>OY019132.1:26381852-27807588 GCA_955652365.1 Eristalinus aeneus
AATTATATATATTTTACATATTAGTAAATGAGCACATATTCTCATCATGCAACTTACAAATGTAATATATATAAACGAAATTAATAAAATACTGCTACTACTAAAACACTACTCGTGGAACTTCAAAAAAAACTTCCTCTGAGTGTGGTTAAGTAGCGCCAAGCATTGGTTAGAAATGGTCTCAAAATTACACTTTTTGTCAGAGCTAACAAGAGCTGTTCCTAACTTTCATCTAATATGGAATTCAATTGGCTTCTTCCTTTTTTGCACACCTTGGCATATATAGAAAAGCGTACCTTTTAAGACGTCTTAGAGACATCTTCCATTTGGCAATGTTATCATCTGCTTAAAAAAAATAAGAACCTAATCATCTTCTAGTTAGTTAGTTAGTTAGTTTGACTTTTATTTTCAATAAATGTTTTACAATGTAATGTTTAACCTAAGTCATTTATGGTTTGGCCTATGGCCGTCTACCAGGTTGACAAAATACATACATAAGTTTTACATTAAAAATCTCCATCTATGATACGTTTTCTATAACAAAGTGCTGCTAATGAATAATCGTATAAGGCCCTCCATCCCTTTTCTCCATTTAAGATGCACGTTACTTCATATTCGTCTAAAATAGGTTTTTCTTTTAGAATCAGACAAACACCAATAAAATGTAAGATGTCTTCTCTCTTCCTCGTGTTACATAGGTTACAAAGAATTGGTAAATCTGGTCTGTGGGGGATAAAGTTTAACTGAACAAGTTTCCCTCTCAGTTTAAAAATTGTGCTTATTTTTTCGATTGAGTGACTGTCAAGGAAGTATGTTTTTTCATTTAAAAAATGGTTTAGTTTGCTGTAGTAGTTCCTAAACGATGAAGATTCAGCTTCTTCGACATATTTGTCATATGTATGTCTACAGAAATTCTCCAAAACTGAGTTAAATTTTATTCTTAAAAGATGAGGAGGCTCGTCCGCCTCAATAGACAGATTTAAACCGCATTCAGAGGCTGTTTTTTTCCATTCCTCGCAAATGTATCCGTTAGTTCTAATTATACTTTTTAAAACTACGTTTGGTAATCTGCATTCGCTCATCTGTAGTATTTTTAAAATATAGTTGAAGTGCATTTTGAGGGTATACAAGAGCAAGGGAGGAGTTTCCGTTTCAATATGCAGCATATAGTTGGGGGTATTTTTTGGTAACCGAAAGATCTTCTTCAAAAAGTAGCGAAGGAATTTTTCCACACCATCATAGCCTTTGTAACTCCATACCTGAGCTCCGTAGAGCATTATAGAAGCTGCAGTTGAGTGGAATAAAGTTTGTTTTGCACTTTTCGATACAAATTTATTTTTGAAGCAACGTTCCCAAATCGAACAGATAGCTCTTTTAGCAACAGCTAATTTTTCCTCAAAGTGTGGTTTCAAATTTAAAGAGGACGATATTAGGATACCTAGGTAATTGTATCTCGACACTACCTCAATCTCTTCCCCGTCCAACTTCCACTTTTCCAAAGATGACCGGCGTCCCCCTGCGTTTCTGAAAATCATCATTTTTGATTTACCAAGGTTTATAGTCAGATTTCAATTTTTACAGAAATCGTTAATACTGTTTATCGTTAATTGCATACCTTGGATAGTTGCACACAGAAAGATGATATCATCAGCATACATCAGCGCGGGAATGGATACATCGTTGAATCTTATTCCACCTTTGAAATAATCTGTTATATCATTGATGTATAGTATAAAAAGTAGTGCACTTAGAGTACAGCCTTGTTTAACACCTATTGAAGTTTCAAACACCTCGGAAATTAAGTCTCCATCCCATATATGTGCAGTATTGTTCTCACACAAGGCTTTCAGAATTCTTATAACTTTTATTGATACGCCGATTTTTGAAAGCTTGTAAAAGAGTGCTTCACGTGGTATTGAATTAAACGCTGCTTGAAAATCTACGAAAAAGGCGTACAACTTTTTTTTCTTTCTCTTATATGTTTCGGCAATGTTTGTTAAGCAGAATATCTGGTCAATTGTAGAATAACTTTTTCTAAATCCAGCTTGAACTTCTTTAAGGATGTTATTTTCTTGAACCCAATCATGCAATCTTTTGTAAATTAATGAGGCTAACAGCTTGGCAGAAGAGTTTAAAAATGTGATTCCTCTGTAGTTCTCTGGGTCCCTGTAATCACCTTTTTTATGTAGAGGAAAAATTATTGCTTTTCTGAATATATCGGGGATATTATCAGAGTCAAATATTCGGTTAAATTCAATTGTGAGAAAATTCATAAATTCAGAATTGCAATTTATATAGAATTCAAACGGGATGCGATCAATACCAGGTGCTTTACTTGTTTTTTATTTGCTTATTACTTCTTTGATTTCTTCTAAATTAAATGCAGAATTTAACTTTTCGTCTAAGAGCATAGGGGCTGCATATTGAAATAGCTGCGAGGTTAATGGAGCATTAAGAAGTTTATTAAAATAATTCCTGAGTTGCGTGGCTTTAAGAGTTACAGTTAGATATTAGACGTGTAAATCATCTTCTAATTCTTCAGTTTTTCTAATATCCTCCGTTACTGCGGTGAACCTTTTCTGATTTTAGTACCCATAAAGTCTAGAATTCGAGTTAAAAAAAATAAAAGACGTCATGTTTTTATAAATTCAGAATTGAAGCTACCGTCTACCACATCCGACCCTTCTGTTATAACTTAGAGTTCATCTTCGTTGTCGGCAGCACCATTACTTTATTTTTCTAGCATAAGAGTCAACATTTTCAAAACTTCCTCTTCGCACCCGACCCGGGCTTAAACTAAAACCGCTCTCCCATCAGCACGGCCTCCATCCTGTGCGCATTTGGCGATGTCCTCTTTTGCACATCTCCTCAAAATAGATCAGATAAAATATCCAACTTTGCATGCAATAGTAAGCGGGTTCAAAATCTCTAAGCGCTTGTCACAAATTATCGTTGCCTTCGAGACAGGCAGGTGCGCATTTAACTTCTTCTTTCAACTTTTCGTTAATTAAAGTTGCCCAGCGATCCCTTTTCGCTCCCCCATAAAACTGTATCCAATTTCCTTTTGCGTATTTCCATCAAAACAACATACAATTTAAGCCCCCCAGCCTACAACCCGGTCCCCTACCCTCTTCCAACTGCAGGAAAAAGAACAAAGTCCTAACCACCACGTCAAACTTAACGGAAAACTTTCGCACACCCAATTCATGCAGAGTCACTCGCCCACATTAAAGTTTTGACTGTAGCCTTCGCCGGAAAAACCCTGTTTAACATGTGCCTCCATCAGGACCGAACAGCTCCCATCCCAAAAAAGTAACCCCTTCTCCCTACCGACAACAATCGTATAGGCTTCCACTTCGGAGCAGAGGAGACCAGGACGAAAACAAGAGCGCTAGCAAAAAAGGATAATATCGGAGGAATTTAATGCTGCGGGCAGAATTCCAATCCAATCGAATCAATATTAATCAAATCCTCAATTGCACAGGACTGTAAGTGGGTGCCTCCGGCGTCGTGGCATGTTGGTTGTGAGCGATGGTGGGTTTTTTGGCGGATGTGCGAGACTCGTTTCACTTAAAGCGATTTGATGGTGAAATTAAATTTATTCCACTCACCTCCGTCTACCCGGCAGCAGCCGCCCAAGGATAACTTAATTTTCATCCGTTCCTTCATGCCCTCAACCACACGCCACCATCACTACAGCTGCTGCTGCCGCCGCAGACCAGTGTAGGGGGCGCGTGGGCAAGGATGCGGGTATGTTGAGCAGGCACCAAGAAAAGTGCATAGCTAGACTTTTGGCAAATACCCACCGAGCTGGGGGCGGCGGTTCCTTCCAAGAACTTGGTCATAAAACACTAGGGATTCAATGGGATGGATTTACATTAAACATTCCTGTCGGATTCCGAAGCAGGGAATGGGCGGTGTTCCATTTTCATTTTTCCCCGTCCCTTATTGCATTACTTTCTGATGTTCTTCTTTTTTGTGTCCTTCCTCTCTTTCTCTCTCTACATCGTTTTGACTTATCATTTCCCCCCGACAGACGACCCACTCACTACCCGGCTGTGTCCCAGGGGGTGCTTATGTATCTAACATTGAAAATGTCCCGGCAATTGTGTACCCCCCACACAGTCACGGACTTTGTTGCTCACACACTGATATCGCTCAAATCAAGACCATTGGCACAGGGCAGCGGGCGCTGCAGCTGGTTGGAGAAAGAGCCGAGGAGCGGCCGAAGGACGAAGAAAAATCAGCAGCAGGGACTGGAATTGGAATAAAATGAAACTTCCTGAGAAGTTTTTCGTGTTCGTCTTCAATTATTTTCTTGCTCTGCTCGGGTGCGGCGCCGAGTGGGTGTGGCAAATGTGTGTGCACCAGTTTAGCTTTTTTTCGCCCCATCACTGGGGTAAGGATGGTCGGTGGAGATCCAAAATTACGTGTAGTTGTTCTCCGTCTTTAGGGCAGAGCACGCTCAAGACTTTGTGTTCGCTCTGGAATCCCGTCAGACGGGAGCGGTATTTTCTTGAAATTCAATTAGGGAATGGGAGCTGTTGATGAGCGCTTTGCAGCATTGCCAGGGTGACATGGTGTACGGGTGTGTGTGTGTTTGTTTGTGATGTTTTTTTGGATTGTGCAAGAGCACATTATGACAGTGAATGTGTTACAAAACCACCCTTCACATCGAACGGGGGACTGGAAATTGTGCAAGTCTCTTACACAAGGTCCTGCCAGAAGGATGCGCATTCGATTTGTGAGGAGGTTTCTGATATTTTTAGCTTCAATCAAGCAGATGGATGAGGTTCCGGATTATAAACTGGAACGCAGACGTGAATGTGAACTGATTGCTGGTGTAACTGTAACGGGGTGCGGGGTGGGACCACCTTTTTCTGGTTACACAAAGCTTTGTGCTGATTAAACTTTAAGAAAGGCCAATAGACAATTCATTGAATTGGATTGTTCAGGTGTTACGTGATGTTAAGTCTTAAAAGTTCGTTTACTTTTTGCTTGCTTGGCAGAAAACTCGTCGTTTGCGTAGAACATGTAATTGGATCTGATATTGGATTTTCAACCCTTTTCAAATTGCCTCCTGGGCTTCTGTATGTATGTACATACGTGGGACGTGGGAAATCTAATTGAACAAGATGATTCCCGGGCATCTATCCCCTGCTAAATGAGTGATCAGTCACGTGTGTATAGAGTCGGTAGACTGTGGTCGGAGTATAAGGTACCATAGGCGCATGATAAATATTTGCTGGATACACGGTTGCCAAGCATTGTAGTGCCATAGAAAAACTCATTCTAGTCAAGGTCATTCTTCCCGGTTTCATTGATGCCAATCGCCAATTGGAGGCGGTAAGAATGTTAAGCAGATCGCTGGTGTTGAACGAATTTCACGTCGAATTGGAAAAATTGCGCATCTAATTTTTTGTGTCTGACAGCTGCCAGCATCAGGCATGGCATGACTCTTCATTGTAAATATATATTTTAAAATGATTTAACTGGCCCTATGCGGGCACTTTAAGTCCATTTATTCTATTCTTATATTTAATTGTCTTTCAACCTAAACCAACCAAAATATAAATTGGCCGCAGGGGTCCAATAATCAGCTTTTAAATCTGACAGCAGCTGGGGCACTTGATGTGGCTCGAGCCACCAATAAAAATGCCTATCAATTTCGCCCTGATGTCTTGCGCGAATGGGGACGGATGTGCTGAGCCGAAGATCACCCGGACTCGAGGTTCCTACATTGCTCTCCTAGAGTACCCGCTTTTCCACCGTCCGTCTTACGAGGTGGTAAATAAGTGGACATTCCCTGCATCCTGGACCAAGCCAAGTCGGTCCAAATACAACAACGTTTCCGGTGGAATGAATCCACTTCGGTGTGCACTCTCATGATGTGCGTCGTATGGGTAGTAAGCTCCGAATATCAGCTCGCTTTCCGAGGTCGCTCGTGCAACATGTCTTCAAATCAGCTTGAGAGTAAAATTATCCAGCCTATTAAAGTTTGCTGCATTGTACAAGATTTTATTAGCATAGAAATTCTTGTACTCAGGTTCTGGAGTTCTGTACATCTAAAGGCAAGCCGACATTATTATTATTATTGTTGGCGCGACAGTCTACGGGGGACCAGGGCCTAGCTTGTTCATCAACTACTCGTGTTTTGCGCGCTACTGTTCTCTCACGCGTAGAAGGGACCTACATTTTTTTGCCGACTCCGAACGGCTAAATTTGAGAAGCTTTCTAAGACAGTTATTACTCTTTGAGTGTTGTCAGCAGCTCGAAAGAGGTGGTGCCGTGAAAAATTCGAAGTGTTCAGCCCGGAATCGAACCTAGACCCTTTGGCGTCGCACTCTACCCTCTACGCCACGGCAAGCCGACATTGCCTCTCGAACACCCTCATCCTTTTCATCTGAAAAGGACTCAAGGAAAACCACGCCGGAGAGCCATACACCATGATTGGCCGGATTAGCGCCGTGCAGATAACCTTCACTCTGGAATCAAGTTAGCTTCTGTAAAAGAACCTGCTTGCCATAGAGAAGACTTTTTTGGCTTTTGGCAGACCCGCTGCTGCATGGAAAAGTCCATACAGAAATTGATCAATCATAATGTGGTAAAACCACCACACTCCTCACTGTTAATGGTCGCCCATGTGAGTCCAAGATGCCGGACTTACTTGTAAAGGGTGATTTTTTAAAAGCTAAAGGAAAGCTTTTCAAAAAAAAACATAAAACTCAGAAAAATGCATGAAATCCTTATTTGAATCGATAGTACGGTCCACATTATTTAACGTTTTTTTTTTTTTATAATTGACGCGTGCAAAAGGGGTTGCGAGTACCCTTAAGTGACCGGATCAAGTCACAGCACGGGCCGAAGGTATAGAGGAAGAGAGGGAGAGGAGGTACCGATGCACATTGGTTTTAAATGCCTGTGGATTGTAATGAGGAGGAAAAATTGAGCTGGGAAGAGCATTCCAGATTCGTGTAGTGCGGCTAAAGAACGAGTCTCTGAATTTGACTGTACGTCCGAAAGAGGGCTTGAGGGTGAATTGATGGGCATTCCTAGCGAGGCGCGTATTGCGGGTGAATTCTTGAAGGGGAGGAATGCAACTGGCTAATTCATCTGAGCATTTCTTGTTAAAATAGCGATAAAAAAGTGACAACGACGCGACATTACGTCGGTGTTCTAACGAGTCAATCGACTTCGCAATATTACTGTCACCTATAAGTTTTATCGCTCGCTTTTGAATTCTATCCAGCAGATGCAGGGAGGTCTTAGAAGCACCTGACCAAATAGGAGCGTTATACTCTAATTTTGGGCGTATGTAGGCCGTGTATATTGTAGCCAGATCAGAGGGGGTGAAGTACTTCTTGCATCGTTTAAGGAAACCTAGACATTTCGCAGCATTTTTGGCGACCTCAAATATGTGATTGAAGATTATTTCATGTAAATGTTGACATTGACTGCGCCTCAAATGGTCTATACGCTTAGTCCAATTTTGGCATACTCTTTTCAACATTTCGGCCGGTATCTCACGAATAAATGTTTCAATGTTGTCTTCCAATTAAAGCGGGCTTGTCTGTATAGACATGAGATTTAACATAGCCCACAAAAAATAGTCTAAAGGCGTTAAATCGAACGATCTTGGCGGCCAATTGACCCGTGCCGATCGTGAAATAAAATGTTCACCGAACTCGCCTCTCAATAAGTCCATTGTTGCGCGTGATGTGTGGCATGTGGCACCGTCTTGTTGAAACCACTTGTCATGCAAGTAAAGCTCTTGCATTGAAGTTGAATATCATCTCACGGTAGCGCTCACGATTCACGTTACGATTCACATCGTCCAATGTGAAGTACGGTCCAATGATGCCACCAACTCATAATCCGCACCAAACTGTGACTTTTTCTGGATGCATTAGTAGCTCTTGCAATATTCACTCCAAAATAGACAATTTTGCTTATTTACGTACCCATTGAGCCGAAAATGAGCTTCGTCCATTTTTGACCATAATATGGTATGGAAGAAGCGCGCGATGAACTTTCTTAACAGAGCACGCATTTTGATAATACAATTCAATCATTTACAAGCGTTGTTAGTTTGTAAGACAATTCATGGTTAAATTATAGACCAAACTGAAGATGTTTGACAGTGAAACAAAACACGAAACGTCCGTCAGCTGCTTAAACCAGTGTTGCCAAAAAGATAATAGCTAAAAAATCACCCTTTATAACAGAGTTTGAAACAGGACGGTGTCACACTTAAGGTAATTGATTTTTATGTTCCAGTAGACGCAAAGCTTCTGAATTTTCTCGAAGTCACGCTGCAAGGCGATATTAATGACCTGTACGCGATCCAATCGTCAGCGTACGCTATCAGGTACTGCATGGAACCAATTAATTCACTGGTGAATACAGTGAAAAGAATTGGTTAGTTCACCTTGCCCTGCAGGAGCCCTTTTATAATGCAAAAGACATTAGTAGAAACCTTGTTGCCGCTCTTAAAAACAAACTTTCTACCTGTCACCATATTGTAGATCATGTAAAGCAGTTCTTTGCTTTTACCCAAACTCGTCAACTTAAGGAAGAGGCCTTCTAATCAGACGGTGTTGAATGCCTTTTCCAAGTCAACAAGTCAAGCTCCGGTGCACTGGGTCTTAGCCTTGTTCCATTGTATATCCGAAACCAAATTCTGACGCAGCATGTACAGTACCATGCCCCGCTCTAAATCCAAATTAATTGTTCGGTATTAATATTTTTGCCCTCAGTGCACTGTATCAGGAACCTTTTGAATCCTTTCGAAAATCTTGCTTATGCAAGGGAGGAGAGTTATCGAACGAAGGTTTTTCGGAAGCGAGGACAAAATTGTTGTGTGGTACTTATTAAATAAAGTTAACATGTTTGACTAAGATGTAACAATAGTCGACTATGGATTTTTTGTTAGTGGCGCCCCCTATAAGTCCCGGGACTTATTGAGTGATGTGCTATACTAAGCCTTTGTAAGCTGATTTATTATAATGTATTACAAATATTTAAAATAAAAGCTTTTCACAAACAAAATTAAAAAAAATGAAAATAAACTGATTTTTGTTTTTCGGCCGTTTTAGCCTTAGAAAAATTAACAAAAAACAAACTAAGTTTAAGGAAATAAATATGAAAAAGAAATTAAGTTGCACTTAAAATGTATCACATCCTTTAGTACTTGGTTGTTGAGACTTTGTCTTTTATCACTGCGGCACATCTTCGTCCCATGAACCAACTTTCTACAAGTTTCAGCAGGAATGGAGAACCACGCAGTTTGAGTATAGGATCTCAGTTCCGATCTAAGGTTTTCAAATTCCCCACAGGTGTTCCATGGGATTAAGATCGGGGGATTGTGATGGCCACTTCATAATTGTTTTTTTTTTATGACGCGTAAACCGTTCCTTTGCAACTTTCGAAGAGTGTTTAGCGTGATTGCCAAGCATGAACTCCCACTTCGGTGGCATGGCCCCTTCGGCAAATGGCAACATCACTGTATTTAAGATGTGTACGTAGTCAACTGCACACATTTTGATTGTTACCCAAAAATTTGGACCAATGCTAGAAGCATCCCCAGATCATGATGCAACCCCAGAAACACTATGCTTAATTGTTTTTATGGTGCACTTGGGATGCAAATTTTGTGTGTTTTTAGATGTCTCAGGTTTTAGACAAGGCGACGCACTATCATGTGACTTCTTTAATATCATCCTCGAGAAGATCGTGCGTCAACACACAAGTCAACGCCAGAGGCACGATCTTCCAAAAGTCAGTACAATTGCTAGCTTACGCTGATGACATTGACGTAATTGGACGAACATAGTGTTCCGTCAATGAGGCGTTTGCTGGCTTTGAAGCAGAAGCGGTTAAATGAGACTGGTGATAAATGAGGGCAAAACAAAGTACATGCTGTCATCAAGGAAGGATACACAACATCGACGTCTCGGACAGAGCGTGGCACTAAGCAACAGAAATTTCGAGGTAGTCAAGGATTTCGTCAACCTCGGTTCCGCGGGGACAACAACATCAGTACTGAAATCAAATGCAGAATCACTCTCGTTAATCACTGTTTCATTGAGCTCTAGAGACTCTCGAAGGACTAAGCTCGCTTTATATAACAGTTTGATCATCCCAGTCCTACTTTATGGCGCGGAAAGCTGGGCGTTACTAAAAGCGGATGAGGAAGCCTTTAGTCTTTTCAAGAGAAAAGTTCTGCATGTGATCTTTGGTCCTGTTTGCGTTGATGTCATTTGAAGCAGAAGATATAATGACGAACTTTATGAGCTGTACAGCGAATTGCGCCTGGTCGAACGTCTTGCACACCAATGCTCCGGCCCGAAATGTCTTCGAATCAGAGTCATTGAGACAACGCAACAGAGGACGGCCTAGGCTAAGATGGCGCACACAAGTGGAGACGGACCTCAACCACCTTGAAGTGCGTAATTGTGGGCAACTAGCGAAAGATCGTGCTGGCTGGAGAGGCATGTTTGTTGAGGCCCAGGCCCACCCAGAAGAAAGATTAAAGACCAAACTGATGCATAGTCTTAAAGTATAGTTAGGCAGCATTTGCTTACAAAAGGAATAATGCAGGAAACCCTTTTTTATGGCAAACGTTGTGGATTAAAAAAATTTTTGTTTCTATAACATATTCATGGTTCCTTTTTTTGTGTCTAAATTTTTCGTTTTGTTAAAAAAAACGTCAAAAGTACATCACTCCGTACGTTGGAAGAGACTTATTTTTCCCATCTCTCTAGTAATTTTCGAATACCGTTTCAAAAAATGAGTTCTCTTTGATATTGGTGCTATCATTGAGCCATTCTTTGATTTCTTTAAAAGACCTGAACCAGGATCCCCCGAATCATTTTGGAGCTGTCCGAAAATCCAATAGTAGACCAAAGTCTGGAGAATACGGTGGGTGGGGTAAGGCCTTCGACTATGGAACGGATACACCAAGCTTTACATAGTATTTTTCCCTCTTTGGCTTTTTGTTGTATGTCCACTTTTCATCTCTAGTCACGATCCGTTGCGAAAATTCCTTTCTTTGATGTCTTTCAAAAAGCAATGTGAAAAATCGCTTCTCAACATCTCTCGGTCTCAACTCGTACGGCACCTCATTTCCTCGTTTTTGAATAAATACAAACTTATTTAACGGAACGGTTTCTGTGGGTTCACTTCGTGTTTGGCACGAAGCCTCCTCCTCGATTCCCAGCTAAACACCTCGAATTTTTCGCGGCACCACCTCTTACAAGCTGCTGACAACAAGCTTCTCAAACTTCGCGATTCGGTCAGCCAGTGTCGTTGTCTAGAACTGACGCTGTTGCACACTTATTGTTACTAACAAATGTCATACCTTTCCAATAAAGTATGTAATCGCTTTCAAGATCAGGCACAACTTGATCTTTTTCTTTTCTATAAATTTATCTATACAGTTTTATTTTTTTATTTTTTTGTGCCCACTGTATTATTTCAAATAATGTCAATCTCCAATAGACAGCATTTTGCCATGGTAAATAATTTTTCTTTTTCTATAACTAGTTGTTAAAGTGAAGATCAATAAAGAATGTTTATAATAAAAATAATACTCATCTCTTCAACAAGTTGGTCCAGTTTTTGTTTGAATTGTAGGGCATCTATTCGGTGTAGGTAAACCTTGTTTTGCATATACTTGGTGAGTATTTTATTCTTACGCAAATTTTAAAGCAGTACATAAAGCTAAAGTCTGATTTCGTCCTCCCCAAAAACTACTGGCAATTGAATTTTTGCCTAGGCTGGATGCTTGGTCGAGAAGATATTTCAAAACAAGTTAAAAAAACACGTTTCCATGTTTTTTTTAATTAAGAAAGTGACTAAACATATCTGCTTGCCGCATTTCAAATAAATTATAGTCCCCTCACTAAACAGCAGCTTTCAGTTCTCCAAGGTCCATCTCCACTTCTGTGCATTAGAGACGTCTTCTGTTTCCGCTTTATGATGGATCTATGTACATTCTCTATTTTTAGTCAGTCACTGTGTCTAAAGGGTGATTTTTTAAAAGCCATATGAAAGTTTTCCAAAAAAAAGAAAAACACATAACATTCAGAAAAATGCATGAAATCTTTATTTGAATCGATAGTATGCTGCATATTATTTAATATTTGAAGATTATTTCATGTAAATGTTGGTCTATACGCTTAGTCCAATTTTGGCATATTCTTTCCAACATTTCGGCCGGTATCTCGTGAATAAATGTTTCAATGTTGTCTTCCAATTAAAGCGGGCTTGTCTGACATGAGCTTTAACATAGCCCCCAAAAAACAGTCTAAAGGCGTTAAATCGCACGATATAGGCGGCCAATTGATCGGTCCCTAACGTGAAATAAAATGTTCACCGAACTCGCCTCTCAATAAGTCCATTGTTGCGCGTGCTGTGTGGCATGTGGCACCGTCTTGTTGAAACCACTTGTCATGCAAGTAAAGCTCTTGCATTTAAGTTGAATATCATCTCACGGTAGCGCTCACCATTCACGTTACGATTCACATCATCTTTGAAGAAGTACGGTCCAATGATGCCAGCAGCCCATAAACCGCACCAAACTGTGACTTTTTCTGGATGCATTGGTAGCTCTGGAAATATTCACTCCAAAATAGACAATTCTGTTTATTTACGAACCCATTGAGCCGAAAATGAGCTTCGTCCATTTTTGACCATAATATGGTATGGAAGGTGCGCGTGATGAACTTTCTTAACAGAGCACGCCTTTTGATAATACAATTCGATAATTTACAAGCGTTGTTAGTTTGTAAGACGATTCATGGTTAAATGATAGACCAAACTGAAGATGTTTGACAGTGAAACAAAACACGAAACGTGCATCAGCTGTTTAAACAAGTGTTACCAAAAAGAAAGTAGCTAAAAAATCACCCTTTGAATGCTCAAATTTCGGATCGTGTGGACTAAAAAGTTTATATCTTCAGCTTTCTTGTAAAGAATGAGTTGCAATCTGCAATGTGGTCTAAAGCCTGTGTATCCTTTGGAAGATAATTTTGTTTCAAAAGGATTCCATATGTTAAATGGAGCCATCTAGTAAAATCTGTGAATCAAACAATGCTACAGTGTTTTGTAACGAAACCTTAACAATTTGTTATACTGTATAAAATGCTAAACAACTCAACAATGGATTTCTGTCGTTCAGATTTTTTCAAAATCTCCATGAAGTGTTACTTTAATGAGGTAAGCTTTTTACTGCATCCCCAACTTTTACCAACAGATTTTAAATCTCAGGATTTAATTGCAATCAGTAAAATATTGATCTCGTTGGGTACCGCATTACCCGCAGTCCAAACTTTAATTTTGATCAGCCTGCAAATAGTTTGAGTAAATTGGTGTTTACTGTGAAGCAGCAAAAACACTCAATACCACGAAAAGCAACAATTTAATGAAAAACCGTTATTTAGTATGAACTCATTTACATAACTTGTCCTAGCATAACCTTCGGACGTTCAATTTTATTAAATCCTCAGCTTATTTCATGTGTGAGCTCTTTGAATCCATTGATTGACGACACTGGATGTCGGATTAACCGCCCGTATCCTGAGTTCTCGCACGCACACAACCATAGCAGAAGTCACATTAAGTATCGTCACATACAGATGCACGCCATCAAAAGTGTCGACTGGGACATTTTCTGCCGCCACAGCATCTCTCTATCATTCGACATAACCTCCAAGAAACTTCTATTTTCGTTCGTATATATTTTACGCGCAAACTACACCCTAAGCACACAAACACACCTATTGGTGGCGACGACCGCGTGTGCTTGTATACATCAGACAATGATTAAGGCGGTAGGAGCTGGTTTAGGTCTCCCGGGCTTGAGCTTAATGCTACCACCATTCTCATTGTTAGTCCTTCCCGACCCAAAAAAAAGCTCCCCCTACCTGCAAAACTCACACACAACGCCCATTCACTACAAAGAGGATGCCATGCCAATGAGAGAATGATTCATCCATCGCACCCTTACACATATACACAAGCCATAAGCTCTAAAGTTCCAAGGTACACGCGAGTACATAACGACTACTACGTGGCATCTCTGGTAATGGCAAATTGCTAGGATCCAAACCCAGCAGCCCCAACGGCCAGTCTGTGGATTCAGCCCGTCTATGTGTGTGAAATTCAACAAAAACTTCTACGCAACAAGAAGACCCGTTCTGAATTTAACGGGAACTTTAATTTTCGGGAAGGTCGGCGACGCAGTTTCGACAGAGCACTGGCTGCCACTGGAGTAAGCGAGCGTATGCAATATGTGTCTGTCCTTTGGGGTGGTTCTTTTTTAGGGTGAAATTGAACAGTCTATCGGCTTTAATACCGGGCAGCCGCCCTCGGAGCATACACGTGCGTTGTTCGCCCTTCCCGCCCGGCGGATGGCAACTGAGTTTGGGTGGTAGGTTTTAGCTTCCATCGGATGATGTCCTGGCGATAATAACAGAGATGTGTGTAACTTGTTTTTGTTTTTCTGTACGTGCGTGTGTGCGGGGGATTTTCTTTTTTTTTGTGTTTTCGAAAATTTTACCATGAATCGCCAAGGAAACACCGGGTTGTCAGGGCAGAGGAGATGATGGGCCGATAGGGCGTTGTGTTATGCGGTGAATATTTATGCTAACACACACAACCACACATGTGTCCCTGTATCCCCGACATAGATACGTGAAAATGCGAATTTTCGGTGGATTTAAGATGATTTTATACATAAAGCCTGGTGTCCTGGATTTTATTTGACGTTGGCTCTTGAAGCCCGTTCGACCAGAGATCCTATCAGACGGAATTATATGAATTATTAGTTCCACGCAGACGAAATACTTGATTGGATGGCCTTTAAACTTCGTTGCTTGTCGTTGTAGATTGGATGAATACATATTAGGTTTCCTCAAGAGGAATGAGTAGAAATATGAGTGGTTCGATGACAGCAATGAAGTTTGAGAGAGGACATTCATTCATGGGCTTTTGGGGACACAGGGCGTTGTGTGGGGATGTTAATGTTGACCTTATTTTCGTATGTCACTCTGTTGAGATTCTTCTATTTACATTGCGAATAGAGTTGTGGGTGCAGATACCTTTGGATGGGACATCTCTTTGGCCACAGACGTCAGAGAGGGTTCGTGATGAAAAGTAAATGAGTTGTATCAACTCAAGTTGGGTAGACGTTCTCATATTCCTTCAATACACAAGTTGTGAAAGTATTCTCAAAAAATGTTAGGCGCCATTTTTATTCATACAAAAAAGTAATAAAATTGTAAAAGCTCTAATCTAATACAACCGCTTCCAATCGTCGTCGTGCTTCTCTGTACGCCTTCATAATATCCTCCAACGTCATTCCGCTCATCCTACCTGGTGCCGGCCGCAGCAGTTCCGGATTCCGTTGCGACAACCTTTGACATCGTACCATTAACATTCCCGTGGTTATCATGTCAGTTCCATAACGATTACAAAACCCCGCACCATCACCACGGTAGAAGGATTTAAAATCAAATTTTCGCCGTCCACCAATGAAGTACCTCGATAATTTCTCCAGAATCCCACCCTCCAATGGTCGATGGCACTGCAGTTGGGACACCTCCATTCCTTGCTCCAGAAGAAAGCACAAATGCGTGTAACCTTCAACTCGTTCCCTTTCCCAGCTATCAATGGATATCACTTCGAAGTACACATGACAAAATGTATCTAAATTGAAATCCTCCTCGCAAAGCAGAACTAAATCCCAACAGTGGCTGAATTTCCAAACGCCAGCGTGGTTCATTTTTGAGCTGTGCGTGGCCGCACTAGGAAGGCCGCTTTCCAGAATTGTTTGTTCAGGCAATGAGACGTAGTATCGCACATGAATGTCATCGTACTCGAAACCTTCGGCTCGTTGGATTTCCAGATGAATTGCTATGCGACGGGTGCGCTTTGGTGGCATAGCAAATTTCGTAGAGAGTTCATCAATATCCTCCCAGTGGGGCAAGTCCGGCAACTTCAGCCCAGGGAATGCATTTGCAAGGCTATCTTGCCGAGACTGCTTAGACACATTCTCAATTCCGTAGGCATACAGATGCCTGTAGTCTGTATCGATTTCAATAATGTATGGACTCTCTCTGAAGCTATTGAAATCCGGATAAACGTGGAGCTGCCTTAGTGCTGGCTGCCATCGTAACGATACAAGAATTATATCAGGATTTAATGCTGCACTCACGTACATATAGACATCCTCTGTCGTTGATACATTGTCAGCGTTCTCCGGTTGGTAATTGTCCTCATCAACATAAGTGAATATCGGCTCTGATGGCAAATGCAGCGAATCATAGTCACCGGCAATGATTAGCTCGTGATATGATTTCTGCACATCTGTGGTGCAATTGCTGATATCACGGTAGAATTCAATTTCATGTGCACTGAAGATTTTCTCCTGCCACTTGACGGTTATGACTTGTACACTGTCGGCTTCACTTGATGAAACTTCTGCGATGTCTGAGGGTCTGCTTTTTACATCGAATCTAGGGAGACTAAGCAAAGATTTTATGTGGGTAAAAGAGAGTTTGAATTGCAAATTATTTATGTTGTCTTTGATGTGGTAAATTGCTGATGATTTTATTGTTTTTCTATACATTATTCCAAGGAGTTGGGAAATTATGTTGATAAGCAAAATTCTGTTGGGGCAATATTGTGGTTTCCATAGCGATATTTGTGATTTTGTTAATCAGACTTAGAGTAAGGAAAAGTTGTTCTTTTTACTCTGGTTACTAAAATTGCTCTCGAAAATATTGCAGGAATTAAAACAATACAAAATTTTTCAGATTATTGTTCATTATATGCGAAATTAGGAAAGTTTGTTTACATTTGGAAACTCATCAGCAATTTCACAAACCCATTTGTCATTTGATGCCGGTCAGGTAGAGCGAAGTGACGAATAAAATAGATTTCCGATGGTTTTTCAAATACGTCTATGGATTAGTACACCTCTTTGGTTTTAAATAAGTGCACTAAATATTGCGAATTAATAAGTTACTGTTCTTAATTTAGTAATGAAAATGGAAATTGCTCAATTTCATTTCCTAATTTACCGACAGTACTAACGGTAATGCAGTGTGTGAAAAATATACAATATTCTATGGTGACATATAAACCAATATAAACATTCTACTTTGACAACCAAGCCGGCACACATAAAATAGTTTCGAATTCAATAACTGCAAATAAGTTAAGTATAAAACGATTTAATATGCTGTTAAGCTAATAGTTTTTATACATAGAATAGTTGCATAAAATATGTTAGCAAACATTGCCCATGTGAACTTTCGGTTATTGGGTTGGATCTGTCCACAACTGTCAGTTCAAAAGTCAGACATTAGCACCGACGGCTAGCAGTCAGACTTCAAGCATAAACGAGAGGAGCGCCCTGTGTGTCAGTTGAGTAGTCATCAGTTTTGTTTCGAGTCTAATTTTCTACGTTTGCCTATCACGACCAGCGGAATGTGTAGTATGTTTACAAAGTGAAACCCAGAGTTATATTTTTTTTACCTAATAAGGAAATTCGTTGCAACAGTTATCATTTTCCATTAATTTTAATATCTACGTGTACGTTTGTTGTAAAATTTGTTTTGTTCCCTTTTATATTCAATTAGTCCTTTTGTAAAATTAATCATTCCCTTTTCGCATATTGAATCCCCAGTGATTAAGTGACTACTTTGTAAAAAAAATCTAATAAGTTCTATTCACAAATCGAAAGAAAACTACAAAACTATGCAACGACAGCAATCAAGTCCACCTGATGTTGAGAGGGGGAACGGATCGCATAATCACGAAGAAATACCTCTTCAACGTTTACACTCAGTGCCGGTGGATAATACATCGCAAGCGAAACGAGTTTTTTCTCATGTAAGTAGGAGTAATCAATAGAATCAATTGAAACGCCAAATAATTGAATGTGACATCCTTATTTTGTGTGTGACTCATTCATGTCATTCCCCTCTTTTCATTATCCCAACTTGAATTGAAGATTGTCACTAACACATTCTTGTCCATACATTCATTTTGCTTGGCGACAATGAAGAGACGTGTTTTGCTGAGAACTAGGTTGATATCTAATCACTTGATGGGATTGCAATTGCATTGCGTTTTTATCACTCATAAGGAAAATCAACTTTTTTCATCTCTTCTTTAGCTGTCAGTTGCAGTTGGGTAAAGGTAGTTGTGTCCTAAATTGATTCTCCAAGACCTTGTCATCCTTAAATGGCTCTGATCCACATGACAAAGAATGTTGAGTGCTGACAATCTAACTGTATTTGGAAAATTAGGACAAATTCGAAAAAAATTAACTCAGTTCGACAGAATATCTGTACTTGTAAAATCGTTTCACAATTTAAAACCAAAATCCGATATCGCGCACACAACAGGTGACGCGGAGAGAGATTAGATAGGCAATGCTTGAAGCACAACCTAGCGATAAATTCCGTTTGCCTGTTGAGCATAGATGTGCTCTGTTCATTGATGGGGTTGTGGTTGTTCCCTTTCGATTGTTTATACCCGTAAGATGCCACAACAAAAATTGTTTATACACACATTTTGGACGCTTAAGTATCCGGGACTCAAAGAACGAGAATGTTATTCATAAGGACTTGATATGCCCTTAGTGGCTATGAAGTGAGCTATGAATAATTTGTTTTACGCTTATCATTGGGTGGTTTTGCCGCGAAAACGAGTTTATCAGGTTTGATGCTTAATTTTTCAATTTGATATGATGACAGGTTCACTATCCTCTCGCATCTCTATGGCGGACTTCCTTCCGTTCTTTCGTAGATGCCCTGGGGTTTGATAAATATTTTTGAGGAATGGGAAGAAATTGCGTCATAGTAAGCAAAGAACGTCATGGAAATTCTGGAGTCCCAGCATTGCAGTAGCGTGTTGCGCACAGGTTGTTTTATTGCTAATTTTTTCGACGATGTTTGTGCTGCTTAAATATTAAATAAACTAGAATTGTTATGGGCACGTGTTATAGCTTCCTCATCAACTGCTAGTGTCGTGTGTGCGGGAGAGCTCTCTGAAAAAGTAAATTGCGATTTTTTCATTAACAATAAGTGAACTATGGGAACGGTAAGCAACACAGGGTGGTCTTGTTAGGGAAGACGTCCACATAAGGAAAGTCAGTTCAAGTGGCCCACAAAATGGACACATACATATGTTACAGGAGTGCGACTCATAAATACACTTGATGAAGCAGCCTACCAAAACCCCTGTGTAACTAATATATTCAATGTTTTCAAGGCTCTCAGTCTGCAGCTGTTTTACTTGCGACTTAAGGGTGCATGTATGTACATATTTTTCAATCAGAGTCAGTTCCAAAGTCAATTTCAACCTAAAGAGAAAAATTGAAATCTAATCTGTTTTCTTGGTTTCCCGAAGAAGGTGCTTTGTGATAAAGAACTAAGATTTTCAGTTTCCACGACGTCAGCGCCAAACAGCCGCCACCTGATACGAACAATGGCGGGACATTAACAGAGAAAGTGCTCTGAAGTGTCTTCACAATCTTTGCAGGTGTCGCAAAGTGCCAAGATTAAGCTCCTGTTTAACCTTAAGAAGAATATGTCGCCTATTTTGGTTTACATTTCTTTCCTTATTTGTCGTCCCTGTGGTCCGTTTTAATGCAATTTATTCGTTCAATCATCACTGTTCTGATCTGTTTTGATGGATTGCAAAAATAGCCTAAATACAAGAAATTCCAAAAAAAAAACTCCTGCGTCGAAACTAAAACTGTAGTTTTGGGTCCTGTAGAGCTTATACTCTTGTCACGTTACAAACTAGAGGAGGTGGCATTTAGAGACTTGCTGCGATCTTTTTTAAATTATTGTTCGCTATGTATCATTTACGGATTTCAAAACTATCAAAACTTCTTGTAACATCCGTCGTTGACTGCTTTTGCTATACTTTTTGCAAAAAGTTGGACTCTTACACGTCATAATCCCAAGCAATACCTTTGGACGTAAATCCCGTTCTTTTCATGAATCCACCACTTCGAAGTAGCTGAGAAGACTCAAGGATTACTATCTCTGGTCATGAAACTGTATGTCCAATCCGTTGATGGGAGAAAGCACAACACGTATATTGGCCAAAAGATTTAGATCCAGGTTCTTTGTTGCATACAGCGTCACGGAATTTAACATTTTCGATTTTTTCGATTGCTTTTGTTAGGTGTATACGAGGGTTGTTTTTTTATATTTCGAGATTAGAGAACAAAAACAAATATTAATCATCGAAAATAGCTTTATTGTTTTTCAAAATATTCAGCATTAAGATCTATACACTTTTGCATGCGTTTGAACCAATTGTCGAAGCACTTTTGCCACTCTGATTGAGGGATCTCCAAAACATGCATTCGGAACGCATCAACCGCTTCTTCAGGTGTCGAAAAACGTTGACCTCTCATTTTATTTTTTACGTAAGAGAATAAAAAGAAGTCATTCGGTGCCAAGTCAGGACTATACGGCGGATTCGATGTTTTGAGAGCTCGTATTGTCGTGGTGAAGAGTGATCCGTTTTCGGCGGTTGGTTTTCATGATTTCTTGGAAGACAACTGGCAAACAAATGGTTGTGTACCACTCAGAATTGACTGTTCTGCGTTGTTCTAGTGGTATGGTTGCGACATGTCCAGTTTTTCCGAAAAAACAGGCGACCATTTACTTTAGTTTAGCGAGCAACTTTAGTTGGATTTGGCTCAATTTGAAAAACCTATACAGTCGACTGCTGCTTACTTTCGGGCTCATACGTTTAAATCCACGATTTATCACCTGTCACGATGTCATGGACGTGTTTCGAAGCACCGTGATCGTATTTTTTAAGCATTTCTTTCGACCAATCGACACGAGCCTTGTTTTGAGCGATTGACAAATTGTTTGGGATCCAACGCGAACAAATTTTTTTGACGGTCAAATGTTCATGCAATATTGAATGTTTGCTGGTCCCACTAATGCCTAAGGTTGTCTCAATCTCACGATAGGTCACATGACGACCTTGCAATATCAGTTGGCGCACAGCATCAGTGTTTTCCGGTCCTTGATGGAGCTTCATCGCCAAAAAATGAATAAAGTTCATTGATGCACTATTGTTGAGTTAATCCAAGTCGAAAGTTGAAAAAAATAATCTCACGAAAATTTTCACGATTTAATTTCATTTTTTGGGCGAGATGAATATTTTAAGTTACTGTAAACAACACAAATAGCACTCGTATATCAGAACGTTCTGAGTACGTATAACCTCAAAAATGTCAAACTATACGAAAGAGCTGGCAGTTGCCAGATTGCGACACTTGGGTTGCCCAAGTCCGAAAAACAAAATGCAACCTTCGTAACTTGGTTTTGAAAACAACCTCTGCTATTGAAAGTGGAAGAGGGTGGCTATCAGGCTGTCGGTTAAAATGGCCTTAAGTTCTCATTCCGCCTGTTTGTTCTACCATTGAAGAAGAACTTGGAAATCACCACATCGCCCTCTACGACTTGCTTTTGCTGATGTTGCATTCTTTTTGGGGTTGCGAAAAAAATTTCTTTAAAGGCTAGGTTTTTCTGTTGTAACTTCCTATAAACCATCAAAGCTGTCCATGAGGTCGCTTTTAGTCTTTCGAGAAATATTCTCGAAGTTTTTCGCTGCTCCGTACTTTGTGTTATTTATTTAATTCGAACTACTACTTCATGCAACATAAGTGGCTCTGAGAGCAAAATTTTTCATTTTTGCCGCCATTGTCCTTATAGACCTGGATCTGAACTGAAATTGCATATCTCTACCCCACGTATGCATTGCAGACATCTTCTATTGCATTATACCAATAGTTTGCGCTCGAATACTTTTCTGACTAGAGCTGTGTTTTCATACGATTTATGTATATGGGCTAATAATAATAATAATTGTTGGCGCGACAGTCCACAGGGGGACCAGGGCCTAGCTTGCTCATCAACTACTCTACTACGCGTTGTGCGCGCTACTGTTCTCTCACGAGTAGAAGGGACCTACAGTTTTTTTGCCTCCTACAGTTTTTTTTACTCCGAACGTCGAAGTTTGAGAAGCTTTCTTAGACAGTTATTACTCTTTGAGTGTTGTCAGCAGCTCGAAAGAGGTGGTGCCGTGAAAAACTCGAGGTGTTCAACCGGGAATCGAACCTAGACCCTTCGGCGTGTGAGCATCGCACTCTACCCACTACGACTCGGCGGACACGATTTATATACATATATGGACTAGCCATTTCAATAATCAATAATCAACACATTCCTGGTGAATAAAACTTCAACAAGCAGCAATGAAGAATCTTCCCTGATTTTGCAAGGAAGCATATAAGAATATTTAATGCCTCAACAATACCGAACGAAAACAAAAAGTCACAACATGTATCCAACCCTTAGTCACTCCTTTAATTCGTAGAAGGTTACTGTTTATGGGCGTTCTTATCGCTTTTTTACAGAAAGTTTATCGGGCAGTTCAAAAGTTTTACTTGTTTCCTATTTTCTTCCACTTCTATGTACACTTGCTGTTTGATAAAGTTTCGAAAAAAGACCAAATCGACTGCTACTTGTTTACTTAGGCAATTATCAACCAATCTGTATGCAATCTAGGCATTCGTAAAGCGTTTTTTTTTTTGGTTTTGAAAAGGCAGAAGATCGGGAAATATATATTCCATCTGCTGTCCGCTGATGAAACTGACGTAATCGTCCGCTGAGCGTTTAATTCGATTGTATTATCGCACAGCTGAAAGAGAAATATAATTGTTTTTCGTCACTTGGCACACGGGGGATCACACGCGTCTTTTGCCCTTTTAGACCCTGAACTCAATTTGACTGGTTGGAGTTTTGTAGCGTCTTTGAAAACATGATGTAGTAAGAGGGTTTATTCATAATATGTATCAGTTTTTCTTTTCACTTTCACCTTCACCTTTGACGGCGTTAGAGAGCGTGGGAGAGCGTCTAGAGTGTCAAAAAAGAATAATTGGTCACAGCTCCTGTAAGCGCAGTGATGTCACATTTATTCCGTCAAACGGGTGTTTTAATTCGTGCTTTGAAGACAACGGGCCCTCTGTCTTGTTTGAAAATAAAGACTTCTTTGAAATGAAAACAAGGGCAATCTGACTCACGCAAAGAACTTCGCCTGAGTGTCTTGCTTTTGCCATTGTGATGAATGATATATCGATAAGACGCTTTGTCGCCGCAACATTACATCAATCCGTGAAATCACTCTGACTAATATAAGATTGCATAACCAGCAGGGTGGAAATCCCCACGCAAACAAAACAAAGCGACGCACTCTCATTAGCAACAAATGAAAATCAATCCCTTGTTACTGTTGCTGCGACAATGCCCTCCTTCACGTGTACTCCCAGGTGCTCGATAGCCATCAGGTGCATCGCGCTTTCCCATTCGACCACATTCCGTGGGAATGAGTTGTAAACCATTCAATCGGAAGTGCAGATTCCTCACGTTTCCTTTTGTTTTGGTTTTATCTAATCTGATACGTTTTTATTGCTGCAAGTTTGATATCTGTTCCGTGGCGACCGCACCCCAGAGTGTTCCTATTAATAGAAAACCACGTCAGGGCATAAAATGTCTCGCGACTCATCCAGCACACGATTGAAGAGAGGTGCTTGATAAGTGGTCAACCGCATTTAAAAGCGATCATACTCAACTGGAGAAGGGCAAAGACTGCGGTTTGTCTGTGAAAAGAAATTAGTTTTTAGCTCTCACTGTATTCTAAGTTGACAGTGGCAAGGGGGAAATGGGGTTCTATTAGACCATTAGTCAGATTGCTTTTAGGAAAGCGTGTGTTTTTATTTTTATGGCGGCAAAAGGTGCGTTCTTAGGCATGCTTTGACTTTGCAATTTTTAAATTGGTTACTAAGAGTCATAGCTTCTGTACTTTGGAAGTGAGTCGCGCCATTTGAGTTTAAGTTTGTCAGCAATCAGTCCAGATGCAGGGCCAGGGAGCGGACGGACTGCATACATAAGATTGTTGTGAGTTCAGAACCAAAGCAAGACTACCACGCAAAATATCATTCGGTGTTGCAATGTCGCAGGCACTAAAATTGGTCCAACAATGAGTTTTGGGACCGAAACTAAACGTTCAAAAAGAACGTTGGAGAAGATATTGTCTGTTGTGTATGTATTGGAAAACAGAATAGTACTTCTTTCTATTTACCAGACAATCTACACTGCTTTCCACGGACCATATCGTAAAGCGGGTGCATATGTCGAACCAGATCTTTCGTAGCTGCTTTGAGTTGCTTCGCGGGTAGTCTGTTAGCTCAGAAGCTTTGTTCCATTTAATGTTGCTATCTTGACCAGTCCAGACAATCTGAAAAAGCAAGATTTTTCATATCCATAATCACTGCATTTCCGTGGTCTACATCATCATCGTCCATTGAACTCTTAGCATCGACCTTCTTCTTCTTGTGGCGCTACAGTCCGGGGTAGACCTGGGCCTCATCCAATATGCCTCTCCAGCCAGCACGATCTTTCGCCATCTTTCTCCAGTTGCACACTCCAAGTTGGTTGAGGTCCTTCTCCACTTGTGTGCACCACCTTCGTCTAGGTCGTCCTCTGTTGCGTTGTCCCAATGGCTCGGATTCAAAGTCTTTTCGGGCCGGAGCAGTGGTGTCCATACGCTCTACATGGCCTAGCCATCTTAAGCGTTGTATCCGTAGACGCTTGACCAGGCGCATGTCGCTGTAAAGCCCATAGAGTTCGTCGTTAAATCTTCTCCTCCAGATGCCATCAACGCAAACAGGACCAAAAATCGTACGCAAAATTTTTCTCTCGAAAAGACTAAGAGCTTCCTCATCCGCCTTTGTTAACGTCCAAGATTCCGCGCCATATAGTAGGACGGGGATGATCAAGCTGTTGTATAAAGCGAGCTTTTTCCTTCGAGAGAGGGCTTTATTACTCAATTGCCTCTTGAGCCCAAAGAAACAGCGATTGGCAAGAGTGATTCTGCGTTTGATTTCCGTACTGATGTTGTTGTCCCTATTTACCGCAGAAACAAGGTAGACGAAGTCCTTGACTACCTCGAAGTTTCTTTTGCCTAGAGTGACGTTCTGTCCGAGACCTCGATGTTGTGTGTTCCTCCTTGATGACAGCATGTACTTTGTTTTGCCCTCATTTATCGCCAGACCCATTTTAGCCGGTTCCGCTTCAATGCCAGCAAACACCTCATTGACAGCTCGCTGTGTTCGTCCAATCACGTCAATGTCATCAGCGTATGCTAGCAGTTGAACTGACTTCTGGAAGATCGTGCCTCTGGTGTTGACTTGTGAGTTACGCACGATCTTCTCGAGGATGATGTTAAAGAAGTCACATGACAGTGCGTCGCCTTGTCTAAAACCTTTTTTGACATTGAAGGTCTCGGTGAGTTCGGTACCGACCTTGACGGAGCAGCGAGAGTTCTCCATCGTCATCCTACACAATCTGACGAGTTTGGTAGGAATGCCAAAACTAGACATGGCACTGTATAGCTCGTCTCTATGCACACTGTCATATGAAGCCTTGAAATCGACGATTAGGTGGTGAGTGTCAATTTGCATTTCTTGGGTCTTTTCCAGGATCTGCCGTAATTTGAAGATCTGGTCTATTGTGGACTTCCCTGGCCTGAAAACACACTGATAGGGACCTATCAGGTCATGGACAAACGGTTTCAGACGCTCACACAATACGGCAGACAGGATCTTCTATGCGATGTTCAGGAGACTAATCCCTCGGTAGTTGGCGCAGTCAAAGGGGTCTACTTTCTTGTGAACCGGGCAAACGACGCTGAGATTCCACTCATCGGGCATGCTTTCCTCCGACCATATCTTACAGATGAGCTGGTGCATGCGCCCAACCAGGTCATCTCCAGCTGCTTTAAATTGTTCTGCGGACAGTCCGTCCACTCCAGCAGCTTTGTTCGACTTCAGCTTGGATATTGCTATCTTCACCTCGTCTAAGTCGGGGGGACGGAATTCTTGTCTATCTTCGTCCAAATTAAGTAGAACATTCTGCTTAACAGGGGAATTGGGGCCGTCATCGCCATTAAGTAGTCTGCAGAAATGATCCTTCCAGATTCTCAGCACAGACTGCGAATCTACTACAAGTTGTCCGTTTTGGTCCCGGCAGGCGTTGGTCCGAACCTTGTATCCTCCAGATAGCTGTTTTACCTTTCGGTAAAACTTTCGGACTGCATTTCTGCCATAACACCTTTCCATTTCCTCGACCGCGCGCTTCTCATGTTCCTTCTTCTTTCTTCTGAGAAGCCGGTTCTGTTCGTAGAGTTCACGAACAGCCCGCGTTGTTCGATGCAGCGTCGCCTTATAGGCGTCTTGTTTAGCTGCGTGCGCTAGCCTGCACTCGTCGTCAAACCATGGGTTCCTTCTGGGTTGTGACGTGAAACCCAGCACATCAGTGGCAGTATCTTTGATGGCTTCTTGACAACGTTTCCATTCTTCTTCTATGCTTAGTGCAGGCAGCGTCGAACTCTGGGCGAGTTTCAGGGAGACTCGGTCGGCAAAGTTCCCAGCAATCAGCTGCGATTGTAGCTTTTTGACGTCAAACCGTTTTGGCCTTTCTCGACTCCGTTGCTCTCTCGATATCTGGGTTCTCACCTTGGCTACAACAAGGTGATGAAACGAGTCGATGTTTGCACCTCGAAAGGTTCGGACATCGAAAATACTGGAGGAGTGTCTGACGTCGATCGCAACTTGATCAATCTGGTTGACGGTTGATTGATCAGGAGATTGTCAGGTGCCTTTGTGAATGTCCAGGTGTGGGAACCGCGTGCTAGCCACAGAGCGGTTTCGCCCCGAGGCGAAGTCCAACAGAGTCCCTTTCCGAATGTGTTGTCGTGCAGGCTGTGTTTACCAATGACTCCAACAAAGTTGTCCTCCTTTCCCAGCTGAGCGTTGAAATCTCCTAAAACGATTCTGGTGTCGTAGCTGGGACATCGACCGTATGTTCTTTCTAGGAGATCATAGAAGTTATCCTTGATGTTGTCATTCTTCTCCTCTGTTGGGGCTTGAGCGCAAATTAGGCTGATGTTCCCGAATTCAGCATTGATGCGGATTGGGGTCATAGCTCAAGACTTTTTGGCTAACAAATCCGCATCCGAATAAGCGCTGTCTTCTCTCTCTCTCTCTCTCTCTCTCGCAATCGCTGTAGTCAGCATCGACCGCGAACTTGAATACTTTACCTTTTGATTTAAATTTGGCGCATCATACTTAATTCATCCGCTCCCATGGTCATTTCTTGACCACTTCTCACGATTTTACCCTTTTCCTCTGAAAATCTGGCTTTCAAGGAAAAGTTGTCTGTTTTCAAAGCCCAATCAGGTCCATAAAAGCAGCTTTGTCTCCGACTTGGCAGAATCAGAGGATCCCGGTATAATAATTGCAGCTCCTTGATGTTTTAGCTACTGTCGGCGTCGAACTTTTAGAGAATTTCAGGAATATTCGATGTTCAATGTTCCTACGAACTTTTAGCTATTGTGCCTCACTGGTAATAGAACGTGTGGCTCTGTCTTGATTTCGTTGTTCTCACGGCATCGAGGCTTTTACCTTGTTCGAAATCAATCGCATTTCGATAGGTGCTGAATCGCGGATTAGTCCATTACGTCGGTCGCTAAGGGTTCACTCTTGTTGGGCACTACCAGTTCCGTCCCCGAGACAAATTCCAAGACGTATGGGTTGTGTTTTTTAGTTTGGGTTGATGGCAACTGGACGAGAAGATTAAAAGATGAACATGCCGCTGTACGGTCTAGACTATAACAATACAGGACGATGGCTAGGACATGTAGAGTGTAAGGATAACATAGTCCCAGCATGAGGGGTATTTGTCTGGACTATAATATTAAAACATCAAATAAGTGAGGTTATTCTGTAACCGTTAAAAAGTTAAAACAATTTGGCCTGACAATGTGTTTGCAATATACGATCATTTCTGGAATTTTTAACCATTTTCAGACTTGTTACACATCCAAGTTCCCAAAAATTTCGGCAAATTTCGAAAATTCTTTCTTTCTTTCTCCCTCAACAAGTTCAAAAGTTTATTATGTCGCTCACTTTTTGCACTCAATTTTAAAATATTTAATTCAATTAAAAATAAAATTTAAAAAATCATTTTATTCCTTTTCCTTTCAGTACGACACCGACAATGATGGATTCATTGATCTTAGGGAGCTGAAACGCCTGATTGCCGACGGGCAGTGCCGAGACATTCCTGACAGAATTGCTAAGAACATAGTAAGCACAGCAGACGTTGACGGGAATGAGCGTCTGGATTTCGATGAGTTCCACAAACTGTGGCTGAGGGAGCCTTGGAATTTCCCCAGGTTCGTGAAAGCCTACTGCAAGGCAGTTGTGCCTCCGCGAGCTCCACGACGCGGCGACGAAATAGGTAAGCGTTGCAGAAATTTATCCGATTTGGCTTCTTCGTGCGATTAACCGTTTCAGGTTTTCAGATGGAGCCTACGAAAATCAAATGTCACTCTGGCCGCCGCCGCTGACTATGATCTCCTTCTCTTTGGTCGAGATCATCATGTTTTTGATCGACGTGATGTACTTTAAGTAAGTTTCTGACTTCGCCACATTGAGTGTGTTTACAGTGACTTTTTTGTTACTTACAGGGACGATCCAAATCACACTCTACACATCGGAGAAAGCACAAAAGGTCCTGCAGCGACTTTGTTCATCTTTAATCCCTACCGCCGCTACGAGGTGTGGCGATTCGTCACCTACATGTTCGTTCATGTGGGCATGATGCATCTCTTTATGAACCTCATCATTCAGTTGTTTTTGGGAATCGTCTTGGAACTAGTCCACAATTGGTGGCGTGTGGCTTTGGTTTACTTGGCTGGCGTCGCCGCCGGCTCCATGGGAACTTCACTGAGCAGTCCAAGGATTTTTCTCGCCGGAGCGTCAGGTGGTGTGTACGCCCTGATCACCGCTCATATATCCACCATCATAATGGTAAGTGGCTCTGCTCTGTTTTGGGGATCAAAAACTAAATTCTTTATCGCCATTACAGAACTACTCCGAAATGGACTATGGACTAGTGCAACTTTTCGTATTTCTTATATTCTGCTTCACCGATCTTGGCACCTCTGTCTACCGGCACATCAATGACAAGAACGATCAGATTGGCTACGTAGCACACTTGTCAGGCGCCGTCGCTGGCCTCCTGGTTGGATTGGGAGTGCTCAGGAACCTGAAGGAGCGACGATGGGAGCGCATTCTGTGGTGGATTGCAATCATTATTTATTTCTCCCTTATGTTCGCTGGTATCATGGTGGAGATATTCTGCCCGAGCTACTTCCCGAAGCAGGAGCCGTGGTCTGGCAACATTTTCTAAATAGCAAACAATGACACACCAATGCAATGAATGGACGCACAAAGATTTTTACACATTTTTTATGAGAAGACATACATAGACTATCACCAAAGTGCCCTTACAAGTGAAGTAGGCGAAAGAAAAGGAAAGGACGAACGAGACTCCTTAAAAAGCGCTTATTTTACTATCCGAAACATAACTTTCATACTTCATATTTTGATATCTCTATTTTTTTGGCATCTATCTAAACTTAGTTTATTCAGCAATAAGTTTAATGTATTTGTACAAGGGAAAGCTTGACACAACCGCGTTAGTTCATAGTGAAAAATTGCATTTTTTTGTAAGATGAAAGTAGGCCAAATTTGTATTCTTTTATTACGATAACCGCGGTTTTATGCGTTGTGTCGGCCTCCTTTAAAAGCAACGATTTGTATTTATATATTTATTATATATACGTACTCCTGAGTGAGATATTCCAGTAAGTTAATACGAATTTGATTATGTTTCATTGAATTTCATTCCGCTTGGTCTTATGTTTTTTAATGCGCTTGGTCTTATGTTTTTTAATGGGGCCTCTGTAGAATACGGGGCGGAATTTAATCTTATCCACAACGAAACTAATCGTGAATAATCCATTGAAGTGTATTCTGGTAAAACATCGCTTTCAAGATCCGGTCCAGAGTGTTGTTTGGAGATATTCAGTTGGTTTAAGTGTCATGCTACCGTGCCATCCGACGGTGTAAGTAGAATGTAAGAAGCTTTCTTTTCATATTCCAAAATTCTTGGAAAATTGATTTAGTTATGAGGTTAGTTAAAGAACATAGCCTGTATATGGTACTCTACCGCATACCGGCCAAAAGATGTATCAGCAACATTATCTAATTCAATCAACGGATTATGCAGATATTGTGACGTACTGCAAGTGGAGCATACACGGCCGTTGGAACGAGTGCATCTTGGAGTGAGTGAGGACGAAATGTCTTTAAGTTTATCAACCGACATACAAGTATGGGGTAGTTCAATAGGAACTCAAAAAACGACTGTGGCAAAGATCTAAAAACGTTCAGATGGTGCGTTTTAAAACGGTGCTTAAAAGTGAACTAATGGCCATACTAAGCGAGGTGTATATCAAGTAATAAAAGACGAGAAATGCAGTTTACTATTTCATGTCAGACTTCTTTGTTGATAATAAAGTGTTTTTTCTTGAAGAATGCATTGACCTAGTAATATGAAGGACTCATTTAAATTTCATTCACCTCTTTTTCATTCTATGGAGTAAGTGAAAAGTATATTGTGAATTGGATTCGTTGCTACAGAAGCTAGGCTATCATTGTCATTCACCCTCTCTCTGTGAAATCAGAACACATAAGAAACTACCGGAAATTCTTTGAGATGTATGGTGTGTCTAATATACCACAGCCAGCCGTAAGAGTTTTGGTCTTCCCAAGCCCGAATAAAGGTGAAAATGATGGCAGAGATCATCAAGCTTTCAACTGGTACCATTCACACCATTCTTCATTACCATCTTAACCTTTCAAAGGTCAGTGCAAGGTTTGTGCCACGAATGCTCCCATGATTTCAGAAAAAAGTGAGAATCGCATGCTGTAGAGAGTTTTTGGAGATGTGTAGTGAGAACGCGGACGGTGTTATGGATCGAGTTGTTACTGGGGACGAAACATGGGTTCACCACTATGACCCTGAAAGCAAACAAGAGTCCATGTAGTGGCATAAAAAGGAACAGACCCTCCGAAGAAGTTTTAAGTCACTCCGTCTGCCGGGAAGCTCATGACCACAGTTTTGTGGGGCTCAAAGGGAATCTTGCTCATTGAGTACAAAAGAAAAGGTGAAACCATCAACGCCACATCCTATGCTTCCACTTTGCATAACTTGCGGGAGAAAATTAAAAAGAAAAGACGGGGTAAACGCGCAGCGGGTGTGTTGCTTCTTCATGACAACGCTCCTGTTCACACGGCGCGAGTTTCCAAGGCTAGTGATTATTTTCTGTTTCCGATTTTTAAAAAAAATGTCTTCTTGGAAAAATATTTTCGGGCGATGAAGAACTCAAGTCGGCAACAAATGGGTATTTTGCAGAGAATGAGGAAATTAATTTTTTTCAGGGTTTAATAAAGCTTATCTCAAGATTTAACAAATGCATTTATTCTAGGGGAGATTATAAAACAATAGAATTCGCATTTTCCTTCATATCGATACCGAGAATATATTGAACGCCCCTCGTGCATAGGGCATGACGATGATTTCATTGGTATTTCAGAAAAGGATAAAGAAAACAATTTAATAAAAACCTAAGAACCTGTGGTCACCGTGGCGTAGTGGGTAGAGTGCGACGCTCACACGCCGAGGGGTCTAGGTTCGACTCTCAGCTCAACACCAATTTTTCGAATTTTGGCGCTACAGTCCAAAGGGGACCAGGGCCAAGCTTGCTCATCAACTACTCGTGTTGTGCGCGCTATTGTTCTCTCACGAGTAGAAGGGACCTACAGTTTTTTACCGACTCCGAACGGCGAAATTTGAGAAGCTTTCTTAGACAGTTATTACTCTTTGAGTGTTGTCAGCGGCTCGAAAGAGGTGGTGCCGTGAAATATTAGAAAAATTGGTGTTGAACTGGGAGTCGAGAGAAAAGCCCTTACCGCACTTAATATAACATATCCCTAACTAGAATATTAAAAATACAAAGCATGGATCTTTGTCTTCGTCACTGAAGGGGTGCAGATATCTATGTCTGCGCTCTGTGGCCACCATCTTTCTTTTTCTTTTCTATAGTCTTTTTGCCAGGGACCTACAGGTACCGCCTCATTTGGTGCTCGTTCATCCTTGTCGGATTTCCGGGACGTACCATCAGAAGCGGTTCTCCTGCAGGTCTGAGAACGTGTTCCATACCCGAGGCATGTAGTTATCGCTGCCGCAGTTAACCTCACACCCAAACCATAAACTGGTTGGTCAGGCCTATTTTATTGCCCTCGGGCGGAGGGTTTCACTACATTCATTGGTTTACTACACAACGGGTGTTGTTATGTATATTTAGAGGGCGGCACGGGGAGGCTGTATGTCAACTTGGCCTCGAAAGATATTCGATGCAATGATCTGAGCTTGGAGATTTGGTTTATCAAGCTAAGCCTCTACTCCACTTTATTATTCTATTCAACGCATCGTTGAGTGAGTGGCAGGAATTATTATTGTCAGCTCCACTGTGGGCGGAGGGTGTAGAGAGGGGCCTTCAGAAACCTTGCCACGGTTGATGTCGAAAAGACAACGGGTGATTTATCGCAGTTTCAGGTACCACGTGGAGTATTCAAATTAGTTAAATTATCTTCCATACAGTTTTTATTTAGGATGTCCAAAGGCGTGACGCTTCTGTCACAAATATAGGCACACCGTACGCATGCTTATTTACGCTACTTTCAATAGGTCCTGCAGGAATTGTTTTGCAAGTGTAAGCCACTGCATTTTTGCAAAAAAAAAAAACAAGAAAAGAAATTGATCTTTATAAACTTAGCATACAAGCAATAATCTTGTAGCTGCGTTGTTTTCTTTCAAACATGGGTTTATAATCAGAGACTAACTGCTTATTGTGTGTAATAAAGAAAAAAAATTCTGTAGCACACTCCAGAAAACGGAAATGGAACGAACATAAATATGGGGAAAAAGAAAGATATTCAAGATAGAACAGTGAACAGTGCCTACAAACATCACAGCTTTTCTACACATTCATGATTTCTGTGTTGCTTATTGATCAAAGAAAACCGTCATGTTACAGCGTGTTTCACGTTTTGTAAGAGCATACATTGTCTTCTGTTATAGAGAACGTATTCGAATGCTATTTTTCAAGCTTTATTACTTAATTGCATTTATATATGTTTATCCTGCGTTCTAAAATCCTTTTTAAAAATTGTTGACTTATGCCAACGAAAACCTGTCAGGCGAAAATGTTAAAAGTGCGCCTAAGAATATGCCTCACCAATGTGATTCCCACAAGAATACAGTACAAACCAAAAATTATGAACGTTAATTGCTGCTACTGTTACTAGTATGAGGAGCTTTGACATTTGACAGTGGAAACTGCTATGTCAAAGACAAATCATGCAACCACATCTAGTCTGTAGACATAGGTAAAGAAAAGAAAACTTAGAAAGGACAACAGAGCAAAATATTTTGTTCAGAAATACCAAAGAGTCTTAGTACATACAAAATGTTCAAGCATTTAAAAAAGAATCAAAAGCCCTTACCCTAAAATAAATGGTGAGCAATAGGAAAAACAGATAACCGATTTTTTCGCCTGCCACCCATTTTATTTATTTCAATTAATTTTTATAACACACACATAACGTATATGGTGACAATTTTCGCTTTGGAGCGCAGAGGCCGTGGGTTTATCTGCAACATGTTTGATTTGTTTGTTCGTTCGTCTGCTAACTGGAGATGTACTGCTCCAGTTATCAAAACTATAAATTAAACTATTTTTAGTTAAATAGTTTAGTTGTTTATTTACTTGGCAGCGATTCTTCCTCCTAAAACTAACAGCACATACTGAATGTGTTTCTCTTAATTCTTTAAATACCTAATAATTGCTGCCACTGCCATTTGGTACTTTGATTTGATCAGCGCGTCGAACGTGGGAATGCTGCCGACGTTGGTTTGGCTCTGCAAACTTGCTGACTCGATGACTTAAATGCAGCGTGAGTATTTATACTCAAAACAGACATCAACTTAACGAATGTGCTCAGAAGACCGCGAAAAATCCCAAATTTGAATTTCTGACAGTTCTGGTGGCAAGTCATCAGATCTTAAGAACAGGTATACCGGTATAAAATGAGCGTTTTTGAAAATAAAACACTAATTATTAATTGGAAACTAAAAACATTTTGTTCAAAGTAATGGCCATTGTTTTCCACACATTTTGACCACCTTTCTGGCAATTTTTTAATACCACGCCAATAAAATTGTTAGTCTTTTAAAGCAAACCAATCAGACACCCGATTTTCGACCTCCACAGAAGAATCAAAGTGCTGCTCAACCAATGCGTGTCTCATCGATGAAAACAAATGGTAGTCGGAGGGAGCCATGTCTGGTGAATACGGCGGGTGGGGTGGCTGCTCCCAGCCAAGTGTTTTGATTGTATCCTGAACCGGTTTTGCTTTGTGTGCAGGTGCATTGTCATGGAGCAAAATTACCTTGCCCTGTCTTCTGGCCCATTCTGGTCGTTTCTCGATCAATGCATGCTTCAAATTGATAATTTGTTGTCGGTAGCGATCAGTATTAACGGTTTCACCAGGTTTTAGGAGCTCGTGGTACAGCACACCTTTCTGCTCTCACCAAACACACAGCATTGTCTTCTTGCCGAATCGATCTAGTTTTGCAGTCGATGTTGATGGTTGTCCCAGATTAACCCATGATTTTTTCCGTTTAGGATTCTTAAAATAAATCCATTTTTCATCGCCAGTAACAATCCGATGCAAAACCGCTTTTCTTTCGTGCCTTTGAATCAAAAATTTCACAAGTGTTTTTTGTTTGGTTTTCCATCTGTCTTTCATTCAATTCATTTCATCCATTTTCCACACTTTTGGATCTTTCCCATAGCTTTTAAACGGTCAGAAATTGTTTGTTGTGCAACATTTAACATTGCTGCCATTTGCTTTTGACTCAAAGTGTCATCTCCATCAAATATCGTTTGCAATTCGGCGTCTTCAAACTTTTTGGTGGTCTTCCACGTTCTTCATTTCTCACATCAAAATCATTATTTCTATTTTCATCTTTTGCATGTCGCTTCTGACAGAGCATGATCACCATATGCTTTGACAAACATTCAATGCGACTCTGCAGCACTTTTCTTCAAATGAAAATGCTTTCCGCAAATCATCACTTTCTGGTACAAAATTCGACATTTATAACACGATAAAAAAATATGATATTGTCTGTTGGTATTTATTTATTGCTTAAAAAATTAAATTTAGTACTTTGTTGTTCCACCTTTAGACTTTATTACTTCCTTGCGTCTACGTGGCATAGATATTACCAGTTTATTGGTAAGATCGGGGGAAATTTTTGACCATTCTTCTGTTATAGCTTTTTTCACTCCTTCCTTGTTGTTAATAGTACTCTGTCGAATTCTTCTATCCAAATGCTCCCATAAGTGTTCTATTGGGTTAAGGTCCGGTGATTGCGGGGGATGATCAAGCTGTTTTGGGGTCCTATAAAGCAACCATTCCTTAACAAGACGTGAGGAGACAAAGGATCATTGTCTTGCTTAAAGATCCAATTCATAGATAAACCTACATTGTCTACGCTCGGTTGCAAGTTGGTCCTGAAAATATTTAGATAATCTTCCTTCCTCATTGTACTATCTATGAAGACAAAATTACCGGCCCCAGATGCTACTACACACCCCCACACCATCACTGAACCTCCGCCATGTTTCTCGACCGGCCTAATATTTTTTTTCAGTAAATTCTTAATTTTTTACTCTCCAAATTTTATTATTCATATGGCTCTTAAAAATTTCGAATTTGCTTTCATCACTAAATAAAATGCTTTTCCAAAACGAAATGTCATTGTTTTTCTTTGTGCTAATTTTTTTGGTCTCCCTTTTGACCCAATTTTCATCTTTATACAGTAATCAGATATTTGAGAACCTTGAGGAACACCCAGATAAAATAAACTTATTTGTTCTCTTAATTTCATCTATCTCAACTCTCTGCGACCCATTCTCCAGATATGATCTGATCTGAACCAGTTCAGGATAAATCCACGGAAATTTTTTTGTTCTCAACAAAATATAGTGGCTTACCATATCCAAAGCCTACGTTATAACAATGAAAAAGCATTTTTTACCATAGAGGTGTGACATTGTTTGAGCGCAATTCTGTAACAGCGCATCTTTTGTCGACTTTCCTTTTTGAAATCCAAATTGGACGCAATTAAAGAACTAAGTCTTAGTTACAAAAATCACAATCCAATTTTTCAAGAACTTTGCTGATAGTTGAAACGAATAAAATGAGTCTATAATTGCCAAACACAGCATCACGAAGTACAGACATGAACCCAATAGAAAACTTATCGGTATTTTAAAAAAAGAAGATGGCAAAACGTGCTCCGACATGAAAAAAAAGTGTTAACTAAGGCAATGCAGGAGGAGTGGGAAAGGATTTCAGACTGCTGTGATCTTAAATACTTTATTGAGTCCATGCCAAGACGACAGAAAGCCGTTATTGATGCCAACAGTGGTCACACTAAATGTTGAAGTAAGTCAAAATACTACTTTATTTTTTATTTAGAATTCAGTTTCTTAAATATGAAAACAGATTTCAGATTAGGTTAATGAACTACAAAAAATGAAAATTTAAGAAAAAAAATGGGCATCATTCTCTAATTCATATAGAACTTTAACTTTGACTTTTTCCCGTCAACTGTTTAACACTTAACACATTACTCAATAAGTCCCGGGACTAACCAATAAAAACAGTTTTTCAAGACAAAATAAGACTTTATTCATCAACTTAGTTTCCTTCACAAGTGATACAATCAGTCCAGCGTATCTCTTTCATTTCGATAGCCTTTTTTATAGAGCGATCTATCTTTAGCCTCAAAATAGGCTTCAGTTTCAGCGATCGCCTCCTCAATCGAGCCATTTTTTTTCCGGCGAACATTTTTTTGAGATGTGAAAAGAGGTAGAAGTCGTGGGGGTCAGACCTCTAGAATACGGTGCAATTCAAAGGCCTATTCGTGCAATTTGGCCGTGGTAGCCAACGACTTGTGACACGGTGCATTGTCTTGGTGGAAGAGAATTTTTTCTTTTTCATATGGGATAGTTTTTTTCGCGATTTCTTCCTTCAAATGCATTAATAATGCCATGTAGTATTCGCTGTTGATCCTTTCCTCAAGATAGTCGATGAATAAAATTCCGCGCGCATCCGAAAATACGGATGTCATAAGCTTATCAACCGACGCTGTGTTTTGGACGCTTTGGGCGTGGTTCACCGGCTGCTGTCCGCTCCGCCGACTGCCGATTTGACTCTGGAGTGTAATGGTGGCTCCATGTTTCATCCAATGTGACATCCCAATGCAAAAAGTCCTGTTTATTCTGGCGAAACAGCTGTAAACAGTTCTCAGAATCCTCGATACGTTGTTGTTTTTGGTCCATTGTGAGCAAACGCGGCACTCGTTATGAAATCAGCTTTCTCATGGACAAATGTCCATGCAAAATAACCTACACAGTGCCTTCTGATATGTTTAAAGTGTCAGCTAACTCGTGCAATTTCACTTTGCGGTTTTCCTTGACGATTTTGTGTACATTTTGGACGTTTTTAGGTGTTTCAGGCCGTGCATGTGTCTGTACGGCCACGTTTAAAGTCAGCACACCATCGACAAATAGTTTCATTTTGATGGAGCAGAGTCCCTGTTACATTTTCCAAGCCATTGCTGAGCTTGCACAGTTTTTTTCGCCTTCAAAAAGCAGTGTTCAATCAACAAACGAAATTCTGTTTTTTCTATTGTTTTAAAGATCGCAAAAGTAGCGTCACTTAAAGCACTGTAACTTGCAACCTAATAAACAGATTGCCAAGAAAATTTGACAGGTATCATTTGAATGTCTGAATGTCTGTTATAATAATTGTTTGGCGCGACAGTTTACAGGTTACCAGCTCATCAACTACTGGTGTTGTGCGCGCTACTGTTCTGTCATGAATGGAGGAAATCTACAGTTTTTTGCCGACTCCGAACGGCGAAGTTTGAGAAACTTTTTTCTTAGAGAGTTATTACTCTTTGAGTGTTGCCAGTAGCTCGAAAGAGGTGGTGCCATGAAAAATTCGAGGGGTTCGAATCTGGACATTCTGTATGTGAGCGTTACACTCTACCCACTACGCCACGGCGGCCACATTTGAATGTCTGTACTTCCCAAAAATTATTCCTTTTTCCGATTGAAATAATTAACAAGTTTGCATTCTGCAAACAATTGTTTGACATACTGTATTCATATCTGTGCATTCTGACATTTCTGGTATTTTCCTTCGTTTCGTTAGGAAGTAGCCTCATGCACGATTCGGAGGTTCAACTATTGTACTTTTAACCTTTCGAGTTAAATAGACTCGAGAGGTACAATAGTAAGAGAACAAAAGTCTCCAAGCCTGAGAGTTCTGATGATGTTAATTTCTCGTAGTTCAACCACAACAGTAAAAGATAAGGACTGATATTGTTAGAATTACACGTTTGCACCATTCTCCACAAGATGCTTAACTCCGTTCCACCGACTCATCTTCATTTGCAAACAAGACCTCACCACTCCAATAAAAAGGACATTTGTTTCCAAAGAACCAATTAAATGCACATGTCGGAGCAAAGTTTACATTCACTCCCACTCAACGTCGATGAGCTAAGCTTGAAAACAGGTTTCACAACAAAAGTGGAAGTCACAACAAATGGAATTTTGATCACGTCACTGCCATGTGTCTCGCATTCGCCCTGTCCAAAGTACTCCAACACCGTCATGAGTTCGAAAGTCTTGTTTGCCCTGTCAAGAAGCAATCGCCATATTCGAGCAACCACAACCGTGAGAGATTCGAGATAACAGTATTTTGTGCCTGAAACTACGCAAGCGACTATATACGTCACATTTCGTTCAGCCCGATAGCCCCTTTCATTCGCCTGACCCTGCCAGGAATGCGAATTTGATAGCTCATCCCCAATTCAAGCTGACTTCGATGGTCGTTCAAATTAATTGTGTCTAGATTATCAACCCTCATCGTCATCAGTCAAGAGGCACCTTTGCTTGTACATTTTAGAAGGATGACTCCTGACGTTTGGACAATTTGGCACAAGCACGCAACCAACGTGAGAACACAACTGCTACCGATGCGGGTACCTACTGATATAGCGGCATGGGATTAGAACCCGAGGGTAACGTTTTGATGCAGAATGCAATTAAATGCAATTAAGGGTGAGATATTGGATGGCGCAAGCCTCACGGATGTCATCTCTTGTCGAACTGTAACCGTAACGGTCGGATTGCTTTCAATAACGTCCGCGGTTGGGTTGGGTTTTTTTGGGAACTTCTGCTGGCGTCACTGGCTTGCATGCGGGCAAAACAAAAACAGAACGAATTTAATATTCATTCATTCCACTCGATGGATTTGCATCTTGGTGAGGGGTGCACAGAGACGGGGCGTGGAGATACTGGTAATTGAGATGTTTACCAGTCTGAATCTGATATGAATCTGATGCATTGATCTGGTAATCACGCGAAAAGCCGGTCTGTAAGGTCTTTGGAAAATTGTTGGAAGCGATGAGATAAGCGTGGAGGTTAATTATGGCAACAGCTAGGAGGGAGAAGAGTGGGAAAACCTAGATGATTAAGCGGCTAGAGAAGAAGACGTGGACATACTTGGAGTGGTGACAATGAGAGTTGACTATATTTGTTTTAAATTTTCAGGAATGCTACTGCATTACTAATTTTTTAAGATTGTTTTAAAAGTATAATACTTTGAAATGGAATAAAATAAATATGTTTTTTTTATTTGATACACAAATTTATATTCTATATTCGAATGATAATCTTCTGCCATTACAATTTAAAACTGACTTGTGTTATAGGACAGCATCTTGGTGAGGGGTATAGGTTGACTAACGACTGCACATACAAAGTATGTACATAGTGTTGTAATCTTGCAACTGCCAGCACTATCGTAAAGTTTGACATTTTTGAGGTTATACGTACTCAGAACATTTTAACATACGAGCGTTATTTGTGTTGTTTACAGTAATTTAAAAGATTCATATCGGTCAAAAACTAAATCGTGAACATTTTCGTGCGCTTATTTTTTTACAACTTTCGACGTGGATTAACTCAACAACAGTGCATCGATGAACTAAATTCAATTTTTGGCTATGAAGCTCCATCAAGGACCAGTGTTTATTGATGGTATGGTGAATTCAACCGAGGTCGTAGTTCACTCCAAGATGGATTTCGTGAAGGTCGTCCGTAATCTGTTGTTGTTCCGGAAAACACTGATGCTGTGCGCCAACTGATATTGCAAGATCGTCATGTGACCTATCGTGAGATTGAGACAACCTTACGCAAATTATTAATTGAGTCTCTAGTTGAGTTTTTTTAAAAAATATTTTATTCATCGAACCGAAACGTTCGATGTCCCAACTAGAACTGATCTTAAAATCTAACTTGACAATAATATATACTTAAAACTATGTGTCGCTGAAGGGCATTCTTGAGGATTGTTTATCTCAAGTGCTCATGGGAACGGATGCCTTTGATTTGTTTATATTCCGAGTTTGTTTACTTCACTCGTCTCATATTTCGAGTGATGGTGCATTCCTCTGGAGTGCTAAATCAGCATTTTCTGGATAAGTGTCCAGTGTTGAGTGGTGTATTAACTCCCCCCTTCCTTAAGAGAAACGTCCCGATTCTTTGAATTGTTTAGATGATTTCTTCGAATGTTGATTCAATAGATTTGGAATTATTTACATCCAGTTGATTCGATAAGTGTTTTATTTTTGTATTCAATTTGTGGAGTGAGATTTCGTCACATTTGATATTGATTTCCTCTAATTCGTTATTTTGCCCTTTAGCGAGTTTCCTTTTTTTCTTAATACATAGTTTTACATATTTAAAAGTTATATAAAGGCAGATTATAATTATTACAATCATTAAAAGAATATTTATAATTTTTCTTTCTGTATATTCATTTTTGATATCGTTAATTACATTTATGTTGTCAAATTTCAATTCTGTGTTATTATTTTCGATAATTTCTGTTATATTGAATTCATCAAAGTGATGATTTCTTAAATATGAGAACATTTTTTCATTATAATTTTCATAGGTAACATTATCAATTTTTATACTGTCATTAAAAGTTACTAAATATGTTCCAACAACTTTTGTATTTTCTATCGTATGATTTCCTGATAAAAGTATTATTCCATCTTTAATGATATCAATTTCTTTATTGCTTTCTTTTATTTTTGTACAATTCGTGGGATTTTTATTTAATATATCTGTAAAACAATTTGACTTAGTATCTATTTTACAAAAGTTACTGCTTAATTCTAATTTACATTTTTCAATATTAATGTATTTGTTTTCACATTTAATTACATTTTTGGGTATTATGAGTTTTGCATCATTTTGTGCAATTGCTCTTGTTTCTAATATTTCGCATTTATCAACTATAAGTGGATACTTTATATAGATCAGTATTAAACAATCTTTTTGTATTATTTTAAAATCTGATACGTCTAAAAGATCGTTAATGGGAATTTGTTTGAATTCGTGTTTTAATATTTCATTTATTTCGGAAAAATGTAATATTGAAGGATTTAGAATTAAGGCCTTTGCCAACGTTATCGTTTGTATGATGTTCTGTAAGTCGTTAATTAGTACATGAAGTCTTTGTCGTCTTATGAGTTTTTCATGATCTTGTCCAATGAAAACATTAATTGATGTGCTTAAATTTTCTATGGCTTTGAATAGTTCTGTATTTGTGACGAACTGTTTATTATTATTGAAAATTAATTCATTAATTTTGTTTGTTACATACACAAAATCATCATGATCAGGGCTACCCGCGATCCATTTCCAAACTGTACCTAATTCATTTATTCCTCGTTTAATTCTTTTAAAGGACAATTGGTTAAGTAGACTTTCTACTAGATTTATTTCTAATTCAATCTCCAGGTATTCTGATTGACTGTATGTATGTTTAGCCTTTTCCTTTTGAAAAATTGATTTTTCTTCTTCTAATATGCTGTTGTAATACGTTAAATTTGTCACGTGTAAAATGTCGCCATATTCTTTATATATTAAAGTGTACCCAGTATTAATTAAGACATATTTGTCTCTAGTATAATCGATTATGTCCGCAATCACGAATGGCGTTATTATAGTTATTAATACGATGATGGAATTCATTTTTCTGTAAAAATGTACATTTGTTTATTAAGTATCGCTTCTATTTTTAATATTATCTTTATGGACTATTCTATCCTTTTCATATATCTTAACCTTATTACCAAGGTCTTCTTTAACTTTTTGCTTTCTATATCTAGCTAGTAACTTGTTCCTACCTCCTATGATCTTTTCGTAAATTGTTCTGCCTGATTTATATGTTTTCATACTTCGTTTCTTATTAAATCTTCGTAACATTTCTTCCTGTGCCCTAAAAAGTTTATTCTCTAATCCTGTATGTGAAACTTTATTAAATAAAATTTCATATGGTTTTTGCTCTGTTACTGAATGTACTGTCTTGTTGTACTGTTGTACGGATCTATAAATCGCTTCTAAGTCACTTATTAAATGATATTCTTGTTTCAGACATCTGGCTATTTCGATTATTGTGGAATGTACTCTTTCTACTTGTCCATTTGTGGTACTATGCTTAGGATCACAAGCATATATTTTAACACCTAGTCGTTGCATTAAAGTTTTAAATTGTAGTGTTGAGAAGCCTGGCTCATTATCAATTGTTATTTGTTTAACTTCTGGGAAACTTTGTAGTAGCTCTAATACCTTTTCATCTAAGTTCGTTCTGTCTTCAATTAATTTAATCACCAAGAATTTTGAGTAAGAATCAATGCACGTTAAAAATTTTAATTTTTGTGCAAAAAATATATCAATATGCAATTGCCTCCCCTCTTCCTTTGGAATTGGAGCCTCTCCAATTGGTATTTTCTGTGGATGTCTGTCATATTTATACTTATTACATATTTCGCAGTTCCTAGTGTATTCTTTAAATTGTTTTCTCATATTAGGCCAGTAATACATTTCGTAAATTTGCTTTAAATTCTCTCTATAATTCCTGTGTGCTCTTGTATGTGTTTGTTATGTCGTTAGGGAAACATAGGCAATGAAGGAATTTGTTATTAAATACTTCTAGTAATCTTAGTTTGATTTCATATAGATCTGTTGGGGTGATAAAAAGTGCGACTACACCTGGGGAAATAAATTTTTTTAGTATAATCATTAAATTTTCTACCGTGTCATATTCAATGATATGTCGTATTTTGTTTGGAAAATTTTGAATTTTCTCATGAACTGTTAGTTTTACATTTCCTTTTGCGATTATAAATTGTTGTTTGAAATCATTAAGTGGTTTATTTGTAATTTTTATTTGAACATTATCACTACTCTCAGCAGAGTGTTCTGTAGCATTGGTTGACGAATCATCAGTCATATTATTTAAATTTTGTCTTGATAACGCATCTGCCACGATGTTTGTTGTCCCTGGTTTATAAATTATTTTAGGGGCAAATTCTTCTATAAAAGAATGCCACCTTTTCATTTTTGCATTTGGGTTTCTTGTTGAAACTGCAAATGTAAGTGGTTGATGATCCGTGTGTATTTCGATATTTGTGACTCCGTAGAGGTAATTTCTTAACTTTTTTAATGCCCATACAATGGCATACAATTCTTTTTCGTTTGTTGCGTAATTCCTTTCCGTTTCATTTAAGGTTTTAGAAATGAAAGTAATTGGCTTGTCTTCTTGAGACAATACTGCACCAATCGCGTCATTAGATGCATCTGTTGTTAGGACGAATTTTTTATTAAAGTTCGGTTGTGAAAGCGAGACTTCATTTACCAAATGATTTTTTAATTGCTGGAAAGCATTGATAGCTTCATTGTCAAGAGCGATGTCCGTCTTTTTTGACAGGTACTGGGATACTTTTCCATTATCTCCTGTTAGATATTTTGTCAATGGTTTTGCAATAGCGGCATAGTTTTTAATAAACTTCCTATAATAACCTGTTAAGCCTAAATAGCTCCTCAATTGTCTCAGGGTTCTGGGTATAGGAAAATCTCGAATTGATTCTATTTTATTTGGATCTGTTTTAATACACTTATATCCCACTATGTAACCTAAAAATTCAACTTCAGTTTGGAAAAATTTTGATTTTTCTAAAGAAATTTTCATATTTGCTCCCTTTAGTTTTTCTATTATTATTTCTAAATGTTTCGTATGTTCCTGCAGAGTTTTGGAATAGACGATTATATCATCTACATAGATATGACAAAATTTACCTACAAGTTCCCTAAGGATGTCATCCATTGACCTTTGGAATGTGCTAGGCGCATTTTTTAGTCCAAACGGCATTCTTAAAAATTCATATTTTCCGTTGTTGACGGCGAATGCTGTTTTTTCGATATCTTCGGTTTTTACTTTTATTTGATGGAAACCGGATTCCATATCCAAAGTGGAAAAAAATTTGGCTTCGCCTAGGTTCGACAAAATTACATTACTATCAGGTATTGGATATTTATCCGCAACAGTATTTTCATTTAACTTTTTAAAATCGATCACAAGCCTCATTTTCTGTGATCCGTCACTATTTGAACCTTTTTTTGGGACTACCCAAATTGGGGAGTTATACGGACTTTTTGATGGCCGTATGATTTCTTCTTTTAACATTCTTTCTATTTCCTTGTTAACAAAAGTGTTGGCAGAAAGGGGATAGGGATATTGCTTACTCCATATGGGGGTTTCAGCAATTGTGCGTATTTCTGCTCTTATGTCTGTTCGAAATGGTAGTTTCATATTAATGTCTGAGTGCAATAACTCAATTTTAGCTTTCATTTCCTGAGCTAATGCCTCTAGCTCTTTCTTGCTATAGTCTATTTCATTATTTTCTTTTTTTCTATAATCTTTTTCATTATTTTCCCGAACATAATTAACACTTTCTTGTTTGTTTTCTGCAACAAACAATTTTTCTTTCTTTCCTTTATATATTAATACTTTATTCTCAAAATCAATCTTTACTTCCGCTTTTTTTTAGCAAATTGCAACCTATTAATAAATCTGATTCTAAATTGTCTATTTCGTAGAATCTTACTAGTTGATCAAATATGAGAACCTCATGATAATAATTTATAATGGTGGACCCATTAATAGTACGAACCTTTTTTCTGACTACAAGTTTTTCTTTAAAATCTAGAACATTGGGTTTGCAGTAGCAACATGTTGCTCCTGTGTCAATTAAAATTTTCAATAATTTTCCCCTTGGACCGTTCCGATATATGTAGGGCAGCCCTGGGTTTGAGATAAAAAAGTATCCTCATTAAGATTATTTAATCTCTCAATTTTTTGAGGTGGTTGTGCTCTTTGTTGAGCACTCTCGTAAGGACGTTTGTTAACAGCCTGGGACTGATGTGGTTTAGATTGGAATGGATGTGGTTGAGATTGATAATAACTTTGATTGTTGTGGTTAAAATTTCTATTATTAAAGCGTCTTTGCTCGTGCCAAGTTATTGGCCTATGAGCGGAACTTCCGATTTCCATTGGCTCTGCTTTCGGTATATTATTATTTTTTGAAGGGAATCTCAAATTATTTTGGTTTCTAGAAAATCCATTATTATGATCATTTGATAGAGGTGGAACAATTGACCTATTGAATTGAAGGGCAAAGTTTGCTCTCATGTTATTTGACTCCAACTCTTGAGCTTTTGCTAAAGCGTTAGGCAAATCTTCCGGTGATAAAGAAAATAGGATATTGGATAAAGGTGCGTGGAGCCCTGTGATAAATACGCGTAATGCATTTCTCCTATTTGCATTGTTTAGTTCCTTTGTAATATCAGCGTTCGTTCCATATGACATTATAGTTTTGTTTATTAATAATGTCAATTTTTCATTGACAACGTTGTAGAAATCAATGAGCGAAAGGTTTCCTTGTCGTAAAACACTTAATTCTTGCTCAATAATATGGGAGGGTCGCTTATCGGCATAAGCGAAATCTAATCGTGCAATTATTGCATCGAAGTTAAGAACCGTGCCATGATTTGTGAGTATATCATTGGCTTTATTAACAATTTTGTTTCTTAATATCGTAAGAGCCGCAAAGTATCTCTTACTTCCTTTAGTGTACAAACTTATGGAGTTGTTGGCTGCTTCTCGCCAGCTAACATAACTTCCAATATTACCAGAGAATTCCGGTAACGACTTTATCACGTCTAACGATTCGTTATCACTTATTCCCGGATTAATGGTTTGTACTTGGAATTCAGTTTTTTCTGAAGTCAAACTTATAGCCTCGAGTGAAGCCTTTAAAGAAGATATTTCTTGTTTTAATGAAGCCGTATTTGCTGCGATAAGCCTAGCAATTGTGTCTTCCATATTGGTAGTCATTGTAAGTTTTTGTAGTTGGTCTGTCAGTTCGTCCAGCATAAAAAATGTCAGTCAAATAATATTTAAAAGATATTCTTCACAAACAATAATTTTTTATGATTTTAACATAAATTAAATTTAATAATATGTTTCATGCGATTCTATTATCATTAGATTCTTAATTCTAAGCTTACGGCACGCTGAATGTTGTCAGGATACTTGATGGCGTCAGCTTACTTCTTTGTATTCTGGATTCAATTTTTCACTTATAGTTTTTCTTTTCTGTTTTTATTACTTTTTTTTCTTTTGTAACACTTGTTACAAAATTTTTCACACTAAATTTCTTCGCTTTTTTTCTTTAATTCACAGGCTTATTTTTCTGATTTGTATTTTCACTACTTTGAACACAAAACAAAATTTTAAATTTTTTCTCCTTTAACGGATACTTATTAGTGATTTTTTCTCCTTTGTATAGGATACTTATTTGTTATTAATTTGTGTCGAGGAACTTGACTTTGTTCGCTTTGTTCAACACTTATTAATTTTAATTGGACCCTGTTTTTCCTTTCACAGGTCCTGTCACGGTCGCCAATTATTAATTGAGTCTCTAGTTGAGTTTTTTTAAAAAATATTTTATTCATCGAACCGAAACGTTCGATGTCCCAACTAGAACTGATCTTAAAATCTAACTTGACAATAATATATACTTAAAACTATGTGTCGCTGAAGGGCATTCTTGAGGATTGTTTATCTCAAGTGCTCATGGGAACGGATGCCTTTGATTTGTTTATATTCCGAGTTTGTTTACTTCACTCGTCTCATATTTCGAGTGATGGTGCATTCCTCTGGAGTGCTAAATCAGCATTTTCTGGATAAGTGTCCAGTGTTGAGTGGTGTATTAACTCGCATTAGTGGGACCAGCAAACTTTCAATATTGCATGAACATTTGACCGTCAAAAAAAATTTGTTTGCGTTGGATCCCAAACAATTTGTCAATCACTCAAAAAAAGGCTCGTGTCGATTGGTCGAAAGAAATGCTTAAAAACTACGATCACTGTGCTTCGAAACACGTCTATGACATCGTGACAGGTGATGAATCGTGGATTTAAACGTATGAGCCCGAAAGTAAACAGCAGTCGAGTGTATAGTTTTTTTCAAATTGAGCCAAAGCCAACAAAAGTTGCTCGCGCACGAAGCACTTCCAAGCAAATGGTCGTCTGTTTTTTCGGAAAAACTGGACATGTCGCAACCATACCACTAGAACAACGCAGAACAGTCAATTCTGAGTGGAACACAACCATTTGTTTGCGAGTTGTCTTCCAAGAAATCAGGAAAACCAACCCCCGAAGACGGATCACTCTTCACCACGACAATGCGAGCTCTCAAAACATCGAATACGCCGTATAGTCCTGACTTGGCACCGAATGACTTCTTTTTATCCCCGCACGTACAAAATAAAATGAGAGGTCAACGTTTTTCGACACCTGAAGAAGCGGTTGGTGCGTTCAGAATGCAAGTTTTAAAGATACCTCAATCAGAGTGGCAAAAGTGCTTCGACAATTGGTTCAAACGCATGCAAATGTATATAGATGGGGAATGTTTTGAAAAACAATAAAGCTATTTTCGATGATTAATACTTGTTTTTGTTCTCTAATCCCGAAATATAAAAGGCAACCCTCGTATACAGCACTGTGCAAAATAATAGCACCATGTTCGACTTTGTCACTTTTGTACTAATTACTTTTTCCTATGGCTAGGCAGGAGCTTCATATTTATTGCACAACCTCTTTATTATATCAGTCGTAAAACCCATAAACAAGATATTAAAAAAATTCATCTTGTCATTAAAAAAGGTCCCGTTAACGGTCATGCAGCCGTGGAGACATCAACAATAAGAAGCAGGTAAAGAAGAATTTACCTGCCAGGAGTTCCAGAAAATTACCACTACTGTCAAAAATTAACCTACTAAAACGAATCAAATTTGCGAACTGGGAACCCTCTAAATGGCGCAATATACCATATTATGGACAGACGAACCCAAAATAGTTTTATTTGGCACTCGTGGGACAAGGACATTTGTCCCAGGTAAAAAAAACAAGACCTTCAACCTGTAAAGACTGTTAAGCACGGGGGAGCATAATGAGAGAAACCATGCTACCTAACGCAGAGGGGAATATACCGCTTAGATGGGTTCTACAGCAAGACAATACGCCCAAAGATACGAGCAAAGTGGTCAAAGAATTTTTCCGAAGCAATGGAGTTCAAGTTATGGAGTGGCCGCCTCAGTCTGCGGACCTCAGTCCCATTGAAAATCTTTGGACAGATGTTAAGAAAGCTGTATATGAAGCAAAACCCAAAAGTACAAAACAGCTTTGGGATGTTGTGCAGGTTGCGTGGACGAATATCCCTGTTCAGCAATGTCAGGCCTTAATCGACTTCACGCCACGATATTATGACTTAAAAATTAATCAAGTACTACCCTAATAACAAAAATAAAAATATAATAATGACTTTTACTTCATTTTCATGAATGTTTTATCTTGGTGTTATTATTTTGCACACACCGAAATTCGGTGTTATTCCGGATAACGGGTCTTCTCAGAGTTCAGAATGCACTATTTTACTTATCTTGTTTACAGGTTTTATTACAGATGGAAAAAGGATGTTGTGTCATAAATAGAATGTGTTTACATGACGGTGGGAAGAAGTTATTTGCAAAATAGTGACAAAATTGTGACAAGGTTGAACATGGTGCTATTATTTTGCACAGCGCTGTATGTATGCACAGAAAATAGAAAAGCATGATTAAACTGCACGTTCTAGGAGGCCAATTCATGGGTCCGTCATTTAATAAATCAATTGAGGAACGAGATGTGTAACATGTTACCCCGAATTGTTGAAACCCCAAATCCTGCATATTATGGTGGTTCAATAGATGAACGAAAAAGTCAGCAAGAAAGGCTCTAAAGCGGTCCCTCCTGACTGTGACGTTCTTGGCATTAGCGTTTTTAAAGAAGGACGTACTAATTACACCATGAAAACGTTTTAGTGGATATAACAGTATCTAAACATGGCTAAATTCGGGAGCATCAGCCTAATTTGCGGTCACGCCCCGACAAAGGAGTAGGATGATTAACACCAAGGATGACTTCTATGATCTCCTAGGAAAAACATACGATCGATGCCCCAGCTACGACACCCGGATCATTCTAGGAGACTTCAACGCTAAGCTGGGAAAGGAGGACATCTTTGCCGAAATCATCGGAAAACACAGCCTGCACGACAACACATCCGGAAACGGACTCAGGCTGTTGAACTTCGCCTCGGGGTGAAACCTCGCTGTGCACGCGGTTCTCACACCTGAAATATCACAAAAAAACCTGGCGATCCCCTGATCAATCCACGGTCAATAAGATTGATCACGTTGCGAATGACGTCAGACTCTCCTCCAGTATTCTCAATGTCCTAACCTTCGGGGGTGCCAACATCGAATCGGATAATAGCCTTGATGTAGCCAAGGTAAGAAACCGGATATCGAGAGAGCAACGAAGTTGAGACAGTCCAATACGGGTTGACGTCGAAAAGCTACAGTCGCAACTGATAGTCTTCCTGAAACTCGCCCAGAGTTCGACGCTGCCTGCACTAATTAATAGAAAAAGGCTGGACACATTGTCAAGAAGCCATCAAAGAAGCTGCCACTGATGTGGTGGATTTCACGTCACCAACCAGAAGAAACCCATTATTTGATGGTGAGTGCAGGCAAGACCATGCAGCCAAACAAGACGCCTTTAAAGCAACACTGCATCTAACAACGAGGGCTGTTCGTAAACTCTACGAACAGAGAATAAGGGAAGAGCACCGGCTTCTCAGAAAAAAAAAAACAAAGTAGCATGAGAAGGACGTGGTCGAGGAAATGAAAAGGTGTTATGGCAGAAATGAAGTCCGAAAGTTTTAACGAAAGGTAAAGCTGCTATCCGGAGGATAGAAGGCCCGGATCGAAGCCTGGCGGGATCAAAGTGGACAACTCGCGGTAGAGACGCAGTCTGCGCTGAGAATCTGGAAAGATCAATTCTGCAGACTCCTCAACGGCGATGACGGCCCCAATTCCGTTGTTTGGCAGAACGTTCTGCTCGATTTGGACGATGATAGGCAATAATTCCGTCCCCCCGACATAGACGAGGTGAAGATAGCAATGTCGAAGCTGAAGTCGAATATAGCTGCTGGTGCGGACGGACTACCCGCAACAATATTTAAAGCAGCTTAAAATAAGTTGGTTGGGCGCATGCACCAGCTGATCTGTAAGATATGGTCGGAGGAAAGCATGCCCGATGAGTGAAATCTCTGCGTCGTTTGTCCTGTCCACAAGAAAATAAACTCGTTTGACTGCGCCAATTATGGAGAGGTCAGCCTTCTTAACATCGCATACAAGATGCTCTCTGCCGTACTGTTTGAGTTTCTGAAACCCTTTGTAAATAACCGGATAGGTCCCTTTTAGTGCGGCTTAAGGCCAGGGAATTTCACGATAGACCAGATCTTCACTTTACGGTACATCTTGAAAAGACCCAAGAAGTGCAAATCGACACTCATCATCGATTCTAAGGCCGCATATGACAGTGTGCATAGAGACGAGCCATGTCTAGTTTTGGCAATCCCACTAAAATGTCATGTGACTTTTTCAACATCATCCTCGAGAAGATTGTGCTTAACTCACAAGTCAACATCAGAGGCACGATCTTTCAGAAGTCAGTTCAACTGCTAGCATACGCTGATGACATTGACGTGATTGGACGAACACAGCGAGCTGTCAATGAGGTGTTTGCTGACATTGAAGCGGAACCGGCTAAAATGGGTCTGGCGATAAATGAGGGCAAAACAAAGTACATGCTGTCATCAAGGAGGAACACACAACATCGAGGTCTCGGACAGAACGTCACTCTAGGCAACAGAAAGTTCGAGGTAGACAAGGACTTCGTCTACCTTGTTTCTGCGGTAAATAGGGACAACAACATCAGTACCGAAATAAAACGCAGAATCACTCTTGCCAATCGCTTTTTCTTTGGGCTCAAGAGGCAATTGAGCAATAAAGCCCTCTCTCGAAGGACTAAGCTCGCTTTATATAACAGCTTGATCATCCCAGTCCTACTTTATGGCGCGGAAACTTGGACGTTAGCAAAAGCGGATGAGGAAGCACTAAGTCTTCTCGAGAGAAAAGTTTTGCGTGCAATTGTTCGTCCTGTTTGCGTCGATGGCATCTGGAGGAGAATATTTAATGACGAACTCTATGGGCTGTATAGCGACATGACTTTGGTCAAGCGTCTTCGGATACAACGCTTAAGGTGGCTAGGCCATCTGCACGAAAAGTCTTTAAATTTGAACCATTGGGACAACGCAACAGATGACGGGATAGGCAAAGGTGGCGCACACAAGTGGAGAAGAACCTCAACCAACTTGGAGTGCGCAATTGAAGACAGCTGGCGAGAGATCGATGCCTGCAGAGGCATATTGGTTGAGGCCCAGGTCTACTCCGAACTGTAGCGCCACAAGATGAAGAAGAAGATGAAGAAGAAAAGGAAGAAGAAGGAGAAGAAGAAGAAAAAAAAGAAGAATAAGAAGAACAAACATATACTTTTCACTCCAAAAAAGTGAGTTGTGTTTATTGATGTATCTGTTTATCCAAAAGTGAGCTTTGGCTATTAAAATCGGGACTTACAATTATCTTGTTTTTAGTCTATTCCCCAAATCGACGTCTTTTGCTAGTTAAGAATGTTGAAATGTCAAGACAAACTTAAACTCCATGGTGTATGCCTCCAAAAACACCTTTTAGTAGTTGATACAGGTCAACACTTAAATAACAGGAATGCCCTCGAAGAGTCCTTACACCAGCCTTCTACATAGACACTGAAGTAATTGAGCTTTAGCCGCTTCCCTTTCAATATAAGCACACACCTCATTGAAATCTTCCTGTGTTCTCTCAGTCACATCAATATCAACTGCTTCAGTTTATCAGCTGGAAGATCGTGCCTCTGTTGTTGGCTTTTGAATTACTATTTTCAAATGGTACGTTCGTTAACGACTTTGACAGAAAGATTAAACTTTCTATTGTTGGAATACCATCATTCAAGAAAGTATGCACTTTGTCATCTGCGGCCTGTGTTAGTTTTAATTTTTTGGGGTCTTTTCTAAACGGTGTGGTGACGATGACGTGTGCGGTTGGTGACGCCACAGACAGAATGTCTTCTTTTTATGACTTGAGAATAATATCCTACTAGATTTAGCTTATGTTGCATTCCAATTTGCTTGAGGTTCTTCTTCCCTTGTTCTCTCTGTCTCAAACTCAGCCAGGTTCTGAAGCGTTTTCCAACGGCTCGAATTCAATCTGCAATACTTTCATCCGTCCGTTCTGGTTTTGTTGAGGGTTACATTTAGGCGTGTGCCTTCATACAGCCAGTTCATCGTTGATTGTTCTGCTTCAGAAATTCTTTACCTTCTGTCCAACTAATACAGCAAAGGACGGGACAGCTGGAGCTCCATTGCAATATTAAATTGAGTCAAAAATAATTCATCTTGGTCCTGGTATCCAAATTTGTAATCAGTGTAAACCCAGTATAGACAAAGTCATTGATCGTATAAAAGTTTTCCACGCGGTCGACCAAACGTATTTCTGTTCAAGTGATCACTGTTGCGCGTATATCCGGAATGCCACCATGTGTAATCTCCTTTTAACATCAAACTAATTTCAGCCGTTTCCGAATTGGCGGCAAGTAATATGAGAACGTAAAACACGGACTTTCAACTTCCCAGGTCATTGTTTGACTTGCGTTTGTTATTCAAGATATATTTAGTAGCCTCAAGAACTTCGTTTGTTTTCAGAACGTAAACGAGGAAATAAGTAAAAATTCAAAATTAAGATCTTAAAACTAAATTTAGTAAAGATGAAATTAATGTTTTATACTTTTGTGAATTTTGGAATGGTTTCCTCAGTAATTATTTGCAATAAATTGTCGATTTGACAAAAAACTGTTTTAAATAAATGACTTTCTGACTAAAGCCTAATGACATTAGATGATTTTTAACTTTCTTTTCAGCTTTTCTTTTATGAGAAATTTGATATTTTTAAGTCTATAAATATTTGTATTTGTTATTACTTGGGTTTTGGGTATTCGAACATTTTAACGAACGACGTAAAAGCGTTGAAAACTCAGTATCTTGAGAATGAGTAAGTACAAAATAAACAGAAACGCTTTATTCGTAGCCTTTGCTTGAGAAGATTGACATCTCATGATGAAGAACATTTCAAAAAGCAAAATAGTGTATGAATCATCGTTAAGTTTGAATTTCAGCAGATCGCTTGCATGTCACCATGAAAGAACTCACAACAACTCGTCAAACTGTTCAGCTGTATTCGTATTACGAAAATAAGCATTCTGTGAGAAATGTTTCACTTGCGGCCCAATGCACTAACGGGGGCTATAAACGACCTACTGAAATCACTATTGTCAAAACCATTTGAAAATTTAAGTACTAGTGGATGATACGCGCACGTTGTGAAGAGAATAAAGCAGCTGCAGAAGAGAATGTACGATTAGGGCGTGACGAATCATCGTCGTTTTCAGCAGCTTTGCTTGGCGTATTCGACAACTCAGCATATTTTATGGTTTAAATCGTACCAAATTCAACTTTTTTACAAATGTTTTCACTGAATGGGATCCGAAAAAACTCAGTGATAAAAATCTTTTGCTTCAATGAATACATAAATAAACGAAATTGTTGGTTTTTTCTGCAGATCAGCTACCCTGTGAGTATAAAGAGCTACCATAAGATCGATTACGATCAACGGAAGGATGTGGTTTATGGACTGGTAAAATCACTGGGTCATGTTTCTTTAAAAATATGGTTCATCGGAATGTCACCGACAATGGTAAAATTTCGTGCTTGATGAATTTCAGACACAGAATATATCTTGGTTACACCGCCTATGAAATAATTAACTTTTTGAGAAAACATTTTTATGAACACCTCATTCCACGTTTTCATAAGGTTCGATGTCATACTTTGGATTTTTTTCCTTGAGGATCTATGATCTCGGATCTTCAGAAATAAGTCAGCAACGATTGATGCTTTAGAAGCCAACAACGCGTGTAGTGTTTCCGCGTGAAGGCAGTCGCTATACTCAAACAATTTGAAGAAAAGAAAATCTCAGGCATAATTGTGGTCAACATGTGCATGGTTTCATATTCGCAAAGAAAAGTAATAGTTAACATCTTTGTGTGTTATTTTTCATTATACATAAAGCCCCAAGATGAATCGCCATTAATCATTAATCATCTATGACTTTCTGCAGCAAATTTGGAACATGGCTAGCAGAATTTAATATTTTCTCAGCAATATTAATGCGGTTCCGGTTTTGGGACAAACCAAGGGATTTTGGTACAAATTCGCGGCGATGTGTCTCATGTCCGAAACAATACCCAATCCTGAAAGCCAAGAAGCAGGGTATATACACTGCTTGAACGTGGAATTATTGGCAGTAACCTTTGCATTTGATACGGATCTCAGTCCTACTTTTCAAATTATTTCGTCTGGCCAAGAAGCTCTTTACCTTTAACGCTCAAATCACAATTTTCGAAGCGTCGAAACCAATCTCTAAATGATTTTTCGGTCTGAGCAGATTCATCACAAGCACTCGAAGGACCTATGTATTTTCCAATAAAGAAGAAAATCAAAACGTCTCGCACATGTTTTTTTTATCAAAAACGAAAATATAAAAACAATCGTGTTTTCTTAAATGGTGCCTTTGGATCGAACGGTGTCTCAACGAGTGGCCAACACTTTTTCTTTCCTTTACTAATTTTTTCTGATATTTGTGACAACTGGACCGTATAAGCTAGAAACATGAAAATGGTGGCAAATAAAAGTTCCAAGAAATGTTTAACAGACCATTATCACCAGCTCTCTCAGCAGCTGTTCTGTGTCGCTCTTCATAGAAAATCAGTACTTTTAGGCATTGTCGAAACCTTGAAGGCTAGGCTTAGAAATCGAATAGGGTATCGTATAGAAAATAAATTTCGAAGGAATTCTCCAGCTCTACGAGACTAGTTTACTGTTCTCACTGTGCTCCATAGATGGCGTCATGGATTACTCTAATGTGGCGGACAACCACACCAACGGTCCGGCCAACCAGTGCAGCTGAGCATACTGAGCGGACTACGCAACGGCACACTCAGCAGCACATCGCAGTACGTGACCTAACCCAACGGCACATAACCCACGCGAGGATATCCTTCCACGCAAAATAACATCTGCGATCGCGGTCCGTACGTCGTTGGGTAAACAACCCAACGAACCCAACGGTGCCCGCGACGCACAAGAGGATATCCTTCGCATCCCACCAACGCCGAGGGATGCAACGTGGGCATGTGCCTACGGAGCAATAAAAGGAATGGGTTGGGTCACACAAAAGGACACTCGCAATTAGAAAGTCACACAGATAATAACTAGCAGTGGGATAGTGACACTGACCAATACTTACATTGAAATCGCCGATGATAACTTATCCAAATAAAATATTGTATACATAAATCGACTCCTCGCCTTTTAATTAACTCCAAGTAGGACATACTTGTGGCAACGAGCTACAAATTGGTGACCCCGACGTGATTTCAGAAACGATCTGAAGTTTCGTTATTGACGAAATCGTGTTTGTAAATGTCCTACGAGTTACGGAGTAAACGGAAGCTAGTGTTCGAAGCTGACGTTGAAAGTGATCGCGAAACAATGGCCATAGACGAAGTCAACACCGAGTTGATAAAACAACTTCGCGATCAGCTTCAGGCGGCAAATGAAACAATCGAGTCGCTCAAGCTTGACTTCAAAGCGCAATCTTCGTCATGTTCTGGAGCAACCGTACAACATCCAGCCCCGTTACTACCGAACAGTCAACCGTCGCAGCATAGTCTCCAACGTGCGAACTTGCCGAAATTCAACCCGGAGTATCCTCAGCTGTGGCTGACTCAAGTGGAATTGGCGTTCAAACTTGGAGGTGTGGTCAACGACGACGAACGGTACGCCAATTTGCTAGTTTGTCTTGAAGGCGACGCCTTAAGAGCCGTAGAAGACCTAGCAAATAATCCACCATCAGCCAACAAATTCGTCACACTCAAAGAGCGACTCATCCACCATTTCGCTCCATCACCAGAGTCGCAGTTACGACGAATGCTTCGGGGCGAAGATATGACTGGCAGAAAACCATCCGACTTCTTGACGCACATGAGGCATCTTGTTGGCGGTCGCTGTGATACGTCTATCATGAGAACATTGTTCTTCGATAGACTGCCCGAAAACATGCGCTCAGTGTTGCTGGCAACAGGACAAGAAGACTTGGATAAGCTAGTCGAAGTCGCCGACAAAATCTTCGACATGTCCAACGCACAGCTGTGCCCTGTTTCGACCACTTTGCAGCCCACACAGGATATGCAAGTCATCAATAGACAAGCCGATTCAACGTTGGACGACATCAGGAAGTCTATTCAATTTCTACGTCAGGAGATTCATCAATTGAAGATGGAGAGTCCACGAAACCAGCGATCGACCTCACGAAGAAAATCAACATCCCGAACCAGATCGAAAAGTAGGTCCAGACTCACCCAGACTAACAAGAATGGGTTGTGCTACTACCACCAGAAGTTTGGCGATGAGACGCGTAATTGTCGTACCGGTTGTCCGAAACATTCGGAAAACTAGGATCGCCGCTGGGCATAAAGGCGGTCGCTCACGGCAACAACAACTGTCACCGCCTACAAATAAAGGACAGAATCAGCGGCGCATCTTACCTAGTTGACACCGGCGCCGATATTTCTGTCCTACCGAAAAAATTTGCCGAAAACCCGACAACTACATCGCGTCAACTTTACGCTGCCAATGGTACTGCAATCCCAACATATGGTACAAGAACTCTGGTACTCGATCTGGGACTTCGACGCGAGTTTCGTTGGACTTTCATCATAGCCGATGTTCAACAGCCGATCATAGGAGCGGATTTCATCGATCACTTCGACTTGACGATACGCTTAAAACGCCGAACGCTTAGTGATAACATCACCAAATTAAGCGTTTGCGGCAGCGTAGTCAGCAGCTCCCAACCATCGCTTAAAACGATCGATGAAACCAATCGCTTCGCCGACATACTGAAGGACTTCGTTGACATCACGCGCGACGACAACAAATGCGTTGCAGATCATCACGTCCAACATCACGTTGTTGTTAGAGGACATCCAGTTGCGGAAAGAGCTCGTCGGTTAGCCGGCGATAAACTCAAAGCAGCGAAGGACGAATTTGACAACATGATCCGACTGGGAATTTGCAAGCCATCAAACAGCGAGTGGGCATCTCCCCTGCAAATGGTGCAGAAGAAATCGGGTGGATGGAGACCGTGCGGTGACTACCGTCGCCTCAACAAAATCACCGTTCCCGACAAGTATCCCATACCACATCTTCGAGACTTCAGCCATCAACTCACAGGCTGCACCATCTTCACCACACTGGACTTGCAGAGAGCGTATAACCAGATACCACTCGCCCCAGAAGACCGATCCAAGACAGCCGTCATCACACCATTCGGCCTCTTCGAATTCAACGTGATGACATTTGGATTGTGCAACGCAGCGCAGACGATGCAACGATTTATGGACACAGTGCTGAGAGGACTTGAATTCTGCTTCTGCTACATTGACGACATCATCATCGCGTCGCCAAACGAAGAGATGCATCGCCAACACTTGCGCATCGTCTTCGAGAGACTTCAGCAGTTTGGACTAACCATCAACGTATCCAAGTGTTGCTTCGGACACCCGGAAGTGCGATACTTAGGATACACCGTCAACAAAGCTGGGATAAAGCCTCCCACGGACCGGGTTGAGGCCTTGACCAATTATCCTAAGCCAGCAACGATGGACAAACTGCGGAAGTTTCTAGGAGCCTGGAACTTCTACCGTAGCTGTATGCCTGGTGCGTCCACGACACAAACTCCGCTGGTAAACCTGACAATCGGAGCTAAGAAAGGAGACAAAAAGCCAATCCAGTGGACACCTGAAGCAGAGGAAGCATTCAACCAATGCAAAAACAAACTGAGGGATGCAGTGCAACTAGCCCATCCACGTTCAGGTGTTCCCTTAATCCTCCGATGTGACGCATCAGATTCAGCCTCTTGGTTTCTTCTCCCAGAAACTAACTTCGAGAGAATCGCGATACAAGGTGTACGACCGAGAGCTCTTAGCCATATACAGAGCGGTAAGGCATTTTCGTCACCTTATCGAAGGCCGCGAACTCATTATCCTCACAGACCACAAGCCGTTGATATATGCATTCGACCAGAAATCAGATCACGCCTGTGATCGCGTAGCCCGGCAACTAGAGGAAATTACCCGATTCTCGACAAGAATTCAGTTTGTTTCTGGTGGAGACAACGTTGTAGCAGACGCATATTCCCGCATCAACCTCATCAACATGCCCATCATTTTCAGCACTGCAGAACTTGCCGAGATGCAGAAAAATGACAACGAGCTCAGATTTCTTCTCGCAACACCTGAAAAGACTTCACTGAAGCTCCGTGGACTACGCATCGATGATACCGATGTCATTGTGTTTTGCGACGTTGGAGGCAGGAACATTCGACCGTACGTGCCAGCCGCTCTGCGAAGGAAAGTGTTTGACAACGCCCACAATTTGTCACATCCCAGCGGCAGAGCTACAAAACAAACCATCAGCGAGAGGTACGTGTGGCCCAGCATGAACAAGGACATTATTTCATGGGCCAGGTCCTGCATCCAATGTCAACGAAGCAAAATCAGCAGACATGTGAAGAACATCCCACAACGTATCCCGATGCCTAGTTCCAGATTTCAGCATGTCCATATCGACATTGTCATAATGCCGCCGGTAAATGGGTATCGATATTTACTGACGATGATCGACCGCTTCACGAGATGGCCAGAAGCAATTCCACTGAAGGACATCACTGCTGAAACGGTTGTCAACGCAATGCTGGATCTGCAGATTTGGTTCACCCGTGACTATCACCACCGACAGAGGATCCCAGTTCGAATCAGCGTTGTTCGAAGCTCTAACTAAACTAGTTGGAAGTGCGCATATCCGGACAACAGCATATCACCCGTCCTCAAATGGTATGATCGAACGATGGCACAGATCACTTAAATCTGCCATCAAGTGTCACGAGTCGACAGACTGGGTAAGCGTCCGTCCAACAGTTTTATTGGGGCTGCGAACTAGCTTCAAGGAGGACATCAAAGCAATTGCAGCAGAACTTGTCCTCGGAACCACACTGAGACTACCTGGCGAATTTTTCACACACGAAGAAGTTTCGCCAGACCCTCAAATCTTTGTGGAAAAGTTCCGAGAGCACATGCGACAAGTCAAATCAACACCTTCAGCACATCATCACAGACGACGACCATTTGTGCACAAAACACTGTACAACTGCACACATGTCTTCGTCAGGGTCGACTCCGTCAAGAAGCCCTGTGAGCAGCCGTATAATGGGCCATACGAAGTGCTGGAGTGTTTGTCGGACTATGTTTTTAAAGTCAACGTCGATGGAACACCAACAACACTGTTAACAGAAAGACTTAAGCCAGCTTTCTTTGAAAATATCCCAGATAACATCACATCACCATCATCCACTACAATTGAAGAAGATCGACAGCATCCACGCAGCAATAGCCCATCCAGCCTACCACAACCATCCACATCAACATCATCATCAACATCCACTGCAACCAATACCAGAAGCGAAGCACTTAGAACGTATTCTAGGGCATCAAGGAAACAAGTGCGCTTCCAACTAAATCCGTGACGCAGTCACTGGAGGGGGAGTACTTGTGGCGGACAACCACACCAACGGTCCGGCCAACCAGTGCAGCTGAGCATACTGAACGGACTACGCAACGGCACACTCAGCAGCACATCGCAGTACGTGACCTAACCCAACGGCACATAGCCCACGCGAGGATATCCTTCCACGCAAAATAACATCTGCGATCGCGGTCCGTACGTCGTTGGGTAAACAACCCAACGAACCCAACGGTGCCCGCGACGCACAAGAGGATATCCTTCGCATCCCACCAACGCCGAGGGATGCAACGTGGGCATGTGCCTACGGAGCAATAAAAGGAATGGGTTGGGTCACACAAAAGGACACTCGCAATTAGAAAGTCACACAGATAATAACTAGCAGTGGGATAGTGACACTGACCAATACTTACATTGAAATCGCCGATGATAACTTATCCAAATAAAATATTGTATACATAAATCGACTCCTCGCCTTTTAATTAACTCCAAGTAGGACATACTTGTGGCAACGAGCTACACTAATGCTAGGATCACAAATGTTAGGTATGTTAAAATTGCTCTGATTTACTACGAATGCCTACGAAATCCGCCAAAAAACTACCAAAATCCGTTTTATTTGTTCGTAGAAGAGAGAGCTCGTGAGAGAGTAAAATAATTCTCTTCCTGCGAATTTCTGCCGAAGAAAACTCTGTTGGCAGCAGATAACTGTCAAAGTGAAAATAAAAAAACCTTTGACATTTCATATACGAAGGGCGTGTATTTACGAAAAGAGGAGACTTGAGCCAAAAAAACGCCTATGAAAAACTGAGGGTACTACCACCAGCGAAGGAGTGGGTGTAGACAATAAACTTCCTCTTTCTCTGCAAAATACCCATTTATTGTCGACTTGAGTTTTCCATCACCCGAAAATCTTTTTCCAAAAAGAAATTTATTCAAATCCGGAAACAGAAAATAATCACTAGGGGCAAGGTCTGGACTATGGGGTGGGTGTTGGATTTCTTCGAAAGCACAATCTCGTGCAGAAGCCTTGGAAACTCGCGCCGTGTGAACAGGAGCGTTGTCATGAAGAAGACACACCCGCTGCGAGTTTTCTTTTTAATTCTTTTTAAACTTTCTCCCGCAAGTTAGGCAAAGTGGAAGAGTAGGATGTGGCGTTGATGGTTTCACCTTTGAGTACAAACTCAATGAGCAAGATTCCCTTTGAGTCCCAAGCCATGAGCTTCCCGGCAGACGGAGTGACTTTGAACTCCTTCGGGGGGTCTGTTCCTTTTTATGCCACTGCATGGACTCTTGTTTGCTTTCAGGGTCATAGTGGTGAACCCATGTTTCGTCCCCAGTAACAATTCGATCCATAACACCGTCCGCATTCTCACTACACATCTCCAAAAACTCTCTACAGCATGCGATTCTCACTTTTTTCTAAGTCGTTGTGAGCATTCATGGCACCCACCCTTCACTGCTTTTCGAAAGGTTAAGATGGTCATGAAGAATGGTGAGAATGGTACCAATTGAAATTTTGGTGATCTCTGCCATCATTCTCATCTTTATTCGGATATCCTCCAGAGCAAGTTTTTCTACTTCTTTGATTCTTTCTCCCGTACAAGCAGTAGTCGCGGCGCCGGAGCGGAGGTGGTCTTCAATGCTCTCTCTGCCTCTCTTGAACTCACTTGAACACTTTTGCACAGTTGATAATGAAGGTGCGGAACCTTGGTAAACAGCCACCATCTCTTTATGAATAGTTTTTTTGACTTTTTCCTTGCTTAGTGAGCAATTTAATTACAGCGCGATGCTCGAACGATAGCATTGTTCACCAAAAATGCTGCGAACTACCTAAATTTTGTCTGGTGTTTCAAAGACCGCTCTTTACCTACAAGATCCAAAATCCATAGGCATGCGAAAAAACTCATTGGAAACGCCAGCTAAGGACATCGATGCAAAATCTCGTTTTTGTCATTTTTCTATTCACTAGCAGCATTCATTCATTCTAGAATTCAGCTTAAATACACGCTTCGTCAGAAATATAATTTACTCCTTAGGTCGCTTTTGAATGTAAAGTAAAATTCAGAGTTAAGTTCTTCAGCAGGACAATGCGATCATACAATCCAGCTTTGTTTCGTTACCTCTTCAATCCACTGGCATTTAAAAACAATGTGCATCAATATTTCTGTTAATTTTATTTCTGCTTTGAGTTCGAGTACAAAGTCCTTTTAATTTGAGGAAATAATAACAAAATACGAATACAGACTACAGACAATGCATGTAACACATGACTCAATAAGTCCCCGAACTGACATATAAGGGGCGCCAGTAACAAAAAATCCATATTATTTTTAGGAAATACAAACATTCAAACGGTACCTGCCAAGTTTGCATAACAATTTGATTATTAAGTTACAAGTTACAGTGTTTCAATGAAAAAAATAATGAAAAAAAGAGAATTTCGTTTGTTGATTAGACAATGCTTTTTGCAAGCTCAGCAATGGCTCGAAAAGTGTTACGGGGACTCTGCTCCATCAATCAAAAACAACTATTTGTCGGTGATGTGTTGACTTTCAACGTGGCCGTACAGACACCAACGGTGCTGAACGCTCTGGAAGGCCAATTAAGGTGGTTACACCTGAAAACGTCCATAAAGTACACAAAATCGTATTGGAAAACCGCAAATTAAAATTGAGTGAGATAGCTGACACCCCTAGGATATCAGAAGGCAGTGTGTACACTATTTTGTCCATGAGAAAGCTGTTTTTGAAATGGGTGCCGCGTTTGCTCACAACGGACCAAAAACAACAACGTATCGAGGATTCTAAAAGCTCTTTGGAGCTGTTTCGCCAGAATAAAAAGCACTTTTTGCGTCGGTGTGTCACATTGGATGAAACATGGAGCCTCCACTACACTCTAGAGGTAAATCGGCAGTCGGCGGAGTGGACAGCAGCCGGTGAACCACGCCCAATGCGTCCAAAAACACAGGGCTGGTAAGCTTCAACATCCGTATTTTCGGATGCGGTCGGAATTTTATTCATCAACTATCTTGAGAAAGGCAAAAAGATTAACAGGGAATACTACATGGTATTATTGGTGCATTTGAAGGAAGAAATTACAACAACTGTCCCATATGAAAAAGAAAATGATTCTCTTCCACCAAGAGATTGCACCGTATCACAAGCCGTTGGCTACCATGGCCAAATTGCACGAATTGGGCTTTGAATTGTTTCCGCACCCACCGTATTATCCAGATCTGGCCCCCAGCGACTTCTACCTCTTTTCAGAACTTAAAAGGATAGTAATAATAATTGTTGGCGCGTCAGGCGGACCATGATCTAGCTTGCTCATCAACTACTCGTGTTGTGCGCTCTATTGTTCTCTCACGAGTAGAAGGTATCTACAGTTTCTTGCCCACTTCCAACGGCGGAGTTTGAGAAGATTTTTCTTACATAGTTATTACTCTTTACCTCAAATAGGTGCTCGCCGGAAAAAAATATGGCTCGAATGAGGAGGTGATCGCCGAAACTAAAGCCTATTTTGAGGCCTAAAAAGGGTTTTGAAATGTTAGATTGTCATGAACATGTGACAGATATCATTTGAATGTTATTCCTAAAAATATAATTGATTTTTTGTTAGTGGCGTCCCCTATATGTCAGCCCCGGCCTTATTGTGTGATGTGCTATGTGTATAAAAGCATACAACAAAGAAAACGCGCCACATTCCAAGTCAGCTTGTCATCAATCCCAATCTTTTCTGGTGTTCAAAATGCTAAATTCACTTGTCTACCGTTCTGGAATTGTTGACGACGCCATCTTGTACATTGCGTTATTTTTATTCCAGTTGCGAAGAAAAAAAATTTGTAAATTGAATATCAAAAATGTAAAAGCTTTATTCGTTGACAAGAAATATTCTTTTCATTGCCAGTTTTGAAAATGAATTGGAAATGCGTAAATTCGTATTTGTTTCTCTATAAAAATGCTAACTACCAGGTTCCTAAAATCAAAGCTCCCATCCCATTCTTGAAAACATTTTCCAAAGCAGATTCGAAAACGATATAAAATCGGAGTCAAGAATATGTCGAACTTGAATATTCGTGTTTTTAGCACGCGTTTGATGTTATTGAGAAGGAATAATGTTGCCAGTTGCACTTTAAGCTTAAGCTTCTGTAATTTGACTTCTGTTCCACTCCAAAAGTTGACACTGACATTGAAATATGAATTTGACAATGAAACAAATAATAGTTGCAAGTAAAAACAAACAATTTTTCTCATATTTAATGATTTATTTATTCAATCAAACTCACAATTTTCTGTTTAAATTAATAATATTAAATAACTATTTCATGTAAAAATATATAATAAAATAGATAAAAAATAAGTTATATAAAGAGAAAAAGCGTTCTTGAAAAAAACTAACCCAAAAATAATATATTGGAAAGAAATTAAAGAAACTCGATAGCATATATTTACGCAAATAAATCATGTATCCGTATAAAAAATAATAATTTATTAAATAAAAGTTTACAAAATAAATGAAATCATATTCTTTTTAATATTGTTCATTCAAAAGAATTCTCGTTTTTTGTTTTTATTTCATTATCAAAATCCTCTTTGAATGAATGTGTTATCAATTCATCTAAAATGCGTGTGTTTTGTTTTTCATTTTTTCGTTAAAGCTAAAAAAATTTAAATGTAAAACGAATTTTCGATATTGGAAGATGTGTGCTTTGTTTTGAAATTGTAAACTCAATTTTTGTTTTGATAGAATAGATAGAAAAATGAATCCAAGAAAAAAATAAGCTTTCTTAAAATCTAGTGGAAGAATTGACTTTTTTTTTCATAAAAAAAATATTTCTGCAAAATAGATTACAAAAAAGAAGAAACTAAATTAAAATGTTTAACATAAAAAAAATTATAAGAAGTTTTACACACAGCACTAATGAATTTAATTATTATGTAGATTTATATTCCTGACACAATGCAAATTAATTGTAACATTTCAGTGATTGTTGTTTTTTTTTATTTATTTTTTTTTATTTTATATGCAACATTCTCCATTCATTTAATAATTTAAATATATAATATTTATAAATAAAAAATTAAATACGTTTTTTTATAAACTTAAATCAATGTAAAAAACTACATGTATAAATTATTGATTATTTATAATATATATATATGTTTTTTATGCTATAAAACCATGTCTATTTCTGTTTCAATTACGTTGGTTTTTGTTTTTAGTTTAATTTTTACGTTGTAACATTTAAAAACTAGGAAGCCCAATAATAAGGATTATTTCTCGTTTTTTTTTTTCATTCTTGTTATTTTTTGTCTTTTTTTTTGTTAAATACAATTTTAAATATTATAATATTATATTTCTTGGGATGTCATTTTTTTGTTTTAATATTTCCTTTAAAAAATTTTTCAATAAATAATTATTCTTATAGCTAAAATAGAAAAAAAATAAGAACTCAGGACTAAATTTGTTTTGTAAGAAAAGGCGAAAACTTCTATAATAGATCTTTATCCATACGAACAAAATAATCTGAGAAAACTGATATTTAAATTTATAAAAAATGTATGTCTTTTTTAAGCTTTTCCAAAAAAAAAAAAAACAATTTTGCTTCAGATTAAGCTTGAGCAAAGATAAAGTGAAATATTCATTCGAAGCCCTATTGATTAATGCGCAGTAAATAAGTGTTTCATGAAAAAATAAATACGACATACCATGAGCGTTTCTGGTACTGAATTTAATATGTTTGTAAAACATTCCTTTGTGTATATATAGGGTTATATATATGTAAAAAATGCAAACTGTAATCATAATTAAAGAATTGCCTTACATCACTATGTAACTAGATAATAAGATGAGGGGTACATGTTATATCCTTTTTTCCATCGATTTTTTCGGGATCATTGAGGGATATTCTAAAACGAACAATCAAGGGACTGTTCGATTATTACGTTTCTATACGTTGTATTGTAACGGAAGACAATATTTTTATCAACTTTTTGTTTTTGATGACTTGTTTTTAACATTCGCATTGTTTTTCATTTTTCTTCTTCTTTTTTAAATGTGTACGTCACTAGGACTAATTACTTATCATATGGAAAGACTTATATAACATTCGTATTAAATAATAATAAATTAAAAAAAATAAGGCACTTTGAGAATAATTATTTGTAATATCTTGTGTCTTGTGCTAAATAATTTAAATATATGCTCCTATTTATATATGTACGTGGCTATAAACAGTTTGAGTTGTCGTCTTTTCTTGTTTTCCAAAAAGAAAATTTCAACGAAAAAAAAGAGACCGGCTTTTGAATTGAAAGATAAAAAAAAAAGTTTTCTGCTGCATTTCGGGGGACCTGTGTACAACTCTTCATTGTCTTCATTATCAGTTGTCATTCTTCTGTCAAATGATGCCAAGTTAACAGAAAAAAGCGCGAATTTGTGCTCTTACACATGCACAAGACTAAGTTATACATATATATTCATGTTCATATATATAAAAATATTTATTAGTATATATTTATATCACTTCCAAACAAGTTTGCATTATTTTGAAAAGAAAAAAATATCTACGCTCTTTTGTTGTTGGTGTTTTTTTTGTTTATATGTACATAATACACATCAAAATGTGTGTAGTTAGGTGTATATTTTGTCGGAAGAGAATTTTTCTTTAAAATTTATCTTTCAAAAATAAATTTGCAATAAAATTAAAAATAACTGCTGTTGTTATTTTGTTTGATTATTGTTGTTATTTGTATGCACAGAAATAATTTAAAAAAATATATATAGAGTAGATGTACTTGGTTAGATGTCTAAACTAATAATGTTCACTTGCGGCATTTTATGGTCAACCTATTGGATTTGGTCAGTTCGATTTGTGTGTTGATTTCAAGAAAATTAAAAAAAATAAAAAAAAACAGAAAGAAGATAAAGAAAAAAAAAACATAATTGTTATTGAATAGATTAAGTCCATTGAGAGATATATATGTAAAAAATGCAAAGCTGTTAACCACGCGCCATGCGTTTCAAATTGCAGCAAATGTTGGATTTAACAGTTTGGAAAGAATACACGGGGGAATAGAATGTTGATGTAACGAAGAAGAAATTAGACGCGCGTTTGTGTTTGTCTGATACAACACAACTTATAAGGCTAAATTAGAGAATGCATCTAGTGTTGAGCTTAGCCTATTGAAGACTGGAAGACGTGCTTCCTCGCTATTGCCCGCATTTGTGATGACATTTCCATTGTTTGGGCCACCCTGTGTGGTAGCGGCAACAGCACCGTTTTGATTTGTGCTGCTGAGAACCCCTCCCCTGATAGTTGGGCCAACAATCGATATTGGTGAAGTAGACTTGTTGTTGTTGCCAACAATGTGCGTCTGAGAGATCGGCTTGATGTACTGCTGGTGGTGTTGATTGGTAGCGGCGGCCGCGGCAGCACCCAAAATAAGGGATGGTGGTGGTGTATTAACTGGTGACATTGGACTATTTGGACTGGCTGGTGGGCTGTGATTGTATGAAAATGCCGATGAGAAGACTGAATTTGATACTGGACTAATTTGATCCACATAGGGGAAGCTGCCCATTGAGCTAGTGGGACTAAGTGACAGTGAGCCAGCTGGTGAGGCACGGTCGGAACCAGTTGACATGCTCAATGGGGGACTTAGTGGTAGTGGATGATTGCTCATGTTGTTTTGTGGCAAACGTGTGAATGCTGCATTGATACGATTTTGCTGTTGTTGCTGCTGCTGTTGCTGTTGTTGTTGTTGCTGCTGTTGTTGTTGAATCATTGCACGTGCCTCATCGGCATTGTGAACAAAATGGCATCGTGGACCATATGGGCAAAAGCCGACGCTGTGAAATGTGCGGCAATATTCAGTTTTGTACTTTGGGTGTCTTTGCAAGTTGCGCAACTCATGATAGCCATGAGCGAACTGGCACTTTTCTCCGTATTTACATTCACCGGCTTCTTCGAATGGACGACACAATTCGGTCTTGTATCTGAAAAGAAAACAAACAAAACGGGAGCATGAATCAATTGAAAATAACAAATTGGAATTGAACATAAATCAATTGTGATAAAAACACAAACTTAAGTGGGAGGAATCATTCAACGACTCGAAATGAATTGATATTCCAATGACCTTGTGATTGACATCACACATCATAATAGGGGAGGCTCATAAAACGGGAGAAACTATTTTGGACTGCCGCCATCCGATGGGAGACGCATGAACATGCTTTGATTAATGATTGTTGATTCAGTGTCTCAGCGCGTAGACAGAGAATGGGCATCAATCAATTTATGGCGATTGTTTACGATGTTGTATCCTAATCGATTCGAGATCATGTCTGGCTTTTGGCTAATGGATGCCGGGCAGATGTCGAAGTAATGTGGTAAGATCGTCATTCTTTGAGAGATTTGAGTGAAGGAACGGGTACTTCAAGCACTTCGACAAAGTGTGTTGCATGATGATAGCCTCATGAAGTGAAATATCAATCCTGAAGTTACAACTGGTAGCCGGACGAGTAGAATAGATTTGTTCCAAATTCTGGAGTGGGAATATGCCACAAACCTGTGACGACATTTTTCCTATTTCTATTTTGGTTTAGCCAAAAAGTCTATTCAGATGTCTCTTAAAAGAACGCCAAGATTGTTGAACCGGACCTGTCCACAAAAGTCGTCGCTTCGTTACTCCATTTAATTTCGATTTCTCTGATAGAAAGGGGAATGAATGGAATCTCCGAAAATTGGCAAACTGTATCACGATCATCTCAGTCATTATCGCCACCGTAAATCAATTGACGTTATTCGCCGGGCAACTGATGGTCGCACACTTGCGCACTAAGCAGAATATTGTCAATAAGATCCGGTTCTAGACGTGTTTTCAAAACAGCCCACTTCTCTATGTCCTTCGAGTTGGCTCTGAACGTGCATTGGCCGACGACGAGACGTCAGTACGTACACGTATGTTATTTTCAAAGCAAATTGAAGTTGTATTGTTATTACGAGAAAACAACGGATTTGCACTTGTTAGAGCTTACCGAGAAATGGAGGAATGATATCTACATATTTCAAATGACAAATGTAAAATTCACACTCACCTCGAAGTGTTAACCTGAGGCAAAGGTTCAGATTGTGTTCTTTCTAGTTTGCGGTGACAATTCTCGAGCAGTGTATTTACAAGTGAGACAACATTTGCAGCACTATTCTGTGGATGGGAGACGGCACGAGTCAATGCGGTGTGAATGTAAGCCTTTTGTTCCTGTTCCTGTTGATGGTTGTGGTGCTGCTGTTGCTGTGCACTCAAAACACTCAAATGATGTTGAATGATACCAGCCGATGCAGCACTTGCCGATGTGTTGCCGTTCGCTGCTGTCTGAGTTAAATTCAAATTGTTATTCAAAGCATTTGGACTAAGAATTGATATGCCAGACGACGACAACTGATTCACTGTCAACATTGTTGCGCTGCTGTTGTTGTTGTTGTTATTATTGTTGCTTAGAGTGTTGGCACTGTTGTTATTGTTGTTGCTGCTGTTGTTGCTGATGTTCGATTGTGAATTTGACACCGCACTCGTTGCCGATGGATGTAAGTGAATAGATGTTGATTGATTCTGTAAAGAGAAGTAAAAAAGAAACAAAATTTAACTAAAGCACTCATATCCGTTATTGCTTTAAATCTTTCAATTCATTAACTGGTACCTTAACAGGCGTATACACTGAAAGCTGGTGGAGGAGAGGGTGCTTTCCAGAAATATCTCAGACATCAAGTATAAATAGAAATATTAAATATACGAATGTAAAAAATAAATGAAAAAAATAAATGATTGAGGACAACGCGAAGTACGAAAATAATAATTGCGTGTGACAGAATTCGAATGAAAGGCCTATTAAAAATACAAATACGGAAACAGGAAGTGTTTTTTTTTCTTGGTTTCTTGTTTCGGTGGTATTTAGCAGTGGGGTATGTAAATGTAGGGAATAGGAAATGTTTGGTGGACTAGGCGATGTGTTGAGGCTAAATGTAGAAAGAACAAATAGGCGAGATACTGCTAATGACCGCCATTTGAACCTCGTGTTTAGATGAATACGAATTGACTGCGTCCTAATGAGCATTTAATTAGAGTTTAGGGAATTGAATTGAGAGCTTAGAAAGGTTTAAAAAAGACTAATGGAGTTAGGCGAAAGAAAAATAAAAATCTGTTTAAGGTTTTTCAACATTTCCAGACCTGCTTTTTGTTGTATTTTCTGCAATTTTTTTATATGTACGTGCCATTGACGGAAGGGATCATAAAACACCACTGAAGGAACATTTTTTTAAGCGAGAACACAACTAACGGCTTGTTGAGCTGCTGGATTAAAATGTAAGTAAAAACCAAATTGAGCCTTCCGCTGAAACTTCTCCTATAGAAACTCGACTCGAAGGATGTTTCCATTACCGCCCACCACTTAATCGATAAAAAACTAAAACTTGGATTTTTCCACTGGTTCGCATTCGGCACTCTGTTACCGCACCTAATCCGTTAACGCCTTTAAATGCAAACTTTTCAAATTCAAGATAAGATAAAAAAAAAACGATTTATCAAATGTGTCCCAATTCAAAAAGTGAAACACTCGTTGTATTCGCGATCCACGATGAATCAGTCTTTTCTTAGAGTAATTACATATGTCAGGGACTACAGTTGTTTTTGTAACTTTGTTACTTAATTAACACTCCACTCCAAGTTGTCTATCATATCGACGGGAGTGCTGACAATCGATGATTCACAAAAGTAACTTGTTCACTTTTAAAAACGATATAAAAAAGATAATTCATATCAAAAGTGCAAGTCTGGGTCGGATCGCGTCATTTCCTACGTCGGATGTTCGGCTTTAAAAATCAGAAGTCTTAAGGAACAACGTTTTATTGTGGTGCATACAGCGTAGCACCTGTTGTATGTAAGGCATAACCAGGGGAGACAATTTTTATCGCATCCTCACTTTGATTGGTTGGATATAATTTCGATATATGTACGTAAGAATCAATGTTTTTTTTCCAACGCAAAAAATGTTTATCCATTGACTCTGTAGCAAAACAAGTCAGTTCACATTGCGGAAATGCCAAATCGGATTCAGCACTCGCCTCCTCACCCAAAGAAGATGTGAAAAGAACGTGCTTAATGTTTTAGGGTAATACCAGTGTACCCACCAGTCAAGGTCTATTGTTTGAGAGATCTTGTCAGGAGTCGGGGGTTTTCTGTATTCTGCGCTGCTGGCATCACCAATTCCTGATTGGGTAATACCACTTGAGCAAATGAATTGTGTCAATTGTTTCCAGGCGTAGCGCACATTCAAATGATCGGATTGGAATTTTGATCGTACTCTTGAAAAATTTCATGGCTTCTCAAGTGCTTGTTAGAGGAATTGGTTAATTTACATAATTCTCTATCGTTGAGTGTTTGCGAGCGGGCCAACGATTATGAAAACGTGACGTTTCTTTATTCACTAAGAATAGTTCTCAACTTGAACTTCGAAGTTCATGCAAATCAATTTAATTGGGTACGATGCCGACGCGGTCACTAGTAAATATGCGCCGCTTAGTTAAATAACTTGAATATTTTTATGAGACAAATGTTTTGCATTGCTTTAAGTCCGTGGAAGGAAGTTATGTGTTTGTGCGCTTCGTAGGCATTTGACATTTATATTTATATTATAATCAAAGGAAGGAAGGAAGGAATGAAGGAAGTTATGTGTTTGTTCTTTTGGTGAGCATTTAACATTTATATTTATATTATAATCAAAGGAAGTAAGGAAGGAAGTTATGTGTTTGTGCTTTTGGTGAGCATTTGACATTTATATTTATATTATAATCAATTTTTTGAGGGAACTCTATGGATTCCCCCAAAGTGTGAAACCAAAATGCATTCAACAGTTTTTTGATATTCATTTGCGATCTTTTGAAGGATTTCTGATATTTTCTCACAATTTCAGACATAAATTGCACTGCACTATTCATTTCACTCACTGAAAATTAGGAGTGAACCATTTTGAGCAACTGTCATATAGACTAAGGTTCTTGTCTCTGCTCTACTTTAAGTGGTAGACAACCTCGACACATGAACTAGATCGCATATCTGATCCACTGACAACCGGCAGCTGCTGGTATCACTTGTTTAAACACAAGTCTTGTCTTTGGATTGCCAAATTATGAAATAACTTAACCGGATGTGACAATCTTGAGGGACTTGCTTTAAGAAAGTGCACAAATTTGAACAAACAGCCTTCACCCCTCCAACAAACAAATGTAATGCAATATGATGAAAACGTTTGAAAATTAAATCCATCCACAATATCTGAAAAGCAAACAGCTTCATAAATCGATAAACGAGAATTATTGTATTCAATTACTTGTGAGAATTATATTCATGATAAGGTTGGTAGAGAACGAAAAAAAAACTATACGCCCCACAAAAATATGAAACAACTGGAACTACTCCTCAGGGCACGCACAGACGATACGTACAGGCAAAGCAGGCGCACACAGAATTGACAAACAAATGTCATGGAAAAATTTATTGTAAATTGAATCAATTTAGTTTGTCATTTGTGTGTTTCTTTCATTTTTCAATTTTCGATAAAACTTCCCTCTCCCCATTCACTGATGGGGACGAGACAAAGAACAGAACAGTGAGAAAAGAAAAACCCAAATGATTTTATTAAATGATACATATGAGAAATTATTGAAATAGAATCGGCCCTATTTTGGGGGAATGAAATTATTGGTGGACAAATAAACTGAAGAATGTTAAGTTGAGAAAAAAAGCTATGTCATTTAGAAATCGCCTTTGTTATGGGTTGAGATAGAGAAAAAGGCAACAGCGGTAAGAAACGAAAGCTGATAAGATAAGACGGTGGAAATAAAGTTGAAGTAATCTTATCTGCACAGTTGAGAAATTCAGTTCAAAATAACAACCAAGACACTTATGAGTGTTGTGCGCTTTGAATCAAACCTACATATAAGCCGTATGCCCATTCATATGTGGAGGGGATGTAAGGAGCTGAATAAAAATAAATATCGGGGTGAAAATAAAAATATAATTAATCGTCTTATCACGGCAATGAAGGGGCCACCGCAGTGTGAGCTTTAAACTGGGGTGATGTATGATGATGAAAAGGCGGATTCATGAAGTACTCGATTGTACATACATATGTGCACACGTACGTATGTTTGTTTTGCGCTGAAGATATTTATAATTTAATTTCCGATTGCTAGGCACTGTTAGAATTATGATGACTGGACAGAGATGGTTAGGTGATTGTTTGCTACGGCCACTCACAATCTGTGTGTGATTAGGAGATGAAAAAAGGTTGTGCATTTTGGCGAAAAAGTTTTCGGGTTTTGATCCGATAGAAATCTTATTAAGAGGCAACCGACAACGTAACTCAGTCGACTTTTAATATCCCAAAAATTGGGTAATTTTTGTCTAGCACATTTCATACTTTTGTTGGTTGCTCTAGGCATTTTAAAGGGTGCTTCGACTACTTCGGAGAAAGTGTGGCCAGAAAATGTTGAGACGCGTCTAAGGGGACAAAGTTATATAATCTTGTAGACAAGTATTTGAAGCGTCAAAGTGCGAGACCTGCTCAGTCTATTCACTATATCAGACGCGGAAGACGAATTGCGCAGGCAACTCATTTTTCAATTGACTCATCTGCGTAGATTGGCTTATAACTTTGTTTGTTTGAGTTGTAGCGTGAGTTGTATCGTAATTTAAAGCATGGACTGTAATCTTTGTTATAGCATGAGCTGTAGCGTGCGTTATAGTCTGAGTTCTAGTCTGGGCTGTAGCTTCAGCTGTAGCGTGATTAGTTGCGTGGCTAGTGGCGTTGAAGTGTTTTGAAGAGACTTAAGACATTACTTGTGAATTGACTTAAAAAACTGAAGCAAATTTTCATATGTAAAATTTACTGCGAAATCGTGGATGTTATCCTTACGGTCTGTCTTCTATTCAACACCCACTTTGAAATCTATGGCGGAAATTCACTTAACTTGTCCCTGTGTGATCTATTAAAGTTCGTTTGTCTTTGTCGAAACAACATTCAACTACATCTTATCTAAATCCATTTTCAACGACTGACTGACTCACAGTGTTTGCAGGCAACTAAATGAAGAATTAATTTGATTCTTTTAAATTTATGATGTTTTCCAAGATAAAAAAAAGTAAATCTCTCTCCTCGTTTTTGTTTTCCCTTAGTTTTATTGCACTGGAAACAAATGATAAGATTACGTGTTTCCTTTACTTTGTTTTATGAGTAACTTGGTGTTATTCTGAAATTTTTATTATTTTTCTCACCACTCACAGACTGTAGACAGTTCTGTGCTTTTGGGGAGAAAAACGAATTTCAATGACTTTTAGAAAGGTTTTAGATTTGAGTGTCAACATTGTGAAGAACAATTTGATGAATTTCTTGCTGTTTTGAGTTGTTTGTTATTTAGTTGTATAGTTCCTTACTTCTTGGGTTTGACTGCAGGGGCAATGACATCATTGGATCATTGGCAACACTTTTGTGAATAAGATAAAAGTTAACCTTGATCAGGAAAATTATTATTTGTTGTCTTAATTATGAAGGTTAATTGCCCCCTGAAGCCGGATATCTCAAACCGGCTTTGTACTTAAGCCAAGTTTTTCAGCTTGAATTGCAGTTATCTAGGAGTTATAGTGGTCGTTTAAGTGTTGAATTTGTGTGAATTGGATTGAATGGTGTTGCTAACACGACGGAATGTAGTTGTTGCGAACAGGAAACACTCTGGCAGAGTTCAAGCACATGGATCTTGTATATCTTGTTTGAAGAGACAAAGAAATGACGCCTCCTTTTTGAAAATTATGCGTGTATCTGGAGAGCACCGATGTGTAATACTGCACAAGATCAGTAAGAAGTATGATAATGTAAAATAATTTGAAAGTACTGGTACAGGAATTTAAAGGAACTGCTTTGCTTGACGCTTGAAATTATAAGAAACTTTAAATTGATAAGCACAACTTCGAAATCTGATATATTGCTCAGATAAAAAGCGCCATGAATAGAAAAATTGAAGTGCTCTTCAAGTTACAAAGACCAGAACCTACTTTCTTTGGGGAGTACAAAAAGGTTAAACACGTTATCGTAGCCATATCTATGCAAAATGAACCAAAAACAATGGCCCAAGTTTCCCGGTAATGAAAGCGTCCTTTAAGAAAAACTGTAAGCTCATAAGATTCTTCTGGCCCAATGACTTCGTTTCAAAATATATACACTTCTTTGAAGTTCAAAAAAAAGTCAGATTCCAATCATTTGTACAAATACCCTAAACACGCTTAACAATACAAATTTCAAAATGCCCGTCGGATGCATTCGAATTTGCAGCTGTATCAGACTTCTCATCGCTTTTGACCATTTCACAAATTGTTCGTTGTTCATGTATGGATGCAATTCAAACACAGCAACAATGCCACAATAACTATTGCCACAGTGAAATACGCCTCGCATTTTAACACACATCAATTCTCCTCACAAAATTTACATTATTACTTCACACAATTGGCGTAAAAAAGTGTCAAGGCTTTGGTAACACACAAAAAGAAAAATGAATACAAAACAATAAACATAGAAAAATGAGAAACCGAAAAAAAAATATGAACCAGCACAAGGAGGGAAGAGAAGAGTAAAATGCAATCATTTACCCAGACGGAAATTTGTGCAAGAAACTGTGTTAAAGGCCCCGAAAAAACATGAATGGTCTACTAAATTCAGATCACTCTCAAGCCAAATCCATACCGATTAAGGTCTATCACATAATGACTGTCATTCCCTCTCTTTTGCTCTCCCAGCTGGTTGCCTTGGAAAAAAGTCAAAAAGTCCACATAATGACCGAAAAAAGCAAAACAGCGGCAAAAAAGCAGCCGAGGAAAAAAACCCAAGTGATTACATTTTCGATGTTGTAACAGAAGAGGGTTATGCAAGTCTGGCCGGGTCATAATAACATAACATCATGGAACTCGCCGCAACAGTTCCCATCTTCAAGCACCACTAGCCACAGCCGCAGTTGTAGCCACAGCCATCGGTGCCAGCAGCAGCCAGCCAGTACCAACTTTGGACGAGTGAGTGTATGTGCTGCGAAAAAAAAGCAGAGAAAGAAAGACATCCCGAAGCGGCAAAATAATTTACTTTCTTTTTCTTTCTCTCTTTCTTCTCTCCATTTTCGATCATCGTCGGCCGTGTGTGTTTCTTTCCCTTTCATTAGAAAAACTGGTTTCATTTTTGTTTTTTCTCATCGTTTCTTTCCGGCTCCGTCCGTCGTCGGTTGTCGTGTACTTCTTTCGCTCACACCACCGTCGACTTGCCTTGGCCAGAGATTTTATTTTTTTTCCTGCCCGCTTGTCTATTGATAATCCGAACCGGAGCTAAAATGAAGTGAGAGATGGCAGCAAGATGAGGTAAGCCAGTTGTAAGAATAACCAGGGACAGGTTACATAATCAAAAAAAAAAAAAAGTCCACCAAGTTGTGTGTTGCTGCTGGACTCATCGTCAGCCCGATCATCTTGATCATTGTCGTCGTGTAACCAAATCACTCGACGGCTGTTGGAGTTACCCACTACAGTGTTGGCTGCTGTCGACGCGGATGTGTTTTTTTTTTGGTCGCTATTGCGTATCTATGAAGAACACAACAATAGCGACGGGCGATCTTAATTCGCGTTAAAAATTTCCATCGGTGCGAATAGATTTAAAGCTTTTGACTAAGTTTAGGACCTGACACGGATATGGAGATTTATCCACACACGGTCAGCAACAAGAAAAGTCAAACCAGACGGAGGACTGCGAAGTAGAATCTCTGGGCCGGCTTGGATGGCGGCGAACAAGAGGAATGCGCCGTGCAGGCGGCAGACAAAGCCGACCACGACTTTTAGGGGATTACCCATGCCCAGGTTTGTTCGGCTGGTGTTGGCGGTCTTGACTTACGATGATGGGAGATGGTGGTGGTGGCGGTGGTAGTAGTGAGGTGTTGTTGCCTCTGCAGCAACCGGTTTCTTAGATCCGTCACTGCTGGCGAAGTTTCACAATCATATACGAATTTGTTTTTTTTTCTTTAATTCATTTTTTATTACATATCGGTTTGTTGTTTATTATTGAGGCGAGATACATGCATAATGCTCGCATATTGAGGTGCGCTCTGACTGGGCTGTGGATTATTTGCATTTTTTGTGCGACGGTGTCTTGTTGTTGGTACCGTTTGGGGATTTATCTACACACACTGTACAATGGCATTCGTCTTGGCACTCAAGGTGGGCTGACATCGACAACAGGCAGCAGCGGCAGCACTGTTGATAGTGATGATGATGATGATGTGCACACAATGAAACAGGATGTTGTTTCATTTTGCTGTTTTTGTTCTTTTTTTTTCTTTTGCTGGTTTATTTACAGATAAATACGATGTGGAGTTTGTATAGGGGATTTTTGTTGCCTCTTTTTACGAGGTGTATTTAATTTTATTGACTGCTGCACCAGGGTAGTCATTCTGAATGAGTGATAGGGGGGAGGAAGGATTTATTGAATACACAAGATGACATTTTATTGGGGGTCAATTTACTGACTGTGAAATTGTTTTGTTACGTAGTATTTTCCGAAGGTTTAATCGTAAGATCAATTTATGTCAAAGTTTTGTCAGATTCTGTGGAAATGATTGGTGTCAATGGAGGTGCTCAGGAGCAGGATAATAAAAATATTTAATACAGTCCAGATTGAATTGAGAAATTATTAGAACTTTTGAAAATTGGGGTTCTTATGAAGTTTGCACAAATTCCTATGTTTTTGTCGATTGTTCGGGAACTGGTAAGAAAAAAAAGGTACAAATTGGCAAATTTGACGTTTAGTTTAATCTTATCTTCCTTGTAACGTTTCTCGGTAACTCACCTAAGGTACCTGTACTTTCTAACAATATTTTAGATAAACCGACATCTCTTGAGCCATTAGTTACGGTCAATCAGCGTCACATATCTATATGTAGCTTGTACATGCTTTCAAATGTAACAACAAGAAACTTATGTAAACAATTCACATAAACCTTTAAAACTGACAAATTTATTCTTTCATGTAAATCAATGTTAAATTTTGAAAACTGTTATATGTATTTAATCAAGAATTATAGAAGATTAAAATGTTATGTTATGTTTTTCCTCAACAAAACTCAATGCCAATCTTGTTCGTATTAATATTCAACAATCTTCCATAGATGTGCACTGTCAGTCCAGTCAATTTGTCAATAAACAGGCGAATTAAATTTTTCATAAACAGTTAAAATTTCAGCGAACTGCTGGTCTTCTTTTACAGTTTTCTTGTTTAACGTATCTTGAGCGAGCCTTGAGCCCAAGACAACCTTCGTCTTTTATTTCAACAAATTTCTTCTGTTGATACCAATCTGAGCTCGTGGACACGTCTTACGATGTCGTAAATGTACTTAAATGAAGGCTGAATTTAAACTGAATTTAAACCGAATTTCGGGTAAGATAAGGAGATTCGTGAGAAGGCAACGAGTTACAAAATGTATTTTGTCAGAAAAAAATACTGAACTGACAAAAGAAACGATTTAAAAATAACAATCATATAATTGACGAAGTTGGCGGGTAATGAATTACACTCCTAGGACATGGATGTTATTTTGTGGAAAGGCTGCACTAACTTTAAGGTACAGGTCAGTAAATAACCTTCGATTAATATTGGAATATAAGGCCGTGGCGTAGTGGGTAGAGTGCGACGCTCACACGCTGAAGGATCTAGGTTCGACTCCCAGCTCAACACCAATTTTTTGAATTTTTTACGGCACCACCTCTTTCGAGCAGCTGACAACACTCAAAGGGTAATAACTGTCTAAGAAAAAAAAACTGTAGCTCTGTTCTACTCGTGAGAGAACAGTAGCGCGCACAACACGAGTTTGATGAGCAAGCTAGGCCCTGGTCCTACTGTGGACTGTCGCGCCAACAATTATTATTATTTTTAAAGCCGAAATAAAAGCCGTATGTTGTAAAATTGCAAATATTAAAAAGTTCATTGTACGTTACAAGTTGAAAAACTAAAATTTCAGATTCACCACTGCACATATTTAACGAAGAATATTCCAGTCATGAATCACAATAGACACTTGATACTTCCATGCCCTACATTGCACTGCATTACCCAAAACCGAAAAGAGCATACTCTTCTCACTTCATTAATTTCCCTGAGTACTTTTTCACGATAACGAAAAACGATTTATCACAAATAGAGTTAAAAAAAAAAACCAACAAAAATCCCTACGACGACGAGAAACCACAAACAGCGTATACATCCATTGTTCCGCGCTCAGTTCATATGAAATTTTCTTCACATGATTGCATTCAGCACAAATTAATATCTATCAACGAAATTCTGTGAAATTTGAACTTTGTTCTTTGTGCGATAAATGTACACACAATGTATTGCATTTGCATTCTGTGCTGTATCGCAGGCGTTCGGTGTGTAACGAGATTTTGTATTGAGGCACGCTTTGAAAACAGAAGTTATGCAAGATAATATGAGAAGAACGTTTCATAAGAATGTGCACATATTTGTGGGTATTCAACGATTAAAACGGAGATAACATAAAATTAAAGATCATGTATGACAATTTGAAGATGTGATAAGGTGCTGCATTTGGTGAAGGGGAATATTTTTCTGTTTCTTTGAAAGGGTTTCTTTTCTGAGGATATCAATACCATCAAGAAAAACACAAATCATTGTTCTCAAAAAATGGGACACTAATTTACAATCCTACTCTGTATATACCTTTTTCTTTTTATTGAGATCGACGTCTTTTCATGGCTCTTCTGTTGAGTTTTCTTCTGACAGATCGTGGTGAGTTTATCGAATTAAGACATTTAATGCAAGTGCGGAAAAAAATAGTTTCTCCTGCGTTTAAACAATGTGTCTAAATAAAAGCTCTTTCTTTTAACTAACTTGTTTATAAAGATAATATCGTAGTAAATTGCAAACTTAACCTCTCCCGTGTGGTGAATATCATTTTAATGCACTTACATTAAAAGGCAGAAATTAAATTTTTCAAATGGAAGCCTGAAGGTCAAGTAAAATGCATAAACAAGTTCTCTTCTAATCTCGGCCACAGTGTGAACTTAAATATTTGGACACAGTACACGTCAAACCCAATCTATTTCAAGGTGCTCAAGCTGCAGGCTAATTCACAAACAAAAACAACAACCAACTAGCTTCACACAGAAAATTATAAGTCGGTAAAAAAGCCTGTTAGTAAGTTATCCATCGTGTTGCAATTATTCACAATTAATCTGATTAAGTCACATCCAGTTCTGGGGCTGTTGTTGTATGGGAATTACAAAATTATAAACTTACTCAAACTCTTTCGGAAATCTATCTTTATTCAATCAATTAACATACGTATTTATACAAGAAATGTTGTCCATTCGTTAAGCTCGTTGGAATTGTCGATTGCAACCTAAATATGCTAAAATAGCACATTCCCTGTCAACGTGAGTGTATTTCTTCATTTAGCACTTCACACCCCGCCATCAATCTCACACATAGCTAATAGACACTCAATTGTATTCGCATTTCAAATGCAACAAAATTCAAATTTCATCACATTCTCTATGTGAGTTCAATTGATTTATTTAGCACATGTGCATACAGATGTATGACATGAACGCTGCTCCCTTCTTTTTTTTTTTAATAATTGTATGTGCGAGAGCAGGGGGATACGTGTACATTTAAAAGTCAATCACGCAGCTATCGATAGTGGATTAAATGGGTGTTTATCTGGAACGGAAGTCGAATGTATAAAGAGGTTTATTTGAAATGCTCCATAATTTGATGATGGGAGCAAACTTCAAATAGGAGGACACTGCCATCGCCATAACCATTCCCGCATCGTCGCAGTTATTTTTAAGAAGGAGAAAGGAGTTCCTTCCTTCCTGACTTCCCCTTCTCCTGTTCTCATTCCAGACGGCATGAAATTGTTATATATTTTTTATTTTCAATCTTGCATTGGATGATTGGCGAAAAAGAGCTAAAAACAAGTAAAGCAGATACAACTTGCAAAATGGTTACGGTTTTATATAAGAAACTTGTGTGTTATGAAGCGCACCGACATAACATAATTCAAGTTGCCTGGCAGTTTCCAGTTGTTGTGCTGCTGCCTCTCTGAATGTCTGACGACGATGACGACGACGACGTAGACGAATACTGGATACCATAAGACGAGTATGAGGGGAAGAGAAAAACAAAACTGTAGGAAAGTAAAAGGAAAAATATACCACCGCACACACAGCCACACCATTCGACGCCATCTAGTATAAAACGCTTGAAAAACCTGTATTTTTCTTCCCACGCGGGTGCGGAGTTAAGTCTCCTAGTCGTAGTCTCTTCACAAAACAACTAGAGCTTAAGCTCTGGTATTGCTTAACAAACAAAACCTCACAAGACGTTCACAGCTAGTCAAGCAGGCAGCTAGGCGCAACCAGCAACTAGTACGAGCCACCAGCCAGTCAAACGACGTAAAAGATATTCGGATTGCTAATAGCAATTTCATACGAAAGTTTGCTGTTACCAACAAGGCTTAAATCACAAACTGTATATAATTTGTCTTTCCTCACCGGTAGATTGATGTTGCTACTATAGCATGACTGGGCCCAATTCATGTGGAAATTTTATATAGCTGTCGTGGAGCTCCCATCCCCCTTTCCACAGCCCCACTCATTGTGCTGCCAAATATACAATAATTATTTACATGTTTTTTTTTCTCAGTCGATAAAGTGCCCTTCGGCGTGGAATTCTTCAAAAGATTGCGTTGCGTTGTTATGTAGTCGAGGAAATTATACTCTCCTCTTGCATGTTTCTTGCTTTTCAAGCGATTTGTTTTCGCCTTTTTTTGCCGGATGTCGTAACAACATCTGTGCGGTGTGCGAGTGTGCGTCGTTTTGGGACAAATGAACAGAAACAGGTAAATATAGCACTCGTACCTCCGTTTACAGGTAGACTAATAGTCAACCTGACAGGTATCCGTGTTTGGGCTAAAAACCCCATCCACTAAATGATATTTATCTTCGAAATTATCAAAAAAGGAAAGGGAACATCAAACCTTTTTACCAAGGCACTGCTTTACCTGCTTGTGTACAGAGAGTGATGCGCTCTAAGGGATTTACAGGGAAGCGAGAAGAATACGAAAAACAGGATCCGAACAAGACACCAAATCAAATAGCGACGGTCGTGCACACATAAATAACACAGCGCGCACGCAAAAGGTCCGTCTTCCACACAAAGCAACATGATGTTGAAGATGACTGAAGAAAACCAAAAAAAAAACTACCTGTATGTCGATTACCTAAGAAGAGGGAGGCTTATCTTTCAAAAAGAACAACATAACGCAGAAGGAAAAGAGGAGGTGAAGAGAAGAAACGAATTGAGAAGAAAAAAACAGGTAAGAAAAATAAACCATCAAAGTCAAAAACAACAACAACCAGGACCACGAGAACCAGATTTAAAGCGCAACAAAAAAAAAAAAAAAAAAACATAAAAGAACAACCATCAACGAAATAAAATATAAGACAACAGGCAACAGAAAAAAAAATTCCGAAACCTGTTCCTTTATATTTCGATTGATATTTATCCAGCTATAGAATAAAGATACACAATAAAATTCTAAGGGGGTATGTCTCATTAATTCGGGATTTTTTTTTGTTTCCTACATACGCGCAGCTTGTTCTCTCGTTTTTACTTGAAACGCAACAAATATGTAATTAAACGGTCTGACAAATGCCAAAAGTATCGATATATGTATACGCATGTACCGTGTTTTTTTTGCCATATGCGGTTTTTCCTCTTCGTCTCTTCCGAGACGATGACATGTTTGGCATCACATCTTTGAAGGTATATGCATATTTGATTGATCTTTTTGCAGCAAGTGTTTTAAATGACTTCAGAAGAATTCCAGTTTATCATTTGGAACTTGAAGAACACGCAGGTTTTTTGATGACACGTGTTGCTACTACACTGCTGCCGCCATTAAGCCTGAGATTCGGTCATACCCATGAATCACCGCATGAGAGATTTGGATTCGAAGAATACACATCAGCTAAATAACTTGTAAATAACCTAAACGTGACTGATTAGGAAGATTCTCGAGGATATTTGTTCATTTATTATGTCTGAAGGGCGACTATAAGCAGATTCTCAAATGTGACCAATCCTCCATGTTGTGATGACAAAGTTCAGGCGTAAAACCTGAGAAATCCATGTGAACAGGGGTTTTAATGGTGAAATATTGGACGTTTACGTCGTAATTCCTCACGAAAAAAATCCCTCCATAATTCGGTTTTGAAGTAAAGTTTGTTTGAAACTTGTTTTTGAAACGCATTCCAAAGTGCCGTACAATTCAAATGCATGTCAAATCCATGTGCCTTGAGAATTTTTGAAAAATTTTTTGTTTAAATAACTTTTGGAATCTCATTTTCAACCATTTTCCATCATATATTGACGACCCCAGTGAAAATATATAAAAAAAAAACAAGCGTGCGTCCGGAAGTGTTCCAAAACGAAACCAAAAATAGAAATAAAACGCACAAAATACCTAGAATACATTAAAATCAAACCACGCACGCCATCACAAACGGGCGAGAACTTATGAATCGCTGACTAATTGAAAAATCTTTATACATTCAAAGTCAACTGGCCGAAATGCTCGTTCATCACTTCGCACATAATTGGCGAAGAAATCAATTCAGCATCAGCAAAAGCGGCTAAAATTCAAACAGTTACGGGAGAGGAGCGCGGTTTGTTATTCTTAAATTGATTCCTGCGAAAAGAACGTGTTACAGAGACTCTTGTTACGGTTACTTCAGAGTAAGCAGATTTGTGAAGTGGGAAAGATAAGAGGGAATGTGATTTCTTCATTTTTTTTTTTTGGTAAGGAGATTGGGCTGGTGTCTGGTGGCGTGATGCTTGAGTTGAGAAGATTTCTAAGTTTGACTGTTACACGAACAAGTGAGGTGCAGTTGAAACTTGGAAAAATGTGAAACTCCTTTTTTTTATGGAGTATATATATTTTTCTAGTCTTTTGGTGTAGGGGTCTTCTAAACTGTGACTTCTTTATCGTAAGCGCCCACTAATGCGTTGTCCCAAAGGATTACAAATTTTTGGCGGTTCTAACTAAAAAATTGGTGCGTTTGAAGCAGCAGAGGAAGTGAATCTAAAGGAAAACAAATCGCTTTTTGGTTTTCCCTGAAACATTTGGAGTCAAGTGCATAAGAAATGAAGTTATTATTTTTAATTGAATCGGAAAATTAAATAATTTTTAATTGAATCGGATTGTTTTAACGCATGTTTCAACGCAAAGTTTCCTTGTAAGAAATTGTAAAATTTAACAATATATAAGGCCAACATTCAGGCCTAGCTTCTGAGCTTCAGATTCAGATTCAAACTAACCTTAAATTTGATTAAAAAAAACAAACCTTAACAGCATTCTATTAAGACTAGAATTTACTTAAAACTTGCCCATAGTTATATTAAATTAAATTTTCTTGATCAAGAAGAAACACGAAGACCTGCTCGTTATAACGTCAAACATCGCGTATAGCAAGACTTGAACAAAATTTCCGGATAAAGGTTTGCATGAAATAAAATTCATGTAATCGAATCAAGTCTTTTATCAGTAAAGTTCAAAAAAGGTAGTTGAATATTTTCAATCCCTGCTCCCGGATGTCTATGCAGAAGAATAATTGGCACAGAGACTGAGTAACAATGCTGTTGTGTGATGACTGCAGCACAATCAAATCGATAAGCGAGATAACATTCAATTAAATTTCGAAACGATTGCGCCCTTTACTTAAAGAATGAAAACAATAATTTCCTTAATTAATAATCAATTCAATTGAATTCTAATTCTACTGTCATGAGTCGTACATACACAGCACATATCAAGAAAACCACATGAAGTCACATTTAAATAAATAATCAACAGCACACCAGTTTGTGCGAAAAGCAAAACACCAACAAATATGAACAACAATGTTATCGCGCGTTGAATAAAACCAACGCAGATACACATGAATATACATTGTGACTGAAGGTAGGCGCGGGTGTGAGGGGCGCGAGGGCGCAAGCGAAAAAAAAAATAATCGCGCGCTTGTTAAACCGGAGTTTCAATGTATCAATCTTAAAGATTAATTCGAAATCGTATGTATATTTTAGTCGTCATATTTTTTCACTGCCTTTTCTTCATTTTTTTTTGTATTTGGTGTGTGCTTTGTGTTTGTTTGTTTGTTTGTTATTTCTAGAACCCGGATTAAGACGAAGCCAATTGACGTAATGACCTCTAGAGGTTGCAACAACAAACTACATATACATTGACTGACTGCTGACTGACTGGTTATGGGCCAGGCGGGGCTCGTGAGGCTTTTTCAACAAGTATGTCTGTGCAGTTTGTTATCCCATGTACATACGTAAGTCATGCTTGAGAATAGCTACATACGAGTATATTTTGTTCGGTATAATGAAAAGGAAGAGGAAGTTTCGTTGAGAAAGAAAAAGTTTCCAATTTGAATTAAAACCAGCAGCCGGCAGTAGGAAATGCTTCGCCAATCCTACATCATACTTCTTCTCTTGTGGCTGGCTCTAACTGGATGTAACAACGAAAATAAAACAACAAGTGTTATGTGACGAAAAGCAAAAGCCTTTACATTCGAGGCAGCAACACACTGCGCTCTGCTGTGCTGTGCGCGCGTCGGTGCTGTATAGTGTCGTGTGAGTCATAACACAAGAGTGCAACTGGTGGTTCCTCAACTCTACACGCAACACTGATCGTTGGAGATCGTTGGTGGTGAAAGTAAATGCTCTTCGTGATATTGCTGCTTATTTTTTCTTTGCACTGTTTCTGCGCTCACATTGCAACTAAAAATTGCATAGTCAGATAGGCAGCAGTAAGCTTATCTACTTCAAGTGTCTCTTTTCCTTGTTTCGGTGGTGTGATGGGGAGACGGGAAGGAGATAACTGGTAGTGGAAGGCGATTGACTATACGCGTGGTGTATCGAACTTGTGAATTAGGCTGTTGCTGTCGTTACTACATACCTTCCCAACCATTCATCCATTCGTTCGATACTGTGCCATTACGTAACAGTTAATGGATGTACAACAACAACAAAAATAAACTTGTTTTTGTGGTTGTTGCTGTGATTACAACACGTACTTATCTTTATTTTTTGCGCTGGTTTTTTGCACCGAACGAACGTGCCCCACACACTTGCCTTTCCACTTTCTCGTTCCATAATAAAACAACAAACAGCAAAACATACACCACCACGCACACCACACAGTCAGCGCGACACCACGTTGTAATTAAAAAGAAATCCTTCCCGAGTTGTGCACATAGCATTTGCCACACATTTTGAACCAATTTCTTACAAACTTACTTCATACGTGTCGATAAGGTAGTCTCCATCCACAAAATGAATATTTTGTGAATTAAAAAAATAAAAGCGACAGGGACTCGCGTGTGCTCTGACTGGTTTTTGAATAAACAACAACAACAAAGAAAACTCTGAAACTCTTGGCAAATTAATAAAACAACAACCTGTCGAGGCGCATACAAGTTTAGAGTTATTTTCGTCTCATCTTGCGTTTTTTTTTGTTTGTTTTTTTTTTCTGAGATGTGTTATGATATCTTATGGATACGGATGTACAGAAGTAAATACAACAACGCCAAATAAAGTTGAAAGGGGAGGGGAGGGATAACAACGAAATACAGAGGTGAGATGAAGGAAGATGGTGGTGGTGGTGACTGGTGAGTTTTCTTCGTATCGTGTTAATTTAGCAAGCAAATGACTTACGCAAACAGCATTATGTATTTAAATTAAATCGAGAATAATCCCAACAACTTTGTGTGTACGTGTGATGTTATAACACGCAATCCTCTCCTCCCCCCGACCCGCTATCCTAGTCCACTGGGGTCTTCACAAAACAAAAAAATTTACATAACAAATTTTAAGGTCTAGGCCGGGTCAATATTATTAATTTGGTTATCAATGCGCTAAACGAATTTGCTCACGTATTTTCTCTCTAATATCTTCCATCTTCAATCTATCTGTTGTCTGTCTGTATTTCAATAACAAACTTACCAACAAAAGATGGGAAACCGAATGAAGTAACTCGGAGAAATATGTAAGACTGGTATCATCTAAAACCACACAACAGACAACAGACAGACTGTACAAAGGCGGCGAACCAACGAACAGTGAGGTTTTAAATTTCCAAATTGATCATGGTCATCATATGGAAGAGTGAGAGAATATCAGTGCTTGTTGTCTAGATTGAATTTTTAAATTCCATCAAAAGAATGGACACATTTTTTTTTGTTTCCGTTGCGTGTGAGTTCTGTTCAGAGTGGCTGTTATTGCACACACAAGAAACAACGAAAAAAATATGCATCTCAATGAAGCATATGCAGTATGCGTCTGGCACACAGATGTGCAACATATGAGATAATTTCAGTCATCTTTCAGTGTAAACAAAAAGAAACGACAGCCATGTCCACTTGAAAATGATAAATTGCCTGTTTATTTTTTGTCGATTTCGAAAGGCAACATCAATTTCAGAGAGGCAACAGAAATATTTTCCATTTTGTCTTGAACTTTGACGGTAGTTGCCACTGATAAGCAACATTTTAGAACTATGTGTGGTACAAACATTCTAAAGTAAGGCCCGCACAAGATTACGCTGGATCTCACACAATTTGATAATGGGTGTTGAAAATAAAGAGGAAAAATACCCTCCTCCCACCACGTAGCTTGTCCCATCAACGGTGCTTCTGATAATTTAGCAACTCTTCTGAATATTCGAAATTGCTTACCCGTTTAACCGATTGCCATTTCGATTGCAAATGAAAACTGCAAATGTTGACGAAATGAAAAGGAAATAAAAAAAACATCGCAAACCAGCAACAAGTAAACATCGCATGATATTCTACCTAAATGCGAGAAGCATGCAAAACGATTCATTGAAGTTAAATTTACTTTTACAAGTGCAAATTGTGCTAACTGATTTGACAAGAATTTAAGAACCAAACAGAGTCAGATAGACAGGGTTCGGAGAAATCAAGTTTTGGAGGCATTTAGCGGATATAGAAATATACTTAGGTTGTGCATCCGGGATATCATATAGAAAAAACATATTTCTAGCCATAGTTGTTATTTGGGGAATTATGAGGAAGATCCCAAATTATAGAAAATCTTGTCTTGATAATTGACATCATCGACTGACAGTGTTGAAACCACTGTTAATGCTGGGACAAGTTTTGTGAAATTGGTGATCCATAAATCTTAAGTCAAGGTTAATGAGATGTTCGTTAGGAAACCTTGATGGCAATTAGAGGGTTTTTGAAGTTTAAATTAAGAAAATGTCTTTAAAGTGTGTTTGAATTTAAGTGTAATAAGTGTAATGGTCGTTTTCCGTTTTTGCCTGAGTAGCCTTTTTTGTACACAAATGCAAAGCATTGAAATTAATTCAGCCATCAAAAAATGTTCTTACTTTGAACGGGTTTGAATGCCTTCTACAATATTCAGTTACTGAACTTGCATCAAATTCCAAACTTATTCAAAGCAAAAAATTGTTTCCAATCTATTCAACTCAGGTACATTAACATATTGACATAGTTAAGTGAAATTAATGTCAAAGGTTCACAGAATTAAATTAAATTCATTTTATGAAGTCCATTTAAAACGTCGAGTAAAATACTCATAAACAAATAAAAACCAAACAGAACAGGCAAGTATGTATGTACTTTTAATGAGCGCTTCAATTGCGCGTCTACCTGATTCATAACATCGTATCAAATCTGTGAATCTATTTAAGAAACTGGAAATTCCCACTAGAACAGAAGAATTCTTCCGCGAAAACATGCACTTGCATGCTATTCTATTTTCGAAGAACTCGTTTGTTGCACAGTTTGTCCTTCACAGCCACCAGCAATTGCGCAGGAACTAATTGAAATTTACATCAGAAAGGGGAAATTGTACATTCAGAAAGTTATGATCTATGAATCAGATGGCGTAAGTTGGTGTAGTTGTTAAAGATTATTCTCACTTTAAAGAATGTTCTGATAAAAGTGTGATAAACTGACATTTTCATTTCCAATTTTACTGTGCACTGATGTCAGAAAACGACAAAGTAACGCAAGTCAGTGACCGAACTAAGACTATACAATAAAGCCCTTTCAGGGAGCAGAGAATTTACTGCAATGAATAAAAAAGTGCTGCAAAGAGCTCAAGCAAACTACAATTTGTTCTCACTGTAGGTTATCTATAAAAATGGCAAAAGAGGGTATTCATTCTGATAAATTCGATTTTCTGTGCAATTGCAAAAATAAATAGAAATACAATTTTGAATTGACTGTGGGCTGTGATGAATTACAAGTGGAATGGAGTGAATTTTGTGTCTGCCATTATTGAAAGGTTTCTCGCGTCTGCGACAATTCGTAATTGAATGTCGACAACCATGAGAAAACACAAAAAAAAAAAAAAACAAACAAACAAACAAACAACTCCCCACAAGCTATCATCACTCCACCAACAACCCCCGCAGCAATCAAACCAACCAGCAAGAGGAACAAGTTAATGTTCCAGTCTCGTTACAAATCCTAACCAGTGCCTGAACTGAATGCCACCACTAACTGGTCATAGAAGTGCACGGCACTGGAATGCTGACAAAAAAAAAAAAACTATGTGAATAAAACAGCAACAACGGGAGACTTGAAAGAGAGCATCGATAGAAAGAGCAGACGACAACAGAGATAAAAACAAAAAAAATGAAAGTAATAAAACGAAAGTCGTCAGTGCGTATGTGCAAGAGGCACCTTATGCGGAGCTCAATTAAAACATCTATTTTCCCTTCAATCTTAAAGAACTTTCAATTTTCACGATTCGCAGATCAATTATATTCTACGTTCGAAGGCGAGTACCGATGACAAAGAACGAACGTGGCGCTTGAAAATTAACAACAACCTCTGAGATCTTCGTGTATAGTTTTTTTTTTTTTTTTTTTTTTGTGCTATGCATGCACATAGATTTGCCTTTGAATGACTCGTCTAATTACAAAATTACACATGTGACAGGTTCACGTTTGCATGTATGGCCAGTTTCACACAATCTAGTCATGGTATCCGTTTAACGACTACAAAGAGATATTCCCTCCCCCAGGCAACCAACAAAGCCCCAAACGAACTTCAATGCAACTCTACACACCACATTGTGCATTCGCACTCGCGTACTCGGCCGCTGTGCGCGCAGTATACTGTTGCTCTGTGAATACCACTTTTTTTTACTTTTCCCGCCAAATATATAATTATGTATGCATATTTCGTAGCAAAGCAAAAAATAAAAAATCACACGCAATCAGAAGCGCAATGAATAAAGGGAAGTACAATGGAAGAAAAATGAGCGGGGCAGAGGTTTCTGCGAGAGTTCTGAGGAAAATATGACTCGTTGTGTGTTTTTTTTTTTTTGAATTTTCACAGGCTTTTGTGTGCAGAATTTCACTGGGAATTTTCCATGCAACAACAACGGGAAAAGGACTTTTCTTCACGCTTCTAAGACAAGACAAGACAAAAAGAGAAGCGGACAATTTCGGTAGAGGGCGCCCATAAATTTAATTATTCCATAAATAACATGCAAAGTATTTTATTTTTTTTTTCCGGTTTTATGCCCCATCGGCCTATGTGTTGGATTTGGGCAATAAAATTCAAATCAAGTCGAACAGTTTTGATTTGCATTTTATATTCCGAATTTTGGAATTTTATTTTTTATGGTATTTGGAAGTGATGTGTGAAGGACTGAAGGAAGTGAAAAAAAAATTGAGATAAGGAAATCTTGTCCCAGCAAATTGTTGTCGAATTCCGTAATTTTTTTTGAATTTGTGATGACATCGAAGAGAGTGCTTTATTGTTTGCAGCTGGAGTGGAAATTTCTGATCACATGATTGATAAGTACACAGGGCTACAATTTTGTGGTGCCAGACGTAACATTTTAGAACAACAAAGTCTGATCAAGTTAGTTGAAGTACGAAGGGCTACAATTTTGTGGTGCCAGACGTGTGAACAACAAAATCTGACCATGGTATCTGAAAATTGATCTTAGGCAGATTATGGATTCAACTCCATGAAGGCAGCACACGCTTTTTCGATTGTTCAAGAAAATGAATTTTAAGATTTCATCTTTTGAGCATTGAATTCATTTAGGTCAAGACATTCGGGTTTTTTCGGATCAAAATATGTTTCTTGAAAGTACAGTACACATTTAGAATGAATTGATTATCAGAACAAATGAATTCGTTGTTCAAATCGAAAATCAAAATCAAAGACAATCTGCAAGTTTTTGAAATCAACAAAAATGTTTAACAAATTTGATCGCTGTAGTTTGAATTTTTTTTTTCAACCACAAACTATATCTGTTTAACAAATTCGTTATCTTACTCTCTATAAGGTGCACAAGAAAATCTAATCAAATATTGTGGCACATTTGCAGAAAAATTCTAAACAAATTTTGAACTCAAAGTGGTAACAAAAATTAAATAAACTGAAACTCCAGTCAATACCCGTCAAAAATTCCAAACTATAACCATTCACAGTCAATAAAAGTAGACGAGATGTGATTTGCATGCAACAAGTTACAAAAAAAATCAATTTTTTGACTTAAAAGATCCAAAAGAGTATGCTTATGCATTCAAAGCCCATACCGCAATTTATTCAGAAAAAGTGAGAATATCCAGCAAATGCCATTTGTGTCATGCTTACGGGTCATAAAACCAAAAATATTGTCTATTCAAGAAGCGTGTTGGAAATGTTCAAACATGCTCGACAAATCAGGAAAACAAAACAAAAAACAGAAACGTGGTCTTTGCAAAAATGTGCTTACAGTCATTACAATTTGCCTAACAGAAAGCGAGTCAGAACCCAATTTTGTGATGATCAACAGACAAAATCGAAATGCATATTAGATTCACTTGAGAACACGACGAAAGGAACCAATCGAATGAACGTGTTCAAAATATGTAAGCACCCGGACAGCAATCTGAACACGTTCCGGATCAGGAAAACAATGTTGTTTAGAGACAATTAATTGCGAATTCATTGTTTCTGTAAAATTGTTAGTTCCGGTTCGAAGGACCATACATATTCATGGCGGAGATGAAATTAGAAGTAAACGAACTTACCTTGATCAGAAATTCACCACAATCGTGATAGAGCGATGCACTGTTGTGCATGATAGCTGCAGACATTTTTTCAACAATCGATTTGGTCATATAGCCGATGCTGAATGTTTCGTTTGTTCTTCGCTGAATATTATTAGCTTGACAAAGATCTTGGCAAAGCTTAAAAAAAAATCTTTTCGTTTTTTTCTTGCTGTTTTTGCTGCTGCTACTGCTGGAGCGTTGATTGGATGTTGCGCTGCTGCTACTTTGCTGCTGCTGATTGGGAAGACGTTGAGAGGTTGGGAGCAAAATGTGTGCGAAAAAAAAAGTTTCCCCGTCTTCTGATGCCTGAATTTAGTGCTCTTTCGTGCTTGTATTTCTCTGTCTCTCTTATGCTTTGTGCGCGTTGTGTGCTTCCTTGTTATTTTGCTCTATGAATTGTTGGTGTTGTATTTTCTTTTATTGATATCGTTTTGTGGCCTCGAGTTATTTCACTTTGTTTGTAGATCTTTTGTATGTGTTTTCAGTTGTTTTAGTTTCCTGAACTCATGTGATTGTCGTATGAGTTGTCAGGATTTGTTTTTTTGTTTTGTTGAATGTAAAATTATTAAATATACTTTTAACTGTATATTTACATTACATTATCGCGTAACTAGACATAAATTAAAATAAATTAACAAAACGGATGCGAGTTGCGTGCACTGAAGTTGTGAGTTAGAATGTGATCAAATATTCCAGATGAAGTCTGTGTTTCTTGAGAAAAATACGATCGGCGTTAATACAACGTACGGCAACAACGGTGACGACTTTTTAGAAAACCGGCGACAACGACGACGGACGGCGTAAACGACAACACGACACAACGACGAAAGAAGACAACGATGTGAAGGAGAGATGATCCTTTGTGGGGGCTGCTTCTTCTACGTCTGCTGATGTTGAATTCAAGCAAAAAAAAGCAAACTGTTCAGTGGCCTCCACTGATGGTTTGGTTTTCTGTGTTATTATTTTCTGTGGCCTGTTGCTACTATGCTGTCGCACAGTTCTGCTGGTGCTGGTGCTGCTTGTTGCGCGCTGCTTTGTGCCTGGTAGTTGCAGTTCAAAATATGATCAGCACAACGACTTTGTTGCTGCTGCTGCTTCTGTTTGTTGATGCAGACGATGTGACGATGATAGCTGACGATGGTTTGGTGGTTGACTCTTTACCGGGAATACGCTTTTCTTGAAGTTTCTTATCGCACTTTTTGGTTTACGAATATTAATTCACAATCGAAGGGAAGTATCCAGGGACACACTCAATAAATATTTTTCTTTCTCTAAATTTTTTTTCCTTTGAATAAATATTTTGTTTTAAATAATAAATTATTGATAAGTAATATATATATTTATATTTTTGTTTGAGATCTTGTTTTAAGTTATATCTTGTGGAGTAGTCTAGGGGATGTATCTTTTTGTTTTATCACTTGGTTTTATTTGGCAGTAGAGAGAAAAAAATTGAAAAAAAAAACTATTTCTCGTGAGTTAACACTTCTTCTTTGAATTTCTTTTGATTTCTAATATTTTTTTGTTTGCACCAAAAATCGAACAGAACTTATTTGAAAAAAAAAATATTAAAGCGAAAAAACAACAGAACGAAAAAATGTGATCACGTTTTGTATATATATCTCTGCACTGTGTGTACTCTGGTGGTAAGTAACCTCGCGTGCACTTCCAGCGCCGCTCGTTTTCCAACTAAATGATCGTTCGCTCTGTCATCGGTTTGAAACTCGTTCGGTGTGTTGATCGTGTGTTTTGCTTTGTGCTTCACCTTCTCCTTCTTCTTTATGGTTTTTTGAATGTTGCTTTTGCAGTCGTTTTCGTTGTGGTTGTTGATTATTTCATATATACAATTTTTTTTCCTGCTTTTTCCTTCGGTTTTGTCTTGTTGTGTTGCTGCTGGTGCTGCTGTTGCTGTGTTGTTGTTGTTGCTGTTGTATCGTTGCCGACGTCGACGTCGTTTTCATTTGGTTTGGTTCGTTCTTTTCTGATTGTCATGTAATTACAAAATGTAATGATGTGTGTATAGCAAGTGCTGTGTGTGCGTACGGTTGTGTGTGCGAGAGGGAGACCCTTTGGCACTGTGCGGTGTGCACTTTATGCAGGCACCAGCACAAATCGCCGCAATTTACAATTGAAGGGCTCCTGCGCTCAGCTCAACCAAGCCACCAAAACCATGAAGGAGAAGACACATACAAAAAAAAATGATAACCCAACAAGATGCATTTTGGTGCACACTAGAGGACATTAGCAAGCGAAAGAGAGGGAAGAAGGAGAACATCTAGGATCGCATTGGCCATGGGGATGATCTGTTCTTCGAGGTCGAACATATTTTTTTCATCCACGATACTTGACAAGCAAATTTCTCTTTTTTTGTCTGTTTTGAGTGACACCAGTGTGGGGGTTGGAAAATAGAAATCTGATTGAGGACGGGCACTGCAGCATGACGAGTTTCGTTGCAGGGGGTGATGATGCGTAGGGTTGGGTGATGTGAAAATGTTTTTTTTTCTCCTTTTGGAAATTCATATTTATTATTGGCGCCCTTTATGCAGGGTTATTCGAGTTGCAGAAATAACAATGGAAAAAAAAACCTTGAATGATGTTACAGCCCGTATGTTGACGGACGGGATTGCTATCCAGCACCTTTGTCGAGTTCCCATGAGAATGCTTGTATTTAGTGATTCCCTCTGTGTATCTGGTTCATCGGCAATTTAATTGACAGAAGCCTACTTATAAAAATATTTGATTGACGGTGATGGTGGCTGTTTGCGACCTTAATGAATCTCAAGTTTACATTTTTTTTTCGGTGTCGGAGATGTCGCGAATTAACAGTGAACCGAACTAAGTCTTAAAGACTAAATAAATCTTGACCCCTCTGAGGGGAAATGATAGTTCAATAGTTCTAGAAAGAAATAGTGAAGTGAAAAATGAGAGGTGTTCCGTCCGGGAATCAAACCTGGACCTTCCGCGTGTGAGGTTCGCACTCTACCCACTACGCCACGGCGGCCACAAATATCTGTTAGTATTTGTAGTTATTCCTTTTTCCCCATTTTCTAAGTTCAAGGAAGGTAGTGTGAGTTGATAAGAGGATTCAGGGCAGAAGGCTGTGACAGAGATTCCTATCTTGGCATTTTGAGAAAAGGGTCAGATCGCCTACAACGACTTAGAAACGTAAGTTTGAACACGTTTCCTTTATCTAATTTGACCTGAAACATTTCTTTTTGTTTCTTTGTCGCAACTAAATCTTTAAAAAAAAAACTCTCCGGTCAGCCAGGAGTGTTCGGTTGTGCATTCGAAGTTTGTCCAATGTCTTGTGCTATAAAATGTTCGTCCCTCCTTTTTTTAAGGCGTTACAAAATCTTACTTTGCCATGCACAGCTCCTTCCTTTCCTCTGAACACAGATTTCCGAGCTAAGCTGAGTTGCTTTCCGCCCTCCCAATAATACCAATCTTCCTTTTTTCAACTCTTCCATAACAAAAAGATACAATTTATTTATCATGTGCCGCCTTTGGACATTCTTATCGCCGTCGCGGCACAAAAACCGCGGTTGACTGCTTCTTTTGAAACACGATGTGTGCGACTCGCATGATATGCTGTATGTGCTTGATAGAGTGGACAGCAACTTATCTACTCAACAACAGAAACGTTCGGTTTTGTTGACTTCTCAAAATAAAGGCAATTCGCCTCGTTATCATCATCTGTCCTATCGGTGATTGCTTGACCCAAATATATGCGTAGACCAGCTGGCAAGATCTTAAGTCGTTCGCTTGACTTTACGTGTTCCTAGACACGGACACATACCATATTTAGGGTATTTTGAAAGATGCATGCTTTTGGTTTGTTTTGTCCGCCTGTTATGACACTTTTTTTTAAAATTTGAATTTCTAGAATGTCATGGAATGGGCAATTGGAAAAAATGAGAAGACGGTGAGCTATAAAGACCCCATCTGTTATGGCAACCATTCAATCAGATGAAAAATAAGTTTTGTGGCCTTGATCCTGCTTGACTCCACCGGAGTCATCGTTGCCTAGGGAATAGGTAAATTAATTCGTTCTGCTGCCTTGGGTTACTTTTCTTTTTTGGCAGTCCATTTCATTCTAAGGTGGCCGTAGCGGGTAGAGTGCGACGCTCACACGCCGAAAGGTGTAGGTTCGATTCCCGGCTAAACATCTCGAATTTTTTTAACGGCACCACCTCTTTCGATCTGCTGACAACACTCAAAGAGTAATAATATTATTATATTTATAATAATAAATAATGTCTAAGAAAGCTTCTCAAATTTTTCCGTTTGGAATCGGCAAAAAACTGTAGGCCCCTTCTACTCGTGAGAGAACAGTAGCGCGCACAACACGAGTAGTTGATGAGCAAGCTGGGCCCTGGTCCCCCTGTGGACTGTCGCTCCAACAATTATTATAATTTCATTCTAAGGAGTAAAAGGAATCTTGGATGAACATTATATATTCATACTTGTGGAGGTAGAGAAAGAAAGAACAGAAATATCGTTTATTTATTTGGAGTTTATAAATATAATGGAAAGCGCAAGAGTCGTCTAAGAAACTAGGGCTTCCTTCGCTTCCTCAGTATTCCTCGTGTTGGCAGCACCTTTAAGAAGGCGGTGCAGTGACAAATGCTAGGTGTTCAATCCAGGAGTCGACCCTGTGATCTTCGGCATTTTATTGTAGCTGGGGCTTGGGTTGGTTTAAATTTAAATTATGAAGCCTATGGAATTTAGATTATCTTGCTTCTTAATGAAAGCAAGCTTATTTCTTCAGTTTTGTGCAATCAGCTTCAACTGTCGTCTGATTAAAAACACATTTGACACTCAGACATTCGGTGAAGGAAGCGGGTGGCATTACAATCCCATCTAGGTGGACCCAGCCGTCAACCAAGACACATGCCTCTCCAGCTAGGTCTGATGCACATAGTTGGTTGAGGTCCTTCTCCACTTATCCGTTCCATCATTACCGATACCGTCGCCAGTTGTGTTGTCCCAATTGCTCAAATTCAAGAACTGTCTAATCCATCATCTACATTTGGGGTTTTATCTGTCAACACCAGACAAGCATTATAGCATATCTTACATTACAAATGGTTTAGCGATAAACGCGGTTGACTATTGTTGTCGAAGGAAGTAATTCTTTTAAAACGGCAAGAATTGTTCTCCAGAAAAGGTGCTGTTTTCCAGCATACAAACGCCAGACTACACACATCCTTGCTTACCAGGCATATACTAAGAACGATTGCACGGGGATGAAATAATAAAAAAATATATAAATAAAAATAAATAAATAAAATATGAGCTCTGTGGCGCTTTGTACTTAGCCGAAAAATTCAACAGACAAAAAGGCGGAAGGGCGATATTTGAGCATATATATTATATAACCACAGCTTCACCACGATACCGAGAATATATTGAACGCCCCTCGTATGTGCAACAAGCAATAGACATTTTTAACATTTGTTTCCTCTATCGACATGTACTTCTACAGCTAATAACATTTACCACAAGGTAGTGTGCACTACAGCTTGCTTGAAGTGGAATTGAATGACAATCCGCCTGACTCACTTCTTGAATCTTTCGGTTTCGTATTTAGGGCGTAGTTTATAGTTTCACTGAACCTGCAGAACTCACTTGAATGGATTATTGTACATGCTACTGTCTCTCGCGAATTTAAGGGATCTACAGTTTTTTTTTGCCTACTCCGAAGGGCGAAATTTGTTCATAATATTCTTTGTGTTATCAAAAACTGGAAGGAGAAAACTGTGTGTGCAAATACTTATTTGACTCACTGTAGAAGGACGTGTCTAAATGAGTCGCTCTTCGCTTTCGAACTTTCTGCTCCTCTTTCCAGTCACTCCTACACAATAGAAGTCGTCATACAATGTGACAGCATTAAAACGAAACTTTGACTAATTTCGGGATCGTTAAAAATTTTCCAAAAACTTGCAACCAAAATTGTTTTTATGCTTTTACAACACCAATAAAAGATTTGCTCACACGAGACCAATTGAGTTTTGTAAGAGTTTTATTGAACCATAAAATATACGGACCGTGGTTAGAAACAGTTCTTTAAGTTATTACGATCACATACGCCTAAATTTTCTCCGCAGGGAACTTGAGACTTATTCACAAAGATCGCATTAAGCGAAACGTACAATATTCTGATCAATTTGACGGCCTTCGTTCAGTTTTACAAAGCTTCGTTCAATTATACTGACTTCTGTTGGAGGGAAATGGAAATCTTATGAACTGAGTGAGAGAGTGAGCAAAGGCATGTGTGGCTTTTGAGTTTTTTTTCGATAGACTTTAAAACTTCCGTTTCGGGATATTGATTTCGAAACATCTGTGTTAACGCACTGACTGCCACATTTGTGATAATATATTCAGGCAGTTACAAAACAATTCATAGCGGAAGTGAATCATGAAATAATTGCATGCGGTGTACGACCTTTCTGACACCACATGTTTGTCGTTCAATTCCACTTCAAGTAGTGCAGTTCCTTGTGGCAAATGTTATTAGCTGTGGAAGTACATGTCGATATGAAGCAAATGTTAAATATGTCTATTGCTTGTTGCACATACGAGGGGCGTTCAATATATTCTCGGTATCGTGGTGAAGCTGTGGTTATATAGTATATAAGGTCAAATATCGCCCTTCCGTCTTTTTGTCTTTTGAACTTTTGAACAGAGTTCATATTTTATTTATTTATACTTTCATTATTTCATTAAACAATTCACATAATTATTTAAATATAGTTTACAATATGCATAAATAGGGTATTTACAATTGAAATAATGCTTATGACATTTAATATTTTTATACAGTAGGTAATAAATGTCAAATGTTAAATGTCACCTCTTAGGTTGAGATACTAAAACTAATAAATTAGGGTGGGGTGACCCATGCATAGCTTGTTCAGAAAATTGGCAAAGGAAAAACACAAAAAAAAAAAATTATTAAAATTTAAAAGGTTAAAACTTAAAAATAATAATATGTAAAATAATACATTCATTAAACTTTACTTTTTCCTTACCTTACATCAGAACGCCAGAGAAAAACTGTTCTAAGTCAGAGTAATTTAAATTTAATAATATAATAATAATAATTGTTGGCGCAACAGTCCAAAGGGGGACCAGGGCCTAGCTTGCTACTCGTGTTGTGCGCGCTACTGTTCTCTCACGAGTAAAAGGGCCCTCCAGTTTTTTGCCGACTCCAAACGCCGAAATTTGAGAAGCTTTCTTAGACAGTTATTACTCTTTGAGTGTTGTCAGCAGCTCGAAAGAGGTGGTGCCGTGAAAAATTCGAAAAATTGGTGTTGAGCTGGGAATCGAACCTAGACCCTTCGGCATGTGAGCGTCGCACTCTCACGCCGAAAGGTCTAAGGTGAAATTTAATAGCCAATTTTTAATAGTCAATTTCTTGAAGGTTTTTCAAAACTTCGAGAGCCAGCTATAGATCTTATAAAAACTGGAAGTTTATTAAACATGCGACATGATGATACCAAATAAAAATTACGAAAGGCAGTGGTTCGGTATTTTGGAACGGGTACAATAAAAGAAGTATTCGAATGTAGTCCAAAGTTTGAAATTATTCTAAAATTGCGGTGACCTGATCTCGCGAAAAACACGTTAAGTACCTTAAAACAATAAAGATGCCTAATGGGAAGAATTTTTGAACTAAGAAATATATAGCAATACTATACATCATTCGAAAGGTTTTGACATAACCTACAAAACGACGCTATGCATGATTAGTTTGGATTACAAACCACCTAAAGCACAAACCACCTTTAGGTGGTCTGTGGTTCGGATATTGCGTTCAACAGGCATAGACGTGTAAACATAAAGTTCACTAACGCGGAAATTCGCACTATTTTAAAGTTTTCCTTCGTTAAAAGCAAATCCGCTAGAGAAACGTTCCGTGAGATTAATTGTGTTTTGGGGGATGGTACTCTATCACTTCGAATTGCAGAAGAATGGTTTCGACGATTCAGAGCCGGTGTAAACGATACAATGGATAAGCCAGCCGGCGGAAGACCTGTGAAGACGAATACCGATAGAATCATAGAAATCATCGAGTTAGACCGGCATGTGGCATCTCGTGAAATCGTCCAGGAGATGGGAGTTAGTCACCAAACCATTTTAAGCCATCTGCAGAAGGCTGGATACAAAAAAAGCTTGATGTTTGGGTGCCGCATGATTTGACGCAATAAAACCTTCTGGACCGAATCAACACCTGCGATATGCTGCTGAAACGGAACGAACTCAACCTATTTTTGAAGCGGATGGTAACTGGCGACGAAAAATGAATCACATACGATAATATCAAGCGAAAACGGTCGTGGTTGAAGGCCGGTGAATCGTCCCAAACAGTGGCCAAGCCGGGATTGACGGCCAGGAAGGTTTTGCTGCATGTTTGGTGGGATTGGAAGGGAATCATCCACTATGAGCTGCTCCCATATGGTCAAGTGCTTAATTCTACCATCTACTGCGAGCAATTGGACCGCTTGAAGCAGGCGATCGACCAGACGCGTCCAGAATTGGCCAACAGGAAGGGTGTAGTGTTCCACCAGGACAACGCCAGACCACACACTTTGTGGATGACTCGTCAGAAATTACGGGAGCTCGGATGGGAGCTTTTATCGTATCCACCATATAGCCCGGACATAGCGCAAAGTGATTACCACCTGTTCCTGTCCATGGCTAACGTCCTTGGAGGCGTGAAGTTGAACTCATAACAGGCTTGTGAAAAGTGGCTGTCCGAGTTCTTCGCAAATAAGGAGGGGGGCTTCTACGATGGGGGTATTATGAAGTTGCTGTCTAGATGGAAACAGATTATCGAACAAACCGGCGCATATTTGAACTAAATCTGATCACTACAACACTTTAGTATTGAATAGAGAGCAAAATAACGAAAGGGAGATATTTGACAGTTATTTATCAAGTAATAATATTTTTTCAGTGCATTCATGTAAAATTTCATATAAATGTGATTATTAATTCGCGTTTTATCTCTAGTTAAACAGAATCATAGTGGCGACTGAGACGATGATGGTGAAAATTGATAATCGCGCTGTAATTAAATTTCTCACTAAGCAAGGAAAAAGTCAAAAATCTATTCATTAAGAAAAGATGGCTGTTTACCACGGTTCCGCACCTTCATTATCAACTGTCCAAAAGTGGTCAAGTGAGTTCAAGAGAGGCAGACAGAGCATTGAAGACGACCCCCGCTCCGGCGCCCTGGCTACTGCTTGTACGGGAGAAAGAATCAAAGAAGTCGAAAAACTTGTTCTTGAGGAGTCCGAATAAAGGTGAAAATGATGACAGAGATCACCAAGCTTTCAACTGGTACCATTCATACCATTCTTCATGACCATCTTAATCTGTCAAAGGTCAGTGCAAGGTGGGTGCCATGAATGCTCACAGCGCCTCAGAAAAAAGTGAGAATCGCATGCTGTAGACAACTTTTGGAGATGTTTAGTGAGAACGCAGACGGTGTTATGGATCGAATTGTTACTGGGGACGAAACATGGGTTCACCACTATGACCCTGAAAGCAAACAAGAGTCCATGCAGTGGAATAAAAAAGGAACAGTCAGCCTGAAGAAGTTCAGTCACTCCGTCTCCCGTGAAGCTAATGGCCACTGTTTTTTGGGACTCAAAGGGAATCTTGCTCATTGAGTACAAAAGAAAAGGTGAAACCATCATCAAAGTCACTCCGTCTCCCGTGAAGCTCATGGCCACTGTTTTTTGGAACTCAAAGGGAATCTTGCTCATTGAGTACAAAAGAAAAGGTGAAACCATCATCATCCTGCGCTTCCACTTTGCATAATTTGCAGGAGGAAATCAAAAAGAAAAGACGGGGTAAACTCGCAGCGGGTGTGTTGCTTCTTCATGCTCCTGTTCACACGGCTTGAGTTTCCAAGGCGTGAGATTGTGGTTTCGAAGAAATCCAACACCCACCCTATAGTCCAGACCTTGCTCCTAGCGATTATTTCCTGTTTCCGATTTAAAAAAAAATGTCTTCGTGGAAAAGAGTTTTTTGGATGATGAAGAACCCAAGTCGGCAATAAATGGGTATTTTGCAGAAAAAGAGGAATTTTTTTTTTCAAATGCGTTGATGGTAGGGAAGATTATATTGAAGAACAAAAAACATTTAAATTGAATTCGCATTTTCCTTCAAATCGACACCGAGAATATATTGAACGCCACTCGTGTATGCCAACGTCTGCCAGACGTAACACAAAATCTAAAGTCACTTTGTGTTTGTATATAGAATTATGGTACAGCAGGTTTTCTTAGTTGTGCGCAATTTGATATTCTTTGTAAAAAATGCTGCTTGGTGAGCCAACGATAAGCGGCAGAAAGGGTACCGCGTTCGTCCCAAGATTGAAATTATGGGTCTGCACTGCTTGTTGTAGGTGGTCAGGGGTCAACATCTCTCCGAAGGAAAAAAAAAAAAATTCCTGATAAGTCACATGCTTCTCAGACGGACTGTTTAACTGCTGAGGAATTTTGCAATCGAATGAAAGGTAGTGATTCTGTTGCAAAGTTGCAAATGAGAGGCCTTTACCAAGCACTAGCTTAGAAGCCCGAGGATGCAACAAGGCGTTTTAAATCGCCATCGAAAAATGGACTGGACGAAGACATTTGTAGGAAAAACTTAAAAATGGGGAACAACTCTCATGCGAATTGAAATTGTTTTTTCGAAAATTAGGCAAGAACCCAAATAGCATATGGAATCATCAAGTCAAGCATATGCTTAATTCGCTCCTACTTTAAGGCGCGGAAACCTGAAGGTTACTAAAAGCGGATAAAAGAGCCGTTAGTCTTTTCGAGAGAAAAATTTTGCTTGCAATTTTTGGTCCTGTTTGCGTTGATGGCATCAGCAGGTGAAGATTTAACGACGAATTCTATGGGCTGTACACCGACATGCGCCTTTTCAAGCGTCTACGGATACAACGCTTAAGGTGGCTAGGCTATGTAGAGCGTATGGACACCGCTGCTCTGTCCCAAAATGTCATCGAATCAGAGTCATTGGGACGACCCAACAGAGGACGGCATAAGCTGAGATGGCGCACACAAACAGAAAAGTACTTCAACTAACTTGGTGTGCACAACTGGAGGCAGCTGGCGAAAGATCGTGCTGGCTGGAGAGGCATCTTAGTTGAAGCCCGTACCACCTCGGACTGAAGCGCTACAATAAGACGAAGAAGATGCTGGATTTGCGCACCGTGCATACAGAGAACAAAGCAAAGGATGATTTGCAGAATAAAGCAAGTTCTCAGCTAAGCCACCAAGATCGTTTAAGGAGATTTCATTCTGGAGTCTTCGGGACACAACATGGCCGATGTGGAATGTGAACGCAGGTCATTATGTTTACAGTGAGTGGAGGAGCTTGGTGGTATCTTGAGGAACCTCGTGGTTGACTTCACTTTTAAGACCTTCTCAAAGCGTTCTCTGATCAATTAGGACTCGATATGTAATATTCGTCCAAGTTTTTTGTTGACCGAGGCACTATTATAATTTTCTTACTTATATCAGGGCAAAAAATCGGATTTTGAGAGAACAAACAAAAGTTGAGGCATGACGCGGTTTAAGGTCCGAAAGCTTCAATTGCAAGCGATCGCTGGATACTCTGCCGGCCGAGTCTAACTGAAACTGGCTGGAAGATCGGCACATGTTGAACTTAAGTTAGAAAAAAGATGAAAAACAAAATGTCGAGAAGCCATCAAAAAAAGTTGCCACTGATGCGCCGGGGGTGACGATGTGGAGCAGGGAATGAAGTAGTGAAGGAAGCACGAAACTAGCTGTGAAATTATACAGCGGGGTTAGTTGCTGGCTTGACTTAAGAGATCACTCAATAAGTCATAGGTCAATTATAAATTTAGTATTACATTTTTTTTTAGTGGCGCCCCCTATATGCCCCGGGGACTTGTTGATTGATGTTTTATCTATGGGTGAAGAGCTAACGGATTGGGACAATCTGTGGGTCGAGGGAAAGAATATCAGTTGTAAAGTTGAGTAAATTTACCAATCTAGCAATCCCTTCAAGCCTTCAGTTGACGAATAAGATGTGACCGAGTAATTCACTCCATTCGCAAATAATCGACCTACAGAAGGAGGAGGATATTTTCTAAAGCATAGTCTTTGCGGGGACACTTGGAAAGCAAAGCGCACGTAAAAATTTGCAAGTTCGCTGTAAACAACGATTCTCTTTTATAGATAGGTAGGCATTGCTTAGGAACCTCTGTCCTCCGCAATATTTGTTCTGCGATCGAAAGATTGCTGAGATGGAAATTTCCACACAGCTGTTGAATGTGCAACTGTAAGAAAGTAAAAATTGTTTAAAATTTTTTAGGCGCAGCAATTTGCGGATCCATGAAATTCTGTTCGCCAATTGAGCAATAAAGCCCACTCTCGAAGTACTAAACTTGGTTTATATACCAGCTTAATCTTCCCAGTCCTACTTTACGGCTTCGAAACCTAGACGTTACTCAAAGCGGATGAGAAAGACCTTAGATTTTTTTCGAGAGAAAAGTTTAGTGTGCGATTTTTGGTCCTGTTTGCTTTGATGGCATCTGGAGGAGAAGATTCAATCAATCAACGGTGGTGCACACGAGTGGAGAAGGTAATCAAACAACTTGGAGTGCGCAACCGGAGATAGCTGGCGAAGGAAAGAGAGGCATGTTTGTTGAGGTCTTCGTCCATCCCGGACTGTATTGTCAAAACAGGAAGAAAATCCTTTTCTAAAGTCTGTTTTAAGTTTTTGAGAACATAAGTCTTGCAAAATGTCCATTATTACCTGTACATACCGCGAATAAGACTTTCGTTTTACTTAAAAAACAACAATAAAATCGAAAAATGTAAAAAAAAATGTTAGCCGCAAGTATATATAAATTAGAATAAGTTAAATTAAGTTAGATTAAGTTTTTATTAAAACAGAATTAGACAACTAAGTTTTTGAACAATTTTCTTAGTTTTATATAAATGTATAATAGTTTACATAAATTTAATCAATAAAAACAAGTACTGACGCTGAAAGGCAACAAAATGAATAAATTACTAGTTTAGCTTAGAGCCCGCATAGGGCCGGTAAGTAGTTTTATAAAACACATAATTTGTACCTTGGTTAAGCATTTTGTTCCTAGCTTTAAGGTAATATTAATTAAACAAAATAAAATGCATTATTAAACTTAAACTTAAAACTTCCTTTTTCCTCAAATAAACGAGACTTGCCCACAACAAGTATTTTCGAGTACCTGATGGCTGGAGTGTATTTTGGAATTTTTCTGCCTTTTCATCTTGGTTAACTTGAGACTGACAGAAAAAGCTACATTTGTTGAAGTTTAAAAAAAAGTATGCGTTTTGACAAGTCTTTTGAAATCTTATGTTTTTAGTGGGCTTAAAAGGCGGCAGCTGCTGGCTGAAAATCAATAAGATATTAATTACTTTTAATATCTTCCTTATAGTTTTTCATAACTTAAATGAAAGCTGTTACTTGCGTTAAAATGTTTGAATTACTCTACGAGCACTTAAATAATTTCTAAGTTTTCTTTTTAATTTAATTTTAACTCAAATCTTAAATTTGTTTTGTACAAGCCTTAAATTTATTTATTTTGTCCACCGCATCAAAGGTCCACGTATATTATAAAAGCCTTTGAATAAACTGGACAAGTCGAACTGCTCTTACAAAAGACGGTTTCGGTTGATTAAAACACTTCAGATTTGTACGTACTTTGCGCAGAATTGATACATACTTAGGTGTATCAATTCTGGAGTTCCGACCTAACATATGTTTACGGAATGCAATTACACTTGTGTATATACGCACACTTGATGTTTGGCATTTCTTAGAGTCAGAATTGTTAGATAATGCCTGGAGGAACAATATTCGCAAACGCAACCCTACCAAATATATCGTGAATGTGGTATACTGCAGAAATAGAAATTCGATTGAACGCTAATAATTTAAATCAATACCCCTGCTAAGAGCAGAGAAAAAACTATTTCTAATCCTAAACTTAATCATTTCTGATCCAAAAATGATTAAGTTGACATTTGCACTTGCCGGTATTCTCTACAGAATAGACACGCAGACTTCACTGCTGCGTAGACTACATATCAGCGAAATTATTTTTTGGAAGAATAGAAACAATGCATGTTTAAAGCTCTGCTGCACTTGCAAGAAGTTAGCTGCATACAGAGATGAGAGAAGACAAAGCAGCTTTTAAGAAAGCGGGAGAGCACAGGAAACGTTGTGTAGAACAGCTCTAGAAGCTACCAATAGGCAAACGTTGTGTAGAACAGCTCTGAAAGATATCAATAAGCAAATATGTTTGCAAATACTTACTGAAAAAATAGCCGACAGAAATTGACCGGTGTCAAGTTACAAAACTGAACTGCAGCCGGTTAAGGGCTCAGAACAATAATTTGTCTATTTCGATTATCAAAAATTACTCAAACGAGTTTTACCGTGAATGTACTCTGGTTTCGGATGAGTCACGGAAAGGTTCCCCGAAAACGTCTACTACAAACTATAACTGACCAAAATTTGCATCATTATAGTTACAGTGAACGAGGGAGCTAGTTGGTATCTTAATACACCTTGTGAGCCATATAGTGGGTAAGCTTTGGAAATGAGAAAGCTGTTTCCGCGTTGATTACCGCATTCACTTACTTAGAACGCCAAGCACAACCGTGAAAGCATAAAGAGTGATGTTTTGGTGCAATATGAAAGAGTTTCTGCATTGTTTCATGATTGTCAAAGAACAAGAACTCATTGTAAAGTACCAAAGATTTAGAGCGTGGCCGCCGTGGCGTAGTGGGTAGAGTGCGAAGCTCACACGCCGAAGGGTGTAGGTTCGATTCCCAGCTCAACACCAATTTTTCGAATTTTTCACGGCACCACCTCTTTCGAGCTGCTGACAACACTCAAAGAGTAATAACCGTCTAAGAAAGCTTCGCCGTTCGGAGTCGGCAAAAAAACTGTAGGTCCCTTCTACTCGTGAGAGAACAGTAGCGCGCACAACACGAGCAGTTGATGTGCAAGCTAGGCCCTGGTCCCCCTTTGGACTGTGGCGCCAACAATTATTATTATTAAAGATTTAGAGCACAGTCGTCTTCAATGTTTGAGGAACCTGAAGTTTGTTCCGTGTTCCAGTCTATTGAAATTCCGAGGGGGTTATATGGACAACTAGGAGAAAGCCAAAATTGAGTCCATTCGATTACCAATTTTCAGAAAAACGACATCTTTTGCCAAGGAAAAACCAAAATTGGGTCCATACGATTACCAATTTTCAGAAAAACGACATCTTTTGCCAAGGAAAAAAGTACGCTGTCAGCGCTAGGAACTTACTCCTCTCTCCATCTCTTCGTTTTCAAATTTTAAAAAAGTCACTCCTCGGGCAGAGATTTGACACGAACGGCCGCTCATCAGGAAAGACTTCCAAAAAAACCCGTTTGCAGATATTGCGAAAACCATCAAAAATCTCTTCGTATTGATCTCCATTTAAGGATATGGCCTAAAGCATTCAATCATCAACAAACCGAAAAAAAATGAAACTCTCCCTCGCTTCACCGTAAAGCTTGACCTTTACGGTAGCCACCTGAGTTCCCCCCGATGACCCTGAGATAAAATTGCTAAGATTTACGGGGATTCTTTTCAGTCACCTGTCAGTTGCTCACAAAATGCCCAAAGACTGATCAAACCTGTGGTATCGTCGTTTCGTCGTGCAATGGCAAAGGTCTCCCCAATTAAAAACCAAGAAAATGCCATTCGACAAAAGAGGAAGACACCAATATCATCCTCATCTCGTGTTGGAAAGAGGATGGGGATAGGGGGTCTTGCAGAACTGCAAAGACATACTTGCAAGGTGTCAAGAATCTTCAATTGGGCCTCAGCCACTCCAGCACTCGACCATAAGCAATAACAAAGCTTTTTATGGGCTCTTCCTACAGAGCCAATTGCCATTTATGGCCTCATAAAACCAACAACTGCAACAACACCAAATGATGGGCACAAAACACACACAAAAAAACATAAGAAACAAAAATGTGTAAACAATGAGGGTCTCAATAATTACAGCAAGTGGGTCCTCCTGCTCTCTCTCCAAAGGCAAATGAGTAGCACACTTGGCCAATTCACCGCACTCGATCGTCGTTCGTCGGTCGTCGGTCGTCCCAATTGACAATACAAACCGTCACACGTCACACACACAAACGACACTATGTATGCGTCCCTTGTGCATAAAGGCAGAGCGAACTTCTCCTCAAGACGCCACCACCACCATCGCTGTGATGACTTGACCATTGGCGCAATTGACGTAATGTTTCTCAATTCTGGCCCAGCATCGCATCGTTTGGAGTGTATCGCGAGCTCTGTATCTATTTATCTAAACAAATCCAATTTTTTCGCTCCAATTTATGCTCGTTGGCGGTGACGTGCGGCGGGGTGATGCTCCGCGTTCGATACGATGTATGCGATCCGTGTGTACAGCAGGCTCGTTCATAACAAAACAATGCCTATCGGGTCTACAACACTTGGCCGTAGTCGTCTTTGTCGTCGTCGATTGCTTCGTTGTCGTCATCGCTGGCATCGCAAGCGTCGCAAGCATCAGCATCTTGTCGTCGTCGATGTCGCAGTGGTGGCTGTCGTGTCGCAGTCCAATATGAATGGCAATTGAAACTAATTTAAACTTTATGGATCCGTCAAAAGTTCATATTTGTCTTCGGCTCGGCTTCGAAGATGTGGTCGCATCGTTGTTTTGCTCCTTTCATCCTCACCCATTGACTCGTCGTTCATATTAGTTGAGTGGTAAATCAATATGAGGTGCGGGGGGACACAGGGTGCGCCAGGGCGAGAGCTCTGCCGAAAGTATAATGTTGATCTAAATGTTTTTCTGCTCATGAGTTGCTTCAAGTTCGCATGTTGGGGGGCAGGCCCTCTCTCCGCCCGGACGGCAGAGAACGTATTTTGTGTATTTTACGCGCATCTCAAAGCCGCGACAGTCGAGGTAAGAAGGAACACATGTCTGCTACGTTCAAGAAAAGGGCTGCGCTTTCTGCCGGTTTCGCGACGTTATTTGTCGACTGACCATTAGGCACTTGTATTCTTTCGTGTGGCATTGGAGTTGCTCGGCAACATACATACGCATCGAGAGAGTGCGCCGGTCCATGAGAAGGATGAAACGAAACCAACAACTTTAGGTATCCAAATCGAGAACGGAGCAGAGGATCGAAACCAGTTTTGGGAAGACTCACAGAACATGCACGACTGCATGGCTTTAATATGCTATAGTCAGTGGCTGGGTTGACGGGCAGTGGGTTGCAATTCGAGTTTATTTACATTGTTTGTTGGGCACAGCAGTTGAGACGATATGCCGGGCATGTGTGGAGATCCTAGGGAGTTCCTTAGCAGGTACAGTGATTGAAATCAAAAATGAGTTCATTCTCGATGATTGTACGTGTGTCAGGGGAGATACTTCTGGTGTTCTATTTTATGGCAGACATTTGATGATGATGTGGTCGCCGAGGCGTAGTGAGTAGATTGCGACGCTCACACGCCGAAGGGTCTAGGTTCGATTCCCAGCTCAACACCAATTTTTCGAATTTTTCACGGCACCACCTCTTTCGAGCTACTGACAACACTCAAAGAGTAATAACTGTCTAAGAAAGCTTCTCAAATTTTGCCGTTCTGAATCGGCAAAAAACTGTAGGTCCCTTCTACTCGTGACAGAACAGTAGCGCGCACAACCCGAGTAGTTGATGAGCAAGCTAGGACCTGGTCCCCCTTTGGACTGTCGCGCCAACAATTATAATTATTAGACAATTGATGGTCTTGAGAGTCTTCTGAAATCGCTTTCCTTTAGCTTTAATCTCATATCCTCAATTGGGACGTAATTGATTTACGTCTACTGCAAATTTTGTAAAGAAAGGAAGACTTGCTACAAACAACTTTAAAGGTATACAGATATAGTACAGATAATGAATAGTTTATGTTCCACTTAATGACTTAAACGAGAATCCAGCTGTGAGGTTGTTAAGTCTTTAAATGTTCAAAAAAGTAACGCGTGCTTATTTAGAGGTATAAAACTTAAAGTTGGCAACACTTTTTCAACTAACGCCCATTTTGTCAGCTGTCAAGTGTTTTTTAGTTTGATTTGGCATTTCAACATGTATGGTAAGGCCTGAACAATAATTTATTCCAAAGATCATGGTGCAGCCCAAAGTACGTATCGCACATCACGGAGCTGAGCAAGCAAGATCACTTTCGGCTGAATGCAGACGTCTATAAACAAAGCTGCTGCATTTGGAGCACTGATAAATCTCAAGCTTCTATCGAGGAATCGTTACTCTCACAAAAACTGACTGTTTGAATAATTGGTTTGTTTCTCTTTGAAAACGATTATCAAACAGTTACAAATAGATAGAGCCATGATTACTGACATTTTCGTTCATCCATTGAACAACCGCGATGTACTGGAGCTTGAGTTTTTAAAAAGAGGTCTCCACACGCTTATTGAAGAAAACAATTCGAAACTGCATAGTCCCACATTTTGGTCTCCTTAATTGGCCTCCAAGATCGGAGAATTCAATGCTGCTTGGTTACTTTATTTTGCAGATATATGAAGTCGATAGACTATACTGATAGCCTGTACGTCTGAAATTAGCCCAAGCAATTGACCAATTGGAGGACAACATTGCGGATACACGGCCACAAATGTTGGAAATATTCATAGAAAATTGAATACCCAGTATAGTCCATGTCCGGGTCAGCCTGGCGGTCATATATTAAAAAATATATATAATTTATAAAGTCAGAGAATAAGTTTTCGAATGAAGTAAAATGTGAGTGCACTAAAAAAAATGTTGTTTTTCTTGTTTTATTTCACTTTTCTGTACCTTTAAAAAAAAAAATTCTTAAAACTCAAAAACTTTACAAAACGTTTGAAATCAAAGCCACTGACAAGCCACAAAAAGGAGATGTCTTACATCGCGATCTTGTGAGAGATGGAACAGTGAAAAATCAAATGCGAAAGAAAAACATTCAACTCAGCATTTGGATCTACACACAACTTCTTCTTTCGAATCAAATGCAAAAACTCTAAATCTCAGTATCTCTCAGTAATGACCTATGACTCCGTACAGAAAAAATTGAAAAAGGGACAGATTCCGATAAACAAAACACCTATAGAAATCAGGATCTCGAAAAACAAAAAATCTGTCAAGTGCAACATCTTGTCTAAATATTTTTAATGTTCACGATCCTGAAATTCAACGTTCGGACCGAAGCCTGCCAAGATCAAAAAGGACAACTTTTGAGTCACAGTATGTGCTGTGAAAATGGAAGGATCATTTCTGTAGACTCTTTAAAGGCGATGACGGCCCAAATTCCATTGTTAGGCAGAATGTTCTGCTCGATTTGGACGATGATGGACAAGAGTGCCGACCCCCCGACTTAGACGAGGTGAAGATAGCAATATCCAAGCTGAAGTCAAACAAAGCTGCTGGTGCGGACGGACTACCCGCAGAACAGTTTAAAGCAGCAAGAGATGACCGGGTTAGGCTCCAGCTCATCTGTAAGATATGGTTGGAGGAAAGGATGCCCGATAAGTGGAATTTCAGCATCGTTTGCCGGGTTGACAAGAAAGGAGACCCCTTTAACTGCGCCAATTATCGAAGGATCAGCTTTCTTAACATCGCCTACAAGATCCTCTCTGCGGTATTGTGTAAGCGTCTGAAACCTTTTGTCCATGACCTGATAGGTCACTATCGGTGTGGTTTCAGGCCTGGGAAGTCCATGATAGACCAGAACTTCACTTTACGGCAGATCCAGGAAAAGACTTAAGAAGTGCAAATCGGTACTCACCACCTATTCGTCGATATGAAGGCTGCATATGATAGTGTGCATAGAGGCGAGCTATACACTGCCATGTCTAATTTTGGCATTCCTTCCAACTTCGCCAGATTGTGTAGAATGACGACAAGGTCAGTAACGAATTCACCGCGACCTTCAATGTCAAAAATTGTTTTTGACAAGCCGGCGTATGTAGTGTTATGTAGCCTTTAAAACATCATTCTTGAGGAAATCATGCGTAACTCACAAGTCAACACCAAAAACACAATCTTTCAAAAGTCAGCTCAATTGCTAGCTAACGCGGACGATATTGACGTGATTGGACGAACACAGCGAGCCTAAACCGGATGAAGTAGCCCATAGTCTTTTCGGGAGAAAAGTGTTGGGTCCGATTTTGGACCTATTTGCGTTGATGACAATTGGAGGAAAACATTCAACGACGAACTTTATGGGTTGGGCGACGGCATGCCCCTAATCAACCCGCTTCGGATACAACGCTTATGATGGCTGGAGCTTATGGAAACATCTGCTTTGGCGCGAAATGCTTTCGAATCCGAGGCACTAGGAAAACGCGACTGGGGACGGGCTAGTTTCAGGTGGTGCACACAAATAGAGAAAATCCTCAATCAACCTGAAGTGCGCAATTCGAGGCACCTCTCGACAAATCGTGCTGACTGGAGAAGCTAGGTCCACCCAGGAGTGTAGCGCCACAAAAAGAAGTGTCAAAATTGAAGTTCACTGATTTAAATTATTTGAAAATTAAAGCAGTTTGAAGCTGGTTGCAGTTCGAGTCAGCATGGACAGACACAGCTTTTTTTGACACAGAAAGACTTGTTTATACAATGCGTAATCCAGTAAAGCCTCTCATTCTAGTCTTTCAATTTACTTATTTTTTTTTGACGTATCTGCCCAAGGCGGAAAAGTTTATCACGCATTTGAATCATTTGACTGTTATAAATGTATGCCAGGTTTCTCCAAGCGCAATTCTTCTCAAACTTAAGTAAACGATATTTAGAACGTAATAGACAGAAAATTAACTCACAAGTCGACACCAGACGCACGATCTTCCAGAAGTCAGTTCAATTGCTAGCTTACGCTGATGGCATTCACGTGATTGGACGAACACAGCGAGCCGTCAATGAGGCGTTTGCTGGCATTGAAGCGGAAGCGGCTAAAATGGGTCTGGCGGTAAATGAGGGCAAATCTAAGTACATGCTGTCATCAAAAAAGGACACACAACATCGGCGTCTAGGGCAGAGTGTCACACTAGGCAGCAACACACTTCGAGGTAGTCTAGGATTTCGTCTACCTCGGCTCCGCGGTAAATAGGGACAACAACATCAGTACTGAAATCAAACGCAGAAGAACTCTTTCCAATCACTGTTTTTTTTGGGTTCCAGAGGTAATTGAATAATAAAAGCCTCTCTCGAAGGACTAAGCTCGCTTAATATAACAGCTTGATCATCCCAGTCCTACTTTCTGGGGCGGAAACCGGGATGTTACTAAAATCAGATGAGGAAGCTCTAAGTCTTTTTAAGAGGAAAGTTTTGCGTGCAAGTCTTGGTCCTATTTGCGTTGGTGGCATCTGGAGGAGAAGATTTAACCACGAACTCTGTAGGCTGTACAGCGACATGCGTCTGATCAAGTGTTTTCGGATACAACGCTTAATATGGCTAGGCCATGTAGATCGTATGAAAACCACTGCTCCGGCCCGAAAAGTCTTCGAATCTGAGTCATTGGGAGAACACAACAGAAGACGACCTAGGCTAATGTGACGCACACAAGTGTAGAAGGACCTCAACCAACTTGGAGTGCGCAACTAACAGCAGCTGCTGAAAGATCGTGCAGACTGGAGAGGCATATTGGTTGAGGCCCTATTGGGCCACGACAAGAACGCTATTTTGGAGCAATATACAACCAAGACGAATTTTTTTCTCGCAAAAGATTTGATATAGCTATGTTATAAGGTAATTCACCAGAGGTCCAATCTCAACACAAAATATATTCTTTTCCTTTTTCTCTACTTATCAATTAAACAGTAAATAAGAGGAACTCCCCGAGTTGTGTTGTTGGATTTTCCACCACCCGCCTTATGACTCTCTACAATTGTAACGTTAATTGCTGTTCTCCTTAATCTACGTCAAAGGGAACAGCAGCAGCAAGAATGCTTGACCACAGAACAGGTCTTAAAAGGCAGTTATGCAATATATGATGCCAACATTTAGTTGCCATTGAATACTTGAGAATCCTGAACTATTTGCATGATTCTGTGATGTTAAGTATTTCCCTGTTCCTATCCTGGTCTTCCTCCACCAGCTGCAAAACTAGGTTTTTCCGAATCAGTGTGCTATTTGCTGATGCAAGGATTTCACTGAGGCCTAACGCTCTGATGGAATAACAAGACATACACACGTGAACTCTGCTAAGTACTTTTTCACATTTTTTCCTAAAATTCTCGCTGCGGTTGAAATATCAGCGCTTCATGAGTAAATTTTGTCAACCACATTCAATATTTGTGGTCGGCGTAGTAGGTAGAGTGCGACGCTCACACACCGAAGGGTCTAGGTTCGATTCCCGGCTGAACACCCAGAATTTTTTCACGGCACCACCTCATTCTAGCTGCAGACAACACTCAAAGAGTAATAACTGTCTAAGAAAGCTTCTCATATTTCACTGTTCGGAGTCGGCAAAAAACTGTAGGACCCTTCTACTTGTGAGAGAACAGTACCGCTCACAACACGAGTAGTTGAGATTACCAAGCTAGGCCCCGGTCCCCCTGTAGACTGTCGCGCCAACAATTATTATTATTACATTCAATATTCCTCGACTACCAAGTTTTTGAATACGTCCTCTCAATCTGTAATATGATGCCTAAGATCGTTTTCGACTTAGCTGTGTGCTTTTTTTTTGCTCATTCCATAATCCCCCCAGAATCAAAACAACTTGACTTTCATTCAACACATACCATAACAATCTACGTCAGCGAAAAGTGTATCAAACCGACAATATAACTCAGCCACCAAATACCTCCCAATGAAATCCAGAGACAATCTCCGACTAATTTCATTCAATTTCATTCAATTTCATCAAGAAGTCAACTAATCGACAAATCGCCTCAAACATCTCATGAGTCACTTAATCGCCGGGAATGATTGGTAATAAATTTGAGCCAATCAATCCAAGAGGAGACACAGCACCGACACGATGTGTACGAGCAAATTGATGGAAAACCGTCGATTCCGGGTCACTGACGATGGGGTGGGCGCGCGGTGAGCGGCTGGATTAAGCCGCCTTCGATTCATTTGTATGGCACATCCACAACACAAGTTGTCACTAAAGATGAAAACAAATCTGGCCCAAGGTTAAGAAACGAGATGGGACGATGAATCAGTCACAAGGCCCCGTCTGATTGGATTGAGAAGTCGCTGACGATACGGTGCGCCTCAACTCAAGTGCCAAGGAACACTAGAGTGGGCAGTAGTTGTAGTGTTTTTTGGCCATGGCCAAGAGTGGTTGTTGAGGGAAGGAGCATTGTTTTGATAAATGTTTTCGATGTGATTGAATTGAAGGCCTGGGAAGAATTGTTGGCTAAAAGTGAGGTTATGAGCCATGAAAATATCGTTGATAGTGGTGACGGTCAAGGGAGGATTCATGAATTTAAGGCAAAAAGAAAATATTTTGTTGCACATAAAGTTCAAGAAAGATTCAAACAAATTTAAATTTTGGACAGACACACTCCGTAGAGGAGAAAGAGAAAGTGCCTAGCGTAGCAGGGCAGGATACACGGCATCAAAAAGTGAAGAGCGCAACCGAAGCACGCTTATAGGAGTTGACAACGAAAACATTTGTGGGGCTCATGGTTCCCGTGGACAGATTAAAAAACTCTTCTTAAGTTTTTACTGTGGTTTGCTGGATTAGCTGATGCGGCAAGCGAACACGATCGTCACTTTTTGAATTTAGTGGATTTTGTAAACAATGAAGATGACGAAAAATTTTAAAAGCAGCCTTAAAAATTCCCAGTTTTAATTTTCCGTCTATGACTTTCCTATAAGGCCGCAAGACTTAAATTGTAAATAAAACGCAGATATAAATTCTCTATTATATCGTAAAGTAGACAGGGTGAGGTTATGTGTGGAATAACACATCGGCCAGCTGGCCGCTGCGGCTTTGCTGGCACATACGCGATGTTTTAATGAAATTTTCAAAGACTGTTATGCATAAATGCTGCGGTATTTCATTAATGCCGCATCCAATTTCCTCTTTTAAGGCTTGAGTCGTTGTCGGCTTATTCGCATAAGCCATCGACTTCAAAAAACCCCAAAGAAAAATCCAATGGTGTTAAATAGTACGATCTAGGCGGCCAATTCTGGTCTACAGAACTCGAAATAACACGACCGGAAAATGACTGATGCAGCAATTGAATTGTTTCCCTGGCTGTATGAAAAGTGGCGCCGTCTTGTTGAAACCACATCCAATCCACATTCGTTTCTTCAATTCTGTGCACGAAAAAATTGGTTATCATTTCACCATACCGAACACCATTGACTGTTTGCGCTTGACCTGACTCATTTTCATAAAGAAAAGGTCCATTGATTCCTCCAGCCCAAAATCCACACCACACAATGACACGTTGAGGATGCATTTGCTTCTCGTGAATAACTCGAGAATTTTCTACGCCGCAAATGAGACAATTCTGCCCGAAGCCATCAAGATGGAAATGGGCGTTGTCACTAAAGATGATTTTATCGGCAAAATCAGCATGTGGCGCTGCACTCCTGTGTGGACCTAGCCTGTCCAATCAGCACGAGCTGCCTCCAATTGCGCACTCCAAGTTGATTGAGGATTTTCTCCATTTGTGTGCGCCTCCTGAGACTACCCCGTCCGCAGTCGCGTTTTCCCAGTGGCTCGGATTCGAAGGCTTTTCGAGCCGGAGCAGTTGTTTCCATAAGCTCTAGCCATCATATGCGTCGTATCCGAAGCGGGTTGATTAGGGGCATGCTATCACACCACCCATAAAGTTCGAACGCAAAGAGGTCCAAAAATCGGACCCATCACTTTTCTTTTTCTCCCGAAAAGACTAAGGGCTACTTCATCATCAATTCATAATTTGGTTCTGTTTTAAGAGTATTTAAGAGTACCTAGGGTACTTATGGTAGTTTTATTTAAGGGTATTTTACATTATAAAATCTTTAAGCCAGTCTGGCATGTTCCACCGTTTCTTCGAATCTGCTTTAAATATTTCCCAACGCCCTAAAACATCCCTCTAATGGTGTTGATTCTTTTTGGGATTTTAGGACGTGTTCAAATTGTGTCCTGGCGGCCTTGCCAACACAGTCAGTTGTCAGATTTCGACATATGACAGATGATTTTATTGTCTTCAACCAGTCAGTTAGCTTTTCAAACATCAGGTGTGTTCCAGTACTTTCTGTGCTAAACTCTAAAGTCTGTCATTTGTTAAGGAGTGGGGTAAATCTCTCGCAGAAAAGGAAATGTACGGGAACGCATCTAAACTAAATGTGTAAAATATGTCATTAAGAGATATCAAATTCCCTTTTCGATACAGAAAACAAAAACAACAACAAGATTTGAGTCACTTACACAGAGAAAATGGGTGAATGCTTACTTATCCAAAACCAACAACCTAACCACAAAAATTTCTTGTGTTAAAATGGGAAGGGTGGGGAAGCATTTTACTCTCTCGAGAGAGCGCTCATTTGACGTAAAACCCATATTTTTTCGGAATACGGGAACGCACACTGTGTTGTTTTGTGTTGTTGTGTTATGATATGATACGGGAACACACCTATTATAGTGTGACTGCTTTATGTTTTGCTGGACAACCTCAAGTAGCTAGTACAGTCATCCAGCACCTCAACGTGAACAAATCATTTGAGTTACGAACCCTAGCAGCGTCGCCAAACGCCCAACAATAACATACGCAGCAATCGTTAGGAAAGTGAAGGCTCGAAAGGAGCAAAATCCGCGTCGAAGTGGAAGAAAACACGCTCTTGAGCTCAACATACAGCACTGTGCAAAATAATAGCACCATGCTCGACTTTGATACTTTCTAATTTCTTTTTCCTATGACCAGACAGGATTCTCATATTAATTGTACAACATCTTTATTATACGAGTGTTGCCTTTTATATTTCGGGACTAGAGAAACAAGTATTAATCATCGAAAATAGCTTTATTGTTTTTCAAAATATTCCCCATTAAGATCTATACACCTTTGCATGCGTTTGAACCAATTGTCGAAACACTTTTGCCACTCTGATTGAAGTATATCCAAAACATGCATTCTGAACGCATCAACCGCTTCTTCAGGTGTCGAGAAACGTTGACGTCTCATTTTATTTTTTACGTACGGAAATGAAAAGAAGTCATTCGGTGCCAAGTCAGGACTATACGGCGGATGTTTGAGCCGATGTGTGAGAGCTCGCATTGTCGTGGTGAAGAGTGATCCGTCTTCGGCGGTTGGGTTTCCTGATTTCTTTTAAGACAACTGGGAAACAAATGGTTGTGTGCCACTCCGAATTGACTGTTCTGTGTTGTTCTAGTGGTACGGTTGCGACATGTCCAGTTTTTCCGAAAAAACAGTCAACGATGTGCTTGGAAGTGCTTCGTGCGCAAGCAACTTTTGTTGGATTTGGCTCAATTTGAAACACCCATACAGTCGACTGCTGTTGACTTTCGGGCTCATAGGCGTAAATCCACGATTCATCACTTGTCACGATGTCATAGATGTGTTTCAAAGCACCGTGATCGTATTTTTGGAGCATTTCTTTCGATCAATCGCCACGAACCTTATTTTGAACGATTGACAAATTGTGTGGGATCCAACTCGAACAAATTGTTTTGACGGTCAAATGTTCATGCAATATTGAATGTATGCCGGCCCCACTAATACCTATGGTTGTCTCAATCGCACAATAGGTCACATGACGATCTTGCAATATCAGTTAGCGCACAGTATCAATGGTTTCCGGAACAACAACTGATTTTGGACGACCTTCACGAAATTCGTCTTGGAGTGAACTACGACCTCGGTCGAATTCACCACACCATCGATAAACACTTGTCCTTGATGGAGCTTCATCGCCAAAAATTGAATTAAGTTCATCGAAGCACTAGTGTTGAGTTAATCCAAGTCGAAAGTTGTAAAAACTAATCGCACGAAAATTTTCACGATTTAATTTCATTTTATGGGCGGGATGAATCTTTTAAGTTACTGTAAACAACACAAATAGCGCTCGTATGTCAAAACGTTCTGAGTACGTATAACCTCAAAAATGTCAAACTTTGCGATAAAGCCGCCAGTTGCCAAATTGCAACCCCAGGTTTTCCCAATCCCGAAATATAAAAGGCTACGAAGGTTGAAGGTTCAGTCGTAAAACCAATAAACAAGATATTAAAAAAATGCATCCTGTTACCGGAAATTCAGCCGAATTTAAATGTGCAAAATAATAGCACCACGTTATTCTGAGGAGCGTTTTCCAAGAGTACACTAGTCTTTTGAATTGTTTGTGGTTATAAGCTAATTCTACACATATTATTGTAATTATCAGAAGATAATATTCCACAGTGCAACCAACATTGTTAGCAAAGTGAAATGGGTCGTGGTGTGCATTGTACTTTATCGGAAGTGCCTTCCGAATAAAAAAAATTGCTTTCTGAGGGTAAAACTTACAAATTTATAAGTGAAATCGTTGGGTGTTCAAATAAAATAATCGCAAATGCCAAAAAATACGCTCAACTGGAAGCAAAATGAGGAAGAAAACCGAAATTATCCCCCGTCAATGAACGACAAATAGTAAGATTAATGAATTCAATTATTGAGTAGTAGAGCGATTTCTACCCGCGACAGAGCAGTTTCTGACAAGGAACGGCATTTCTACTGGTGGTTGCACCATAATCAATTTTCCATGCCGCTAACTTAAAGCAAAAGACAGGATAGCTGATTCACTAGGAAGCTAGGAAGGTCACATAGCTTAAGGTAGTTTTAAGACATTACAAAAACCAAAAAAAAAAAAGTTAAAAAATAAAAAAAAACAAAACAAAACAAAAACCAAAAAAAGGCGCACCACAGGGTATAAGATATATATGTAAGGCACGCGCGCGGGTGCACGCGTCCGTGTAATGGTACGGGCATAGTTAAGAGTAATGTAAATAGATAAGTACATATAAGTTTAGACGTAAGTTGGAGTTAGATAGTTTTATCATAGGTTTTAGTCTTAGTAGTAAGTAAACTTAAAAACTTTAATGTCCATGTTTTTAAAGTTTTCTTGGAACAAATTGAAGCTGGCATTAAGATAATTAAAAATACATAGAATTTGAAAACTAAAATAGGCCGAAAGGCAGAAGGAAAATATAATCCTAGGTTAGCTTAGAGTACTTATGAAAAGTCAGTAAGTTAGAATTAAGATCAAATATTAGATAAGTAAGCTAGTTTAAGTATTTGTGTCTAGCATTTAAGAAAACCATTATGAAGTAATAAAAAATGCATTTAAAAATAAAAAAAAAATAGTAAGATTAATCAAATATAACCCGTTTGTGAACGCTAGGCAAATAAAAAAGGAGTTTAATTTACCCATGGAGACATCAACAATAAGAAGAAAGCTGCCAGGAGTCCCAGAAAAGTACCGCTTCTGTCAAAAAACAACCTACAAAAACGAATCAAATTTGCAAAAGAACATTCGAACTGGGAACATTCTAAATGGCGCAATATATTATGGAAATTATGAGCAGACAAATCCAAAATCCTGGGACCAGGACATTTGTTTGTAGGCGGAAAAACCAAGAGTTTCAACCGGAGTGTACTATCCAGACTGTAAAGCATGGCTGGGCAAAAATTAACGTATGGGGATGTTTCTCCTATTATGGTCCCATTTTTCGAATTAAACCGATGATGACCGCCGGAGTTTATGTCAGTATAATGAGAGAAATCATGCCACCTTACGCAGAGTGGAATAAGTCGCTTAGAGCAAGACAATGACGCCAAACATCCGAGCAAACTGGCCAAAGAATTTCTCCAAAGCAATGGAGGTTAACAGAGTGGCCGCCTCACTCTCTGGACCTGAATCCTATTGATAACCTTTGGACAGATGTTAAGAAAGCTGTATATGAAGCAAAACCCAAAAATATAAAACAGCTATGGGATGTTGTGCAGGTTGCGTAGAAGAATATCCCTGTTCATCGATGTAAGGCCTTAATCTTAAAAATAAAGGTTATACGACTAAATACTAACCAAATGAAAAAAAATAAAAACAAAAGACTTTACAATTCCATTGCCTTCTTTTCCTTCATATTCACGAATTTTTGATCTTGGTGCTATTACTTTGCACACGCCGAAATTCGGAGTTGAATAATGGGTCTTTTCAGAGTTCAGAATGCACTTGTTTCTTTTCTTGTTTACAGATTTTATTACTGATGGAATAAGAATGTTGTGCCAAAGATATGATGTGTTTGCATGAAGGTAGGAAGAAGTTATTAGCAAAATAGTGACAAAACTGTGACAAGGCTGAACATGGTGCTATTATTTTGCACAGAGCTGTGTATCTTCGAAACTGATGCCATACATACTGAAAAAAAAGAGCGTGCGCTCAACTCATTTGCATTTCAAAAACCAGACGATCTTACTTCTTCTTCTTCTTGTGGCGCTACAGTCTGGGGTGAACCTGGGCCTCAACCAACATGACTCTCCAGCCAGCACGATCTTTCGCTAGCTGTCTCCAGTAGCGCACTCCAAGTTGGTTGAGGTCCTTCTCCACTTGTGTGCGCCACTTTAGTCTAGGTCGTCCCCTGTTGCGTTGTCCCAATGGCTCGGATTCAAAGGCTTTTCGGGCCGGAGCAGTGGTGTCCATACGCTCTACATGGCCTAGCCATCTTAAGCGTTGTATCCGTAGACGCTTGACTAAGCGCATGTCGCTGTGCAGCCCATAGAATTCGTCGTCTAATCTTCTCCTCCAAATGCCATCAACGCAAATAGGACCAAAAATTGCACGCAAATCTTTTCTCTCGAAAAGACTAAGGGCTTCCTTATCCGCCTTTGCTTACGTCCACGATTCCGCGCCATAAAGTAGGACTGGGATGATGAAGCTGTTATATAAAGCGAGCTTAGTCCTTTGAGAGAGGGCTTTGTTACTCAATTGCCTCTTGAGCCCAAAGAAACAGCGATTGGCAAGAGTGATTCTGCGTTTGATTTCGGTACTAATGTTGTTGTCCCTGTTTACCGCGGAGCCGTGGTAGACGAAGTCCTTGACTACCTCGAAGTTTCTGCTGCCTAGAGTGACGCTCTGTCCGAGACCTCGATGTTGTGTTTCCTTCCTTGATGACAGCATGTACTTTGCTTTGCCCTCATTTATCGCCAGACCACTTTTAGCCGGTTCCGCTTCTATACCAACAAACGCCTCATTGACGGCTCGCTGTGTTCGTTCAATCACGTCAATGTCATCAGCGTATGCTAGCAGTTGAACTGACTTCTGGAAGATCGTGCCTCTGGTGTTGACTTGTAAGTTACGCACGATCTTCTCGAGGATGATGTTAAAGAAGTCACATGACAATGCGTCGCCTTGTCTAAGACCTTTTTTGACATTGAAGGTTCATTCGTTACCGACCTTGACGGAACAGCCAGAGTTCTCCATCGTCACCCAAACACAATCTGACGAATTTGGTAGAAATGCCAAAACTAGACGTGACACTGTATAGCTCGTGTCTTTGCACACAGTCATATGCAGCCTCGAAATCGACGAATAGGTGGTGAGTGTCAATTTGCATTTCTTGGGTCTTTTCCAGGATCTGCTGTAATGTGAAGATCTGGTCTATTGCAGACTTCCCTTGCCTGAAACCACACTGATATAGACCTATCAAGCCATGGACAAACGGTTTCAGACGCTCACACAATACGGCAGAGAGGATCTTGTATGCGATGTTGAGGAGACTAATCCCTCGGTAGTTGGCGCAGTCAAAGGGGTCTCCTTTCTTGTGAACCGGGCAAACGACGCTGAGATTCCACTCATCGGGCATGCTTTCCTCCGACCATACCTTACAGATGAGCTGGTGCACCTCAGCACACGATCCTACACCGCATCAAAAAAATTCAAAGCGGAAAGAACGAAGGAGTTGCTACGCTTGCACGAAAGTGGTTAGTTGATTTTTTTTGTTTTTGTTTTCCGATGATTAGCCATTTGCTTTTGAGCAAAATATCAACAAACAAAATAATCGAGTTTATTTGTCAGAGAGCAAGTTAAAAGTTTGAATTTTTGTCATTCACTCTGTAGAGTGTTCATTCAAGCAGTTCATTCAATTGACATTTGAAGATGTCTTTTCATCCCTCTGTTCGAGTCAAAATAGAACTAAGACATTCCCAATAATTAGACTTTCTTCGGAAAGTTTTGTTCGCGAACTTTTATCATTTAACGCAGACTGGAAGTGTTCACGACCACTTCAACTTTCCTAGAATGTCCCTAAAAATCTTGAGAACCTCTTCATTCGGTGCTGTCGGACTCGAAGGTATACCTTGTCTTGTTTCGCTTCGGAATGATCCCAAAGAAATGATCCCAATCGTCGTGTCAGGCAAACTTCACTTCGCAATCAAAGCCAGCAACTCATATGTGGACTTCCAAAATGATCCTCGATAACATTTTTTTTTTTATGTCGGCTCGTGTCTCATTTCCACACGGTAAGCCCGGATCCCGTGACAGAGAACAAAATAAAAACCAGCAAAGCCAAGCACAAGACCTACATTTCGCCAGAACTGCCAACTCAGGTTCAACTCGAGCAGGAGCAGGTGGGATCGTCTTACTCCATCCGAATGCGAGCACGACACTTCGCCTAGGGCACATTTGCATACGAGGTAGTGATTTCATTCAAAAAAGAAAACACTCAGCTGGAGCTTGAATGACTTCCTTTACCAATTCGCCTACAAAATCGCGATTTGTTCTCCGACTCACTATTGAATTACGCCTTTCGTGTGCTATTCACTGAAATGTTTACGCTAAACAATACTCAGATCCCCCCAACGCACACACACACAAACACACACACAAGTTAAGCCCAGGCGTCTTCTCTCTACATTCTGTAGATGAAAACAATAAGAAGACACTTCTGCTTGGCAGTGCTCAAACATCAATTTGTGGGACGGCGAATCTTGTTCGAAGTTCGTATGCAGGCACACAGACTTTTTTTTTGAATTTCATTAAGAAGCCCATGCGTCAGCAGATTCACTTATCTCCGCGAGAGTTCAGAACACAACACCCCATTGCTGGCCGCAACGGACCACGAGTACGTGTAGCACATGGCGAATTATAGTCATAAGCAGTCGAAAACGCACAGACACACAAAAACACAGACTTGTGCTGCTGGCAAATCTGAATTAATTGACTGCACAACGCAACGACATACAAACATGCATCTATCCATCCATCGCCGCCGCCGCCGCTGCGTTCGTACACGCCCAAACATATGTACGTGCATTTAAAATGTGATCCTCGGAAGGGAGGGGCGCAGTGTGTTTGTGCAGTAATCAAACGATACTCTTACTCGTTTCATGTTTTGTTTTATTTTAAATGAACATCACATCGCGGGACCTGTTTACAATGTTTTGATGCGAATTTTGTCTAGAACGTTCGTGCCTTACAACATGCGATGCTGTGACGGTGCGACACAGCAGCTGAGGCAAGTGGCGACCTCTCAGCATGGGATCGCAGCCTCGCGGATAATTGGTACCTACAGTCGCTTATGCTGCGCTATGCACCGAAGATCACCGCCGTCGCTAACCGAAAATCTTCAAGTTGAACGGCTACCAGATTTGGACTATTCCCAAAACCGGTGCAGTGGGTTCTGGCAACATAAACACTTTGTCATCTGTTTTCGTACATCTTCCCAATCAATTAACACTACTCAATCAGGCTGATTGGATTTTCAGTTTAATGCGATATTCCTTGAGGATAGGGTGTCACTGCAACCTTAGCTGCGTAAAGATGAAAAAATTAACTAGAAGTCTGTCTGATTTAAATTTCGAATTGATTTGCTGAAATCGGCAAGACAGCTGATTGGGTACAGATCCTTATGTGTCCCTCAAGAGATAGAAAATGGCGAAACAATTAACGCAACCCATTCAAACAGGACTACAAGGAAAAGCAAGCACCTGTATCTTCCACATTAATGCCTTGAGAATTCAATTCCCTCAACAGTGTTATCCTCCATAAAGCTACAGAACTGGACGATGCAACCAGCTCACATCAGGATGAACGACTGTTCCAACATCAAAAAAAGCATACTGTGCACCTTTGCACAGTACTTCCTTGTTGTTTTTGTGAGAGCACCAGTAGATGGGAGTTAGTCACCAAACCATTTTCAACCATCTGCAGAAGGTTGAATACAAAACAAAAATTGATGTTTGGGTGCCGCATGATTTAACGCAAAATAACCTTCTGGACCGAATAAACGCCTGCGATATGCTGCTGAAACGAAACGAACTCGACTCATTTTTGAAGCGGATGGTGACTGGCGACGAAAAATAGATGACATACGACAATATCAAGTGAAAACGGTTGTGGTTGAAGGCCGATGAATCGTCCCAAATAGTGGCCAAGCCGGGATTGACGGCCAGAAAGGTTTTACTGTGTGTTTGGTGGGATTGAAAGGGACTCATCCACTATGAGTTGCTCCCATATGCCCGGACATTTAATTCTACCATCTACTGCGAACAACTGGACCGCTTGAAGCGGGCGATCGACCAGAAGCGTTCAGAATTGGCCAACAGGAAGGGTGTAGTTGTCCACTAGGACAACGCCAGACCACACACTTCGTTGATGAATTGTCAGAAGCTACGGGAGCTCGAATGGAAGGTTTTATTGCATGCACCATATAGCCCTTACATAGCGCCAAGTGATTACCACCTGTTCCTGTCCATGGCGAGTGCCCTTGGTGGTGTGAAGTTGAACTCAAAAGAGTCTTGTGAAAAGTGGCTGTCCGAGTTCTTAGCAAATAAGGAGGGGAGCTTCTACGAGGGGAGTATTATGCAGTTGCCGTTGCATATTTGAACTAAATCCGATTACTGTCACACTTTTTATGAAGCATTGAATGAAGAGCCAAAAAGCGGAAGGGAGATATTTGGAAACCTTGTATATAACCACAGCCTCAGCCCGATACCGAGAATATATTGAACCCTGGTAATTTTCTCAAGGACCAATTTAAGCACTAAAGCAATATGGTGGCTTAAAGGAAGTATTCCACTGCAGCCAAATTTTGAGGAATTATTCAAGAACCAGCTGCAAAACAGTGAGCCTAATGTGTGTTTTGCGATGTCCATAAAAACTAGAAACAATTTGCTTAACATCAAGAAAACATTCTCCAGCAGCAACGCTGATAGTAGAAAGAAACTAACCGACAACCGATCTAGAACTTTACAAAGTCGGTGCACTGTGCACCGCTCTAAGTCAGCTGCAGAGCTTGCCGTTCCATGTGTCTCATCCACTCGAAACGTGTTCCATTCAGAAACAGAACTGTGTGTGTTCGCATTTAACCCAAAATCAGTCAACCTCTGCAAAGAAGAAACCCCGACGAGTCAAACGAGTAAGATCAAACAAGGGATGATAAGACAATTTAGTTTTGGTGACTCGACACATTGGGGATACCAATGCCCCCCATATCGGGGGACACTTTCTTAAAAACAGACATTTTGTGGCCCTACAGATCAAACTCCTTTTTAGGTACTCTTGTTCCGAGCATTATGCAGTTTGCAAGTATACGGAGAACAAATTAATTCGGTCAAAGACGCGCACTCCAAGTTGGTTGTTATTCTCCTGGTGTATATTCCTCTTGTTTTCGCCATCTCGGTGTCCTCTGTTGGGTTGCCCCAATGGCTCGAATTTAAAGCCTGCAACGTGTAGGTCATTCACTCTACATGGCCTAGCCATCTTAAGAGTTGTATCCGAAAACGCTGGAAAGTGTGCATGCCACCACTTCGTCGTTGAATCTTCTCCTATAGAAAGTACGCTAAAAGTTCGGCTAATAAAGTCAAGTTAGTCCCTCTTTTCGGAAAATACGAAATAAACCACAAATAAAGTACCTTAACCAGTTTGCATTAGCTACAGTTGTGCAGTTGTTTTGACCAATGAAGACACAATTCACAGTTCTGTGTCACGTCCTGGTCAAGATCTTTGTTTGAAATTCAAATAAGGTCCGAGAGAACCTGTGCAGTTGAAAAACCATAGACTTTCAATGACACAACATTGATTTGATTTCCAACCATTTTGTATGTAAAACAAATAAGACCAAATGTCCCACGACAACATGTCACGACAAGTGACACCAGCAGCTTATCGCAAGCCGCCGCTGCCACCACCTCTGCTGTAATCGAAAACAAGTATCTTGCATAACAAACACCAAATAATTTGGAAACATTTCGAAAACACTTCAATCAGCATTTGATACTTTACCAGTTCCACGAAAAGGTGTCGGAAACGAGCGAGCAACCCTCTCGACAAGACCATTAGTCGAACGTGCTCCACAAAACCAAATCTGCCCACATTGATGACTTTCAATTGCCGCGACTTTAATTTTTTCGACTTGCTTCGGAGTTGCACTGCGTCGCGGTGGCGGCATACGGCCGTTCGAAATTCCATTAGGAGCTACTAAATTCTCTGCTCTGCACCAATCGATGGAAAACAGAAGAGAAAAACAACAAAACGCCATCGACGACCGCAGACAATTGCCAAAACGACGAAACTAATAAGAATCTTAATTTACAACGCCAACCCAACCAGTCTGGCTGGATCCACATCAAGGAACGAGTCTGCGCACAATCGCAGCGTCCCCTCGGGGGTATAAAAGGCATTTTCTGCCCGACCCCAGGTGAGGCGGAGGTGATCGTGTTAGTGGCGGTTGGAGTGTGCCGGTGCCAGTCTTGCACACTCCACCAGTTCAACAGTCCACTCCATTCAGTCGCAGTCTGATTCTGTAACTTCGTCGTCGTCGTTGTCGCTGTGATGAAATGAATTCACGATCACTTCCTTGGTCACTATACCACGACGGCTCCACTCGATACGACTCCAAGTCGAAGCTCGGCTCGACCACTTGTCTTTAGCTGGGCGGGTGTGATGAGGTGTGGCGGCGAACGGCGGCGAAGGCGGGGGATCCTCCTCAAAGCGTTCCTTCAACCGAATGCGGATGAAAATGAGCCCCGAGGGTTATGTATTCTGTTGATGTTTCTGAGCTGAATACGAACGAACAATAATAATGTCCGCCGCTACCTGTAGATCGACTCGGGTCCTCCGGTCGCCCCTTCTCGCTGTCCCGGTCTCTCGCCCCTCTCCGCATTCAGAGTGACTTTTGGATTACCTTGAAATTACTGGTTATTAAGCAACCACGAGAAGTGAAACCCAATTCCGAACATATATCCATTCATCCATAAATATCCACATGAACATATAGCTGGCTGCCGTGTCGCTCATATGTGGTGGCGACACTAAAGGTAATGCGGCCTGTGTGTGCATGTGTGCCTATACGGTGCAGACGTACCTTAAGGAAAAGACAAGAAAAATACGACAAAACACAGCGAAAGAAAGAGAGAACAAACAAAAAGGAACGAAAACGAAAACACAGGCGCAAGCGAAGCGTCCGCGTCGTCGTCGTCGTCGCTGCCGCCGGTCGTACGTCGATTAAACACGTTTACATTTTATAAAGCCGGAGCCGGAGTACCAATGATGGGGGGAACGACGTGATTTATTATACGGATACAAATTTCCAAAAATCATTGAAACAGAATCTCAAAAGTCAAATGTCTGTGAAGAGTGAACATACTCATATCTGAGGCCGCTGCTGATAGACTGTGAACACTTGAGCTCGATGCACTGGGACGGGGCTAGAGTCAGGCCGAGTTGAGCGCTGAGATCCGGGATGTGTTTGATGACTTCACTTTGAGCGGTGTGTGGAAGCTATGACGCTGTGGAACTGTGAAGCTGTGAAGCACGTGGCTGCTGATTCTGGTGGAATTCGCTTGCTGACGGTTACTGAACTCGCCTTATCTGGCTAGCGGCTTCTCTCGGGGTTGAGGTTTAGGCCACTTTCTTTATCCCGGATATACTGCGTGTGAGTGGGTGATGAGCTCGGCTTATTGGACGCCAAACATGGCGAAGGCCGATTGTGTGGTGGCTCTTTTTAATCGTTTTATGACCCGATCGTACACTACATTACAGATTTAGATGACCATGTGAAGGCTATTTGCACCGGAAAGCAGTGGAAACCTTTGAGGCCGTGTTTCGGTCAGAAGAAAATCGCTTCCGTGCACGATTAGAAATATTATAGGACGGCAACATTGATTCCAGCTTAAATGTGAATCTAAACTTGTGACAGTGTACCAGAAGCATGGCAATTTTAAGTGATTTGAATGGCTGGCTTCTAGTTTCGAATTTATTTTCTGATTGCTCGGTTCATAACGGACGAGGTCAGCGGAAATTTGAGAGTGGGTCTTTAGCGCTAAAAGTAGGTTTGTCGCCATTGCACTTAAGTCAAAATTAAAGTATTTCTTAAAGGAATGATGTGACATAAAAGGTTTTTAAAAAACGAATTGTCTTTTCTGAGTAATTTATCAGATGCTTGATACTTTGTTTTAAGACCTTTTGATGAATTTCGCAGCTTTGTAAGCATCTCTTAATTTGTCATACAATCTTTAATCCATTTCTTAAAGTCACTTGTGGCTTTTCGTTCTTGTAGCTAAAGGAGTAAAAGTTCTTTTAAATGGCTGAAGGTGGCGCACGTGTATCAACGCCTCAGTTTTCGAAGAACTTTTCCAAATTTCAGCTATCCTGCTACCCGGGAAAGCAAAAACCAAGACATAAAAGTGGGTACAGAAAAAAACTTGACTTGCTCCATTCTAGCTATGTGAAGACCATAATAAGCCGTGGATTATGAAGAGTGTAAATAAAAAGGTTTGACAAGACAGATTTGGACTCGATGCAGAAGCAATGTTTAAGAAACGGTTTAAATTTTAAATTTAGCTAAGAAAACAAGGCAAGGGTTCAGCCTAATTACTGCATGTCCACAGGTATTCTTAATAAAAATAATTGTTGGCTCGACAGTCCACAGGGGGGCCAGGGCCTAGCTTGCTCGTCAACTATTCGCGTTGTGCGCGCTACTCTTCTCTCACGAGTAGAAGGGACCTACAGTTTTTTGCCGACTCCGAACGGCGAAGTTTGAGAAGCTTTCTTAGACAGTTATTACTCTTTGAGTGTTGTCAGCAGCTCGAAAGAGGCGGTGCGAGGTGCTCAGCCGGGAATCGAACATAGACCCTTAGGCGTGTGAGCGTCACACTCTACCCACTACGCCATGGTGGCCACAGGTATTCTTATCGCAAGCAATTCCAGCAGAATATGGTACAGCTTTCAAGCCGCTTACAACACCTTCACATTTTGATGATCTCATTTCAATAGAACTGCCTGATTCTTATACTCTCCATATTTTTTATGTCTTCAACCGATTTAAATGAATTATCTAAGCCGGAATAATGTCGATGGAATGCATATGCCCCATGGCAAAATTAATTTTTATTTAATTTCTGTTAACTTCTGTCAATATTTGTACCCGTTAGCAGTACGACCTTGATTGAATCTTTCCTCTTACATACAAGTCAAAACGCTTAATTTGGCAACACATTAATAACTTACTACTTACTTTGCAAGCACTCAAGGCTAAACTTAACTTTAGACTTCACTTCACTTCACTTCGTCCTACAGACGATCATTATGCAGACGAGTCTTCTCTGCCGTATTGTGTGAGCGTCTGAAATCGTCTGTCCAACACCTGATAGGTTCTTATTAGTATGATTTTAGGCCAAAGATGTTCACAATAGAGCAGGTCTTCAGGTCTCGGCAGATCCTGGAAAGGACCTTAGAAGAACAGTTCGACCCTCATTACATATTCGTCGATTTTAAGGCCGCATATGACTGTGTGACTAAGGGATTAAGGGTCACACAGTCCGTTAGACTCTTCGAGAGAAAAGTTTTGCGTGCGATTTTTGGTCCTGTTTGCGTTGATGGCATCTGGAGGAGAAGATTTAATGACGAACTCTGTGGGCTGTACAGCGACAAGCGCCTGGTCAAGCGTCTACGGATACAACGCTTAAGATGGCTAGGCCATGTAGAACGTATGGACACCACTGCTCCGGCCCGAAGAGTCTTTGAATCCGTGCCATTGGGACAACGCAACAGAAAACACCCTAGACGAAAGTGGCGTACACAAGTAGAGAAGGACCTCAACCAACTTGGAGTGCGCAACTGGAGACAGCTGGCGAAAGATCGTGCTGGCTGAAGAGGCATGTTGTCTGAGACCCAGTTTAACCCAGGACTTTAGCGTTACAAGAAGAAGAAGAAGAGCTTAGCTGGTATTGCGTGAAACCAATTTGCATTTGAGAAAGTAACTGGCGAAAACTATGTCAATTGCCTCTTGAGCCCAAAGAAACATCGATTGGGGAGTACTGGTACGGTACTGGTGTTGTAGGTAGACGAAGTCATTGAGTACCTAGAAGTTTCTGCTGCCTAGTGTGACGCTTTGTCCGAGACGTCGATGTTGTGTGTCCTTTCTTCATTCTCCTCATGAATCACCAGACACATTCTAACCGTTCCCGCTCAATGCCAGCAACGACTCATAGACGGCTCGCTCGCTGTTCGCCCAATCACGTCAATGTCATCAGCGTATGCTAGCAGTTGAACTGACTTCTGGAAGATCGTGCCTCTGGTGTTAACTTGTGAGTTACGCACGTTCTTCTCGAGGATGATGTTGAATAAGTCATATGACAGTGCATCGCCTTGCCTAAAACCCTTTTTGACATTAAAGGTCTCGGTAGGTTCGTTACCGACCTTGACAGCTAGAGTTCTCGATCGTCATCCTGCATAATCTGATGAGTTTGGTATGAATACCAAAACTTTTTCTGGATCTGCTGTAGATCCAGAAAAAGACCCTAGAAGTGCAATATCTGGTCTATCATAAACTTCCCAGGCCTGAAGCCACACTAATACGGACCTGTCCGGTTATGGACAAAATGTTTAAGACTTTCACACAATACGGCAGAGAGGATCTTGTAGGCGATGTTAAGAAGAAAGGTGTTTCCTTTTTTGTGGACCGGGGAAACGACGTTGAGATTCCACTCATCGGGAATGCTTTCCTCCGACCCTATCTTACAAATGAGCCGGTGCATGCGCCTAACCGGGTAATTTCCAGCTGCTTTAAATAGTTCTGCGGGCAGTCCATCCGCTCCAACAGATTTGTTCGACTTTGGCTTGGATATTGCTATCTTCACCTCGTCTAAGTCGGGGGGACAGAATTCTTGTCTATCATCGTCCAAATTGAGTGGAACATTCTGCCTAACAGCAGAATTGGAGCCGTTATCGCCGTTAAGGAGTCTGAAGAAATGATCCTTTCAGATTCTCAGCACAGACTCCGAATCTACTACTATTCGCCCATTCTGGTCCCGGCAGGCCTTGGTCCGAGCCTTGTATCCTCCGGACAGCTGTTTTACCTTTCGGTAAAACTTTTGGACTTTATTCCTGCCATAATACCGTTCCATTTCCTAGACCGCGTGCTTCTCATGCTCCTTTTTTTCATGCTGAGAAGCCTGTGCTCAAAGCCGGAGATCATAGAAATCATCCTTGATGTTGTCATCCTTCTCCTCTGTCGGGGCACGAGCGCATATTATGATGATGTTCCCGAATTTAGCCGTTATTCAGATTGCCATGAGGCGTTTGTTGACGGGATCGAAGCTCAAGACCTTTTGCCTTAGTCTGCCTCGAACAGCAAATCCGCATCCGAACAAGTGCTGCCTTCTCTCTCTATAGCAATCGGTGTAGTAAATATGAAGAAGTGCTCCAAAGTGCACTGGCAGAAGAAGCCGTAAAAACAACAGAAAAGGCTTTTAATGTGCGAACTCTTCGTAATGTTTTGCATGAAACAAAATATTACGGAAGAGCAACTCGGAAAAAAACCTTTTATTTCGGAGGTTAATAGAATAAAACGCTTGCAGTTTACAAAAAATTACTTAACCAAACCAAAAGAATTTTGGGAATCCGTTATATTTTCGGATGAGTCAAAATTTAATATTTATGGAAATGATGGAAGGATGCATGGATTCGAGGCAGCCTAACACGGAGCTGAAAAGGGAGAATGTTGTGCTAACTGCGAAACATGGTGGGGTTAGTGTTTAAGTTTGGGGTTGCATGGCAGCAAGTGGAGTTTGTAACCTGACTTTCGTTGAAGGTCATATGGCTGCGGTAAAGTACATTGATATTTTGCGCCATAATTTGAAAGTCTTTGAATCCGAGCCATTGGGACAACGCAACAGAGGACGACCTAGACTAAAGTGGCGCACACAAGTGGAGAAGGACCTCAACCCACTTGGAGTGCGCAACTGGAGACAGCTGGCGAAAGAACGTGCTGGCTGGAGAGGCATGTTGGTTGAGGCCCAGGTCCACCCCGGACTGTAGCGCCACAAGAAGAAGAAGAATTTGCAAGTTAGTGCTGACAAATTTGGTCTTGGTAATACATTCATCTTTCAACAAGACAACGATCCCAAGCATACCTCTTTGAAAACTCGAGAATGTCTGCTATATAATGCTCCTAGGCAACCGAAAACTCCTCCCCAATCTCCTGATATTAATCCGATAGAGAATTTATGGAGTCAATTGGTGTACTGCTGATCCCAAGCATAAAATTTCGTCTAAAACAGAGTTGACTAGAATATTTTGCTGAAGAATGGAGTAAAGTGTCTTGGGAACGAACAAACTCGTTGGTTTATTCGATGCCCAGAAGGTAACAAGCCATTATTGATGCTAAAGGGCTCCATATGAAGTATTACATTTTTTCAGTTTTGTGATAAGGAGCAGTGATTCTTAATTATTTACTGCTTATTAGTTATTTGCCAATACTTTTTTGATGTGAATTTTGTAGTAATTTTAATTTGTTTCGTAAATATTGCAATTAAATTGAATTATCATACCACTATTTTCTCTTTTTCTTATCGCTTATTTCAAATAAAATTGGTTTCCAAATATAATTTTTGATTTATGTAATATTGCGAAACAACCCTAATTATCAATACTTTTTTGATCCACTGTAGGTAGGGTGCAATTATCGACCGAAAACACAAATATCCACTTATCTTTAAATGGCTTATGATTGACGCTTTTATAACTTCCCCTAAGTAAAATGTTAAATAAGAAAATAATGTCTAATATTATAAAAATGTTTAATTAATAATGTGCCAAATTTTCAGAAATAATCGATCAAAGTAAAACTAAGCCTCTGATGTTCTTTAAATAGCTCGAGCTATTACCATTCAGCGGCCTCCCTGGTGCAGTGGGTGTTCAGCCGGGAAACTAGAACCTTCGGCGTGTGAGCGTCGCACTCTACCCACTACGCCACGACGGGCACTTGGCCGTTTGGGGTCGGAAAAAAAAACTGTAGATCACTTAAACAGTAGCGTTCCCAACAGGAGTAATTGATGAGAAAACTAGGCTCTATATTACTTGTGAACTATATATATTTTAGTTCAGAGTGGTCTCGTTCGAAATAGTAACTGAACTCCCGATAGCTGTGCCTTTCTCCTCAAGAGGAGAGAAGATTGGAGTTAGGACTTCCCTAATCCGTGTAAAGAAGTCACTGGATATAAAAAGTAAATTCGTGTGTTGCAAAGAAGAATCCTAAAGCGGTGTTAAATTTAAGACAATAAAAATTACCCTTCACGTAACGAGTGCATTGGTAAAAGGCTTCAATCCGTCATTGGCTTCTCCTTCTATTAATGTCATTTGGCTGTCATGTTTATCGACGTAATATTTAGCTTTGTAAAGAAACGGCAGCTCAAAAGCGTCCCAATATTCTTCTTTTTTTTACGCCTTTATGTTCGAGATTCTTAGCAAAAAAGATCAAAGTTTGACATTTATTGGTACAGGGTCAACGCCGATTTAAGCTCCTTTCATAAAACGAAAACTTCCAGATGAAAGGATTTTAGCTCACAGGTAATAAATAGGATATAATATTTTTATTGTCAAAAACGTTAAGGAAAATGGTTTTGTGTACAAAAAAGCTGCTTTAGCGTGCTCGTTCAGTGTCGGCATATAACTCTGAATTTCGTCCACTAGTCATTGAGTTATTGGATATCCATACGATTGAATGTTAAGGCAGCCAGAGTTCTATTCATAATTAAATATTAATGTTATTAATACATTTTACTCATGCTTGTCATATAGTTTGTACAAAATGTCCTGTCGGCATGTATTGACACAGGGAAGTGTAAGAGTGTTGAAGCGTGAATTTCTTATCTCTTACGAATGCTGCCATCAAAAGTATCAAAATTTCAACTTTGAGATGTGAATTCTGTTTTCTTTTGCTACTAGCATTGCAGACCTAAGATACCTCGCCCGTGTGTGGTTTCGAAGCACAAAAAAAGCGATGTCGCCTTGTTGCTACCTCTATGCTACTACAGAGCCTTCGATTTGAACGTTAAATATCCCTGTCATTGATCTGATTCCTTTTGAATAACAACACCACAAACAATTCAGTTCTAAAACAAACACGTTTCCAACCTTGAAGAAATGTATACATTTTTGGAGGTTTGAAATTACAAAAAATCGGTTGACGCTACAGTCAACAAGGACCAGTCAGGCCCACTTCGCTGAGCGAGTAGAATGGACCTACAGTTTGCTGATAACATTAGTTCCCAGCTCGTCCTTCCATACACTTCACCATTAAGCCACGAGTGAGCTGTGGGTACCCCAGACCGAAAAAAAAACACGAAAATCCTCTTGAAATTCATGTCAGAAAATTTTCGTAACAAATCTCACTCAACCACACCAAACAAAGCTTTCGTCTGCTTTTAACTTTCCGGATCTACTGTCAAACATGCAAATGAGTGCGGTAATCGGACCGCAGTACTCCACGAACCACTCATCATCATCATTATCATCATCATCATTTTCAATCAGCAGTCGTTCTAGACGTCCTTCGAAAGAACTCATCGATTCCATTAAACTACTTAACGTTCTTCTTATCTTCGAACAGAATCGACTTGACCTTCGCCATTAGAGACTGACGACGTCGACCACGGCGAAGGAGCGCAAGAGTAACCGAGGGGAACACTCAGCGCACAACACACCAACTCTAACCGGTCTGGGTATCATCATCAATTCATTTGCCATTCAGCTCAGCGCGGCTCGCTTGCGCTGTGAGTTTTGACTCTGAGAACTCGCACCATCCACTCCGAGGGGGGTGACAGTCCCAGGAGCGCGGCTGCTTTTCTCTATTACCCACTGCAGTTATAGCCTAGGAGGCTTCTGTGTAACCGGCTGACTTTCAGAGAAAACAGAAAATTCACCTCGAGGCGAGAATTCCCAACACTACCAGTGCGGTGCGTCTCACCCACCACCGGCGGCGATTGAACATTAAAAACTCGTCAATCAATTTTTCTGTTTTGTTATGCATTAGTGAGCGGTGTGGTGCGACGTGGCTTGGCGTAGGGTGGAGTGGAGTGTGGTTGATCAAAGGACGGGACACGGGACGCGGCTGCAATTGCAAGCGTTTCACGTATTTGTCCGTGCACTGCTGGCCACTGGGGGTCGTTGTGTGTCTTTGTTTGTTTGTGCGATCGCTTAACTGAAATTAGCAAGGGTCTGAAAACTCCAGCGACCATGCACCACATTCCTGCTGTTGCTGGTGCTGCTGCTGCGCCGATGCCTGCGCTGGTATGGGAACGAAGAAAGCTTGCCCACGAGAGTTTAGACGGCAGCGTTATTTGTTATTGTTACTGCGACCGAGAAGCGGACAACGGCGACTGCGCTAAAAACAAAACAAAACAAAGCAGAGGCTCCATTGCGCATCATTGTCGTTGTCGCGCTGTGAACTTTCGTTTTCTTTTACGCTGCCGTGCAGCAGCCAACCAGCAACGGCGGCTGCGGCGGATTCCCCCAGATCATCACGACACAGCGCTGCGCTGCTACCGGATTGTCTCAGTGCCGCAAGATGAAAATGAATCTGCTGCCTGCTACCGTCGCCGCCACTGTTACCACGTCTGCCGCTGCAGTTACTGTAATAGTTATAAAAGCCGTCTTGGATTGGTAAGTTATTTTGTAATTTCTTCGGCCGTCCGTCCACACATGGACGATGTCGCCGTGTCGCTGCCGCTGTGTTGCTCTGGTGCTGTGTCGGCCGTCGATGTCTTCGATGCCGATGGTGACCACGACGTCGACGTCCGTCCGTTCAGCGATCGGTGTGTGTATGTGCGTGCATTGTTATAAGGCCGAGTGCGTACGTAACAAGCTAGGAGACGTCGAGTCCAACAACAATGCCCATAATTGTAGGGTTCATGTCGCTCACAGAGTCCAACTTGTTACTTAAGACGGACAAATGTTGTCGCGTTTTCTTTCCTCTGTTGTGTGCGGACCAACAACGGATCGGGGTTGTGACTCAACTGCGACGGGGTGGGGTCGTCTCTTGAGGCGCGACAAGGGGAAGCAGATAAAATAAATTGACTTGTGAAATCCAGCGAGTTTATCTCCACGCACACACAAGTGTCCGCTGAGGACTGCGCGACGGCGACCTAAGGGGGCGGCCGTCTTAAGAGATTGTTAATTGTCTCCACTTTGGGAGCAGGCGGTTAGGTTGTGAAACAGACCTTGGATGCATCCGTGTTGAATGCATAACTCGGGGGATTTGTGCGCCCGGCTGCCAACCAACTCACAGGTGATCATGATGAAAGTACTAGTCGCGTTTTCGCGCCCCGCCGCTTTTGGTATGATTTTGGCTCTCTGTGCACTGGGCTGGAAGCCAACGTAACAATGTCACAGCAAATCATGTCCGGGTAAGGTGTGCTTGTGGCTTGATTGAAAGAAGTGGAGCTTGGCCGCCGACCACGCCTGGGTGTCTTTTCTGCAGACCGGATTAGATATTGCCAATTTTTGTTCGCCATATGCGCTGTGACGTTGGTGTAATATGACGTGAGACGTTGGCTGTTGCTTTCGTTTGCAGTTTGGAATTTCCTTTTCAGAATGATTCTGCAGGCATGGACTTTGGTCAAGTGCTGTGCTATTGTCGCGCCACGTCATGCTAGCACACCGCAACAGATATTCAAATTAAATGATTTCTGTGTTCGGTGGAACTTGCTTTCAATTTGCCCTGTCATTGAGTGTGTGAGCCACCCGATAGTGATCATTGCTCACTAGGGTGGTGTCACATTTTGCACTGGTGACAGTTCATCGTCAAGTAGCGACTGCTCGGATCCTGGAGACTTCTGGAAGATATAATCGAAGAAGGTTTCGTTTACGTTCTACTGAAAACGAGCATTTCTTGATCTCTGTTATCGTGTCTGCAGTGACTAGCAAACCTTTCTGAGAAAAAAAAGGATGTACTGGGAAAATCTTTACTGAAGACTGAGTCTTCTCAATCTTATGTTTGACTTATGTCTGACTTGTGTCATCAACGAAGCGACAAAGTCGTTACTTCTGCGTCGCTGAAAAACAAAGGGAACGAAGCCTCTACAAACTGTGCATCATTCAATTCAATTAATTTTACTTACATTAATAATAGGTAACAGTTTGATTTTTCAGCGAATCCATAGAGGCTTTTCTGCAGAAGATTGTGTTTCATAATTTAGAGAAAAAAAATTATAAGAAAGCTTAGTTTGGAATTGGAGTAATTTGTTTTAAAAATATTATAACTAAGACGGTTGACATTTACTGCAAGCATTGTAATATATGGATAAAGGAGGAATTTAAGAAAAAAATGTTTATCACTTTTTTTCTAATACTCGGGTTTTGGATACTTCTAAGTTCTTGCGGAATACCGTTCAATGAGGTGCACTGCATTTCAGATGTCGTCTTCCATAATTTTTATTAAAACGAGGCTCATGAAGCATGCCTTGAGCTCGCCTTCTAGTGTTAACTTCATGTTGAATTGGCGTTACAAATCGGTTGTCATCATAGTACTCTTCTCATCTTGCAGATATCTTCTACTGAAACTACTTTGAAATGCCGCTGCTCCTGAAGATTGTGCTTGGCACGAGCTTTGATCTTCATAAGGGCTGAATTCTTTAGTTTTTGAAACTTCTGGATATGTGTCACTGATGCATTGCCCCACGCAAGAATACCATACCTCAGTTTTGATTCAACAATTGCAAAGTATACTTGTTTTAAGACATCCTTAGTGGCATGTTACTTAAGATGATTTAGTGCGTCTAAAGACCGTCTTAGGCTTCCATGAAGTTCATCTATGTGCATATCCCACAGGAAGTTGCTATCAATGGTAACTACCTTCTTCTTCTTCTTCTTCGGATGGCGCTACAGTCCGGGGTGGACCTGGGCCTCAACCAACATGCCTCTCCAGCTAGCACGATCTCTTGCCAGCTGTCTCCAATTGCGCACTCCAAGTTGGTTGAGGTCCTTTTCCACTTGTGTGCGCCATCTCAGTCCAGGACGTCCTCTGTTGCGTTGTCCCTGTGGTTCGGATTCGAAAACTCTTCGGGCCGGAGCAGTGCTGTCCATGTGCTCTACATGGCCTAGCCACCTTAAGCGTTGTATCCGTAGACGCTTGACTAGGCTCATGCCGCAGTACAGCCCATACAGTTCGTGGTTGAATCTTCTCCTCCAGATGCCATCAACGCAAACAGGACCAAAAATCGCACGCAGAACTTTTCTCTCGAAGAGACCAATGCCTTCCTCATCCGCTTTTAGTAGCGTCCAGGTTTCTGCGCCGTAAAGCAGGACTGGAATGATCAAGGTGTTGTACAAAGTCACTTTGTTCGTTCGGGAGAGGGCTTTATTACTCAATTGCCTCTTGACCCCAAAGAAACAGCGATTGGCAAGAGTGATTCTGCGCTTGATTTCGGTACTGATGTTGTTGTCCCTATTCACCGCGGAGGCGAGATAGATGAAGTCCTTCACTACCTCGAAGTGTCTGCTGCCCATAGTGACGCTCAGTCCGAGACGTCGACGTCCCGCGTCCTTCTTCGATGACAGCATATACTTCGTTTTGCCCTCGTTTACCACGAGTCCCACTTTAGCCGCTTCCGCTTCAATGCAAGCAAACGCCTCATTGACGGCTCGCTGAGTTCGGCCGATCACGTCAATGTCATCCGCATAAGCTAGCAATTGAACGGACTTGTGGAAGATCATGCCTCTGGTGTTGACGTGTGAGTTCCGCACGATCCCCTCAAGGATGATGTTAAAGAAGTCGCATGACAGCGCGTCGCCTTCTCTAAATCCTTTTTTGACATCGAAGGTCTCGGTGAGTTCGCTACCGACCTTGACGGAGCAGCGAGAGTTCTCCATCGTCATCCTACACAATCTGACGAGTTTGGTAGGGATGCCAAAACTAGACATGGCACTGTATAGCTCGTCTCTATGCACGCTGTCATACGCGGCCTTGAAATCGACAAATAGATGGTGGGTGTCGATTTGTACTTCTTGGGACTTCTCCAGGATCTGCCGCAGTGTGAAGATCTGGTCGATTGTGGACTTCCCTGGCCTGAAACCACACTGATAAGGACCTATCAGGTTGTTGGCGAACGGGGTCAGGCGCTCACACAGTACGGCAGAGAAAATCTTATATGCGATGTTAAGAAGACCGGACAAACGATGCTGAGATTCCATTCGTCGGGCATGCTTTCCTCCGACCATATCTCACAGATGAGCTGGTGCAGGCACCCATCCAGCTCATTCCCAGCCGCTTTGAACAGCTCTGCGGATAGTCCGTCCGCGCCAGCAGCTTTGTTCGATTTCAGTCTCGATATTGCTATCTTGACCTCGTCGAAATCGGGGGGACGGAATTCTTGTCCATCGTCGTCCAAGTTGAGTGGGACATTCTGCCTAACAGCGGAATTTGCGTCGTCATCGCCGTTTAGGAGTCTGCAGAAATGATCCTTCCAGATTCTCAGCACCGACTGCGACTCTACCACTAGTTGTCCATTTTGGTCTCGGCAGGCTTCTGTCCGAGGCTTATAACCACCGGATAACTGTTTTATCTTGTGGTAAAAATTTCGGACATCATTCCTGCCATAGCACCTCTCCATTTCCTCGACCGCGCGCTTCTCGTGCTCTTTCTTTTTTCTTCTGAGAAGCCGGTTCTCTTCCCTTCTTCTCTGTTTGTAGAGCTCGCAAACAGCTCTCGTCGTTCGATGCAGCGTTGCCTTGTACGCTTCTTGTTTGGCTGCATGCGCCTGCCTACACTCGTCGTCAAACCATGGGTTCCTCTTAGGTGGTGGTGTAAAACCCAGCACATCAGTGGCGGCCTCTTTGATGGCTTCTTGACAACGTTTCCACTTGTCTTCTATTGTTTGTGCAGGCAGCGTCGAACTTTGAGATAGTTTCAGGGACAATCGATCGGTAAAGGCTCTAGCGATCGGTTGCGATTGTAGCTTTCCGACATCAAACCGTCTTGGCTTGTCTCGACTCCGTTGCTCTCTCGATATCCGGGTTCTTACCTTGGCTACAACAAGGTGATGATCCGAGTCGATGTTTGCATCTCGGAAGGTTCGGACATCGAGAATATTGGAGGAGTGTCTGACGTCGATCGCAACGTGATCAATCTGGTTGACGGTTGATTGACGGTGTTGGCGTGCAGGCTGTGTCTTCCGATGACTTTAGCAAGGACTTCTTCTCTTCTCAGCTGAGCGTTGAAATCTCCTAGAACGATCTTGGTGTCGTAACTGGGGAATCGATCATATGTCCTTTCTAGGAGGTGATAGAAGTCCTCTTTACTGCTGTCATCTTTTTCCTCTCTCGGGGCGTGGGCGCATATGAGGCTTATATTCCCGAATTTAGCCTTGATGCGGATTGTTATGAGGCGTTCGCTTATGTATTGGAAGCTTAAGACTTTTTGCCTAAGTCTGCCTCGAACAACAAAACCGCATCCAAGTAAGCGTTTCCCTCTCTCCCTGTAGCAGTCGCCGTGGTATATGTCGCAGTTTATCACTCTTCTCTTGCCCGGCCCATCCCACCGCATTTCCTGAATTGCGGTAATGTCTACTTAATAGCAGTCCAGGGCCTCCGCAAGTTCATCGGCTGCACGTGGTCTGTTTAGGAACCTCACATTCCACGTGCATATCCGTAGAGCATTATCCTTTTTTCGTTTGCGTGGGTCGTCAGTGAATCCATCCGTATCCGAGGCATTCGGTTGTTTCGTAACTGGTTATTTTTAATGTGGCCGGGCAGTTACCCCGACGCACACCCCCAACCTGGAGGACCAGGACCTTTTTTATACCTCTTGGGCGGAGGTCGTACTTATAGGTTTAGCAGGTTGAGTTCGGGTGAACAACAACCAGTACCCGATGGCTACCAACGTGGAGGTAGAATAAGCACAATTGGTGTGTGGAAGACAGTTACAGCAGCTGGGCATCGCCAGGTTGACACCAATCACTGCCTACCCTGTTCCCACATCACCCAGAATGGTAACTACCACATATCTATAATTATCTACCGTTTCGACAGGACTACACGTGGAGTTGGGACATTGTTCATTTCTGAAGTATATTTGTGACTGTATAGCCTTAAATTAAAGACTTCGAATGTGCATCATCTTCGCCGTGGTCATGACACCACTTCACCGCGTTGTCGAATTCCTCCCGCATAGTTTCAAGTGCTATCTGCAAAGATCTGTGACGCACCACTATTGCCGTGACATCTGCATATGCGAATGGAATGATCTTCTTGAAAACTCGTAGTAGCTTATTGGTAAAAATATACCATAATAGTATGAACATGATTGGACCCAATTTTGAACCTAGCGGGACTCCGTATTGCACGTCCTCATTTTGACTGTAGGTGTTGTCGAGTTTCGCGCAGAATTGACGGTGGTATAGGAACTCATGCAACCAGTCTGTCTTTGGCCCTGTTATACCAATGTGTTCCAGAACTTCAATTAGGTTCCTATGGTTCAGGGTATCGAAAGCTTTGCTGAAGTCGAAAAATAACACCAGGATATAATAATAATAATAATTGTTGGCGCGACAGTCCACAGGGGGACCAGGGCCTAGCTTGCTCATCAACTACTCGTGTTGTGCGCGCTACTGTTCTTTCACGAGAAGAAGGGACCTACAGTTTTTTGCCGACTGTGTCGTGTCATAAAAAATTCGAGGTGTTCAGCCGGGAATCGAGCCTAGACCCCTCGGCGTGAAAGCGTCGTACTCTACCCACTACGCCACAGCGGCCCCTTGGCCGTTTGGGGTCAGAAAAAAGTGTAGAAGGGACCTACAGTTTTTGCCGACTCCGAACGGCGAAGTTTGAGAAGCTTTCTTAGACAGTTATTACTCTTTGTGTTGTCAGCAACTCGAAGGAGGTGGTGCCTGGAGGAAATTCGAGGTGTTCAGCGGTGAATCGAACCTAGACCCTTTGGCGTGTGAGCGTCGCACTCTACCCACTACGCCACGGCCGCCACGTTGTTTGACTTTACTTGTTCTTATAAGCGGCATTATTCCCTTTTCCGATGAAGCTGAATGCCAAGGTGTTAACCTCGTTCTTCAAAAAAAAAAAGCAGACAAAAACGTTCAAGGCACTGTCAATTTTCTGGGAGGGAGTTTTGCTCACTAGAACGATGTGTTTGGATATATAAGGCAATGATAAGACCTCTTCTTACAATGCTTCAGTCGTTTTGCGGAATAAGCTTTTGCGGAAATACATGACTTCTGCCTTCTCCGAGTTTCAAAGAACAGTTTGTCTTAACTGCACAAGAGATAGAACGCCTAGCTCTGCTCTCATTGCTCTAATAAACCTCTCTCCTATTGACATCCGTCCCAGGACTCAAAAGGAATCGTTTTTATTCAACTCGCATTGCAGCTTTCATGACTTCGCCCACCGCATCTGCTATGACAATAGTCTTATAGACATTTGATGCGGGAACACTAACGGTTCAAATGCGTCGTTCATGCAATTCCAATTTGCCCTGTGTCCAGGACTGGCTCTGGTCAGAAATTGAGCTGGACAGGGAATAAACTCGGGTTATCACTGATGGCTCTAAAACGGTGAACGGCGATCTCCTGACCAATCAACCATCAACCAGATTGATCACGTTTCGATCGACGTCAGACACTCCTCCAGTATTCTCGATGTCCGAACCTTCCGAGGTGCAAACATCGACTCGAATCATCACCTTGTTGTAGCCAAGGTAAGAACCCGGATATCGAGAGAGCAACGGAGTCGAGACAGGCCAAAACGGTTTGACGTCGAAAAGCTACAATTGCAACAATTGCCGACCGAGTCTCCCTGAAACTCGCTCAGAGTCCGACGCTTCCTACACTAACCATAGAAGAAGACTGGAAACGTTGTCAAGAAGCCATCAAAGAAGCTGCCACTGATGTGCAGGGTTTCACGTCACCACCCAGAAGGAACCCATGGTTTGACGACGAGTGCAGGCAAGCGCACGCAGCTAAACAAGACGCCTATAAGGCGATGCTGCACCGAACAACGCGGGCTGTTCGTGAACTCTACGAACAGAGAAGAAGGGAAGAGCACCGGCTTCTCAGAAGGAAGAAGAAGGAGCATGAGAAGCGCGCGGTCGAGGAAATGGAAAGGTGCTATATCAGGAATGAAATCCGAACGTTTTACCGGAAGGTAAAACAGCTATCCGGAGGATACAAGGTTCGGACCAAGGCCTGCCGGGACCAAAACGGACAACTCGTAGTAGATTCGCAGTCTGTGCTGAGAATCTGGAAGGATCATTTCTGCAGACTCCTTAACGGCGATGACGGCCCCAATTCCGCTGTTAGGCAGAATGTTCTACTTAATTTGGACGAAGATAGACAAGGATTCCGTCCCCCCGACTTAGATGAGGTGAAGAGAGCAATATCCAAGCTGAAGTCGAACAAAGCTGCTGGAGCGGACGGACTGTCCGCAGAACTATTTAAAGCAGCTGGAGATGACCTGGTTGGGCGCATGCACCAGCTCATCTGTAAGATATGGTCGGAGGGAAGCATGTCCGATGAGTGGAATCTCAGCGTCGTTTGCCCGGTTCGCAAAAAAGGAGACCCCTTTGACTGCGCCAACTACCGAGGCGTAAGTCTCCTGAACATCGCATACAAGATCCTCTCTGCCATATTGTATGAGCGTTTGAAGCCGTGTGTCCATGACTTGATAGGTCCCTATCAATGTGGTTTCAGGCCAGGGAAGTCCGCAATAGACCAAAACGCATCCCTCCTCGGCCATCACGATCTTTCGCCAGCTGTGTCCAGTTCCGTACTCCAACTTGGTTGAGGTTCTTCTCCATTTTTGTTCGCCACCTTAGCCCAGGCCGTACTCTGTTGCGTTGTCCCAATGGCTCAGATTCAAAGACTTTTCAGGCCGGAGCAGTGGTGTCCATATGCTCTACATGGCCTAGCCATCTTAAGCGTTGTATCCGAAGACGCTTGACCAGGCGCTATTCCTGTACAGAGTACAGAGTTCGTCGTTAAATCCTCTGCTCCAGATGCTATCAACGCAACCAGGACCGAAAATCGCACGCAAGACTTTTCTATCGAAAAGACCAAGGACTTCTAAGAGGTAACCTTGTTGATCGCGCTCAACGAGGCGAGCTGCCAACACCATGTACATGCGGGTAATTTTCTCACCACGTAAAAAAATCAGTTCAGACACGACAATATGCCTCAAAAAAGGGACGGATGTTTCATTTGCTCCTTAATGACCAAAACTGCCGACGAGGAATCAGATTCTTCAGCCACAAAGGACGGATCAACGAGAGGATTAGTTTGGTCGGACAACTTCGTTAAGACTTGTCCTGAGACACCATGGGATCATCGGAAATGATATTGCCAGTGAACTTGCTAAGCAAGGATAAGAATAGGCTTTCACAAGGCCCGCCTTGGGACTGCACGAGATCTTGGTAAGGACTTCCGTCAAGGGTTGGGCATCTCGACAGCATAACCATAGAAGGCATGATTCTCCAGGACGCAGACTGACCAAGTGCATGCTCCCAAACGTCAACAAGAAATCTGCGGATTTTCTCTCTATCTACAAATAGGAAAGATTGCAGACAACTTGTTGGCATACAAACGGAACATATAACCTTCGCTAAGCACTTAAGTTTGGGCTTAGTGACGGTAATCTATCCAACTCCTTCAAATACACTGCAGAACACTTCCATCGTCAATGTCCCGTGTTTGCTCGGATTATGTCGCGGATGTTTGGCGCTGGTGTGGCAGGAGCTAAGCATTTTATCATAGAAGCGCTTGCTAATTTTCCTCCGGAAGACCAAAAATTTACAATGAATGTGGACAGCTGCATGGTAAAACAATGGATCAGTTTTCGAGTCTGAACTCTCCAGTGTAATGTTTCCCTACATCAAACAAAAGAAAACAAAGGCACTGCATGCTACAGGCAGGCAATTCACGCAACGAATTTCAAGACTTTTGATATATTGAAGGCTTTTGCATTAACGAGCTCAATCTATAGTCTGTATTGGATCATTCCATATGAAATGTGCTTGCTTTAATGACAACTTATGCCAAATCTATAGATTAGAACTGTATTGAGGTCCCAATAAGTGTCATTGAAATCTGTGGAACGCATTTCGGAAAAACTCGAAATGGGATGTTATGTGGAAAGGGTCTTGTGTCAATTTTTATGTGGACACATCAGAGTGAAAACTAGCTATTAAAAAATATTTTTAACAGACCCCTTAGATTCCTGTGTGAGTTTTCTTTCAACGTTTTCCCGCAAAATATCTCCAAACGGGAGGACGTCGATAAATTGCAAAAAAAATGTAGATTTTCATAAATGTCGATTATACTGTGCAATCCACAATTCAAAAATGTCGATAAAAATTTGACAGCCAAAGTAAAATATCGACATTCAAATAAGTCGTTTGCTGACATGTTGATTTGGAAAGAAAGATGTTTAAAAAGCATGTATTCCAATTTGTATTAAAAAGGAAAACATCAACATCAATATTTTTTAAACATATTCGCAAACGAATCGCAATCTTCGATAGGAATTCCAGTTTCGAATAATTGGATGTCGCATTGAGAATAGAGTTCAGTTGGTTTTCTCTCTTAATGATATCCCTTCTAGGCTTCTTTTGTTCTCCGTTTTGAACTTGAGTTCATGAATTTTTAACAATAATAAAGTCGTTATTTCAATTTGATATTAATTTATATAAACCTACATGTGATGTTCCAACTATTATTTTGAGGCTTCCAGATGGAAGCATGTACCACTCAGAATTGACGGTTCTTTGTTGTTCTAGTGGTACGGTTGCGACATGTCCAGTTTTTCCGAAAAAGCAGGCGACCATTTGCTTGGAAGTGCTTCGTGCGCGAAAAACTTTTGTTGAATTTGGCTCAATTTGAAACACCCATACAGTCGGCTGCTGTTTTCTTTTGGGCTCATACGCGAAAGTCCACGATTCATCACCTGTCCCTATGTCATACATAGAAGTGTTTCGAAGCACCGCGATCGTATTTTTGGAGCATTTCTTTCGACCAATCGACACGACTCTTTTTTTCAGCGATTGACAAATTATGTGGGATCCAACGCGAACAATTTTTTTTGACGGTCAAATGTTCATGCAATATTGAATGTCCCACTAATGCCTAAGGTTGCCTCAAACTCACGGTAGGTCACATGCGGATCTTGGAATTTCAGTTAGCTCACAGTATCAATGGAAGAACAACTGATTTTGGACGACCTTCACGAAATTCGTCTTGGAGTGAACTACGACCTCGTTTGAATTCACCATACCATCGAAAAACACTGGTCGTTGATAGAGCTTCATCGCCGAAAATTGAATTAAATTCATCGATGCACTGGTGTTGAGTTAATCCACGTCGAGAGTTGTAAAATATAATCGCACGAAAATTTCCACGATATAATTCTATCCATCTATTCTAAACGAGATGAATCTTTTAAGTTACTGTAAACAACGCAAATAGCGCTCGTATGTCAAAACGTTCTGAGTACGTATAACCTCAAAAATGTCAAACTTTACGATAGAGCTGGCACTTGCCAAATTGCAGCACTAGTATTACTTAATCCCGAAATATAAAATGCAACCTTCGTAAACTTTTAAGTCGAGTTAAGTCAAGAGTCAGTGTAGATCTCGAATTTTGCACGGCACCACCTCTTTCGAGCTGCTGCACTCAAAGAGTAATAACTGTCTAAGAAAGTTTCTCAGATTTCGCCGTTCGGAGTCGGCAGAAAACTGTAGGTGCCTTCTACAATTTTTTCCGACCCCAAACGGCCAAGGGGCCACCATGGCGTAGTGGGTAGAGTGGGACGCTCACACGCCGAAGGGTCTAGGTTCAATACCCGGCTGAATACCTCGAATTTTTCACGGCACCACCTCTTTCGAGCTGCTGGCAACACTCAAAGAGTAATAACTGTCTAAGAAAGCTTCTCAAACTTCGCCGTTCGGAGTCGGCAAAAAACTGTAGGTCCCTTCTACTCGTGAGAGAACAGTAGTGCGCACAACACGAGTAGTTGATGAGCAAGCTAGGCCCTGGTCCCCCTGCGGACTGCAGAGCCAACGTTTGTTATTATAAGAACAACGTAAATATCATCCCCGCATGATGACATTTTGAACGATTGTTGTTACCCCGATATACTGCTAGGCCGAGGTATTCGAAATCCTTGGTTTGCTTCCTTTCCCGGAGGAATGTCCAGGAAGTCGACAGATGTGGGATTGGGTTTTACGTGATCACCTGCCCACGGGGTCCATTTTCCCAAGAGTCGCAAGTAACGCAAGACTAAACGCCTTAGTTACCCAAGTACCAAACTGAGATCATGCTTGAGGGGCAATCACCCCACCTTGGTTTGATGCGAATCATTTCTAAAACCTCTTCCGCTCTCTGGGTCGCAGCGCCCGGTTGAGAACTCCACACTGAGAAGGGATAGTCCCCTAGCCGCCTTGCCTAATTGTGGGTGAACAATGAACTAGGCAAGTCAGCGCAGTACACTATCCTCGACTCTACCCGCGATGTTTGGTGGTAAGCCACAGCCACCACGATACTCCCACAAGGGGCATGGTCAGGCTGGAACCGAAGTTGCAGGGGCTCCTGACCAGAAAATAGCCACTGGTCAAGCTGTTACTACCAGTCAGGTTCCCTCAAAGCCTGGGTCTGTTAGCCGCCATCCCGCCACAGATGGTCTTTCCTTCATCAGTGTTTCCGTCGTCACTATAAACAGTAATACGAATGTGAGTTTGAATCATGTGATTCATAAACCCAGCCACATCATCTGGACCAGGCAGTCGATAGTAAAATGTGGCTTTTTTTTGTAATGACCTACGCTTTCCTGGTGCCTTCTTGGGAATGGCATTGCTTTAGGTATGTGACATTCCCAGCCAGACCTACATATTTGTGTAGTTTTCGTTTCACTGACAGAATTTACTTATTTTAGGAACATCGCGTGTCTGGCAAATTTATGATCTTCGAACAATCTTATGTTGGAGAACTTGCATTGTAGTAAGTCAAATAATTTTTGCAATTAGGTATTAACTACATATTTATGTGAAACTGGCGGCAAATGTGTTTATCCTTCAACCTTCAGTGAGTTGTAATTCGTCATCCAGCTGAACCCATTTTTTATTGCTTAGGTTCCCGTCATCCCAAACAAGTCAACCGATTTGTTTTTTATTATTATTGGTATTCCGATCTCTACACATACCAGTTATATTGACGCAAATCATGTCATCATTTCAATCATTGCACGCCTGGTTACCATTAAAAATTGCCGACGATCACCGGCCTTTGGTGGTCACAATGTGGCCCAAAACTCATTTAAAACTTTCAAAATCTTCAAAGCCACACTAATTTGTTTCACATTGGCCCGCTGCTGCCATCATAATAGTGCCGAATATAACCATCATCTCCGTCCATTAGCTATTGCATCCCGCCGAGCGGCACTGCATTATCACAAAAGTAAATTCGGTGCCCTACATTTCCAATTCGCTGCCCATTGTGCGGTTGATCCACACAACACTGGGCCGACAGCGCGAGGGAGAGCGAAGGCAGCGTCACCCGCCATTTCTAATTGCCACACTTAATTTAAAATATTAAATAATTTGATTGCATTATATCGTCAATAATAAGCCGCAACATGAATACACATGAGAACAGCGGTAATAGTCCAGGGGCGACCGGTCGGCGGCCTGGCATTAATAATTTGATTTTCCGGAGTGGCAACAACTCAGACTCCGGCCACTCATTGAGGCGTTCGGCTGTGCTCAAACTCACTAACCTTGTTGTTGCTTGTGTTCGCTGGTTTTTTTTTCTCTGTTGTGATCTAAATGGCACCAACTTCAGATTCAGCATCGAGCCGATACTGCGCGGCGACGGGGAATGAGTATGTGGCGGGGAAATAAACACAATTATTTAACACACAACCAATTCCGCATCCGTGATGAATTCAAAAATAAAAATTATCCAACCGTCCAGTCTCCATTGAGAAGAACAAGCGCACAACGCCCACGTAAACACCTCGAACTGGAGCTGTTCAAGTGGGAGAGTGGCGCGCCACGGTGTTCGGGGCGCTCGCATAACACATCATTTTCTCAATTAAACCGCTCGATAGCCGAAATGTATAGCATTTCATTTATGAGGATTTTATGCGAGAGCGTCGAGAGACGCCATCGGGAATGCAAATGACACGACCACTGTCCGCCGCATAAACCATTTCGACACAGAATGATGAATATTTTAATATTCATACGAGTTAAAATCTGCGACAGTGAGAGCTTGTCCTCGTTACTGGAATTGGTGAGACGATGCGGGGGGTGTGGGAATGCAAAATGAGTCTTGAGACGGACTTCAGTTACGTGCTTTTTTTGGCGGGGCGAGAGGAGCAGGTGGCTTGAGATGTGAAGCAATCTTGGGGCGGGCTGGTGGAGTTGGCTGCACTGTACTCGGTGCAATGAGATGTAAGCTGAAAAGTAAGTTTTTCATGTAAATAGAGTTGATTGAGAAAATGTAAACAGGGTTTGCCATTAAAACTGCTAACTACTTTAGGAATCAATCCTGTTTCATCAGGTGTATTAAAAATTAATTTTTATTTAGGTTGGCAAATCTTGAGAAGTTGTTTTTGATTTCTTAATGTATTTGACTAATGTACTAAATAAGTCGAAGAGGATTACGGACGTTTGCGTTTTCTAAACCTCCTACTTTCCCGCTTAAGCATCTACGCTTCTGTAGAAAAAACGACCTTATCCACGTGTGGCATCTTTGACATCAAGTGTCAGAAAATAATTGAAAAAGAAAGGGACCCTCGAAAGAACCGACACATTAAAAATCCATCTAATGTTAAAACAATTAATAACAATAATTGGACGGCGCGATAGCCCAAAGCCTAGCTTGCTCATCAACTACTCGTGTTGTGCACGCTACTGTTCTCTCATGAGTAGAAGTGGACTGCAGTTTTTTGCTGACTCCGAACGGCGAAGTTTGAGAAGCTCTTTCTTAAATTTCTTTGATCGTTGTCAGTGAAAAATTAGAGGTGTTCAGCGGGAAATTGTGTCTGGACCTTCGGCGTTTAACTGTCGCACTCTACCTACTATGCCACGGCGACCACAAGTATAATTTAAAAACCACGGTCTATAGAAAAATCGAGAACAAAGTTTACTTCAAATTCGTCAATATTATATGCACAGTTAGACGTCGAAAAGGATAATGATTAAATTCGAACTGCAACAACAAAACATGAAAGTGGTTCCAAAATGATGGGGTGTGAGATTATCAATACGACAATATTTGGAAAATGCAAACATCGCCTACAGCTAAATGGAATAAGTCGCTTCGAAAGGTTTCCAGGCTTTGAGGGAACCTGACTGGTAGTGACAGCTTGACCAGAGGCTATATTCTGGTGCCACGGGAGGTCAGGGACCCTGGAACTTCGGTCCCAGCCTGACCGTGCGGTAGGCCCCTTTGTGGGGGCATTGTGGTGGCTGTGGTTTATCATCTAACATCGCGGGAGAGTTGAGGATAGTGTATTGTGCTGACTTGTCTAGCTGGTTGTTCACCCACAACTAGGCAAGACGGTTAGGGGACTATGTCTTCTCAATGTGGAGTTACCTTCTCAACCGGGCGCTGCGACCCAGAGAGTGGCAGAGGTTTTAGAAAGGCTTCGCATCAAACCAAGGTGGGGTGATTGCCCCTCAAGCATGATCTCAGCTTGGTACTTGAGTAACTATGGTGTTTAGTCTTGCCTTACTTGCGACTCTTCGGAAAATGAACCCCGTGGTATAAGCCGTAAAGGCAAGTGGTCACGTAAAACCAAATCCCACATCTGTACTTACGTGGTCGGGACCTTGGAGTTATGAAAATATCTTGCACTGATGGGACTTACGATGTTAGCCTGGTTCTCCAGACTAGACAGAGTACAGACATCATCTGGGAATTTGGTAGGGTAGTTTTCAGCGGACGAAGAGTTAGAGTGGCCATCGGTCATGGATGTTAAGGAATCCCACCGAGAGCAACACAGTTCCAAAGCTCGACCGGAAGTTATATTCTGGTACCAAGGGAGGTCAGGAGCCTCTGAAATTAAGTTTCAGCCTGACCGTGCGGTTAGCTCTCTTGTGGGAGTATCGTGGTGGCTGTGGTTGTACCCAAATCCCGGGGAGAACTGGAAGTAATCAACCGTGCTATATGATTTGATCTGCCCTGGATCGGATAAGGTCAGATGGTTGTGGGAATTTACTTCTGATTCGATGTGGAGTTGTATTCAACCGGGTTCTGTGACTCACAGAACAGCAGAGTTGTTAGAAAGGCCTCGCTATTTACCAAGGAGAAGTGACTGTCCATTAAGACAGGAACTCAGATTGGTACTTGGGATCCCCAAGGCGTTAGTCAGCGTTCTCCTGGCTACGGGTGCATGGACCCCGTGGTATTAAGGCTTAACGTCAGGTGATCACGTAAATCCTAATACACACATGTACATACGTGATCCAGATGGTGTGACTGGATTTATGAATCACATGAATCAAAATCACATCCGTATCACTGTTTATAGTGTCAACGGAATCACTGATGGAGAAAAGACCATCTGTGGTGGGATGGCGGCTAACAGACCCAGGCTTTGAGGGAACCTGACTGGTAGTGACAGCTTGACCAGCGGCTATATTTTGGTGCCACGGGAGGTAAGGAGCACCTGGAACTTCGGTTCCAGTCTGACCGGGCGGTAGGCCTCCTTGTGGGAGTATCGTGGTGGCTGTGGTTTACCACCTAACATCGCGGGTAGAGTCGAGGATAGTGTACTGTGCTGACTTGTTTAGTTGGTTGTTCAAGCACAACTAGGCAAGACGGTTGGGGGACTATCCCTTTTCAGTGTGAAGTTGCATTCCCAACCGGGCGCTGCGACCCAGATAGCGGCAGAGGTTTTAGAAAGGCTTCGCATCAAACTAAGTTGGGGTGATTGCCCCTTAAGCATGATCTCAGTTTGGTACGTGGGTAACTAAGGTGTTTAGTCTTACATTATCTACGACTCTTGGGAAAATGAACCCCGTGTTATAAGCCGTAAAGGCAGGTGATCACGTAAAACCAAATCTCACATCTGTCTCTGAACGGTAAAATTTAAAAGGTTGTTCATAGGCAAATGTTTTTCTTACGGATGGGAAGCAAGAAGTTGTGCCGAAGTAAGGCACGTCAAAGTGAAAAACGTTAAACCTGGCTTGTGAATCAACGCACATAACAACACTTCGCTGATAGCGGAAATCTTGCTAGAAACCTTAAAAACTATTAGACAGTGTCTATCTGAAACGATTCATTTAAAGTAATCGATGTAATGCTCACCAATGCACATCCTTTTCCTTGAAACGAAGATGTGAAATATTTTGTGGTTTAACATCTCCCATTGAGAAAAACTTTATTTACTGGCGGTTGAACGTCCAAAATTTCGTTTGGACCAGACTGTTGACCACAGATTAAATTATTTCAATTTTCAATGGTAATGCAATAGTATGAGAGGTAATAACGAATAAAAAACTTGCTTTTACTTAAATTTCATGAAGTGAATGTGTTTATCAACTGCGCTGCGGCTTCCAGGCTCGATTCCTTGACCGAACACGTCACATCTTTCACTGCATCACCTCTTTCAAGCGACTGAAAATACTCACAGAACGATAACTATCTATGAAAAAGCTTCTCAAATTTCGCTATTCAGAGTCGGCAAAAACCTGTAGGTCATCTCTACTCACGCACACAAGGAGTAGTTGATAAGGAAGGTGGTCTACCTGTGGACTGTCATGTTTATTGACATGCCTTTAGTGTAGGCGAATGAAAAATTGTTCATACATCACTACGCTTAGTACCAACTTTTGTTTTTTTTATTTTGATTTTTGTTTTCATCAAATTGATTCCAAAAATTTAAATATATACAGAGACGCGTTCCTAAATATTGCTATTGGGTTGCTATTGGGCATATTCGTGCGGTTTTGTTTTGTTTTTTTCCATATTTGAAAGTTTACTTAAGAAAAACATTTCCAATAGTATTATGATACTATGATTTTTTCCCAACACATGTTCCAATGGAATTGTAACAATGGAATATTACAAGTTATGCCATATCCTAACTAACCGCACTAAGTTATAGACCCAATACATTAACCTACTCGCCGCCGTATCTCTTGTGTTTATGTTTATGTTATGAAAAGTAATCTAGGACTTTAACTTAGTTATGAACATCAACAACGAAATAACTGAAAGACAACATGTCTACCACTTCTGTATACGTTTACAATGTATACAGAAGTGGTAGAATTTATTTAACCTATAAATTTCTGTTCCTTTATAAGTTCTTATGGCGAAAAAGGTAAGTCACATGACGTTTTACTATAATATCATAAAATATTAAATTTGTAAAGTAATCTCAAATTGCCCCTGCACAGAAGTACAGGGTTTTTTTTATTAGAAAATGTTTCTTAATTTAAATAGGAAACCTAAGTCTGTTGATATTTAGGACCACGATTTGCAATAAATGCCTACATTCCTCAGCGAATGGATTCAACCAACTCTTGCAAGTTTTCTTCGCTTCTTCATAGAGATGTTGAAAATGTCCTTTTTTTTAAGCTTAGATCTCTTTTATAATAATGATAATTGTTGGCGCTAGAGTCCGAAGGGGGAACAGGGCCTAGCTTGCTCATCAACTACTCGTGTTGTGCGCGCTACTGTTCTCTCACGAGTAGAGGGGACCTACAGTTTTTTGCCGACTCCGAACGGCGAGATTTGAGAAGCTTTCTTAGACAGTTATAACTCTTTAAGCAGCTCGAAAGAGGTGGTGCCGTGAAATATTCGAAAAATTGATGTTGAGCTGGGAGTCGAACCTAACCCCTTCGGCGTGTGAGTGTCGCACTCTACCCAATACGCCACGGCGACCACTAAGATCTCTAAGATAATAGGATTACATGAAGGCCAGTCTAATACAGATGCCATTTGTTCTTGGAGCCATTTTTTGGTATGAGTCGCTGTGTGCTTCAAATCATTGCCCTGTTGGAAGATCCAAATAGCAGACAAGTGTTATTCAGAATATGGATGTAATGTGTTTTCCAATATCTCACAATATTGGAATCTGTCGATTCGACCTTCAATCTTATGAAGTGGACAAACGCTGTACCACTTATCCTAATGGAACCATCTCCATGTTTGACTGTTGGGCAGGTGTACTTTGGGTTAAATTCATTGCCCGGCGAACAGTGTCCTGACGATCAGATGAAATTCTATTTACTTTTGTTTCATCAGTATATACAGTTGTGTTCATAAAAATAGCAGTGCTCCTCAAAAAAGACAAATAATTTTCTATTAATTCAAATTGTTTTATTATTTTTTTCAAAAAATGAATACAAAAGTAAAGTATTTCAGTCTGAACAGGTATATCACAGAATAAACGTTGTTCATAACTTTTAACTATTTTTTTGGTCGTAGTAACATTTCCCAGTTGTTCATAAAGCTAGCAGTGTTTAGAATTATGCTGTGCCTAGGCAACAGAAATCAATGAAACAATATGAAATCATTATTATTTACAGCTTACCATTAGTACTTTGTAGCAAATCCTTTGTTTTTTATCACTCCGCTGCATGTTTGTGGCATTGAGTCCACCAGACTCCGACATCTCTCAACTTGTCTAGCTTCCCATAAGTCTCGCACTACCTCCCACAATTCCTTGGCGTTTTTTGGTTTGGTCTAATGGACAGAATTTTTAACAACGCCCCACAAGTTCTCAATGGGGCTTAGGTCAGTAGATTGTGCTGGCCACTCCATAACGGTTATTTTTTTTTCATCAAACCAAGATTTTGCCCGTTTTGACGTATGTTTTGGGTCATTATCTTGTTGATATACCCAAACTAGTGGCATTTCCCTCTCGGCATATGGCAACATAACCTCTTCTAAAATTTTAACGTCCTCAGCATCGTCCATTATACCATTGATAGGATGTATAGGTCGAACCCCATTATATGAGAAACAGGCCCAAATCATTAGTTTTGCTCCTCCGTGTTTAGAAGTTTTAACTGTTTAACGGGTATTTTCTTCATTCTTTGGTCTTCTTACATATTCCCGACGACTCTTGGACCCAAAGAGTATTCCTCCACTTCTCCTTAGGCCAATCTTTGTGAAATTTTGCGAATGCCAGTCTTTTTTGCACATACTTTTTTGTCAAAAGCGGTATTTTTCGCGGGTTTCGAGTTGGTAGTTCAGCCTCTAGAAGACGTCTTCTAACCGTCACAGAGCTCACCGGAAGTTTGGGTTCATCCCTTATCTGTCTGCTGCTTATTGAATGGTTCCTCCTTTGGCATGTTGATAATTTTTCGGTCAGTTCGCTTAGCTGTCACTGTTTTCGGACCGCGTGTTTCGGGCCTAGCTTTCCACTTTAGCTTTCCTATGATTTCCCGAATTGAAGCATATGTTTCTCCCTCCGAACGCAATTTTTTTTTATCAAATTCCGCATATCTTTGGTACAATGTTTTGATCGACCCATATTTCTAACTTTAAAGTACGTTAACAAAAGACAACATATGCGAACAAATTTACTTACCAAACAAGAATACACAAATATTTTTTTAAATTCTAAACAACAATTTCTGGGACACTTTATGGTAAATCCAAGAAACTCTGCTATTTTTATGAACAGGCTTCAATCATCAGATTTCAATGAATGTGTGAAAAAATGAGAAAGTAAGCCTTTTTTTATTTCTGGTATGGTATCTCAGTCACCGGAAAACACAATTAAACCAGTTGTACATTTGGAGAAAGGATCTTCTTAGAAATATGTTGCTAATTATCTAAGTCGTGTAACTACTGCTATACTAGAACTGTATAACGTTTTTCCACTCGGAAGCAGTCCAATGCTTATATTTGCAAGCAACCTCCAACCTTTTGTTAGGGTTACGCTTAGTTAAAAGTGCGTTCTTCCGAGAAATGCGTAAAAAATACCATCACCAGGCACCTTTCATCAGTGTCTATAGATAGGTACAGTATTAGAATTGCCAAAAACCTCATTGTGAATTTACATAGCCGTAGTATGTGGGAACTTCTCACTCTGACGCGAAAAAGTCGATCTTCGTTAGCCTTCTTCATTAGCGTTCTTCGTTGTTAGCCCTTTGTTTTCTCTTGATTTTTCCACTGTCCCATGCTTTTTAAAATAGTGAACGCCATTAAAGGCCATTTTCTTTGAGCGTTTTTGCAGTTTTAAAGTCTCATTGCCTTGTAATATCCCACAATGACTTTTTCTGGCTGCAACTTTGCATGAAAATTTCTTCCCCATTGTTCACAACTGACTTAATTATTTCTACTATACTACTTTAATCCTTTAATACAAGAAATCAAAAATATTGATCAATTAATTTTCTCTGCTTCAGAATGAAAATACTAAAAATAAAACGCAAATAACGCAAGTGAAGTGCAGAAAGAGTAGAGTGGAATTTGATGATTCCAAAACCCAGTTCATTCTGCTGCCACCCAAGCAATCCCAAAGTATCGAGCCATTATTTATGAATGGCTCTTGCGCTGTTAAAACCGAACAACTTTTCATCCTTGGTATGTGTATCAACTCACAATTAAGTTGGAACGATCAAGTGTTCGGAATCGGCAAAAATACAGCGAGATGACTACCTTTTTTATTTATAAATATTTTTTACCCCCTTGATCTGGCAATAATATACAAAGCGCACATCCTCCCGAGACGCTCCTATCTGGTTCGAAGATACTTAGATAGATAGGATAGAATAGGATAGGATAGAGTTCAACAGCTTACGATAAAAATTATTGTAATAATAATACTTGGAAACCAATCCACTCTGTAGAACATCGAAGAAATGTTCCATCTTTATAACTATTTTATCGTAGTTTTAACAAAAAAATGGTGCAATGAGTTAGAAAGCTGCATTCCTTTTCTTCAAGAATTTACCCGCAATACTCGCCTCACTACGAATGTTCACCGTTCACCTTAAAGCCTCCCTTCGGGCGTACAGTTGGAGTATATAATTACCCCGCATTACAATCCACAGGCATTTTAAACCAATGTCCACCGGTACCTCCTTTTCCTCTCTTCCTCTATGCGGGGCTGTGACTTAATTGCAGTCACCTAAGGGTACCAAGCAACCCCTAAGCGCGCCAATTATAAAAAAAAAATATCATCAAATCAAATCATTTTTGACAATTTTCTGTTTTCAGTTGTTGTAGCAAAAGTTACTGAATAACATTTTTCTCGTACATCCATCTGTTTTCTTGAAAGTGTACCACGTATGTACAGATGTGGGATTTGGTTTTACGTGATCACCTGCCCTTACGGCTTATATCACGGGGTCCACTTTCCCAACAGTCGAAGGTAACGCAAGACTAGACGCTTTAGTTACACAAGAAGCAAACTGAGATCATGCTTGAGGGGCAGTTACCCCACCTTGGTTTGATGCGAAGCTTTTCTAAAACCTCTGCCTCTCTCTGGGTCGCAGCGCCCGGAATGCAACTCCACACTGAGCCGGGATAGTCCCCTAATTACCTTGCCTAGCCATGAATTAACAAATAACTCGACATCATCGACTCTACCCGCAATGTTAGGTGGTAAACCACAGCCACCACGATACTCTCACAAGAGGGCCTACCGCACGGTCAGGCTGGAACCGAAGTTGCAGGGGCTCCTGACCTCCCGTGGCACCAGAAAATAGCCTCTGGTCAAGCTGTTACTACCAGTCAGGTTCCCTCAAGGCCTGGGTCTGTTAGCCGCCATCCCGCCACAGATGGTCTTTTCTCCATCAATGTTTCCGTTGTCATTATAAATAGTGATACGGATGTGATTTTTGAATCATGGTATTCATAAATCCAGTCACATCACCTGGAGCAGCTCAGAGACAGCAATAAACTGTAGGTTTCCTGCCTACTACTGACTAAACTGAGTAGCTGCTTAGGATTCTAGACTTTGTGCTTCCATGGACTATAGCCTTTGTTGACTTATTATTTCATTTCAACAATGTCCCTAGCTCCAAGATGTTTCGGTTCTTTGGCTCTTCAAAATGTTCGATTTCGACATTAAAAGGATCATGATATAGAATAAAGTAGCTGATCCCTCGTTAAACGTGTCAGTGATTCTCAGTAAAATATCTACATCGGATTTGCCACAGCAACAGCTTGTCAATTCAGGCTAAAGAAAAATAACTACTTCCGGTTCAAGTCCACCCCACCATCACAATCTCCCAACTTACCAGTTATTTTTATTTTCATACATCAAAAGTTATCTAATCCAAGAATTGTCCCAAAAAAAAGAAGCAAGCCAACACCAATAGCATGGCCAATCACTGAAAACTGACTTCACACGGCAATTACTGCCGACAACACACTTTCGCTTTTATTGCCCGCCCGTCTTATTATTCCGCGAGCGAGCGTCATTTTGGCATTCCACCATACACAAGAAGCATAAATCCCCCGGGCACATCCAACACACCAGAACATCCCTGGAATAAAGAATAACGACAGTTTACTTTTAGCTATCTAAACATTTAATTTCATATTACATCTTGTGTGCCACACCAGCTCTGAGTCCCAGCCATTCCGGCGTGACTGAGCGCGTCGCGTCGTCGTCGTTGATGTCGTTGTCGTCTCTGGGTTCTTTCCACTGTTGAGAATCTCAGATTTATATGTGCTTCGGTGTGAGAGCGAGACACAGCGAGTGTGGGTCCAAGAACACCACAAGAAGAAATGTGTATTCCTTCAACAGAAATTTGTATTCACAAACGGACAACCGGTACTAAGAAAATCGTAAACAAAATGTTAATGCATTTAAATTATAGAAGAGGCACAGCCACAACAAGGAAAAAGAACCAATGAACGAACGGACGAGATACAAAGGCAACTCGGCACTCTGGAGCTCGTTGGTGGAACTCTGTGGCACTGCGACACAACGTCCGCCAATGTAGCGAGCAGAAGCAGCGAGCTCGGTCGGACGATCGGTCTGCGGCCGTGCCGTGCCTACATACATATTAATGGGGCGACCGGAGACATTTAAAATTCTAGAATGTTATTTTGAACCCCTATGTCGATTTATTCTATCTGAGAATTAAAATTCAATGAAATCAACGCAGAACGGATAACGCAAAGCCAGTCAGCGAGCCAGCGAAACAGAGCCTACTTGTGCACAGCATGTGCGTCGCGTTGAGTGTGTGTGTGGAGGGCAGGGCAGGGTCTATGAATTCTGATTTGTCCCTTCAGTTGACCTTCCTGTGACCCACACCTCCCCCTCCTCCGCCTCCTCATACGCCACATGCATTCGGGGTCTGTTTCGTAATAGTGCATTAAATTGAAGCAATCCGACGACACCCGATCACTGTTCCCGTCGACACCGCCATCTCCATCGCCATCATCATCATCAAAGTTGAATCGTCATCGCGCCAAACCCAACTCGCAAGACCGGTTACCCAAAACCACACACAACACAGAAAAATGGTTAAGCTGCGTTTACGCAACACACAAACACGGCCATAGGCGGGCGAATATATTAACATTTTATAAAAGTTGTTCAAGGCCAAGCCGAAAAGTGTTTAGCACGGTCGCCGCCACAGCTCGTCTTCGTTTCATTCATCACGTAAATAGGTGCTCCCTATATGCAACATGAATCTTTAAACATCCCCACCAGCGCGGTGACGGCGGCGGCAAATCGATCGACGATGTCCACAACAGCAGCAGCAGCAGCAACACCATCCGCACGATCGGTGCTCACCAATTTGGCACAATCGGTTGCTAAAGATGCGTTTTTATTGGACGTATCTATGAGGTAACACGACATTTGCAAGACAGCGACGGGGCGGCAGCGCAACACAATAAATCGAACGGATTCGGTGATGGTTGTGATTGCTGGTGATCGCGCGTTGACTCAGAGCGATTTTGACATTTCTTTGTCCGTGCCAGTGGTTGCTGTCGTTTGTCAAAGACCCAATTTCGCGTTTATGGTGCGCACAATCGATAGAAACAAAGTGCATGACAATCCGCGCCGAATCCAGCGCTGAATACGCTCGATCGTGAGGTTTGTACAAATTGCTCCGCGTGTCATGTATGGCGGATAGTAGAAGAATGCTGGTGGACACTGAGTTGATTCATTGTTAGATGAGAGTGTGTTGCAGCTGCGACACCATGCCGAGGGGCAGGGATATCTATTTTTTCTGTGGTATGTCTGCTTTTGACATTTCTAAGCTTGGATTGAAATTTATTGCATGCCAGCAGTGGTGTCGGCGCGGTGAGGGAGCTGGCAAGGGTTCGCGCAAAGTTCAATCCAAACGGATTGCGCACTGTGTTGCGTGAGCACTTGCGTTAAATGCTTTCGGAGGGCTGCGGGCGTCGACGAGACAGTACTATGTCTCATGGAGACAGTTTGGTGTAAGAGGCCTTACGGGGTTAATGAGGGACATTGTTAGGCGGTCTCAAGGCAACTGGCGTTGGTTTTTTGTAGATTAACAAACGAGTTGCGAGTGATGTCCCCGGCAGTAGTCACCGGGGCGTTCTGTTGCGTGCATTTACCAACCTATGCGATCGATCTGCTGCACGTAGCTTCGAATTCTGACTTTTCATTGACGAGGTCGGAGAAGAAATGGGAAGTCTATTGGTGAGCCTCTCCAAGAACTTACCTTAACTTATCGAACGTTAAAAATGCTTCAGCGTAAGTCGGAAGGAAGGGAAAGTTACGTCTCTAAACATCCACATCAGCAAATTAAGGGACGTCGAAGAATGTGGGAAAAAAGATCCGAAATGGGAAGAGGGGAGAAAATTATGGCAGCAAGGAAGCCAGGAAGACTGTTTCGTGACTTTGAAGTCTGCAGCTTGACTAGATTACTTGATTTTCCATACGCTGTAAAAATTTGTAGCTGCCTTTCTGGTATATCAGAACACGAAGCAATGAAGGTTGTGAAAGGAGATGGGACTAATCTGAACATAGGTTCCATATAAAGATATCTCAGTCATAAAGACTGCTTTATACCTTTCCCAAACTTATCCATAAGAGGAAAGGATTCGTCTGATCCGTGCAACCTTCGGTCGATAAGTCTTCGTCCGAATATTAGCAAGGTTTTCGAAAAGATGGTTAGTAGAGCTCTGCTTGACTGGGTAGAGGTAAAAAATTTCATATCGGATAGCTGACATTCAATGGAACAAGTGCAAGAAACAATGCACAAGTGCGGTGCTGATTGATCTGGAGAAGGCCTCCGACATTGCTTGGTTGGAAGGAGTTTTTTACAAACTCAGTGGGCTCGGCATGGACAACATTATATTTTTTCTTCGTGTTAAACATGTCAAATTTTGTACCAGAAAGTGATGATTTGCGGAAAGCATTAATTTTTTGTTTTCATTTGAAGAAAAGTCCTGCAGAGTCGCATCGAATGCTTGTCGAGGCATATGGTGATCATGCTCTATCAGAAGCAACATGCAAAATATGGTTTCAACGGTTCAGAAATAATGATTTTGATGTGAGAAATGAAGAACGTGGAAGAGCACCAAAAAAGTTTGAAGACGCCGAATTGCAAACGATATTGGATGGAGATGACACTTTGAGTCAAAAGCGAATGGCAGCAATGTTAAATGTTGCACAACAAACAATTTCTGACCGTTTAAAAGCTATGGGAAAGATCCAAAAGTGTGGAGAATGGGTGCCACATGAATTGAATAAAAGACAGATGGAAAACCGAAAAAACACTTGTGAAATTTTGCATCAAAGACACGAACGAAAAGCGGTTTTCCATCGGATTGTTACTGGCGATGAAAAATGGATTTATTTTAAGAATCCTGAACGGAAAAAATCATGGGTTAATCTGGGACAACTATCAACATCGACTGCAAAACCAGATCGATTCGGCAAGAAGACAATGCTGTGTGTTTGGTGGGACCAGAAAGGTGTGCTGTACCACGAGCTCCTAAAACCTGATCAAACCGTTAATACTGATCGCTACCGACAACAAATGACCAATTTGAACCATGCATTGATCGAGAAACGACCAGAATGGGCCAGAAGACACGGCAAGGTAATTTTGCTCCATGGCAATGCACCTGCACACAAAGCAAAACCGGTTCAGGATACAATCAAAACACTTGGCTGGGAGCAGCTACCCCACCCGCCGTATTCACCAGACTTGGCTCCTTTCGACTACCATTTAATCGATGCGACACGCATTGGCTGAGCAACACTTTGATTCCTACGAGGAGGTCGAAAATTGGGTGTCTGATTGGTTTGCTTTAAAAGACGAACAATTTTATTGGCGTGGTATTCACAAATTTCCAGAAAGGCTGTCAAAATGTGTAGAAAACAATGCCCAATACTTGAATAGAATGTTTTTAATTTCCCATTAATAATTGGTGTTTTGTTTTCCAAAAAAACGCTCATTTCATTTCATTATATACCTGGTAATAATAATAATAATAATTTTTGGCACTACAGTCCACAGGGGGACCAGAGCCTAGCTTGCTCATCAACTACTCGTGTTGTGCACGCCACTGTTCTCTCACGAGTAGAAGGAACCTACAGATTTTTGCCGACTCCGAACGGCGAAATTTGAGAAGCTTTCTTAGACAGTTTATACTCTTTGAGTGTTGTCAGCAGCTCGAAAGAGGTGGTGCCGAGGCAAAAACATGCCTCGGATAATGAGAGATGAACTGTTGAAGACCCCAGCAAACGTTTAAAGGACAATGATTTTCGCTTTTGCACGTGGAATGTGAGGTCCCTTAACAGACCACTTGCAGCCGAACAACTTGGGGAGGCCCTTGACTGCTACAAGGCAGACATTACCCCCATCAAGGAAGTGCGATGAGATGGACCCGGCAAGAAAACGATGAAAGACTGCGACATATATTCGTTCTACAGCGATTGCTACAGAGAGAAAGCAGTGCTTATTCGGGTACGGATTTGTTGTTCGAGGCAGAGATAGGCAAAAAGTCTTGAGCTACGACCCCGTCAGCGAACGCCTCATGACAATCTGCATGAAGGCTGAATTCGGGAACATCAGCCTAATATGCGCTCACGCCCCGACAGAGGAGAAGGATGACAACACCAAGGATGACTTTTATGATCTCCTAGAAAGAACATACAATCGATGCCCTAGACACCGAGATCGTTCTGGGAGACTTCAACGCTCAGCTGAAAAAGGAGAACATCTTTGCTGGAGTCATCGGTAAACACAGCCTACACGACAACACATCCGGAAACGGATTTGGGCTGTTGGGCTTCGCCTCTGGGCAGAACCTCTCTATAGCTAGCACGCGTTTGCCACACCTGAACATCCACAAAGGAACCTGACGATCTCCTGATTAATCCACCGTCAATCAGATTGATCACGATGCGATCGACGTCAGACACTTCTTCAATATTCTCGATGTCCGAACCTTCCGAAGTGCTAACATCAAATCGGATCATGACCTTGTTGTAGCCAATCTAAGAACCCGGATATCGAGAGAACAATGGAGTGGAGACAGGCCAAAACGGTTTGACGTCGAAAAGCTACAATCGCAACTTTGCCGACCGAGTCTCCCTCAAACTCGCTCAGAGTTCGACGCTTCCTACACAACGAGGGCTGTTCGTGAACTCTACGAACAGAGAAAAACTGAAGAGCACCGGCTTCTCAGAAGGAAAACGAAGGAGCATGAGAAGCGCGAGAAAGGTGTTATGGCAGGAATGAAGTCCGAAAGTCTTACCGAAAGGTAAAACAGCTAGCCGGAGGATACAAAATTCGGACCGGGATCCAAGTGGACAACTCATGGTAGGGTCGCAGTCTGTGCTGAGAATCTGGAAGGATCATTTCTGTTGACTTCTTAGCGGCTATAACGGCCCGAATTTCACTGTAAAGCCGAATGTTCTACTTAACTTGGACGATGATAGACAAGAATTCCGCCCCAACTTAGACGAAGTCAAGATATTAATATCGAAACTAAAGTCAAACAAAGCTGCTAGAGCGGCCCGGCTGGCCTCAGAATTCTTTAAAGCAGCTGGAGATGACCTGATGGTTGAGCGCATGAATAATCTTCTACCAAACTCGTTACATTGGGAAGCATGACGATGACGAAAACCCTCGCTGCTCCGTCAAGGTCGATAGCAAACTCATCGATATCATGAAAGTTACAAAAGGGTTTTAAACAACGCGGCACGCTGTAATGTGACTTCTTACACACCGTCTTAGAAGAGTTCCTGCGTAACTCATACGTCAGCACCAGAGGCCCTAAAAGTATTAGAATGCGAGCCATTGAAACATCGCAACCTAGGACGGAGTCTTTTCACACAGGTGGAGGAGGACCTCAACGCCTTTGAAGTGCGCAATTGGCCGCAGCTAACGAAAGATAGTGCTGCCTGCTGAGGCTTATCGGTTGAGGCCTAGCTCCAGCCAACATCGATTGAGGCCCGGTTTTGTTGCAATAGAGTGGATTCTCCTCTGGTCGACACTTGAATGTTAGTGATTATGAAAAAGAGCTTCCATTGACTTAACGATTTGACTAAAGCAGAAAGCTCTGAAGTTTACTCATAGATCCATCCTGAATTATCGTGACACATTGACACACCAGCTACCCATTCTCGAAAGATTGGTAGAGGACTTTATGATCCCTGCGAGTCGGAGTCGTTTAAAACGGATGTGGCCTTCACAATTCACATTATTTGATCAATATCAATTGGCACTTGCGTTTTTGCGTCCAACGAGCGTACGGTTGTACTGCAGGATGTTATGTACAGAGACGACGGCCAATCCATTGTCTTTACCTAATTGCAAAGTCGTGCTCAATGTCCTGTACTCCATGGCCGTATAGTCTGCCCTTGATTTGCACATCGTTCCTGATTTTATCACTTTCAAACAGAGGCCACAGACCACTAACATCGAATCAGTTTGCATCGAAAATTCGAATTTGTTTGCAAATCTTTTGTTGACGACATAACTTACGTGTTCCCACGTGACACCCTTGTCCATGACAATGCCTTTCTTGTTGACAATCGTTACGCTTTCAGGTTCGTGAGTGAAGTGAAGAAATTCTGCAAATTGTAAAACAAACACACTTCATATTTTAGGAGAGAGAGTCAGTACAGAAACAGAGGTGTGGATAAGAAGGTGATTCGCAAAAGCCCACACCCGCACATTTCTAGGTCTTTCTCTGTTTAACACTTCGTTATGTCATTTGAAAACATTCCTTATCAACGAAAACCTTTTTAAGAAGGCAGCGAACATCCGCAACCTTGACACACGCTGCCGAAATTCAATTCATCTCTTCCGCGTTTGAGACCTGCTGGGGTATCAACCTCTTTCGCCGCCGCGCCTTGCTCTCCGATCTCCCAGACAACATAAAGCATGCACGCCCCTTAAACCGACCTCCTTCCCTCGCAGTCGCCCGCTAGTCGAGTTGCTTTTATTCATGAAATTAATTAAAAAGTTCATAAATCAACTGTGAGCGTCTCGACCGTTTTCCCTGCCGCCTCTCGTACCCAATCAATTGCTAAGATCTCTGCGGGCGAGGGAAGTCCCTTTCTTTCGGTGCTGCTCTCACTGACCGTGTCGAATCTGGCAAATTGTGTTTTTTCTCTCTTTTGTCTATTCCCAGTCTCGTCTGGCGGGATGCTGATTGCTTCTCTACTGCATCGGAAGGATACCTGCAGACCGCAGCTGTCAACCTTGTCCAACCCGTACTCTGTCACTGTAAATCAAATTAATTTCGCAAGAAGCTCGTAACGCAGACGTTTACGTAATTTCCCAGCCAGCAGCGGATGTAAACAAATATCTGTGTCGAAAGTCAGCAACCAGGCTGCCCGCTGGAACTGAATCGGTCGACAATGAAGTCAATTGTATGCCAACGTCACACACCGATCATGAATTCGGGGAGTTTCGCTTTTTGGATGAATTCCATTAGTGTACCGCAGGCATTCCGCAAAAATTCTGTTACGCTCGTGGTAAAGGCTCACGTAAGTGTTGTCGGCGAGGCGGTGACGCCAACTGAACTTTGGGATATACTATGAGGATGTGAGGTTTAATTTTGTGTTTCGCTGACGCCTGTAATCTGTGGAGTGGAGTGTTTTTCACTCTCCGACCGGTTTCCGGTGATCCTACATAGTGACCCCTGTAGTCTTTTAGTAAGCTTTTGTGAGGCATTGACGTTTTAGTGTGACGTTCATATTTGGGCGGCAATTTAGTTGGTGGAAGTTGGTTGGAAAACCAAGCGGTAAGGATTCGTAAAGAAGAAACGGGGTATCTGTGAGGAGAGGACTTCTGCCACTGTGTACTGAAGCAATAGATGAGCTCTTCTCCCAAGAGGCTTCAGACAAGAGGAGTCTTTCAAAGATGACTCCTTTTGTCTGAAGCCTTTTGGCCTTTTTTGACTTTTATTCTGTTTTTTTTCTCTTAGGAATTATAGGCAAACCCACGTCACTTATTTGCACAACCTTCAGACGGATGCTTTAACGGGCGGTAATTCATCTTTAAGGCTTAATGTGTCTCGAATTTCAAACTGCACTTATCGGAAATCTTTCCAACAATCACCCAAGTGAATCGCACAAACAGCACGAGTATTTGAAGAAGTACGGCCAAAGTCCGTTTGCAGGTATGATTTTACAAAATTCTCAGCGTCGGGCGCCAATTGCCTTATTCTCTTTGAAGTTCGACGTGCGTTGGTTTCAACCTCTTGAAAATTTTATTGAACAAGCAATAATTAGAAGATGAATGACTCCTACGTCTCTTCAAAGGCTTTGAGGGTAAGATTTCTTCAAAAAATATCTGCGTTTGGTTTCGGTACTAAATTGCAACAAGTCTGACTTTAAATGTTTGTTTAAATTTTTCATCTTGCGCTTGATTGATGGTCTCTTGTGGATTCAATATACAATACGAAGGCGTTCTAGGACTAGCGCTTCGAGATGAAATGAAAATAGTAGGCTTTGCTGAGGATATCGCTGTCGTTACTGTTGAGGGTGCTAAGAATGTGCCTCGAGAATGCCGACATGGAACTTGCGGCACACAAAAGGGAGGCGGTGCGGATCACCTGGTGCAAGAAGGTGAAATATGTCAACTTCATAGTTGGAGACCAGACAATTCGGTCCAAGGAGTGCGTCGTGTTGGACAACAGGCTATCCTTCAGGGAACACATTAAGTATGTCACTTAAAAGGTATCACTTGTACAAGGAGCACTCGAATTCATTCAAATTTTAGTGAACCCGATTATGCATGTAGGATCCTACTTTCACGAGTAATCAATTTATTTCTTCTTTCTCTGTTTAACACTTCGTTATGTCATTTGAAAACATTCCTCGTCAACAACAACTTTTTTAGAAGCCAGAGAAACATCCAGAACCTTGACACACCATAACATCAGGGCTACTGAAGCGGATGATGACGTCAATGCAGAGTCTGTGCAATACGGATTATTAATGGTTTCATGACTATTCCTGATGAGGCGGCGTTCGTCATAACAGGAATGCTACTCATAGATGTTCTTGCAGACGAGATAATGAGGATGTACCACCGAAGAACCTTCGATCGCCACCAAGCGAAACGTATTAAAGGAGAGGAATGAGCAGCATCCATAGCATAGGACGCGTTCTCAAAAGGTTAACAGGTGCACATGCTCATCCCCGTCAACGAGACGTAGATATCAAGGCAGAGAAGAGCAAATACCAACTCTCAGAGTTCCTTTCTGGGCATGGCGGCTACCGTAAGCATCTGAACAGATTTGGGCACGACAATTCGCCGCTTCGCTCACAATGTCCAAACTCCGAGGAGGACGCATGTAGTTTTTCACTGTAGTCCCTTTGTGAACCTAGAAAACCTACCAAGCGCCGACAATAAGATCCCCTACATGATAAGATCTGTAGAGAATGGGAATAAGGTATGCTTACTCATTGTAAAAGTGCTTTCAAAACTAAGACAAAAAGGTCTTCCTTCCACTGTAAGGGTAAGTCGTGAACTAACCCCGCGAAGTAATACCAAACAGCAGTTCCGCGGGACGAGTCCTTGAAATGTGCAGGGTTTGGATTAGTGTGTAGGCCCTTTCCGTAATCGACTACCTCGGGTTGCGAATCGTGGTACGAAGTGCTTCGTGCGCGTGCAACTTCTGTTGGATTTGGCTCAATTTGAAACACCCATACAGTCGACTGTTGTTTACTTTCGGGCTCGTAAACCCACGATTCATCACCTGTCACGATGTCATAGACGTGTTTCGAAGCACCGCGACCGCATTTTTGAAGCATTTCTTTCGACCAATCGACCCGAGCCTTTTTTGAGCGATTGACAAATTGTGTGGGATCCAACGCGAACAAAGTTTTTTTTACGGTCAAATGTTCATGCAATATTGAATGTATAGTGGTCCCACTAATGCCTAAGGTTGTCTCAATCCCACGATAGGTCACGATCATACAATATCAGCTTACCTACAGCACCAATGGTTTCCGGAACAACAACCGACTTTGGACGACCTTCACGAAATTCGTCTTGGAGTGAACTACGACCTCGGTTGAATTCACCATACCATCGATAAATACTGGTCCTCGATGAAGCTTCATCGCCAAAAATTGAATTACGTTCATCCATGGACTGTTGTTGAGTCAATCTACGTCAAAAAATGTAAAAATTAATCGCACGAAAATGTTCACGATTTAATTCCATTTTTTGGGCGAGATGATTCAAGTCATCAGCCTTAACCATTTGCTTTAAGTCACTTGCATTCAGTTGAAATACCTGGGACTTCAAAAATTGGCGCCCCCTGGATAGCCATCACAATACCTGTTATATGGTGAACCCATGTATGCAGCCGTTTGTTCAGAGAACCCGACATACTTCGGATAAGGACGGATCAACTGTTAACGACCCCAGCAAACGTTTTAAGGAAAATGATTTTCGGTTTTGCAAGTGGAGTCTGAGGTCCCTTAAAAAGCCACGTGAAGCCGAACAACTTGCGTAGGCCCTTGACTGCTACAAAGCAGACATTACCGCCATCAAGGAAGTGCGATGGGATCGGCCCGGCAAGAAAACGATTAACGACTCATATATATACTACAGCAATTGCTACAGAGAGAGAACGCAGTGCTTGTTGGGATGCGGATTTGTTGATCGAGGCAGACTTAGGCAAAAAGTCTTGAGCTACGACCCCATCAGTGAGCACCTTATGACAATCTGCATCAAGGCTAAATTCGGAAACATCAGCCTAATATGTTCTCATGCCCTGACAGAGAAGTAGGATGTCCCAACTACGACACTAAGATCGTTCTAGGAGACTTCAACGCTCAGCTGGGAAAGAAGGGCATCTTTGCTGGAGTCATCGGTAAACACAGCCTACACGACAACACATCCGGAAACGGACTCAGGCTGTTGGGCTTCGCCTCGGGGCGGAACCGCTCTATAGCTAGCACGCGGTTCCCACACCTCAATATTCATAAAGGTACCTGGCGATCCCCTGGTCAATTCACCGTCAATCAGATTGATCACGTTGCGATCGACGTCAGACACTCCTCCAGTATTCTCGATGTCCGAACCTTCTGAAGTGCTAACATCAACTCGGATCATCACCTTATTGTAGCCAATCTAAGAGCCCGGATATCGAGAGAACAACGGAGTCGAGAAAGGCCAAAACAGTTTGACGTCGAAAACAATCGCAGCCGATTACTGGGAACTTTGCCGATCGAGTCTCCCTGAAACTCGCTCATAGTTCGACGCTTCCTGCACTAACCAAAGAAGAAAACTGGAAACGTTGTCAAGAAGCCATCAAAGAAGCTGCCACTGATGTGCAGGGTTTCACGTCACCACCCAGAAGGTACCCATAGTTTGAAGACGTATGCAGGCAAGCGCATACCACCAAACAAGACGCCTACAAGGCGACGCAGCATCGAACAACGCGGGCTGTTCGTGAGCTCTACGAACAGAAGAGAAGGGAAGAGCATTGGCTTCTCAGAAGAAAAAAGAAGGAGCATGAGAAGCGGGCGGACGAGGAACTGGAAAGGTGTTATGGCAGGAATGAAGTCCGAAAGTTTCACCGAAAGGTAAAAAAACTATCCGGAGGATACAAGGACCGAAGCCTGCCGGGATCAAAATGAACAATTTGTAGTATAGTCGCAGTTTGTGCTAAGAATCTGGAAGGATCATTTCTGTAGACCCCCTTTACGTCGATGACGTCTCCAATTTCTCTGTTAGGCAGAATGTTATACTTAACTTGCACGATGATAGACAAGAATTCCACCCCTAACTTAGACGAGTTAAAGAAAGCAATATCCAAGCTAGAGTCGAACAAAGCCGCTGGAGCGGATAGACTACCCGCAGAACTGTTTAAAGCAGCTGGAGATGAGTTGGTTGAGCGCATGCATCAGCTCATCTGTAAGATATACCGGCCACAAGGGAGCCTCGTACTTCTTTTAAATCAATTTCCGTAGGTTTTTGTTTCATGCGACGAATGTAAAAACTCACATTACCGATTGTAGAAATCTTCAATCTTTTCTGTGGAAGAAAAAATTCCTTGGATTAAATTTAACCACTGTTCAAAGGTCGAAGTCCATTCAATCATGTTGGAGCACATCAGTTTGTAGCCAATGAAATCATCTTGTCAATCTACGGTCCCTTCAATTCGAGATCAGAGGCCTCTATCTCTCCCAGCATCGCCAATTCGTCAAATGAACACAATTGGGACAACTAGCACTCCTATTCACCATTCAATCTCCCTGCCTAATGGATGACCCCAATTCGTCCCTGTTGCGTCCCAGCACCACCGCAGCACCAGCCCCCCAAGTCCGTTTTGAAGACGCGTTCCAATGAATCAATTCAATTGAAATCACATCAAACAGACAATTTTTGTGTTTTTATTCTTGTTGCTGGTGTGATGGCCGATGACGCACACACACACACAAACTCACATGACCGTGCGGTCGTACTAAAAAGGTTGTTGTTTCTCGGAGAGTGAAAAAAAAAAACGAGGAAAAAAACCCAAAGGAGAGAAGAGTTGTTTACTTAGGATCAAGCCATGAACGACCAACCCACGTCTGTTTTTCCCTTTTTCCTTTTTTTGCCCCTCAAAGTGCTAAAATCTATAAGTGGTGCCTGCAATAGGAATCTATACACAATGTGTGCGAGAAATTTGTTTGTTTTCCAAGGAACGCTGGGCCCGGGTGCTGAATTATGGACAACAACGCGCAGGAATAACAAACGCAAGGGCTCTAAAAAGTATATCACGACTGACCGGTGGCCATGGTCGCAGAATGACTCACCACTCTGTCTCGGTCTAGGAAGGGAGTTTTACGCGAAAAAATCTTTTGGAATTGATAGCGCCCGGAACCGATTTCAGTGAAGGAACTCGCTCTGAAAGGCCTACGCGGTAACACTAGCGTCAGCTTTATTTTTATAGATTTGCTAATTAATCTATTTATTTCTTCTAATCTGTCATCGCCACATTAGTTAGCAGAAACCACCTCGCAGCCTCTCCAAAGCCACCGACTGGTTTTGGCCGAGCCGTGATGGAGACTTGGAGAACGAAATCCGAACAATCACAAAATTAGCATAAATCAAGCGGTTTATTTGCACCTCGCTGACGTGTTTCTTTCACGTCTGTGTTGTGTTCCCAACATGCTAATTATAATTTTATTGATGGCGTTATGACTGCTTCATTCATTCTAAAGTAAGAGGAATTTCGGTGTGGAAATTTTGATATTATCGTCAAATGCTGAGCTTGATTTGCTTTTTTTTGAGCCTGAAGACGGTGAAGGTTAGACATGCCATGGGGAATCTCCCGTGAAGGTTAGACTAAGCAGAACTTCTGAGATCGCAACCAATCATCTTGTATACATAGAGATATTCAGAAAAATCCTCGATTTGCGAGATGTTGAAGTGTAGGATTTCAAACGTCAAAACCTTTATAGGGCGAAAAGATTGGTGCCACTGTGCAGAAGAGGCGAAATTTATTTGTAAATGGAATAATGGAACAGTATTCCTTTTCCGCGATGTTTGTGCAGTCATAAAACAGATTAAATCAAAGGCTTTTGCATCTACCAGGTATACCGGTATGAAATTGAAAATAAAACACTAATTATTAATGGGAAAGTAAAAACATTTTATTCGAAGTATTGGCTATTGTTTTCTACACATTTTGACCGCCTTTCTGGCAATTTGTGAATACCACGCCAATAAAATTGTTCGTCTTTTAAAGCAAACCAATCAGACACCCAATTTTCGACCTCCTCGTAGGAATCAAAGTGTTGCTCAGCCAATGCGTGTCCCATCGATTAAATGGTAGTCGAAAGGAGCCAAGTCTGGTGAATACGGCGGGTGGGGTAGCTGCTCCCAGCCAAGTGTTTTGATTGTATCCTGAACCGGTTTTGCTTTGTGTGCAGGTGCATTGCCATGGAGCAAAATTACCTTGCCGTGTCTTCTGGCCCATTCTGGTCGTTGCTCGTTCAACGCATGGTTCAAATTGATCATTTGTTGTCGGTAGCGATCAGTATTAACGGTTTCACCAGGTTTTAGGAGCCCGTGGTTTCTGGTCCCACCAAACACATAGCATTGCCTTCTTGCCGAATCGATCTGGTTTTGCAGTCGATGTTGATGGTTGTCCCAGATTAACCCATGATTGTTTCCGTTTAGGATTCTTAAAATAAATCCATTTTTCATCGCCAGTAACAATCCGATGCAAAACCGATTTTCTTTCGTGTCTTTGAAGCGAAATTTCAAAAGTGTTTTTTCGGTTTTCCATCTGTCTTTCATTCAATTCATGTGGCACCCATTTTCCACACTTTGGATCTTTCCCATAGCTTTTAAAAGGTCAGAAATTGTTTGTTGTGCAACATTTAACATTGCTGCCAATTGCGTTTGACTCAAAGTGTCATCTCCATCAAATATCGTTTGCAATTCGGCGTCTTCAAACTTTTTTGATGGTCTTTCACGTTCTTCATTTCTCACACTTTAAAATCATTATTTCTGAACCGTTGAAACCATATTTTGCATGTTGCTTCTGATAGAGCATGATCACCATATGCCTCGACAAGCATTCGATGCGACTCTGCAGCACTTTTCTTCAAATGACTTCGAAAACAAAAAATTAAGGCTTTCCGCAAATCATCACTTTCTGGTACAAAATTCGACATTTTTAACACGATGAAAAAATATGATGTTGTCTGTTCAATGACTTGATGTATACTAAATATTTTTGACAGATGTCATAGCAAACAAACATAAAATAAAAATAAGGGCTCGTTCACAACAAATGTTCCCAATCGAGACATTTGTATCTTGACGCTCACTTCATACCGGTATAACTGGTAAATGGAGTAATGGAACAGTATTCCTTTTCCGCGATGTTTGTGCAGTCATAAAACAGATTAAATCAGAGGCTATTGCATCTACAGTGGGGTGCAAAAATGAGTACCTGTTTTTACTCTTTGCACTTATAATGACATAACAATAAAAAATAAAAATTCAAATTGAAAATGAAAGAAAAATCTTGTTTCTTATCCAATACTAAACAAAACAACTTATAATTCAACACAGAAAACAACACATTCTAAGAAAAAAAACAATAAAAACAAAAAAAATTCCAATATACTCAATTTTGCATTTTTTTACTATAGAGCTTTTTTAGTATTTTGTCCATAGGCCCTTATTTCGTAAAATGCTTTCGATACGTTTTGGCATACTTTCCACCAATTTCTCTATGATTTCCTTTGGAATATTCTGCCATTCCCGCAATACTCGCTGTCAAAGCTCTTTCAAGTTGTTTGGGTTTGATGGATACTGTCCCCACCGCCTTTTTACGATTGACCACAAATGCTCAATCAGATTGAGGTCGGGACTTTGCGCTGGCCACTTGATCAACTTAAAATTTTGCTCAGAAAGCCATTTCTTTACGATTTTGGCCGTGTATTTTTTGTCGCCGTCTTGTTGAAGTGTGATTTCTTCCTCAGGACAAGGACTCAAATTTTAAAAATCAGGAAGATGATTTTGTTAGATATTCAAATAGTCTTCCTTTTTCATGATTCCATCAAATTTTTGCAGTGGTCCAAGGTGCCACCACGTGAAACAGCCCTATACCATGACATTTCCCCCATCATGCTTCACTGTTTCCTTAACATGGTGTCTTTGGATGATCTCCCCAGGACGGCACCAGCAATATTGTTTTCCGTCTGACTGAAAACGATTAAATTTGGACTCGTCTGACCACACTACACGCTTCCAGTCATCTGCTGTCCAATTTCGGTGTTCTTTGGCGATTCTCAGTCTTGCTTCAACATTTTTTTTTTTTTTTTGAGAGAGAGCTGGTTTTGGCTTCTTGACTGCAGAGATGTAACAAATGTCATGAAGAACCTTACTTGCAGTCCATCGACTGACGGGCTTATTTATTGCTATAGAAGCATCTTTTGGTGTTCAAAATTGGTCTCTTTTCATCTGTAGAATCGTGAGACGGGCATCCGCTTCTGTTAATTTTCTTTTACGGCCTCTGATTTGCCCTGCAGACGACGTTCCTCGTCTTTTTTGGACTCTGACTATGACCGATTGGCTTATATTAAGCTGCTTAACTATCTCTCGCGTCGAGGAGCCATTTGTCGTCATGGTCACAAAGGAATCTTCAATGTCTCTTGATAATTTCATCATTATTTTAATATGCTGTGAAATAATAGTTTAAATAGTACGATCGTTTAAAATATTGATCCAAGTATTCTGGAAAAAAGTTCTTACCTCACGTAATCTCAAATCAAAATAGATAAAGCACAAAGAAACCAACCAAGTAACTCAAATTTTAGCAATACATTTTTATTTTTGCGGAGAACATATTGAGCGACACATGGTACACATGAGTACATTGGAATTGTTTTTTTCTTAGAATGTGTTGTTTTCTGTGTTGAATTATAAGTTGTTTTGTTTGAAATTGGATAAGAAATAAGATTTGTCTTTCATTTTCAATTTGAATTTTTATTTTTTATTGTTATGCCATTATAGGTACAGAGAGTACAAACATTTATTCATTTGTGCACCCCACTGTATATAAGTAAGAAACGTGAATGTCGTTTGAAGGTTTTAAAAGGGACAGGGGCCAGTATCAAGTTTACCAAAACATTTAATGTTAAGATGAGGTGGTGCGTTGTCGTGTGACTCTTTCAATATCACATTCCTGCCAACACAGGATGAATGACCTTGAGAAAATCCGCACGATATCTAGCGTACGCAGAAGCACATCGAACACAGCGAGCTGCCAATGAAGCTTATACCGGTATTGAAGCGCTGGCGACAAAAACAGAGATTATAAGCAGTGATTGAGAAAAGACGCACAACATTGACCTCGGTCACCATGGACAGCTATAACTCCGAAGAGGAGAACAACTTCGTCAACCTTGATTCCAAAGTTTATAGCACGAACGATATCAGCATCCAGACCAAAGGTATAATTGCTCTTGCTAATCGCTGTTTCCATAGGGTTGTGAGGGAATTGAGTAGCAGAACCCTCTCCCGAAGGAACCAGCAAGGTGTTTGCCCATTTTGACTGTCTGGCTATTGGTTCATGGCGCAGACCCCAGGACAAACTTAAAAACATATGAAGTCTTTTCGAGGCTTTTCTGCGTTCAATCTAATGCCCAGTTTACATTAATGGTTTTTGTTGAAGACGTTCCGAACATGAACTGTAAAGCGTTCTGAGTCTAGCCAAGCGTCTACGAACTCAACGCTTAAGATAGTTAGACCATGCGTATGGACAAAATCTTTTAATCCAGAAGAGCTTTTATGTTCAAACCAGTGGGCACACGCTAACACGGTGGCGCACATAAGTCGAGAAGCACCTGGTGTGCGAAATCGGATCAAACTAGATAAACTGCACTGGAGAAACCTTTTCGTAAGCGCCCGAGTCCACCCTACACTCTAGCGCCAAATGAAGATGACAGTACTCCAAAACAAAATCAAACTTCCTTACACCCGGAATTTCTGAAATCCTGAAACGCCATAATAACCGAAGCTTGCATTACCAAGTTATCAAAATTTAGTACCAACATCTAATTCTAGTCGACCTTCCCTATGTCCAGGACTGGCTCTGGGCAGAGTGTGTATGGCGAAGGGAATATGTTCTGAAGCTCACGGATGACTCCGAGATGATGAAGGGATCTTGAGCCTTCGTGGAAGACGATAACATCAGACTCCACGCCAGCTTAGGTAAATTCGCGTTGGTTTTCCAGGCGGAAGCGTTTGAAATCCTAATGCTTACTAACTTTAATGTGCAGATGAAATATTTGCGTCTCTATCGACAAGGCTTCACTCAACCTTCTAACCACTTACAAGTTAGTTCAGGAATGCAAGTTTTCCCTTAAGTTGATCAGCAGGTTAAATTTGCTAAGCCCGTTCTGGGTTCCAGGACACCACGAGATCCAGAAAATTATATAGAGAAACAGATTGTCAATGAATTTGCTAGGCAATTCCTCAAAAGAGGCATTCAAGGGGCCCGTACCCACCTTGGGACTGCCCGCCCCCTAGTTAGGGACATAGCACAACCAGAGGCGGCATGACTATCCAGAATCTAAGTGTAAAACGTCAGCAAGAAATCTGCAGCTTTTCTCCTATCTTTGAATAGGAAATATTGCAGACGACTTGTTGGAATACAAACGGGGCACTTTATATTTTCTAAGCACTCAAACGTGGTAGAGCATATGATAGTGACGGTACTCTATGCAACGCTTGTAGAGAAAGTGAAGACATTGCAGAGCACTTCCTCCATTAATGTCTGTCTGGTAGTGATAATGGTAGTGATAATGGACGTGTTTTTGAATCTTTCAATCTTTCAACTTTCCCTTCACATTACGGCAGATCCTGGAAAAGGCTCATGTGAAAATCGACACTCTCCACCTATTCGTCGATTTGACGGCCGCATATGACAGTGTGCATAGAGACGAGATATACACTGCCATGTCTAGTTTTGGCATTCCCACCAAACTTGTCAGATTGTGTAGGATGACGATGAAGAACTCTCGCTGCTCCGTCAAGGTCGTTAACGAACTCTCCGAGACCTTCAGTGTCAAAAAAGATTTTAGGCTAGCGGACGCACTATCATGTGACATTTTCAATATCACCTTCGAGAAGATCGTGCGTAACTCACAAGTCAACACTAGATCCACCATCTTCCTGTAGGAACTCCCGAACAACAGTATACACATTCACATCACTTTTATATGGTTAATCCATTGGAATGACACCGTTTCGAATAGATAATACGATAGGATGAAACAGAATGTTGGGTACATAGTTTACAGTGGTGTTAAAAAAACACTTTACATCTAAAAATATTTGCCTACATTCCAATTTCAGTTCAATTGCTAGCTTGCGCTGATGACATTGACGTGATTGGACGAACAGCGAGGGAGCCGTCTATGAGGCATTTGCTGGCATTGAAGCGGAAGCGTTTAATATGAGGTTGGTTAATGAGGGCAAATCAAAGTACATGCACTCATCAAGAAAGGACACACAACATCGACGTCTCGGACAGAGTGTCACACTAGGCAGCAGAAACTTTGAGGTAATTGAGAACTTCGTCTACCTCGGCTCCGATGTATATAGGGAAAGCAACACCAGTAGCGAAATCACACGCAGAATCACTCTTGTCAATCGCTGTTTCTTTGAGTTCTTAAAGAGGCAATCGAGTAATAAGGCCCTCTCTCGAAGGACTAAGCTTGCTTTATACAACAGCTTAATAATCCCAGTCCTTTTTTAAGGCGCGGAAAACTGGACGTTACTAAAAGCGGAGGAGGAAGCCGTTAGTATTTTCGAAATTTTTCCGTGCAATTTTTGGTCCTGTTTGCGTTAATGGAGATCCTGTTTGCGATCTGGAGGAGAAGATTTAACTACGAACTCTATGGATTCGGTTAGTGTCGAGCTCGCTAAGGAAGACCAGTTAAAGTGGTATATACGGCAAGATTAAAGGTAAACTCCAAAGTAAAGCAATGAAACATTGGAAACCTCTTACAGTTTAATAGTTGAGGGCTATGCTTTTCAATTTAATTTTTTATGTAGGCTGTCCAGAAGGATGTTAGAGAGCCACTCTACGATTGTCAGAAGAGTCTGCTTGTATTAGTCCTACGAAACTTTTGAATCGAAGGGAATCAATATATTCGAACACTTTTTTTTTTGTTTTTCTTTTTTTGATATGTATTTTTTTATTTTCTATTTTTTCTAATTCCTTAAGTCTAGTTATAAAAATACTTCGATTAATAGTTTTTAGAATTTTGCTGGCCCCATAAGTTCATCTACTCTGTTCTTATATTCAATAGCATTTCAGCGTGTATTCATTTTTTTTTTTCGTTTAAGTTTTAACTACAATTTTTAAAAAATTATTATTAAGAAAAGATTAACAGAAAAATTTAGTTATCTTATTTATTATTTATAAAACTTACTTAATATTAAATCGACCTAAAAAGTACCCTAAACTATGCAAACTATATTACAATATTTTTTTTTGTTTTATTTCTTTTTTTCGTATTTTTTTTATTTTTTTTAGCGTACTAACCTATCCTACCTAACCTCACCTAAATGTAAATTGGCCGTATAGGACCCACAGTTAGCTTTTTAAGCTGAGTGCAATTGTGGGACTTGATGTGGCTCTACCCACCAATAAAAATGCCTATCCCTTACCTCCTCAGTTCTGTCGCGAATGGGAAAGGATGCGCTGAACCGAAGATCATCCGGACTTACGGTTCCTACATTGGTCTCGTATATCAGCCGCAGGGGTCCAATAATCTGACAGCAGCTGGAACACTTGATGGCTCTAGCCACCAATAGGAATGCCTATCCGTTTCCACGTCATACGTATGGTGATGTATGTGTTGAACCGAAGGTCACTCGGACCTATGATTCTTACATTACCCTCGTAGAGCAGCCGCTTGTCCATTGTCCGTCTTACGACGTGGTAGAGAAGCGGACATCCCTTTGCATCCTGGACCAAGCCAAGTCGGTCCAGATACAACAACGCTTCCATCAAAATGAATCCAGTTCGGCATGCGCTCTCATGATATGCGTCTTTTGGGTAGTAAGCTCCGAATATCAGTTCGATTCCCGAGGTCATTGCTCAAGCAACATCTCTTCGAATCATCTTAATAATAAAATTATCCAGCCTATTATTGTTTGCTGCTTTGTACAAGATTTCAATAGCATAGAACTTCTTGCAATCTCCGGGCTTCTGTACATCTTAAGGCAAGCCCGAAGACATTGCCTCTAGAAGACCCTCATCTTTTTTATCTAGGAAGGAATCAAGTTGAACCACACCGCAAAGCCATACACCATGATTGAAAAAGCGCCACGTAACAGATATCCTTCACCCTGGAATCAAGTTGGCTGCTGTAAAACAACCTGCTTGCCATACCGAAAGCTTTTCTGGCTTTTGTCAGACCCGTTGCTGCATGGATATTACCATACGGAAACTGATCCAACATTAAACCCAAATATCTCACCACACTCCTTATCGCTAACAGTCGTCCATGTGGGTTCAAGATGCCAAACTTTCGCCAGTTTTTATTCGTGTCCCTTGAAGCCTTATACAACGGAGTTATACATTCGAATACTGGATATTTTTATATATATCCATTTTTATTTTATATAATATTGGAAGAGTTTTACATTTGTCATCAAAAATTAGTGTCCATCAACGTAAACATTCTCTTTTCCCTTCGAAAATGTCCGAATTTGTTTTAAAAACAGCATTTGCGGGAAGCTGTGATAATCCTTTGAAATTAGAAGAGAAATACAGATGAATAATGCTTGTGTAAGATAAAGAGAAGAATCAGCACCAACCGATAAATCATGCAGAGAGTGGTTTCGACGCTTCCAAAAGTGGTGATTTAAGTGTCGAAGCAAAGAGCGTCAAGGCCAGCAGAAAAGCACTGAAAATGAAGAATCGGAAGCTCTTTTGGATCAAGATCTGTGCCAAGCGCAAAGTGAATTCGCGGAATTAATAGAAGTGAGTCGGCAAACAAAATCTGGAGTTTTTCAAAAGTGAGAAAATTAAATGTTGTACAAGTTGTGGCCGTCGTGGCGTAGTGTGTAGAGTTTGACTCTCACACACCGAAGGTTAAGATTTCTTTCCCGGCTGAACACCTCGAATTTTTCATCTTACTCCTGTTGACAACACTCAAAGAAAGAAAGAAAGGAAAGGTCTAAGAAAAAGCTTCTCAAAACTTCGCCTTCTACTCGTGAGAGAACAGTAGCGCGCACAACACGAGTAGTTGAAGGGGAAGCTAGGCTCTGGTCCCCCTGTAGCGCCACCCAATTATTAAATTACGATTTGAAAACGAGAGACTGAGTTGGGCATAAAATAACATAATGACTATTGACTAAAGAAACGCGAACAAACGTTAGCCATGAATAATTTATTTGAAGGATTTATTCATAACTAACATTTATTCATGAAGTTTCGTTATTCACACATATGATTGACGGTTGTTCATGATTAATGTGTAGCCATGAATAACTCTGTATCATGAATAACCACCAATCACGGACATGTCTGGATTTGTTATTATATTGCATTTCCGGTAACGAGACTTTTTTTTAATGACAAGATACATTTTTTAATGTGTTGTTTATGGGTTTCATGACTGATGTAATAGATTTTCTGCAATAAATGGCTGACCATAAGAAAAAGTAATTAGCATAATAATGACAAAGTCGGATATGGTGCTATTATTCCAATCTTCAAATGCATTTAAACTATAAATGACAATAGTAGAGTTCATTGCGTCTGCATAAAAGATCACATAACGGCACTATTGTACTACATCATACTGGCTATACATTAGTATTTTCTCGCGATTGAAAAATATCAAATTATCCGGTTGTATCTACATCCAAGCAGATATGGAGTCTTCATGTTCTTTGCTATCAGGAGGCAGTAAGAAAATTTTTCCAGCTCTTAAAAGCAAAGAGCAATGTTCATCATATTGTTGCATTGAGTATAAAATGCCTACCCAGAAGAGTCGACATAAAGGGACATTCGAGTTCATCGTCAAATTACATTCGCCATTTGAGAAGAAATCATGGTGAAAATGCGGTGAGAGGATATAAGAGTTATTTGGTTAAAGCTAAAAAAAGTGGTAAGAAATCATCAAAAAACCAACTTACTCAAGAAAAATTCGACAATAATATTTTACAGTTAATTTTCCACTCTATGGTCGCCTTAAGTGTTGTTGATGACCCATATTTCAAACGAATTTTTGACTCAACCTTTCTGACTTAGGTGTGAACGTGAGTAATTGCCGTTCACTATGCAGGAAAATGGACGCCTTTTTTTATAGCGAAATATAGAAATATTGTAGACGTACATTAAAAAGTTTGTAGAATAGATTCCAAAGTAGGTTCCGGGAATTTAATGAATTTTCTACCACAATCCGTTGACGCTGCAATCGCATCTATTTCACATCCTCAATTCAAGGATCACTGGTTTACCAGGTACACCGGTATAAAGTGAGCGTCAAGATGCAAATATCTCAATAGGGAACATTTGTTGTGAACGAGCCCTTATTTTTTTTGTTTGTTTATTTCGTATACATCAAGTCATTGAACAGACAACATCATATTTTTTCATCGTGTTAAAAATGTCGAATTTTGTACCAGAAAGCGATGATTTGCGAAAAGCATTAATTTTTTGTTTTCATTTGAAGAAAAGTCCTGCAGAGTCGCATCGAATGCTTGTCGAGGCATATAGTGATCATGCTCTATCAGAAGCAACATGCAAAAGATGGTTTCAACGGTTCAGAAATAATGATTTTGATGTGAAAAATGAAGAACGTGGAAGACCACCAAAAAAGTTTGAAGACGCCGAATATTGGATGGAGATGATACTTTGAGTCAAACGCAATTGGCAGCAATGTTAAATGTTGCACAACAAACAATTTCTGACCGTTTAAAAGCTATTGGAAAGATCCAAAAGTGTGGAAAATGAGTGCCACATGACTTGAATGAAAGACAGATGGAAAACCGAAAAAAACACTTGTGAAATTTTGCTTGAAGGACACGAAAGAAAATCGGTTTTGCAATCCGATTGTTACTGGCGATGAAAAATGGATTTATTTTAAGAATCCTAAACGGAAAAAATCATGGGTTAATCTGGGACAACCATCAACATCGACTGCAAAACCAGATCGATTCGGCAAGAAGACAATGCTGTGTGTTTGGTGGGACCAGAAAGGTGTGCTGTATCACGAGCTCCTAAACCGGGTGAAACCGTTAATACTGATCGCTACCGACAACAAATGATCAATTTGAATCATGCATTGATCGAAAAACGATCAGAATGGGCCAGAAGAAACGGCAAGGTAATTTTGATCCATGACAATGCACCTGTACACAAAGCAAAATCGGTTCAGGATACAATCAAAACACTTGGCTGGGAGCAGCTACCCCACCCGCCGTATTCACCAGACTTGGCTCCTTCCGAGTACAATTTGTTTTCATCGATGGGACACGCATTGGCTGAGCAGCACTTTGATTCCTACGAGGAGGTCGAAAATTGGGTGTCTGATTGGTTTGATTTAAAAGACGAACAATTTTATTGGCGTGGTATTCACAAAAGGCGGTCAAAATGTGTAGAAAACAATGGCCAATACTTCGAATAAAATGTTTTTACTTTCCCATTAATAATTAGTGTTTAATTTTCATTTCATACCGTTATACGTGGTACTCTTATTGCTAAAGCGCAATGAACTAACCTTATGAAATTATTTAAGGAAGCTGTATCTGCAGAATGGACGCCTATAGAATCAGAGAGACGAGTACACGCTCCTAATTCAGATTTTTTTATTTTTCAGAAAAAAATAAACTCTACATCTCAAGAAGCTAATATGCAAATTGCGCAGTTTTTAGGAGACCATCGTCAAACTTTGGGTATGCTGGAAACCTATCCCGAAGTGAAAAAAGTTGTTGTCAAGTACAATACACTCTTACCATCTACTGCTCCTGTGGAGAGGCTTTTTAGTTTTGCTACGATGACGAATTTGCCCAAATAGACTGTCAGATATGCGTTTTGAAAGTAGAGTTATTTTGAAGGCTAACGCACACTTACTTTTCAATAAGAACTAAGTTCTCCATTTACTTTATTTATTTATTTTTTCTTTAATGTGGAAATGAAATTCTGTATTAATAATTAAAATTAAGCTCATGTTTGATTTTTTTATGAACATATTTGATTTATTTATGAAGAAGAATTACTTTGTTTTGAAAATAGAAAAAATCATTTGAAATAACTCAATACTTTGTCTTATTTTTTTATGAACAGAAATATGGCTTGAATAAATGCTCTTATTTAGTGGTTAATGACTAATGATTTACTTATTCAAATAACTCATGAGTAATGATTGTTTTTGTCATGAGTAATTTCTGCGAATAATGAATAATTTCTTGGTCAATCATAATTGTTATGAATAATGAATAAATTAGTCATTAGTCACTTGAATCCGGCAACTAATGACTAATTTATTCATTAGTCCTTATTCGACTAAAATTTGCCCAACACTGCCGAGAGATGACGAAAGGCGATTTTTCACTCGGAGGTGCTTCTTGAAAGATAACAAAGGAAAGGATTTTTACACCGGATCGTGACTGAAATTGAAATGTAAATAAAGTTCGAGAAGAAAACATTCTATGCAAAATATCCATCATCGCCTACATCGACGCCAGAGAAAATCATCCACAGCTCAAGGATTATGCTCTGCGGAACCGAAGTAAATCTAAGGGTAACCATTGCAACTTTATCGACTTCAACTTATACCTTTGAGCCGTACATTGCGTGAAAAACGGTTAGGAACGAAAGAAATTCATGACAAATTGGTTATGAAAAATATAAGGTACTAAGTGGTTGTAGCGGTCAAACACTACCTTGAAAAGCTTAAAGTGGAGGTGTTGGCCCGCCCGCCGTAGTTGCTTCTTCCGACTACAGGCTTCTTCGATGGGTCCAAAACGATTTGGGGGATCTCCGTGTTGGTTCTTGTAAAGAAATCGAAGAATGGCTCCATTATTGTTCGATGACAGAAAGGCCTCATTCGAAAATTACAAGAATGATGGAAAAAGAAGCCGCTTTTGATGGACAGTATTTAAAGTTATGATTTTTTTTTTTGTTAATAAAAAAAAAACACAAAGACAGACGGAATTAATTTCTTCTTTGAAGTTGTAGTTGTTGAGGTTGCAATTGAAGATGATGTGATTGGAGAACCGGTAACTTTACGGCAGATAAGCACTCCTCTACACTCTTGACTTTAATCCATTCAATTCAGAAAGCGACAAAAGTTCCAATTTTCCTCATTATATGATGACAGATTTTTCGTTTATTGATCTTGAGTCCAAATGATTTCCAGGTTTCGATTTTAGTTGAATAAAAACTTCACCCAGTCAAAATTCTTTTCATCCCCACTGTCCCATCGGGCGACTCGATTAACTCTTAATTTGTTCCAATCCAAGACCAGATGAAGCAATTAACGTGCACACATTTGCTTCCCCGCTAATTGTGTCACAAATGCATGGCAGTTTTAAATGTGCGAAAACACATACAGCAAATATCAGCAAGCCGCCACACTGCGGCATTCATCGAAAATGTCACGTTTGTCAGTTTGTCAGATGCCGCCGCTACTGCGTCGTCCGGCTAGATATCGCCCCCACACACACGTGCTTGTGGTTTAGAATATTGATATTCTATTGTTTATTTAAATCTCTCTTTGTGAGCCCTTGAGTAAGATCGGAGAAAACAAAACATTTCCGTTTCTCCTTCGATTCGACAAAGGACAGAGCCCCTCGCCGGCACTGGATGGCTTTGTGGTTAAGGACTTCCTTGAAATCTCACTTCCGATCCTTGCGAGATGACTATCTATGAATTAAATGCTAGAAAGTGAATTTGCAAAGCAAGCCCTTGTAGATGGCGCTGATAAGATTCAAATCAAAGTCTGAAGCGGTGCAGCGGTTAATTTGAACACATCCCCTCTCTTTGTACCCAGGATGGCGAGGCAAACAATACGTCTCTTATGTTTATTGGATTTGTACACGTTAACGGCAGTTATTCAGTCAATGAGTTAAATTATTACAAGCAGGCATATTTCATGCCCGCAATGTGAGGTAATTGCACGTCGGTGACGGGCGGCATGATTCCTCATCGCTTACGTACGAGTACTCGTATGTGTGTACGCTTGAGGGTCTTAGGAAAACAATTTTGAAATTCATGAAAAACCACCACACAATAGCTGTTGAAGTGGAAAATCCAAAGTCTCTGGCTGGAGCCTGAAATTGTTTTTTTTCTTTCCTTGATGTACGCGTTGTATATGGCCACCCTGCGGCGTGTGTACGCAAGTGTGATGCACAGCACAGATAGTTGTTTGTAGCTTTATATGTCGTTCCTATTAATGAAAGGTTCGATGACTCCCCCCATTGTGGAGTAATGTACACTCTCTTGGGTACGTGCTTCTGAATACTTGTCGTTAAATGACATAATATGAACGTACGGTGAGGTAGAGAGTGAGTTTTTTTGTTTTTCTCTCTTTTCTGCTGGTCTTTCGGTTTCGCTTTTATTTTCTTTAATTATTTGCTTGAGACTGGTTTGGTATACACGAAGATAGTTTATCCCTTTTTGGGGAGAACAAGATTCGCTGGTTCGGATGTTTTGTTTTTCATTTTTTTGCGATTTCACGACGACTTTGACAGTGAGTTTGTTTGTTATGAGTTCGTTACGCCTGGCCTGATGGTCCGGCTGGAGGGCAACTTACATTTTAACAGTTAAAAGACGTTTATTTGCTGACTTCGTTGAAAGCATTTATGGTCTTATGGATGGTTTTCTGTTTTATTGAGTGCGTGCATTATTATGCTGCATTCACCGGGAACGATCGAAGTCGTTGTCTAAAACTTTATCCCTTGTGCAATGGAACAAGTTACGTGGTTGTCGATGAGACCAACCCTACGTAGGGCACATTTGATTAATTCTAAGACTTATTGAGTGCACCAGAATTACAATTAAGGACAAAACAATAAGATCAGTACGGAAAACATCGAATATTTACCCTATTGTTACTGAAATAAAATTTAATAAGACATTTGTTTGAATATTTCTCTTTGTTGGTAACGGTACTTCCTTCCCAACAAAAAAAAAAAATAATAACGAAACAATAACATTTAAAGAAAATTCGTCTTAATTGTCTAGGAACTGCCTAGTTAGTTATTACTCTTTGAGTGTTGTCAGCAGCTCCAAAGAGGTGGTGCCATCAAAAATTCGAAAAATTGGTGTTGAGCTGGGAGTCGAACCTAGACTCTTCGGCGTATAGAGCGTCGCACTCTACCCACTACGCCACGGCGACCACAAGTTTTGTTTCATTAGTGTGAGTAATTATGTCCGATGCCCGGTTCACAAGAAAGAAGACCCCTTTGACTGCGCCAACTACCGAGGGATTAGTGTCGTGAACATCGCAAACAAGATCCTCTCTGCCGTATTGAGTGAGCGTCTGAAGCCGTTTGTCCATGACCTGATAGGTCCCTTTCAGTATGGTTTCAGGCCAGGGGAGTCCAAAATGGACAAGATTTTCACATTACGGCAGATCCTGGAAAAGACCCAAGAAATGCAAATTGACACTCACCACCTATATGTCGATTTTAGCGTCGCATATGACAGTGTGCATAGAGACGATCTATACAGTGCCATGTCATTCCTACCAAACTCGTCAGATTGTGTAGGATGACGATGGAGAACTCTCGCTGCTCCGTCAAGGTCGGTAACTAACTCATCGAGACCTTCAATGTCCAAAAAGATTTTGGACAGGGTGACGGACTGACATTTGACTTCTTTAACATCATCCTCGAGAAGATCGTGCGTAACTCAACGCCAGAGACAAGATCTTCCAGAAGTCAGTTCAATTGCTAGCTTACGCTGATGACATTGACATAATTGGAAGAACACAGTGAGCCGTCATTGAGACGTTGGCCGGGATTCAAGCGGAAGCGGCTAAAATGGGTCTGGTGGCTAATGAGGGCAAAACAAACTACATGCTGCTGCCATCAAGAAAGGACACATAACATCGACGTCTCGGACAGAGCGTCACTCTAGGCACTAGAAACTTCGAAGTAGTCAAAGACTTCGTCTACCTCGGCTCCGCGGTAAATAGGGACAACAACACCAGTTCCGAAATCAAAGGCAGAATTACTTCTGCCAATCGCTGTTTCTTTGGGCCCAAGAGGCAATTGTGTAATAAAGCCCTCACTCGAAGAACTAAGCTTGCTTTGTATAACAGCCTGATCATCCCAGTCCGACTTTATGGCGCGGAAACCTGGACATTACCAAGGATGGATGAGGAAGCCCTTAGTCTTTTCGAGAGAAAATATTTGCGTGCGATTTTTGGTCCTGTTTGCGTTGATGGCATCTGGAGCAGAAGATTTAATGACGAACTCTATAGGCGCGCGACATGCGCCTAGTCAAGAACTTTCGGATACAACGCTTAATATAGCTAGTCCACTGACATCACAGATCCAACCCGTAAAGTTTTCGAATCAGAACTATTGGGTCAAATATTGCCACACAAGCTGAGAAGGACCTCAACCAACTTGGAGTGCGCAACTGGAGGCAGCTGGCGAAAGATCGTGCTAGCTGGAGGGGCATGTTGGTTGAGGCCCAGGTCCACCCCGGACAGTCGGCGCCACAACAAGAAGAAGAATAATTTCGAATTCGTTTCTGGCTGCCTTGGGCGCCACGAGTTTTGCTCGCTTTTATGCATCTAATTTCATTGAAGCTTGAACAGAAGTACGCGAAATATTCCTTGAGCGTGAGAATAAGAAAATAATAAGCCCTTGCGTTGCAAATAGAATTGAGTGGAGAACGTTTCCATTGGGAACGTGGAAGGCTGCGGTGAAAAGCCCATAGTTTCATATGAAACTAGTTTTTAAGAAATTCCTCACTCACTTACCATATACAGAGCTTAATGCTCTTATTCTACAAATCAAATCTGTTTTGAGTTCTAGGCCGACAACAGCCATGTCGGAAGATTCACACGACTTCCAAACACTTACACTTTATCGGCACGGTGCTTAACGCTGTGGTAGAACGCAGAACGCTGCCGCTCATCACTAATATTAATTCGTTCAGACGATATCATCAATTATGATTGTACTTTCAACAATTTTGGTAAAGGGAGCATCTTCAGCTTTGTACATAATAGACAGGGCACACCAATATGCGACCTTTAAGGTGGAGGTTAGGGCGATTTGTTCAGGTAACTTTGGCAAGATCGTATTGTGCGAATGGTTACATTCAAAACAATGGGCCTTGGGAAAAAGATGAATCTTCACCAAACAAAGAATGGCTGGTGTTAATGAAGCCAAAATGACTTAACCCTCCTTCACAATGTCGAGATTTAAGAAAGAAGAAGCGGTGTTATCCATGGAAATTTTGAAAAACTCCGCCAGCTTGCTTTTGTAGTATCCAACTCCCTTCAGGCGGTTGAATACATTAATTCCTAAATTACATCGAAAGGAGCCACCCTGACGTTAGGTAGGTAGGAATGTAGGTTAAGGTTTCTAATGAATGCACTTAGTCCCATACAGGACCATTGTGCTGCCACACCATATGGGAAGAACGCAAAACCAGCTGGAGCCGATGATAAAGCTTAAAATGTCGGCGGGAAGAGTTTTATTGAGGTCATGTAGGCTGTTGAGGAAGTAGCTTCCAAAGTGCTTGTATCTGAGACGTGAGAACGCCGGGCATGTGCACAACAGATTTGGGAGAGTTTTTGATTCTTCCTCATCCCTGCAGCTTCTGCAAAAATCGTTTGAGGGAGCCCCTAGCCTGCTAGCATGCTCACCGATTAGACAGTGCCCGGTCATGGCTCAGCTCCTTGGAGACGCGACAAAGATTATGGTTAGACCACCTTTGATTAGTCTGATGGATCGCGTTTAAGTGCAGTCCTGACTTGCATGTGGCGAGAGGGATACCGAGGTGTTCGTGTTCCTGAAGTAGTGGTTGCGTTGTGGCAAGCCTGGCCAATTCGTCTGCTATACAGTTACCCGGAAAGTCTAACGTGACGTTTTCTTCTCTTAAAAATATTCAGTCTTTTGGATAATCACAAAGCGTGACAAAAATTCTTGCCGTCTCTTTAATAATAATTGTTGGCGCTACAGTCCGAAGGGGGACCAGGGCCTAGCTTGCTCATCAACTACTCGTGTTGTGCGCGCTACTGTTCCTCTCACGAGTAGAAGGGACCTACAGTTTTTTGCCGACTCCGAACGGCGAGATTTGAGAAGCTTTCTTAGACAGTTATTACTCTTTGAGTGTTGTCAGCAGCTCGAAAGAGGTGATGCCGTGAAATATTCGAAAAATTAGTATTGAGCTGGGAGTCGAACCTAGACCCTTCGGCATGTTCGCGTCGCACTCTACCCACTACGCCACGGCGACCACTGTCTCTGTCACCGCCGTCTCTTTACAATACCGCTAATTCAGGAAACAGGCTGTACTTCCTAAGGGCTCACCGTTCGACGCTGGTTTGTGCCCATCAAATGCTTTCACTGATCCGCCTGGCAATCTTTAAAACTGCTCTCCATTAATAATTTTGTAAAACCCGTATTCTCCTCCTAGACGTCGGATCCCACAAACTCCGGAAGTGAGTCACTTTCAATTAATACCTTTATTCAACTAAACTCCTCACGTCTCCTTTCATCTTCTGTGAATAATACAAAAGGAGTTGAATGTTTTAATTATTTAGCATCTCTGTGCAAACGACGACCTCCGACTATCGTGCCGCTTGCTTTGGCCCTTGATGTTCCACCGGATAATGTATGTACACAGATGCTGGAACATCTGTGCTCTAGACTGGTGCGTAGTTTTCATTTGGAATTGTTGTAAAAATAATTTCAGAAAAAAATGCAGTCTTCTCAGCCACCGAAGAATGTGTGAAAATTCACTACAGATATGTATGTACATTCCACTTTGAAGAATTGGATTTTTGTTACAGTATCGTGAAGTATTTCAGAGCTAGATGCGAATTAATTTGAAGCTATGTTGTACAACACAGGTCTGTACTTCTTCTTTATTCATTTGAAGGACAGTTGTTATCATCGTGTTGTTATTTAATTCCATAAGAAATACGTTTCTTAATGGTTTCTGTCAGGCAGGAAGAATTCAGAGACGGTTATGCTGTAGCTCAATACCTTAAATAGAATTGTCTTTCTGAAGATGTTAAATATAGGTTCAATATTCTTTCGAGAATATTTTTTGAGACGTTCTTGAGGAATGGGACGATTGACTGAAGGTGCCACTAGGTGCCTCCTGAAGTTACAGAGTCGCGTACCTTACAGATGAGTCGAGGTAAGCTTTTCCCGGATAATTGTTATTTAAACAGCTGTTTCACTGTAGGGAACTATGATGCAGCATACCATGCCCTGGAAAAGTAAACATTTTACCTTCTGAACATTGCATTCACTGCCGTTTTATGTAAAAGTGTAACATGAAACAAATTGATTTGTACGGTCTTAGGCCACCGAAAATCATGAGAGATTAGATCAAATTGCAGATCCCAGACAACGTTTTTTCACCGACTTTAAAGCTCCGTCCGAAGCAGTGTGTGGACACGAGCCTCTACCAAGCTTCTCAGATTATGTTCTCTAGCTGGTCAGTGAATTTCGAAATGAAATCGTTAAGAAGTTTTACTTTCGAACAGGTTTTCAACGAGGCGATGCACTGTCATGTGACTTCTTTAACATCATCCTCGAGAAGATCGTCCGCAACTCACATGTCAACACCAGAGGCACGATCTTCCAGAAGTTAGTTCAATTGTTAGCATCCGCTGATGACATTGACGTCATAGGACGAACACACCAAGCCGTCAATGAGGCGTTTGCTGGCATTGAAGCGGAAGCCGCTAAAATGGGCCTGGCGGTAAATGAGGGTAAAACTACAGTACATGCTGTCACTAAGGAAGTACACACAACATCGATGCCTCGGACAGAGCGTCGCACTAGGCACTAGAAACTTCGAGGTAGTCAAGGACTTCGTCTACCTAAACACTAAACAGGGCAATAACATCAGTACCGAAATAAAACACAGAGTCACCCTTGCCAATCGCTGTTTCTTTGGGTTCAAGAGGCAATTGAGCAACAAAGCCCTCTCTCGAAAGACGAAGCTCGCTTTATATAACAGCTTGATCATCCCAATCCTACTTTATGGCGCGGAATCTTGGACGTTAGCAAAGGCGGATGAGGAAGCCCTTAGTCTCTTCGAGAGAAAAGTTCTGCGTGCGACTTTTGGTCCTGTTTGCGTTGATGCCATCTGGAGCAGAAGATTTAATGACGAACTCTATGGGCTGTACAGCGACATGCGCCTGGTCAAGCGTCTACGGATACAACGCTTAAGATGGCTAGGCCATGTAGAGTGTATGGACACCAGTACTGCGGCTCGAAAAGTCTTTGAATCCGTGCCATTGGGACAACACAACAGAGGACGACCTAGACTAAAGTAGAGCACACAAGTGGAAAAGGACCTCAACCAACTTGGAGTGCGCAACTGGAGACAGCTGGCGAAAGATCGTGCTGGCTGGAGAGGCATGGTGGGTGAGGCCCAGGTCCACCCCGGACTGTAGCGCCACAAGAAGAAGAAGAAGGTTTTCAACAAGGCGACACCACCTGAACCTTCAGAGAGGATCGCAGGGAACTCTCAAGTCAACAATACGTACAGTTGGGATTGACATGATTAGGCAGACACGGCTTAGGCGTTTGAAAAAAATGAAACGGAGGAGGCCTTAAAAGGCTTTGGTCATAAACGCGGACAAAACACAATATGTGTAATGTTCACACAAAACACTGATTTGTCCAACAGAGCGTCATATTAAACTGTACTATCCTTGAGGTAATCAAGGCCCTTGTCACCCTTGAACAACCACATCAGTGTTGAAATCGAGTGTTCTTGTAACACCTTTCAAACGCTGTTTCTTTGGGTTTAAACGGCAAGTGACTTAGCTCTCTTTTGAGCACCTTGATCTTTCTTGTTCTTTTTTATGGCGGAGAAACAGAGAAGTTATTAAAAGCGGATGGGGAGGCCGTCGATTTTATCGAGAGAAAAGCTCTGCGTTCTATGTTTGCTTTGGATTGGGTTAGTTACATAAAGAGGAAAGAGAAAATTCAGTATTTTACAGACTGGACGGCGATATGTGTCTAGTCAAACATCGACGGATGAAACACCGAAACCGGCTAGACAATGTATGGAACTATGCCGACCCTGAAATTCTCTGAACCCGGGCTCTTGAGACAATCGTCCATATGCACATCATCGCAAACATCGCTTTCTACTTCTACTTTGATTCAGTTATTTCGTGACTGATTCAGTTCTCTGATTCAGTTATTTCGTGAGCCCCTGAAAAAAATCAATGTCGCAAAGACCATCGTCTTATGCACAGACGTGGCTGAATGAAAGATAACTGGCCAAATCACTAACAAACCTTATTCCATCGATATACTTATGAACTTCTTTATTCAATTAAAATTGAACTTTATTCATCGAAGCTGTGCCCTTTTATTGATTTGAAAATCAAAGAAGAACAAGTCAGAAAGACTGCAATCAAAAATTAAAATTCAATGATCAAACAAACGACCAGTTGAAGGTACCTTTCCCCATTGTTTAGAGGTTTCGAATCCAGTTTGCTTCAAAAAGTGATAATTGGCCTGCTGGAGGATTGATTGGTAGGTACACTCGATGCCTGCCAATGTAAACAGTTTCGTTTCCATTTCCTGATTATGACTGTTGTGCTGATGGGCAGGTAGCCGACAGGAAGTGGTTGTCTTAACCGTTGAAATGTGTGTATGTTTTTTTAGATCATCAATTTGAGATAGTCTCGCAATTAGGGCAAGGGTTGCAGGATCTTTAATGCCTGGGGTTTTGGTGAGGCTCAAGATGTTTATCATGTGATGTGATGTCTTTTGTCCTGACTACAAGAAGGCTGTGCCATATATCGACAAACGATTCATGAACAAAAGGGAAGTGAAGACTAGACTGGGTATCCAGACTTGAAAACTTCTCTAGAAATGCAGATCGACTATCAACATCTAATTGTCGCACTTTACAGCGTGGGCTGTAACGAGCAATGTAGCGTCTCCACGTAGTAATTAGGACACTACCGAGAATACAAACCACCGTCTTGTTTTCTTATTATTGTCAGTCGCATTTGTGGCATTTTAGTTGTTACAGCAAAGAACACAATGGTATCGGAGAGAAATGTCTTATTTTGACGTCGCAGTGCCCAGGAATAGCTTCAGGAGAGATTTTCGTTACTCGTTGCACAAGAAAAAACAAAGGAAATTAGCAGCAAAATCGGTACCGAATAGATCTTGTCCTGCGTGTAAAATTTATGGCTTTCTTTAAAATGTTGCTTCAAAGTATTGTATAGAGAAATAAACGACAGACATTTAAAAACAATGGTATAATACGAATATGAAATATATAGAGCGCACGCAGAGGGCCAGTAAGTTAGTTATAAAATAAAAATTGCAATTTGAAACTTAAAACACTTTTTACGATAAAAAGAAGAAATTAAAAGCAAACAGAACCATGTGTACTAGCTCATACAATGCACATTTCAATTTCCGTTGGAATGAGCGCAGTTGAATTAGTTGCGGGTTAATCATTAAGAACCTTCTTCTTCTAAATTTTTTCATTAATATGGGAGGCTTACAGTAGTGAAATAGATCTGGATAATGATATCGATTATTTAGGGGGCATGGGCCTATGCACGCGAGGTAACGTCGTTGATTGCGCTCAACATGGCGAGCTGCTAAGGCAATCCTCGTTAGTGCACAGGTCAAGTTGGCATACAGCCTCCACGCGGCGCCCCCTGGATAGCCATCACAACACCCGTTGTATGGTGAACTAATGTATGCAGCGACCTCCTCTGTCCGAGGATTTAAATAATGGGCCTGGCCTACCAGTCTGTGGGTTGTGCGTGAGGGTAACTTCCTCACCACGTAAAAATAATATAATTCAGAAAACCCGATATGCCTCGGATAAGGACGGATTAACTGTTGACGACCCCAGCAAACGTTTAAAGGACAATGATTTTCGGTTTTGCACTAGGAATGTGAGGTCCCTTAACAGGCCACGTGCAGCCGAACAACATGCGGAGGCCCTTGACAGCTACAAAGCTGACATAACCGCCATCCAGGAAGTGCGATGGGATGGGCCTGGCATAAAAGCGATAAAGAACTGCGATATTTACTACATATCTATATCTCTCTTCTTGTTGTTACGTTACAGTCCGGGATGAACCTGGACCTCAACCAACATGCCTCTCCAGCCAGCACGGCCTTTCGCCAGCTGCCTCCAGTTGCGCACTCCAAGTTGGTTAAGGTCCTTTTCCATTTGTGCGCGCCATCTTAGTCTAGGCCGTTCTCAGTTGCGTTGTCCCAGTGGCTCTGATTCGTGGACTTTTCGGGCCGGAGCAGTGGTGTCCATACGCTCTACATGGCCTAGCCATCTTAAGAGTTGTATCCGTAGACGCTTGACCAGGCGCATGTCGCTGTACAGCTCATAGAGCTCGTCATTATATCTTCTCCTTCAGATGCCATCAACGCAAACAGGACCAAAAATCGCATGCAAAACAATTTTGACTCTGCCGTTATTTGAAAGCTCCACCACCATAAACAGCACATAACTTTTTTTTTGAGATTGCGATGCTTTTTTTTCGCTTACGGAAATACAAAAGCAAAATATATCGAAAATATTTATTTGATTTTCCTTTTTGCAACAGACGCCAAACTACACAAAAAAAACTACACGGAAAAAAACTACAGATCAAAATAATTTTTTACTGATTGACATTTGAAATTATTATTATTACATTAAGATCTTATATCATTGTTATATAAATAAAAACTATTATATGACAAATTTTGTTGACATTTCGATAAGGTTAAACACCTTACAAATTTAACTAAAGCCATCTATGAGTGAACTCCACAATTACAATTTTGTCAAACCAATGCTAGGAGGCCAACATTCATCGCAAATGTTGGAAAAATTCATTTATAACTGGGGCTCTAGATAAGACTTCTCAAACTTCGTTGTTCAGAGTCGGCAAAAAACTGTAGGTCCGTTTTACTCGTGAAAGAAAAGTAGCGCGCAGAACACGAGTAGTTGATGGGCGAGCTAGGCCGTTGTTCCCCCTGTGTACTGCAGCGCCACCTTATTAATATTATTTTCTAGATTAGACTTCTTCCGAATCTATACTTATGCTTAAGTGCCAGAAATTTTTCTACAGAATAAATTTAGTTTGATGTTAAAATTGAAAAGCCATTTCTGTTTCCTTCCATTCGCAAGTTCTATGCCTCTAAAAAATACACTCCTTAGAAGCGGAGTTTTCCAACAAAAGTTAAGTTAAGTTATTAAACATAGCAATGGAAAAATTAATTTGGTCTCCGATAGAAGCTGGTACATACGTCAGCTAATATGAATCACAGATATATGTATATTGCATGGCGCTATAATTCACAGGGGGTCTAGGCTCTACTCCTGTTGTACGCGCTAATGTTCTCTCACGAATCTTTTGCCGACTCCAAATGGCGAACTTGAGAAGCTTTTTCTAAGTCAGTAATTACTTTTTGATTGTTTATTAGGCAGTTACTACTCTTTGAGTGTTGTCAGCTGCTCGAAAGAGGTGGTGCCATGAAAAATGCGAGGTGTTCAGCCGGAAATCAAACCTGGACCTTTGGCGCGTGAGTGTCGCACTCTATCCACTACTTCAAAGCGGCCACAATCCACACAAAAAAGCCTGAAACATTTTTCATTTTCAGCATTTAGTGTTGGTCTATTTATCGTTTTACAACTAAAGATAATAAAAAAAACTAAACCAGAACTGAAGAGAATATGCCTCACAAATAGAAATTTATGCAGGATAATGCTTCCAAGTGCACTAAAAAATTGGATAAAGAACGTTTTTTTCAAAACGAAGTCTGTGTTATGAAATCGTCATCACAGTTCTTCTATGTTTTCTTAGAAAGAAATTCTAAGAAAGAACTTTGGTCCAAATTAAAACCTGCAACTCGTACGAACCTAACAACTTTATGAGACGAGGATGTAAAGAAGTCATTGAAAACAAAGGGGCGAGAATCAAAAATTTAGAGAAAATGAAGCATTTCTACTGCTAATTGATTCTCCACAAAACATGAGCCGAAAATTTATTCGTGTCGGTTTGTAGGGAAATCTTAAGCGGACCGTGATCAAACTATGTATTTTTAATTTTATAACCTTGGAAGAAATTCATCAATATATTCTGAAATAGTCTGAACTTTGGAACTACTCTCTGATCTCAATAGAGAGGTTTGATTTTGAAAAAGGTGTCAGCAAAATTGTTTTCTCAAATAAGGCTGCAAAATATCTCCCTTCCGCCTTTTTGTCTTTTGAATTTTCCGGCTATTTACAAAGCGCTACAGAGCTTGTATCTGGCAATACTATACATCATTTGAAAGGTCTTGACATAACCTACAAACCGACCCTATCCATGCTTATTTAGATATTGCGTTCAATCGTGTAAGCATGGACTTCACTAACGCCGAAATTCGGTCTATTTTAAAGTTTTCCTTCGTTAAAGGCAAGAGAAACTCTATCACTTCGAACTGCGGAGGAATGGTTTCGACGATTCAGAGCCGGTAAAAACGAGACCATGGATAAGACAGCCGGCGGAAGGCCTGTGACAATGAATACCGATCGAATCATGGAAATCATCGAGTTAGACCGCCATGTGGCATCTCGTGACATCGCCCAAGAGATGGGAGTTAGTCACCAAACCATTTTAAACCATCTGCAGAAGACTTAATACAAAAAAAGCTTGATGTTTGGGTGCCGCATGATTTGACGCAAAAAACCTTCTGGACCGAATCAACGCCTGCGATATGCTGCTGAAATGGAACGAACTCGATCCATTTTTGAAGCGGATGGTGACTGGCGACGAAAAATGGATTACATACGACAATATTCAGCGAAAACAATCGTGGTTGAAGGCCGGTGAATCGTCCCAAACAGTGGCCAAGCCGGGATTGACGGCCAGGAAGGTTTTGCTGTGTGTTTGGTGGGGTTGGAAAGGAATCATCCACTATGAGCTGCTCCCATATACCCAGACGCTTAATCCTACCATCTACTGCGAACAACTGGACCGCTTGAAGCAGGCGAACAACTGAACCGCTTGAAGTAGGTGATCGACCAGAAGGGTTCAGAATCGGCCAACAGGAAAGGTGTAGTGTTCCACCAGGACAACGCCAGACCACACACTTCGTTGATAACTCGTCAGAAACTACGGAGCTCGGATAGCAGCCTTTATCGCATCCACCATATAGCCCGGACATAGCGCAAAGTGATTACCACCTGTTCCTGTCCATGACGAACGCCCTTGGTGGTGTGAAGTTTAACTCTAAACAGTCTTGTGAAAAGTGGCTGTCCGAGTTCTTCGCAAATAAGGAGGGGGGCTTCTACAAAGGGGGGGGGGGGGTATTATGAAGTTGCCGTCTAGATGGAAACAGATCATCGAACAAAACGACGCATATTTGAACTAAATCCGATCACTTTAACACTTTTCATGAAGCATTGAATGAAGAACAAAAGAGCGGAAGGGAGATATTTGGCAATCTTATATAAAATAATAGAACAGAAAGAATTATACTCATAAATATCATAAACAAAAATGAAATTGAATGAACATTTTAGGTAAGCAATGATTCGCCAAATGATTGTTCTACTGACAGCCATTATGCTCACAGGACTGTGCAGGATCCACTTCCCTACACAAAAAACTTGTCATCTTCACTTGAAGAATTTTCACCATTAGCCTAACATCGAACCTGCACGCCATGAATTTATGACTCGAAGGCAGAAGAAAATAAATGAAAAACCAAGCTATAATGTGCCTGTTCTGCAACCTGAAACTTCCCTCTCAATTGTGCGGAACCTGAGCAATGCTTCAATAGGCTGCTCAAAGCACACACATGTGCATTGATATTGACACCGACACCGACCCCGAACATCTTGACGTGATCCTAATTGCAATTAATTTAACGAATCGTTTCGTAGTTCTCATATTTTGTATTTGAATGCATATTCCTGAGGGTGCAGCAAAGCGCAACACGTCAGTGATTTAGTGAATCCTCCTCGTAAAACACTTGCGAGCCCCGAAAATACGATGACGACGAAAACACGATAAAGTGCATTTCGTTTCCTTTGTTTGTTTGGTCCCTCTTCCTTCGCCTTCGGTTCCTTTCCTCAAAATCAAAATAAATTGAAAAAAAAAAAGAAAATGCCCCTTCGAATGAGTTTTCCTCGCACACATGTCGAAATTCCCACGCATTCTAAAGAATCAAAAGGACGATCCCAGTGCGCTGCACATTGCATCTGCATGTGTTTTCTGTGTTGTGTTGTTTTCTTCTCCTTTCGTCTAAAAAGGGAATTCAATTCCCCATCCCCCTTTGGAACGATAAGGCAGACATCTGAGCAGGCTCAACATCGCCATACGCACAGACTGAATCTCTGGCACACTGTTGCACACTCTCAAGAGGATAACGATGAGGAGGAGGAGATGAAGACAAAAAAAAAAGTAATGGACGGTTTATACGGTTCGGCATTGAACCGAAATAATATGTACACGGGTGCGTGCAGCAACCGAACAGTGTGTTTCCCATTTCTCTTTCGAGTTTTACGACGAACCTTTTCCAGATTTTAAATCACCTCGTTACAATTGGAGGGAGAACCTTTTCGATCCAGCTCCGGCGGGTCAGGTCACAGCGCAGATAACCTCAAACCTGGGCAGACCTGCGTTGTCAACTTCTTAAGCCGCTTTTTGACGACAACGGTTCAGAGATTGGGACTCAGTCAGATTGGATCTCCCCTCAGAGATGATCAATCACATATCAAACCGATTTCAATAAAACAACAATGAAAAAAAGAAACAGAACCCCTTGAAATACTGAAACGCGTAATTCCCTGAGACAGCAACAGGTTACTTTGCCCCATCGTTTCGACGTTCGCAGCCCGAAGGAGTTTGTCGTTCGAGACAATGGTGATTAGCGGGAGTTCTGGAGAAATTGTGCAATAAACCTTTCAAATGAATGCAATCACAAATTAGACGCCCAACGTGTGTGTACCGATGAGTGGCGTAGCTCGAGTTCGCGGAATACGAAGGTGGCGTCGATATTGCGGAGGACCCTCATGCGCACACCACAGATTTCCGTCGTGCCAAACAACAAGCACTTATTCCAAAAAGAAAGAAAGCATGGAAATATCTGAAAATAAACATGTGTTTTGTATAGAATGAGGCTGGAATGACAGAACGAACGACCGGGGAGAAAGGAGAGTCAAAGAAGAAAAAAACATCCAAATGCCACATGCAAAGATTGAATGGATAATTATACTCCTCCAGCGGATCGAGTTTGGGTTTTACACATGACGTCGCTTTATTTATTCACCGCACGCTACGCACACAGCCTCAGCAATGTATCGATGTGTGCAGATAAGAGTGAACGCGACTAGAATAAAGATGCGAAATGGACAAAATATGTACACACCAGAGAAGCGAACAAGAATTATGAAAGAATGATGAACACAGTTGCGACGGGAAGTGTGAATCTCATATTTTTTTTCAACTTGAAATATGAAATTGGTATACACTAGATCAAAAAATTACACATTCACCCTTTGGATATCACTGCAGTTTTTAATATTTTATGAGTTGGAATTAATAGATCATACCTGCGGTTTGTTTGGTATGTTTCCGATTATTACTAATAATAATAATTGTTGGGGCGACAGTCCACAGGGGGACCAGGGCCTCACCAGGTTTGCTCATCAACTACTCGTGTTTTGCGCGCTACTGTTCTCTTATGAGTAGAAGGGACGTACAGATTTTTGCCGACTCCGAAGGGCGAAGTTTGAGAAGCTTTTTCTTAGACAGTTATTACTCTTTGAGTGTTGTCAGCAACTCGAGAGAGGTGGTGCCGTGAAAAATTCGAGGTGCTCAGCTGGGAATCGAACCTAGACCTTCTGCGTGTGAGCGTCGCACTCTACCAACTATGCCATGGTTGTCAGCTTATTACTATAATGTGCAAAATTGGGATCAGAACACTTCTACACACACACAGTATTTTAATTCAATATAAATATATCCCTTACCACACCAAAGAAATGCACATACAGTGAATGCCATTAATATTCGGTTTTTCTCTCTTATTACCTTAAAATAGAGGTCACATTTGCGAAATTGAAAGTATTAATCAGTGTTTCATAATAAAACCAAGTTTTCCTTGTACAAAATGATCATAATTTAAAAAAACAAAACCAAAAGCAATTCAACAAAAAAAGTTAACAAGAAACATTTAAGGACGCAAGTTAACGCTCCATTAATATTCGGTTTTGTTTTTAATTCAATGTTCTTCTTTTTGCTGTGGCGCTACAGTCCGGGGTAGACCTGGGCCCCGAACAACATGCATTTCCAGCTAGCACGATCTTTCGCCAGCTGTTTCCAATTACGCACTCCAAGTTGGTTGAGGTCCTTCTCCATTTGTGTGCGCCACCTTAGTCTAGGTCGTCCTCTGTTGCGTTGTCCCAATGACTCGGATTCAAACATTTTTCGGGCCGGAACGGTGGTGCTCATACGCTCTACATAGCCTAGCTATCTTAAGCGTTGTATCCGTAGACGCTTGACTAGGCGCATGTCGCTGTACAGCCCATAGAGTTCGTCGTTTAATCTTCTCCTCCAGATGCCATCAACGCACACAGGACCAAAAGTTGCACGCAAAACTTTTCTCTCGAAAAGACTAAAGGCTTCCTCATACGCTTTTGCTAACGTCCAAGTTTACGCGCCAGAAAGTAGGACTGGATGGATCAGGTTGTTATATAAAGCGAGCTTAGTCCTTCGAGAGAGGGCTTTATTGCTCAATTGCTTCTTGAGCCCAAAGAAAAAGCGATTGGGAAGAGTGATTCTGCGTTTGATTTCGGTACTGATGTTGTTATCCCTATTTACCGCGGAGCCGAGGTAGACGAAGTCCTTCACTACCTCGAAGTTTCGACTGCCTAGTGTTACGCTCTGTCCGATACGTCGATGTTATGTGTTCTTTCTTGATGACAGCAGCATGTATTCTGTTTTGCTCTCAGTAGCCACCAGATCCATTTTAGCCGCTTCTGCTTCAATCCCAGTCAACGTCTCATTGACGGCTCGCTGTGTTCGTTCTATGACGTCAATGTCATCAGCGTAAGCTAGCAATTGAACTGACTTTTGGAAAATCGTGCCGCTGGTGTTGACTTGTGAGTTACGCACAATCTTTTCGAGGATGATGTTGAAGAAGTTACTTGACAGTTCGCCGCCTTCTCTAAAATCTTGTTTGACATTGAAGGTCGCGGTGAGTTCGTTACCGAGGTTGACGGAGCAGCGAGAATTCTCCAGAGTTCTCCATTGTCATCCTACTAAATCTGACAAGTTTGGTAGAAATGCAAAAACTAGACATTGCTTTGTACAGCTCGTCTCTATGCACTGTCAAATGCGGCCTTAAAATCGACGAATAAGTGGTGGGTGTCGATTTGCACTTCTTGGGTTTTTTCAGGATCTGCCGTAATGTGAAGATCTGGTCTATAGTGGACTTCCCTGGTCTGAAAGCACACTGTTCAATGTTCAGTACTTCAAAAACTAAGAGTTATGTCAGTATCAATACTTTTTGGGTACCCTTTATTGCGTAGAACCTCGCCGAAGCGTTGTAGGAAACTTTTTACAACTTTCTTTTACATATTCCAAACTAATTTTGGCCCATTCTTCCTGCAGTCGATTCTTTAGTTGACCAAGTTCATCCCATAAATTCTCGATGGGATTCAGACCCGGCGATTGAGGAGGCGTGTCTATAACTTCTGGGCAGTTAGAGGACCCATTTCCGAACAATATGAGCTTTGTGCTTTCGGTCATTATCCTGGTAACATTTAAATGTATCCAAAATACCCATTTTTTCAGGTTTTGTTTTAACAGGTTTAGGTAATACTCTTTGTTCATAATTCCGCCAATAAAAACTAAATTTCTTATACCTTTGGGCAAAATACATCCCCATACCATTACATGCCCTCCTCGATTCTTCACGGTTGGCTTAATATTGCAGCTCTTGAGCTCCTCATTTCATCCATACCATAACTCTCCCATCAGGCCCAAACAGATGAAATTTGCTTCCATCTGCAAAGATCACCAAATGTCTTCCTATTTTTATGGTCATTCACGAAATTTACCCGAATTTTTCTGTTTCAAGCATTCACAAATGGCTTTTCCCGGGCTACAAGTTCATTATTACGAAGGTTGCCTTTTATATTTCAGTATTGGGCAATCCTACTGTTGCAATCTGACAACTGTCAGCTCTATTGTAAAGTTTAAAATTTTTGGGGTTATACGTACTCAGAACGTTTTGAGATACTTAAAAGACACATCTCGCTTAAAAGTGGAATTAAATCGTGAACATTTTCGTGCGATTATTTTTTACAACTTTCGACGTGGATTAACTCAACAACAGTGCATCGATGAACTTAATTCAATTTATAGCTCCATCAAGGACCAGTGTTTATCGATGGTATGGTGAATTCAACCGAGGTCGTAGTTCACTCCAAGACGAATTTCGTGAAGGTTATCTAAAATCAGTTGTTGTTCCGGAAACCATTGATGTTATGCTCCAACTGATATTGCAAGATCGTCATGTGACTATCGTGAGATTGAGACAACCTTAGGCATTAGTGGGACCTGCATACATTCAATATTGCACGAACATTTGCTTTGGATCCCACACAATTTGTCAATCGCTCAAAAAAGGCCCGTGTCGATTGGTCAAAAGAAATGTTCCAAAAATATGATCGCGGTGCTTCGAGACACGTCTATGACATCGTGACAGGTGATGAATCGTGGATTTACGCGTAAGAGCCCGAAAGTAAACAGCAGTCGACTGTATGGGTGTTTCAAATTGAGCCAAATCCAACAGAAGTTGCTCGCGCAGAAAGCACTTCCAAGCAAATCGTTGCCTGTTTTTTCGGAAAAACTGGACATGTCGCAACCGTACCAATAGAACAACGCATAACAGTCAATTCTGAGTGGTACACAACCATTTTCTTGCCAGTTGTCTTCCAAGAAATCACGAAAACCAACCGCCGAAGACGGATCACTCTTCACCACGACAATGCTAGCTCTCACACATCGGCTCAAACAACTACATTTTTGAGCACTCAAAAAATCGATTTGATGAGTCATCCGCCGTATAGTCCTAACTTGGAAAGGAATGACTTGTTTTTATTTCCGTACGTAAATAATAAACTGAGAGGTTAACGTTTTTCAACACCTGAAGAAGCGGTTGATGCTTTCAGAATGCAGTTTTGGAGATACCTCAATCAGAGTGGCAAAAGCATACAAAAGTGTATAGATCTTGATGGGGAATATTTTGAAAAACAATAAAGCTATTTTCGATGATTAATATTTATTTTTGTTCTCTAGTCCCGAAATATAAAAGGCAACCCTAGTACCACTAGCTTTTATTGTATGACGCACAGTTGTTGCCGATATTAGTTTTCCAAATTCACTCTCCACTTCTCTAACAATTTTTAGTGCACTCAAACGGGGATTACGTTTAATTTTTCGCACAATTAATCACTTTTCTTTGCAGGTTAATTTTTTTTTTTTTTTGCTGACCCAATTGTCTTATTGCTCTATTCTGCCCTCATGTCATGTAAAGGCGAACAATATCACATATTTGGCTTCATATCTAAAATGTCTGTTATTTCCTTGAAAGTTTTCCCGTTTCTTTGGTGCATAGTTACTAAATTTCGCTTTTCAATTGTTGATTTTTTTCACTTACGACCCATTTTCTTTTCAAGCCAATTTCTTTCGGTTGGTACGGTTTTGGTTAGAAGATTAGAAGATTAAATTCTGTAGCAATGTCCGCAGCAAATGCAACATTTTTAATATATTAAATAAAATCCGAATACTAATACGGAAATATACGCCTATATTTGGGACTCTTGTATTCAAAAGTGTCTCTCCTCGTGAAATATAGAATAAAATATAAATATTTCTTTGTTTTTCAAAGGGAGTAATGTATAAAATGTAAAATGAAATAAAATAAATAATTGTTGGCGAGACAGTCCACAGGGTGACCAGGGCCTAGCTTCCTCATCAACTACTCGTATTGTGCCCGCCACTGTTCTCTCACGAGTAGAAGGGTCCTACAGATTTTTGTTAACTCCGAACGGCGAAGTTTAAGAAGCTTTTTCTTAGACAATTATTACTCTTTGAGTGTTGTCGTGAAAAATTCGAGGTGTTCAGCCGGGAATCGAACCTAGACCCTTCGGCGTGTGAGCGTCGCACTCTACCTACTACGCCACGGAGGCATCCAATGTAATAAAATAGTCATTGTTAATCAAAGACTTAGCACGAATATATATCATCACATGGAAAAAGAAATAAAAACCCAATATTAATGGCACTCACTGAAACATATCAAGTCCCGGGACTGACATATAGGGGGCACCACTAACAAAAAATCCGTATTAATTTTAAGAAGTACAAAAAAGCCATATTATTTTGAGGAAGCACGGAATTTTATTCATCGACTATTTCGAGAAAGGCAAGTTGATCAACAGGGAATACTTCATGGCATTATTGGTGCATTTAAAGGAAGAAATTCCAAAAAAACGGTCTTATATGAAGGGGGTTAGTTTATCCTAAAATGTCTGTGCCAAAGAAGAAAGTTTCTGTTTTTGGCATCTCAGATTCGATTCCCGAACTGACAAGGCTCGAAAAGCTAGGAAAACGCTTTTCAAATTTCGCCGTTTGGAGTCGGCAAAATCCTGTAAGACTCTCCTACACGCCAAAAAGTAATAGCACGCACAACATGTATTTATTAAGGGTGATTGACTACAAACAAAATTTCAGTGAGTTTTCCAGAGCTCATTCCTTGAAACCATTCTTGCACAAGTTGAACATTGTACCCTTTTATCCCGAGGTTCTCACGTTTAATGCGCCAAGTTTTCGAATGCGCCAAGACTAGGTGCTGAGAACGACGGCGAATCGATTCGTCATGGTCTCGTGTTAACTCTCACCTGTAGCTGCTATAGTATCTTCCCTTCCTGCTGAATGTGGTCTAACCGGTCGAGCATCATCAATGCTTAAATTTGCGAATGGTATTGGCAGTAGTGGATGATTATGCGCATTGTAAGTTCCTCGAATTGCACGAAAAAAATTTTCAGAAAATGCGGAATTTCTCAATACATCTGATGAAATTTAAAGACGCTATTGCGGTATTCACCTCTACATGATCACTTGCCATACGATACTGATTGAAAATACATATCAAAGCAGATTGAGACGAGTTACGCGTGATGTGTCAAAACAGAATTTACCCCCTCATTTACTACGTAACTTTCGAAATCAAGCCTTGGGCACAATAAAATTGAGCAAGGTGTAAACAGGCAGGCTTATTGTTATAGAAGCTAATTTGTTTGCTTTCAGATATTTGTTGCAAGCCATTATACCTAAAATTGACATAGTGACACCACATCGTGACACCTTGTTTGACGTACGCCGTAGCGTAGCCGATAATATGGTTTTTATTTATTGAATTAGTATGTGTATGTGAGGCAGAGTAATAACTGTCTTAGAAAAAGCTTCTCAAAGTTCGGAGTCAACAAAAACTGTAGGACCCTTCTACTCTTGAGAGAACAGTGGTGCGCACAATACGAGCAAGCTAGGCCCCGGTCCCTTGTAGACTGCCGCGCTATCTTATTATAATTACCAAGTATACCGGTATGAAATGAGGGCTTTTTTGAAAATAAAACACTTATTATTTATGGGAAAGTAAAAAAATTTTATTCAAAGTACTGGCCATTGTTTTCTACACATTTTGACCACCTTTCTGGCAATTTGTTAATACCACGCCAATAAAATTGTTCGCCTTTTAAAGCAAACCAATCAGACACCCAATTTTCGACCTCCTCGTAGGAATGAAAGTGCTGCTCAACCAATGCGTGTCCCATCGATGAAAACAAATGGTAGTTGGAAGGAGCCAAGTCTGGTGAATACAGCGGGTGGGGTAGCTGCTCCCAGCCAAGTCTTTTGATTGTATCCTGAACCGGTTTTGTTTTGTGTGCAGGTGCATTGTCATGGAGCAAAATTACCTTGCCGTGTCTTCTGGCCCATTCTGGCCATTTCTCGATCAATGCATGGTTCAAATTGATCATTTGTTGTTGGTAGCGATCAGTATTAACGGTTTCACCAGGTTTAGGAGCTCGTGTTACAGCACACCTTTCTGGTACCACCAAACACACAGCATTGTCTTCTTGCCGAATAGATCTGGTTTTGCAGTCGATGTTGATGGTTGTCCCAGATTAACCCATGATTTTATCCGCTTAGGATTCTTAAAATAAATCCATTTTTCATCGGCAGTAACAATCCGATGCAAAACCGATTTTCTTTCGTGTCTTTCAAGCAAAATTTCACAAGTGTTTTTTCGATTTTCCATCTGTCTTTCATTCAATTCATGTGGCATCCATTCTCCACGTTAAACGGTCAGAAATTGTTTGTTGTGCAACATTTAACATTGCTGCCATTTGGTTTCGACTCAAAGTGGCATCTTCATCCAATATCGTTTGCAATTCGGCGTCTTCAAACTTTTTTGGTGGTCTTCCATGTTCTTCATTTCTCACATCAAAATCATTATTTCTGAACCGTTGAAACCATCTTTTGCATGTTGCTTCTGATAGAGCATGATCACTATATGTCTCGACAAGCATTCGATGCGGCTCTGCAGGACTTTTCTTCGAATGAAAACAAAAAATTAATGCTTTCCGGAAATCATCACTTTCTGGTACAAAATTCGACATTTTTAACACGATGAAAAAATATGATGTTGTCTGTTCAATGACTTTATGTATACTAAATATTTTTCATAGATGTCATAGCAGACAAACAAAAAAAAAAATAAGGGCTCGTTCACAACAAATGTTCCCTATCGAGACATTTGTATCTTGACGCTCACTTCTTACGGGTATACCTGGTATTATTACGTGAGGCTGTTGAAGCCTGCAGTTTTTCGTGCGATTTTTGGTCCTGTTTGAGTTGATGGCATCTGGAGGAGAAGATTTAACGACGAACTCTATGGGCTGTACAGTGACATGCGGCTGATCAAGCGTCTTCGGATACAAGGCTTAAGATAGCTAGGTAATGTAGAGCGTATGGACACCACTGCTCCGGCCGGAAAAGTCTTTGAATCCGAGCCATTGGAGCAACGGCCTAGGATGAGGTTGCGCACACAAGTGGAGAGGGACATCATCGAATTTGGAGTGCCGAACTGGAGGCAGTTGGCGAAAGATCGTGCTGGCTGGAGAGGCATGTTGGTTGAAGCCCAGGTCCACCCTGAACTATAGCGCCACAAGAAGAAGAAGAAGAAGGTTGAGCCTGGTTTGATCCCATAACTGAACTTGCCCAATACTGCAGCACCCCTTTTGAATTGATAACAGCATTCAAAGAGTACTACTTGTCTTTTCAAAAGTTTCTCAATTGTCGGGGTTAGGGCTCGGTAGTTAAACTGTAGGTTTGCCCTTTTCATGAGAAACAAGTAGTTGCTAACGATTCTTAGCCCTAATACATAAATTGTATTTCACTTTCTCTCTCATACGATTTTTTGTTTGTCCAGAGAACATTTTATAAGTGATTTTTTAATTTGTCAGATGGCGCCACCTGCATTTAGTGGCCGATCTTGGAAGCGATTAGCTTCTTGTGACTTTTGTCCGCCATAATAAGTGTGCATTAACAACAGCGTGTTTTAGACTACAACATTGGATTTCGCTTCTTTGAAAATATCCAAAACTTCATTAATTTAACAGCGTTTACGGAAAGTTTGGATTTTCTTTTTTCATTGGGAGACATGCAGACATGCAGCCGCAGCCCATCTATTCTTGTAGAAGCTCATTTTCTTCGAGCGACAAATTATGCAAAAAGTTGTTTCAAAAGTGGTAATTTTAGCGTCAAAGCTAAGTAGCGTCTTGGCCAGCCCAAAAGGATTTAAGGTAAAATTGGAGGCTTTATTCAATCAAGATCCATGCCAATTCCAAGGTGAACTTGGAAAAATTTCAATTTATTCAAAAGCGAGAAAATCGGGTGCCTTATAAGATAAACCAAGGAATGTTGATGGCTTTTAAAAGACATCTAAGAAATGGGTTGGGGAAATGTAAAGGGGATATCCTGCCAAAAACCTTAAAAGTAGACAACATAATGCAAAGCTTGACGAAATTGTTCCATTATCATCTACATCAACGCCAAATAAAAACAAACATGGATTTGAGCTGCTAAAACTGGGCGAAACCAGTGATTTGAAACATTATCGACTACACCTAATGCGTTTGGGGTGTGCATTGTGTGAAAAATGGACAAAAGTCATGAACAATCGGCCCCTTGTGGCTGTAGCGGTTGGAAGTCTCATCCCACCCGTCGTAATCTATAGTCACTGCTCTTCAAAACTATTGTGGGTTTGGGTCTTTTGAAGAAGTAGAGGAATGGCTCAATGATTGAATCGATGTCAGAAAGGACTCAATTTTCTGTTCGCAAACTACTAGAGAGCTCGAAAAAAGTAGTCGCTTCTGAGGAACTTAGAGAACTAAGGCAACAAAAAATGCTCTAACCAGTAAGCCATCTGCATTCCTTCTTCACCCTAAAGCCCACCTCCGGACGCACAGTCAAGTTTAGAGACTTGTTCTTCAGCCGCATTATACGAATATGGAATGCTCTTCCCAGCCCAATTTCCCTCCCATTACAATCCACAGGCATTTAAAACCAATGTGCATCGGTACCTTCTTTCCCTCTCGTCCTCTTTACCTTCGGCCCGTGCTGTGACTTAATTCCAGTCATTTGGGGGTATAAACAATATCTTTAGTGCGCGCCAATTATAAACAAAAAATTGCTTTTTTTTTGGTTTTTTTTTTTTAAATAAAAAACAAAAAATAAAATCAAATTGTACTTCCAATAACATAGAATTTTTTTTTTAATTATTGCTTTTTATTTTTTAATTTTAATTGTTTTTAATTGTTTAGTTGTGAATTTGAAATTGTCGTCCATTTTATCGTACGTTATCAACTCGTTCAGCTCGAAGGATCCGTTTCTTGGCCACCATTTGCACTTTAATTTCCTCAACTTGTCATCGCTTTCAAATCGGTTTGCTTCAAAATTAGGCCGATGCTTTTGTAACGCAACTAGTGGAAAATCGGAATACTCAGTTTTTTGGACATTAACATGTGTAGAACCTTCACATCGATTTGGTCTGCCTTGTGCACATAAAGCGTGTCCCAACAAGAATGCAAGATTAAATTTAGCACCATTCGAATTGTCATTGTTTAGCATTTGAGCAATTATTATTGTTTGTTAGTAGAAGGTATAAGGTTAATAAAAATGGAGCGCTACACGAATAAACAACGCATTCTCATCGTGAAATTGTTTTACCAAAATGGTGCAAGTTTTGCGGCTACAGTTCGCAAATTGCGATTTGGGGTTACAATAATGCTCCAAAAGAGTCAACTGTAAAGCGATTAATAGAAAAATTTGCTGAAACTGGGTCTGTAACTAATGTAAAGACAACGACGCGCCTTCGACCAGGTCGATCGATCGAAAATATCGCAGCAGTACATGATTATGTCGCTCGAACTCCATCCACCTCAATTCGACACCGAGCTCAGCAAATTGGTGTTTCCAAATCCACTATGCAGCGAATTTTGACCAAAGATTTGCATCTTCATGCATACAAAGTTCAATTGACTCAGGAATTGGAGCCAGCTGACCATGCACAGCGAAGGGAGTTCGTTAATTGGGTATTGAAGAGACAACATGAAAATGCTGATTTTGCCGACAAAATCATCTTTAGTAACGAGGCCCATTTCCATCTTGATGGCTTGGTCAAGAGGCCGCCTAGATCATTCGATATAACACCATTGAACTTTTTCTTTGAGGTTTTTTGAAGTCGATGGTTTATGCGAAGAAGGTCTAGAGTCGATTCCTGGTTGACCTCGAATTTTTCCCGGAACCACCTCTTTCGAGTTGCTGACAACACTCAAAGAGTAATAACTGTCTATGAAAAAGCTCGCCGTTCGGAGTCGGCAAAAATCTGTAGGTCTCTTCTACTCGTGAGTGAAAAGTAGCGCGCACAACACGAGTAGTTGATGAGCAAACTAGATCCCCCTGTGGACTGTCGCGCCACCCAATTATTATAATTATTCTTGGGGAATTTTTGGTAGTTATAGATCTTTTTAGACCGTGCGACGGATAAATAAAAAACCCTGTGGCTCTCTCATGTTAGAAGTAGGACACTTTTTCTTGGAAAACATAGTGGGAACTCTATGCACCATAAGACAGACAGTAGAACTAAATAGAATATTACCGGAGCTCTTGCGCTCTATCGCCGACTAAAAATCAAGTCAATTTCTACACTTTTTTGAGTCGCAGTCCGTATACCGTTTTTGGCAGATTGATTTTCCCTCTTTCACATTTCTTGTTCAAGTCAACTTTTTTTTTCAAAAAGATTGACTAAATTGCTTAGCATCGGAATTTGTTTTGTTCGCGAGAAAGGAAAACCTTTTAAACTTGCAAGCACAAATGCTATCCAAAATCTTCAGTGAACTACGCATCAAACTTCTCCATGAGACAATTTCAATGAACTCTTGATGAATTTTTTGTTTGTCCAGTTGTGTCCACTTGTATTTCAGTTATTTCTTGTAACTTCAGATTTAATTGTACGTGCCATTGGCATATGCATCAAAGTTCGTTTAGGTTCAAAGTTACTGCTCATCAGAATGCTTACACATCAACGGGAACAGAAGACAAATACCACATCAAAGTTAGGACTGAAAAGTTTCTAATAAAAGTAATGAAACAAGACTATGGAGGCACCAAGAAAAAACACAAAAAAATTTTAATTTGTGCTCTTTTGTGTTCCTTGTTCATTTTTTAGCAGCAATACGCAAAATTTATAATCTCGTTTGTTTATCTTGTTGTGTTTTTTAAGAATGGCATCTTTCCAAGCATATTTTAAAAATATCAAAACAAATACAATTTCGACGACCTTGAAAACGGCTCTTACCGCGATTGTCAATGCATGAATAATTGAGGCAACACCTCCAAGTGTCGCCGCCAAAAACCACATTCACACACAGAGTACCGCGCCTGCTTCTGTGGCATGACTTATATTTAAATGAGGTTTGGCAGGAAACATGTCAAAAATACGATTCCAAATGTACTCAAGTGCGGATTTGTGTTTTTAGACATTTTTCCACAAATAAATTCACTAGGAAGCAATAACAAAGGGAAACAAAACTAGAACAGAAAAATTGAAACATGCTACGATGACCGATCTTCGCAGTTGTTGTACTTTACATATTTGGGGGCGGAAAATCGTGTAGTGTGGATGGAATTGTGATTGAATTGGAATTTTATTTTTTATTGAAATTGTCTGCTTACTATATCACCGATGGGTCCATAATCGCAAACTGAGTTGAACTGTATGGAGGAAATTAAGGTGACATGTAATCGTTGCTTGGGTTTATAGTTACCGGTGTGTTTGTTTTAGAGGCATAAAACTTTGAAATGTAATTAAGTAAAGATGCTTTTTCATAATCACCGTGTTTACTACATTTTTCGGCATTAGTATTGAAAAATGGCTTGTGAGAATCTAGAGCGAGGGGTTCTATTTTTCTATGAATTTCTCTAACATTGTGGCCGTATTTTCGCAATAACGAGTCGAAAGTTGTCATCCAAGTAGTCATTTGTTTTGAACTTATACGCGTAGACTAACAACATTAAAAACCCCCATAAAAGTTTTGAATCAATATTAAATTGCATGATCTTGGAGACAAATTCAAGGGTCCTTAAAATGAAACCGTATGGTTACCAAACTTTTCCTTCAGTAAATCAATTGTGACACAAGCTGTATGATATGTTGCGTGGCCTTCTTGAAACCACAGCTCATGCACATCACGGTTCGTCAATCGATAAGTGAGTAATGAGATAAGAGAATGAGTTTAATAATGGCTCTATATTGGCGGCCACTATTATATGACCACCACCCTTTTTGATAAAGTCAGTCAGTCACTACACCAACCGATTAAGTACGCAAGTTAGTCAGATTTGTTCAATTTAAGGGTGTCTCAACATACACTTGATGATTATCATCACACCAAATGCCTCTGTGTTGTTTATTGACGTGTCCAATCAATCAAAAGTGAGGTCCATCGTAAAAAAATTCGTTTGTGAAAATTGGCATCAACGACAATCATGTTTTGGGCTCACTACAAGTTATAGTGTGTTCAACTAAGTGTATCTGCGGTTTCAATTCTTGGAATACCAAACCGAACTTAATCTGAATCTTTTGACGGATAACAATATGACCAACAGTTGAAAAAGTGTTTCAAACTTATAGTTCTTCTTCTTCTTCTTCTTGTGGCTCTACAGTACGGGGTGGAACTGGGCCTCAACCAACATGCCTCTTCAGCCAGCACGATCTTTCGCCAACTGTCTCCAGTTCGGCACTCCAAGTTGGTTGAGGTTCTTCTCCGCTTGTGTGCGCCAACTTAGTCTAGGTCGTCGTCTGTTGCGTTGTCTCAATGGCTCGGATTCAAAGACTTTTCGGGCCGGAGCAGTGGTTTCCATGGCCTAGCCACCTTAAGAGTTGTATCCGTAGACGCTTGAGCAGGCGCATGTCGCTGTACAATCCATAGAGTTCGTCATTGAGTCTTCTCCTCTCAAAAGTCATCAACGCAAACAGGACCAAAAAGCGCACGCAAAACTTTTCTTTCGAAGAGACTAAGGGCTTCTTTATCCGCCTTTGGTAATGTCCAGGTTTCCGCGCCATAGATTAGGATTGGGATGATCCAGTTATACAAGGCCTTCGAGAGAGGGCTTATTACTCAATTGCATCTTGGGCCCAAGGAAACAGCAATTGGGAAGAGTGATTTCTGCGAAATGGAAAGGTGTTATGGCAGAAATGAAGTCCGAAAGTTTTGCCGAGAGGTAAAACAGCTATCCAGAGGATAAAAGGTTCAGACTGAAGCCTGACGGAATCAAAATAGACAATTTGTGGTAGAGTCGCAGTCTGTGCTGGGGATCTGGAAGGATTATTTCCGAATACTCCTTTACGGCGATGAAAGCCTCAATTCCGCTGTTAGACAGAATTGTCTACTTAACTTGCACGATGATAGACAAGAATGCCGTCCCCTTGACTTAGACGATGTGAAGAAAGCAATATCCAAGCTGAAGTCTAACAAAGCCGCTGGAGCGGACGGACTGCCTCCAGAACTGTTTAAAGCAGCTGAAGCTGAAGCACCAGCTCATCTGTACAATATGGTCGGAGGAAAGCATGCCCGATGAGTGGAATCTCAGCGTTGTTTGCCCGGTCCAAAAGAAAGGAGACCCCTTTGACTGTGCCAATCATCTAGGGATCAGCCTTCTTAACATCGCATACATGATCCCCTCTGCCGTATTGTGTGAACGTGTGAAACCGTTTGTCCATAACCTGATTGGTCCCTTTCAGTGTGGTTTTAGACAAGGGAAGTCCACAATAAACCAGATCTTTACTTTACGTCAGAACCTGCAAAAGACCCAAGAAGTGCAAATCGACACTCACCATCTATTCGTCGATTTTAGCGTCGCATATGACAGTGTGCAAAGAGACGATCTATACAGTTCCATGTCTAGTTTTGGCATTCCTACCAAACTCGTCAGATTGTGTAGGATGACGATGGAGAACTCTGAAGAATTCTCGCTGCTCCGTCAACGGTAACGAACTCACCGCAATCTTCAATGTCAAAATAGGTTTTAGGCAAGGCGACGCCCTGTCATGTGACTTTCTTAATATCATCCTCGAGAAGATTCTCACAGACTCATGACTAACAAGTCAACAAAAGAGGCACGATCTTCCAAAAGTCAGTTTAATTGCTAGCATACGCTGATGACATTGACGTCATAGGACGAACAAACCAAGCCGTCAATGAGGCTTTTACTGGCATTGAAGCGGAAGCGGCTAATGAGGGCAAAACAAAATACATGCTGCTGCCATCAAGAACGGACACATAACATCGACGTATCGGACAGAGCGTAACACTAGGCAGCAGAAACTTCGAGCTAGTTGAGAACTTCGTCTACCTCGGCTCCGCGGTAAATAGGGACAACAACATCAGTACCGAAATCAAACGCAGAATCACTTTTGCCAATCGCTGTTTCTTTGGGCTCAAGAGGCAGTTGAGCAATAAAGCCCTCTTTCGAAGGACTAAGCTCGCTTTATATAACAGCTTGATCATCCCAGTGCTACTATACGGCGCGGAAACCTGAACTTTACAAAAGGCGGATGAGGATGTCCTTAGTCTCTTCGAGAGAAAAGTTTTGCATGCGATATTTGGTCCTGTTTGCGTTAATGGCATTTGGATGAGAAGATTAAACGACAAACTCTATGGACTGTACAGTGACATGTGCCTGGTTAAGCGTCTACGGATAGAAACGCTTTAGATGGCTAGGCCATGCAGAGCGTATGAACACCACTGTTCCGGCCCGTAGAATCTTTGAATCCGAGCCATTGAGACAACGCAACAGAGGACGACCTATATTAAGGTGGCACACACAAGTGGAGAAGGACCTTCACCAACTTGGAGTGCGCATCTGAAGACAGCTGGCGAAAGATCGTGCTGGCTGGAGAGGCATGTTGGTTGAGGCCCAGGTCCACCCCGGACTGTAGCGCCACAACAAGAAGAAGCTTCCTTGAATATGAAAACCCTGCAAGATGCTGATTAGTTGCTACATATCACACCGAAAATTTTAGCGAAAAAGAAACATTTCAAATTCACTGAATAAGTAAATTTGTCATTGAGGAAAACCGACACCGTTTTGTTAACACAAGAATCAACGAAAAGAAATTTAAATGCATTGGGGGAACCGCTATAATTCAAATATGACAAATACAATATTAAGCGCTGCTGTCGGGAGAGCTATTGCTGCCGTGTCACGGTAGCGTTTTCTTTCGGAAAACAAAAATAATATTTTTATTTTTAATTTCAATACTACCTTAAACGTAAAAGGGGAATTAAAATAAAACAGCAGGTATTGATGGCCGTGTTGATTAGAATCATCGCCCGCTTGGCCGCAAATGAAGCTTAAATGGTGGCAGAGGGGCGCAAAATCCCCTTACTCACGTTATCATACCGATTTTTATTATCTTGGAAATACTCTCCTTCGGTTTAGTTCAATTTTATTGGTGCTTAAGAGGAAATTAGACATTGTGAATACAGGCTTTGAATGATGCTACAAATCGGTGACCGCCGTGACGGGAGCAAGTGCATCGACTCATACGAATTATTTGCCATTTCCCTTCATTGAGAATTCATTTCATAAGAGTTACTGTACAGAGAGTAATATGGACATGCTGGAGGAGGAGGAGCTGATAAAATCGAGTGGCTGGCCCTTTGTGGAACGCAACGTCATCCAATTTTTTATTTCTAACAAAATGACGGCTAAAAATCAATCAAAATTCATGGACTCTTTATTTTATATAAATTCTTAGGCGGGAAGGGATAAATCATGAAAACGCACACTCTGCCAACCAGCAACATCAACTCCTTCCATTGAAGGTCTCCAACCGGGCAAAGGACCACCTTCCCAGAAACAACAATGATCAGGTACACAACTGTAGGTAAAACCAACAGTACCTTATATTCAATCTCTTTCGCCTCCTTTTGCTTGTTATCACGTTGATAAATTTAAAAAGGACTAAACATAGTTTGCAGAAGAACATAAACCAATAAAAACATACCCTCACCACTGCTGGCATCAATTGCGTCCACAAATCTCCACGTTTGCACGGAAATTTGTTACCTAATCCTACGGCCCACGACAATCTTCACACTTCTTCGCATGAGTGCGTTGGCGTGCTTATCTGTTCCATATGCGCGTTCACTATTTGAACTTTAAGTCAATCTGTAAATATTAAGATTAGAAAATGGGCCCCCTTCCTAAGGTACACCTCCCTATCAGTGGTTTCATCAGGGATCACAGAAGTCTCTCAAACATTGATTGTGTCGTGGAACCGTACGTAATTCCCTGCAAACACTCCTTAGCGTTATCAGTTCAAATAAAAATAAGATCACCTCGACGACACACGACGTCTCGGTACTTTGAGGGGGGAAGGGCCGGGTCCACCATTCTCGATAGTTCTCAGTTCTTTCTGAATTTCATTTGCTTATCTGCAGCCATCATGCGTCGAGATTGATGGTATCCGTCAATTTAACCCGGGAAGACACTTTATTGTCGTCGCGATACACTCGCGCGTTGGTTTCATTTTTCTTTCGTCTCTTCTCTGCCCTGCATGATTACACGGCGCGCTGGTTGGTGGTGCCGATTCGAAATAATGTCCCTTGCGTTGGTAAACCAAACAAAACCTCATCAGGCTTCGTATGGGATTTTGTGTCGTGTCCCCGTCGTCATCGGTGTGGTTGCGTTGCTGCTGGGAAAGAGGAAGGCAACCGAAGCATGTGTCTATTTCAGAAAGCCATTCATGGGATTGTGTGCTGTAAAGACACCCAACGGAGACCTTTCACAGAGATAATCACTTCAGGTCATTTGATTTTTTATGGCAGTTAGCAGGCACATGACTGGATCGAGAACCGCGCTGCAGACGCGTAATGTTTTGCTCTTGACGCGCATTCGAGAGGAGTGCATCGGATCTATCTGTTGAATAAAATATGTCTTCCTTCTTAACGAGCCTACGAAGCTAAGACTTTCGACTGGCAGGCGATAAGGGACCCTGGCGGAGAGGGAAAGGTCAAATGCGATTGCATTGTCAGTGGTGTTATCTTTTATGGTTTAACGGATCTACTTGAGTTGTTTGACTTGTGGCTTAGCATCAGACTCACTGGCCGGGACGTGCAGGCGGGGTTGCTGCCGCCAGCTTATCGCTAGAAGTCGAATCTATGTCTGTGCTGTTGAATTGTCAGCCGTATCGGGTTTTACTGCTTGCGGAATCAACTGAGTCAAATATTGATTTAGTTTGGTAAGTGAACTGCGGTCGAAGTTGCCCTAAAGAAGCTGAGAGTCTCAGCGGGACGGCCATGTGCTGTGTGGAGGCTCGCTCTGGGGAGACATTTCAATTATATTTGGGGACGCAACAGTGGATGGTAGATTTCTGGTATACTTCTATCATCCGAGAGGATGGCAGAGACTTTTTAAGTGTTCCATCGGGACTGAGAAAGTCTGTTCAAACTTTGAACTTAAAGAAGTCGTAGATGCTAGAGGTCTAAGCACACGCTGATCGCACAATAAACTCGTTTCAAGAAATTCGAACAACGGATGCAGCTAATGTCTGACATTAAAAGACCAGCACCAGATGCCAGAGACAGGCTACACGCGTCATGGCTTGAGACTAATATGATAACAATTACGAAAAGGCTTAAAACAAGGCTTAAGAATGGGCTTAAGAACGTGCTTAAGAGCGGGTTAGAGAACGGTCATTAGAGCGGACTAGGCAACGGGGGTGAGAACGGCCCTAGAACAGGACTTAGGAACGGCCTTAAGAGCAGGCTGAAAACGGGCTTATGAACGGGCTTAAAAACGGCTTAAGAACGGGCTTAAGAACGGCCTTAAGAACGTGCTTAAGAACGGTTTTAAGAATGGCCTTAAGAACGGGCTTAAGAACGGGCTTAAGAGCGGACTACGGAACGGTCTTAGGAGCGGACTATGGAACGGTCTCAAGAGCGGGCTGGGAACGGGCTTATGAACGAGCTTATGAACGGGCTTAAGAACGACTTAAGAACGGGCTTAAGAACGGGCTTAAGAACGGGCTTAAGGACGGGCTAAAGAGCGGATTAGGGAACGGTCTTAAGAGCGGACTAGGGAACGGTCTTAAGAGCGGACTAGGGAACGGTCTTAAGAGCGGACTGGGAACGGGCTTATGAACGAGCTTATGAACGGACTTAAGAACGGGCTTAAGAACGGCCTTAAGAACGTGCTTAAGAACGGCTTTAAGAATGGCCTTAAGAACGGGCTTAAGAACGGGCTTAAGAGCGGACTACGGAACGGTCTTAGGAGCGGACTATGGAACGGTCTAAAGAGCGGGCTGGGAACGGGCTTATGAACGAGCTTATGAACGGGCTTAAGAACGACTTAAAAACGGCCTTAAGAATGAGCTTAAGAACGGGCTTTAGAACGGGCTTCAGAACGGGCTTAAGAACGGGCTTTAGAACGGTCTAAAGAACGGGCTAAAGAACGAATTTAAAGACCGACTAAGGAACTGACTTAAGAACGGGCTTAAAAACGGATAAAAGCCTGGGCTAAAGAAAAGAAACAGAAACTGTTTGTAGAACGGACTTAAGAACTAGATTAAGAAAAGACTTAAGAACGAGTTTAAGATTGGGCTTCAGTACAGGCTTAAAAACGGGCTCAAAGTCGTCCAAAAGCGTCGGCCTAGAAACACACTTAGGAACAGCCATAACAATGGGCTTAAGAAGGGGCTAAAGAACGAGTTGAAAGACGGACTAAGGACCGCGCTAAGGAAAGGAAACAGGAACTGCCTTTAGATCGGGCTTAAGAAAGGGTTTAAGAAAAGGCTTAAAAAAGAGCTAGAGAAACTTATAAACGAGCTTAAAAACGAGCTTAAAAACGGGCTTAAGAACGGTCTAAAGAACGGGCTCAAGACCGACTAAGGAACTGACTTAAGAACGGGCTTAAAGACAGATAAAAGCCCGGGCTAAGAAAAAGAAACAGGAAGTGGTTGTAGAACGGGCTTAAGAACTAGATTAAGAAAAGGCTTAAGAACGAGTTTAAGAATGGGCTTCAGTACAAGCTTAAGAACGGGCTCAAAGAGGTCCAAAAGCATCAGCCTAGAAACACACTTAGGAACAGCCTTAACAATGGGCTTAAAACGGGCTTAAGAAGGGGCTAAAGAACGAGTTGAAGGACGGACTAAGGACCGGGCTTAGGAAAGGAACCAGGAACTGGCTTTTGATCGGGCTTAAGAAAGGGTTTAAGAAAAGGCTTAAAAAAGAGCTAAAGAATGGATTTATAAACGAGCTTAAGAAAGGGCTTAAAAACGGTTTTAAGAACGTGATAGCCGTGGGTAGATCACATCAACCAACAATGCTGTCTTCGAATTTACATTTGATTAAAGTAATTGAATACAGCGATTCTACGAATGACATATAAGGGAAGCCACTCAAATTTCTATACGAGACATGAACCAAATATTTGACTACTAGGCCAGACTCAAAAGGGAAATTCTTTTGCTAAGTTTTATGGTGAGTTCTTACAGAAAATGACAGGGGGTATATCTATCTAATTAAACCTGGCATGAATCGCAATCTTCACAAAATTCGAAATGGACCATTCCACTTCCAAATAGACCATTCTTACTTAGTGAAACACCAACAACTTTTTTGCCAACATTTTACACTGGTAGTAATGACGAATATGAACATGGGTGAACATATACTTCACTTAGTTACGCGGAAACAAGCGTGACGTGAGGTGATTGAAGTCAAGTATGGCTGCAATTGGCAAGGGGTGACGCTACATAGTAGAGCTGGATCCTTAATCCACTATGGGATTTTATTTCCCAAGAATTAAAGACAGCCTACAGATACAGATACAGATACAGATAATCTAACGAAATAGAATTGAGAAACTCATGATTTAAAAAAAAAATAAGAAGATTTTTTTATTGGCTGAGTGTTGTCCACAGCTCAAAAATCAAAGTGCCAGATTGTGAGCAGGAACCGAACTATTTAGTCCCTATGTTACGGTAAACACTATATCAAATATGTGATTAATTTTATCAAACATTATAGTTCCTTTATTCAGAATTGCCTGAATATGATGAAAAGCGTAAGGAGAACTTTTGTCTTTCCAAGAATATTTCCACCAAACAAAATTATTAACAGAACTCCGTGTTGATTGACTAGACTTCAATCGAAACAGGTTAGATTTGACTAGGCGGAGAAGGCTGATCTCTTAGTCCCTTAGTTGAATCCTGACGATGCTATGAGTTACAGCTTTAAGTGTTTTAAGAGGTATAGGACTTTATGTTGGCAACACTGTTTTAAATCTGTCAGATGTCATTTGACATTCCGAGAATTGAAACCACAATATATTTTCGTTAAATGGGCTTAATATAAGAGTAAGTTTGATTCGAATTTTCATTGAGATGATTTCATTGAATGGAGAAGTTAATAAACAAAACTGTGGTTTTTAATGTGATAATAATCCTCGAGCTGCTGACAATACTCAAAGAGTAATAACTGTCTAAGAAAGCTTCTCAAATTTCGACGTTTGGAGCCGGCAAAAAACTGTAGGTCTTTCTATTCGTTAGAGAACAGTAGCGCGCACAACACGAGTAGTTGATGAGCAAGCTGGGTACTGGTCCCCCTTTGGACTGTAGCGCCAACAGTTATTATTATTATAATAATCCTCAAGTGTCTAAGTGTTTGGTGTGATTTATGACTTTTTGAAAAACTACTACTGAACAGATAGTTACAGTCAGTGGTGGCCGCTATAAAGCCACTTCTGCTGGGATTTTAGTTCATCAATTGAACAACAGTGATGTGCAAGATTTGTGGTTTCAACAAGACGGCGCAACTTGTCACATAGCTCGTATTATAATTAACTTATTAAAGGAAACTTTTCGTAACTTTATAGTTTGACGTTATGGACCCGTAATTGTCCTCCAAGATCGTGAGACTTGAAGTCGCTTAATTATTTTCTGTGGGGATAAGTGAAGTCATTCGACTAAGTGAACTTAAAAGAAATTACCATTCTCGACGATATTCTCGATATACAGCCACAAATGTAGAAGCAAACTAGGGAAATTATATGCCAATGTTTACATATATAATGTCAGAAAATAATAATAACAATTGTTGGCGCTACATTCCAAAGGGGGACCAGAGCCTAGCTTGCTCATCAACTACTCGTGTTGTGCGCACTACTGTTCTCTCACGAGTAGAAGAGACCTACAGTTTTTTGCCGACTCCGAACGGCGAGATTTGAGAAGCTTTCTTAGACAGTTATTACTCTTTGAGTGTTGTCAGCAGCTCGAAAGAGGTGGTGCCGTGAAAAATTCGAAAAATTGGTGCTGATCTTGAAGTCGAACCTAGACCCTTCGGCGTGTGAGCGTCGCACTCTACCCATTACGCCACGGACACCACAATGTCAGAAAATATCCACACGAAAAAATTAAGTAAGTGCTAATTTTGAAAATCTATATCTTTTCTTTGTTTTTTCTTAATAGAACAATTTTCTGACATTGTTTGGTCTAACATTGAAAATTGTTTTTATTTTTCTTGCAGCTGCAAGTAAATTTCTAATTACGAAGAAAAGAAAAATGACTTCGTACTCCTCGGCGCATTGCAAATTGCAGAACAATTAAGAAAATATATATTCAGTTCTTCTCCCTTGTTGAGATATTTATTAGGCACAAAAAATAGAATCGGGCTATTTCTTCGATTCGCTCACAAAAATACAAATAAGAGCTAGTTTTTACATTATTACTCCAATTGAAAGAGAGCCAAGAGATGATTTATATGTACGCGTATGTATAGATAAAATAAAATAATTTGTTGTGTTGTGCTAGACGGTGAGTTAAACTGTACTGAACATATTCTTAGTCGATGATATGAGAATAATTTTTGTACAGAAACTAAATAGTTATGGTTTCAACCTGATAATAAAGGTTCGTGAATCAAACATCATAGTTGACGACGAGTGCAGACAAGCGCATGCAGCCAAACAAGACGCCTATAAGGCAACGCAGCATCGAACGACGAGGGCTGTTCGTTAGCTCTACGAACAGAGAAGAAGGGAAGAGCACCGGCTTCTCAGAAGTGAAAAGAAGGAGCATGAGAAGCGCGTGATCGAGGAAATGGAAAGGTGTTATGGCAGGAATGAAGACAGAAAGTTTTACCGAAAGGCAAAACAGCTATGCGGAGGATTTAAGGACCGAAGCCTGTCGGGATCAAAATGGAAAACTGGTGGTAGAGTCGCAGTTTGTGCTGAGAATCTGGAAGGAGCATTTCCGAATACTCCTTTACAGCGATGACAGCCCCAATTCCGCTGTAAGGCAGAATGTTCTACTGAACTTGTACGATGATAGACAAGCATTCCGTCCCCCCGACTTAGACGAGGTGAAGAAAGCAATATCCAAGCTGAAGTCGAACAAAGCTGCTGGAGCGGGCGGATTGCCCGCAGAACTATTTAAAGCAGCTGGAGATGACCTGGTTGGGCGCATGCACCAGCTCATCTGTAAGATATAATCGGATAGATATAGTCTGTAAGATATAGTCGGTCCGCAAGAAAGGAGACCTTTATGACTGCGCCAATTACCAAGGGATCAGCCTTCTCAACATCGTCCTCTCTGCCGTATTACTTGAGCGTCTGAAACCGTTTGTCCATGACCTGATACGCCCCTATCAGTATGGTTTCAGACCAGGGAAGTCCACAAAAGACCAGATCTTCACATTACGGCAGATCCTGGAAAAGACCCAAGAAGTACAAATCGACACTCACCACCTATTCGTCGATTTTAAGGGGGCATTTGACAGTGTGCATAGAGACGAGTTATACAGTGCCATGTCTAGTTTTGGCATTCCTAACAAACTCGTCAGATTGTGTAGGATGACGATGGAGAACTCTCGTTGCTCCGTCAAGGTCGGTACCGAACTCATCGAGACCTTCAATGTCAAAAAAGATTTTAGACAAAGCGACGCACTGTCATATGACTTCTTTAACATCATCCTCGAGGAGATCGTGCGTAACTCACAAGTCAACACCAGAGGCACGATCTTCCAAAAGTCAGTTTTAATTGCTAGCTTGCGCTGATGACATTGACGTGATTGGACGAACGCAGCAAGCCGTCAATGAGGCGTTTGCTGGCATTGAAGCGGAAGCGCCTAAAATGTGTCTGGTTGTTTATGAGTGTAAAACAAAGTACGTGTTTGTTATCAAGAAAGGACACACAACATCGACGTCCGACAGCACACAGAGCGTCACACTAGGCAGCAGAAACTTCCAGGTGGTTGAGAATTTCGTCTACGTCGGCACCGCGGTAAATAGGGACAAGTACATTAGTCAAGAATGATTTGAAATTTAAAATTTGATTAAAATACAATATGTCTAAGCCGTTACAAGTGCGGAATATACGGCAGATATGTTCTGTATGTCCTGTTTCCTATTCATATTGTTGCTGGTCTTGATTATGTGCAGGATTTAAAGAGTGTTAGTATGTTTTTCCGTTTGCAGGATTTTGACGACATCAAGGTCGGCTAGATGGTTAGACGGCTTAGACATATTGTATTTAAATTTTTTTTGTATTCAAATTTTAAATTTCAAATCATTCTTGACTGATCTTCACACACGGAAGTGCTCAATATATTGTTTCATTGTGAATTTTGTTTTTTTTTTTTTTTTTTGATAATTTAGACTAACATCCACATCCATTTGTAAAAACAACACAATTAATGTAAGTTTATTATCCACTTGTTAAATTACATTGTCACTATGTATGTATGTAACATAATTTGTTGTATTGTTTCAATAAAAAAGATACCCTGATGAAAGCAGCAATCCCTGCCGAAACGTTGGGATAATAACAATGAATAATCCCCCTGTAGACTGTCGCGCCAACAATTATTATTAAAATAAGATAATTGTAGCTATTCTGTTAAAAAGAATATTCCAAGTCTCGAATTTTCTTATTTTCTATTCTTTTCTTTGTGTGGCGCTACAGTCCTGGATGGACCTGGGCTTCAATCAACATGCCTCTTCAGCAGACAGGGATGATCTGGGCTATTATACAAATCCAGCTAAGTATTTTTAGAGCGACCGCTGTCCTATTTAATTGCCTCTGGAACCCAAAGAATTCGCGATTGGCAATTCCCTCTTGCCACTGTTTTTGATTTAATTTTATTTGTTTCCTTTTTTTACAAAGTGCTGTAAAGTCCTTTTTGAAAAACAATGTGTGAACGAGAATGCCCGATGTCAGATGGCGCCATTGGCAACTACTCTTAGCCGAATCAAAAGTAGTCAATTTGAGTCTCGTACGGGTTGCAACTGAGAAATGTAGAATCTCGAATTTTCAACTCAAATCTGTTGTTTGAAAAAACATCAAAGGAAGAGATTTTTTACCGCATGACACTGTTGTAGCGGTTAAAAACTCTCTGGAAACGCTGAACTGGGAGATCTTACCCCATCCGCCGTATTCTCCAGAACTTGTTCCTTCCGATTACTGTTTTTTTTTTAAGGAGGCCAAACGATTGTGGGAGGTTATCTTACCCACTTCGGCACGGAGTTATGCGCACGAAAAATAGGGGCCATTAAAAATTGGTTTCACTCCAAGTTGCCGGAAAAACCGGTGCGTAAAGTATGAATAATAATAATAATAATAATAATAATAATAATAATAATAATTGTTGGCGCGACAGTCCACAGGGGCACCAGGGCCTAGCTTGCTCATCAACTTACTTGTGTTGTGCGCGCTACTGTTCTCTCACGAGTAGAAGGGGCCTACAGATTTTTGCCGACTCTGAACGGCGAAGTTTGAGAAGCTTTCTTAGACAGTTATTACTCTTTGAGTGTTGCCAGCAGCTCGAAAGAGGTGGTGCCGTGAAAAATTCGAGGTATTCAACCGGGAATCGAACTTAGACCCTTCGGCGTGTGAGCGTCGCACTCTACCCACTACGCCACGGCGGCCACTATTAGAATACAAAAACTATTAGAAATACAAAAACTGTTTGCTCTGCAGGCACAGCATTTACTCATTTCGGACGGCTGCGCTTGTAACCTTAGGAAAGAAAATTGAAAACGCAAAGGATCAGAAACAGTTGAAACTTTGAGTAAGCCCAACTCTCTTTAAGAACCTTGGGTGTACCGTTTGCTCAAGATTTAGACTTACGCGAAATAGTTATGTTTTATTGGCACTGAGGACTTTTCCATATATGCTTTCACCTCTAGTACGGAAAGAAAAGCATTGCTAGGTCAAATGAATTTCCTCTCCCTTATATTTCAATCATATAATAAATATGTACCATATTTATTCTTGAAATGTATTCAATCGCGGTGTATTTGGATTTTACGATATTGGTACTTCATATCTCCTACTTATCTGTACTTGAGCTTCTGCATTTAGAAACCTTTACTTATGCGCATATTCTATAAATACAAAGAAACCCTAAATGAGTAAGCTTACGTCACACTTTTCCCAAAATGCTGAAATTGCTTTTTGCACTTGCGTAGTGCATTTAAAAACTTTTAAAATAATCAATTTTCTGTTACAACATCACAACACAACTATCAGTCATTTATCAGTCATATGACCCTTCGGTGCAGTTGCGAAGTGAGTGCCCGCCTCTGAAATCGCTTATCATCTTACATGAAACATAATAAACCAAGTAAACAATTTTTATCAGAAACGAAACCAGAGAACGCTCAAAGACGTCGTTGAAGTGTCAGAAAGGAAACACACAACCAAATGCAGATAGTGGCGTTAATGCCAACTGTGCTCTTTAAGCGCGTTGATAAGGCGAACTTTGCAGTCCCATAGCGCTCCTTGCACAAATTCCTTCCCCTTCGTTTACACATTAACTCCGTTTGAAATTTCCCTTCTATTTGATTTGTAATATTGAAATTATTTTGATGAGTTTGTTTTTCACTTTTTTTTTGCATCAGACTGCACAACAACGATTGATGAGCGCCTTGACTGTGATAGCCCCAATCACCTCATCAGACAACAGGGTAATAAGCTGTTTGGATGAACTGTAAAATAAGAAAATACGACATTGGTGTGAGTTCTAGGTCCTGGTGGCAACCTGAATGCGTGACGAAATTTTTCCAGTTTCCGTGTCTGTCGAGATCGAAAGTTGCTTGATAACCCGCTGAAGAATTGAGCAATGATGTGTTGAGTGGTCCGTTTGATAAGACTTCAGCCTATAAGAGTTTGGGTGATAGTGGGAAAACGGCGCACGAGTTGATGTAGTGCAGTCTGGAAAGGAATGATTCAGTGAACTGTTGGTGCACTTTGACAGCAAATGTGAATGGAAGCTGTCAGTGCATCGGTACTTGGATCTAACATTAATGCATCGAAGTTGCGACTCTGCTTTATGTGAAAGCTAAACTTCTCGCCTTAAACTTTTTAAATTGGGAAACTGAAGGGGCGATAAGATTATTCTTTACTGGCAGGGGTTCACTCTGGGGGTGGGGACTTTCACAATAGATGTTCTGAAAACATTCCTTGAGATTCAAGAATAATCAATTTTTTAAATTGAAGAGAGAGAGAGAATGGCTTTCACAACCGCGGACTGTGTGCATTCACTTTTCTTGTTCATACGAGGGTGCTCTTGAGGATGCCCGAATAAAGGTGAAAATGATGGCAGAGATCACCAAGCTTTCAACTGGTACCATTCACACCATTCTTCAAGACCATCTTAACCTTTCAAAGGTCTGTGCAAGGTGGGTGCCGCGAATGCTCATAGCTCCTCAGAAAACAGTGAGAATCGCATGCTGTAGAGAGTTTTTGGAAATGTGTAGTGAGAACGCGGACGGTGTTATGGATCGAATTGTTACTGGGGACGAATGGGCTCACATCTATGACACTGAAAGCAAACAAGAGTCCATGCAGTGGCATAAAAAAGAACAGACCCCTCAAGAAGTTCTAAGTCACTCCGTCTGTCGGGAAGCTCATGGCCACAGTCTTTTGGGGGTCAAAGGATATCTTGCTCATTGAGTACAAAAAAAGGTGAAACCATCAACGCCACATCCTACGCTTCGACTTTGCGTAGTTTGCGAGAGAAAATTAAAAAGAAAAGACGGGGTAAACTCGCAGCGGGTGTGTTGCTTCTTCATGACAACGCTCCTGTTCACACAGCGCGAGTTTCCAAGGCTGCTGCGCGAGATTGTGGTTTCGAAGAAATCCAACTCCCACTCTATAGTCCAGACCTTGACCTTCCAAGGCTACTGCGCGAGATTGTGGCTTTGAAGAAATCCAACTTCCACCCTATAGCCCAGACCTTGCCCCTAGTGATTATTTAATGTCTTCGTGGAAAAAAATTTTCGGATGATGAAAAACTCAAGTCGGCAATAAATAAGTATTTTGCGGAGAAAGAAGAAATTTATTTTTTTGAGGGTTTCAAAAAGCTTATCACAAGATGTAACAAATGCATTGCTGCTAGGTGAGATTATATTGAAAAATAAAAACAAATTGAATTCGCATTTTCCTTCATATCAATACCGAGAATGTATTGAAAGTCCCTCGTAGTTTAGTGTGCGGAAAACACATTTAGAATTTTAACGATAAATAAAGACTCCAACATTCGCCATTTTTATAATAAATAATTTACTCCACGAAACACTTCATGGTATCCTTTCTATAACAAAGGATTTTGCATCGCAGTTGGTTTCTAGCGGCTTGTTAGACCTTCACGGTGTTTGAGAAGGACTTCTTGCCGCCCCGGCATCGGACAAACAACAAACAAATTTTTAGGTTAAGTCTACGGGCACCTTATCCTTCTCTCTCGTCAGAGCTTCCTGCCACCATTGAGGTTGTTTTGCGCTTGTGCATCTCTTTCTCCAGAAAGTCCAACAAATGCTGAATGGAATTTAAATCCGGCCTTTATGAAGGAGATCTTGGGGCACAGCAAATTCTTCATCTTCCAATGTATGTGTTTAAAAGCATTATCTTGCCCGAGTCTTCAATCACGATTAAAATTTAATTTTCCACACATTTTCCCTCCTGTATACAGTGAGGTGCAAAAGACTGCAACGAGTTATTTTTAAACTACTCTAAGAAGGACTATCAACCCGTCAAAAAAATGTTTCATAGTCAACTGTTGCTGAAAAGTGCTGAAATTAATAAAAAGTTCACAACAAGGAATGTCCCAAAACTCACTTAAAAGGATAAGCGAATTTTGGTGAAGCAATTGCTTTCGGAATAGACGTTACAAGTTCTGAAGCAGCAAAAGAACTACTGGAAGATGCGAGTTACAGAAACGAAATAAGTTATTGGAACAGCAACAGGATAATGCGGAAGAACAATGTGACACACAAACATTGAACGCACGAGGGTGGGTTGGTAATGCTTTGGCGCCCCATTAGTTCCTTTGGTGTTACAGATTTGTACCTCATAGCGTTTAGAATACCAATAAATCGGACCTCATGTGTCTGCGGAGACCAACACGACGAGGTTCCCGAACAGCCGGAAAATGCCGGAACATTAAGGCAGTGCTGCCCAACGGGACAACACTAAAGACAACGGACAAGGCGAAGTACCTTGGAGTGAACTTCACTGAGAGGTTGAAGTTCAATCCTCACTCCAAAGTGACCCTTCAAAAGGCCAGTTTCGCTTTCCATCGCATCTACCCATTGATGCGACCTGAGAACGGACTTGCCGAGAAGACGAAGCTATTACTGTACAAGCAGCTCATACGACCCATTATAGCATATGGCTTCCCTGTATGGTACAGCATCTCCAAGAGCAGCATGGAGAAACTATCGGTCTTCGAAAGGAAGATACTGCGAATCTGCACTGGTCTCACCTTTAACAAGGACCGGATGAAACATCATAGCAACAAGGAGGTCTACTAAAAATCGCGCATCATCCCCCTGCAACAGTTCTTGGCGAAACTTTCCAAGAAGCAGTTATGCGAAACTGAAACCTATCCTAACCCAATCGTCAGGAACTTAAGGAGCTCAGTCCCCGGACAACGATTTTTCAATGCACACAGCATGTTAAACGAAGAGATTCCCCCCCCCCCCCCCCCCCGACATTTTCTACATGCGAGCCGAATCACTTCTTCTCCAGCAGTGATACAACCTACCATCGAGGTTGACTCTGAAAACCCCCCTGAAAATGGCTTTGATGTGCTTGATTAGCCAGCTCAAAGCCCGGATCTTAACCCAATCGAAAATATGTGAGATAAGCTCAAGAAAACTGGTCTTGCCAAGGTATACAACACACCACCATTATCCTTGAATGTGCTATGGAAAAGATCGGAAGAAAAATAGAAAGTAATCACACGGAACAATTGTACTGTACTGCCCAACAGCCTGCCAAAACTACTCTTCTTCTTCTTATGGTGCTACAGTCTGGGGTGGACCTAGGCCTCAACCAACGTGCCTCTCCAACCAGCACGATCTTTCGCAAGGTGCCTCCAGTTGAGCACTCCAAGTTGATTGTGGTCCTTCTCCACTTGTGTGCGCCACCTTATCCGAGGTCGTCCTCTGTTGCGTTGTCCCAATAGCTCAGACTCGAATACTTTTCAGGCCGGAGCAGTGGTGTCCATACGCTTTACATGGCCTAGCCATCTTAAGCGTTGTATCCGAAGACGCTTGACAAGGCGCATGTCGCTGTACAGCCCATAGAGTTCGTCGTTAAGTCTTCTCCTCCAAAAGTCATCAACGCAAACAGAACCAACAAGCGCACGCAAAACTTTTATCTCGAAAAGACTAAGGCCGCGCCATAAAGTAGGACTGGAATGATCAAGCTGTTATATAAAGCGTGCTTAGTCCGTCGAGAGAAGGCTTTACGAAGGCCGCTTTTTATATTTCGGGATTGGGCAACCCTAGTGTTGCAAGCTGGCAACTACCAGCTCTTTCGTAAAGTTTGACATTTTTGAGGTTATATGTACTCAGAACGTTTTGACATACGACCGCTATTTGTGTTGCTTACAGTCACTTAAAAGATTCATCCCGCCCAAAAAATGGAATTGAATCGTGAAAATTTTCGTGCGATTATTTTTTACAACTTTCGACGTGTATTAACTCAACAAAAGTGCATCGATGAACTTAATTCAATTTTTGGCGATGAAGCTCCACCAAGGACCAGTGTTTATCGATGGTATGGTGAATTCAACCGAGATCGTAGTTCACTCCAAGACGAATTTCGTGAAGGTCATCCAAAATCAGTTGTTGTTCCGGAAACCATTGATGCTGTGCGCCAACTGATATTGCAAGTTCTTCATGTGACCTATCGTGAGATTGAGACAACCTTAGGCATTAGTGGGACCAGCATACATTCAATATTGCATGAACATTTGACCGTCAAAAAATTTTTTCGCGTTGGATCCCACACAATTTGTCAACCGCTCAAAACAAGGCTCGTGTCGATTGGTCGAAAGAAATGCTCAACAAATACGATCGCGGAACTTCGAAACACGTCTATGACATCGTGACAGGTGATGAATTATGGATTTACGCATATGAGCCCGAAAGCAAACAACAGTCGACTGTATGGGTGTTTCAAATTGAGCCAATCCAACAGAAGTTGCTCTCGCACGAAGCACTTCCAATCAAATGGTCGCCTGTTTTTTCCGAAAAAGTGGACATGTCGCAACCGTACCACTAGAACAACGCAGAACAGCCACTTCTGAGTGGTACACAATTATTTGTTTGCCAGTTGTCTTCCAAGAAATCAGGAAAACCAACCGCCGAAGACGGATCACTCTTCACCGGGACAATGGGAGCTCTCACACATCGCCTCAAACAACTGCATTTTTGAGCACTCAAAACATCGATTTGATGAGTCATCCGCCGTATAGTCCTGACTTGGACTTCTTTTTATTCCCGTACGTAAAAAATAAAATGAGAGGTCGAAGTTTTTCGACGCCTGCTGCGTTCAGAATGCATGTTTTGGAGATACCTCAATCGGAGTGGCAAAAGTGCTTCGACAATTGGTTCAAAAGCTTGAAAAAGAATGAAGTTACGTGACAGTGCGTCGCATTGTCTAAAACCTTTTTTGAGATTGGAAGGTCGCTACCTGAGCTCGTTACCGACCTTGACGGAGCAGCGAGAATTCTCCATCGTCATCCGACAAAATCTGACGAGTTTGTTAGGAATGCCAAAACTAGACATGGCACTGTATAGATCGTCTCTATGCACACTGTCATATGCGACGCTAAAATCGACATATAGGTGGTGATTGTCAATTTGCATTTCTTGGGTCTTTTCCAGGATCTGCCGTAATGTGAAAATCTGGTCCATTTTGGACTCCCCTGGCCTGAAACCATACTGATAGGGACCTATCAGGTCATGAAAAAACGGCTTCAGATGCTCACTCAATACGGCAGAGAGGATCTTGTATGCGATGTTAAGAAGGTTGATCCTTCGATAATAGGCGTAGTCAGAGGGGTGTCATTTCTTGTGGATCGGGCACGACGACGCTGAGATTCCATTCATCGGGCATGCTTTCCTCCGACCATATCTTACAGATGATGCGTCCAAACCACTCATCTCCAGCCAAAACTACTCAATCAAGTTAAAAATCAAAAGGTCTGTGGACAAAGTAATGACATTCTCAGTAATTTCGTTATAAAATGCATTGTCGTTTGCTTAGGAATAACTGAAAGTAAAAATTTGTTTGATCAAACATATAAATTTTTGACTCTTTGACTCTATACCAACACCAGGCTATGCTGTGAGCCCCTCCATACCCTTATCACGGTTCTTGCGATGGATCATAGTGACCGAAAACATTATAACAGCTTTCGTTATTGAACAAAATACAGATCATTGTCCTTGTAAGGTTGCAATCTTTATTTGTTTGCTCTAATTTGCTTGTGAACAGCTTTACGATGCTCTGAAATCTTCATTCGGTTTTCTGCGTGTTAAATTCGTCTTTACATATATCCGAGGCCTGTTTCTTATGTCAGAGCAACTTGTTCTTAGATCTTTTTGAACAAAAACCGTTATACCTCTACCGGTTAGGTTTTGCTGACGATTTCGCCGCATGCACACAACACTATCTTTTTTGGGTTTGGTGATGGTGATTTTATTTTTTACAAGGCTTTTAGCAATTTCTACTGTGATTACTACCACTTAAGTGCAAACAGACTACAACTTGTCGATTATCTGTCGAGGTTTGACCATTGAACTGACATGATTATTCTCATTCATACACTATGCACCGATTCTTGTGCTAAATGTAAAGAAATTAGTGGCAATTTAACAGAAGCAGTAAGCATAAGATTCGGTTTTGAAGCAACTTTTATAAATTGTATGATTTATGCTTGTATTGAGCAAACTCTTGAATGTTACCCTATACAATTGTATAGTATCCGCTCGACTTAATTTCATTTTAATAAATTCGAAGCCGCTATTTTTAAAGGTCCGAATTCAAATGATTGCATTGTACGTGCAAAAAAATAATAACAATAAACTAAAACAAAACAAAAAAAAAACAAAATTGAACCTATTTCACAGTTTGCTCTACATTCTACACCCTGTTTCAAGTTCAGCGCAAACATAATCAACACATCCCAATATCAAATAACCAACGAAACTACCTTACCGACTGTTTTGACATCTGCCAGTAACTTAACGTCATTTGTACAGCAAAGAACGAATTAGCAAATGAGAAAGAAAGAAAAACATTTCATCTTCAATTTCGTTTGTCAGAATTTATTTAGTGTTCACGTTTAAACAATTTCCGCATTTATATTTTGCCAAAGCTAAAACCATGGGTGATAATATTATTAAAGTGTTAATTATCGGCGAAAGTGGAGTGGGAAAGTCAAGGTGTGTATTCTTCTCGGTGACTTGCTGTGGCAATGTTTATTTTTATATTCCAGAATATCTTTCCTTTCCGAGTGTTAGACAAATGGAGGAAAACTTTCCAAAATACGTTGAATTTGATATGACCCCCAATTAAATTGTGTATAAGCATTTTTTAGTTGTGCACTTAGAATGCCTGCATGTTTTTTTTCTTTTCGCATGGATATGACAGCGTATACACATATTTTTTGCATTGAATTCGTTTGCGTGACTAAAATAAGTAATTGTGTCAGCCTAGATGGTCTAAGGAAGGGCAGCTGGTGGCTATATATGGCGTCTCCCTTTCAAAATAGGGGTTCATAGAGCAGGAGAATCCAGATTCAATGTGGGAGTAGTGTAGAATGTTCATTAAATTTGTTTACTTTTCTGGGGGAGAATAAGTAAACATATTATGCGCAGTATGAATCAGAAGTTGGTATATTTAAGCATTTTTTTTATAACCAATTAACTTGGTAATATTTGGAAAGAGAGTTGTGGTTAAATAATTCTGGTCACGTTAAGTAGCTGTGAAGTTCTTTTTCTGATGACAATTAAGTCAGAAGCAATTTGTTTTGTTATCCCAGTAAAATTTAATCCTGCTTAGAGCAATCTAGATTTGACAAGGGAGAGGAGGACTTATCAGGGACGGCTCCTGTACCATCAAATAGAATGCTAAACAGTTCCCAGTCAGAATCTTAAACTCTGCTTCTCATCTTCCAGCTTAATTCGCCGTTTTGTCGATGACAAATTCGACGACAACCACGATGTAACAATAGGCGTTGACTTTAAGACCAAAATAATGAACATCGACGGAGTGGACTTTAAGCTTGCCATATGGGACACAGCTGGCGCCGAAAGATTTCGCAGTCTCACACCGAGTTTCTACCGCAACGCAAAATGCGCCATTCTTGTGTACGATATAACAAGCAGGGAGTCACTGCAAAAACTCGAATCCTGGCTGACGGAATTGGAGAACTATAGCAACAATCAGAATATCCCAACGATGATTGTAGGCAACAAGATCGATATGGAGCGTGTTATAAGCCGGGACGAGGGACAGAAGTTTGCACGAAAGCACCGTTCACTATTCCTAGAAACCTCTGCCAAAAACAATGTCCTGGTTGCCGACGTGTTCGAGGAGATCGTACGAAAGGTATATCCTTCTTATCTGTCCTCTTCTTTCCGCCAAATCACATGTTTTGTTTTAGACTATCAACTCAGAGGGCTTCAGTGCAAACTACAGAGATGGATTGAATGTTGCGCAAGGCGAGGAAGCAGTTGAAACATCGTGCAGGTGTTAATATATCAGATTTCGATAATTATGTGTATTTGATAGGGTAGCGTAATAAGTAAGCAATCAATTTATTGTTATTTTTGATATTCTATTATAGAGTATAAATTATCTAGTGAACTGCGGGAGCTAAGCGCGCTGACTTGTGCGCCTAGTGACGATATATGATATGTGTATGTATGTAACGAATAAAGTAATATCGACATTAATCGGTTTGTACATACAACTCCAAATCAATTTTTATAATATTCTGCTTTGTTACAGTTTCAATTGAATGAGAAGAAATAAACTTATTGTAATTATGTGAACAAATTGGGAGACGCTAAGTTTTTTTATTTCGAAATTAAGAAAGCATCAGTTAACTATGCTTTCATATACGCTTCAGCCATCAATTTCGGTCTCCTTATAGTCACTAAGCGTTATGGGAAATATACCATCAGTTCTCCAGAATTCGAGGGTAAAGTACTGTGCAAAATAATAGCACCATGTTCGACTTTGTCACTATTATGCTTACTTTTTCCTATGGTCAGGGAGGCCCTTCCTTCACTACATCAGTCATAAAGCCCATAAAGAAGAGAATTAAAAAATGCATTTTGTCATAAAATGTCTAGTTACCGGAAATACAACCGAATTTAAATTGTGCAAAATAATAGCACCACGTCATTCTGAAGAGCGTTTTCGAAGTCTACCCCAGTATTTTGAATTTTTGGCTGTAAAGTATATCTACACATATTATTGCAGTTAATAATAATAATAATTGTTGGCGCTACAGTCCAAAGGGGGACCAGGGCCTAGCTTGCTCATCAACTACTCGTGTTGTGCGCGCTACTGTTCTCTCACGAGTAGAAGGGACCTACAGTTTTTTGCCGACTCCGAACGGCGAAATTTGAGAAGCTTTCTTAGACAGTTATTACTCTTTGAGTGTTGTCAGCAGCTCGAAAGAGGTGGTGCCGTGAAATTTTAGAAAAACTGGGAGTCGAACCTAGACCCTTCGGCGTGTGAGCGTCGCACTCTACCCACTACGCCACGGCGACCACATTATTGCAGTTACTGAAAGATAATATTTCAAAAGTGCAGCGTTGTAAGCAAAGTAAAATGGGTCGTGGTGTGCATTGTACTTCCGAGGAACGTGCCTTAATAAACAAAATTTGCTTTCTGAGGGTAAACCTTACAAATTTATAAGTGAAATTGTTTGGCGTTGGCGATGGGAAATTCTAAAAAATACGTTCAAAAGGAGAAAAAAGAAGAAGCAAACCGAAACTAACCGCACCGATGAACTCCTTTTAGGACCAGAACATTTGTCCGCAGGCGAAGAAAACAAGAGTTTTGATTGTACTGTCAAGATTTACTGATTGTAAAGCACGGCGGGGTAAAAACTAATGTATAACACTTCTCCTATTATGAAACTGGTCCTATTTTTCGGATAAAACCGATGATCACCGCCGGAGTTTATGTAATAATAATAATTATTGGCGCTACAGTCCAAAGGGGGACCAGGGCCTAGCTTGCTCATCAACTACTCGTGTTGTGCGCGCTACTGTTCTCTCACGAGTAGAAGGGACCTACAGTTTTTTGCCGACTCCGAACGGCGAAATTTGAGAAGCTTTCTTAGACAGTTATTACTCTTTGAGTGTTGTGAGCAACTTGAAAGAGGTGGTGCCGTGAAATATTAGAAAAATTGGTGTTGAACTGGGAGTCGAACCTAGACCCTTTGGCGTGTGAGCGTCGCACTCTACCCACTACGCCACGGCGACCACAGTTTATGTAAGCGTAATGAGAAAAAAGCAGCTGGAGATGACCTGGTTGGGCGCATGCACCAGCTCATCTGTAAAATGGTCGGAGAAAGCATGCCCGATGAGTGGAATCCCCGCGTCGTTTGTCCGGAAAGGAGACCCCTTAGACTGCGCCAACTACCGACGGATTAGTCTCCTCAACATCGCATACAATATCCTCTCTGCCGTATTGTGTGAGCGTCTAAAACCATTTGTCCATGACCTGATAGGTCCATATCAGTATGGTTTTAGACCAGGGAAGTCCACAATAGACCAGATCTTCACATTACGGCAGATCCTGGAAAAGATTCAAGAAGTGCAAATCAACACTCACCACCTATTGGTCTATTTTGAATGTGCATAGACGCGAGCTATGCAGTCCAATGTCTAGTTTTGGCATTCCTACCAAGCTCGTCAGAATGTGTAGGATGACAATGATGAACTCTCGCTCATCCGTCAAGGTCCGTAACGAACGCACCGAGAATGTCAAAAAAGGTTTTAGACAAGGCGACGCACTGTCACGTAACTTCTTCAACATCATCCTCGAGAAGATTGTGCGTAACTCACAAGTCAACACCAGAGGCACGATTTTCTAAAATCAGTTCAACTGCTAGCTTACGCTGATGACAATGACGTCATAGGACGAACACAGCGAGCCGTCAATGAGGCGTTTGCTGGCATTGAAGCGGAAGCGGCTAAAATGGGTCTAGTGGTAAATGAGGGCAAAACGAAGTACATGATGTCATCAAGGAAGGACACACAACATCGACGTCTCGGACGGAGCGTCACACTAGGCAGCAGAAACTTTGAGGTAGACAAGAACTTCGTCAACCTCGGCTCCGCGGTAAACAGGGACAACAACATCAGTACCGAAATAAAACGCAGTCACTCTTGCCAATCGCTGTTTCTTTGGGCTCAAAAGGCAATTGAGTAATAAAGCCCTCTCTCGAAGGGCTAAGCTTATATAACAACCCGATCCTCTCAGTCCTACTTTATGGCGCGGAAACTTGGACGTTAGCAAAAGCGGAAGAGGAAGCCGTTAGTCTTTTCTTTTTGGTCCTGTTTGCGTTGATGGCATCTGGAGGAGAAGACTTAACGACGAACTCTATGGGCTGTACAGCGACATGCGCCTAGTCAAGCGACTACAGATACAACGCTTAAGATGGATAGGTTATGTAGAGCCTATGGACACCACTGCTCCGGCCCGAAAAGTCTTTGAATCCGAGCCATTGGGACAACGCAACAGAGGACGACCTAGACTAAGGTGGCGCACACAAGTGGAGAAGGACCTACTTGGAGTGGGCAACTGGAGACAGCTGGCGAAAGATCGTGCTGGCTGGAGAGGCATGTTGGTTGAGGCCCAGGTCTACCCTGGACTGTAGCGCCACAAGAAAAAGAAGAAGAAGAATGAGAAAAACTATGCTACCTAACCCAGAGCGAAATATGCCGCTTAGATGGATTCTACAACAAGACATTGACCCCAAACATACGACCAAAGTGGTCAAAGAATTTTTCGAAAGCAATGGAATTCCAGTTATGGAGTGGCCGCCTGAGTCTTCTTAAATGAATCCTATTAAAAACCTTTAAGCATTTGTTAAGAAAGTTGTATATGAAGCAAAAACTAAAAATAAAAAACAGATATGGGATGTTGTGCAGGTTGCGTGGAAAAATATCCAGGTTCAGCGATGTCAGGCCTTAATCACTTCCATGCCAATAAAGTGTATACGACCAAGTACTATGAATATGAGTCGATGTACCTACTAACTCCACCTCGGCAATAAACATTTGACCATCGTTTCAAAACTTATCCTTTGGTAAAAATAAATAGTCCCCAGAAAACTGTTTGTCCCGAAGAAAGACGCCGTAATTTGGCACAGGATGTAAGTGCACTTAAAGAGAAAGCACACTACCTTGCAAAGAGGGGCAACAATTTTCAGCTCAAACGAACCCTCTTTATTTCATCTCCGCATACACACCACACAAGAAAGTTCCCTAATTAGTCCCTCCTCAACTTATCCTCTTTGCAATTCAAGCGCATTCAAATGCGCCCTACAATTTTCATTTGGCTCTCCGAACTCAGATTGAATCCCAATGAGCGGTAATGTAATTCGCCCATGAATAGAGATGCACAGCATTTGCCGGAAAAGTTTTTCGGCGGACATCGGCCATCAATGGGCCGCATTTTAAACAAACTTTTCTCAAAAACCTCCCGCCCCCTAATGGAAATTGAAAAGCACGTGCATATAACATACATACGTCAAAGCGCCTGTAGTTCTAAAGTCCCAAGTTAATGGATCCGAGCGGACGTGGAAATTGAAAACAAAACTGTTAAAAGAAATGTTTATCCCCATTTCTAAAAAACGCACAAAAATGACCTTTCCCCACTAGAGTTCAAGTTCACTGCTTGAATAGAGGATTTGTTTGGCGAATGGTTAGCTCGTGCAACGAGGTATTTTGCATATGCGGTTTAAGCGGTTCTGTGGTTGCAGGAGCACCATCACCGCAAAGACAAAAGTCACATTCAACTGCCGATGGCGTACCTGTGCTAACAGACGCACAGTCAAGAGGAAAAATGGAGCCTCCGGAGGGAAGGATGCAACAATGGTTACACCTTAGCCTCGGGCAGCAAACATTTCCTCTCAAAGCATTTTTATTTTAATTTTCCGCTTGGGTTTTATGCATTTACGGATGCACCATGCTGTTGCATTGATGGTTAGATGATGGGGAGGATTTCAAAGCGGCCGGAGAAGAATATCAAGTTTGTGTGAAGTGTGCTAAAAGGTTGTGCACTGCTTAGAACTGTACGGAGCATGTGGTTTACATTACCGACTGCAATGTTTCTTATGACTGACAAAAAAATTTCAATTAAGTGGATTCTAAAGAACTTTTTAAGACAAGGAATCAATTGCTAAATGTTAAACTTAAGAGTATTTAACTTTATTTTAACCTAACTCCTGTTAGAAGCGAAAGTGAATCTTGGGCATTTTCGAGAGAAACTGTCAGCATGTTCGTGTTACCGTAAAAGTACACGACCGGTAAACTGACGGTCACACAAAACTACAACAGGACCAAACATCGTTTGGGTTAAACTTTCTAGTGCCAATTTAGTTCGTTCCGCATATTCTACACAAACATATCGAATAGTTTTGATAGTATAACTTTGGATTGTAATAAGATGGCGGAACAGACCACAAGAGAACCTTGGTCTAGCTTCTTAAGCAATACTAGTGCTGTGTGTGCTCTTGTTCCGTCACGAGAAAAAGACTCCGAAATCGGCGAAATTTTAAAGCTTCTTCATAGACAAACAGTGCTCTTTGATTGTTCTCAGCAACTCGAATGAGGTAGTCCCATGAAATAATGCGAAGTGTTGAGTTCTGAAATCCATATTCAAAAGAAATGTTAAAATTAATGAAACATATCTGAACAAAAGTTTATTTTATTAACAAAACTGTTTTAACTCCTATGACTTGATAACAAAGGATCTGACGAAATCATCATTCTGTTGAAAATATTAGTTAAATCGAATCGAAAATCGTGATTCCAAAGCTGCTTCACTCAATTGACAGATAATCGAAAGGCAAGAAGAAGCAATTAAATGGCCATGAATTAACATTATACTCAAATACGAAGGTTGCCTTTAATATTTCGAGATGTTGCAATCTGGCAACTGCCAGCTTTATCGTAAAGTTTGACATTTTTGAGGTTATACCTACTCAGAACGTTTTGACATACGAGCGTTATTTGTGTTGTTTACAGTAACTTAAAAGATTCATCTCGCCCAAAAGTGGAATTGAATCGTGAAAATTTTCGTGCGATTATTTTTTACAACTTTCGACGTGGATTAACTCAACAACAGTGCATAGATGAACTTAATTCAATTTTTGGCGATGAAGCTCCATCAAGGACCAGTGCTTATCGATGGTATGGTGAATTCAACCGACGTCGTAGTTCACTCCAAGACGAATTTCGTGAAGGTCGTCCAAAGTTAGTTGTTGTTCCGGAAACCATTGATGCTGTGCTCCAACTGATATTGCAAGATCGCCATAGACATATCGTGAGATTAAGACAACCTTAGGCATTAGTGGGACCAGCATACATTCAATATTGCATGAACATTTGACCATCAAAACATTTGTTCGCGTTGGATCCCACACAATTTGTCAATCATAAAAAGGCTTGTGTCGATTGGTCGAAAGAAATGCTCCAAAAGTACGATCGTGGTGCTTTGAAACACGTCTATGACATCGTGACAGGTGATGAATCGTGGATTTATGCATATGAGCCCGAAAGCAAACAACAGTCGACTGTATGGGTGTTTCAAATTGAGCCAAATCCAACAGAAATTGCTCGCGCACGAAGCACTTCCGAGCAAATGGTTGCCTGTTTTTTTTTCGGAAAAAGTGGACATGTCGCAACCGTATTACTAGGACAACACAAAACAGTCAATTTTGAGTGCTACAAAACCATTTGTTTGCCAATTGTCTTCCAAGAAATCAGGAAAACCAACCGCCGAAGACGGTTCACTCTTCACCACCACAATGCAAGCTCTCACACATCGGCTCAAGCAACTGCATTTTTGAGCACTCAAAACATCTATTTGATGAGTCATCAACTATATAGTCCTGACGTGGCACCGAATGACTTCTTTTTATTCCCGTACGTAAAAAATAAAATGAGAGTTCAACGTTTTTCGACACCTGAAGAAGCGATTGATGCGTTCAGAATGCATATTTTGGAGACACCTCAATCAGAGTGGCAAAAGTGCTTCGACAATTAGTTCAAACGCATGCAAATGTGTATAGATCTTAATGCAGAATATTTTGAAAAACAATAGAGCTATTTTCGATGATTAATATTTGTTTTTCCTGGCTGAACGCCTCGAATTATTTCACGGCACCACCTCTTTCGAGTTGCTGACAATACTCAAAGAGTAATAACTGTCTAAGAAAGCTTCTCAAACTTCGCCGTTCGGAGTCGGCAAAAAACTGTAGGTCCCTTCTACTCGTGAGGGAACAGTAGCGCGCACAACACGAGTAGTTGATGAGCAAGCTAGGCCCTGGTCCTCCTGCGGACTGTTGCGCCATCCAATTATTATTAACAGTATAATTGGCTGCATACGGATTTTTATGTAACCTAGCTGAATGATGAAAACATGATGCTCTACTTAACATTAGGGATTTAAAATTTTCACGGCACATAAAATAACATCTCTAATTGTTAATGGTTACTCCATCAATAATAATAGGCTTAATCCCCAGGAAGAAATTAAAGATCTTGGTGTAGTATGTTTCATTACTTACGATTATACTTTTGCAAAGTTTAACGATTTGTTTGGATTTTCAAAGGAAATAGGATTTTCGTGATTTTCGTTATGTAAACAGCTTTACTTTTTCTCATAAACATACATGCTTCTCAAAAGTTTTTTTGGGAAGAGAAATTTAGTTTTTGACAAAAGACATGCAACCAATTATGGCTGCAACCCATTACAAGAACATGATCACATTTTACTTTCTTTGAAACGAAATTGATTAAAGCTTCCGCGATTATTGTTTAAAAACATACATTACATACTTATATAATCTCCCTCAACTATCATATTGTAACCGATATACGACAGCTGTCCAGCAAGAACACCACAAGGAGAACTGTTTACTTATTATTTTTTTATTTCATTTGTTCTTCGTCAATATTTTGTTGACATTTCATGGTTAAGAAATGACTCTTAACAAGTTTATTCTATTGAAATAATATGTAAAATGATAAAAGTCGGAAGAAAACCTTAGTCACTCAGCAAATATCTGCTGTGTATAGCGATATGGAGAATCAACACTTAGAGAACCTGTGTGTGTTCTGTGGGTTCGAGATGAATCATCAGGACCTTGAGGAATTTCTTTCCCGACCAACGACATCTCAACGCTCACACGAAAAGATTTTTTCGTCGAAATTCAACGAATGCCAGCCGTATTACTTCTACTTCAGTACTGATTCAACCTACTATCAAGGCTGAACTGGGAATACGACAAAGGAAAATTATCTAGGCGCAGATCTGAACATCTGATGCTAAGACAGGACGTCGCTTAATTGCTAAATATTCACAAATACAAACTCAAAATTCTTCATCCGGCGGTCCCTGTTGTTGAGCTGGGATCTTAAGCGTTGTATCCGTAGACGCTTGACCAGGCGCATGTCGCTGTACAGTCTATAGAGTTCGTCATTAAATCTTCTCCTCCAAATGCTATCAACGCAAACACGACCAAAAATCGCATGCAAAACATTTTTCTCGAAAAGACTAAGGGCTTCCTCATCCGCCTTTGCTAACGTCCAAGATTCTGCGCTATATAGTAGGACGGGGATGATCAAGCTGTTATATAAACCGAGCTTAGTCCTTCGAGAGAGGGCTTTATTACTCAATTGCTTCTTGAGCCCAAAGAAAAAGCGATTGGCAAGAGTTTGATTTCGGTACTGATGTTGTTGTCCCTGTTTACCGCGGAGCCAAGGTAGACGAAGTCCTTAACTACCTCGAAGTTTCTGCTGCCTAGTGTGACGCTCCGTCCGAGACGTCGATGTTGTGTGTCCTTCCTTGATGACAGCATGTAATTCGTTTTGCCCTCATTTACCACTAGAACCATTTAAGCCGCTTCCGCTTCAATGCCAGCAAACGCCTCAGTGACGGCTCGCTGTGGTCGTCCAATCACGTCAATGTCATAAGCGTAAGCTAACAATTGAACTGACTTCTGAAAGACCGTGCCTCTGGTGTTGACCTGTGAGTTACGCACGATCTTCTCGAGGATAATGTTAAAGAAGTCACATGACAGTGCGTTGCCTTGTCTAAAACCTTTTTTGACATTGAAGGTCTCGGTGAGTTCGGTACCGACCTTGACGGAGCAGCGAGAGTTCTCCATCGTCATCTTACACAATCTGACGACTTTGGTAGGAATGCCAAAACTAGACATGGCACTGTTATATGCAGCCTTGAAATCGATGAATAGGTGGTGAGTGTCAATTTGGATTTCTTGGGTCTTTTCCAGGATCTGCCGTAATGTGACGATCTGGTCTATTGTGGACTTCCCTGGTCTGAAACCACACTGATAGGGACCTATCAGGTCATGGACAAATGGTTTCAGACGCTCACACAATACGGCAGAGATGATCTTGTATGCGATGTTCAGGAGACTAATCCCTCTGTAGTTGGCGCAGTCAAAGGGTTCTCCTTTCTTGTGGACCGGGCAAACGACGCATATTAGTCGTAAGCCTTAAAAATGCTTAACTTGTAACGCATAATAATAATATAATTAACGCACACAATAATATTTTTTAATTACAATATATATTCTTTTGCATTGAAGTAAAAAGGGCTTTTCCTTCGCCGATCAGGAGACAAGACCTTTTTCCTTTTTTTAAAAACTTATAGTCATGACCTATAAAAGACGGGTGCAGTTCTTGATCAATTATATATATTTTGCCTTGCAACTATCCATTATGCTCTAAGAAAGGTAGCGGATGAGATTCTTGCGACTGTAAAGAATTTTGCAATAGGATACTCAAATGTTTAGTTTAATTGCATATCTTTTCTCTTAAATTGTCATTCGGTACTTGTGCTTGCTTAATTCTTTGTATTTACTTATTTAATTATTAAATTATTTTGTAACTTGTTTGTGATCGTAGGGGGTAGAGTGCGACGCTCACACGTCGAAGGGTCTAGGTTCGATTCCCAGCTCAACACCAATTTTTCACGGCACCACCTCTTTCGAGCTGCTGACAACACTCAAAGAGTATTAACTGTCTACGAAAGCTCCTCAAATCTCGCCGTTCGGAGTCGGCAAAAAACTGCTCGTAGTAGTTGAAGAGCAACCTAGGCCCTGGTCCCCCTGTGGTTTGTAGCAATTATTATTATAACTTGATTGTGATGTTTTGTACCTTTACTTATCATTTTTTATTTTTTTCCCGCGTTGCGCACTTTGTTCACTTGACTAGACATCGTATGCTTTGGACTTCGGACCGACTAGGAGAGACGGTAGACTTTTAAATATTTCCCACGCCTAATTTTGTTTGCTTTCTCATGCGTCGTCTGCAACTGAGTGCGGACCGTACCCACGACACAGAGTGGTAAGCAATTTTCCGTTAATGAAAAGCGCTCTATCGGAAGAGTGCCAACATCCCTCTAGCCACCCTCCGGTGGTAGTCGTACCAACTTCCCCAACAAACTGTAAATATTTTTGTTTAATCAAGAAATGTAGAAACATTAATGTCTTAAACTAGTTCGTCCGCGAAATGCGCAACTAAAATTGCATTCCTTCAAAAAGCACGATTTTCACATTAACCCACTCCATACGTTCCGACTATATATGTCTGCAAAAATCGATTTCCAGCACCTTTTAACAGGTAAAATATTGCCGTTAAATTTGATTTTTTTACAACTGAATTAAATCATTGAAGATCATCATTGCAGACACCAGACGCCACCAGCAACAGTTTTCCATTCAAAGGTACTAATGACGCCAACTACTTTCTCCACCTCACCCGACTTTGTTTTCATTTCCCTTTGCGATGTGTCTACATGTGTGTGGGGAGGGTACGTTCAGTTTTCGTAAATCTCTCTGTGCATCGTTAGTTGGGGATGGAACCTCAAAGACGAGCGAAATGCAAGTGACTTACATTTGAATACGGGTGAATGAATTGAAGGGTTGCAAAGTGATGTCGGTGAGTGCGGAAATGCAACATCAAAGCATTTCACTGAGTTCAAAACTGGCCTTTAAGTGGGTGAAGAAAAAGAAAGGTCATGAATTAAAGAAGGAAAAGTATAAAGAAGTGGATAGAGACATCGGCGCTAACTTGAATGGCACTTAGGAATGAGGTGGTGTGTAGAACGAAGTGGATCCTGGCCATAAAATAATGTAATAAAAGGAACGACAACATTTTTGAATATTTTTCTGAGATCTTATTTTTATAAATTTAGCGAAGACAATTTTAATCAAGGGACATGTTGACGATTGTACACAGACTACTTCTCCACCAACACCAACTCCACCAACACCAACTACACCAGCACCAATTCCACCAACACCAACTCCACCAGCACCAATTACACCAACACCAACTCCACCAGCACCAATTCCACCAACACCAACTCCACCAACACCAACTCCACCAGCACCAATTCCACCAACACCAACTCCACCAGCACCAATTCCACCAACACCAACTCCACCAACACCAACTCCACCAGCACCAATTCCACCAACACCAACTCCACCAGCACCAATTCCACCAACACCAACTCCACCAACATCAACTCCACCAACACAAACTCCACCAACACCAACTCCACCAACACCAACTCCACCAACACCAACTCTACCAACACCAACTCCACAAATACTCCAAATGAGACTGCGATATAGTTTCTAGATTCATCAAACGGGTGTTGTTAACTATTGTTCTCTTATGAGTAATGGAAACATAAACGTTAAAGACTCCAAACGGCAGTTAATGATAAACAAACACTTTTCCTTAAAAAAGGAAGCAAAGTGCAACCAAACACTATAGTTATTGAAATAGAAAATTTGCCCATTCCTTTTGAATGGACAATAGCAGCAAGCGATGTATTGTGCTTTGTAATGTACTGTTAACCAAGCCTCCTGCCCTCATAGTGATGCATTTAGAGATTTTGGAATAGAGGACTAAAATTAAGACTTTGAATTGAAATGTGCAATTTGCGTTGGAAGGCGGAAACGGTTGGTAAATAAGAACAAAACGAAGTACATGCTGTCATCAAGGAAGGACACAAAACATCGATGCCTCGGACAGAGCGTCACACTAGGCAGCAGAAACTTCGAGGTAATCAAGGACTTCGTCTACCTAGGCTCCGCGGTAAACAAGGACATGAACATCAGTACCGAAATCAAATTCAGAATCACTTTTGTCAATCGCTGTTTCTTCGGGCTCAAGAGGTAATGAGGACTGAGCTCGCTTTATATAACAGCTTGATCATCCCAGTCCTACTCTATGGCGCAGAAACTCTGAAGTTAGCAAAAGCGGATGAGGAAGCCCTTAGTCTTTTCGAGAGAAAAGTTTTGCGTGCGATTTTTGGTCTTGTTTGCGTTGTCTATGGTGGATCAAGCGTCTGTCTATGGTGGGTTAGACTAATGCTTAAGATGGCTAAACCATTTAGAGCGTATGGACACCACTGTTCCGACCCGAAAAGTCTTTGAATCCGAGCCATTGGGGCAACGCAACAGAGGACGACCTAGACTAAGGTGGCGCACACAAGTGGAGAAGGTCCTCAACCAACTTGGAGTGGGCAACTGGAGACAGCTGGCGAAAGATCGTGCTGGCTGGAAAGGCATGTTGGTCGAGTCCTGGACTTGGTTGAACTTGGTTGGACTTGGTTGGTCCACCCTGGACTGTAGCGCCACAAGAAGAAGATGAAGAAGAATGGGATACTATACTACCTAACTCAGAGTGGAATATGCCGCTTAGATGGATTCTACAGCAAGACAAAGACCTCAAATATACGAGCAAAGTGGTCAAAGAATTTTTCTAAAGCAATGGAGCTCAAGTTATGGAGTGGCCACCTCAGTCTCCGGACCTGAATCCCATTGAAAACCTTTGGACAGAAGTAAAGGAAGCTGTATATGAAGCAAAACTCAAAAAACAGCTATGGGATGCTTTGCAGATTGCGTGGATGAATATCCCTGTTCAGCGATGTCAGGCCTTAATCGACTCCATGGCAAATATGCCAAATAAAGGCTATACGACCAAGTACCAACCCAATAACAAAAATGAAAACAAAAAACTTTACTATTCAATTAACTTCATATTTATGAAGTTTTGCACTTGGTGCTATTATTTTGCACACTCCGAAATTCGGTGTCAAACTGAATAACGGGCCTTTTCTAAGTTCAAAATGCACTTTTTTCATGTCTTGTTTATGGGTTGTATTACTAATAAAGTAAGGATAATGTGCAGTAAATGTGATGTGTTTGCATGACGGTAGGAAAAAGTTATTATGTAAACAATGCTGTACATGTCGACCCTCACGTGAAATTCATTCCAGGTTTTCTTTCAAATTTGGATGCTGTGAGTGACGAACAAGACAAGAGGTTCCACCAGAATATTTCCTTAATAGAGCAGCGCCATCAATGGAATATGCAGGAATTATTGTTGGGAACTTTAAAATGATCTCCTAGAAATCAAATTTTCACGGAAATTATGAGGATTTATTCTATATAGCTAAAATGTAGCTAATGTTTGTAATTTTAACGGAAATTAATGTTCTGATGTCACAAAGATTTTTAGCGTGACACCTCTTTTCATTCGCCTATAATTGTTTGGTATAGGTTAACATTTGACATCACAAAGAACAACATTTTGTCATCGGAATTGGCTCACAAAGCTCAACATCAGAATCAACAAATCGAAAAACAAGTAGTTGACCACCCGTCGTCGGCTACTGCAAAAAATTGTTGTTCTATTTACAGCTGTTACAGCGTTTTTTAGATTTACACATTTTCTTCCCTTCGCTATAATGGACAAACAAAATCTGAAGATGATGTGTTCAATTATTCATTAACGCAAGTTATATTTAATTTGTTGGAAAACTTTTAACAACATGAAGCTAACAATTTAAATGAACATACAATCTACATATGAAATCTGATGCAACTGAAACCATTAAAAGAATTACTCCTCAGGCCCATCTAAAATAATTTTGTTTTAAATTTAAGGAGCCTCATCGAAACTGTAATTCAAGTTGTTTAAACATTTAACAAAACGTGTAACATCAAAGACACCAGAAAGTTGTCCTTCCGGAAGGTCATTTAATATCTGAGTACTGTAATACAACGCTTCAGGAATCCGTCTACTGAAAGGAACCGCCCCTAATAAATATCATCCCAGTTGCAATTTTTCCCTTTCACTATCCCATCATTTAATCATTTATACAGCGCAACAGTATCCCGTCCGTGTTTTTGTTCACTAACATTCTGCCACCGACCTTGCCTCTCCGGTTTCTCCGCAATTTCTTAACACTTCATCACATTTTCCTTTTTTATGTCGCGCTGCCTTCCACCTCCTCTCTAATGCACTGTTCTCGCAAACATCCTTGCCACCGTAAAGTTTTCCATTATCCTAATTGTTCGCGTTTGACAAGAGGAATTCACATTCTTCATTTTCCATTTCTCACATTGCACGCCGGTGAGGTCTTCCACTTTTCCACGCAACAGCTTGAAATATCGTGACTCCTAGCGCATCGGCCCGAGGACTTTATTATATCATTAAAATTTATTGTTGATGTGTGTTTTAAATTTGTTTACTATCGTTGTCGCCCCTCGCCGGCGCTCGCCCTCATTTGACTTGAGTTACAAACAGCCGGCTCTGCTGATATGTTCTTCTCTGGTTGCTCCTCCCTGACCTCATTGTGTACTAATTCATCGTCTGGCTGTTAATCTAAGTTGGCAATACATTGCTCCAGTTCTCCTTGACATAGACTTTTATGTGTAAATTCTGTTCTTGTCGAACAGGAATTCAGTAATGTTGTCATCTTATGGTAGGTGCTTTTGCTTGAAATGAGGTAACGGAGAGGATGCGCATGCATTCCTCTACGGAAACACTTTGCAATTCGCATTCTGTTCGTCTGTTGAAGGATTTTAATTGCTTTTAACTTGGTGCGTGTGGGGTATGAAATAGTTCCAAATGATTTTCTCTTCTTTAATTAGTTCTAAATTGCAGAGAAGCAAGAATTCTTTAGTTGGACTGTATCTCTGCCTCATCAAATGTAGGAATACTATTCACATGTATTTCAACATTCACATCAGCACCACCAATTGGTCGCATTGTAAGTATAGTTATAGGTAGTTCTTCGATTCAAGCCGAAGCTATAAGTGAAAAATCTTTTACTTTGTCAATGGACTACTTCCTAAAACAAATTTCTGAAAACATTTAAAAGGACAGATTAAAGGTTTTTGGCCCAAAGAGCGTGGTACACTTTCATTGAATTTAACATTTAAAGAATCAGAATGTATGAGGTACTTCTGTTTGCTAACATTTTCTTTTTAGTGGTCAAACATTTCTCGAGATTAAAGAATTAGCACATCTTATAACTTCACTTAATTTGTTTGAGTTAATTAAAATCATCCTCATTTTTGTTTGTCATGAATAAATAATAATAACAATTGCGTGGCGCACCAGTCCACCAGGGCCTAGCTTTCTCATCAACTACTCGTGTTGTGCGCGCTACTGTTCTCTCACGAGTGAAAGGGACTTACAGTTTTCCGCCGACTCCGAACGGCAAATTTTGAAAAGCTTTTTCTTAGACAGTTATTACTCTTTGAGTGTTGTCAGCGACTGGAAAGAAGTGATACCGTGAAAAAATGCTAGGTGTTCAGCCGGAAATCGAACCTGGACCTTCGGCGCGTGAGTGGCGCACTCTACCCACTATGCCATGGCGGCCACGAATTAAAGTCAGGAATAAAAGAGGTTCTTATTTGATGTGAGTAAAGGAAAACAGTAATAAATTTACAATACAAAGTTGAATCTGATGTCTGAAATAGAACTGACCGTCTGACCATATATATTTCACCTAAACACGTTGAGGACGACGCAGTTTTAAGTATTTAACACCATCTGGCGGCAGCAATAATCGAACATTGCCTTATCTGGCCCCCCATGCAGAAAAATTTTGGGTACACATATAATACTGAAATATACTGTGGAAAAAATCGAAAGTCTACATCAAAGGCCATGCATATGACATAGAAATGCGATTGATGGATGGATTACTATTTGAAGGACGCACTTTGTATATGGATAGTTACTATACAAGTGTGCCTTTAGCCGAAGAGTCTTTCAACCAACCATCAATCAACCAGTATATGTGGTCCTGTAAAAGTAAATAGAAAATTTTTGCCACCAGAAGCGAAACTAAAAGAAAACCGTGATAATTTTGTGGCTCTTGAAATCTCTAAAGGAGTGCAATTTTCAAAATGGGCAGACAAAAGGTCAGTCTGCATGTTAACGACCTGCAACAATCATACGAAGGTTACCTTTTATATTTCGGGATTTCGGCCCCTGCCAGCTATATTGTAAAGTTTGACATTTTTGAGGTTATATGTACTCAGAACGTTTTGACATACGACCGCTATTTGTGTTGCTTACAGTCACTTAAAAGATTCATCCCGCCCAAAAAATGGAATTGAATCGTGAAAATTTTCGTGCGATTATTTTTTACAACTTTCGACGTGGATTAACTCAACAACAGTGTAACGATGAACTTAATTCAATTTTTGGCGACGAAGCTCCATCAAGGACCAGCCTTTATCGATGGTATGGTGAATTCAACCGAGGTCGTAGTTCACTCCATGACGAATTTCGTGAAGGTCGTCCAAAATCAGTTGTTGTCCCAGAAACCATTGATGCCGTGCGCCAACTGATATTGTAAGATCATCATGTGACCTATCGTGCGATTGAGACAACCTTAGGCATTAGTAGGACCAGCAGACATTCAATATTGCATGCAAAATTTGTTCCCGTTGGATCCCATATATTATGTCAATTGCTCAAAACAAGGCTCGTGGTGCTTCGAAACACGTCTATGACATCGTGATAAATCGTTAATTTGCGCGTATGAGCCCGAAAGTAAACACCAGTCGACTGTATGGGTGTTTCAAAATGAGCCAAATCCAACAAAAGTTGCTCGCGCACGAAGCACTTCCAAGCAAATGGTCGTCTGTTTTTCGGAAAAACTGGACATGTCGCAACCGTACCACTAGAACAACGCAGAACACTCAATTCTGAGTGGTACACAACCATTTGCTTGCCAGTTGTCTTCCAAGAAATCAGGAAAACCAACCGCCGAAGACGGTTCACTCTTCACCACGACAATGCGAACTCTTACACGTCGGCTCAAACAACTGCATTTTTGAGCACTCAAAACATCGATTCGAGTCGTCCGCCGTATAGTCCTGACTTGGCACCGGATGACTTCTTTTTATTCCCGACGTAAAAAATAAAATGAGAGGTCAACGTTAGACCGACATGCGTGTCGTGATATCGCCCAGGAGATGGGAGTTAGTCACCAAACTATTTGAAACCATCTGCAGAAGGCTGGACACCCAAAAAAGGTTGATGTTTGGGCGCCGCATGGTTTGACGCAAGAAAACCTTCTGGACCTTCTGCGATATGCTGCTGAAACGGAACGAACACGAACCATTTTTGAAGCGGATGGTGACTGGCGATGAAAAGTGGATTACATACGACAATATTCAGCGAAAACAATCGTGGTTGAAGGCCGGTGAATCGTCAAAAATAGTTGCCAAGCTGGGATTGACGGAATGGAAGGTTTTGCTGTGTGTTTGGTGGAATTGTAAGGGGATCATCCACGTTGAACTGCTCCCATATGGCCAGACACTTTATTCTACCATCTTCTGCGAACAACTGGACCGCTTGAAGTAGCAGATCAACCAGAAGCGTCCAAAACTGGCCAACCGGAAGGGTGTAGTGTTCCACCAGGACAACGCCAGACCACACATTTCGTTGATGACTCGTCAGAAGCTACGGGAGCTCAGATAGGCGGTTTAACCTGTTCCTGCCCATGGCGAACGCCCTTGGTGGTGTGAAGTTGAACTCTAAACAGGCTTATGAAAAGTGGCTGTCCAAGTTCTTCGAAAATAAGGAGACGGCTTCTTCGAGGAGGGTATTATGAAGTTGCCGTCTAGATGGAAACAAGTTATCGAACAAAACGGCGCATATTTCAACTAAATTCGATCACTGTAACACTTTTTATGAAGCGTTGAATGAAGAGCAAAAAAGCGGGCGGAAGATATTTGACAACCCACCTTGTTGTGGTAACAAATGGTAAATTAAAACCTAATGCTATTTTTGATTACAATTTTGCCAAAAAGGGCGTTTATCTATCCGGCCAACTTGCCTCATGTTACAATTCGTTAGCCAAGATAGTAAAATGGTATAGGAAAATTATTATAGAGTTGATTTGTAACTCATCAATTGCAAATGCATTGTGTATTCATCAGAAAAGGGGTAATAAGCACTTGGATCTTTTAAAATTTGGAGAATATACCGGATATACATAGTATGAAGTGAGCGTCAAGATGCGTCCATAAAGAACATTTGTTGTGAACGAGCCCTTAGTTTTTGTTTGTTTGTTTGGTATGACATTTGTGAAAAATACTTAGAATACATCAAGTCATTGAACAGACAACAACATATTTTTCCATCGTGTTAAAAATGTCGAATTTTGTACCAGAAAGTGATGATTTGCGGAAAGCATTAATTTTTTGTTTTCATTTGAAGAAAAGTGCTGCAGAGTCACATCGAATGCTTGTCGAGGCATATGGTGATCATGCTCTATCAGAAGCAACATGCAAAAGATGGTTTCAACGGTTCAGAAATAATGATTTTGATGTGAGAAATGAAGAACGTGGAAGACCACCAAAAAAGTTTGAAGACGCCGAATTGTAAAATGTTGCACAACAATCGATTTCTGACCATTTACAAGCTATGGGGAAGATAGAAAAGTGTAGAAAATGCGTGCCAAATGAATTGAATGAAAGACAGATGGAAAATCGAAAAACACTTGTCACTTGAAAATCGGTTTTGCATCAGATTGTTACTGGCGATAAAAAATGGATTTATTTTAAAAATCATAAACGGAAAAAATCATGAGTTTATCTAGGACAACCATCAACATCGACTGCAAAACCAGATCGATTCGGCAAGAAGACAATGCTGTGTATTTGGTGGGACCAGAAAGGTGTGCTGGTGAAACCGTTAATACTGAGCGCTACCGACAACAAATGATCAATTTGAATTATGCATGGATCGAGAAACGACCAAAATGGGCCAGAAGACACGGCAAGGTACGGCATGACAATGCACCTGCACACAAAGCAAAACCGGTTCAGGATACAATCAAAACACTTGGCTGGGAGCAGCTACCCCACCCGCTGTATTCACCGGACTTGGCTCCTTCCGACTACCATTTAATCGATGGGACACGCATTGGCTGAGCAACACTTTGATTCCTACGAGGAGGTCGAAAATTGGGTGTCTGATTGGTTTCCTTTAAAAGATGAAAAATTTTATTGGCGAATTGCCAGAAAGGTGGTCAAATGTGTAGAAAACAATGGCCAATACTTTGAATAAAATGTTTTTACTTTTCCATTAATAATAAGTGTATTATTTTCAACATAAAAAACGCTCATTTCATACCGATCTACCTGGTATTCATCGGAAGTGGCGTACTAAGCACTTGGATCTTTTAAAATTTGAAGAATATATTATCGATATGCTCCGTAAAAGCCAGAAGTTCAGAGACAACAACATGCCTCGGATAAGGACGGATCAACTGTTGACGACCCCAGCAAACGTTTTAAGGACAAAGATTTTCGGTTTTGCACGTGGAATGTGAGGTCCCTTAACAGGCCACGTGCAGCGGAACAACTTGCGGAGGCCCTTGACAGCTACAAAGCTGACATAACCGCCATCCAGGAAGTGCGATGGGATGGGCCTGGCATAAAAGCGATGAAGAACTGCGATATCTACTACAGCATTTGCTATAGAGAGAGAAGGCAGCGCTTATTGGGATGCGGATTTGTTGTTCGAGGCAGACTTAGACAAAAAGTCTTGAGCTACGACCCAGTCAGCGAACGCCTCATGACAATCCGCATCAAGGCTAAATTCGGGAACATCAGCCTAATATGCGCTCACGCCCCGACAGAGGAGAAGGATGACAACATCAAGGATGACTTCTATGATCTCCTAGAAAGAACATACGATCGATGCCCCAGCTATGACACCAAGATCGTTCTAGGAGATTTCAACGCTCAGCTGGGAAAGAAGGACATCTTTGCTGGAGTCATCGGTAAACACAGCCTGCACGACAACACATCCGGAAACGGACTCAGGCTGTTGGACTTCGCCTCGGCCATGCATTATAATGGATCTGTTGAATAAAAACTGAAAAAATATACGCCAATATCGAAATTTACAAAAATTTAATCCAATTGATAGAATTCTAAAACACAAAATATTCTTTGAAGATATAACATGACGGAAGTTATCGATTTAAGTTAGAGGTATGACTATCAATTTCTTTTCACAAGCTGGAAATTTGCTGTTTATACTTTTACCGACGACATAGCAATCGTGGAAAATCATAAACATCTGCACTCAGCTGTGCACATAAGGCAAGAATAATAATAATGGTCTAGTCAGAAATTCTACGCCGCTCACACGCCGAAGGGTCTAGGTTCGATTCCCGGCTGAACACCTCGAATTTTTCACGGCACCACCACTTTCGAACTGCTGGCAACACTCAAAGAGTAATTAAAATCGAAGAAAAAGCTTCTCAAACTTCGCCGTTCGGAGTCGGCAAAAAACTGTAGGTATCTTCTACTCGTGAGAGAACAGTAGCGCAAGTAGTTGATGAGCAAGCTAGGTCCTGGTCTCCCTGTGGACTGTCGCGCCAAAATTATTAAATTATAGTCAGAAATTCTACTAAACTAAAAGTAATGCGCAATCGTGCTCCATGAAGCTCACTGAATGCTCTTCAAATATTCCATTGAAATGATCGCTTTTCACAGTCAACAAACAGCAACGCAATTGACGTAATGAGAAGTGTTACACACCAATGAGTTATCATCGACGAACATGTCCCTGGGGAGGGCATATTAATGTCCTTCACCTTCAACTCAAGAGGACTATTTTTGCAGTGACGTACCTTAATCATTACACAAATGGAGAAGTACTAAAGCAGGTGTATTATTCGTTAGCAGATTATTAGATTAATATTAGATTAATATTAGATAGGGTTTCTTGGCCTGGTGACACGCAGCGAAATCCCACAAGGATAAAATTGTTTACCCACAAAATTGTCTCGTTAAAATTATTTAACCTTTTAACTCTATTTTTGCAGTCTTAAATGTCAAAGCAATCTTTCAGTGGACAACACTTCTACACTACATGGGTGATCAACAATTTCAGCTACCCTTAAGTCACACACTGAGTACAAGAAGACGTAGGCAAGGGATGCCTGCAGTTCCTGGAGCTTACAATTTATATAAAGGTCGGAAACTACGACTGTACGTACTGTACCGAAAGTAATGAACTCACTGCCGCAGTTGTTTAAACTGTCCGAACATATTATAAGAAGTCGTGATACTCTAAGTTTTCAAAACCTTTACATTTGATCGATCTTGACGTACTATTTTGGCCCTGGCTCTCCTGGGCTCTTCCATTGGGTCGATTGGACTTTGGTTTCGATGTCGTAACCATGTACCCATAATTCGTCACCAGCCTTGGCCCTTGCAGATCAGGATCACAGTGGACGTCATTCAACTGTTCATGTGACATTTTTTCTGGGTCAAAATTAAGTTTGTGAACTTCATGACCATAATTTCCAAAAATAGTATTACACACCTATGAGTTACCTACCTACCACCTATGCCGACATCTTGAGCACTTTCAAAAGTCAGTTCCATTACTAGCTTACGTTGATGATGTTAACGTGATTGGAGGAACATAGAGAACCGTCAATAAAGCGTTTGATGGCATTGAAGCTAATAATAATAATAATTGTTTGCCTGACAATCCACAGGATGACCAGGGCCTGGATTGCTCATCAGCTACTCGTGTTGTGCGCGCTACTGTTCTTTCACGAGTGGAAGGGACCTACGGTTTTTTGCCGACTCCGAACGGCTAAATTTGAGAAGCTTTCTTAGACAATTGAAACTCTTTGACTGTTGTCAGCAGCTCGAAAAAGGTGGTGCCGTGAAAAATTCGAGGTGTTTTGCCGAGATTTGAACCTAAGTGTGAGAGTTTCACTCTACCGGCGGCCACTATTGAAGCTAAAACGGCTAAAATGAGTCTGGTGGTTGATGAGGGCAAAACAAAGTACATGCTGTCATTAAGAAAGAACACAAAATCCACGTCTCGGATAAAGCGTCACATTAGGCAGCACAAACTTCGAGGTAACTAAGGACTTCGTCTACCTCGGTTCCGCGATAAATAGGGACAACAACAACAGTACCGAAATCAAAAGCAGAATCACTCTTGTCAATCGCCGTTTCTTTGGGCTCAAGAGGCAATTGAGTAATAAAGACCTCTCTGGAAGGGCTAAGTTCGCTTTATAGAACAACTTGATCACTACTTTACGGCGCGGAAATTTGGTCGTTACTAAAAGCAGGTGCAAAAGGCTTTTGGAGAGAAAAGTTTTGCGTGAGATTTTTGGTCCTGTTTGCGTTGTTGGCATCTGGAGGAGAAGATATAATGACGAACTCTATAGGCTGTACAGCGACATGCGCTTGGTCAAGTATCTTCGGATACAACGCTTAAAATGGCTAGGCCATATAGTGCGAATGGACATAACTGCTCCGGCCAAAAAGTCTTCGCTGCTGAGCCATTCTGACCACGCAACAAAGGACGGCCTAGGCTAAGGTCGCGCACACAAGTGGAGAAGGACCTCAACCAACTTGTGGTGCGCAACTGGAGGCAGCTGGCGAAAGATCGTACTGGCTGGAGAGGCGTGTTGGTTGAGGCCCAGGCCCACCGCGGACTGTAGCGCCACAAAAAAGAACTTAAAAATTTACAATTTCAAGAGAAAGTTATGGTCAGACAATTGACAGATCCGCAAATATCTTCAGATCTATCACTGCAAATATTGCCCCAAATGTCTAATAGCATCTGATGCAGACCTGACAAAGTTACAAAGAATATTTCATTTTGACAATTGTGAGACCTTTGGGAGAAATGTGTGTAGTGATGCATCTGTCAATATTTGCGTTTAACCTGGCAATTGTCTGGACATAGCTAAAGTAAAAGAAAACACAGCACCCACTTTACCTATTTAAACACACATGGCGTTTGTGGAAAATTCAATGAAATTCGAAGTTATCGCTTTACGACGCAAAAAAAAGCAAAAATGACAAAAACGGCTAGTCGAACAGACAGCCCAATGAATCGTAGATACAAGAATCGCCCCTTTTTTAAGACTTGGAATGTTTGATTACATTCCAGATTTCATAACGTCCAATTTTAAACATCATACTTTCATGTTTTACGTTTGTCAGGTTTTGCACAGATGCGTTTGGTATATTCATTCCATATTCCCGCAATTTATTATTTATTATTATTGTAAATTCAGAGAACATTAAATCTAATGCAGAAAGTACGGGAACATTTCTCACACTTTCACCTACAAGCAAATCTCAGAAGAGTGAACACGTTTTGTGCATTTGATGCAAACATTTGAAAAATGAAAAAGAATAAAAACTAAGAGTTCTTTTCACGAACATAACATTTTCGTAAGTTCTGTTTGATGGTATGTTTATCTCCAAATATATGGTCTGTTCCGATTCATATGTGTACAGAAATTCGTAATTGAGTAGTTTGGGTAAGAATCTCTCTTGGAGTGAGTAACTCTGCCGAAACTGGTGAAACGACTTTTCGTAGAGATTCACAGAATTAACGAACCGTAAAAAAATAAATGCAAACAGCTATCAGATATAAGAAATATTAGAGGTTTTTTTTTTATTTTCAATTTGACAGTCATCTGCTGCCCATAAATTTTTCTTGGGCAGAAATTCATAGGGAGGTGAAATATTGTACTCTCTCATCAGCTATCTCTTCCACGAAAAAATCAGCAAATGGAAAGCCTTTTGACAGTTTTTCAGCGAATCTCGTAAGCATTCGCTGCATATCAGAGCAATCGGAATAGACCTATATAAATTGCTCAAGTCTTCATTTAAAAGTTTCAACTGTGTTCTATGATTTTGGAACAAAAACTTTTTCGCAGGAATGTCGCCTATGTTTTTGTTTTTTAGATTCAGGAAAACTTTGTTGACAATTATACATCAAACTATTAGCTTCTTAAAGAAGCCAAAACAATAGTTATTCTTTACCTCATTTGATTATTCTCTCCGCTAGTAATGTACTTGTGGTCGCCGTAGCGTAGTGAGTAGAGTGCGAGGCTCACACGCCGAAGGTCTAGGCTCGATTCCCCGCTCAATACTAATTTTTCGAATATTTCACGGCATCACCTCTTTCGAGCTGCTGACAACACTCAAAGAGTAATAACTGTCTAAGAAAGCTTCTCAAATCTCGCCGTTCAGAGTCGGCAAAAAACAGTAGGTCCCTTCTACTCGTGAGAGAACAGTATCGCGCACAGCACGAGATGTTGATGAGCAAGCTAGGCCCTGGTCCCCCTTTGGACTGTAGCGCCAACAATTATTGTTATTATTACTAATGTACGTAAAGAAAATTATTTGCACATTTCAACTTGGACGGTATTTTTGTGTAGTTTCTTATTGATGTTGAGTCGTTTTTTTAAGCTGAAGAACCCCGAAAAATATTTTTATTTATATTTTCGTTCGTATATTTTCCCCTTTTCAATTATTTTCTCGAAGAACTGAAGATTGTTGTGACTGCGATTACTTCAATAAAATCATTAAGGAAATAACCGAGACTTTCATACAAACAGTATTAAATTTAAAGCGACTTGCCGGTCATCCATTTTCTGAGAGACATAAAACATTGTTCGATATTTTCACGCTTAAAGAAAAACTTTATCAACTCTACAAATGACCTGTTCGCATTGGCATAACTAGGCCGTCTAGATTTATATGAATAAAAGATTAATGGAGATTTATATGCAAAATAGTAGGAATAGAAGCAATTCTGAGAAATGGCCTAACCAATTTATATTTATGTACAATTGAAGAACGTTTCATCTGGAAACAGTTGTCCGTCCGGGGGACCATCCTCAAAACTTTGTAAACTACACTAAATAGGCAAATGAGAGTGTAAATATTTAATCGAATGGCAACACAATAAAGTACAACAGAGCTAGTCTGTCATGATGGCAACCAATTTGAGAGTGGGGTTAAGTTCTTAATCAAAGTAAGGTTAAGGCAAGTCCTAGTTAAAGAAATAACAAAATGTGACTACTTTGCCACTAGGACAATCCTCTTTTTAAGTACATTTACGTTCATTTAGTTAAGAAGTGAACCGAAGAGAATGGCACTTAGATTTGGATACATTGTCCTTCTTTCCTTGCGTATATTGCATATGTTTGAATTTTGCTTCAGACAAGAGCGACTGGAAATACACATCATTTTCACTTTACACCTCGTCAGAGATCAACATCAAATTCATCACAAGTAGGATTAAAACTCATTTGACAGAGAGCTCTTTTAATTTTTTGCAACATCATCAAAACAAAAATTAGTGGCGATAGCCTCCTATATTGTTTCTTTTACTTATCAAAATTGTATTCAATTCAAATTTTAATGGACTTACCAAAATTGCTTTCGCCTCGAAAACCCGTTCGAGTACCCCGTTTGTTGATGTATTCACACGAAGAAGCCACTTGTTCTGCATTATAAGCGAGTATAACTTAAGAAAAAATAGTTTTAAAATTTTTCAATCGAAATGCAACTACCGTTACGAAAAGACTGCCACCGATTGACCTTAAAATTTTAACGAATTAACCTTCACAACGAGTCTGGCATTGTTCTCATGTTTTGTTGTTTATTCTTTTGAAATCAGAAGCATTGTTTATCGCTGCTTATTGAAAATTGATCGACTTATTATGACGATTTGTCATCTGTTTATGCAAACATCTAATCATATACTGAGGCAACGGAACATTAGACTGCACCTCGAAAGAATTTACTAACGTCATCTGGATTTGAGTAGATCGCAGCAGGTAATGGAAAGTACCGTTTGGGTGAAATTGAAAGAAGGAGAGGAGATCTGAATTGAATATGTTGTTCGATGGAAAAAAACTTATTTTGACAAGCGTTATTCACTTCAAACAAGCAAACAATTGATGGAGTGAGAGGGTAAATCGAAGCAGAAGAGTTTCTCAAACTATTTCACTATAATTAGTTATTAAAAAAGTATGTTGCCAATGGATTCACTTAGGATTGATTTTGTTGCAATGAAGGCGCCCTTACCTTCATTTGTTATATGTATTTATTTTTTCAAGAGAACGTGGTTTAAGAACCTCTTTTTGAGCTAAGCCAGGATAAATCTGAACAAACACGTCGTGATAGTAAATATATTCCTGTTTTATAAGCAAACGGTTTTAAGAATAAAAACTGATTCTTTATATTAATATTCTGGATTCCCTATTTAGTTTTGTTTGGTCAAAGCTTTGATGCATTATGTTCAAAAATTGACGCCCAATGGCCAAGGTTGCATTGCAAATCAACAAACATGTCTTCCCAGATGTATACTAAAAGTTCTTCTATTGCTGTCATGGGTTACATTAACATTTTTTGCGGAAAATAAAACACTAATTGTTAATGGGAAAGTAAAAACATTTTATTCAAAGTATTGGCCATTGTTTTCTACACATTTTGACCACCTTTCTGGCAATTTGTTAATACCACGCCAATAAAATTGTTCGTCTTTTAAAGCAGGAAATCAAAGTGCTGCTCAGCCAATGCGTGTCCCATCGATGAAAACAAATGGTAGTCGGAAGGAGCCAAGTCTGGTGAATACTGCGAGTGGGGTAGCTGCTCCCAGCTAAGTGTTTTGATTGTATTCTGAACCAGTTTTGCTTTGTGTGCAGGTGCATTGTCATGGCCCATTTTGGTCGTTTCTCGATCCATGCATGGTTCAAATTGATCATTTGTTGTCGGTAGCGATCAGTATTAACGGTTTCACCAGGTTTAGGAGCTCGTGGTACAACACATCTTTCTGGTCCCACCAAACACACGGCATTGCCTTCTTGCCGAATCGATCTGGTTTTGCAGTCGATGTTGATGGTTGTCCCAGATTAACCCATAATTTTTTCCGTTTAGGATTCTTAAAATGCATCCATTTTTCATCGCCAGTAACAATCCGATGCAAATTGATTATCTTTCGTGTCTTTGAAGCAAAATTTCATAAGTGTTTTTTCGGTTTTCCATCTGTCTTTCATTGAATTCATGTGGCACCCATTTTCCACACTTTTGGATATTTCCCATAGCTTGTAAATGGTCAGAAATCGTTTGTTGTGCAACATTTTCCACACTTTTGGGTCTTTCCCATCGTTTTTAAACGGTCAGAAATTGTTTGTTGTGCAACATTTAACATGGTTGCCATTTGCTGTTGACTCAAAGTGTCATTTCCATCCGATATAGTTTGCAATTCGGCGTCTTCAAACTTTTTTGGTGGTCTTCCACGTTCTTCATTCCTCACACTTTAAAATCGGATGGGAGATTTTATCGCATCTACCATTTAACCCGGACATAACGCCAAGTGATTACTACCCGTTCCTGTCCATGGCGAACGCCCTTAGTGGTGTGAAGTTGAACTCAAAAGAGGCTTTTGAAACGTGGCTGTCCGAGTTCTTCGCAAATAAGGAGAGGGGCTTCTACGAGGGGGGGTATTATGAAGTTGCCGTCTAGATGGAAACAGATTATCGAACAAAACGGCGCATATTTGAACTAAATCCGATCACTGTAACACTTTTAATGAAGCATTGAATGAAGAGCAAAAAAGCGGAAGTGAACAACCTTATACGAGTATCTATTGGGAAATTGCAGCCCGATAAAGTTGAAGCTTTGTTGCAAAACGAGTTGAACTCTATTGTTGCCCGGTGCAGTCATAATGGACTACACTTAAGTTTTTTGTCTTATTCAGTTCACATACACGATTGGGAACTCTAATTTACCACGATTGAATAGACATGAGGATCTTGGAGTAGGTAGTTCATGAGGCTTCTGGCCAACTTGTGGTAGGTTAGTTTTTTTGATGATAAGAGTGTCGTGTGTGTGGGGGGCGTCGTTTGTCGTTTGTTGTTGGTGGCGTGTGTTAGTTGTTAGAGGCGCTTATCAGCGATGGTGTTGGTCATCACTTGTATTTAGTGGGCGTTTGGTAGAGGCGCGCTTATCAATAATAAGAGAGGAAGCGGAGCTAACACAATGTGGTGTGTGAAAAATTTGTTTTGTCATTTGGTAGAGGTGCGCTTATCAACAATAACAGGAAGCAGAATTTTTTGGGGAACATGTTTTTGTGGTTACATGTACGATTCAGATAATTTTGAGTGTGGTACATTGGATTCAATTTAATGTTTATCGTTGGAATATTTTTTGTGTGGTGACGTGTGAAATATAGTTTTTCATTATTTCGGTATCACCAAAAAAATGGGTGTGTGTGTGGTGTTCAAAGAGTGCCGTGATTTCATATAAATAGAGAGACCCGACTTCTATCCAATCATAATAAAAGTAGAACTCCAAGAAGACTCAAACTAAATAAAAGAAGACATGATGTAAGTAGAAATATTTTTTTGTTGTTTTTTATTATTTAAAAATTTCTTTTTATAATAATTATTAATTAAACGTTTATTTTTTAAATAGGGTAAAGACGAACTCAATTGTTGCTGAAATGGAAAAATTCGTGGATAGCTTCGATAAGCTTTCTTGGTACCACTCCGACATAGTAAAGCTAAACAGGGAGCTCATAGCAAAGCTGAAGACAACTTCAGCAACCCCGCACACCACGAGGACGCTCCTGAATGCGATATGTACTATGGAGTGCATTGCAATAGAACTTAATTTACACCTTAAATCAGAAGATTATATAAAAGATTTAAGAGATTTAATTTAATTAATTAATTTTGTAATAAAAATTCAATACATAATAATAAAAAAATTTTAAAAAAAGAATACACATTTTGGTTTTATATTTATAAATCTTCTTCTTCTACACACAACATTTTTTTCAGATATTTATTAAAAAAAAACAATACTTAACAATAAAAATTAGAGAAAAAAAATATACATTTTGTTTTTTTATTTTAAAGGATTGTTGTTTCCACTCTGTTTTTTTTTCATTGATGGTACTGTTGGAGGGATTCTTCACAGTAAAAATACTTCCAGTTTTTGCTCCACGTTTCCTTCATATTCGGGTTCGAATTTTTTTTCAGAAATTTGTTTTACAACATTTTTTCAGATATTTAATAATAAAAAATTTAAAAAAAGAATACCAATTTGTTTGTTTTTTATTTATAATTATTTACAGGTTATAAATCCAAACACAAACATTTTTTTTACAGATATTTGTTAAAAAATAACAATATTTAACAATAAAAATTATAGAAAAAAATAAACATTTTGTTTTTTATTTGAAATTTTTATAGGGGATTGTTGTTTCCATTCTTTTGTTTCATTGCTGCTGCTGCTGATGTTGCTGCTGCTGCTGCTACTTTTGAAGGGATTCTTCACAGTAAAATACTTCCATTTTTTGCTCCACGTTTCCTTCATGTTCGGGTTAGAATTTTTATCCATCGTTTTTTATTGAAGATTAAGATAGAACTGAATCCAATCATCAGAAAAATTTGATGGAGGAATTGAACGGTGGACACACACACGCAGACAGGCGGAGTAGAGAGCAGATGCATGTTTAATCATGATTCCTTTGGGTTTAGCATGTTGGAGGTTATTTTTTTTTCTTAGGAAATCGTCATGTTATAGGTTTGCATATAGTTTTGGATGTTAATTAGCTCCACATCTGAACGATATGTTGTATCTTGTGTTGTGAAGAACTCAATTTCACCATTACTCATAATTCGCTCGGTTTCATATTCACGATATTCATAGCATTTTATATTCAGCGTGCGATTTTTATAATTGCTATCATACGTACAACGAATAGTTAGATATACGTTATCATATTCTAATCGAAAGTGACGGTAGAATTTATTATCACTTTCGATGATGCCAGCTATATCCGTTTCTTTACGAATCAAGTTTTGTCTAAATGCTTCGATGGTCTCTTCAACGGTAAAATATTTATCAACGGGTTTGCTTGTTGTTGTTGTTGATGATGATGTTCTTAACTCAGTTGCTGTATCCGCTTGAGGTACATCCACAGATGTGCTTATCTTCATCAGTTGGAATGACAAATCAATTTCGAGAGTATCATTATTTGGTAAAATAACACTAAACTCTAGATTGCCTTTATTGTTGCCAAGAGTCGACTTGTTTATTGGTATAGGACTGGCTTTTAAACAGCCCACCACCAAACTGCAAAGCAAAAAAATGTACTTTTCCATTGTGAGCAGAAGGAGGAGGAGGAGGAGGAGGAGGAAGTCCTACTTAGATGAAAGGTTGAAATAAAACTGAATAGAATTTAGTTGCAACAATGCTTTTTATTCATTCTTTCATAGAGTGACATAATTTTTTTTAACCGCATTACTCTTTTCTCCAACATGTAACATGCGCATGTGTCCGGTACATCTTGAAAGTTTTCTGATAGCCAAATACATGTGTTGTAGTGTTCTCCATTTTTTGGTGTACATTTGTATTGGTTTAGTCTGCTATTACATTCTAGAATGTCTTCTAAATGTTCATCCAATATGTTCTCCTTGTAATCAATTAGGAATTGTTGAATACTCTTCAATAGCTTCAAGCAATTAATGTTTGTCATTCTGTTCAATTTCACTTAATTTATCTAAAAGTTCTATATCTGCAGCATCAATATCTATTGTTTTATTAAAATCATTAAATATACAAAGTTCATTGAATCGGTTTGAGTTTTCACGCCTAATACCCTCATACGAGACACCTAATAACGTGATTGAGCCACCTTTTACTACTATTTTAGCGTGATCATTTACGTTAAATTCAAAAAGTATTGAAGACCAAAAATGAGGTAATGATTCTCCTTTGCGTAGACTCAGCAACTCGGATTCACAACCATTGTCAACGGTGACAGAAATAGTTAATATTCAGAAAGCAACATCCACTTTAACTATTCGAAAATGTTTCCACGATGACTGACAAACACAGTATTTATCTTTTGGTTTTATTGTTTTCATCAAAAACATGTTATTCTCCTTTTTTATATAAATATTGTTTTGTACACACACACACACACACGCACACGTTTACAATAACAGATTTGTACAATCACAATTTTGTTTGTACATAGTCAAATAATCATGACAACAAAATGTAACACACTGATCAATCTTCAAGAATATATAATATACTTATATCCATATATCTGTAAATGAAAATTTTATTCCCATCTCTTTAGGTGGTGGTGGTGGTGGTGTTGTTATAATTAAAAAGAACAAATTTAATAACAAAAAATAACTTGTTTATTTATTTCGTAAAGTGTATGTACATCATTTAAAATTTTAATTATATAGAAATTTCAAACACAAATGCCCACAGTTATACTCATTAAAATTTTGTTGTTGAGTATAATTATATTGAATGTTTCCCCCCAAATATTTGATAACCTCTCGAGGGGTTTGCAAATTTCCAAAGCTATCAAAGTACTCCTTGTAATCGTTATTCTTAATGTAAGCCACCCAGTGTGTTCCGGAACCGTGAGAAGAATCCAAATTGATAATACCACATTCAGTTTGGCGGGGCTTGGTTGGTAGGGAATCCAACATAAAGACACCTCGGAAAAGCGGTAAGAACTTGGTATATTTCATCAAATCGCTATCGGTGAGGGGTCGTCTGGGTAGATTCCTTAAAAGTTTTTTGATTCCGGCTTATAAGATAAACCATAACCCTTCTTATAGGGTTTAAGATATAGTCCTCTACCCATGGCAATGGCTTCCATAGTTTTATTATGACGATTCGCCTCTTCCAATTGTTCTTTAGCAGCTTTAGTTTCAGTTACTGCTCTTGCAATAGCACTTCCACCTGTTGCTTAGCCTCCGATTGCTCCGAGAGCTGTTTAAATTGGTATTAGAGGAAGAAAACCTCCAACCTTAGGTATAGGTATTATGAGAGGAATTTGAACATTTGTTCTATCACTATTGTTTCTCCTAAAGAAATCACCAATTATGTTGCGAGAAATTTTTATAGCGTTTTGAATGTCTTTTGGATTCTTTTCCTTGAGGATGTTGATGTTGATTTATTTTTTTTTCTTATATTTTCTTTTTGATACAGCCTTGAATATTTTATTTCCCATACCGAATTTCACTTTTGTCTTCATGGCATTCGTCACAAACCATGTGTTTGCCTGCTCAGTCAAACTACTATCTTTAGATTTAACTCTTGCCCAGGCTTTTTCACTTAATATTCGATCTGCTTCGTGAAGTTTATTTAAAATAATGAAATTTAAAAATATATATATTTACTCAAAGTCACTATATCAACCCAAATATAAATATTTACAACAATTAGTGAAACCCATAAAAGGTATGGGATATTTCACATTCTCTGACAATGAAAATGTTCTACCACCAGCTGAAGCCAAACCTAATTCAATCATCATTTTCGATGATGTTGCATGTGAGAAGCAAAATAATATGAGATCATATTTTTGTATGGGACGCCATAAAAATATTGATGCATTTTATTTATGTCAAACATATACACGGATTCCGAAACATTTAATAAGAGATAATGCGAATATGATTGTGATGTTTAGCAAGATGAATTAAATATAAAGCATATATACAACGATCATGTGGGAGCGGGTATGAATTTTAGTGATTTTTTAAATACGTGTAGAGAATGTTGGAAAGATATATATGGATTTCTGATTATAAACAAAGATGATCCTATAGAATGTGGACGTTATAGAAAAGGATTTGATATTTTCATTCGATTATAAATGTTTACTCTTCATACTTTTCCATTTAGTATATAATCTGTTTTCAAGCTGTAATGTTATAACTGATCTGATAACTGATCTGATAATTGGAATTACTACATTTACGAGGATTTAATCAATTCATTATGCATAAAAATGTAAAAATGTTAAAGGATGTTATAAATGCTAGAAAGGTGTTGAAGAAAAAATTTAGTAGTATTAAAGATCATGGAAATGTAACAGAAAGCCTCTTGGAGAACACTTTTAAACCAATTAATAAACCTCTAAAGGAATTAGTACAAAGTACTCAGAAAAAAAATGATGGTGATACTACTGTAAAATCTGAAACCGAATATCCTAAAATGATTAAGAGTGAAATGAAAAATGATGATTATGATTATGATGGAAACATAAAGTGGAGGCCTAAATTTTTACAAGAATCTTCATCAAATATTAAAACAAGTACTCCTTTAAAAAAAACATTTGATACAAGTGATGATGAAAATACTTTCTTTACACAAATGGATGATGATGATGATAATGAAGATGATAACAAAAAAATAGTAACCAAACATTACTTTTAAATTTATCACAATTAGAGCAAAGTAAACATCTTGATATATTATACGGTCCTCATAGAGATTCGAATGATGAATGGCAACTGTTTAATACATCATTTAAATTGGAAAAAAATAAAATTTTAATTGATGATAATAGTTGGTCTGTTACACCTGGACTCTTTGAATTATTATTTCACAAGGAACCTAAACACTATAATACTAATGACTTGCAAAACTATAAGAGTATTTTACTACAAACAAATGCGCATAAGCGTAACTATAAACAGAGTACACAAATCAAGGGAACTAGAGCTTACAAATATATACGTATTTTAAAACCCTTATTCAAGGACAAAAATGCGTCAAGTGTTCAAAAAGGATCTGGCTTAATGATGTCAGTACATAGTCAAAAACCTAATTATATATATTGGGATGATCCAAATGAGTTGGTAGACATATTACGTCTTTTAATTTCATCACAATCAGCTGGTCATACAAGACACCAAAATGGAATAGTCTCCATCATTGAAGAACTAAGAGAAGGTAATATAATTACGCAGATTTCAACTTTGCGTGATAATTATCAAAATGAGCGTTGACAAGTTTGGTAGTACATCATATTACAACGAGAAGCGTTTGAGAAAAAGTTTAGGTTTTACTTTGGATCATGATAAGAATATTAATCTTCACTGTAAACGATTGAAAAATTTGAGTTCACCTATTGATGATAATGATGCGGTTACAAAGTTATTTGTTACAGATATTATGAAGCAGATAACGTTGAAAGCTCAAAGAGAAAACATATTGCTGAAGAATAACATTGAAAAATAATTCCTTGAAACTCTTCAAAGTGAAAAGGAACAGATTGATAAAACAACAGAAAAACAAATGAATTATACTAAAGATAGATTAAAAGGAATAGACGATTACATATTTGATCAGGAAATCGAATAGCCGAAATTGGGAATCGGGTAACTGGGTACCCGAAATTGGAAATCGGGTATTTGGGTACCCGAAATTTGAAGTCGGGTACCCAAATACCCGAAATTGGAAATTGGGTACCCGACTTTTAATTTCCCGAAATTGGAAATCGGGTACCCGAAATTGGGAATCGGGTACCTGAAATTTAAAATCGGTTATCGGGTACCCGAAATCGGGAATCGGGTACCCAAATACCCGAAGTTGGAAATCGGGTACCCGAAATTGGAAATCGGGTACCCGAAATTTAAAATCGGGTATCGGGTACCCGAAATTGGAAAACGAGTACCCGAAATTGAAAATCGGGTATTTGGGTACCCGAAATCGGAAATCGGGTACTCGAAATTGGAAACCGGGTATTTGGGTACCCGAAATTTCTAATCGGGTACTCGACATTGGGAATCGGGTATTTGGGTACCCGAAATTGGAAGTCGGGTACCCGAAATTGGAGTCGGGTACCCAAATACCCGAAATTGGAAATCGGGTACCCGAAATTGGAAATCGGGTATTTGGATACCCAATTTCGGGTACCCGATTTCCAATTTCGGGTACCCGATTTCCAATTTCAGGTACCCGATTTCCAATTTCGGGTACCCAAATACCCGATTTGAAATTTTGGGTACCCGATTTCCAATTTCGGGTACCCAAATACCCGATTTCCAATTTCGGGTACCCAAATACCCGATTTTACATTTCGGGTACCCGATACCCGATTTTAAATTTCGAGTACCTGATACCCGATTTTAAATTTCGGGTACCCGATTTTCAATTTTGGGTACCCTATTTCCGATTTCGGGTGCCCGATACCCGATTTTAAATTTCGGGTACCCGATTTCTAATTTCGGATACCCGATTTCCAACATCGGGTATTTGGGTACCCGATTTTTAATTTCGGGTACCCGATACCCGATTTAAAATTTCGGGTACTCGATTTCGAATTTCGGGTACCCGATACCCGATTTTAAATTTCGGGTACCCGATTTTCAATTTCGGGTACTCGATTTCCAATTTCGGGTACCCGATACCCGATTTTAAATTTCGGGGATCCGATTTCCAATTTCGGGTACCCGATTTCCAACTTCGGGTATTTGGGTACCCGATTCCCAATTTCGGGTACCCGATACCCGATTTAAAATTTCGGGGATCCGATTCCCAATTTCGGGTACCCGATTTTCAATTTCGGGAAATTAAAAGTCGGGTACCCGATTTCCAATTTCGGGTATTTGGGTACCCGACTCTAATTTCGGGTACCCGACTTCAAATTTCGGGTACCCAAATACCCGATTCCCAATGTCGGGTACCCGATTTCCAATTTCGGGTACAAGATTTTCAATTTCGGGAAATTAAAAGTCGGGTACCCGATTTCCAATTTCGGGTATTTGGGTACCCGACTCCAATTTCGGGTACCCGACTTCCAATTTCGGGTACCCAAATACCCGATTCCCAATGTCAATTTTCAATTTTTTTTTCAATTTCAATTTTATTATTCATAATACAATAGTTTACAATGATTATATGTTTCTGCGAAGCCGAAAGGCTTTTCTGCAGAAGGTTGTGTTTCAATTGTTGACAGTTTTGTTAGCTTGGATTAAGATAAATTATAAATTTATATTTTAACAGATGAAAGACAAATTAATACTTCTAATGAAAAGTTAATTGTGTTTAAAATATATCAGTTCAATTCAAAAATTTAAGATTACAGTAACAATTAAACATTTTCACATTCAAGTTATGCTTCAGTTCTTGCATTCAGAAAATAATTTTTTATACAATTCTTTCTAGTTTTGAGATTTTGTATATTTCTTATTTCATGAGGAAGCGCGTTAAGTATCTCAGGCACACTGCATTTTAATTGTCTTCTGCCGTAATTATTGTGAAAACGAGGTTCATTAAGCATATTTTGGGCACGTCTTCTTGTATAAATTCCATGGTCAATTGGGCTTATAAATCGTCTATCGTCGTAGTACTCCAATATAAGAGTCATCTTAAAGATGTCTTTAATTTGAAGGGCTCTGAAGTTGTCATGTTCACTGTTTGCGCGAGTACATGTATTTATCCGTTTGAGTGCTGCGTTTTGTAATTTTTGAAGTTTTTTTAAATGCGTTGCCGAAGCGTTGCCCCATGCGAGTATTCCATACCTCAGTTTGGATTCCACTAATGCATAGTACACTTGTTTTAATACATCGCTTGTGGCATGGTACTTTAAGTGGGTCAGCGCGTAAAGTGTCTTTCTCAAGGTAATGCGTAACTCCTCAGTATGCAGATTCCATATAAAATTGCTGTCTATTATGACTCCTAGGTACCTGTAGCTTTCCACTATCGCTATAGGGCAGCTAGCTGAAGAACTGCAGAATTTATTCCTGAAGTAGATTTGTTGCTGGGTTACTGCAAACTGCGGGTTTCTAATATGCATCATTTTTGTCTTTGATGCATTAATAGTTAGGCCCTGATCATGACACCATTTAGCTGCATTATCAAATTCTTCCTGCATTATTGTTGTTGCTGCCTCCAGGGATCTATGGCACACTACAATTGCTGTATCGTCCGCATATGCAAAAGGTTTGGCTCTCTTAAAGGTGCGAAGAAGCTCATTGGCATATAGGATGAAAAGAATTGGCCCCAATTTCGATCTTTGTGGAACTCCGTAGGGTGCGTCTTCTTTATCACTATAGGTTTCACTGATCTTTATACAGTAAAACCGATTGTGCAGGTAGTCCTTTAGCCAGTCTGCCATCAGTCCTCGTATTCCAATACGTTCAAGAGCTTCAATTAGCTTAGTATGATTAAGCGTATCAAAAGCTTTACTGAAGTCCATAAAAACTATCAGTACGTGATAGCTCTTGTCCAGGTTTTCGTTAATATAGTTAGCAAATTCGGCAAGTAGTTTACCTGTGCTCTTCGCTTTTTGAAAGCCATACTGACTTTCGTGTATGAGGGAATGTTTTTCCATGAAGTTTTGCAATTTTTTAACTACAACTTCTTCCAGACACTTTTCTACAACAGGTAGTATTGAAATCGGTCTGTAATTATTCAGTTGGCTCTTGTGTCCTCCTTTATATATTGGTCTGACAACGGCTGTTTTTAAAGTTTCTGGTACTTTTGCTTGTGTTATACTTAAATTAACTAGTTTGCACAAGATTGGAGTAAATGTTGTAACATGTTTTTTTATGTCAATTGCCCTAATTCCATCGATACCAGGTGACTTGGTTTCGCCAAGCAGATTAATTGCATTTATTATTTCCGATATATCGCTTTCTTGGAAAAAAATGGAATTATCTATTCTTCTGTTTGAGTGTATCGAGGTAATCGCGTCGCAATGATACCCGATCGGGTATCGGGTACCCGAAATTGGAAATCGGATACCCGAAATTGAAAATCAAGTACCCGAAATTGAAAATCGGGTTACCGAAATTGGAAATGGGGAACCCGAAATTTAAAATCGGGTATCGGGTACCCGTAATTGGAAATCGGGTACCCGAAATTTAAAATCGGGTATCGGGTACCCGAAATTGGAAATCGGGTACCCCAAATTGAAAATCGGGTATTTGTGTACCCGAAATCGGAAATCGGGTACTCGAAATTGGAAACCGGGTATTTGGGTACCCGAAATTTCTAATCGGGTACCCGAAATTGGAAATCGGGTACCCGAAATTGGAAATCGGGTATTTGGGTACCCGAAATTGGAAATCGGGTACTCGACATTGGGAATCGGGTATTTGGGTACCCGAAATTGGAAGTCGGGCACCCGAAATTGGAGTCGGGTACCCAAATACCCGAAATTGGAAATCGGGTACCCGAAATTGGAAATCGGGTATTTGGATACCCAATTTCGGGTACCCGATTTCCAATTTCGGGTACCCGATTTCCAATTTCAGGTACCCGATTTCCAATTTTGGGTACCCAAATACCCGATTTGAAATTTTGGGTACCCGATTTCCAATTTCGGGTACCCAAATACCCGATTTCCAATTTCGGGTACCCGATTTCCAATTTCGGGTACCCGATTTCCAATTTCGGGTACCCGATTTCCAATTTCGGGTACCCGATTTCCAATTTCGGGTACCCGATTTCCAATTTCGGGTACCCGATTTCCAACTTCGGGTATTTGGGTACCCGATTCCCAATTTCGGGTACCCGATTTTAAATTTCGGGCAACCGATTTCCAATTTCGGGTACCCAAATACCCGATTTTACATTTCGGGTACCCGATACCCGATTTTAAATTTCGAGTACCCGATACCCGATTTTAAATTTCGGGTACCCGATTTCCAATTTTGGGTACCCTATTTCCAATTTCGGGTGCCCGATACCCGATTTTAAATTTCGGGTACCCGATTTCTAATTTCGGATACCCGATTTCCAACATCGGGTATTTGGGTACCCGATTTTCAATTTCGGGTACCCGATTTCCAATTTTGGGTACCCGATACCCGATTTAAAATTTCGGGTACTCGATTTCGAATTTCGGGTACCCGATACCCGATTTTAAATTTCGGGTACCCGATTTTCAATTTCGGGTACTCGATTTCCAATTTCGGGTACCCGATACCCGATTTTAAATTTCGGGGATCCGATTTCCAGTTTCGGGTACCCGATTTCCAACTTCGGGTAGTTGGGTACCCGATTCCCAATTTCGGGTACCCGATACCCGATTTAAAATTTCGTGTACCCGATTCCCAATTTCGGGTAACCGATTTTCAATTTCGGGAAATTAAAAGTCGGGTACCCGATTTCCAATTTCGGGTATTTGGGTACCCGACTCTAATTTCGGGTACCTGACTTCAAATTTCGGGTACCCAAATACCCGATTCCCAATGTCGGGTACCCGATTTCCAATTTCGGGTACCCGATTTTCAATTTCGGGAAATTAAAAGTTGGGTACCCGATTTCCAATTTCGGGTATTTGGGTACCCGACTCCAATTTCGGGTACCCGACTTCCAATTTCGGGTACCCAAATACCCGATTCCCAATGTCAATTTTCAATTTTTTTTTTCAATTTCAATTTTATTATTCATAATACAATAGTTTACAATGATTATATGTTTCTGCGAAGCCGAAAGGCTTTTCTGCAGAAGGTTGTGTTTCAATTGTTGACAGTTTTGTTAGCTTGGATTAAGATAAATTATAAATTTATATTTTAACAGATGAAAGACAAATTAATACTTCTAATGAAAAGTTAATTGTGTTTAAAATATATCAGTTCAATTCAAAAATTTAAGATTACAGTAACAATTAAACATTTTCACATTCAAGTTATGCTTCAGTTCTTGCATTCAGAAAATAATTTTTTATACAATTCTTTCTAGTTTTGAGATTTTGTATATTTCTTATTTCATGAGGAAGCGCGTTAAGTATCTCAGGCACACTGCATTTTAATTGTCTTCTGCCGTAATTATTGTGAAAACGAGGTTCATTAAGCATATTTTGGGCACGTCTTCTTGTATGAATTCCATGGTCAATTGGGCTTATAAATCGTCTATCGTCGTAGGACTCCAATATAAGAGTCATCTTAAAGATGTCTTTAATTTGAAGGGCTCTGAAGTTGTCATGTTCACTGTTTGCGCGAGTACATGTATTTATCCGTTTGAGTGCTGCGTTTTGTAATTTTTGAAGTAGATTTGTTGCTGGGTTACTGCAAACTGCGGGTTTCTAATATGCATCATTTTGGTCTTTGATGCATTAATAGTTAGGCCCTGATCATGACACCATTTAGCTGCATTGTCAAATTCTTCCTGCATTATTGTTGTTGCTGCCTCCAGGGATCTATGGCACACTACAATTGCTGTATCGTCCGCATATGCAAAAGGTTTGGCTCTCTTAAAGGTGCGAAGAAGCTCATTGGCATATAGGATGAAAAGAATTGGCCCCAATTTCGATCCTTGTGGAACTCCGTAGGGTGCGTCTTCTTTATCACTATAGGTTTCACTGATCTTTATACAGTAAAACCGATTGTGCAGGTAGTCCTTTAGCCAGTCTGCCATCAGTCCTCGTATTCCAATACGTTCAAGAGCTTCAATTAGCTTAGTATGATTAAGCGTATCAAAAGCTTAACTGAAGTCCATAAAAACTATCAGTACGTGATAGCTCTTGTCCAGGTTTTCGTTAATATAGTTAGCAAATTCGGCAAGTAGTTTACCTGTGCTCTTCGCTTTTTGAAAGCCATACTGACTTTCGTGTATGAGGGAATGTTTTTCCATGAAGTTTTGCAATCTTTTAACTACAACTTCTTCCAGACACTGACAACGGCTGTTTTTAAAGTTTCTGGTACTTTTGCTTGTGTTATACTTAAATTAACTAGTTTGCACAAGATTGGAGCAAAGGTTGTAACATGGTTTTTTATGTCAATTGCCCTAATTCCATCGATACCAGGTGACTTGGTTTCGCCAAGCAGATTAATTGCATTTATTATTTCCGATATATCGCTTTCTTGGAAAAAAATGGAATTATGTATTCTTCTGTTTGAGTGTAACGAGGTAATCGCGTCGCAATGGTGTGTGATGTTTACAATTTGCTCTTTGAAATTTTTTGCAAATTCATTGGTAAGATTGCTCAAACACATTTGACCATTGAAGTTCTTAATAATTGTATCATCTAAACTAGGCTTTTTTCTTCCCAGAATTTCATTAACAAAACTCCATGTCTTGCGTGGGTCTAGTCTAGCTTCGTTGAACTTGTTTTTGTAATAAGCAGATTTTTGTACTATAATCTCTTTATTAAGTTTGTTACGAAACGTCTTGTAGTCCAACTCATAACGCCTATTCAATCTGTTGTTCTTCCATTTTTTATACAGTTCATCTCTTTTTTTGCATTTGACTATTAACTCTGTAGTCATTCAAGGGTTGTTTTTTCTTTTGTTAATTACTGTTTTAACACATGTTGACTCATCGTAGATGTTTTTCATTTTTTTTACGAGTTTTCCATATAGAGAATCAGCATCATTTTCGGCAATTACATCATTCCAGTCAGCTCCGAAAATTAGCTCATCTACTTTGGCATTACAAATATGCTCCTTACCATTTCGTTGTTCTTTTTCTTTTGATTCATGCGAACTTGTAAAATAAAGGGTCGGGTAATGGTCCGTAATGCAGCTTTCAATCACCGCAGAATTTATTTTTGGGTTCGCCGTATTGGATAAGATATGATCAATGATCGTTCTTGTTCCAGTTTTTGGATCTATTCTTGTAAACTCTGTTATGACATTTATCAAACCTAATGAGGCCAGCAGTTCCAAGTATTCTTTTACACCATATAGGTCTGGGTCTTTCACATTTATGTATACGTCGCCCATTATTATGATTTCGTTCTTTTTTCCCATAGGTGCAATTTTGTTTTTAAATTCTTCAATAAATGCTTTTTTACTAAAACCTGGTGGTCTGTATAATCCGAAAACATATTTGTATGAATGTTTTCGTAAGATGAGCTTTCAGACGTAAGACGTTCATACTTAACATCATTTCGAATTAACATTAAAATTCCACCACCTCTGCGTTTATCTCTATTCAGGAACTCACATTGAAATCCATTCAGTCTATAGAATCCCTCTTCTTCTTTGTCTATGTTCGTCTCGACTAAAACAATAACATTTAATACATGCACCATATGACTTATGTTCAAACAGAAATCATTCCAATTTTTGCGCAATGATCTTATGTTGAAACTAAGGTAACAACAAATATTTTTTTCTAATTCGTTTACATTGACGCTGGTAAAACCATTTATTACCCTACAATTCAAATCCACATATAATTCATCATTTCTATCTGTTTTCTCCATTCTCATGTTTAAATACAGTTGTGTTTCTTTTTGTTTATAAACACAGTGATTTCATTATTGTGTGCGTGTTATTTTCATCACATCGTTTACGGTACTTATTAGAATTGGCTGAGCACTCTCGTTTTGCCTAGCGAAAATTCTTCCCGCATTCTCCCAGACAAATCTCCAGTTTTCTTGTTTTGCTCTCTCTTTTGCCATCCACATCAATTTTTTGTTGTGTCTCGTCAGCTGATTATTGACGTAAACCGTAGCATCAGGCAGAGTTGCAATCGCTCTTGGGCAATTCGTGGTGTTCTTTATTATCGCTTTTAATTTAATGGATCTAGTTGAACGAGTCTGTTTAACAAATTTTGATTTGTTTATGCTTGATGCAAAAGTTGCTATTATGCACGATTTGTCTTTATTCTTTGTATTTGTTCGATAAATATCGGTGATATCAGTGTCTTTTATTTCGTGATTAATTGAATTTCCTATGCATTTTATAATGTCCAATAAATCTTCTTGTGGAGTTGGGGGAATGTTTTTAATTTCAATATTGTTTTTTATCAAGTGCTGCTCCAGTGTGTTGATCTGTGCTTGCATGTTTTCTATTATTGTGTACTTTTGCTTATTGCATTCTTTAAGGTCATTTAGCTCCTTGTTTATGTTTTCGATGAGGTCATTGTTCTTTTTCATGTGTGTGTGGAGTTCATCGTACTTGGCCGCTAGAAATTCACAGCTTGCAGCAATTTCTCTAATTTCTCCTCTCATCAAGCGGATTTCGGCTAGTAACGATGGGCTGCTCTCGGCTGAGATGTTATCAGCTGTTTTTTCAGGGATGCTGTGTGCTCGTATTCTTTTAGCGGGTTGAGCCTGCTCTGCATGTGGCGTAGTTAATACCACATTGCTAAATGTGGCTGTCGTTACCACGTCTCCACTGTTCCTACAGGCTTGGCACTTCCACATATCTCTTCTTGTACACATGGTTCTCCAAGATTTTTCTGTAACCGTAGTACACTCAAAGTGCAATTTGCGTTTACATATGGAGCAAACAGCAAAGTCTCCATTGGAGGGGAGGTTGTCATCACACCGACCAAACACATACATTGCTAAATAATTTCAATTAGGCGTTAATATTACCGAAGTTTTAGAATTGAAAAATTTAAAATATGTTGCTATTAATTCACAACTTTTCGTTTATTTGTTTATCTATTTAATAAAGTTCACTGTTTCCCAGTTTCGGGTACCCGATTTCCAATTTCGGGTACCCAAATACCCGATTTTTAATTTCGGGTACCCGATTTCCAATTTCGGGTACCCGATTTCCAACTTCGGGTATTTGAGTACCCGATTCCCAATTTCGGGTACCCGATTTTCAATTTCGGGTACCCGATTTCCAATTTCGGGTACCCGATACCCGATTTTAAATTTCGGGTACCCGATTCCCAATTTCGGGTACCCGATTTTCAATTTCGGGTACCCGATTTCCAATTTCGGGTATCCGATACCCGATTTTCAATTTCGGGTACCCGATTTCCAATTTCGGGTACCCGATTTCCAACTTCGGGTATTTGGGTACCCGATTCCCAATTTCGGGTACCCGATTTTAAATTTCGGGTACCCGAAATTTCAAATCGGGTATTTGGGTACCCGAAATTGGAAATCGGGTACCCGAAATTGGGTACCCAAATACAAGATTTGAAATTTCGGGTGCCCGATCTTAAATTTTGGGTACCCGAAATTTCGAATCGGGTATTTGGGTATCTGAAGTTGGAAATCGGGTACCCGAAATTTTAAAATCGGGTACCCAAAATTGAAAATCGGGTATTTGGGTACCCGAAATCGGAAATCGGGTACCCGAAGTTGGAAACCGGGTATTGGGGTACCCGAAATTTCTAATCGGGTACCCGACATTGGGAATCGGGTATTTGGGTACCCGAAATTGGGTACCCGAATACCCGATTTGAAATTTCGGGTACCCGATTCCCAATTTCGCGTACCCGATTCCCAATTTCGGGTAACCGATACCCGATTCTAAATTTCGGGTACCCGAAATTGCAAATCAGGTACCCGAAATTGCAAATCGGGTACACGAAATTGGGAATCGGGTACCCAAACAATCGAAGTTGGAAATCGGGTATCCGACATTGGGAATCGGGTATTTGGGTACCCGAAATTGAAGTCGGGTACCCAAATACCCGAAATTGGAAATCGGGTACTCGACTTTAAATTTCCCGAAATTGAAAATCGGGTAAACGAAATTGGAAATCGGGTACCCGACATTGATGAAAATAACACTCACACAATAATGAAATCACTGTGTTTATAAACAAAAAGAAACACAACTGTATTTAAACATGAGAATGGAGAAAACAGATAGAAATGATGAATTATATGTGGATTTGAATTGTAGGGTAATAAATGGTTTTACCAGCGTCAATGTAAACGAATTAGAAAAAAATATTTGTTGTTACTTTAGTTTCAACATAAGATCATTGCGCAAAAATTGGAATGATTTCTGTTTGAACATAAGTCATATGGTGCATGTATTAAATGTTATTGTTTTAGTCGAGACGAACATAGACAAAGAAGAAGAGGGATTCTATAGACTGAATGGATTTCAATGTGAGTTCCTGAATAGAGATAAACGCAGAGGTGGTGGAATTTTAATGTTAATTCGAAATGATGTTAAGTATGAACGTCTTACGTCTGAAAGCTCATCTTACGAAAACATTCTAATTCGCATCGAGGAGAAAAATGCATACAAATATGTTTTCGGATTATACAGACCACCAGGTTTTAGTAAAAAAGCATTTAATGAAGAATTTAAAAACAAAATTGCACTTCAGTAAAGCTTTTGATACGCTTAATCATACTAAGCTAATTGAAGCTCTTGAACGTATTGGAATACGAGGACTGATGGCAGACTGGCTAAAGGACTACCTGCACAATCGGTTTTACTGTATAAAGATCAGTGAAACCTATAGTGATAAAGAAGACGCACTTTACGGAGTTCCACAAGGATCGAAATTGGAGCCAATTCTTTTCATCCTATATGCCAATGAGCTTCTTCGCACCTTTAAGAGAGCCAAACCTTTTGCATATGCGGACGATACAGCAATTGTAGTGTGCCATAGATCCCTGGAGGCAGCAACAACAATAATGCAGGAAGAATTTGACAATGCAGCTAAATGGTGTCATGATCAGGGCCTAACTATTAATGCATCAAAGACCAAAATGATGCATATTAGAAACCCGCAGTTTGCAGTAACCCAGCAACAAATCTACTTCAGGAATAATTCCTGCAGTTCTTCAGCTAGCTGCCCTATAGCGATAGTGGAAAGCTACAGGTACCTAGGAGTCATAATAGACAGCAATTTTATATGGAATCTGCATACTGAGGAGTTACGCATTACCTTGAGAAAGACACTTTACGCGCTGACCCACTTAAAGTACCATGCCACAAGCGATGTATTAAAACAAGTGTACTATGCATTAGTGGAATCCAAACTGAGGTATGGAATACTCGCATGGGGCAACGCTTCGGCAACGCATTTAGAAAAACTTCAAAAATTACAAAACGCAGCACTCAAACGGATAAATACATGTACTCGCGCAAACAGTGAACATGACAACTTCAGAGCCCTTCAAATTAAAGACATCTTTAAGATGACTCTTATATTGGAGTCCTACGACGATAGACGATTTATAAGCCCAATTGACCATGGAATTCATACAAGAAGACGTGCCCAAAATATGCTTAATGAACCTCGTTTTCACAATAATTACGGCAGAAGACAATTAAAATGCAGTGTGCCTGAGATACTTAACGCGCTTCCTCATGAAATAAGAAATATACAAAATCTCAAAACTAGAAAGAATTGTATAAAAAATTATTTTCTGAATGCAAGAACTGAAGCATAACTTGAATGTGAAAATGTTTAATTGTTACTGTAATCTTAAATTTTTGAATTGAACTGATATATTTTAAACACAATTAACTTTTCATTAGAAGTATTAATTTGTCTTTCATCTGTTAAAATATAAATTTATAATTTATCTTAATCCAAGCTAACAAAACTGTCAACAATTGAAACACAACCTTCTGCAGAAAAGCCTTTCGGCTTCGCAGAAACATATAATCATTGTAAACTATTGTATTATGAATAATAAAATTGAAATTGAAATTGAAATTGAAATTGATTTCCAATTTCGGGTACCCGATACCCGATTTTAAATTTCGGGTACCCGAAATTGGTCACCCGATTTTAAATTTCGGGTACCAGATTCCCAATTTCGGGTACCCGATTTTCAATTTCGGGAAATTAAAAGTTGGGTACCCGATTTCCAATTTCGGGTATTTGGGTACCCGACTCTAATTTCGGGTACCCAAATACCCGATTCCCAATGTCGGGTACAAGATTTCCAATTTCGGGTACCCGGTTTTCAATTTCGGGAAATTAAAAGTCGGGTACCCGATTTCCAATTTCGGGTATTTGGGTACCCGACTCCAATTTCGGGTACCCGACTTCAAATTTCGGGTACCCAAATACCCGATTCCCAATGTCGGGTACCCGATTTCCAACTTCGAATGTTTTGGTACCCGATTCCCAATTTCGAGTACCCGATTTTCAATTTCGGGTACCCGATTTCCAATTTCGGGTACCCGAAATTTAGAATCGGGTATCGAGTACCCGAAATTGGAAATCGGGTACCCGAAATTGAAAATCGGGTACTCGAAATTGGGAATCGGGTGGATATCGGGTACCCGAAATTGGAAATCGGGTATTTGGGTACCCAATTTCGGGTACCCGATTTCCAAATTCTGGTACCCAAATACACGATTCCCAATTTCGGGTACCCTATATCCAATTTCGGGTAACCAAATACCCGATTCCCAATGTCGGGTACCCAAATACCCGATTCCCAATTTCGGGTACCCGATTTCCAATTTCGGGTACCCGATTGCAAATTTCGGGTACCCGATACCCGATTTTATATTTCGGGTACCCGACTCCCATTTTCGGGTACCCGATTCACAATTTCGGGTACCCGATTTTAAATTTCGGGTACCCGATACCCGATTCTAAATTTCGAGTACCCGATATTGGAAATCGGGTACCCAAACATTCGAAGTTGGAAATCGGGTACCCGACATTGGGAATCGGGTATTTGGGTACCCGAAATTGGAGTCGGGTACCCAAAAATACCCGAAATTAAAAATCAGGTACCCGACTTTTAATTTCCCGAAATTGAAAATCGGGTACCCGAAATTAGGAATCGGGTACCCGAAATTTAAAATCGGGTATCGGGTACCCGAAATTGGGAATCGGGTACCCAAATACCCGAAGTTTGGAAATCGGGTACCCGAAATTTAAAATCGGGTATCGGGTACCCGAAATTGGAAATCGGGTACCCGAAATTTAAAATCGGGTATCGGGTACCCGAAATTGGAAATCGGGTACCCGAAATTGAAAATCGGGTACCCAACTACCCGAAGTTGGAAATCGGGTACCCGAAATTGGAAATCGGGTACCCGAAATTTGAAATCGGGTATAGGGTACCCGAAATTGAAAATCGGGTATCGGGTACCCGAAATTGGAAATCGGGTACCCGAAATTGAAAATCGGGTACCCCAAATACCCGAAGTTGGAAATCGTGTACCCGAAATTGGAAATCGGGTACCCGAAATTTGAAATCGGGTATCGGGTACCCGAAATTGGAAATCGGGTACCCGAAATTTGAAATCGGGTATCGGGTACCCGAAATTGGGAATCGGGTACCCAAATACCCGAAGTTGGAAATCGGGTACCCGAAATTTAAAATCGGGTATCGGGTACCCGAAATTTCAAATCGGGTACCCGAAATTTCAAATCGGGTACCCGAAATTTGAAATCGGGTATCGGGTACCCGAAATTGGAAATCGGGTACCCGAAATTAAAAATCAGGTACCCGAAATTTAAAATCGGGTATCGGGTACCCGAAATTTAAAATCGGGTAACAGGTACCCGAAATTGGAAATCGGGTACCCGAAATTTAAAATCGGGTACCCGAAATCGGGAATCGGGTACCCATATACCTTAAGTTGGAAATCGGGTACCCGAAATTGGAAATCGGGTACCCGATTACCAATTTCGGGTACCCGATTCCCGATTTTAAATTTCGGGTACCCGATTTTAAATATCGGGTACCCGATTTCCAATTTCGGGTACCCGATACCCGATTAAAAATGTCGGTTACCCGATACCCGATTTAAAATTTCGGGTACCAGATTTCCAATTTCGGGTACCCGATTTCCAACTTCGGGTATTTGGGTACCCGATTCCCAATTTCGGGTACCCGATACCCGATTTTAAATTTCGGGTACCCGATTCCCAATTTCGGGTACCCGATTTTCAATTTCGGGAAATTAAAAGTTGGGTACCCGATTTCCAATTTCGGGTATTTGGGTACCCGACTCTAATTTCGGGTACCCGACTTCAAATTTCGGGTACCCAAATACCCGATTCCCAATGTCGGGTACCCGATTTCCAATTTCGGGTACCCGATTTTCAATTTCGGGAAATTAAAAGTCGGATACCCGATTTCCAATTTCGGGTATTTGGGTACCCGACTCCAATTTCGGGTACCCGACTTCCAATTTCGGGTACCCAAATACCCGATTCCCAATGTCGGGTACCCGATTTCCAACTTCGAATGTTTGGGTACCCGATTCCCAATTTGAAGTACCCGATTTTCAATTTCGGGTACCCGATTTCCAATTTCGGGTACCCGAAATTTAGAATCAAGTATCGGGTACCCGAAATTGGAAATCGGGTACCCGAAATTGAAAATCGGGTACTCGAAATTGGGAATCGGGTGGATATCGGGTACCCGAAATTGGAAATCGGGTATTTGGGTACCCAATTTCGGGTACCCGATTCCCAATGTCGGGTACCCAAATACCCGATTCCCAATTTCGGGTACCCGATTTCCAATTTCGGGTACCCGATTGCAAATTTCGGGTACCCGATACCCGATTTTAAATTTCGGGTACCCGATTCCCAATTTCGGGTACCCGATTCCCAATTTCGGGTACCCGGTACCCGATTCTAAATTTCGAGTACCCGATATTGGAAATCAAGTACCCAAACATTCGAAGTTGGAAATCGGGTACCCGACATTGGGAATCGGGTACCCAAATACCCGAAGTTGGAAATCGGGTACCCGAAAATGGAAATCGGGTACCCGAAATTGAAAATCGGGTATTTGGGTACCCGAAATTTCTAATCGGGTACCCGAACCCGATTTTCAATTTCGGGTTCCCGATTTCCAATTTCGGGTACCCGATACCCGATTTTAAATATCGGGTACCCGATTTCCAATTTCGGGTACCCGATACCCGATTTTGAATTTCGGGTACCCGATTTCCAACTTCGGGTATTTAAGTACCCGATTCCCAATTTCGGGTACCCGATACCCGATTTTAAATTTCGGGTACCCGATTCCCAATTTCGGGTACCCGATTTTCAATTTCGGGAAATTAAAAGTCGGGTACCCGATTGCCAATTTCGGGTATTTGGGTACCCGACTCTAATTTCGGGTACCCAAATACCCGATTCCCAATGTCGGGTACCCGATTTCCAATTTCGGGTACCCGATTTTCAATTTCGGGAAATTAAAAGTCGGGTACCCGATTTCCAATTTCGGGTATTTGGGTACCCGACTCCAATTTCGGGTACCCGACTTCAAATTTCGGGTACCCAAATACCCGATTCCCAATGTCGGGTACCCGATTTCCAAGTTCGAATGTTTGGGTACCCGATTCCCAATTTCGAGTACCCGATTTTCAATTTCGGGTACCCGATTTCCAATTTCGGGTACCCGAAATTTAGAATCGGGTATCGAGTACTCGAAATTGGAAATCGGGTACCCGAAAGTGAAAATCGGGTACTCGAAATATGGAATCGGGTGGATATCGGGTACCCGAAATTGGAAATCGGGTATTTGGGTACCCAATTTCGGGTACCCGATTTCCAAATTCTGGTACCCAAATACACGATTCCCAATTTCGGGTACCCTATATCCTATTTCGGGTAACCAAATACCCGATTCCCAATGTCAGGTACCCAAATACCCGATTCCCAATTTTGGGTACCCGATTTCCAATTTCGGGTACCCGATTGCAAATTTCGGGTACCCGATACCCGATTTTAAATTTCGGGTACCCGATTCCCATTTTCTGGTACCCGATTCACAATTTCGGGTACCCGATTTTCAATTTCGGGTACCCGATACCCGATTCTAAATTTCGAGTACCCGATATTGGAAATCGGGTACCCAAACATTCGAAGTTGGAAATCGGGTACCCGACATTGGGAATCGGGTATTTGGGTACCCGAAATTGGAGTCGGGTACCCAAAAATACCCGAAATTAAAAATTAGGTACCCGACTTTTAATTTCCCGAAATTGAAAATCGGGTACCCGAAATTAGGAATCGGGTACCCGAAATTTAAAATCGGGTATCGGGTACCCGAAATTGGAAATTGGGTACCCGAAATTTAAAATCGGGTATCGGGTACCCGAAATTGGAAATCGGGTACCCGAAATTGAAAATCGAGTACCCAACTACCCGAAGTTGGAAATCGGGTACCCGAAATTGGAAATCGGGTACCCGAAATTTGAAATCGGGTATAGGGTACCCGAAATTGGAAATCGGGTACCCGAAATTGAAAATCGGGTACCCAAATACCCGAAGTTGGAAATCGTGTACCCGAAATTGGAAATCGGGTACCCGAAATTTGAAATCGGGTATCGGGTACCCGAAATTTCAAATCGGGTACCCGAAATTTGAAATCGGGTATCGGGTACCCGAAATTCGAAATCGGGTACCCGAAATTGAAAATCAGGTACTCGAAATTTGAACTCTGGTATCGGGTACCCGAAATTGGGAATCGGGTACCCGATTCCCAATTTCGCGTACCCGGTACCCGATTCTAAATTTCGAGTACCCGATATTGGAAATCAAGTACCCAAACATTCGAAGTTGGAAATCGGGTACCCGACATTGGGAATCGGGTACCCAAATACCCGAAGTTGGAAATCGGGTACCCGAAAATGGAAATCGGGTACCCGAAATTGAAAATCGGGTATTTGGGTACCCGAAATTTCTAATCGGGTACCCGAACCCGATTTTCAATTTCGGGTTCCCGATTTCCAATTTCGGGTACCCGATACCCGATTTTAAATATCGGGTACCCGATTTCCAATTTCGGGTACCCGATACCCGATTTTGAATTTCGGGTACCCGATTTCCAACTTCGGGTATTTAAGTACCCGATTCCCAATTTCGGGTACCCGATACCCGATTTTAAATTTCGGGTACCCGATTCCCAATTTCGGGTACCCGATTTTCAATTTCGGGAAATTAAAAGTTGGGTACCCGATTTCCAATTTCGGGTATTTGGGTACCCGACTCCAATTTCGGGTACCCGACTTCCAATTTCGGGTACCCAAATACCCGATTCCCAATGTCAATTTTCAATTTTTTTTTTCAATTTCAATTTTATTATTCATAATACAATAGTTTACAATGATTATATGTTTCTGCGAAGCCGAAAGGCTTTTCTGCAGAAGGTTGTGTTTCAATTGTTGACAGTTTTGTTAGCTTGGATTAAGATAAATTATAAATTTATATTTTAACAGATGAAAGACAAATTAATACTTCTAATGAAAAGTTAATTGTGTTTAAAATATATCAGTTCAATTCAAAAATTTAAGATTACAGTAACAATTAAACATTTTCACATTCAAGTTATGCTTCAGTTCTTGCATTCAGAAAATAATTTTTTATACAATTCTTTCTAGTTTTGAGATTTTGTATATTTCTTATTTCATGAGGAAGCGCGTTAAGTATCTCAGGCACACTGCATTTTAATTGTCTTCTGCCGTAATTATTGTGAAAACGAGGTTCATTAAGCATATTTTGGGCACGTCTTCTTGTATGAATTCCATGGTCAATTGGGCTTATAAATCGTCTATCGTCGTAGGACTCCAATATAAGAGTCATCTTAAAGATGTCTTTAATTTGAAGGGCTCTGAAGTTGTCATGTTCACTGTTTGCGCGAGTACATGTATTTATCCGTTTGAGTGCTGCGTTTTGTAATTTTTGAAGTAGATTTGTTGCTGGGTTACTGCAAACTGCGGGTTTCTAATATGCATCATTTTGGTCTTTGATGCATTAATAGTTAGGCCCTGATCATGACACCATTTAGCTGCATTGTCAAATTCTTCCTGCATTATTGTTGTTGCTGCCTCCAGGGATCTATGGCACACTACAATTGCTGTATCGTCCGCATATGCAAAAGGTTTGGCTCTCTTAAAGGTGCGAAGAAGCTCATTGGCATATAGGATGAAAAGAATTGGCCCCAATTTCGATCCTTGTGGAACTCCGTAGGGTGCGTCTTCTTTATCACTATAGGTTTCACTGATCTTTATACAGTAAAACCGATTGTGCAGGTAGTCCTTTAGCCAGTCTGCCATCAGTCCTCGTATTCCAATACGTTCAAGAGCTTCAATTAGCTTAGTATGATTAAGCGTATCAAAAGCTTAACTGAAGTCCATAAAAACTATCAGTACGTGATAGCTCTTGTCCAGGTTTTCGTTAATATAGTTAGCAAATTCGGCAAGTAGTTTACCTGTGCTCTTCGCTTTTTGAAAGCCATACTGACTTTCGTGTATGAGGGAATGTTTTTCCATGAAGTTTTGCAATCTTTTAACTACAACTTCTTCCAGACACTGACAACGGCTGTTTTTAAAGTTTCTGGTACTTTTGCTTGTGTTATACTTAAATTAACTAGTTTGCACAAGATTGGAGCAAAGGTTGTAACATGGTTTTTTATGTCAATTGCCCTAATTCCATCGATACCAGGTGACTTGGTTTCGCCAAGCAGATTAATTGCATTTATTATTTCCGATATATCGCTTTCTTGGAAAAAAATGGAATTATGTATTCTTCTGTTTGAGTGTAACGAGGTAATCGCGTCGCAATGGTGTGTGATGTTTACAATTTGCTCTTTGAAATTTTTTGCAAATTCATTGGTAAGATTGCTCAAACACATTTGACCATTGAAGTTCTTAATAATTGTATCATCTAAACTAGGCTTTTTTCTTCCCAGAATTTCATTAACAAAACTCCATGTCTTGCGTGGGTCTAGTCTAGCTTCGTTGAACTTGTTTTTGTAATAAGCAGATTTTTGTACTATAATCTCTTTATTAAGTTTGTTACGAAACGTCTTGTAGTCCAACTCATAACGCCTATTCAATCTGTTGTTCTTCCATTTTTTATACAGTTCATCTCTTTTTTTGCATTTGACTATTAACTCTGTAGTCATTCAAGGGTTGTTTTTTCTTTTGTTAATTACTGTTTTAACACATGTTGACTCATCGTAGATGTTTTTCATTTTTTTTACGAGTTTTCCATATAGAGAATCAGCATCATTTTCGGCAATTACATCATTCCAGTCAGCTCCGAAAATTAGCTCATCTACTTTGGCATTACAAATATGCTCCTTACCATTTCGTTGTTCTTTTTCTTTTGATTCATGCGAACTTGTAAAATAAAGGGTCGGGTAATGGTCCGTAATGCAGCTTTCAATCACCGCAGAATTTATTTTTGGGTTCGCCGTATTGGATAAGATATGATCAATGATCGTTCTTGTTCCAGTTTTTGGATCTATTCTTGTAAACTCTGTTATGACATTTATCAAACCTAATGAGGCCAGCAGTTCCAAGTATTCTTTTACACCATATAGGTCTGGGTCTTTCACATTTATGTATACGTCGCCCATTATTATGATTTCGTTCTTTTTTCCCATAGGTGCAATTTTGTTTTTAAATTCTTCAATAAATGCTTTTTTACTAAAACCTGGTGGTCTGTATAATCCGAAAACATATTTGTATGAATGTTTTCGTAAGATGAGCTTTCAGACGTAAGACGTTCATACTTAACATCATTTCGAATTAACATTAAAATTCCACCACCTCTGCGTTTATCTCTATTCAGGAACTCACATTGAAATCCATTCAGTCTATAGAATCCCTCTTCTTCTTTGTCTATGTTCGTCTCGACTAAAACAATAACATTTAATACATGCACCATATGACTTATGTTCAAACAGAAATCATTCCAATTTTTGCGCAATGATCTTATGTTGAAACTAAGGTAACAACAAATATTTTTTTCTAATTCGTTTACATTGACGCTGGTAAAACCATTTATTACCCTACAATTCAAATCCACATATAATTCATCATTTCTATCTGTTTTCTCCATTCTCATGTTTAAATACAGTTGTGTTTCTTTTTGTTTATAAACACAGTGATTTCATTATTGTGTGCGTGTTATTTTCATCACATCGTTTACGGTACTTATTAGAATTGGCTGAGCACTCTCGTTTTGCCTAGCGAAAATTCTTCCCGCATTCTCCCAGACAAATCTCCAGTTTTCTTGTTTTGCTCTCTCTTTTGCCATCCACATCAATTTTTTGTTGTGTCTCGTCAGCTGATTATTGACGTAAACCGTAGCATCAGGCAGAGTTGCAATCGCTCTTGGGCAATTCGTGGTGTTCTTTATTATCGCTTTTAATTTAATGGATCTAGTTGAACGAGTCTGTTTAACAAATTTTGATTTGTTTATGCTTGATGCAAAAGTTGCTATTATGCACGATTTGTCTTTATTCTTTGTATTTGTTCGATAAATATCGGTGATATCAGTGTCTTTTATTTCGTGATTAATTGAATTTCCTATGCATTTTATAATGTCCAATAAATCTTCTTGTGGAGTTGGGGGAATGTTTTTAATTTCAATATTGTTTTTTATCAAGTGCTGCTCCAGTGTGTTGATCTGTGCTTGCATGTTTTCTATTATTGTGTACTTTTGCTTATTGCATTCTTTAAGGTCATTTAGCTCCTTGTTTATGTTTTCGATGAGGTCATTGTTCTTTTTCATGTGTGTGTGGAGTTCATCGTACTTGGCCGCTAGAAATTCACAGCTTGCAGCAATTTCTCTAATTTCTCCTCTCATCAAGCGGATTTCGGCTAGTAACGATGGGCTGCTCTCGGCTGAGATGTTATCAGCTGTTTTTTCAGGGATGCTGTGTGCTCGTATTCTTTTAGCGGGTTGAGCCTGCTCTGCATGTGGCGTAGTTAATACCACATTGCTAAATGTGGCTGTCGTTACCACGTCTCCACTGTTCCTACAGGCTTGGCACTTCCACATATCTCTTCTTGTACACATGGTTCTCCAAGATTTTTCTGTAACCGTAGTACACTCAAAGTGCAATTTGCGTTTACATATGGAGCAAACAGCAAAGTCTCCATTGGAGGGGAGGTTGTCATCACACCGACCAAACACATACATTGCTAAATAATTTCAATTAGGCGTTAATATTACCGAAGTTTTAGAATTGAAAAATTTAAAATATGTTGCTATTAATTCACAACTTTTCGTTTATTTGTTTATCTATTTAATAAAGTTCACTGTTTCCCAGTTTCGGGTACCCGATTTCCAATTTCGGGTACCCAAATACCCGATTTTTAATTTCGGGTACCCGATTTCCAATTTCGGGTACCCGATTTCCAACTTCGGGTATTTGAGTACCCGATTCCCAATTTCGGGTACCCGATTTTCAATTTCGGGTACCCGATTTCCAATTTCGGGTACCCGATACCCGATTTTAAATTTCGGGTACCCGATTCCCAATTTCGGGTACCCGATTTTCAATTTCGGGTACCCGATTTCCAATTTCGGGTATCCGATACCCGATTTTCAATTTCGGGTACCCGATTTCCAATTTCGGGTACCCGATTTCCAACTTCGGGTATTTGGGTACCCGATTCCCAATTTCGGGTACCCGATTTTAAATTTCGGGTACCCGAAATTTCAAATCGGGTATTTGGGTACCCGAAATTGGAAATCGGGTACCCGAAATTGGGTACCCAAATACAAGATTTGAAATTTCGGGTGCCCGATCTTAAATTTTGGGTACCCGAAATTTCGAATCGGGTATTTGGGTATCTGAAGTTGGAAATCGGGTACCCGAAATTTTAAAATCGGGTACCCAAAATTGAAAATCGGGTATTTGGGTACCCGAAATCGGAAATCGGGTACCCGAAGTTGGAAACCGGGTATTGGGGTACCCGAAATTCCTAATCGGGTACCCGACATTGGGAATCGGGTATTTGGGTACCCGAAATTGGGTACCCGAATACCCGATTTGAAATTTCGGGTACCCGATTCCCAATTTCGCGTACCCGATTCCCAATTTCGGGTAACCGATACCCGATTCTAAATTTCGGGTACCCGAAATTGCAAATCAGGTACCCGAAATTGCAAATCGGGTACACGAAATTGGGAATCGGGTACCCAAACAATCGAAGTTGGAAATCGGGTATCCGACATTGGGAATCGGGTATTTGGGTACCCGAAATTGAAGTCGGGTACCCAAATACCCGAAATTGGAAATCGGGTACTCGACTTTAAATTTCCCGAAATTGAAAATCGGGTAAACGAAATTGGAAATCGGGTACCCGACATTGATGAAAATAACACTCACACAATAATGAAATCACTGTGTTTATAAACAAAAAGAAACACAACTGTATTTAAACATGAGAATGGAGAAAACAGATAGAAATGATGAATTATATGTGGATTTGAATTGTAGGGTAATAAATGGTTTTACCAGCGTCAATGTAAACGAATTAGAAAAAAATATTTGTTGTTACTTTAGTTTCAACATAAGATCATTGCGCAAAAATTGGAATGATTTCTGTTTGAACATAAGTCATATGGTGCATGTATTAAATGTTATTGTTTTAGTCGAGACGAACATAGACAAAGAAGAAGAGGGATTCTATAGACTGAATGGATTTCAATGTGAGTTCCTGAATAGAGATAAACGCAGAGGTGGTGGAATTTTAATGTTAATTCGAAATGATGTTAAGTATGAACGTCTTACGTCTGAAAGCTCATCTTACGAAAACATTCTAATTCGCATCGAGGAGAAAAATGCATACAAATATGTTTTCGGATTATACAGACCACCAGGTTTTAGTAAAAAAGCATTTAATGAAGAATTTAAAAACAAAATTGCACTTCAGTAAAGCTTTTGATACGCTTAATCATACTAAGCTAATTGAAGCTCTTGAACGTATTGGAATACGAGGACTGATGGCAGACTGGCTAAAGGACTACCTGCACAATCGGTTTTACTGTATAAAGATCAGTGAAACCTATAGTGATAAAGAAGACGCACTTTACGGAGTTCCACAAGGATCGAAATTGGAGCCAATTCTTTTCATCCTATATGCCAATGAGCTTCTTCGCACCTTTAAGAGAGCCAAACCTTTTGCATATGCGGACGATACAGCAATTGTAGTGTGCCATAGATCCCTGGAGGCAGCAACAACAATAATGCAGGAAGAATTTGACAATGCAGCTAAATGGTGTCATGATCAGGGCCTAACTATTAATGCATCAAAGACCAAAATGATGCATATTAGAAACCCGCAGTTTGCAGTAACCCAGCAACAAATCTACTTCAGGAATAATTCCTGCAGTTCTTCAGCTAGCTGCCCTATAGCGATAGTGGAAAGCTACAGGTACCTAGGAGTCATAATAGACAGCAATTTTATATGGAATCTGCATACTGAGGAGTTACGCATTACCTTGAGAAAGACACTTTACGCGCTGACCCACTTAAAGTACCATGCCACAAGCGATGTATTAAAACAAGTGTACTATGCATTAGTGGAATCCAAACTGAGGTATGGAATACTCGCATGGGGCAACGCTTCGGCAACGCATTTAGAAAAACTTCAAAAATTACAAAACGCAGCACTCAAACGGATAAATACATGTACTCGCGCAAACAGTGAACATGACAACTTCAGAGCCCTTCAAATTAAAGACATCTTTAAGATGACTCTTATATTGGAGTCCTACGACGATAGACGATTTATAAGCCCAATTGACCATGGAATTCATACAAGAAGACGTGCCCAAAATATGCTTAATGAACCTCGTTTTCACAATAATTACGGCAGAAGACAATTAAAATGCAGTGTGCCTGAGATACTTAACGCGCTTCCTCATGAAATAAGAAATATACAAAATCTCAAAACTAGAAAGAATTGTATAAAAAATTATTTTCTGAATGCAAGAACTGAAGCATAACTTGAATGTGAAAATGTTTAATTGTTACTGTAATCTTAAATTTTTGAATTGAACTGATATATTTTAAACACAATTAACTTTTCATTAGAAGTATTAATTTGTCTTTCATCTGTTAAAATATAAATTTATAATTTATCTTAATCCAAGCTAACAAAACTGTCAACAATTGAAACACAACCTTCTGCAGAAAAGCCTTTCGGCTTCGCAGAAACATATAATCATTGTAAACTATTGTATTATGAATAATAAAATTGAAATTGAAATTGAAATTGAAATTGATTTCCAATTTCGGGTACCCGATACCCGATTTTAAATTTCGGGTACCCGAAATTGGTCACCCGATTTTAAATTTCGGGTACCAGATTCCCAATTTCGGGTACCCGATTTTCAATTTCGGGAAATTAAAAGTTGGGTACCCGATTTCCAATTTCGGGTATTTGGGTACCCGACTCTAATTTCGGGTACCCAAATACCCGATTCCCAATGTCGGGTACAAGATTTCCAATTTCGGGTACCCGGTTTTCAATTTCGGGAAATTAAAAGTCGGGTACCCGATTTCCAATTTCGGGTATTTGGGTACCCGACTCCAATTTCGGGTACCCGACTTCAAATTTCGGGTACCCAAATACCCGATTCCCAATGTCGGGTACCCGATTTCCAACTTCGAATGTTTGGGTACCCGATTCCCAATTTCGAGTACCCGATTTTCAATTTCGGGTACCCGATTTCCAATTTCGGGTACCCGAAATTTAGAATCGGGTATCGAGTACCCGAAATTGGAAATCGGGTACCCGAAATTGAAAATCGGGTACTCGAAATTGGGAATCGGGTGGATATCGGGTACCCGAAATTGGAAATCGGGTATTTGGGTACCCAATTTCGGGTACCCGATTTCCAAATTCTGGTACCCAAATACACGATTCCCAATTTCGGGTACCCTATATCCAATTTCGGGTAACCAAATACCCGATTCCCAATGTCGGGTACCCAAATACCCGATTCCCAATTTCGGGTACCCGATTTCCAATTTCGGGTACCCGATTGCAAATTTCGGGTACCCGATACCCGATTTTAAATTTCGGGTACCCGACTCCCATTTTCGGGTACCCGATTCACAATTTCGGGTACCCGATTTTAAATTTCGGGTACCCGATACCCGATTCTAAATTTCGAGTACCCGATATTGGAAATCGGGTACCCAAACATTCGAAGTTGGAAATCGGGTACCCGACATTGGGAATCGGGTATTTGGGTACCCGAAATTGGAGTCGGGTACCCAAAAATACCCGAAATTAAAAATCAGGTACCCGACTTTTAATTTCCCGAAATTGAAAATCGGGTACCCGAAATTAGGAATCGGGTACCCGAAATTTAAAATCGGGTATCGGGTACCCGAAATTGGGAATCGGGTACCCAAATACCCGAAGTTTGGAAATCGGGTACCCGAAATTTAAAATCGGGTATCGGGTACCCGAAATTGGAAATCGGGTACCCGAAATTTAAAATCGGGTATCGGGTACCCGAAATTGGAAATCGGGTACCCGAAATTGAAAATCGGGTACCCAACTACCCGAAGTTGGAAATCGGGTACCCGAAATTGGAAATCGGGTACCCGAAATTTGAAATCGGGTATGGGGTACCCGAAATTGAAAATCGGGTATCGGGTACCCGAAATTGGAAATCGGGTACCCGAAATTGAAAATCGGGTACCCCAAATACCCGAAGTTGGAAATCGTGTACCCGAAATTGGAAATCGGGTACCCGAAATTTGAAATCGGGTATCGGGTACCCGAAATTGGAAATCGGGTACCCGAAATTTGAAATCGGGTATCGGGTACCCGAAATTGGGAATCGGGTACCCAAATACCCGAAGTTGGAAATCGGGTACCCGAAATTTAAAATCGGGTATCGGGTACCCGAAATTTCAAATCGGGTACCCGAAATTTCAAATCGGGTACCCGAAATTTGAAATCGGGTATCGGGTACCCGAAATTGGAAATCGGGTACCCGAAATTAAAAATCAGGTACCCGAAATTTAAAATCGGGTATCGGGTACCCGAAATTTAAAATCGGGTAACAGGTACCCGAAATTGGAAATCGGGTACCCGAAATTTGAAATCGGGTACCCGAAATCGGGAATCGGGTACCCATATACCTTAAGTTGGAAATCGGGTACCCGAAATTGGAAATCGGGTACCCGATTACCAATTTCGGGTACCCGATTCCCGATTTTAAATTTCGGGTACCCGATTTTAAATATCGGGTACCCGATTTCCAATTTCGGGTACCCGATACCCGATTAAAAATGTCGGTTACCCGATACCCGATTTAAAATTTCGGGTACCAGATTTCCAATTTCGGGTACCCGATTTCCAACTTCGGGTATTTGGGTACCCGATTCCCAATTTCGGGTACCCGATACCCGATTTTAAATTTCGGGTACCCGATTCCCAATTTCGGGTACCCGATTTTCAATTTCGGGAAATTAAAAGTTGGGTACCCGATTTCCAATTTCGGGTATTTGGGTACCCGACTCTAATTTCGGGTACCCGACTTCAAATTTCGGGTACCCAAATACCCGATTCCCAATGTCGGGTACCCGATTTCCAATTTCGGGTACCCGATTTTCAATTTCGGGAAATTAAAAGTCGGATACCCGATTTCCAATTTCGGGTATTTGGGTACCCGACTCCAATTTCGGGTACCCGACTTCCAATTTCGGGTACCCAAATACCCGATTCCCAATGTCGGGTACCCGATTTCCAACTTCGAATGTTTGGGTACCCGATTCCCAATTTGAAGTACCCGATTTTCAATTTCGGGTACCCGATTTCCAATTTCGGGTACCCGAAATTTAGAATCAAGTATCGGGTACCCGAAATTGGAAATCGGGTACCCGAAATTGAAAATCGGGTACTCGAAATTGGGAATCGGGTGGATATCGGGTACCCGAAATTGGAAATCGGGTATTTGGGTACCCAATTTCGGGTACCCGATTCCCAATGTCGGGTACCCAAATACCCGATTCCCAATTTCGGGTACCCGATTTCCAATTTCGGGTACCCGATTGCAAATTTCGGGTACCCGATACCCGATTTTAAATTTCGGGTACCCGATTCCCAATTTCGGGTACCCGATTCCCAATTTCGGGTACCCGGTACCCGATTCTAAATTTCGAGTACCCGATATTGGAAATCAAGTACCCAAACATTCGAAGTTGGAAATCGGGTACCCGACATTGGGAATCGGGTACCCAAATACCCGAAGTTGGAAATCGGGTACCCGAAAATGGAAATCGGGTACCCGAAATTGAAAATCGGGTATTTGGGTACCCGAAATTTCTAATCGGGTACCCGAACCCGATTTTCAATTTCGGGTTCCCGATTTCCAATTTCGGGTACCCGATACCCGATTTTAAATATCGGGTACCCGATTTCCAATTTCGGGTACCCGATACCCGATTTTGAATTTCGGGTACCCGATTTCCAACTTCGGGTATTTAAGTACCCGATTCCCAATTTCGGGTACCCGATACCCGATTTTAAATTTCGGGTACCCGATTCCCAATTTCGGGTACCCGATTTTCAATTTCGGGAAATTAAAAGTCGGGTACCCGATTGCCAATTTCGGGTATTTGGGTACCCGACTCTAATTTCGGGTACCCAAATACCCGATTCCCAATGTCGGGTACCCGATTTCCAATTTCGGGTACCCGATTTTCAATTTCGGGAAATTAAAAGTCGGGTACCCGATTTCCAATTTCGGGTATTTGGGTACCCGACTCCAATTTCGGGTACCCGACTTCAAATTTCGGGTACCCAAATACCCGATTCCCAATGTCGGGTACCCGATTTCCAAGTTCGAATGTTTGGGTACCCGATTCCCAATTTCGAGTACCCGATTTTCAATTTCGGGTACCCGATTTCCAATTTCGGGTACCCGAAATTTAGAATCGGGTATCGAGTACTCGAAATTGGAAATCGGGTACCCGAAAGTGAAAATCGGGTACTCGAAATATGGAATCGGGTGGATATCGGGTACCCGAAATTGGAAATCGGGTATTTGGGTACCCAATTTCGGGTACCCGATTTCCAAATTCTGGTACCCAAATACACGATTCCCAATTTCGGGTACCCTATATCCTATTTCGGGTAACCAAATACCCGATTCCCAATGTCAGGTACCCAAATACCCGATTCCCAATTTTGGGTACCCGATTTCCAATTTCGGGTACCCGATTGCAAATTTCGGGTACCCGATACCCGATTTTAAATTTCGGGTACCCGATTCCCATTTTCTGGTACCCGATTCACAATTTCGGGTACCCGATTTTCAATTTCGGGTACCCGATACCCGATTCTAAATTTCGAGTACCCGATATTGGAAATCGGGTACCCAAACATTCGAAGTTGGAAATCGGGTACCCGACATTGGGAATCGGGTATTTGGGTACCCGAAATTGGAGTCGGGTACCCAAAAATACCCGAAATTAAAAATTAGGTACCCGACTTTTAATTTCCCGAAATTGAAAATCGGGTACCCGAAATTAGGAATCGGGTACCCGAAATTTAAAATCGGGTATCGGGTACCCGAAATTGGGAATCTGGTACCCAAATACCCGATGTTTGGAAATCGGGTACCCGAAATTTAAAATCGGGTATCGGGTACCCGAAATTGGAAATTGGGTACCCGAAATTTAAAATCGGGTATCGGGTACCCGAAATTGGAAATCGGGTACCCGAAATTGAAAATCGAGTACCCAACTACCCGAAGTTGGAAATCGGGTACCCGAAATTGGAAATCGGGTACCCGAAATTTGAAATCGGGTATAGGGTACCCGAAATTGGAAATCGGGTACCCGAAATTGAAAATCGGGTACCCAAATACCCGAAGTTGGAAATCGTGTACCCGAAATTGGAAATCGGGTACCCGAAATTTGAAATCGGGTATCGGGTACCCGAAATTTCAAATCGGGTACCCGAAATTTGAAATCGGGTATCGGGTACCCGAAATTGGAAATCGGGTACCCGAAATTGAAAATCAGGTACTCGAAATTTGAAATCTGGTATCGGGTACCCGAAATTGGGAATCGGGTACCCGATTCCCAATTTCGCGTACCCGGTACCCGATTCTAAATTTCGAGTACCCGATATTGGAAATCAAGTACCCAAACATTCGAAGTTGGAAATCGGGTACCCGACATTGGGAATCGGGTACCCAAATACCCGAAGTTGGAAATCGGGTACCCGAAAATGGAAATCGGGTACCCGAAATTGAAAATCGGGTATTTGGGTACCCGAAATTTCTAATCGGGTACCCGAACCCGATTTTCAATTTCGGGTTCCCGATTTCCAATTTCGGGTACCCGATACCCGATTTTAAATATCGGGTACCCGATTTCCAATTTCGGGTACCCGATACCCGATTTTGAATTTCGGGTACCCGATTTCCAACTTCGGGTATTTAAGTACCCGATTCCCAATTTCGGGTACCCGATACCCGATTTTAAATTTCGGGTACCCGATTCCCAATTTCGGGTACCCGATTTTCAATTTCGGGAAATTAAAAGTTGGGTACCCGATTGCCAATTTCGAAATTAGAGTCGGGTACCCAAATACCCGATTCCCAATGTCGGGTACCCGATTTCCAATTTCGGGTACCCGATTTTCAATTTCGGGAAATTAAAAGTCGGGTACCCGATTTCCAATTTCGGGTATTTGGGTACCCGACTCCAATTTCGGGTACCCGACTTCAAATTTCGGGTACCCAAATACCCGATTCCCAATGTCGGGTACCCGATTTCCAAGTTCGAATGTTTGGGTACCCGATTCCCAATTTCGAGTACCCGATTTTCAATTTCGGGTACCCGATTTCCAATTTCGGGTACCCGAAATTTAGAATCGGGTATCGAGTACTCGAAATTGGAAATCGGGTACCCGAAAGTGAAAATCGGGTACTCGAAATTGGGAATCGGGTGGATATCGGGTACCCGAAATTGGAAATCGGGTATTTGGGTACCCAATTTCGGGTACCCGATTTCCAAATTCTGGTACCCAAATACACGATTCCCAATTTCGGGTACCCTATATCCTATTTCGGGTAACCAAATACCCGATTCCCAATGTCAGGTACCCAAATACCCGATTCCCAATTTCGGGTACCCGATTTCCAATTTCGGGTACCCGATTGCAAATTTCGGGTACCCGATACCCGATTTTAAATTTCGGGTACCCGATTCCCATTTTCTGGTACCCGATTCACAATTTCGGGTACCCGATTTTCAATTTCGGGTACCCGATACCCGATTCTAAATTTCGAGTACCCGATATTGGAAATCGGGTACCCAAACATTCGAAGTTGGAAATCGGGTACCCGACATTGGGAATCGGGTATTTGGGTACCCGAAATTGGAGTCGGGTACCCAAAAATACCCGAAATTAAAAATTAGGTACCCGACTTTTAATTTCCCGAAATTGAAAATCGGGTACCCGAAATTAGGAATCGGGTACCCGAAATTTAAAATCGGGTATCGGGTACCCGAAATTGGGAATCTGGTACCCAAATACCCGATGTTTGGAAATCGGGTACCCGAAATTTAAAATCGGGTATCGGGTACCCGAAATTGGAAATTGGGTACCCGAAATTTAAAATCGGGTATCGGGTACCCGAAATTGGAAATCGGGTACCCGAAATTGAAAATCGAGTACCCAACTACCCGAAGTTGGAAATCGGGTACCCGAAATTGGAAATCGGGTACCCGAAATTTGAAATCGGGTATAGGGTACCCGAAATTGGAAATCGGGTACCCGAAATTGAAAATCGGGTACCCAAATACCCGAAGTTGGAAATCGTGTACCCGAAATTGGAAATCGGGTACCCGAAATTTGAAATCGGGTATCGGGTACCCGAAATTTCAAATCGGGTACCCGAAATTTGAAATCGGGTATCGGGTACCCGAAATTGGAAATCGGGTACCCGAAATTGAAAATCAGGTACCCGAAATTTGAAATCTGGTATCGGGTACCCGAAATTGGGAATCGGGTACCCAAATACCCGAAGTTGGAAATCGGGTACCCGAAATTTAAAATCGGGTATCGGGTACCCGAAATTTCAAATCGGGTACCCGAAATTTGAAATCGGGTATCGGGTACCCGAAATTGGAAATCGGGTACCCGAAATTGAAAATCAGGTACCCGAAATTTAAAATCGGGTATCGGGTACCCGAAATTTAAAATCGGGTATCAGGTACCCGAAATTGGAAATCGGGTACCCGAAATTTAAAATCGGTTACCCGAAATTGGGAATCGGGTACCCATATACCTTAAGTTGGAAATCGGGTACCCGATTCCCGATTTTAAATTTCGGGTACCCGATTTTAAATATCGGGTACCCGATTTCCAATTTCGGGTACCCGATACCCGATTAAAAATTTCGGGTACCCGATACCCGATTTAAAATTTCGGGTACCAGATTTCCAATTTCGGGGACCCGATTTCCAACTTCGGGTATTTGGGTACCCGATTCCCAATTTCGGGTACCCGATACCCGATTTTAAATTTCGGGTACCCGATTTCCAATTTCGGGTACCCGAAATCGGGTATAGGGTACCCGAAATTGGAAATCGGGTACCCGAAATTGAAAATCGGGTATCGGGTACCCGAAATGGGGAATCGGGTACCCAAATACCTGAAGTTGGAAATCGGGTACCCGAAATTGGAAATCGGGTACCCGAAATTAAAAATCGGGTGTTTGGGTACCCGAAATTGGAATTCGGGTACCCGAAATTTCAAATCGGGTATTTGGGTACCCGAAATTGGAAATCGGGTACCTGAAATTGGAAATCGGGTACCCGAAATTGAAAATCGGGTACCCGAAATTGGGAATCGGGTACCCGAAATTTAAAATCGGGTATCGGGTACCCGAAATTTAAAATCGGGTATCGGGTACCTGAAATTGCAAATCGGGTACCCGAAATAGGAAATCGGGTACCCGAAATAGGAAATCGGGTACCCGAAATTTGGAATCGGGTACCCGAAATTTAAAATCGGGTACCCGAAATTGGGAATCGGTTACCCGAAATTTAAAATCGGGTATCGGGTACCCAAAATTGGAAATCGGGAACCCGAAATTTAAAATCGGGTACCCGAAATTAAAAATCGGGTATTTGGGTACCCGAAATTGGAAATCGGGTACCCGAAATTGGGAATCGGGTACCCAAATACCCGAAAGTATATATATCGGGTACCCGAAATTGGAAATCGGGTACCCGAAATTCAAAATCGGGTATTTGGGTACCCGAAATTGGAAATCGGGTACCCGAAACTGGGAATCGGGTACCCAAAATTAAAAATCGGGAATTTGGGTACCCGAAATTGGAAATCGGGTACCCGAAATTGGGAATCGGGTACCCAAATACCCGAAGTTGGAAATCGGGTACCCGAAATTGGAAATCGGGTACCCGAAATTGGAAATCGGGTACCCAATTCAATTTCAATTTTATTATTCATAATACAATAGTTTACAATGATTATATGTTTCTGCGAAGCCGAAAGGCTTTTCTGCAGAAGGTTGTGTTTCAATTGTTGACAGTTTTGTTAGCTTGGATTAAGATAAATTATAAATTTATATTTTAACAGATGAAAGACAAATTAATACTTCTTATGAAAAGTTAATTGTGTTTAAAATATATCAGTTCAAGTCAAAAATTTAAGATTACAGTAACAACTAAACATTTTCACATTCAAGTTATACTTCAGTTCTTGCATTCAGAAAATAATTTTTTATACAATTCTTTCTAGTTTTGAGTTTTTGTATATTTCTTATTTCATGAGGAAGCGCGTTAAGTATCTCAGGCACACTGCATTTTAATTGTCTTCTGCCGTAATTATTGTGAAAACGAGGTTCATTAAGCATATTTTGGGCACGTCTTCTTGTATAAATTCCATGGTCAATTGGGCTTATAAATCGTCTATCGTCGTAGTACTCCAATATAAGAGTCATCTTAAAGATGTCTTTAATTTGAAGGGCTCTGAAGTTGTCATGTTCACTGTTTGCGCGAGTACATGTATTTATCCGTTTGAGTGCTGCGTTTTGTAATTTTTGAAGTTTTTTTAAATGCGTTGCCGAAGCGTTGCCCCATGCGAGTATTCCATACCTCAGTTTGGATTCCACTAATGCATAGTACACTTGTTTTAATACATCGCTTGTGGCATGGTACTTTAAGTGGGTCAGCGCGTAAAGTGTCTTTCTCAAGGTAATGCGTAACTCCTCAGTATGCAGATTCCATATAAAATTGCTGTCTATTATGACTCCTAGGTACCTGTAGCTTTCCACTATCGCTATAGGGCAGCTAGCTGAAGAACTGCAGGATTTATTCCTGAAGTAGATTTGTTGCTGGGTTACTGCAAACTGCGGGTTTCTAATATGCATCATTTTGGTCTTTGATGCATTAATAGTTAGGCCCTGATCATGACACCATTTAGCTGCATTGTCAAATTCTTCCTGCATTATTGTTGTTGCTGCCTCCAGGGATCTATGGCACACTACAATTGCTGTATCGTCCGCATATGCAAAAGGTTTGGCTCTCTTAAAGGTGCGAAGAAGCTCATTGGCATATAGGATGAAAAGAATTGGCCCCAATTTCGATCCTTGTGGAACTCCGTAGGGTGCGTCTTCTTTATCACTATAGGTTTCACTGATCTTTATACAGTAAAACCGATTGTGCAGGTAGTCCTTTAGCCAGTCTGCCATCAGTCCTCGTATTCCAATACGTTCAAGAGCTTCAATTAGCTTAGTATGATTAAGCGTATCAAAAGCTTAACTGAAGTCCATAAAAACTATCAGTACGTGATAGCTCTTGTCCAGGTTTTCGTTAATATAGTTAGCAAATTCGGCAAGTAGTTTACCTGTGCTCTTCGCTTTTTGAAAGCCATACTGACTTTCGTGTATGAGGGAATGTTTTTCCATGAAGTTTTGCAATCTTTTAACTACAACTTCTTCCAGACACTTTTCTACAACAGGTAGTATCGAAATCGGTCTGTAATTATGCAGTTGGCTCTTGTGTCCTCCTTTATATATTGGTCTGACAACGGCTGTTTTTAAAGTTTCTGGTACTTTTGCTTGTGTTATACTTAAATTAACTAGTTTGCACAAGATTGGAGCAAAGGTTGTAACATGGTTTTTTATGTCAATTGCCCTAATTCCATCGATACTAGGTGACTTGGTTTCGCCAAGCAGATTAATTGCATTTATTATTTCCGATATATCGCTTTCTTGGAAAAAAATGGAATTATGTATTCTTCTGTTTGAGTGTAACGAGGTAATCGCGTCGCAATGGTGTGTGATGTTTACAATTTGCTCTTTGAAATTTTTTGCAAATTCATTGGTAAGATTGCTCAAACACATTTGACCATTGAAGTTCTTAATAATTGTATCATCTAAACTAGGCTTTTTTCTTCCCAGAATTTCATTAACAAAACTCCATGTCTTGCGTGGGTCTAGTCTAGCTTCGTTGAACTTGTTTTTGTAATAAGCAGATTTTTGTACTATAATCTCTTTATTAAGTTTGTTACGAAACGTCTTGTAGTCCAACTCATAACGCCTATTCAATCTGTTGTTCTTCCATTTTTTATACAGTTCATCTCTTTTTTTGCATTTGACTATTAACTCTGTAGTCATTCAAGGGTTGTTTTTTCTTTTGTTAATTACTGTTTTAACACATGTTGACTCATCGTAGATGTTTTTCATTTTTTTTACGAGTTTTCCATATAGAGAATCAGCATCATTTTCGGCAATTACATCATTCCAGTCAGCTCCGAAAATTAGCTCATCTACTTTGGCATTACAAATATGCTCCTTACCATTTCGTTGTTCTTTTTCTTTTGATTCATGCGAACTTGTAACATAACAAATACCCGAAGTTGGAAATCGGGTACCCGAAATTTAAAATCGGGTATCGGGTACCCGAAATTGGAAATCGGGTACCCGAAATTGAAAATCGGGTACCCGAAATTTAAAATCGGGTATCGGGTACCCAAAATTGGAAATCGGGTACCCGAAATTGAAAATCGGGTACCCAAATACCCGAAGTTGGAAATCGGGTACCCGAAATTGGAAATCGGGTACCCGAAATTTGAAATCGGGTATCGGGTACCCGAAATTGGAAATCGGGTACCCGAAATTGAAAATCAGGTACCCGAAATTTAAAATCTGGTATCGGGTACCCGAAATTTAAAATCGGGTATCGGGTACCCGAAATTGGAAATCGGGTACCCGAAATTTAAAATCGGGTATCGGGTACCCGAAATTGGAAATCGGGTACCCGAAATTAAAAATCGGGTACCCTAATACCCGAAGTTGGAAATCGGGTACCCGAAATTGGAAATCGGGTACCCGAAATTTGAAATCGGGTATCGGGTACCCGAAATTGGAAATCGGGTACCCGAAATTGAAAATCGGGTACCCAAATACCCGAAGTTGGAAATCGGGTACCCGAAATTGGAAATCGGGTACCCGAAATTTAAAATCGGGTATCGGGTACCCGAAATTGGAAATCGGGTACCCGAAATTGAAAATCGGGTACCCAAATACCCGAAGTTGGAAATTGGGTACCCGAAATTGGAAATCGGGTACCCGAAATTGGAAATCGGGTACCTGAAATTGAAAATCGGGTACCCAAATACCCGAAGTTGGAAATCGGGTACCCGAAATTGGAAGTCGGGTACCCGAAATTTGAAATCGGGTATCGGGTACCCGAAATTGGAAATCGGGTACCCGAAATTGAAAATCGGGTACCCAAATACCCGAAGTTTGAAATCGGGTACCCGAAATTGGAAATCGGGTACCCGAAATTGGAAATAGGGTACCCGAAATTTAAAATCGGGTATCGGGTACCCGAAATTGGAAATCGGGTACCAGAAATTGAAAATCGGGTACCCAAATACCCGAAGTTTGAAATCGGGTACCCGAAATTTCAAATCGGATACCCGAAATTTGAAATCGGGTATCGGGTACCCGAAATTGGAAATCGGGTACCCGAAATTGAAAGTCAGGTACCTTAATACCCGAAGTTGGAAATCGGGTACCCGAAATTGGAAATCGGGTACCCGAAATTTGAAATCGGGTATCGGGTACCCGAAATTGGAAATCGGGTACCCGAAATTGAAAATCGGGTACCCAAATACCCGAAGTTGGAAATCGGGTACCCGAAATTGGAAATCGGGTACCCGAAATTTAAAATCGGGTATCGGGTACCCGAAATTGGAAATCGGGTACCCGAAATTGAAAATCGGGTACCCAAATACCCGAAGTTGGAAATTGGGTACCCGAAATTGGAAATCGGGTACCCGAAATTGGAAATCGGGTACCTGAAATTGAAAATCGGGTACCCAAATACCCGAAGTTGGAAATCGGGAACCCGAAATTGGAAGTCGGGTACCCGAAATTTGAAATCGGGTATCGGGTACCCGAAATTGGAAATCGGGTACCCGAAATTGAAAATCGGGTACCCAAATACCCGAAGTTGGAAATCGGGTACCCGAAATTGGAAATCGGGTACCCGAAATTGAAAATCGGGTACCCGAAATTGGGAATCGGGTACCCGAAATTGGGAATCGGGTACCCGAAATTTAAAATCGGGTATCGGGTACCCGAGATTGGAAATCGGGTACCCGAAATTTAAAATCGGGTACCCAAATACCCGAAGTTGGAAATCGGGTACCCGAAATTGAAAATCGGGTACCCGAAATTTCAAATCGGGTATCGGGTACCCGAAATTGGGAATCGGGTACCCAAATACCCGAAGTTGGAAATCGGGTACCCGAAATTTAAAATCGGGTATCGGGTACCCGAAATTGGAAATCGGGTACCCGAAATTTAAAATCGGGTATCTAGTACCCGAAATTTAAAATCGGGTATCGGGTACCCGAAATTGGAAATCGGGTACCCGAAATTTAAAATCGGGTACCCGAAATTGGGAATCGGGTACCCAAATACCTTAAGTTGGAAATCGGGTGCCCGAAATTGGAAATCGGGTGCCCAAATACCCGAAGTTGGAAATCGGGTACCCGAAATTGGAAGTCGGGTACCCGAAATTTGAAATCGGGTATCGGGTACCCGAAATTGGAAATCGGGTACCCGAAATTGAAAATCGGGTACCCAAATACCCGAAGTTGGAAATCGGGTACCCGAAATTGGAAATCGGGTACCCGAAATTGGAAATCGGGTACCCGAAATTTAAAATCGGGTATCGGGTACCCGAAATTGGAAATCGGGTACCAGAAATTGAAAATCGGGTACCCAAATACCCGAAGTTTGAAATCGGGTACCCGAAATTTCAAATCGGATACCCGAAATTTGAAATCGGGTATCGGGTACCCGAAATTGGAAATCGGGTACCCGAAATTGAAAATCAGGTACCCGAAATTTAAAATCGGGTATCGGGTACCCGAAATTTAAAATCGGGTATCGGGTACCCGAAATTGGAAATCGGGTACCCGAAATTTGAAATCGGGTATCGGGTACCCGAAATTGGGAATCGGGTACCCAAATACCTTAAGTTGGAAATCGGGTACCCGAAATTGGAAATCGGGTACCCGAAATTAAAAATGGGGAAGTTTGGGTACCTGAAATTGGAAATTGGGTACCCGAAATTTCAAATCGGGTATTTGGGTACCCGAAATTGGAAATCGGGTACCTGAAATTGGAATTCGGGTACCCGAAATTGAACATCGGGTACCCGAAATTGGGAATCGGGTACCCAAAATTTAAAATCGGGTATCGGGTAACCGAAATTGGAAATCGGGTACCCGAAATTAAAAATCATGTATCGGGTACCCGTAATTGGAAATCGGGTACCCGAAATTGGAAATCGGGTACCCGAAATTTAAAATCGGGTACCCGAAATTGGGAATCGGGTACCCAAAATTTAAAATCGGGTATCGGGTAACCGAAATTGGAAATCGGGTACCCGAAATTAAAAATCAGGTATCGGGTACCCGTAATTGGAAATCGGGTACCCGAAATTGGAAATCGGGTACCCGAAATTTAAAATCGGGTATCGGGTACTTGAAATTGGAAATCGGGTACCCGAAATTGAAAATCGGGTACCCGAAATTGAAAATCGGGTACCCGAAATTGGGAATCGGGTACCCGAAATTGGGAATCGGGTACCCGAAATTTAAAATCGGGTATCGGGTACTTGAAATTGGAAATCGGGTACCCGAAATTTAAAATCGGGTACCCGAAATTGGGAATCGGGTACCCAAATACCTTAAGTTGGAAATCGGGTGCCCGAAATTGGAAATCGGGTGCCCGAAATTGGAAATCGGGTGCCCGAAATTGGAAATCGGGTACCCGACATTAAAAATGGGGAAGTTTGGGTACCCGAAATTGGAAATCGGGTACCCGAAACTTCAAATCGGATATTTGGGTACCCGAAATTGGAAATCGGGTACCTGAAATTGGAAATCGGGTACCCGAAATTGAACATCGGGTACCCGAAATTGGGAATCGGGTACCCGAAATTTAAAATCGGGTATCGGGTACCCGAAATTGGAAATCGGGTACCCGAAATTGAAAATCGGGTACCCAAATACCCGAAGTTGGAAATCGGGTACCCGAAATTGGAAATCGGGTACCCGAAATTGGAAATCGGGTACCCGAAATTTGAAAACGGGTATCGGGTACCCGAAATTGGAAATCGGGTACCCGAAAATGAAAATCGGGTACCCAAATACCCGAAGTTGGAAATCGGGTACCCGAAAGTGGAAATCGGGTACCCGAAATTGAAAATCGGGTACCCGAAATTGAAAATCGGGTATCGGGTAACCGAAATTGGGAATCGGGTACCCGAAATTTGAAATCGGGTATCGGGTACCCGAAATTGGAACTCGGGTACCCGAAATTGGAAATCGGGTACCCGAAATTGAAAATCGGGTATCGGGTACCCGAAATTGGGAATCGGGTACCCAAATACTCGAAATTGAAAATCGGGTACCCGAAATTGGAAATCGGGTACCCGAAATTGAAAATCGGGTACCCGAAATTTAAAATCGGGTATCGGGTACCCGAAATTTAAAATCGGGTATCGGGTACTCGAAATTGGAAATCGGGTATCGGGTACCCGAAATTGGAAATCGGGTACTTAAATACCCGAAGTTGGAAATCGGGTACCCGAAATTGGAAATCGGGTACCCGAAATTTGAAATCGGGTATCGGGTACCCGAAATTGGAAATCGGGTACCCGAAATTGAAAATCGGGTACCCGAAATTGAAAATCGGGTACCCAAATACCCAAAGTTGGAAATCGGGTACCCGAAATTGGAAATCGGGTACCCGAAATTTAAAATCGGGTACCCGAAATTTAAAATCGGGTATCGGGTACCCGAAATTGGAAATCGGGTACCCGAAATTGAAAATCGGGTACCCGAAATTGAAATTCGGGTACCCAAATACCCGAAGTTGGGAATCGGGTACCCGAAATTGGAAATCGGGTACCCGAAATTTGAAATCGGGTATCGGGTACCCGAAATTGGAAATCGGGTACCCGAAAATTGAAATCGGGTATCGGGTACCCGAAATTGGAAATCGGGTACCCGAAATTGAAAATCGGGTACCCAAATACCCGAAGTTGGAAATCGGGTACCCGAAATTGGAAATCGGGTACCCGAAATTGGAAATCGGGTACCCGAAATTTAAAATTGGGTATCGGGTACCCGAAATTGGAAATCGGGTACCAGAAATTGAAAATCGGGTACCCAAATACCCGAAGTTTGAAATCGGGTACCCGAAATTGGAAATCGGGTACCCAAAATTTGAAATCGGGTATCGGGTACCCGAAATTGGAAATCGGGTACCCGAAATTGGAAATCGGGTACCCGAAATTGAAAATCAGGTACCCGAAATTTAAAATCGGGTATCGGGTACCCGAAATTTAAAATCGGGTATCGTGTACCCGAAATTGGAAATCGGGTACCCGAAATTTGAAATCGGGTATCGGGTACCCGAAATTGGAAATCGGGTACCCAAATACCTTAAGTTGGAAATCGGGTACCCGAAATTGGAAATCGGGTACCCGAAATTAAAAATGGTTAAGTTTGGGTACCCGAAATTGGAAATCGGGTACCCGAAATTTCAAATCGGGTATTTGGGTACCCGAAATTGGAAATCGGGTTCCCGAAATTGGAAATCGGGTACCCGAAATTGGAAATCGGGTACCCGAAATTTAAAATCGGGTATCGGGTACCCGAAATTGGAAATCGGGTACCAGAAATTGAAAATCGGGTACCCAAATACCCGAAGTTTGAAATCGGGTACCCGAAATTTCAAATCGGATACCCGAAATTTGAAATCGGGTATCGGGTACCCGAAATTGGAAATCGGGTCCCCGAAATTGGGAATCGGGTACCCGAAATTGGGAATCGGGTACCCAAATACCTTAAGTTGGAAATCGGGTACCCGAAATTGGAAATCGGGTACCCGAAATTAAAAATGGGGAAGTTTGGGTACCTGAAATTGGAAATCGGGTACCCGAAATTTCAAATCGGGTATTTGGGTACCCGAAATTGGAAATCGGGTACCTGAAATTGGAATTCGGGTACCCGAAATTGAACATCGGGTACCCGAAATTGAACATCGGGTACCCGAAATTGGGAATCGGGTACCCAAAATTTAAAATCGGGTATCGGGTAACCGAAATTGGAAATCGGGTACCCGAAATTAAAAATCAGGTATCGGGTACCCGTAATTGGAAATCGGGTACCCGAAATTGGAAATCGGGTACCCGAAATTTAAAATCGGGTATCGGGTACTTGAAATTGGAAATCGGGTACCTGAAATTGAACATCGGGTACCCGAAATTGGGAATCGGGTACCCGAAATTTAAAATCGGGTATCGGGTACCCGAAATTGGAAATCGGGTACCCGAAATTGAAAATCGGGTACCCAAATACCCGAAGTTGGAAATCGGGTACCCGAAATTGGAAATCGGGTACCCGAAATTGGAAATCGGGTACCCGAAATTTGAAAACGGGTATCGGGTACCCGAAATTGGAAATCGGGTACCCGAAAATGAAAATCGGGTACCCAAATACCCGAAGTTGGAAATCGGGTACCCGAAAGTGGAAATCGGGTACCCGAAATATCAAATCGGGTACCCGAAATTGAAAATCGGGTATCGGGTAACCGAAATTGGGAATCGGGTACCCGAAATTTGAAATCGGGTATCGGGTACCCGAAATTGGAACTCGGGTACCCGAAATTGGAAATCGGGTACCCGAAATTGAAAATCGGGTATCGGGTACCCGAAATTGGGAATCGGGTACCCAAATACTCGAAATTGAAAATCGGGTACCCGAAATTGGAAATCGGGTACCCGAAATTGAAAATCGGGTACCCGAAATTTGAAATCGGGTATCGGGTACCCGAAATTGGAAATCGGGTACCCGAAATTGAAAATCGGGTACCCGAAATTGAAAATCGGGTACCCAAATACCCAAAGTTGGAAATCGGGTACCCGAAATTGGAAATCGGGTACCCGAAATTTAAAATCGGGTACCCGAAATTTAAAATCGGGTATCGGGTACCCGAAATTGGAAATCGGGTACCCGAAATTGAAAATCGGGTACCCGAAATTGAAATTCGGGTACCCAAATACCCGAAGTTGGGAATCGGGTACCCGAAATTGGAAATCGGGTACCCGAAATTTGAAATCGGGTATCGGGTACCCGAAATTGGAAATCGGGTACCCGAAATTTGAAATCGGGTATCGGGTACCCGAAATTGGAAATCGGGTACCCGAAATTGGAAATCGGGTACCCGAAAATTGAAATCGGGTATCGGGTACCCGAAATTGGAAATCGGGTACCCGAAATTGGAAATCGGGTACCCAAATACCCGAAATTGGAAATCGGGTACCCGAAATTAGAAATCGGGTACCCGAATTTGAAAATCGGGTACCCGAAATTTTAAATCGGGTATCGCGTACCCGAAATTGGAAATCGGGTACCCGAAATTGAAAATCGGGTACCCAAATACCCGAAGTTGGAAATCGGGTACCCGAAATTGGAAATCGGGTACCCGAAATTGGAAATCGGGTACCCGAAATTTAAAATTGGGTATCGGGTACCCGAAATTGGAAATCGGGTACCAGAAATTGAAAATCGGGTACCCAAATACCCGAAGTTTGAAATCGGGTACCCGAAATTGGAAATCGGGTACCCAAATTTTGAAATCGGGTATCGGGTACCCGAAATTGGAAATCGGGTACCCGAAATTGGAAATCGGGTACCCGAAATTGAAAATCAGGTACCCGAAATTTAAAATCGGGTATCGGGTACCCGAAATTTAAAATCGGGTATCGTGTACCCGAAATTGGAAATCGGGTACCCGAAATTTGAAATCGGGTATCGGGTACCCGAAATTGGAAATCGGGTACTCAAATACCTTAAGTTGGAAATCGGGTACCCGAAATTGGTAATCGGGTACCCGAAATTAAAAATGGTTATGTTTGGGTACCCGAAATTGGAAATCGGGTACCCGAAATTTCAAATCGGGTATTTGGGTACCCGAAATTGGAAATCGGGTACCCGAAATTGGAAATCGGGTACCCGAAATTAAAAATCGGGTATCGGGTACCCGAAATTGGAAATCGGGTACCCGAAATTTAAAATCGGGTATCGGGTACCCGAAATTGGAAATCGGGTACCCGAAATTTAAAATCGGGTACCCGAAATTAAAAATCGGGTATTTGGGTACCCGAAATTGGAAATCGGGAACCTGAAATTGGGAATCGGGTACCCAAATACCCGAAATTGAAAATCGGGTACCCGAAATTTAAAATCGGGTATGGGGTACCCGAAATTGGGAATCGGGTACCCAAATACCCGAAGTTGGAAATCGGGTACCCGAAATTTAAAATCGGGTATCGGGTACCCGAAATTGGAAATCGGGTACCCGAAATTTAAAATCGGGTATCGGGTACCCGAAATTTAAAATCGGGTATCGGGTACCCGAAATTGGAAATCGGGTACCCAAATTTTGAAATCGGGTATCGGGTACCCGAAATTGGAAATCGGGTACCCGAAATTGGAAATCGGGTACCCGAAATTGAAAATCAGGTACCCGAAATTTAAAATCGGGTATCGGGTACCCGAAATTTAAAATCGGGTATCGTGTACCCGAAATTGGAAATCGGGTACCCAAATACCTTAAGTTGGAAATCGGGTACCCGAAATTGGAAATCGGGTATCCGAAATTAAAAATGGTTAAGTTTGGGTACCCGAAATTGGAAATCGGGTACCCGAAATTTAAAATCGGGTATCGGGTACCCGAAATTTAAAATCGGGTATCGTGTACCCGAAATTGGAAATCGGGTACCCGAAATTTGAAATCGGGTATCGGGTACCCGAAATTGGAAATCGGGTACTCAAATACCTTAAGTTGGAAATCGGGTACCCGAAATTGGTAATCGGGTACCCGAAATTAAAAATGGTTATGTTTGGGTACCCGAAATTGGAAATCGGGTACCCGAAATTTCAAATCGGGTATTTGGGTACCCGAAATTGGAAATCGGGTACCCGAAATTGGAAATCGGGTACCCGAAATTAAAAATCGGGTATCGGGTACCCGAAATTGGAAATCGGGTACCCGAAATTTAAAATCGGGTATCGGGTACCCGAAATTGGAAATCGGGTACCCGAAATTTAAAATCGGGTACCCGAAATTAAAAATCGGGTATTTGGGTACCCGAAATTGGAAATCGGGAACCTGAAATTGGGAATCGGGTACCCAAATACCCGAAATTGAAAATCGGGTACCCGAAATTTAAAATCGGGTATGGGGTACCCGAAATTGGGAATCGGGTACCCAAATACCCGAAGTTGGAAATCGGGTACCCGAAATTTAAAATCGGGTATCGGGTACCCGAAATTGGAAATCGGGTACCCGAAATTTAAAATCGGGTATCGGGTACCCGAAATTTAAAATCGGGTATCGGGTACCCGAAATTGGAAATCGGGTACCCGAAATTTAAAATCGGGTACCCGAAATTGGGAATCGGGTACCCAAATACCTTAAGTTGGAAATCGGGTACCCGAAATTGGAAATCGGGTACCCGAAATTAAAAATGGGGAAGTTTGGGTACCCGAAATTGGAAATCGGGTACCCGAAATTTCAAATCGGGTATTTGGGTACCCGAAATTGGAAATCGGGTACCTGAAATTGGAAATCGGGTACCCGAAATTGAACATCGGGTACCCGAAATTGGGAATCGGGTACCCGAAATTGGAAATCGGGTACCCGAAATTTCAAATCGGGTATCGGGTACCCGAAATTGGAAATCGGGTACCCGAAATTGGAAATCGGGTACCCAAATACCCGAAATTGGAAATCGGGTACCTGAAATTGGAAATCGGGTACCCGAAATTGAAAATCGGGTACCCAAATACCCGAAGTTGGAAATCGGGTACCCGAAATTGGAAATCGGGTACCCGAAATTGGAAATCGGATACCCGAAATTTAAAATCGGGTATCGGGTACCCGAAATTGGAAATCGGGTACCCGAAATTGGAAATCGGGTACCCAAATACCCGAAGTTGGAAATCCGGTACCCGAAATTGGAAATCGGGTACCCGAAATTGGAAATCGGGTACCCAAATACCCGAAGTTGGAAATCCGGTACCCGAAATTGGAAATCGGGTACCCGAAATTGGAAATCGGGTACCCGAAATTGGAAATCGGGTACCCGAAATTGAAAATCAGGTACCCGAAATTTAAAATCGGGTATCGGGTACCCGAAATTTAAAATCGGGTATCGGGTACCCGAAATTGGAAATCGGATACCCGAAATTTCAAATCGGGTATTTGGGTACCCGAAATTGGAAATCGAGTACCTGAAATTGGAAATCGGGTACCCGAAATTAAAAATGGGGAAGTTTGGGTACCCGAAATTGGAAATCGGGTACCCGAAATTTAAAATCGGGTATTTGGGTACCTGAAATTGGAAATCGGGTACCCGAAATTGAACATCGGGTACCCGAAATTGGGAATCGGGTACCCGAAATTTAAAATCGGGTATCGGGTACCCGAAATTGAAAATCGGGTACCCAAATACCCGATGTTGGAAATGGGGTAACCGAAATTAGAAATCGGGTACCCGAAATTTAAAATCGGGTATCGGGCACCCGAAATTGGAAATAGGGTACCCAAAATTGAAAATCGGGTACCCGAAATTTCAAATCGGGTATTTGGGTACCCGAAATTGGAAATCGGGTACCTGAAATTGGAAATCGGGTACCCGAAATTGAACATCGGGTACCCGAAATTGGGAATCGGGTACCAGAAATTTAAAATCGGGTATCGGGTACCCGAAATTGGAAATCGGGTACCCAAATACCCGAAGTTGGAAATCGGGTACCCGAAATTGGAAATCGGGTACCCGAAATTTGAAATCGGGTATCGGGTACCCGAAATTGGAAATCGGGTACCCGAAATTGAAAATCGGGTACCCGGAATTTAAAATCGGGTATCGGGTACCCGAAATTGAAAATCGGGTACCCAAATACAGGAAGTTGGAAATCGGGTACCCGAAATTGGAAATCGGGTACCCGAAATTTGAAATCGGGTATCGGGTACCCGAAATTGGAAATCGGGTACCCGAAATTGAACATCGGGTACCCAAATACCCGAAATTGGAAATCGGGTACCCGAAATTTGAAATCGGGTACCCGAAATCGGAAATCGGGTACCCGGAATTGGAAATCGGGTATCGGGTACCCGAAATTGGAAATCGGGTATCGGGTACCCGAAATTGGAAATCGGGTACCCGAAATTGAAAATCGGGTACCCAAATACCGGAAGTTGGAAATCGGGTACACGAAATTGGAAATCGGGTACCCGAAATTGGAAATCGGGTACCCGAAATTGGAAATCGGGTACCCGAAATTTAAAATCGGGTATCGGGTACCCGAAATTGAAAATCGGGTACCCAAATACCCGAAATTGGAAATCGGGTACCCGAAATTGAAAATCGGGTATCCAAATACCCGAAATTGGAAATCGGGTACCCGAAATTGAAAATTGGGTACCCGAAATTGAAAATCGGGTATCGGGTACCCGAAATTGGGAATCGGGTACCCAAATACCCGAAGTTGGAAATCGGGTACCCGAAATTTAAAATCGGGTATCGGGTACCCGAAATATCAAATCGGGTACCCGAAATTTGAAATCGGGTATCGGGTACCCGAAATTGGAAATCGGGTACCCGAAATTGAAAATCAGGTACCCGAAATTTAAAATCGGGTATCGGGTACCCGAAATTTTAAATCGGGTATCGGGTAACCGAAATTTCAAATCGGTTACCCGAAATTTGAAATCGGGTATCGGGTACCCGAAATTGGAAATCGGGTACCTGAAATTGAAAATCGGGTACCCGAAATTTAAAATCGGGTATCGGGTACCCGAAATTGGTAATCGGGTACCCGAAATTGAAAATCGGGTACCCAAATACCCGAAGTTGGAAATCGGGTAAACGAAATTGGAAATCGGGTACCCGAAATTGGAAATCGGGTACCCGAAATTTGAAATCGGGTATCGGGTACCCGAAATTTGAAATCGGGTATCGGGTACCCGAAATTTGAAATCGGGTATCGGGTACCCGAAATTGGAAATCGGATACTCGAAATTGAAAATCGGGTACCCAAATACCGGAAGTTGGAAATCGGGTACCCGAAATTGGAAATCGGGTACCCGAAATTGGAAATCGGGTACCCGAAATTTGAAATCGGGTATCGGGTACCCGAAATTTGAAATCGGGTATCGGGTACCCGAAATTGGAAATCGGATACTCGAAATTGAAAATCGGGTACCCAAATACCGGAAGTTGGAAATCGGGTACCCGAAATTGGAAATCGGGTACCCGAAATTGGAAATCGGGTACCCGAAATTGAAAATCGGGTACCCAAATACAAGAAATTGGAAATCGGGTACCCGAAATTGAAAATTGGGTACCCGAAATTGAAAATCGGGTATCGGGTACCCGAAATTGGGAATCGGGTACCCAAATACCCGATGTTGGAAATCGGGTACCCGAAATTTAAAATCGGGTATCGGGTACCCGAAATATAAATCGGGTACCCGAAATTTGAAATCGGGTATCGGGTACCCGAAATTGGAAATCGGGTACCCGAAATTGAAAATCAGGTACCCGAAATTTAAAATCGGGTATCGGGTACCCGAAATTTAAAATGGGGTATCGGGTACCCGAAATTGGAAATCGGGTACCCGAAATTGGAAATCGGGTACCCGAAATTTAAAATCGGATATCGGGTACCCGAAATTGAAAATCGGGTACCCAAATACCCGAAGTTGGAAATCGGGTACCCGAAATTGGAAATCGGTTACCCGAAAATCGGGTACCCGAAATTGGGAATCGGGTACCCAAATACCTTAAGTTGGAAATCGGGTACCCGAAATTAAAAATGGGGAAGTTTGGGTACCCGAAATTGGAAATCAGGTACCCGAAATTTCAAATCGGGTATTTCGGTATACCCGATTTCCAATTACGGGTACCCGATTTCCAACTTCATGAATTTGGGTACCCGATTTTCAATTTCGGGTACACGATTTCCAATTTCGGGTACCCGATACCCGATTTTAAATTTCGGGTACCCGATTCCCAATTTCGGGTACCCGATGTTCAATTTTGGGTACCCGACTCCAATTTCAGGTACCCGATTTCCAATTTCGGGTACCCAAATACCCGATTTGAAATTTCGGGTACCCGATTTTCAATTTCGGGTACCCAATTTCCAATTTCGGGTACCCGATACCCGATTTCAAATTTCGGGTACCCGATTTCCAATTTCGGGTACCCGATTTCCAACTTCGGGTATTTGGGTACCCGATTTTCAATTTCGGGCACCCGATTTCCAATTTCGGGAACCCGGTACCCGATTTTAAATTTCGGGTACCCGATTTCCAATTTCGGGTATCCGATTTCTAACTTCGGGTATTTGGGTACCCGATTTTCGATTTCGGGTACCCGATTTCCAATTTCGGGTACCCGATACCCGATTTCAAATTTCGGGTACCCGATTTCCAATTTCGGGTACCCGATTTCCAATTTCGGGTACCCGATTTCTAACTTCGGGTATTTGGGTACCCGATTTTCAATTTTGGGTACCCGTTTTCCAATTTCGGGTACCCGATACCCGATTTCAAATTTCGGGTACCCGATTTCCAATTTCGGGTACCCAAACTTCCCCATTTTTAATTTCGGTATCGGGTACCCGAAATTTAAAATCGGGTATCGGGTACCCGAAATTGGAAATCGGGTACCCGAAATTGAAAATCGGCTACCCAAATACCCGAAGTTAAAAATCGGGTACCCGAAATTGGAAATCTGGTACCCGAAATTTGAAATCGGGTATCGGGTACCCGAAATTGGAAATCGGGTACCCGAAATTGGAAATCGGGTATCGGGTAACCGAAATTGGAAATCGGGTACCCGAAATTGAAAATCAGGTACCCGAAATTTAAAATCGGGTATCGGGTACCCGAAATTTAAAATCGGGTATCGGGTACCCGAAATTGCTAATCGGGTACCCAAATACCTTAAGTTGGAAATCGGGTACCCGAAATTGGAAATCGGGTACCCGAAATTGGAAATCGGGTACCCGGAATTTGAAATCGGGTATCGGGTACCCGAAATTGGAAATCGGGTAAACGAAATTGAAAATCGGGTACCCAAATACCCTAAGTTGGAAATCGGGTACCCGAAATTGGAAATCGGGTACCCGAAATTGGAAATCGGGTACCCGAAATTGGAAATCGGGTACCCGAAATTAAAAATGGGGAAGTTTGGGTACCTGAAATTGGAAATCGGGTACCCGAAAATTCAAATCGGGTATTTGGGTACCCGAAATTGGAAATCGGGTACCTGAAATTGGAATTCGGGTACCCGAAATTGAACATCGGGTACCCGAAATTGAACATCGGGTACCCGAAATTGGGAATCGGGTACCCAAAATTTAAAATCGGGTATCGGGTAACCGAAATTGGAAATCGGGTACCCGAAATTAAAAATCAGGTATCGGGTACCCGTAATTGGAAATCGGGTACCCGAAATTGGAAATCGGGTACCCGAAATTTAAAATCGGGTATCGGGTACTTGAAATTGGAAATCGGGTACCCGAAATTGAAAATCGGGTACCTGAAATTGGAAATCGGGTACCCGAAATTGAACATCGGGTACCCGAAATTGGGAATCGGGTACCCGAAATTTAAAATCGGGTATCGGGTACCCGAAATTGGAAATCGGGTACCCGAAATTGAAAATCGGGTACCCAAATACCCGAAGTTGGAAATCGGGTACCCGAAATTGGAAATCGGGTACCCGAAATTGGAAATCGAGTACCCGAAATTTGAAAACGGGTATCGGGTACCCGAAATTGGAAATCGGGTACCCGAAAATGAAAATCGGGTACCCAAATACCCGAAGTTGGAAATCGGGTACCCGAAAGTGGAAATCGGGTACCCGAAATTGAAAATCGGGTACCCGAAATTGAAAATCGGGTATCGGGTAACCGAAATTGGGAATCGGGTACCCGAAATTTGAAATCGGGTATCGGGTACCCGAAATTGGAACTCGGGTACCCGAAATTGGAAATCGGGTACCCGAAATTGAAAATCGGGTATCGGGTACCCGAAATTGGGAATCGGGTACCCAAATACTCGAAATTGAAAATCGGGTACCCGAAATTGGAAATCGGGTACCCGAAATTGAAAATCGGGTACCCGAAATTTAAAATCGGGTATCGGGTACCCGAAATTGGAAATCGGGTACCCGAAATTTGAAATCGGGTATCGGGTACCCGAAATTGGAAATCGGGTACCCGAAATTGAAAATCGGGTACCCGAAATTGAAAATCGGGTACCCAAATACCCAAAGTTGGAAATCGGGTACCCGAAATTGGAAATCGGGTACCCGAAATTTAAAATCGGGTACCCGAAATTTAAAATCGGGTATCGGGTACCCGAAATTGGAAATCGGGTACCCGAAATTGAAAATCGGGTACCCGAAATTGAAATTCGGGTACCCAAATACCCGAAGTTGGGAATCGGGTACCCGAAATTGGAAATCGGGTACCCGAAATTTGAAATCGGGTATCGGGTACCCGAAATTGGAAATCGGGTACCCGAAATTTGAAATCGGGTATCGGGTACCCGAAATTGGAAATCGGGTACCCGAAATTGGAAATCGGGTACCCGAAAATTTAAATCGGGTATCGGGTACCCGAAATTGGAAATCGGGTACCCGAAATTGGAAATCGGGTACCCAAATACCCGAAATTGGAAATCGGGTACCCGAAATTAGAAATCGGGTACCCGAATTTGAAAATCGGGTACCCGAAATTTTAAATCGGGTATCGCGTACCCGAAATTGGAAATCGGGTACCCGAAATTGAAAATCGGGTACCCAAATACCCGAAGTTGGAAATCGGGTACCCGAAATTTAAAATCGGGTATGGGGTACCCGAAATTGGGAATCGGGTACCCAAATACCCGAAGTTGGAAATCGGGTACCCGAAATTTAAAATCGGGTATCGGGTACCCGAAATTGGAAATCGGGTACCCGAAATTTAAAATCGGGTATCGGGTACCCGAAATTTAAAATCGGGTATCGGGTACCCGAAATTGGAAATCGGGTACCCGAAATTTAAAATCGGGTACCCGAAATTGGGAATCGGGTACCCAAATACCTTAAGTTGGAAATCGGGTACCCGAAATTGGAAATCGGGTACCCGAAATTAAAAATGGGGAAGTTTGGGTACCCGAAATTGGAAATCGGGTACCCGAAATTTCAAATCGGGTATTTGGGTACCCGAAATTGGAAATCGGGTACCTGAAATTGGAAATCGGGTACCCGAAATTGAACATCGGGTACCCGAAATTGGGAATCGGGTACCCGAAATTGGAAATCGGGTACCCGAAATTTCAAATCGGGTATCGAGTACCCGAAATTGGAAATCGGGTACCCGAAATGGGTACCCAAATACCCGAAATTGGAAATCGGGTACCTGAAATTGGAAATCGGGTACCCGAAATTGAAAATCGGGTACCCAAATACCCGAAGTTGGAAATCGGGTACCCGAAATTGGAAATCGGGTACCCGAAATTGGAAATCGGATACCCGAAATTTAAAATCGGGTATCGGGTACCCGAAATTGGAAATCGGGTACCCGAAATTGGAAATCGGGTACCCAAATACCCGAAGTTGGAAATCCGGTACCCGAAATTGGAAATCGGGTACCCAAATACCCGAAGTTGGAAATCCGGTACCCGAAATTGGAAATCGGGTACCCGAAATTGGAAATCGGGTACCCGAAATTGGAAATCGGGTACCCGAAATTGAAAATCAGGTACCCGAAATTTAAAATCGGGTATCGGGTACCCGAAATTTAAAATCGGGTATCGGGTACCCGAAATTGGAAATCGGATACCCGAAATTTCAAATCGGGTATTTGGGTACCCGAAATTGGAAATCGGGTACCTGAAATTGGAAATCGGGTACCCGAAATTAAAAATGGGGAAGTTTGGGTACCCGAAATTGGAAATCGGGTACCCGAAATTTCAAATCGGGTATTTGGGTACCTGAAATTGGAAATCGGGTACCCGAAATTGAACATCGGGTACCCGAAATTGGGAATCGGGTACCCGAAATTTAAAATCGGGTATCGGGTACCCGAAATTGAAAATCGGGTACCCAAATACCCGATGTTGGAAATGGGGTAACCGAAATTAGAAATCGGGTACCCGAAATTTAAAATCGGGTATCGGGCACCCGAAATTGGAAATAGGGTACCCAAAATTGAAAATCGGGTACCCGAAATTTCAAATCGGGTATTTGGGTACCCGAAATTGGAAATCGGGTACCTGAAATTGGAAATCGGGTACCCGAAATTGAACATCGGGTACCCGAAATTGGGAATCGGGTACCAGAAATTTAAAATCGGGTATCGGGTACCCGAAATTGGAAATCGGGTACCCAAATACCCGAAGTTGGAAATCGGGTACCCGAAATTGGAAATCGGGTACCCGAAATTTGAAATCGGGTATCGGGTACCCGAAATTGGAAATCGGGTACCCGAAATTGAAAATCGGGTACCCGGAATTTAAAATCGGGTATCGGGTACCCGAAATTGAAAATCGGGTACCCAAATACAGGAAGTTGGAAATCGGGTACCCGAAATTGGAAATCGGGTACCCGAAATTTGAAATCGGGTATCGGGTACCCGAAATTGGAAATCGGGTACCCGAAATTGAACATCGGGTACCCAAATACCCGAAATTGGAAATCGGGTACCCGAAATTCGAAATCGGGTACCCGAAATCGGAAATCGGGTACCCGGAATTGGAAATCGGGTATCGGGTACCCGAAATTGGAAATCGGGTATCGGGTACCCGAAATTGGAAATCGGGTACCCGAAATTGAAAATCGGGTACCCAAATACCGGAAGTTGGAAATCGGGTACACGAAATTGGAAATCGGGTACCCGAAATTGGAAATCGGGTACCCGAAATTGGAAATCGGGTACCCGAAATTTAAAATCGGGTATCGGGTACCCGAAATTGAAAATCGGGTACCCAAATACCCGAAATTGGAAATCGGGTACCCGAAATTGAAAATCGGGTATCCAAATACCCGAAATTGGAAATCGGGTACCCGAAATTGAAAATTGGGTACCCGAAATTGAAAATCGGGTATCGGGTACCCGAAATTGGGAATCGGGTACCCAAATACCCGAAGCTGGAAATCGGGTACCCGAAATTTAAAATCGGGTATCGGGTACCCGAAATATCAAATCGGGTACCCGAAATTTGAAATCGGGTATCGGGTACCCGAAATTGGAAATCGGGTACCCGAAATTGAAAATCAGGTACCCGAAATTTAAAATCGGGTATCGGGTACCCGAAATTTTAAATCGGGTATCGGGTAACCGAAATTTCAAATCGGTTACCCGAAATTTGAAATCGGGTATCGGGTACCCGAAATTGGAAATCGGGTACCTGAAATTGAAAATCGGGTACCCGAAATTTAAAATCGGGTATCGGGTACCCGAAATTGGTAATCGGGTACCCGAAATTGAAAATCGGGTACCCAAATACCCGAAGTTGGAAATCGGGTACCCGAAATTGGAAATCGGGTACCCGAAATTGGAAATCGGGTACCCGAAATTTGAAATCGGGTATCGGGTACCCGAAATTTGAAATCGGGTATCGGGTACCCGAAATTTGAAATCGGGTATCGGGTATCCGAAATTGGAAATCGGATACTCGAAATTGAAAATCGGGTACCCAAATACCGGAAGTTGGAAATCGGGTACCCGAAATTGGAAATCGGGTACCCGAAATTGGAAATCGGGTACCCGAAATTGGAAATCGGGTACCCGAAATTTGAAATCGGGTATCGGGTACCCGAAATTTGAAATCGGGTATCGGGTACCCGAAATTGGAAATCGGATACTCGAAATTGAAAATCGGGTACCCAAATACCGGAAGTTGGAAATCGGGTACCCGAAATTGGAAATCGGGTACCCGAAATTGGAAATCGGGTACCCGAAATTGAAAATCGGGTACCCAAATACAAGAAATTGGAAATCGGGTACCCGAAATTGAAAATTGGGTACCCGAAATTGAAAATCGGGTATCGGGTACCCGAAATTGGGAATCGGGTACCCAAATACCCGATGTTGGAAATCGGGTACCCGAAATTTAAAATCGGGTATCGGGTACCCGAAATATAAATCGGGTACCCGAAATTTGAAATCGGGTATCGGGTACCCGAAATTGGAAATCGGGTACCCGAAATTGAAAATCAGGTACCCGAAATTTAAAATCGGGTATCGGGTACCCGAAATTTAAAATGGGGTATCGGGTACCCGAAATTGGAAATCGGGTACCCGAAATTGGAAATCGGGTACCCGAAATTTAAAATCGGATATCGGGTACCCGAAATTGAAAATCGGGTACCCAAATACCCGAAGTTGGAAATCGGGTACCCGAAATTGGAAATCGGTTACCCGAAAATCGGGTACCCGAAATTGGGAATCGGGTACCCAAATACCTTAAGTTGGAAATCGGGTACCCGAAATTAAAAATGGGGAAGTTTGGGTACCCGAAATTGGAAATCGGGTACCCGAAATTTCAAATCGGTTTCCAACTTCATGTATTTGGGTACCCGATTTTCAATTTCGGGTACACGATTTCCAATTTCGGGTACCCGATACCCGATTTTAAATTTCGGGTACCCGATTCCCAATTTCGGGTACCCGATGTTCAATTTTGGGTACCCGACTCCAATTTCAGGTACCCGATTTCCAATTTCGGGTACCCAAATACCCGATTTGAAATTTCGGGTACCCGATTTTCAATTTCGGGTACCCAATTTCCAATTTCGGGTACCCGATACCCGATTTCAAATTTCGGGTACCCGATTTCCAATTTCGGGTACCCGATTTCCAACTTCGGGTATTTGGGTACCCGATTTTCAATTTCGGGCACCCGATTTCCAATTTCGGGAACCCGATACCCGATTTTAAATTTCGGGTACCCGATTTCCAATTTCGGGTATCCGATTTCTAACTTCGGGTATTTGGGTACCCGATTTTCGATTTCGGGTACCCGATTTCCAATTTCGGGTACCCGATACCCGATTTCAAATTTCGGGTACCCGATTTCCAATTTCGGGTACCCGATTTCCAATTTCGGGTACCCGATACCCGATTTCCTATTTCGGGTACCCGATTTCCAATTTCGGGTACCCGATACCTGATTTCAAATTTCGGGTACCCGATTTCCAATTTCGGGTACCCGATTTCCAATTTCGGGTACCCGATTTCCAATTTCGGGTACCCGATTTCCAACTTAGGGTATTTGGGTACCCGATTTTCAATTTCGTTTACCCGATTTCCAATTTCGGGTACCCGATACCCGATTTCAAATTCCGGGAACCCGATACCCGATTTTAAATTTCGGGTACCCGATTTCCAATTTCGGGTATCCGATTTCTAACTTCGGGTATTTGGGTACCCGATTTTCGATTTCGGGTACCCGATTTCCAATTTCGGGTACCCGATACCCGATTTCAAATTTCGGGTACCCGATTTCCAATTTCGGGTACCCGATTTCCAATTTCGGGTACCCGATTTCTAACTTCGGGTATTTGGGTACCCGATTTTCAATTTTGGGTACCCGATTTCCAATTTCGGGTACCCGATACCCGATTTCAAATTTCGGGTACCCGATTTCCAATTTCGGGTACCCAAACTTCCCCATTTTTAATTTCGGTATCGGGTACCCGAAATTTAAAATCGGGTATCGGGTACCCGAAATTGGAAATCGGGTACCCGAAATTGAAAATCGGCTACCCAAATACCCGAAGTTAAAAATCGGGTACCCGAAATTGGAAATCTGGTACCCGAAATTTAAAATCGGGTATCGGGTACCCGAAATTTAAAATCGGGTATCGGGTACCCGAAATTGGAAATCGGGTACCCGAAATTTGAAATCGGGTATCGGGTACCCGAAATTGGGAATCGGGTACCCGAAATTGGGAATCGGGTACCCAAATACCTTAAGTTGGAAATCGGGTACCCGAAATTGGAAATCGGGTACCCGAAATTAAAAATGGGGAAGTTTGGGTACCTGAAATTGGAAATCGGGTACCCGAAATTTCAAATCGGGTATTTGGGTACCCGAAATTGGAAATCGGGTACCTGAAATTGGAATTCGGGTACCCGAAATTGAACATCGGGTACCCGAAATTGAACATCGGGTACCCGAAATTGGGAATCGGGTACCCAAAATTTAAAATCGGGTATCGGGTAACCGAAATTGGAAATCGGGTACCCGAAATTAAAAATCAGGTATCGGGTACCCGTAATTGGAAATCGGGTACCCGAAATTGGAAATCGGGTACCCGAAATTTAAAATCGGGTATCGGGTACTTGAAATTGGAAATCGGGTACCCGAAATTGAACATCGGGTACCCGAAATTGGGAATCGGGTACCCGAAATTTAAAATCGGGTATCGGGTACCCGAAATTGGAAATCGGGTACCCGAAATTGAAAATCGGGTACCCAAATACCCGAAGTTGGAAATCGGGTACCCGAAATTGGAAATCGGGTACCCGAAATTGGAAATCGGGTACCCGAAATTTGAAAACGGGTATCGGGTACCCGAAATTGGAAATCGGGTACCCGAAAATGAAAATCGGGTACCCAAATACCCGAAGTTGGAAATCGGGTACCCGAAAGTGGAAATCGGGTACCCGAAATATCAAATCGGGTACCCGAAATTGAAAATCGGGTATCGGGTAACCGAAATTGGGAATCGGGTACCCGAAATTTGAAATCGGGTATCGGGTACCCGAAATTGGAACTCGGGTACCCGAAATTGGAAATCGGGTACCCGAAATTGAAAATCGGGTATCGGGTACCCGAAATTGGGAATCGGGTACCCAAATACTCGAAATTGAAAATCGGGTACCCGAAATTGGAAATCGGGTACCCGAAATTGAAAATCGGGTACCCGAAATTTGAAATCGGGTATCGGGTACCCGAAATTGGAAATCGGGTACCCGAAATTGAAAATCGGGTACCCGAAATTGAAAATCGGGTACCCAAATACCCAAAGTTGGAAATCGGGTACCCGAAATTGGAAATCGGGTACCCGAAATTTAAAATCGGGTACCCGAAATTTAAAATCGGGTATCGGGTACCCGAAATTGGAAATCGGGTACCCGAAATTGAAAATCGGGTACCCGAAATTGAAATTCGGGTACCCAAATACCCGAAGTTGGGAATCGGGTACCCGAAATTGGAAATCGGGTACCCGAAATTTGAAATCGGGTATCGGGTACCCGAAATTGGAAATCGGGTACCCGAAATTTGAAATCGGGTATCGGGTACCCGAAATTGGAAATCGGGTACCCGAAATTGGAAATCGGGTACCCGAAAATTGAAATCGGGTATCGGGTACCCGAAATTGGAAATCGGGTACCCGAAATTGGAAATCGGGTACCCAAATACCCGAAATTGGAAATCGGGTACCCGAAATTAGAAATCGGGTACCCGAATTTGAAAATCGGGTACCCGAAATTTTAAATCGGGTATCGCGTACCCGAAATTGGAAATCGGGTACCCGAAATTGAAAATCGGGTACCCAAATACCCGAAGTTGGAAATCGGGTACCCGAAATTGGAAATCGGGTACCCGAAATTGGAAATCGGGTACCCGAAATTGGAAATCGGGTACCCGAAATTTAAAATTGGGTATCGGGTACCCGAAATTGGAAATCGGGTACCAGAAATTGAAAATCGGGTACCCAAATACCCGAAGTTTGAAATCGGGTACCCGAAATTGGAAATCGGGTACCCAAATTTTGAAATCGGGTATCGGGTACCCGAAATTGGAAATCGGGTACCCGAAATTGGAAATCGGGTACCCGAAATTGAAAATCAGGTACCCGAAATTTAAAATCGGGTATCGGGTACCCGAAATTTAAAATCGGGTATCGTGTACCCGAAATTGGAAATCGGGTACCCGAAATTTGAAATCGGGTATCGGGTACCCGAAATTGGAAATCGGGTACCCAAATACCTTAAGTTGGAAATCGGGTACCCGAAATTGGAAATCGGGTACCCGAAATTAAAAATGGTTAAGTTTGGGTACCCGAAATTGGAAATCGGGTACCCGAAATTTAAAATCGGGTATCGGGTACCCGAAATTTAAAATCGGGTATCGTGTACCCGAAATTGGAAATCGGGTACCCGAAATTTGAAATCGGGTATCGGGTACCCGAAATTGGAAATCGGGTACTCAAATACCTTAAGTTGGAAATCGGGTACCCGAAATTGGTAATCGGGTACCCGAAATTAAAAATGGTTATGTTTGGGTACCCGAAATTGGAAATCGGGTACCCGAAATTTCAAATCGGGTATTTGGGTACCCGAAATTGGAAATCGGGTACCCGAAATTGGAAATCGGGTACCCGAAATTAAAAATCGGGTATCGGGTACCCGAAATTGGAAATCGGGTACCCGAAATTTAAAATCGGGTATCGGGTACCCGAAATTGGAAATCGGGTACCCGAAATTTAAAATCGGGTACCCGAAATTAAAAATCGGGTATTTGGGTACCCGAAATTGGAAATCGGGAACCTGAAATTGGGAATCGGGTACCCAAATACCCGAAATTGAAAATCGGGTACCCGAAATTTAAAATCGGGTATGGGGTACCCGAAATTGGGAATCGGGTACCCAAATACCCGAAGTTGGAAATCGGGTACCCGAAATTTAAAATCGGGTATCGGGTACCCGAAATTGGAAATCGGGTACCCGAAATTTAAAATCGGGTATCGGGTACCCGAAATTTAAAATCGGGTATCGGGTACCCGAAATTGGAAATCGGGTACCCGAAATTTAAAATCGGGTACCCGAAATTGGGAATCGTGTACCCAAATACCTTAAGTTGGAAATCGGGTACCCGAAATTGGAAATCGGGTACCCGAAATTGAAAATCAGGTACCCGAAATTTAAAATCGGGTATCGGGTACCCGAAATTTAAAATCGGGTATCGTGTACCCGAAATTGGAAATCGGGTACCCAAATACCTTAAGTTGGAAATCGGGTACCCGAAATTGGAAATCGGGTATCCGAAATTAAAAATGGTTAAGTTTGGGTACCCGAAATTGGAAATCGGGTACCCGAAATTTAAAATCGGGTATCGGGTACCCGAAATTTAAAATCGGGTATCGTGTACCCGAAATTGGAAATCGGGTACCCGAAATTTGAAATCGGGTATCGGGTACCCGAAATTGGAAATCGGGTACTCAAATACCTTAAGTTGGAAATCGGGTACCCGAAATTGGTAATCGGGTACCCGAAATTAAAAATGGTTATGTTTGGGTACCCGAAATTGGAAATCGGGTACCCGAAATTTCAAATCGGGTATTTGGGTACCCGAAATTGGAAATCGGGTACCCGAAATTGGAAATCGGGTACCCGAAATTAAAAATCGGGTATCGGGTACCCGAAATTGGAAATCGGGTACCCGAAATTTAAAATCGGGTATCGGGTACCCGAAATTGGAAATCGGGTACCCGAAATTTAAAATCGGGTACCCGAAATTAAAAATCGGGTATTTGGGTACCCGAAATTGGAAATCGGGAACCTGAAATTGGGAATCGGGTACCCAAATACCCGAAATTGAAAATCGGGTACCCGAAATTTAAAATCGGGTATGGGGTACCCGAAATTGGGAATCGGGTACCCAAATACCCGAAGTTGGAAATCGGGTACCCGAAATTTAAAATCGGGTATCGGGTACCCGAAATTGGAAATCGGGTACCCGAAATTTAAAATCGGGTATCGGGTACCCGAAATTTAAAATCGGGTATCGGGTACCCGAAATTGGAAATCGGGTACCCGAAATTTAAAATCGGGTACCCGAAATTGGGAATCGGGTACCCAAATACCTTAAGTTGGAAATCGGGTACCCGAAATTGGAAATCGGGTACCCGAAATTAAAAATGGGGAAGTTTGGGTACCCGAAATTGGAAATCGGGTACCCGAAATTTCAAATCGGGTATTTGGGTACCCGAAATTGGAAATCGGGTACCTGAAATTGGAAATCGGGTACCCGAAATTGAACATCGGGTACCCGAAATTGGGAATCGGGTACCCGAAATTGGAAATCGGGTACCCGAAATTTCAAATCGGGTATCGGGTACCCGAAATTGGAAATCGGGTACCCGAAATTGGAAATCGGGTACCCAAATACCCGAAATTGGAAATCGGGTACCTGAAATTGGAAATCGGGTACCCGAAATTGAAAATCGGGTACCCAAATACCCGAAGTTGGAAATCGGGTACCCGAAATTGGAAATCGGGTACCCGAAATTGGAAATCGGATACCCGAAATTTAAAATCGGGTATCGGGTACCCGAAATTGGAAATCGGGTACCCGAAATTGGAAATCGGGTACCCAAATACCCGAAGTTGGAAATCCGGTACCCGAAATTGGAAATCGGGTACCCGAAATTGGAAATCGGGTACCCAAATACCCGAAGTTGGAAATCCGGTACCCGAAATTGGAAATCGGGTACCCGAAATTGGAAATCGGGTACCCGAAATTGGAAATCGGGTACCCGAAATTGAAAATCAGGTACCCGAAATTTAAAATCGGGTATCGGGTACCCGAAATTTAAAATCGGGTATCGGGTACCCGAAATTGGAAATCGGATACCCGAAATTTCAAATCGGGTATTTGGGTACCCGAAATTGGAAATCGAGTACCTGAAATTGGAAATCGGGTACCCGAAATTAAAAATGGGGAAGTTTGGGTACCCGAAATTGGAAATCGGGTACCCGAAATTTAAAATCGGGTATTTGGGTACCTGAAATTGGAAATCGGGTACCCGAAATTGAACATCGGGTACCCGAAATTGGGAATCGGGTACCCGAAATTTAAAATCGGGTATCGGGTACCCGAAATTGAAAATCGGGTACCCAAATACCCGATGTTGGAAATGGGGTAACCGAAATTAGAAATCGGGTACCCGAAATTTAAAATCGGGTATCGGGCACCCGAAATTGGAAATAGGGTACCCAAAATTGAAAATCGGGTACCCGAAATTTCAAATCGGGTATTTGGGTACCCGAAATTGGAAATCGGGTACCTGAAATTGGAAATCGGGTACCCGAAATTGAACATCGGGTACCCGAAATTGGGAATCGGGTACCAGAAATTTAAAATCGGGTATCGGGTACCCGAAATTGGAAATCGGGTACCCAAATACCCGAAGTTGGAAATCGGGTACCCGAAATTGGAAATCGGGTACCCGAAATTTGAAATCGGGTATCGGGTACCCGAAATTGGAAATCGGGTACCCGAAATTGAAAATCGGGTACCCGGAATTTAAAATCGGGTATCGGGTACCCGAAATTGAAAATCGGGTACCCAAATACAGGAAGTTGGAAATCGGGTACCCGAAATTGGAAATCGGGTACCCGAAATTTGAAATCGGGTATCGGGTACCCGAAATTGGAAATCGGGTACCCGAAATTGAACATCGGGTACCCAAATACCCGAAATTGGAAATCGGGTACCCGAAATTTGAAATCGGGTACCCGAAATCGGAAATCGGGTACCCGGAATTGGAAATCGGGTATCGGGTACCCGAAATTGGAAATCGGGTATCGGGTACCCGAAATTGGAAATCGGGTACCCGAAATTGAAAATCGGGTACCCAAATACCGGAAGTTGGAAATCGGGTACACGAAATTGGAAATCGGGTACCCGAAATTGGAAATCGGGTACCCGAAATTGGAAATCGGGTACCCGAAATTTAAAATCGGGTATCGGGTACCCGAAATTGAAAATCGGGTACCCAAATACCCGAAATTGGAAATCGGGTACCCGAAATTGAAAATCGGGTATCCAAATACCCGAAATTGGAAATCGGGTACCCGAAATTGAAAATTGGGTACCCGAAATTGAAAATCGGGTATCGGGTACCCGAAATTGGGAATCGGGTACCCAAATACCCGAAGTTGGAAATCGGGTACCCGAAATTTAAAATCGGGTATCGGGTACCCGAAATATCAAATCGGGTACCCGAAATTTGAAATCGGGTATCGGGTACCCGAAATTGGAAATCGGGTACCCGAAATTGAAAATCAGGTACCCGAAATTTAAAATCGGGTATCGGGTACCCGAAATTTTAAATCGGGTATCGGGTAACCGAAATTTCAAATCGGTTACCCGAAATTTGAAATCGGGTATCGGGTACCCGAAATTGGAAATCGGGTACCTGAAATTGAAAATCGGGTACCCGAAATTTAAAATCGGGTATCGGGTACCCGAAATTGGTAATCGGGTACCCGAAATTGAAAATCGGGTACCCAAATACCCGAAGTTGGAAATCGGGTAAACGAAATTGGAAATCGGGTACCCGAAATTGGAAATCGGGTACCCGAAATTTGAAATCGGGTATCGGGTACCCGAAATTTGAAATCGGGTATCGGGTACCCGAAATTTGAAATCGGGTATCGGGTACCCGAAATTGGAAATCGGATACTCGAAATTGAAAATCGGGTACCCAAATACCGGAAGTTGGAAATCGGGTACCCGAAATTGGAAATCGGGTACCCGAAATTGGAAATCGGGTACCCGAAATTTGAAATCGGGTATCGGGTACCCGAAATTTGAAATCGGGTATCGGGTACCCGAAATTGGAAATCGGATACTCGAAATTGAAAATCGGGTACCCAAATACCGGAAGTTGGAAATCGGGTACCCGAAATTGGAAATCGGGTACCCGAAATTGGAAATCGGGTACCCGAAATTGAAAATCGGGTACCCAAATACAAGAAATTGGAAATCGGGTACCCGAAATTGAAAATTGGGTACCCGAAATTGAAAATCGGGTATCGGGTACCCGAAATTGGGAATCGGGTACCCAAATACCCGATGTTGGAAATCGGGTACCCGAAATTTAAAATCGGGTATCGGGTACCCGAAATATAAATCGGGTACCCGAAATTTGAAATCGGGTATCGGGTACCCGAAATTGGAAATCGGGTACCCGAAATTGAAAATCAGGTACCCGAAATTTAAAATCGGGTATCGGGTACCCGAAATTTAAAATGGGGTATCGGGTACCCGAAATTGGAAATCGGGTACCCGAAATTGGAAATCGGGTACCCGAAATTTAAAATCGGATATCGGGTACCCGAAATTGAAAATCGGGTACCCAAATACCCGAAGTTGGAAATCGGGTACCCGAAATTGGAAATCGGTTACCCGAAAATCGGGTACCCGAAATTGGGAATCGGGTACCCAAATACCTTAAGTTGGAAATCGGGTACCCGAAATTAAAAATGGGGAAGTTTGGGTACCCGAAATTGGAAATCAGGTACCCGAAATTTCAAATCGGGTATTTCGGTATACCCGATTTCCAATTACGGGTACCCGATTTCCAACTTCATGAATTTGGGTACCCGATTTTCAATTTCGGGTACACGATTTCCAATTTCGGGTACCCGATACCCGATTTTAAATTTCGGGTACCCGATTCCCAATTTCGGGTACCCGATGTTCAATTTTGGGTACCCGACTCCAATTTCAGGTACCCGATTTCCAATTTCGGGTACCCAAATACCCGATTTGAAATTTCGGGTACCCGATTTTCAATTTCGGGTACCCAATTTCCAATTTCGGGTACCCGATACCCGATTTCAAATTTCGGGTACCCGATTTCCAATTTCGGGTACCCGATTTCCAACTTCGGGTATTTGGGTACCCGATTTTCAATTTCGGGCACCCGATTTCCAATTTCGGGAACCCGGTACCCGATTTTAAATTTCGGGTACCCGATTTCCAATTTCGGGTATCCGATTTCTAACTTCGGGTATTTGGGTACCCGATTTTCGATTTCGGGTACCCGATTTCCAATTTCGGGTACCCGATACCCGATTTCAAATTTCGGGTACCCGATTTCCAATTTCGGGTACCCGATTTCCAATTTCGGGTACCCGATTTCTAACTTCGGGTATTTGGGTACCCGATTTTCAATTTTGGGTACCCGATTTCCAATTTCGGGTACCCGATACCCGATTTCAAATTTCGGGTACCCGATTTCCAATTTCGGGTACCCAAACTTCCCCATTTTTAATTTCGGTATCGGGTACCCGAAATTTAAAATCGGGTATCGGGTACCCGAAATTGGAAATCGGGTACCCGAAATTGAAAATCGGCTGCCCAAATACCCGAAGTTAAAAATCGGGTACCCGAAATTGGAAATCTGGTACCCGAAATTTGAAATCGGGTATCGGGTACCCGAAATTGGAAATCGGGTACCCGAAATTGGAAATCGGGTATCGGGTAACCGAAATTGGAAATCGGGTACCCGAAATTGAAAATCAGGTACCCGAAATTTAAAATCGGGTATCGGGTACCCGAAATTTAAAATCGGGTATCGGGTACCCGAAATTGCTAATCGGGTACCCAAATACCTTAAGTTGGAAATCGGGTACCCGAAATTGGAAATCGGGTACCCGAAATTGGAAATCGGGTACCCGGAATTTGAAATCGGGTATCGGGTACCCGAAATTGGAAATCGGGTAAACGAAATTGAAAATCGGGTACCCAAATACCCTAAGTTGGAAATCGGGTACCCGAAATTGGAAATCGGGTACCCGAAATTGGAAATCGGGTACCCGAAATTGGAAATCGGGTACCCGAAATTAAAAATGGGGAAGTTTGGGTACCTGAAATTGGAAATCGGGTACCCGAAAATTCAAATCGGGTATTTGGGTACCCGAAATTGGAAATCGGGTACCTGAAATTGGAATTCGGGTACCCGAAATTGAACATCGGGTACCCGAAATTGAACATCGGGTACCCGAAATTGGGAATCGGGTACCCAAAATTTAAAATCGGGTATCGGGTAACCGAAATTGGAAATCGGGTACCCGAAATTAAAAATCAGGTATCGGGTACCCGTAATTGGAAATCGGGTACCCGAAATTGGAAATCGGGTACCCGAAATTTAAAATCGGGTATCGGGTACTTGAAATTGGAAATCGGGTACCCGAAATTGAAAATCGGGTACCTGAAATTGGAAATCGGGTACCCGAAATTGAACATCGGGTACCCGAAATTGGGAATCGGGTACCCGAAATTTAAAATCGGGTATCGGGTACCCGAAATTGGAAATCGGGTACCCGAAATTGAAAATCGGGTACCCAAATACCCGAAGTTGGAAATCGGGTACCCGAAATTGGAAATCGGGTACCCGAAATTGGAAATCGAGTACCCGAAATTTGAAAACGGGTATCGGGTACCCGAAATTGGAAATCGGGTACCCGAAAATGAAAATCGGGTACCCAAATACCCGAAGTTGGAAATCGGGTACCCGAAAGTGGAAATCGGGTACCCGAAATTGAAAATCGGGTACCCGAAATTGAAAATCGGGTATCGGGTAACCGAAATTGGGAATCGGGTACCCGAAATTTGAAATCGGGTATCGGGTACCCGAAATTGGAACTCGGGTACCCGAAATTGGAAATCGGGTACCCGAAATTGAAAATCGGGTATCGGGTACCCGAAATTGGGAATCGGGTACCCAAATACTCGAAATTGAAAATCGGGTACCCGAAATTGGAAATCGGGTACCCGAAATTGAAAATCGGGTACCCGAAATTTAAAATCGGGTATCGGGTACCCGAAATTGGAAATCGGGTACTTAAATACCCGAAGTTGGAAATCGGGTACCCGAAATTGGAAATCGGGTACCCGAAATTTGAAATCGGGTATCGGGTACCCGAAATTGGAAATCGGGTACCCGAAATTGAAAATCGGGTACCCGAAATTGAAAATCGGGTACCCAAATACCCAAAGTTGGAAATCGGGTACCCGAAATTGGAAATCGGGTACCCGAAATTTAAAATCGGGTACCCGAAATTTAAAATCGGGTATCGGGTACCCGAAATTGGAAATCGGGTACCCGAAATTGAAAATCGGGTACCCGAAATTGAAATTCGGGTACCCAAATACCCGAAGTTGGGAATCGGGTACCCGAAATTGGAAATCGGGTACCCGAAATTTGAAATCGGGTATCGGGTACCCGAAATTGGAAATCGGGTACCCGAAATTTGAAATCGGGTATCGGGTACCCGAAATTGGAAATCGGGTACCCGAAATTGGAAATCGGGTACCCGAAAATTTAAATCGGGTATCGGGTACCCGAAATTGGAAATCGGGTACCCGAAATTGGAAATCGGGTACCCAAATACCCGAAATTGGAAATCGGGTACCCAAATACCCGAAATTGGAAATCGGGTACCCGAAATTAGAAATCGGGTACCCGAATTTGAAAATCGGGTACCCGAAATTTTAAATCGGGTATCGCGTACCCGAAATTGGAAATCGGGTACCCGAAATTGAAAATCGGGTACCCAAATACCCGAAGTTGGAAATCGGGTACCCGAAATTTAAAATCGGGTATGGGGTACCCGAAATTGGGAATCGGGTACCCAAATACCCGAAGTTGGAAATCGGGTACCCGAAATTTAAAATCGGGTATCGGGTACCCGAAATTGGAAATCGGGTACCCGAAATTTAAAATCGGGTATCGGGTACCCGAAATTTAAAATCGGGTATCGGGTACCCGAAATTGGAAATCGGGTACCCGAAATTTAAAATCGGGTACCCGAAATTGGGAATCGGGTACCCAAATACCTTAAGTTGGAAATCGGGTACCCGAAATTGGAAATCGGGTACCCGAAATTAAAAATGGGGAAGTTTGGGTACCCGAAATTGGAAATCGGGTACCCGAAATTTCAAATCGGGTATTTGGGTACCCGAAATTGGAAATCGGGTACCTGAAATTGGAAATCGGGTACCCGAAATTGAACATCGGGTACCCGAAATTGGGAATCGGGTACCCGAAATTGGAAATCGGGTACCCGAAATTTCAAATCGGGTATCGAGTACCCGAAATTGGAAATCGGGTACCCGAAATTGGAAATCGGGTACCCAAATACCCGAAATTGGAAATCGGGTACCTGAAATTGGAAATCGGGTACCCGAAATTGAAAATCGGGTACCCAAATACCCGAAGTTGGAAATCGGGTACCCGAAATTGGAAATCGGGTACCCGAAATTGGAAATCGGATACCCGAAATTTAAAATCGGGTATCGGGTACCCGAAATTGGAAATCGGGTACCCGAAATTGGAAATCGGGTACCCAAATACCCGAAGTTGGAAATCCGGTACCCGAAATTGGAAATCGGGTACCCAAATACCCGAAGTTGGAAATCCGGTACCCGAAATTGGAAATCGGGTACCCGAAATTGGAAATCGGGTACCCGAAATTGGAAATCGGGTACCCGAAATTGAAAATCAGGTACCCGAAATTTAAAATCGGGTATCGGGTACCCGAAATTTAAAATCGGGTATCGGGTACCCGAAATTGGAAATCGGATACCCGAAATTTCAAATCGGGTATTTGGGTACCCGAAATTGGAAATCGGGTACCTGAAATTGGAAATCGGGTACCCGAAATTAAAAATGGGGAAGTTTGGGTACCCGAAATTGGAAATCGGGTACCCGAAATTTCAAATCGGGTATTTGGGTACCTGAAATTGGAAATCGGGTACCCGAAATTTCAAATCGGGTATTTGGGTACCCGAAATTGGAAATCGGGTACCTGAAATTGGAAATCGGGTACCCGAAATTGAACATCGGGTACCCGAAATTGGGAATCGGGTACCAGAAATTTAAAATCGGGTATCGGGTACCCGAAATTGGAAATCGGGTACCCAAATACCCGAAGTTGGAAATCGGGTACCCGAAATTGGAAATCGGGTACCCGAAATTTGAAATCGGGTATCGGGTACCCGAAATTGGAAATCGGGTACCCGAAATTGAAAATCGGGTACCCGGAATTTAAAATCGGGTATCGGGTACCCGAAATTGAAAATCGGGTACCCAAATACAGGAAGTTGGAAATCGGGTACCCGAAATTGGAAATCGGGTACCCGAAATTTGAAATCGGGTATCGGGTACCCGAAATTGGAAATCGGGTACCCGAAATTGAACATCGGGTACCCAAATACCCGAAATTGGAAATCGGGTACCCGAAATTTGAAATCGGGTACCCGAAATCGGAAATCGGGTACCCGGAATTGGAAATCGGGTATCGGGTACCCGAAATTGGAAATCGGGTATCGGGTACCCGAAATTGGAAATCGGGTACCCGAAATTGAAAATCGGGTACCCAAATACCGGAAGTTGGAAATCGGGTACACGAAATTGGAAATCGGGTACCCGAAATTGGAAATCGGGTACCCGAAATTGGAAATCGGGTACCCGAAATTTAAAATCGGGTATCGGGTACCCGAAATTGAAAATCGGGTACCCAAATACCCGAAATTGGAAATCGGGTACCCGAAATTGAAAATCGGGTATCCAAATACCCGAAATTGGAAATCGGGTACCCGAAATTGAAAATTGGGTACCCGAAATTGAAAATCGGGTATCGGGTACCCGAAATTGGGAATCGGGTACCCAAATACCCGAAGCTGGAAATCGGGTACCCGAAATTTAAAATCGGGTATCGGGTACCCGAAATATCAAATCGGGTACCCGAAATTTGAAATCGGGTATCGGGTACCCGAAATTGGAAATCGGGTACCCGAAATTGAAAATCAGGTACCCGAAATTTAAAATCGGGTATCGGGTACCCGAAATTTTAAATCGGGTATCGGGTAACCGAAATTTCAAATCGGTTACCCGAAATTTGAAATCGGGTATCGGGTACCCGAAATTGGAAATCGGGTACCTGAAATTGAAAATCGGGTACCCGAAATTTAAAATCGGGTATCGGGTACCCGAAATTGGTAATCGGGTACCCGAAATTGAAAATCGGGTACCCAAATACCCGAAGTTGGAAATCGGGTACCCGAAATTGGAAATCGGGTACCCGAAATTGGAAATCGGGTACCCGAAATTGGAAATCGGGTACCCGAAATTTGAAATCGGGTATCGGGTACCCGAAATTTGAAATCGGGTATCGGGTACCCGAAATTTGAAATCGGGTATCGGGTACCCGAAATTGGAAATCGGATACTCGAAATTGAAAATCGGGTACCCAAATACCGGAAGTTGGAAATCGGGTACCCGAAATTGGAAATCGGGTACCCGAAATTGGAAATCGGGTACCCGAAATTTGAAATCGGGTATCGGGTACCCGAAATTTGAAATCGGGTATCGGGTACCCGAAATTGGAAATCGGATACTCGAAATTGAAAATCGGGTACCCAAATACCGGAAGTTGGAAATCGGGTACCCGAAATTGGAAATCGGGTACCCGAAATTGGAAATCGGGTACCCGAAATTGAAAATCGGGTACCCAAATACAAGAAATTGGAAATCGGGTACCCGAAATTGAAAATTGGGTACCCGAAATTGAAAATCGGGTATCGGGTACCCGAAATTGGGAATCGGGTACCCAAATACCCGATGTTGGAAATCGGGTACCCGAAATTTAAAATCGGGTATCGGGTACCCGAAATATAAATCGGGTACCCGAAATTTGAAATCGGGTATCGGGTACCCGAAATTGGAAATCGGGTACCCGAAATTGAAAATCAGGTACCCGAAATTTAAAATCGGGTATCGGGTACCCGAAATTTAAAATGGGGTATCGGGTACCCGAAATTGGAAATCGGGTACCCGAAATTGGAAATCGGGTACCCGAAATTTAAAATCGGATATCGGGTACCCGAAATTGAAAATCGGGTACCCAAATACCCGAAGTTGGAAATCGGGTACCCGAAATTGGAAATCGGTTACCCGAAAATCGGGTACCCGAAATTGGGAATCGGGTACCCAAATACCTTAAGTTGGAAATCGGGTACCCGAAATTAAAAATGGGGAAGTTTGGGTACCCGAAATTGGAAATCGGGTACCCGAAATTTCAAATCGGTTTCCAACTTCATGTATTTGGGTACCCGATTTTCAATTTCGGGTACACGATTTCCAATTTCGGGTACCCGATACCCGATTTTAAATTTCGGGTACCCGATTCCCAATTTCGGGTACCCGATGTTCAATTTTGGGTACCCGACTCCAATTTCAGGTACCCGATTTCCAATTTCGGGTACCCAAATACCCGATTTGAAATTTCGGGTACCCGATTTTCAATTTCGGGTACCCAATTTCCAATTTCGGGTACCCGATACCCGATTTCAAATTTCGGGTACCCGATTTCCAATTTCGGGTACCCGATTTCCAACTTCGGGTATTTGGGTACCCGATTTTCAATTTCGGGCACCCGATTTCCAATTTCGGGAACCCGATACCCGATTTTAAATTTCGGGTACCCGATTTCCAATTTCGGGTATCCGATTTCTAACTTCGGGTATTTGGGTACCCGATTTTCGATTTCGGGTACCCGATTTCCAATTTCGGGTACCCGATACCCGATTTCAAATTTCGGGTACCCGATTTCCAATTTCGGGTACCCGATTTCCAATTTCGGGTACCCGATACCCGATTTCCTATTTCGGGTACCCGATTTCCAATTTCGGGTACCCGATACCTGATTTCAAATTTCGGGTACCCGATTTCCAATTTCGGGTACCCGATTTCCAATTTCGGGTACCCGATTTCCAATTTCGGGTACCCGATTTCCAACTTAGGGTATTTGGGTACCCGATTTTCAATTTCGTTTACCCGATTTCCAATTTCGGGTACCCGATACCCGATTTCAAATTCCGGGAACCCGATACCCGATTTTAAATTTCGGGTACCCGATTTCCAATTTCGGGTATCCGATTTCTAACTTCGGGTATTTGGGTACCCGATTTTCGATTTCGGGTACCCGATTTCCAATTTCGGGTACCCGATACCCGATTTCAAATTTCGGGTACCCGATTTCCAATTTCGGGTACCCGATTTCCAATTTCGGGTACCCGATTTCTAACTTCGGGTATTTGGGTACCCGATTTTCAATTTTGGGTACCCGATTTCCAATTTCGGGTACCCGATACCCGATTTCAAATTTCGGGTACCCGATTTCCAATTTCAGGTACCCGAAATTTAAAATCGGGTATCGGGTACCCGAAATTTAAAATCGGGTATCGGGTACCCGAAATTGGAAATCGTGTACCCGAAATTTAAAATCGGGTACCCGAAATTGGGAATCGGGTACCCAAATACCTTAAGTTGGAAATCGGGTACCCGAAATTGGAAATCGGGTACCCGAAATTAAAAATGGGGAAGTTTGGGTACCCGAAATTGGAAATCGGGTACCCGAAATTTCAAATCGGGTATTTGGGTACCCGAAATTGGAAATCGGGTACCTGAAATTGGAAATCGGGTACCTGAAATTGAAAATCGGGTACCCAAATACCCGAAGTTGGAAATCGGGTACCCGAAATTGGAAATCGGGTACCCGAAATTGGAAATCGGGTACCCGAAATTTGAAATCAGGTATCGGGTACCCGAAATTGGAAATCGGGTACCCGAAATAGGAAATCGGGTATCGGGTACCCGAAATTGGAAATCGGGTACCCGAAATTGGAAATCGGGTACCCGAAATTTGAAATCGGGTATCGGGTACCCGAAATTGGAAATCGGGTACCCGAAATCGAAAATCGGGTACCCAAATACCCGAAGTTAGAAATCGGATACCCGAAATTGGAAATCGGGTACCCGAAATTTAAAATCGGGTATCGGGTTCCCGAAATTGGAAATCGGGTGCCCGAAATTGAAAATCGGGTACCCGATTTCCAACTTCGGGTATTTGGGTACCCGATTTTCAATTTCGGGCACCCGATTTCCAATTTCGGGAACCCGATACCCGATTTTAAATTTCGGGTACCCGATTTCCAATTTCGGGTATCCGATTTCTAACTTCGGGTATTTGGGTACCCGATTTTCGATTTCGGGTACCCGATTTCCAATTTCGGGTACCCGATACCCGATTTCAAATTTCGGGTACCCGATTTCCAATTTCGGGTACCCGATTTCCAATTTCGGGTACCCGATACCCGATTTCCTATTTCGGGTACCCGATTTCCAATTTCGGGTACCCGATACCTGATTTCAAATTTCGGGTACCCGATTTCCAATTTCGGGTACCCGATTTCCAATTTCGGGTACCCGATTTCCAATTTCGGGTACCCGATTTCCAACTTAGGGTATTTGGGTACCCGATTTTCAATTTCGTTTACCCGATTTCCAATTTCGGGTACCCGATACCCGATTTCAAATTCCGGGAACCCGATACCCGATTTTAAATTTCGGGTACCCGATTTCCAATTTCGGGTATCCGATTTCTAACTTCGGGTATTTGGGTACCCGATTTTCGATTTCGGGTACCCGATTTCCAATTTCGGGTACCCGATACCCGATTTCAAATTTCGGGTACCCGATTTCCAATTTCGGGTACCCGATTTCCAATTTCGGGTACCCGATTTCTAACTTCGGGTATTTGGGTACCCGATTTTCAATTTTGGGTACCCGATTTCCAATTTCGGGTACCCGATACCCGATTTCAAATTTCGGGTACCCGATTTCCAATTTCGGGTACCCAAACTTCCCCATTTTTAATTTCGGTATCGGGTACCCGAAATTTAAAATCGGGTATCGGGTACCCGAAATTGGAAATCGGGTACCCGAAATTGAAAATCGGCTACCCAAATACCCGAAGTTAAAAATCGGGTACCCGAAATTGGAAATCTGGTACCCGAAATTTGAAATCGGGTATCGGGTACCCGAAATTGGAAATCGGGTACCCGAAATTGGAAATCGGGTATCGGGTAACCGAAATTGGAAATCGGGTACCCGAAATTGAAAATCAGGTACCCGAAATTTAAAATCGGGTATCGGGTACCCGAAATTTAAAATCGGGTATCGGGTACCCGAAATTGCTAATCGGGTACCCAAATACCTTAAGTTGGAAATCGGGTACCCGAAATTGGAAATCGGGTACCCGAAATTGGAAATCGGGTACCCGGAATTTGAAATCGGGTATCGGGTACCCGAAATTGGAAATCGGGTAAACGAAATTGAAAATCGGGTACCCAAATACCCTAAGTTGGAAATCGGGTACCCGAAATTGGAAATCGGGTACCCGAAATTGGAAATCGGGTACCCGAAATTGGAAATCGGGTACCCGAAATTTGAAATCAGGTATCGGGTACCCGAAATTGGAAATCGGGTACCCGAAATAGGAAATCGGGTATCGGGTACCCGAAATTGGGAATCGGGTACCCGAAATTGAAAATCAGGTACCCGAAATTTAAAATCGGGTATCGGGTACCCGAAATTTAAAATCGGGTATCGGGTACCCGAAATTGGAAATCGTGTACCCGAAATTTAAAATCGGGTACCCGAAATTGGGAATCGGGTACCCAAATACCTTAAGTTGGAAATCGGGTACCCGAAATTGGAAATCGGGTACCCGAAATTAAAAATGGGGAAGTTTGGGTACCCGAAATTGGAAATCGGGTACCCGAAATTTCAAATCGGGTATTTGGGTACCCGAAATTGGAAATCGGGTACCTGAAATTGGAAATCGGGTACCTGAAATTGAAAATCGGGTACCCAAATACCCGAAGTTGGAAATCGGGTACCCGAAATTGGAAATCGGGTACCCGAAATTGGAAGTCGGGTACCCGAAATTTAAAATCGGGTATCGGGTAACCGAAACTGGAAATCGGGTACCCGAAATTGAAAATCGGGTACCCAAATACCCGATGTTGGAAATCGGGTACCCGAAATTGGAAGTCGGGTACCCGAAATTTGAAATCGGGTATTGGGTACCCGAAATTGGAAATCGGGTACCCAAAATTGAAAATCAGGTACCCGAAATTTAAAATCGGGTATCGGGTACCCGAAATTTAAAATCGGGTATCGGGTACCCGAAATTGGAAATCGGGTACCCGAAATTGGAAATCGGGTACCCGAAATTTAAAATTGGGTATCGGGTACCCGAAATTGGAAATCGGGTACCCGAAATTGAAAATCAGGTACCCGAAATTTAAAATCGGGTATCGGGTACCCGAAATTTAAAATCGGGTATCGGGTACCCGAAATTGGAAATCGGGTACCCGAAATTGAAAATCGGGTAACCGAAATTTAAAATCGGGTATCGGGTACCCGAAATTGGAAATCGGGTACCCGAAATTGAAAATCGGGTACCCAAATACCCGAAGTTGGAAATCGGGTACCCGAAATTGGAAATCGGGTACCCGAAATTTGAAATCGGTATCGGGTACCCGAAATTGGAAATCGGGTACCCGAAATTGAAAATCGGGTACCCAAATACCGGAAGTTGGAAATCGGGTACCCGAAATTGGAAATCGGGTACCCGAAATTGGAAATCGGGTACCCGAAATTGGAAATCGGGTACCCGTAATTTAAAATCGGGTATCGGGTACCCGAAATTGGAAATCGGGTACCTGAAATTGAAAATCGGGTACCCAAATACCGGAAGTTGGAAATCGGGTACCCGAAATTGGAAATCGGGTACCCGAAATTGGAAATCGGGTACCCGAAATTGGAAATCGGGTACCCGAAATTGGAAATCGGGTACCCGTAATTTAAAATCGGGTATCCGGTACCCGAAATTGGAAATCGGGTACCTGAAATTGAAAATCGGGTACCCAAATACCCGAAGTTGGAAATCGGGTACCCGAAATTGGAAATCGGGTACCCGAAATTGAAAATCGGGTATCGGGGAAGGAAGGACACACAACATCGACGTCTCGGACGGAGCGTCACACTAGGCAGCAGAAACTTCGAGGTATTCAAGGACTTCGTCTATCTCGGCTCCGCGGTAAACAGGGACAACAACATCAGTACCGAAATCAAACGCAGAATCACTCTTGCCAACCGCTGTTTCTTTGGGCTCAAGAGGCAATTGAGTAATAAAGCCCTCTCTCGAAGGACTAAACTGGCTTTATATAACAGCTTGATCATCCCCGTCCTACTATATGGCGCAGAATCTTGGACGTTAGCAAAGGCGGATGAGGAAGCCCTTAGTCTTTTTGAGAGAAAAGTTTTGCGTGCGATTTTTGGTCCTGTTTGCGTTGATGGCATCTGGAGGAGAAGATTTAATGACGAACTCTATAGGCTGTACAGCGACATGCGCCTGGTTAAGCGTCTACGGATACAACGCTTAAGATGGCTAGGCCATGTAGAGCGTATGGACACCACTGCTCCGGCCCGAAAAGTCTTTGAATCCGAGCCATTGGGACAACGCAACAGAGGACGGCCTAGACTGAAGTGGCGCACACAAGTGGAGAAGGACCTCAACCAACTTGGAGTGCGCAACTGGAGACAGCTGGCGAAAGATCGTGCTGGCTGGAGAGGCATGTTGGTTGAGGCCCAGGTCCACCCCGGACTGTAGCGCCACAAGAAGAAGAAGAAGAAGATACCCGATTTTAAATTTCGGGTACCCGATTTTCCATTTCGGGTACCCGATACCCGATTTTAAATTTCGGGTACCCGATACCCGATTTTAAATTTCGGGTACCTGATTTTCAATTTCGGGTATTTGGGTACCCGATTTTCAATTTCGGGTACCCGATTTCCAATTTCGGGTACCCGATACCCGATTTTAAATTCCGGGTACCCGATTTTCAATTTCGGGTACCCGATTTTCAATTTCGGGTACCCGATTTTCAATTTCGGGTACCCGATTTCCAATTTCGGGTACCCAAATACCCGCTTTGAAATTTCGGGTACCCCATTTACAATTTCGGGTACCCAAACTTCCCCATTTTTAATTTCGGGTACCCGATTTCCAATTTCGGGTACCCGATTTCCAACTTAAGGTATTTGGGTACCCGATTCCCAATTTCGGGTACCCGATTTTAAATTTCGGGTACCCGATTTCCAATTTCGGGTACCCGATACCCGATTTTAAATTCCGGGTATCCGATTCCCAATTTCGGGTACCCGATGTTCAATTTCGGGTACCCGATTTCCAATTTCAGGTACCCGATTTCCAATTTCGGGTACCCAAATACCCGCTTTGAAATTTCGGGTACCCCATTTCCAATTTCGGGTACCCAAACTTCCCCATTTTTAATTTCGGGTACCCGATTTCCAATTTCGGGTACCCGATTTCCAATTTAAGGTATTTGGGTACCCGATTCCCAATTTCGGGTACCCGATTTTAAATTTCGGGTACCCGATTTCCAATTTCGGGTACCCGATACCCGACTTTAAATTTCGGGTACCCAATACCCGATTTTAAATTTCGGGTACCTGATTTTCAATTTCGGGTACCCGATTTCCAAATTCGGTTACCCGATACCCGATTTCCAAATTCGGGTACCCGATTTCCAATTTCGGGTACCCGATTTCCAACTTCGGGTATTTGGGTACCCGATTTTCAATTTCGGGTACCCGATTTCCAATTTCGGGTACCCGATACCCGATTTCCAATTTCGGGTACACGATTTCCAATTTCGGGTACCCGATTTCCAACTTCGGGTATTTGGGTACCCGATTTTCAATTTCGGGTACCCGATTTCCAATTTCGGGTACCCGATACCCGATTTTAAATTTCGGGTACCCGATTTGAAATTTCGGGTACCCGATTTCCAATTTCGGGTACCCGATACCCGATTTTAAATTTCGGGTACCCGATTCCCAATTTCGGGTACCCGATTTCCAATTTCGGGCACCCGATTTCCAATTTCGGGTACCCGATACCCGATTTCCAATTTCGGGTACCCGATTTCCAACTTCGGGTATTTGGGTACCCGATTCCCAATTTCGGGTACCCGATACCCGATTTTCAATTTCGGGTACCCGATTTGAAATTTCGGGTACCCGATTTCCAATTTCGGGTACCCGATACCCGATTTTAAATTTCGGGTACCCGATTCCCAATTTCGGGTACCCGATTCCCAATTTCGGGTACCCGATACCCGATTTTCAATTTCGGGTACCCGATTTCCAATTTCGGGTACCCGATTTCCAACTTCGGGTATTTGGGTACCCGATTTTCAATTTCAGGTACCCGATTTCCAATTTCGGGTACCCGATACCCGATTTTAAATTACGGGTACCCGATTTCCAATTTCGGGTACCCGATTTCCAATTTCGGGTACCCGATTTCCAATTTCGGGTACCCGATTTCCAATTTCGGGTACCCGATTTCCAACTTCGGGTATTTGGGTACCCGATTTTCAATTTCAGGTACCCGATTTCCAATTTCGGGTACCCGATACCCGATTTTAAATTACGGGTACCCGATTTCCAATTTCGGGTACCCGATTTCCAATTTCGGGTACCCGATTTCCAATTTCGGGTACCCGATTTCCAATTTCGGGTACCCGATTTCCAACTTCCGGTATTTGGGTACCCGATTTTCAATTTCGGGTACCCGATTTCCAATTTCGGGTACCCGATACCGATTTCAAATTTCGGGTACCCGATTTCCAATTTCGGGTACCCGATTTCCAACTTCGGGTATTTGGGTACCCGATTTTCAATTTCGGGTACCCGATTTCCAATTTCGGGTACCCGATACCCGATTTTAAATTTCGGTTACCCGATTTTCAATTTCGGGTACCCGATTTCCAATTTCGGGTACCCGATACCCGATTTTAAATTTCGGGTACCCGATACCCGATTTTAAATTTCGGGTACCTGATTTTCAATTTCGGGTACCCGATTTCCAATTTCGGGTACCCGATACCCGATTTCAAATTTCGGGTACCCGATTTGAAATTTCGGGTACCCGATACCCAATTTTAAATTTCGGGTACCCGAAATTTAAAATCGGGTATCGGGTACCCGAAATTGGAAATCGGGTACCCGAAATTGGAAATCGGGTACCCGAAATTTAAAATTGGGTATCGGGTACCCGAAATTTCAAATCGGGTACCCGTAATTTAAAATCGGGTATCGGGTACCCGAAATTGGAAATCGGGTACCTGAAATTGAAAATCGGGTACCCAAATACCCGAAGTTGGAAATCGGGTACCCGAAATTGGAAATCGGGTACCCGAAATTGAAAATCGGGTATCGGGTACCCGAAATTGGGAATCGGGTACCCGAAATTGGGAATCGGGTACCCGAAATTTAAAATCGGGTATCGGGTACCCGAAATTGGAAATCGGGTACCCGAAATTTCAAATCGGGTACCCGAAATTGAAAATCGGGTATCGGGTACCCGAAATTGGGAATCGGGTACCCAAATACCCGAAGTTGGAAATCGGGTACCCGAAATTGGAAATCGGGTATCGGGTACCCTAAATTGGAAATCGGGTGCCCGAAATTGGAAATCGGGTACCCGAAATTGGGAATCGGGTACCCGAAATTTAAAATCGGGTATCGGGTACCCGAAATTGGAAATCGGGTACCCGAAATTTCAAATCGGGTACCCGAAATTTAAAATCGGGTATCGGGTACCCGAAATTTAAAATCGGGTATCGGGTACCCGAAATTGGAAATCGGGTACCCGAAATTGAAAATCGGGTACCCAAATACCCGAAGTTGGAAATCGGGTACCCGAAATTGGAAATCGTGTACCCGAAATTGGAAATCGGGTATCGGGTACCCGAAATTGGAAATCGGGTACCCGAAATTGAAAATCGGGTACCCAAATACCCGAAGTTGGAAATCGGGTACCCGAAATTGGAAATCGGGTACCCGAATTTGGAAATCGGGTATCGGGTAACCGAATTTGGAAATCGGGTACCCGAAATTGAAAATCAGGTACCCGAAATTTAAAATCGGGTATTGGGTACCCGAAATTTAAAGTCGGGTATCGGGTACCCGAAATTGGAAATCGGGTACCCGAAATTTAAAATCGGGTACCCGAAATTGGGAATCGGGTACCCAAATACCTTAAATTGGAAATCGGGTACCCGAAATTGGAAATCGGGTACCCGAAATTAAAAATGGGGAAGTTTGGGTACCCGAAATTGGAAATGGGGTACCCGAAATTTCAAAGCGGGTATTTGGGTACCCGAAATTGGAAATCGGGTACCTGAAATTGGAAATCGGGTACCCGAAATTGAACATCGGGTACCCGAAATTGGGAATCGGATACCCGGAATTTAAAATCGGGTATCGGGTACCCGAAATTGGAAATCGGGTACCCGAAATTTAAAATCGGGTACCCGAAATTGGGAATCGGGTACCCAAATACCTTAAGTTGGAAATCGGGTACCCGAAATTGGAAATCGGGTACCCGAAATTAAAAATGGGGAAGTTTGGGTACCCGAAATTGTAAATGGGGTACCCGAAATTTCAAAGCGGGTATTTGGGTACCCGAAATTGGAAATCGGGTACCCGAAATTGAAAATCGGGTACCCGAAATTGAAAATCGGGTACCCGGAATTTAAAATCGGGTATCGGGTACCCGAAATTGGAAATCGGGTACCCGAAATTGAAAATCGGGTACCCAAATACCCGAAATTGGAAATCGGGTACCCGAAATTGAAAATTGGGTACCCGAAATTGAAAATAGGGTATCGGCTACCCGAAATTTTGAATCGGGTACCCAAATATCCGAAGTTGGAAATCGGGTACCCGAAATTTAAAATCGGGTATCGGGTACCCGAAATATCAAATCGGGTACCCGAAATTTGAAATCGGGTATCGGGTACCCGAAATTGGAAATCGGGTACCCGAAATTGAAAATCAGGTACCCGAAATTTAAAATCGGGTATCGGGTACCCGAAATTTAAAATCGGGTATCGGGTACCCGAAATGGAAAATCGGGTACCCGAAATTTAAAATCGGGTATCTTCTTCTTCTTCTTCTTGTGGCGCTACAGTCCGGGGTGGACCTGGGCCTCAACCAACATGCCTCTCCAGCCAGCACGATCTTTCGCCAGCTGTCTCCAGTTGCGCACTCCAAGTTGGTTGAGGTCCTTCTCCACTTGTGTGCGCCACTTCAGTCTAGGCCGTCCTCTGTTGCGTTGTCCCAATGGCTCGGATTCAAAGACTTTTCGGGCCGGAGCAGTGGTGTCCATACGCTCTACATGGCCTAGCCATCTTAAGCGTTGTATCCGTAGACGCTTAACCAGGCGCATGTCGCTGTACAGCCTATAGAGTTCGTCATTAAATCTTCTCCTCCAGATGCCATCAACGCAAACAGGACCAAAAATCGCACGCAAAACTTTTCTCTCAAAAAGACTAAGGGCTTCCTCATCCGCCTTTGCTAACGTCCAAGATTCTGCGCCATATAGTAGGACGGGGATGATCAAGCTGTTATATAAAGCCAGTTTAGTCCTTCGAGAGAGGGCTTTATTACTCAATTGCCTCTTGAGCCCAAAGAAACAGCGGTTGGCAAGAGTGATTCTGCGTTTGATTTCGGTACTGATGTTGTTGTCCCTGTTTACCGCGGAGCCGAGATAGACGAAGTCCTTGAATACCTCGAAGTTTCTGCTGCCTAGTGTGACGCTCCGTCCGAGACGTCGATGTTGTGTGTCCTTCCTTGATGACAGCATGTACTTCGTTTTGCCCTCATTTACCGCAAGACCCATTTTGGCCGCTTCCGCTTCAATGCCAGCAAACGCCTCATTGACGGCTCGCTGTGTTCGTCCAATCACGTCAGTGTCATCAGCGTAAGCTAACAATTGAACTGACTTCTGAAAGATCGTGCCTCTGGTGTTGACTTGTGAGTTACGCACGATCTTCTCGAGGATGATGTTAAAGAAGTCACATGACAGTGCGTCGCCTTGTCTAAAACCTTTTTTGACATTGAAGGTCTCGGTGAGTTCGGTACCGACCTTGACGGAGCAGCGAGAGTTCTCCATCGTCATCCTACACAATCTGACGAGTTTGGTAGGAATGCCAAAACTAGACATGGCACTGTATAGCTCGTCTCTATGCACACTGTCATATGCAGCCTTGAAATCGACGAATAGGTGGTGGGTGTCAATTTGCATTTCTTGGGTCTTTTCCAGGATCTACCGTAATGTGAAGATCTGGTCTATTGTGGACTTCCCTGGTCTGAAACCACACTGATAGGGACCTATCAGGTCATGGACAAATGGTTTCAGACGCTCACACAATACGGCAGAGAGGATCTTGTATGCGATGTTCAGGAGACTAATCCCTCTGTAGTTGGCGCAGTCAAAGGGGTCTCCTTTTTTGTGAACCGGGCAAACGACGCTGAGATTCCACTCATCGGGCATGCTTTCCTCCGACCATATCTTACAGATGAGCTGGTGCATGCGCCCAACCAGGTCATCTCCAGCTGCTTTAAATAGTTCTGCGGACAGTCCGTCCGCTCCAGCAGCTTTGTTCGACTTTAGCTTGGATATTGCTATCTTCACCTCGTCTAAGTCGGGGAGACGGAATGCTTGTCTATCATCGTCCAAATTGAGTGGAACATTCTGCGTAACAGCGGGATTTGGGTCGTCATCGCCGTTTAGGAGTTTGCAGAAATGATCCTTCCAGATTCTCAGCACAGACTGCGACTCTACTACTAGTTGTCCATTTTGGTCCCGGCAGGCCTTGGTCCGAACCTTGTATCCTCCGGATAGCTGTTTTACCTTTCGGTAAAACTTTCGGACTTCATTCCTGCCAAAGCACCTTTCCATTTCCTCGACCGCGCGCTTCTCATGCTCCTTCTTTTTCCTTCTGAGAAGCCGGTGCTCTTCCCTTCTTCTCTGTTCGTAGAGTTCACGAACAGCTCGCGTTGTTTGATGCAGCGTTGCCTTATAGGCGTCTTGTTTAGCTGCGTGCGCTTGCCTGCACTCGTCGTCAAACCATGGGTTCCTTCTGGGTGGTGACGTGAAACCCAGCACATCAGTGGCAGCTTCTTTGATGGCTTCTTGACAACGTTTCCATTCTTCTTCTATGCTTAGTGCAGGAAGCGTCGAACTCTGGGCGAGTTTCCGGGAGACTCGGTCGGCAAAGTTCCCAGCAATCAGCTGCGATTGTAGCTTTTCGACGTCAAACCGTTTTGGCCTTTCTCGACTCCGTTGCTCTCTCGATATCCGGGTTCTTACCTTGGCTACAACAAGGTGATGATCCGAGTCAATGTTTGCACCTCGGAAGGTTCGGACATCGAGAATACTGGAGGAGTGTCTGACGTCGATCGCAACGTGATCAATCTGGTTGACGGTTGATTGATCAGGAGATCGCCAGGTTCCTTTGTGAATGTTCAGGTGTGGGAACCGCGTGCTAGCCACAGAGAGGTTTCGCCCCGAGGCGAAGTCCAACAGCCTGAGTCCGTTTCCGGATGTGTTGTCGTGCAGGCTGTGCTTACCGATGACTCCAGCAAAGATGTCCTCCTTTCCCAGCTGAGCGTTGAAATCTCCTAGAACGATCTTGGTGTCATAGCTGGGGCATCGATCGTATGTTCTTTCTAGGAGATCATAGAAGTCATCCTTGATGTTGTCATCCTTCTCCTCTGTCGGGGCGTGAGCGCATATTATGCTGATGTTCCCGAATTTAGCCTTGGTGCGGATTGTCATGAGGCGCTCGCTGACTGGGTCGTAGCTCAAGACTTTTTGCCTAAGTCTGCCTCGAACAACAAATCCGCATCCGAATAAGCGCTGCCTTCTCTCTCTATAGCAATTGCTGTAGTAGATATCGCAGTTCTTCATCGCTTTTATGCCAGGCCCATCCCATCGCACTTCCTGGATGGCGGTTATGTCAGCTTTGTAGCTGTCAAGGGAATCCGCAAGTTGTTCGGCTGCACGTGGCCTATTAAGGGACCTCACATTCCACGTGCAAAACCGAAAATCGTTGTCCTTTAAACGTTTGCTGGGGTCGTCAACAGTTAATCCGTCCTTATCCGAGGCATATCGGTTTTTCTGAACTATTTTTCTTTTTTACGTGGTAAGGAAGTTACCCTCACGCACAACCCACAGACTGGTAGGCCAGGCCCATTATTTAAATCCTCGGGCAGAGGGGGTCGCTGCATACATTAGTTCACCATACAACGGGTGTTGTGATGGCTATCCAGGGGGCGCCGCTTGGAGGCTGTATGTCAACTTGACCTGTGCACTAACGAGAATTGCCTTGGCAGCTCGCCATGTTGAGCGCAATCAACGACGTTACCTCGCGTGCATAGGCCCATGCCTATGCATGGGTATCGGGTACCCGAAATTGAAAATCGGGTACCCAAATACCCGAAGTTGGAAATCGGGTACCCGAAATTGGAAATCGGTTACCCGAAATTTGAAATCGGGTATCGGGTACCCGAAATTGGAAATCGAGTACCCGAAATTGAAAATCGGGTACCCAAATACCGGAAGTTGGAAATCGGGTACCCGAAATTGGATATCGGGTACCCGAAATTTGAAATCGGGTATCGGGTACCCGAAATTGGAAATCGGGTACCCGAAATTGGAAATCGGGTACCCGAAATTTGAAATCGGGTATCGGGTACCCGAAATTGGAAATCGGGTACCCGAAATTGGAAATCGGGTACCCGAAAATTGAAATCGGGTATCGGGTACCCGAAATTGGAAATCGGGTACCCGAAATTGGAAATCGGGTACCCAAATACCCGAAATTGGAAATCGGGTACCCGAAATTAGAAATCGGGTACCCGAATTTGAAAATCGGGTACCCGAAATTTTAAATCGGGTATCGCGTACCCGAAATTGGAAATCGGGTACCCGAAATTGAAAATCGGGTACCCAAATACCCGAAGTTGGAAATCGGGTACCCGAAATTGGAAATCGGGTACCCGAAATTGGAAATCGGGTACCCGAAATTTAAAATTGGGTATCGGGTACCCGAAATTGGAAATCGGGTACCAGAAATTGAAAATCGGGTACCCAAATACCCGAAGTTTGAAATCGGGTACCCGAAATTGGAAATCGGGTACCCAAAATTTGAAATCGGGTATCGGGTACCCGAAATTGGAAATCGGGTACCCGAAATTGGAAATCGGGTACCCGAAATTGAAAATCAGGTACCCGAAATTTAAAATCGGGTATCGGGTACCCGAAATTTAAAATCGGGTATCGTGTACCCGAAATTGGAAATCGGGTACCCGAAATTTGAAATCGGGTATCGGGTACCCGAAATTGGAAATCGGGTACCCAAATACCTTAAGTTGGAAATCGGGTACCCGAAATTGGAAATCGGGTACCCGAAATTAAAAATGGTTAAGTTTGGGTACCCGAAATTGGAAATCGGGTACCCGAAATTTAAAATCGGGTATCGGGTACCCGAAATTTAAAATCGGGTATCGTGTACCCGAAATTGGAAATCGGGTACCCGAAATTTGAAATCGGGTATCGGTTACCCGAAATTGGAAATCGGGTACTCAAATACCTTAAGTTGGAAATCGGGTACCCGAAATTGGTAATCGGGTACCCGAAATTAAAAATGGTTATGTTTGGGTACCCGAAATTGGAAATCGGGTACCCGAAATTTCAAATCGGGTATTTGGGTACCCGAAATTGGAAATCGGGTACCCGAAATTGGAAATCGGGTACCCGAAATTAAAAATCGGGTATCGGGTACCCGAAATTGGAAATCGGGTACCCGAAATTTAAAATCGGGTATCGGGTACCCGAAATTGGATATCGGGTACCCGAAATTTAAAATCGGGTACCCGAAATTAAAAATCGGGTATTTGGGTACCCGAAATTGGAAATCGGGAACCTGAAATTGGGAATCGGGTACCCAAATACCCGAAATTGAAAATCGGGTACCCGAAATTTAAAATCGGGTATGGGGTACCCGAAATTGGGAATCGGGTACCCAAATAACCGAAGTTGGAAATCGGGTACCCGAAATTGAAAATCGGGTACCCAAATACCCGAAGTTGGAAATCGGGTACCCGAAATTGGAAATCGGGTACCCGAAATTGAAAATCAGGTACCCGAAATTTAAAATCGGGTATCGGGTACCCGAAATTTAAAATCGGGTATCGGGTACCCGAAATTGCTAATCGGGTACCCAAATACCTTAAGTTGGAAATCGGGTACCCGAAATTGGAAATCGGGTACCCGAAATTGGAAATCGGGTACCCGGAATTTGAAATCGGGTATCGGGTACCCGAAATTGGAAATCGGGTAAACGAAATTGAAAATCGGGTACCCAAATACCCTAAGTTGGAAATCGGGTACCCGAAATTGGAAATCGGGTACCCGAAATTGGAAATCGGGTACCCGAAATTGGAAATCGGGTACCCGAAATTTGAAATCAGGTATCGGGTACCCGAAATTGGAAATCGGGTACCCGAAATAGGAAATCGGGTATCGGGTACCCGAAATTGGGAATCGGGTACCCGAAATTGAAAATCAGGTACCCGAAATTTAAAATCGGGTATCGGGTACCAGAAATTTAAAATCGGGTATCGGGTACCCGAAATTGGAAATCGTGTACCCGAAATTTAAAATCGGGTACCCGAAATTGGGAATCGGGTACCCAAATACCTTAAGTTGGAAATCGGGTACCCGAAATTGGAAATCGGGTACCCGAAATTAAAAATGGGGAAGTTTGGGTACCCGAAATTGGAAATCGGGTACCCGAAATTTCAAATCGGGTATTTGGGTACCCGAAATTGGAAATCGGGTACCTGAAATTGGAAATCGGGTACCTGAAATTGAAAATCGGGTACCCAAATACCCGAAGTTGGAAATCGGGTACCCGAAATTGGAAATCGGGTACCCGAAATTGGAAGTCGGGTACCCGAAATTTAAAATCGGGTATCGGGTAACCGAAACTGGAAATCGGGTACCCGAAATTGAAAATCGGGTACCCAAATACCCGATGTTGGAAATCGGGTACCCGAAATTGGAAGTCGGGTACCCGAAATTTGAAATCGGGTATTGGGTACCCGAAATTGGAAATCGGGTACCCAAAATTGAAAATCAGGTACCCGAAATTTAAAATCGGGTATCGGGTACCCGAAATTTAAAATCGGGTATCGGGTACCCGAAATTGGAAATCGGGTACCCGAAATTGGAAATCGGGTACCCGAAATTTAAAATTGGGTATCGGGTACCCGAAATTTCAAATCGGGTACCCGAAATTTGAAATCGGGTATCGGGTACCCGAAATTGGAAATCGGGTACCCGAAATTGAAAATCAGGTACCCGAAATTTAAAATCGGGTATCGGGTACCCGAAATTTAAAATCGGGTATCGGGTACCCGAAATTGGAAATCGGGTACCCGAAATTGAAAATCGGGTAACCGAAATTTAAAATCGGGTATCGGGTACCCGAAATTGGAAATCGGGTACCCGAAATTGAAAATCGGGTACCCAAATACCCGAAGTTGGAAATCGGGTACCCGAAATTGGAAATCGGGTACCCGAAATTTGAAATCGGTATCGGGTACCCGAAATTGGAAATCGGGTACCCGAAATTGAAAATCGGGTACCCAAATACCGGAAGTTGGAAATCGGGTACCCGAAATTGGAAATCGGGTACCCGAAATTGGAAATCGGGTACCCGAAATTGGAAATCGGGTACCCGAAATTGGAAATCGGGTACCCGTAATTTAAAATCGGGTATCGGGTACCCGAAATTGGAAATCGGGTACCTGAAATTGAAAATCGGGTAGCCAAATACCGGAAGTTGGAAATCGGGTACCCGAAATTGGAAATCGGGTACCCGAAATTGGAAATCGGGTACCCGAAATTGGAAATCGGGTACCCGAAATTGGAAATCGGGTACCCGTAATTTAAAATCGGGTATCCGGTACCCGAAATTGGAAATCGGGTACCTGAAATTGAAAATCGGGTACCCAAATACCCGAAGTTGGAAATCGGGTACCCGAAATTGGAAATCGGGTACCCGAAATTGAAAATCGGGTATCGGGGAAGGAAGGACACACAACATCGACGTCTCGGACGGAGCGTCACACTAGGCAGCAGAAACTTCGAGGTATTCAAGGACTTCGTCTATCTCGGCTCCGCGGTAAACAGGGACAACAACATCAGTACCGAAATCAAACGCAGAATCACTCTTGCCAACCGCTGTTTCTTTGGGCTCAAGAGGCAATTGAGTAATAAAGCCCTCTCTCGAAGGACTAAACTGGCTTTATATAACAGCTTGATCATCCCCGTCCTACTATATGGCGCAGAATCTTGGACGTTAGCAAAGGCGGATGAGGAAGCCCTTAGTCTTTTTGAGAGAAAAGTTTTGCGTGCGATTTTTGGTCCTGTTTGCGTTGATGGCATCTGGAGGAGAAGATTTAATGACGAACTCTATAGGCTGTACAGCGACATGCGCCTGGTTAAGCGTCTACGGATACAACGCTTAAGATGGCTAGGCCATGTAGAGCGTATGGACACCACTGCTCCGGCCCGAAAAGTCTTTGAATCCGAGCCATTGGGACAACGCAACAGAGGACGGCCTAGACTGAAGTGGCGCACACAAGTGGAGAAGGACCTCAACCAACTTGGAGTGCGCAACTGGAGACAGCTGGCGAAAGATCGTGCTGGCTGGAGAGGCATGTTGGTTGAGGCCCAGGTCCACCCCGGACTGTAGCGCCACAAGAAGAAGAAGATACCCGATTTTAAATTTCGGGTACCCGATTTTCCATTTCGGGTACCCGATACCCGATTTTAAATTTCGGGTACCCGATACCCGATTTTAAATTTCGGGTACCTGATTTTCAATTTCGGGTATTTGGGTACCCGATTTTCAATTTCGGGTACCCGATTTCCAATTTCGGGTACCCGATACCCGATTTTAAATTCCGGGTACCCGATTTTCAATTTCGGGTACCCGATTTTCAATTTCGGGTACCCGATTTCCAATTTCGGGTACCCAAATACCCGCTTTGAAATTTCGGGTACCCCATTTACAATTTCGGGTACCCAAACTTCCCCATTTTTAATTTCGGGTACCCGATTTCCAATTTCGGGTACCCGATTTCCAACTTAAGGTATTTGGGTACCCGATTCCCAATTTCGAGTACCCGATTTTAAATTTCGGGTACCCGATTTCCAATTTCGGGTACCCGATACCCGATTTTAAATTCCGGGTATCCGATTCCCAATTTCGGGTACCCGATGTTCAATTTCGGGTACCCGATTTCCAATTTCAGGTACCCGATTTCCAATTTCGGGTACCCAAATACCCGCTTTGAAATTTCGGGTACCCCATTTCCAATTTCGGGTACCCAAACTTCCCCATTTTTAATTTCGGGTACCCGATTTCCAATTTCGGGTACCCGATTTCCAATTTAAGGTATTTGGGTACCCGATTCCCAATTTCGGGTACCCGATTTTAAATTTCGGGTACCCGATTTCCAATTTCGGGTACCCGATACCCGACTTTAAATTTCGGGTACCCAATACCCGATTTTAAATTTCGGGTACCTGATTTTCAATTTCGGGTACCCGATTTCCAAATTCGGTTACCCGATACCCGATTTCCAAATTCGGGTACCCGATTTCCAATTTCGGGAACCCGATTTCCAACTTCGGGTATTTGGGTACCCGATTTTCAATTTCGGGTACCCGATTTCCAATTTCGGGTACCCGATACCCGATTTCCAATTTCGGGTACACGATTTCCAATTTCGGGTACCCGATTTCCAACTTCGGGTATTTGGGTACCCGATTTTCAATTTCGGGTACCCGATTTCCAATTTCGGGTACCCGATACCCGATTTTAAATTTCGGGTACCCGATACCCGATTTTAAATTTCGGGTACCCGATTTGAAATTTCGGGTACCCGATTTCCAATTTCGGGTACCCGATACCCGATTTTAAATTTCGGGTACCCGATTCCCAATTTCGGGTACCCGATTTCCAATTTCGGGCACCCGATTTCCAATTTCGGGTACCCGATACCCGATTTCCAATTTCGGGTACCCGATTTCCAACTTCGGGTATTTGGGTACCCGATTCCCAATTTCGGGTACCCGATACCCGATTTTCAATTTCGGGTACCCGATTTGAAATTTCGGGTACCCGATTTCCAATTTCGGGTACCCGATACCCGATTTTAAATTTCGGGTACCCGATTCCCAATTTCGGGTACCCGATTCCCAATTTCGGGTACCCGATACCCGATTTTCAATTTCGGGTACCCGATTTCCAATTTCGGGTACCCGATTTCCAACTTCGGGTATTTGGGTACCCGATTTTCAATTTCAGGTACCCGATTTCCAATTTCGGGTACCCGATACCCGATTTTAAATTACGGGTACCCGATTTCCAATTTCGGGTACCCGATTTCCAATTTCGGGTACCCGATTTCCAATTTCGGGTACCCGATTTCCAATTTCGGGTACCCGATTTCCAACTTCGGGTATTTGGGTACCCGATTTTCAATTTCAGGTACCCGATTTCCAATTTCGGGTACCCGATACCCGATTTTAAATTACGGGTACCCGATTTCCAATTTCGGGTACCCGATTTCCAATTTCGGGTACCCGATTTCCAATTTCGGGTACCCGATTTCCAATTTCGGGTACCCGATTTCCAACTTCCGGTATTTGGGTACCCGATTTTCAATTTCGGGTACCCGATTTCCAATTTCGGGTACCCGATACCGATTTCAAATTTCGGGTACCCGATTTCCAATTTCGGGTACCCGATTTCCAACTTCGGGTATTTGGGTACCCGATTTTCAATTTCGGGTACCCGATTTCCAATTTCGGGTACCCGATACCCGATTTTAAATTTCGGTTACCCGATTTTCAATTTCGGGTACCCGATTTCCAATTTCGGGTACCCGATACCCGATTTTAAATTTCGGGTACCCGATACCCGATTTTAAATTTCGGGTACCTGATTTTCAATTTCGGGTACCCGATTTCCAATTTCGGGTACCCGATACCCGATTTCAAATTTCGGGTACCCGATTTGAAATTTCCCGAAATTTAAAATTGGGTATCGGGTACCCGAAATTTCAAATCGGGTACCCGAAATTTGAAATCGGGTATCGGGTACCCGAAATTGGAAATCGGGTACCCGAAATTGAAAATCAGGTACCCGAAATTTAAAATCGGGTATCGGGTACCCGAAATTTAAAATCGGGTATCGGGTACCCGAAATTGGAAATCGGGTACCCGAAATTGAAAATCGGGTAACCGAAATTTAAAATCGGGTATCGGGTACCCGAAATTGGAAATCGGGTACCCGAAATTGAAAATCGGGTACCCAAATACCCGAAGTTGGAAATCGGGTACCCGAAATTGGAAATCGGGTACCCGAAATTTGAAATCGGTATCGGGTACCCGAAATTGGAAATCGGGTACCCGAAATTGAAAATCGGGTACCCAAATACCGGAAGTTGGAAATCGGGTACCCGAAATTGGAAATCGGGTACCCGAAATTGAAAATCGGGTACCCGAAATTGGAAATCGGGTACCCGAAATTGGAAATCGGGTACCCGAAATTGGAAATCGGGTACCCGAAATTGGAAATCGGGTACCCGTAATTTAAAATCGGGTATCGGGTACCCGAAATTGGAAATCGGGTACCTGAAATTGAAAATCGGGTACCCAAATACCCGAAGTTGGAAATCGGGTACCCGAAATTGGAAATCGGGTACCCGAAATTGGATATCGGGTACCTGAAATTGAAAATCGGGTACCCAAATACCCGAAGTTGGAAATCGGGTACCCGAAATTGGAAATCGGGTACCCGAAATTGAAAATCGGGTATCGGGTACCCGAAATTGGGAATCGGGTACCCGAAATTGGGAATCGGGTACCCGAAATTTAAAATCGGGTATCGGGTACCCGAAATTGGAAATCGGGTACCCGAAATTTCAAATCGGGTACCCGAAATTGAAAATCGGGTATCGGGTACCCGAAATTGGGAATCGGGTACCCAAATACCCGAAGTTGGAAATCGGGTACCCGAAATTGGAAATCGGGTATCGGGTACCCTAAATTGGAAATCGGGTGCCCGAAATTGGAAATCGGGTACCCGAAATTGGGAATCGGGTACCCGAAATTTAAAATCGGGTATCGGGTACCCGAAATTGGAAATCGGGTACCCGAAATTTCAAATCGGGTACCCGAAATTTAAAATCGGGTATCGGGTACCCGAAATTTAAAATCGGGTATCGGGTACCCGAAATTGGAAATCGGGTACCCGAAATTGAAAATCGGGTACCCAAATACCCGAAGTTGGAAATCGGGTACCCGAAATTGGAAATCGTGTACCCGAAATTGGAAATCGGGTATCGGGTACCCGAAATTGGAAATCGGGTACCCGAAATTGAAAATCGGGTACCCAAATACCCGAAGTTGGAAATCGGGTACCCGAAATTGGAAATCGGGTACCCGAATTTGGAAATCGGGTATCGGGTAACCGAATTTGGAAATCGGGTACCCGAAATTGAAAATCAGGTACCCGAAATTTAAAATCGGGTATTGGGTACCCGAAATTTAAAGTCGGGTATCGGGTACCCGAAATTGGAAATCGGGTACCCGAAATTTAAAATCGGGTACCCGAAATTGGGAATCGGGTACCCAAATACCTTAAATTGGAAATCGGGTACCCGAAATTGGAAATCGGGTACCCGAAATTAAAAATGGGGAAGTTTGGGTACCCGAAATTGGAAATGGGGTACCCGAAATTTCAAAGCGGGTATTTGGGTACCCGAAATTGGAAATCGGGTACCTGAAATTGGAAATCGGGTACCCGAAATTGAACATCGGGTACCCGAAATTGGGAATCGGATACCCGGAATTTAAAATCGGGTATCGGGTACCCGAAATTGGAAATCGGGTACCCGAAATTTAAAATCGGGTACCCGAAATTGGGAATCGGGTACCCAAATACCTTAAGTTGGAAATCGGGTACCCGAAATTGGAAATCGGGTACCCGAAATTAAAAATGGGGAAGTTTGGGTACCCGAAATTGTAAATGGGGTACCCGAAATTTCAAAGCGGGTATTTGGGTACCCGAAATTGGAAATCGGGTACCCGAAATTGGAAATCGGGTACCCGAAATTGAAAATCGGGTACCCGGAATTTAAAATCGGGTATCGGGTACCCGAAATTGGAAATCGGGTACCCGAAATTGAAAATCGGGTACCCAAATACCCGAAATTGGAAATCGGGTACCCGAAATTGAAAATTGGGTACCCGAAATTGAAAATAGGGTATCGGCTACCCGAAATTGGGAATCGGGTACCCAAATATCCGAAGTTGGAAATCGGGTACCCGAAATTTAAAATCGGGTATCGGGTACCCGAAATATCAAATCGGGTACCCGAAATTTGAAATCGGGTATCGGGTACCCGAAATTGGAAATCGGGTACCCGAAATTGAAAATCAGGTACCCGAAATTTAAAATCGGGTATCGGGTACCCGAAATTTAAAATCGGGTATCGGGTACCCGAAATGGAAAATCGGGTACCCGAAATTTAAAATCGGGTATCTTCTTCTTCTTCTTCTTGTGGCGCTACAGTCCGGGGTGGACCTGGGCCTCAACCAACATGCCTCTCCAGCCAGCACGATCTTTCGCCAGCTGTCTCCAGTTGCGCACTCCAAGTTGGTTGAGGTCCTTCTCCACTTGTGTGCGCCACTTCAGTCTAGGCCGTCCTCTGTTGCGTTGTCCCAATGGCTCGGATTCAAAGACTTTTCGGGCCGGAGCAGTGGTGTCCATACGCTCTACATGGCCTAGCCATCTTAAGCGTTGTATCCGTAGACGCTTAACCAGGCGCATGTCGCTGTACAGCCTATAGAGTTCGTCATTAAATCTTCTCCTCCAGATGCCATCAACGCAAACAGGACCAAAAATCGCACGCAAAACTTTTCTCTCAAAAAGACTAAGGGCTTCCTCATCCGCCTTTGCTAACGTCCAAGATTCTGCGCCATATAGTAGGACGGGGATGATCAAGCTGTTATATAAAGCCAGTTTAGTCCTTCGAGAGAGGGCTTTATTACTCAATTGCCTCTTGAGCCCAAAGAAACAGCGGTTGGCAAGAGTGATTCTGCGTTTGATTTCGGTACTGATGTTGTTGTCCCTGTTTACCGCGGAGCCGAGATAGACGAAGTCCTTGAATACCTCGAAGTTTCTGCTGCCTAGTGTGACGCTCCGTCCGAGACGTCGATGTTGTGTGTCCTTCCTTGATGACAGCATGTACTTCGTTTTGCCCTCATTTACCGCAAGACCCATTTTGGCCGCTTCCGCTTCAATGCCAGCAAACGCCTCATTGACGGCTCGCTGTGTTCGTCCAATCACGTCAGTGTCATCAGCGTAAGCTAACAATTGAACTGACTTCTGAAAGATCGTGCCTCTGGTGTTGACTTGTGAGTTACGCACGATCTTCTCGAGGATGATGTTAAAGAAGTCACATGACAGTGCGTCGCCTTGTCTAAAACCTTTTTTGACATTGAAGGTCTCGGTGAGTTCGGTACCGACCTTGACGGAGCAGCGAGAGTTCTCCATCGTCATCCTACACAATCTGACGAGTTTGGTAGGAATGCCAAAACTAGACATGGCACTGTATAGCTCGTCTCTATGCACACTGTCATATGCAGCCTTGAAATCGACGAATAGGTGGTGGGTGTCAATTTGCATTTCTTGGGTCTTTTCCAGGATCTACCGTAATGTGAAGATCTGGTCTATTGTGGACTTCCCTGGTCTGAAACCACACTGATAGGGACCTATCAGGTCATGGACAAATGGTTTCAGACGCTCACACAATACGGCAGAGAGGATCTTGTATGCGATGTTCAGGAGACTAATCCCTCTGTAGTTGGCGCAGTCAAAGGGGTCTCCTTTTTTGTGAACCGGGCAAACGACGCTGAGATTCCACTCATCGGGCATGCTTTCCTCCGACCATATCTTACAGATGAGCTGGTGCATGCGCCCAACCAGGTCATCTCCAGCTGCTTTAAATAGTTCTGCGGACAGTCCGTCCGCTCCAGCAGCTTTGTTCGACTTTAGCTTGGATATTGCTATCTTCACCTCGTCTAAGTCGGGGAGACGGAATGCTTGTCTATCATCGTCCAAATTGAGTGGAACATTCTGCGTAACAGCGGGATTTGGGTCGTCATCGCCGTTTAGGAGTTTGCAGAAATGATCCTTCCAGATTCTCAGCACAGACTGCGACTCTACTACTAGTTGTCCATTTTGGTCCCGGCAGGCCTTGGTCCGAACCTTGTATCCTCCGGATAGCTGTTTTACCTTTCGGTAAAACTTTCGGACTTCATTCCTGCCAAAGCACCTTTCCATTTCCTCGACCGCGCGCTTCTCATGCTCCTTCTTTTTCCTTCTGAGAAGCCGGTGCTCTTCCCTTCTTCTCTGTTCGTAGAGTTCACGAACAGCTCGCGTTGTTTGATGCAGCGTTGCCTTATAGGCGTCTTGTTTAGCTGCGTGCGCTTGCCTGCACTCGTCGTCAAACCATGGGTTCCTTCTGGGTGGTGACGTGAAACCCAGCACATCAGTGGCAGCTTCTTTGATGGCTTCTTGACAACGTTTCCATTCTTCTTCTATGCTTAGTGCAGGAAGCGTCGAACTCTGGGCGAGTTTCCGGGAGACTCGGTCGGCAAAGTTCCCAGCAATCAGCTGCGATTGTAGCTTTTCGACGTCAAACCGTTTTGGCCTTTCTCGACTCCGTTGCTCTCTCGATATCCGGGTTCTTACCTTGGCTACAACAAGGTGATGATCCGAGTCAATGTTTGCACCTCGGAAGGTTCGGACATCGAGAATACTGGAGGAGTGTCTGACGTCGATCGCAACGTGATCAATCTGGTTGACGGTTGATTGATCAGGAGATCGCCAGGTTCCTTTGTGAATGTTCAGGTGTGGGAACCGCGTGCTAGCCACAGAGAGGTTTCGCCCCGAGGCGAAGTCCAACAGCCTGAGTCCGTTTCCGGATGTGTTGTCGTGCAGGCTGTGCTTACCGATGACTCCAGCAAAGATGTCCTCCTTTCCCAGCTGAGCGTTGAAATCTCCTAGAACGATCTTGGTGTCATAGCTGGGGCATCGATCGTATGTTCTTTCTAGGAGATCATAGAAGTCATCCTTGATGTTGTCATCCTTCTCCTCTGTCGGGGCGTGAGCGCATATTATGCTGATGTTCCCGAATTTAGCCTTGGTGCGGATTGTCATGAGGCGCTCGCTGACTGGGTCGTAGCTCAAGACTTTTTGCCTAAGTCTGCCTCGAACAACAAATCCGCATCCGAATAAGCGCTGCCTTCTCTCTCTATAGCAATTGCTGTAGTAGATATCGCAGTTCTTCATCGCTTTTATGCCAGGCCCATCCCATCGCACTTCCTGGATGGCGGTTATGTCAGCTTTGTAGCTGTCAAGGGAATCCGCAAGTTGTTCGGCTGCACGTGGCCTATTAAGGGACCTCACATTCCACGTGCAAAACCGAAAATCGTTGTCCTTTAAACGTTTGCTGGGGTCGTCAACAGTTAATCCGTCCTTATCCGAGGCATATCGGTTTTTCTGAACTATTTTTCTTTTTTACGTGGTAAGGAAGTTACCCTCACGCACAACCCACAGACTGGTAGGCCAGGCCCATTATTTAAATCCTCGGGCAGAGGGGGTCGCTGCATACATTAGTTCACCATACAACGGGTGTTGTGATGGCTATCCAGGGGGCGCCGCTTGGAGGCTGTATGTCAACTTGACCTGTGCACTAACGAGAATTGCCTTGGCAGCTCGCCATGTTGAGCGCAATCAACGACGTTACCTCGCGTGCATAGGCCCATGCCTATGCATGGGTATCGGGTACCCGAAATTGAAAATCGGGTACCCAAATACCCGAAGTTGGAAATCGGGTACCCGAAATTGGAAATCGGTTACCCGAAATTTGAAATCGGGTATCGGGTACCCGAAATTGGAAATCGAGTACCCGAAATTGAAAATCGGGTACCCAAATACCGGAAGTTGGAAATCGGGTACCCGAAATTGGATATCGGGTACCCGAAATTGGAAATCGGGTACCCGAAATTGAAAATCGGGTACCCAAATACCCGAAATTGGAAATCGGGTACCCGAAATTGAAAATTGGGTACCCGAAATTGAAAATAGGGTATCGGCTACCCGAAATTGGGAATCGGGTACCCAAATACCCGAAGTTGGAAATCGGGTACCCGAAATTTAAAATCGGGTATCGGGTACCCGAAATATCAAATCGGGTACCCGAAATTTGAAATCGGGTATCGGGTACCCGAAATTGGAAATCGGGTACCCGAAATTGGGAATCGGGTACCCAAATATCTTAAGTTGGAAATCGGGTACCCGAAATTGGAAATCGGGTACCCGAAATTAAAAATGGGGAAGTTTGGGTACCCGAAATTGTAAATGGGGTACCCGAAATTTCAAAGCGGGTATTTGGGTACCCGAAATTGGAAATCGGGTACCCGAAATTGAAAATCGGGTACCCGAAATTGAAAATCGGGTACCCGGAATTTAAAATCGGGTATCGGGTACCCGAAATTGGAAATCGGGTACCCGAAATTGAAAATCGGGTACCCAAATACCCGAAATTGGAAATCGGGTACCCGAAATTGAAAATTGGGTACCCGAAATTGAAAATAGGGTATCGGCTACCCGAAATTGGGAATCGGGTACCCAAATACCCGAAGTTGGAAATCGGGTACCCGAAATTTAAAATCGGGTATCGGGTACCCGAAATATCAAATCGGGTACCCGAAATTTGAAATCGGGTATCGGGTACCCGAAATTGGAAATCGGGTACCCGAAATTGAAAATCAGGTACCCGAAATTTAAAATCGGGTATCGGGTACCCGAAATTTAAAATCGGGTATCGGGTACCCGAAATGGAAAATCGGGTACCCGAAATTTAAAATCGGGTATCTTCTTCTTCTTCTTCTTGTGGCGCTACAGTCCGGGGTGGACCTGGGCCTCAACCAACATGCCTCTCCAGCCAGCACGATCTTTCGCCAGCTGTCTCCAGTTGCGCACTCCAAGTTGGTTGAGGTCCTTCTCCACTTGTGTGCGCCACTTCAGTCTAGGCCGTCCTCTGTTGCGTTGTCCCAATGGCTCGGATTCAAAGACTTTTCGGGCCGGAGCAGTGGTGTCCATACGCTCTACATGGCCTAGCCATCTTAAGCGTTGTATCCGTAGACGCTTAACCAGGCGCATGTCGCTGTACAGCCTATAGAGTTCGTCATTAAATCTTCTCCTCCAGATGCCATCAACGCAAACAGGACCAAAAATCGCACGCAAAACTTTTCTCTCAAAAAGACTAAGGGCTTCCTCATCCGCCTTTGCTAACGTCCAAGATTCTGCGCCATATAGTAGGACGGGGATGATCAAGCTGTTATATAAAGCCAGCTTAGTCCTTCGAGAGAGGGCTTTATTACTCAATTGCCTCTTGAGCCCAAAGAAACAGCGGTTGGCAAGAGTGATTCTGCGTTTGATTTCGGTACTGATGTTGTTGTCCCTGTTTACCGCGGAGCCGAGATAGACGAAGTCCTTGAATACCTCGAAGTTTCTGCTGCCTAGTGTGACGCTCCGTCCGAGACGTCGATGTTGTGTGTCCTTCCTTGATGACAGCATGTACTTCGTTTTGCCCTCATTTACCGCAAGACCCATTTTGGCCGCTTCCGCTTCAATGCCAGCAAACGCCTCATTGACGGCTCGCTGTGTTCGTCCAATCACGTCAGTGTCATCAGCGTAAGCTAACAATTGAACTGACTTCTGAAAGATCGTGCCTCTGGTGTTGACTTGTGAGTTACGCACGATCTTCTCGAGGATGATGTTAAAGAAGTCACATGACAGTGCGTCGCCTTGTCTAAAACCTTTTTTGACATTGAAGGTCTCGGTGAGTTCGGTACCGACCTTGACGGAGCAGCGAGAGTTCTCCATCGTCATCCTACACAATCTGACGAGTTTGGTAGGAATGCCAAAACTAGACATGGCACTGTATAGCTCGTCTCTATGCACACTGTCATATGCAGCCTTGAAATCGACGAATAGGTGGTGGGTGTCAATTTGCATTTCTTGGGTCTTTTCCAGGATCTACCGTAATGTGAAGATCTGGTCTATTGTGGACTTCCCTGGTCTGAAACCACACTGATAGGGACCTATCAGGTCATGGACAAATGGTTTCAGACGCTCACACAATACGGCAGAGAGGATCTTGTATGCGATGTTCAGGAGACTAATCCCTCTGTAGTTGGCGCAGTCAAAGGGGTCTCCTTTTTTGTGAACCGGGCAAACGACGCTGAGATTCCACTCATCGGGCATGCTTTCCTCCGACCATATCTTACAGATGAGCTGGTGCATGCGCCCAACCAGGTCATCTCCAGCTGCTTTAAATAGTTCTGCGGACAGTCCGTCCGCTCCAGCAGCTTTGTTCGACTTTAGCTTGGATATTGCTATCTTCACCTCGTCTAAGTCGGGGAGACGGAATGCTTGTCTATCATCGTCCAAATTGAGTGGAACATTCTGCGTAACAGCGGGATTTGGGTCGTCATCGCCGTTTAGGAGTTTGCAGAAATGATCCTTCCAGATTCTCAGCACAGACTGCGACTCTACTACTAGTTGTCCATTTTGGTCCCGGCAGGCCTTGGTCCGAACCTTGTATCCTCCGGATAGCTGTTTTACCTTTCGGTAAAACTTTCGGACTTCATTCCTGCCAAAGCACCTTTCCATTTCCTCGACCGCGCGCTTCTCATGCTCCTTCTTTTTCCTTCTGAGAAGCCGGTGCTCTTCCCTTCTTCTCTGTTCGTAGAGTTCACGAACAGCTCGCGTTGTTTGATGCAGCGTTGCCTTATAGGCGTCTTGTTTAGCTGCGTGCGCTTGCCTGCACTCGTCGTCAAACCATGGGTTCCTTCTGGGTGGTGACGTGAAACCCAGCACATCAGTGGCAGCTTCTTTGATGGCTTCTTGACAACGTTTCCATTCTTCTTCTATGCTTAGTGCAGGAAGCGTCGAACTCTGGGCGAGTTTCCGGGAGACTCGGTCGGCAAAGTTCCCAGCAATCAGCTGCGATTGTAGCTTTTCGACGTCAAACCGTTTTGGCCTTTCTCGACTCCGTTGCTCTCTCGATATCCGGGTTCTTACCTTGGCTACAACAAGGTGATGATCCGAGTCAATGTTTGCACCTCGGAAGGTTCGGACATCGAGAATACTGGAGGAGTGTCTGACGTCGATCGCAACGTGATCAATCTGGTTGACGGTTGATTGATCAGGAGATCGCCAGGTTCCTTTGTGAATGTTCAGGTGTGGGAACCGCGTGCTAGCCACAGAGAGGTTTCGCCCCGAGGCGAAGTCCAACAGCCTGAGTCCGTTTCCGGATGTGTTGTCGTGCAGGCTGTGCTTACCGATGACTCCAGCAAAGATGTCCTCCTTTCCCAGCTGAGCGTTGAAATCTCCTAGAACGATCTTGGTGTCATAGCTGGGGCATCGATCGTATGTTCTTTCTAGGAGATCATAGAAGTCATCCTTGATGTTGTCATCCTTCTCCTCTGTCGGGGCGTGAGCGCATATTATGCTGATGTTCCCGAATTTAGCCTTGGTGCGGATTGTCATGAGGCGCTCGCTGACTGGGTCGTAGCTCAAGACTTTTTGCCTAAGTCTGCCTCGAACAACAAATCCGCATCCGAATAAGCGCTGCCTTCTCTCTCTATAGCAATTGCTGTAGTAGATATCGCAGTTCTTCATCGCTTTTATGCCAGGCCCATCCCATCGCACTTCCTGGATGGCGGTTATGTCAGCTTTGTAGCTGTCAAGGGCCTCCGCAAGTTGTTCGGCTGCACGTGGCCTATTAAGGGACCTCACATTCCACGTGCAAAACCGAAAATCGTTGTCCTTTAAACGTTTGCTGGGGTCGTCAACAGTTAATCCGTCCTTATCCGAGGCATATCGGTTTTTCTGAACTATTTTTCTTTTTTACGTGGTAAGGAAGTTACCCTCACGCACAACCCACAGACTGGTAGGCCAGGCCCATTATTTAAATCCTCGGGCAGAGGGGGTCGCTGCATACATTAGTTCACCATACAACGGGTGTTGTGATGGCTATCCAGGGGGCGCCGCTTGGAGGCTGTATGTCAACTTGACCTGTGCACTAACGAGAATTGCCTTGGCAGCTCGCCATGTTGAGCGCAATCAACGACGTTACCTCGCGTGCATAGGCCCATGCCTATGCATGGGTATCGGGTACCCGAAATTGAAAATCGGGTACCCAAATACCCGAAGTTGGAAATCGGGTACCCGAAATTGGAAATCGGTTACCCGAAATTTGAAATCGGGTATCGGGTACCCGAAATTGGAAATCGAGTACCCGAAATTGAAAATCGGGTACCCAAATACCGGAAGTTGGAAATCGGGTACCCGAAATTGGAAATCGGGTACCCGAAATTGGAAATCGGGTACCTGAAATTGGAAATCGGGTACCCGAAATTGAACATCGGGTACCCGATATTGGGAATCGGGTACCCAAATACCCGATCTTGGAAATCGGGTACCCGAAATTGGAAATCGGGTACCCGAAATTAAAAATGAGGAAGTTTGGGTACCCGAAATTGGAAATCGGGTACCCGAAATTGAAAATCGGGTACCCAAATACCCGAAGTTGGAAATCGGGTACCCGAAATTGGAAATCGTGTACCCGAAATTGGAAATCGGGTATCGGGTACCCGAAATTGGAAATCGGGTACCCGAAATTGAAAATCGGGTACCCAAATACCGGAAGTTGGAAATCGGGTACCCGAAATTGGAAATCGGGTACCCGAAATTGGAAATCGGGTACCTGAAATTGGAAATCGGGTACCCGAAATTGAACATCGATATTGGGAATCGGGTACCCAAATACCCGATCTTGGAAATCGGGTACCCGAAATTGGAAATCGGGTACCCGAAATTAAAAATGAGGAAGTTTGGGTACCCGAAATTGGAAATCGGGTACCCGAAATTGAAAATCGGGTACCCAAATACCCGAAGTTGGAAATCGGGTACCCGAAATTGGAAATCGTGTACCCGAAATTGGAAATCGGGTATCGGGTACCCGAAATTGGAAATCGGGTACCCGAAATTGAAAATCGGGTACCCAAATACCCGAAGTTGGAAATCGGGTACCCGAAATTGGAAATCGGGTACCCGAAATTGGAAATCGGGTATCGGGTAACCGAAATTGGAAATCGGGTACCCGAAATTGAAAATCAGGTACCCGAAATTTAAAATCGGGTATCGGGTACCCGAAATTTAAAATCGGGTATCGGGTACCCGAAATTGGAAATCGGGTACCCGAAATTTAAAATCGGGTACCCGAAATTTAAAATCGGGTACCCGAAATTTAAAATCGGGTACCCGAAATTGGGAATCGGGTACCCAAATACCTTAAGTTGGAAATCGGGTACCCGAAATTGGAAATCGGGTACCCGAAATTAAAAATGGGGAAGTTTGGGTACCCGAAATTGGAAATGGGGTACCCGAAATTTCAAAGCGGGTATTTGGGTACCCGAAATTGGAAATCGGGTACCTGAAATTGAAAATCGGGTACCCAAATACCGGAAGTTGGAAATCGGGTACCCGAAATTGGAAATCGGGTACCCGGAATTTAAAATCGGGTATCGTGTACCCGAAATTGGAAATCGGGTACCCGAAATTGAAAATTGGGTACCCAAATACCCGAAGTTGGAAATCGGGTACCCGAAATTGGAAATCGGGTACCCGAAATTTGAAATCGGGTATCGGGTACCCGAAATTGGAAATCGGGTACCCGAAATTTTAAATCGGGTACCCAAAATTTGAAATCGGGTATCGGGTACCCGAAATTGGAAATCGGGTACCCGAAATTGAAAATCGGGTACCCGAAATTGAAAATCGGGTACCCAAATACCGGAAGTTGGAAATCGGGTACCCGAAATTGGAAATCGGGTACCCGGAATTTAAAATCGGGTACCCGGAATTTAAAATCGGGTATCGGGTACCCGAAATTGAAAATCGGGTACCCAAATACCCGAAGTTGGAAATCGGGTACCCGAAATTGGAAATCGGGTACCCGAAATTTGAAATCGAGTATCGGGTACCCGAAATTGGAAATCGGGTACCCGAAATTGGAAATCGGGTACCCGAAATTGGAAATCGGGTATCGGGTACCCGAAATTGGGAATCGGGTACCCGAAATTGAAAATCGGGTACCCAAATACCGGAAGTTGGAAATCGGGTACCCGAAATTGGAAATCGGGTACCCGGAATTTAAAATCGGATATCGGGTATCCGAAATTGGAAATCGGGTACCCGAAATTGGAAATCGGGTACCCGAAATTGGAAATCGGGTACCCGAAATTGAAAATCGGGTACCCAAATACCCGAAATTGGAAATCGGGTACCCGAAATTGAAAATCGGGTATCGGGTACCCGAAATTGGGAATCGGGTACCCAAATACCCGAAGTTGGAAATCGGGTACCCGAAATTTAAAATCGGGTATCGGGTACCCGAAATATCAAATCGGGTACCCGAAATTTGAAATCGGGTATCGGGTACCCGAAATTGGAAATCGGGTACCCGAATACCCGAAGTTGGAAATCGGGTACCCGAAATTGGAAATCGGGTACCCGAAATTGGAAATCGGGTACCTGAAATTGGAAATCGGGTACCCGAAATTGAACATCGGGTACCCGATATTGGGAATCGGGTACCCAAATACCTTAAGTTGGAAATCGGGTACCCGAAATTGGAAATCGGGTACCCGAAATTGAAAATCGGGTACCCGAAATTGAAAATCGGGTACCCGAAATTTAAAATCGGGTATCGGGTACCCGAAATTGAACATCGGGTACCCAAATACCCGAAGTTGGAAATCGGGTACCCGAAATTGGAAATCGGTTACCCGAAATTTGAAATCGGGTATCGGGTACCCGAAATTGGAAATCGGGTACCCGAAACTGAAAATCGGGTACCCAAATACCCGAAGTTGGAAATCGGGTACCCGAAATTGGAAATCGGGTACCCGAAATTGGAAATCGGGTACCTGAAATTGGAAATCGGGTACCCGAAATTGAACATCGGGTACCCGATATTGGGAATCGGGTACCCAAATACCTTAAGTTGGAAATCGGGTACCCGAAATTGGAAATCGGGTACCCGAAATTAAAAATGAGGAAGTTTGGGTACCCGAAATTGGAAATCGGGTACCCGAAATTTCAAATCGGGTATTTGGGTACCCGAAATTGGAAATCGGGTACCTGAAATTGGAAATCGGGTACCCGAAATTGAACATCGGGTACCCGAAATTGGGAATCGGGTACCCGAAATATAAAATCGGGTATCGGGTACCCGAAATTGGAAATCGGGTACCCGAAATTGAAAATCGGGTACCCAAATACCCGAAGATGGAAATCGGGTACCCGAAATTGGAAATCGGGTATCGGGTACCCGAAATTGGAAATCGGTAACCCGAAATTGAAAATCGGGTACCCAAATACCCGAAGTTGGAAATCGGGTACCCGAAATTGGAAATCGGGTACCCGAAATTGAAAATCGGGTACCCAAATACCCGAAGTTGGAAATCGGGTACCCGAAATTGGAAATCGGGTACCCGAAATTTGAAATCGGGTATCGGGTACCCGAAATTGGAAATCGGGTACCCGAAATTGGAAATCGGGTATCGGGTACCCGAAATTGGGAATCGGGTACCCGAAATTGTAAATCGGGTACCCAAATACCGGAAGTTGGAAATCGGGTACCCGAAATTGGAAATCGGGTACCCGGAATTTAAAATCGGGTATCGGGTACCCGAAATTGGAAATCGGGTACCCGAAATTGGAAATCGGGTACCCGAAATTAAAAATCGGGTACCCAAATACCCGAAGTTGGAAATCGGGTACCCGAAATTTAAAATCGGGTATTTGGGTACCCGAAATTGGAAATCGGGTACCTGAAATTGGAAATCGGGTACCCGAAATTTAACATCGGGTACCCGAAACTGGGAATCGGGTACCCGAAATTTAAAATCGGGTATCGGGTACCCGAAATTGGAAATCGGGTACCCGAAATTGAAAATCGGGTACCCAAATACCCGAAGTTGGAAATCGGGTACCCGAAATTGGAAATCGGGTACCCGAAATTGGAAATCGGGTACCCGAAATTTGAAATCGGGTATCGGGTACCCGAAATTGGAAATCGGTAACCCGAAATTGAAAATCGGGTACCCAAATACCCGAAGTTGGAAATCGGGTACCCGAAATTGGAAATCGGGTACCCGGAATTTAAAATCGGATATCGGGTATCCGAAATTGGAAATCGGGTACCCGAAATTGGAAATCGGGTACCCGAAATTGGAAATCGGGTACCCGAAATTGAAAATCGGGTACCCAAATACCCGAAATTGAAAATCGGGTATCGGGTACCCGAAATTGGGAATCGGGTACCCAAATACCCGAAGTTGGAAATCGGGTACCCGAAATTGGAAATCGGGTACCCGGAATTTAAAATCGGATATCGGGTATCCGAAATTGGAAATCGGGTACCCGAAATTGGAAATCGGGTACCCGAAATTGGAAATCGGGTACCCGAAATTGAAAATCGGGTACCCAAATACCCGAAATTGGAAATCGGGTACCCGAAATTTAAAATCGGGTATCGGGTACCCGAAATATCAAATCGGGTACCCGAAATTTGAAATCGGGTATCGGGTACCCGAAATTGGAAATCGGGTACCCGAATACCCGAAGTTGGAAATCGGGTACCCGAAATTGGAAATCGGGTACCCGAAATTGAAAATCGGGTACCCGAAATTGAAAATCGGGTACCCGAAATTTAAAATCGGGTATCGGGTACCCGAAATTGAACATCGGGTACCCAAATACCCGAAGTTGGAAATCGGGTACCCGAAATTGGAAATCGGTTACCCGAAATTTGAAATCGGGTATCGGGTACCCGAAATTGGAAATCGGGTACCCGAAACTGAAAATCGGGTACCCAAATACCCGAAGTTGGAAATCGGGTACCCAAATACCTTAAGTTGGAAATCGGGTACCCGAAATTGAACATCGGGTACCCGATATTGGGAATCGGGTACCCAAATACCTTAAGTTGGAAATCGGGTACCCGAAATTGGAAATCGGGTACCCGAAATTGAAAATTGGGTACCCGAAATTGAAAATAGGGTATCGGCTACCCGAAATTGGGAATCGGGTACCCAAATATCCGAAGTTGGAAATCGGGTACCCGAAATTTAAAATCGGGTATCGGGTACCCGAAATATCAAATCGGGTACCCGAAATTTGAAATCGGGTATCGGGTACCCGAAATTGGAAATCGGGTACCCGAAATTGAAAATCAGGTACCCGAAATTTAAAATCGGGTATCGGGTACCCGAAATTTAAAATCGGGTATCGGGTACCCGAAATGGAAAATCGGGTACCCGAAATTTAAAATCGGGTATCTTCTTCTTCTTCTTCTTGTGGCGCTACAGTCCGGGGTGGACCTGGGCCTCAACCAACATGCCTCTCCAGCCAGCACGATCTTTCGCCAGCTGTCTCCAGTTGCGCACTCCAAGTTGGTTGAGGTCCTTCTCCACTTGTGTGCGCCACTTCAGTCTAGGCCGTCCTCTGTTGCGTTGTCCCAATGGCTCGGATTCAAAGACTTTTCGGGCCGGAGCAGTGGTGTCCATACGCTCTACATGGCCTAGCCATCTTAAGCGTTGTATCAGTAGACGCTTAACCAGGCGCATGTCGCTGTACAGCCTATAGAGTTCGTCATTAAATCTTCTCCTCCAGATGCCATCAACGCAAACAGGACCAAAAATCGCACGCAAAACTTTTCTCTCAAAAAGACTAAGGGCTTCCTCATCCGCCTTTGCTAACGTCCAAGATTCTGCGCCATATAGTAGGACGGGGATGATCAAGCTGTTATATAAAGCCAGTTTAGTCCTTCGAGAGAGGGCTTTATTACTCAATTGCCTCTTGAGCCCAAAGAAACAGCGGTTGGCAAGAGTGATTCTGCGTTTGATTTCGGTACTGATGTTGTTGTCCCTGTTTACCGCGGAGCCGAGATAGACGAAGTCCTTGAATACCTCGAAGTTTCTGCTGCCTAGTGTGACGCTCCGTCCGAGACGTCGATGTTGTGTGTCCTTCCTTGATGACAGCATGTACTTCGTTTTGCCCTCATTTACCGCAAGACCCATTTTGGCCGCTTCCGCTTCAATGCCAGCAAACGCCTCATTGACGGCTCGCTGTGTTCGTCCAATCACGTCAGTGTCATCAGCGTAAGCTAACAATTGAACTGACTTCTGAAAGATCGTGCCTCTGGTGTTGACTTGTGAGTTACGCACGATCTTCTCGAGGATGATGTTAAAGAAGTCACATGACAGTGCGTCGCCTTGTCTAAAACCTTTTTTGACATTGAAGGTCTCGGTGAGTTCGGTACCGACCTTGACGGAGCAGCGAGAGTTCTCCATCGTCATCCTACACAATCTGACGAGTTTGGTAGGAATGCCAAAACTAGACATGGCACTGTATAGCTCGTCTCTATGCACACTGTCATATGCAGCCTTGAAATCGACGAATAGGTGGTGGGTGTCAATTTGCATTTCTTGGGTCTTTTCCAGGATCTACCGTAATGTGAAGATCTGGTCTATTGTGGACTTCCCTGGTCTGAAACCACACTGATAGGGACCTATCAGGTCATGGACAAATGGTTTCAGACGCTCACACAATACGGCAGAGAGGATCTTGTATGCGATGTTCAGGAGACTAATCCCTCTGTAGTTGGCGCAGTCAAAGGGGTCTCCTTTTTTGTGAACCGGGCAAACGACGCTGAGATTCCACTCATCGGGCATGCTTTCCTCCGACCATATCTTACAGATGAGCTGGTGCATGCGCCCAACCAGGTCATCTCCAGCTGCTTTAAATAGTTCTGCGGACAGTCCGTCCGCTCCAGCAGCTTTGTTCGACTTTAGCTTGGATATTGCTATCTTCACCTCGTCTAAGTCGGGGAGACGGAATGCTTGTCTATCATCGTCCAAATTGAGTGGAACATTCTGCGTAACAGCGGGATTTGGGTCGTCATCGCCGTTTAGGAGTTTGCAGAAATGATCCTTCCAGATTCTCAGCACAGACTGCGACTCTACTACTAGTTGTCCATTTTGGTCCCGGCAGGCCTTGGTCCGAACCTTGTATCCTCCGGATAGCTGTTTTACCTTTCGGTAAAACTTTCGGACTTCATTCCTGCCAAAGCACCTTTCCATTTCCTCGACCGCGCGCTTCTCATGCTCCTTCTTTTTCCTTCTGAGAAGCCGGTGCTCTTCCCTTCTTCTCTGTTCGTAGAGTTCACGAACAGCTCGCGTTGTTTGATGCAGCGTTGCCTTATAGGCGTCTTGTTTAGCTGCGTGCGCTTGCCTGCACTCGTCGTCAAACCATGGGTTCCTTCTGGGTGGTGACGTGAAACCCAGCACATCAGTGGCAGCTTCTTTGATGGCTTCTTGACAACGTTTCCATTCTTCTTCTATGCTTAGTGCAGGAAGCGTCGAACTCTGGGCGAGTTTCCGGGAGACTCGGTCGGCAAAGTTCCCAGCAATCAGCTGCGATTGTAGCTTTTCGACGTCAAACCGTTTTGGCCTTTCTCGACTCCGTTGCTCTCTCGATATCCGGGTTCTTACCTTGGCTACAACAAGGTGATGATCCGAGTCAATGTTTGCACCTCGGAAGGTTCGGACATCGAGAATACTGGAGGAGTGTCTGACGTCGATCGCAACGTGATCAATCTGGTTGACGGTTGATTGATCAGGAGATCGCCAGGTTCCTTTGTGAATGTTCAGGTGTGGGAACCGCGTGCTAGCCACAGAGAGGTTTCGCCCCGAGGCGAAGTCCAACAGCCTGAGTCCGTTTCCGGATGTGTTGTCGTGCAGGCTGTGCTTACCGATGACTCCAGCAAAGATGTCCTCCTTTCCCAGCTGAGCGTTGAAATCTCCTAGAACGATCTTGGTGTCATAGCTGGGGCATCGATCGTATGTTCTTTCTAGGAGATCATAGAAGTCATCCTTGATGTTGTCATCCTTCTCCTCTGTCGGGGCGTGAGCGCATATTATGCTGATGTTCCCGAATTTAGCCTTGGTGCGGATTGTCATGAGGCGCTCGCTGACTGGGTCGTAGCTCAAGACTTTTTGCCTAAGTCTGCCTCGAACAACAAATCCGCATCCGAATAAGCGCTGCCTTCTCTCTCTATAGCAATTGCTGTAGTAGATATCGCAGTTCTTCATCGCTTTTATGCCAGGCCCATCCCATCGCACTTCCTGGATGGCGGTTATGTCAGCTTTGTAGCTGTCAAGGGAATCCGCAAGTTGTTCGGCTGCACGTGGCCTATTAAGGGACCTCACATTCCACGTGCAAAACCGAAAATCGTTGTCCTTTAAACGTTTGCTGGGGTCGTCAACAGTTAATCCGTCCTTATCCGAGGCATATCGGTTTTTCTGAACTATTTTTCTTTTTTACGTGGTAAGGAAGTTACCCTCACGCACAACCCACAGACTGGTAGGCCAGGCCCATTATTTAAATCCTCGGGCAGAGGGGGTCGCTGCATACATTAGTTCACCATACAACGGGTGTTGTGATGGCTATCCAGGGGGCGCCGCTTGGAGGCTGTATGTCAACTTGACCTGTGCACTAACGAGAATTGCCTTGGCAGCTCGCCATGTTGAGCGCAATCAACGACGTTACCTCGCGTGCATAGGCCCATGCCTATGCATGGGTATCGGGTACCCGAAATTGAAAATCGGGTACCCAAATACCCGAAGTTGGAAATCGGGTACCCGAAATTGGAAATCGGTTACCCGAAATTTGAAATCGGGTATCGGGTACCCGAAATTGGAAATCGAGTACCCGAAATTGAAAATCGGGTACCCAAATACCGGAAGTTGGAAATCGGGTACCCGAAATTGGATATCGGGTACCCGAAATTGGAAATCGGGTACCCGAAATTGAAAATCGGGTACCCAAATACCCGAAATTGGAAATCGGGTACCCGAAATTGAAAATTGGGTACCCGAAATTGAAAATAGGGTATCGGCTACCCGAAATTGGGAATCGGGTACCCAAATACCCGAAGTTGGAAATCGGGTACCCGAAATTTAAAATCGGGTATCGGGTACCCGAAATATCAAATCGGGTACCCGAAATTTGAAATCGGGTATCGGGTACCCGAAATTGGAAATCGGGTACCCGAAATTGGGAATCGGGTACCCAAATATCTTAAGTTGGAAATCGGGTACCCGAAATTGGAAATCGGGTACCCGAAATTAAAAATGGGGAAGTTTGGGTACCCGAAATTGTAAATGGGGTACCCGAAATTTCAAAGCGGGTATTTGGGTACCCGAAATTGGAAATCGGGTACCCGAAATTGAAAATCGGGTACCCGAAATTGAAAATCGGGTACCCGGAATTTAAAATCGGGTATCGGGTACCCGAAATTGGAAATCGGGTACCCGAAATTGAAAATCGGGTACCCAAATACCCGAAATTGGAAATCGGGTACCCGAAATTGAAAATTGGGTACCCGAAATTGAAAATAGGGTATCGGCTACCCGAAATTGGGAATCGGGTACCCAAATACCCGAAGTTGGAAATCGGGTACCCGAAATTTAAAATCGGGTATCGGGTACCCGAAATATCAAATCGGGTACCCGAAATTTGAAATCGGGTATCGGGTACCCGAAATTGGAAATCGGGTACCCGAAATTGAAAATCAGGTACCCGAAATTTAAAATCGGGTATCGGGTACCCGAAATTTAAAATCGGGTATCGGGTACCCGAAATGGAAAATCGGGTACCCGAAATTTAAAATCGGGTATCTTCTTCTTCTTCTTCTTGTGGCGCTACAGTCCGGGGTGGACCTGGGCCTCAACCAACATGCCTCTCCAGCCAGCACGATCTTTCGCCAGCTGTCTCCAGTTGCGCACTCCAAGTTGGTTGAGGTCCTTCTCCACTTGTGTGCGCCACTTCAGTCTAGGCCGTCCTCTGTTGCGTTGTCCCAATGGCTCGGATTCAAAGACTTTTCGGGCCGGAGCAGTGGTGTCCATACGCTCTACATGGCCTAGCCATCTTAAGCGTTGTATCCGTAGACGCTTAACCAGGCGCATGTCGCTGTACAGCCTATAGAGTTCGTCATTAAATCTTCTCCTCCAGATGCCATCAACGCAAACAGGACCAAAAATCGCACGCAAAACTTTTCTCTCAAAAAGACTAAGGGCTTCCTCATCCGCCTTTGCTAACGTCCAAGATTCTGCGCCATATAGTAGGACGGGGATGATCAAGCTGTTATATAAAGCCAGCTTAGTCCTTCGAGAGAGGGCTTTATTACTCAATTGCCTCTTGAGCCCAAAGAAACAGCGGTTGGCAAGAGTGATTCTGCGTTTGATTTCGGTACTGATGTTGTTGTCCCTGTTTACCGCGGAGCCGAGATAGACGAAGTCCTTGAATACCTCGAAGTTTCTGCTGCCTAGTGTGACGCTCCGTCCGAGACGTCGATGTTGTGTGTCCTTCCTTGATGACAGCATGTACTTCGTTTTGCCCTCATTTACCGCAAGACCCATTTTGGCCGCTTCCGCTTCAATGCCAGCAAACGCCTCATTGACGGCTCGCTGTGTTCGTCCAATCACGTCAGTGTCATCAGCGTAAGCTAACAATTGAACTGACTTCTGAAAGATCGTGCCTCTGGTGTTGACTTGTGAGTTACGCACGATCTTCTCGAGGATGATGTTAAAGAAGTCACATGACAGTGCGTCGCCTTGTCTAAAACCTTTTTTGACATTGAAGGTCTCGGTGAGTTCGGTACCGACCTTGACGGAGCAGCGAGAGTTCTCCATCGTCATCCTACACAATCTGACGAGTTTGGTAGGAATGCCAAAACTAGACATGGCACTGTATAGCTCGTCTCTATGCACACTGTCATATGCAGCCTTGAAATCGACGAATAGGTGGTGGGTGTCAATTTGCATTTCTTGGGTCTTTTCCAGGATCTACCGTAATGTGAAGATCTGGTCTATTGTGGACTTCCCTGGTCTGAAACCACACTGATAGGGACCTATCAGGTCATGGACAAATGGTTTCAGACGCTCACACAATACGGCAGAGAGGATCTTGTATGCGATGTTCAGGAGACTAATCCCTCTGTAGTTGGCGCAGTCAAAGGGGTCTCCTTTTTTGTGAACCGGGCAAACGACGCTGAGATTCCACTCATCGGGCATGCTTTCCTCCGACCATATCTTACAGATGAGCTGGTGCATGCGCCCAACCAGGTCATCTCCAGCTGCTTTAAATAGTTCTGCGGACAGTCCGTCCGCTCCAGCAGCTTTGTTCGACTTTAGCTTGGATATTGCTATCTTCACCTCGTCTAAGTCGGGGAGACGGAATGCTTGTCTATCATCGTCCAAATTGAGTGGAACATTCTGCGTAACAGCGGGATTTGGGTCGTCATCGCCGTTTAGGAGTTTGCAGAAATGATCCTTCCAGATTCTCAGCACAGACTGCGACTCTACTACTAGTTGTCCATTTTGGTCCCGGCAGGCCTTGGTCCGAACCTTGTATCCTCCGGATAGCTGTTTTACCTTTCGGTAAAACTTTCGGACTTCATTCCTGCCAAAGCACCTTTCCATTTCCTCGACCGCGCGCTTCTCATGCTCCTTCTTTTTCCTTCTGAGAAGCCGGTGCTCTTCCCTTCTTCTCTGTTCGTAGAGTTCACGAACAGCTCGCGTTGTTTGATGCAGCGTTGCCTTATAGGCGTCTTGTTTAGCTGCGTGCGCTTGCCTGCACTCGTCGTCAAACCATGGGTTCCTTCTGGGTGGTGACGTGAAACCCAGCACATCAGTGGCAGCTTCTTTGATGGCTTCTTGACAACGTTTCCATTCTTCTTCTATGCTTAGTGCAGGAAGCGTCGAACTCTGGGCGAGTTTCCGGGAGACTCGGTCGGCAAAGTTCCCAGCAATCAGCTGCGATTGTAGCTTTTCGACGTCAAACCGTTTTGGCCTTTCTCGACTCCGTTGCTCTCTCGATATCCGGGTTCTTACCTTGGCTACAACAAGGTGATGATCCGAGTCAATGTTTGCACCTCGGAAGGTTCGGACATCGAGAATACTGGAGGAGTGTCTGACGTCGATCGCAACGTGATCAATCTGGTTGACGGTTGATTGATCAGGAGATCGCCAGGTTCCTTTGTGAATGTTCAGGTGTGGGAACCGCGTGCTAGCCACAGAGAGGTTTCGCCCCGAGGCGAAGTCCAACAGCCTGAGTCCGTTTCCGGATGTGTTGTCGTGCAGGCTGTGCTTACCGATGACTCCAGCAAAGATGTCCTCCTTTCCCAGCTGAGCGTTGAAATCTCCTAGAACGATCTTGGTGTCATAGCTGGGGCATCGATCGTATGTTCTTTCTAGGAGATCATAGAAGTCATCCTTGATGTTGTCATCCTTCTCCTCTGTCGGGGCGTGAGCGCATATTATGCTGATGTTCCCGAATTTAGCCTTGGTGCGGATTGTCATGAGGCGCTCGCTGACTGGGTCGTAGCTCAAGACTTTTTGCCTAAGTCTGCCTCGAACAACAAATCCGCATCCGAATAAGCGCTGCCTTCTCTCTCTATAGCAATTGCTGTAGTAGATATCGCAGTTCTTCATCGCTTTTATGCCAGGCCCATCCCATCGCACTTCCTGGATGGCGGTTATGTCAGCTTTGTAGCTGTCAAGGGAATCCGCAAGTTGTTCGGCTGCACGTGGCCTATTAAGGGACCTCACATTCCACGTGCAAAACCGAAAATCGTTGTCCTTTAAACGTTTGCTGGGGTCGTCAACAGTTAATCCGTCCTTATCCGAGGCATATCGGTTTTTCTGAACTATTTTTCTTTTTTACGTGGTAAGGAAGTTACCCTCACGCACAACCCACAGACTGGTAGGCCAGGCCCATTATTTAAATCCTCGGGCAGAGGGGGTCGCTGCATACATTAGTTCACCATACAACGGGTGTTGTGATGGCTATCCAGGGGGCGCCGCTTGGAGGCTGTATGTCAACTTGACCTGTGCACTAACGAGAATTGCCTTGGCAGCTCGCCATGTTGAGCGCAATCAACGACGTTACCTCGCGTGCATAGGCCCATGCCTATGCATGGGTATCGGGTACCCGAAATTGAAAATCGGGTACCCAAATACCCGAAGTTGGAAATCGGGTACCCGAAATTGGAAATCGGTTACCCGAAATTTGAAATCGGGTATCGGGTACCCGAAATTGGAAATCGAGTACCCGAAATTGAAAATCGGGTACCCAAATACCGGAAGTTGGAAATCGGGTACCCGAAATTGGATATCGGGTACCCGAAATTGGAAATCGGGTACCCGAAATTGAAAATCGGGTACCCAAATACCCGAAATTGGAAATCGGGTACCCGAAATTGAAAATTGGGTACCCGAAATTGAAAATAGGGTATCGGCTACCCGAAATTGGGAATCGGGTACCCAAATACCCGAAGTTGGAAATCGGGTACCCGAAATTTAAAATCGGGTATCGGGTACCCGAAATATCAAATCGGGTACCCGAAATTTGAAATCGGGTATCGGGTACCCGAAATTGGAAATCGGGTACCCGAAATTGGGAATCGGGTACCCAAATATCTTAAGTTGGAAATCGGGTACCCGAAATTGGAAATCGGGTACCCGAAATTAAAAATGGGGAAGTTTGGGTACCCGAAATTGTAAATGGGGTACCCGAAATTTCAAAGCGGGTATTTGGGTACCCGAAATTGGAAATCGGGTACCCGAAATTGAAAATCGGGTACCCGAAATTGAAAATCGGGTACCCGGAATTTAAAATCGGGTATCGGGTACCCGAAATTGGAAATCGGGTACCCGAAATTGAAAATCGGGTACCCAAATACCCGAAATTGGAAATCGGGTACCCGAAATTGAAAATTGGGTACCCGAAATTGAAAATAGGGTATCGGCTACCCGAAATTGGGAATCGGGTACCCAAATACCCGAAGTTGGAAATCGGGTACCCGAAATTTAAAATCGGGTATCGGGTACCCGAAATATCAAATCGGGTACCCGAAATTTGAAATCGGGTATCGGGTACCCGAAATTGGAAATCGGGTACCCGAAATTGAAAATCAGGTACCCGAAATTTAAAATCGGGTATCGGGTACCCGAAATTTAAAATCGGGTATCGGGTACCCGAAATGGAAAATCGGGTACCCGAAATTTAAAATCGGGTATCTTCTTCTTCTTCTTCTTGTGGCGCTACAGTCCGGGGTGGACCTGGGCCTCAACCAACATGCCTCTCCAGCCAGCACGATCTTTCGCCAGCTGTCTCCAGTTGCGCACTCCAAGTTGGTTGAGGTCCTTCTCCACTTGTGTGCGCCACTTCAGTCTAGGCCGTCCTCTGTTGCGTTGTCCCAATGGCTCGGATTCAAAGACTTTTCGGGCCGGAGCAGTGGTGTCCATACGCTCTACATGGCCTAGCCATCTTAAGCGTTGTATCCGTAGACGCTTAACCAGGCGCATGTCGCTGTACAGCCTATAGAGTTCGTCATTAAATCTTCTCCTCCAGATGCCATCAACGCAAACAGGACCAAAAATCGCACGCAAAACTCAAAAAGACTAAGGGCTTCCTCATCCGCCTTTGCTAACGTCCAAGATTCTGCGCCATATAGTAGGACGGGGATGATCAAGCTGTTATATAAAGCCAGCTTAGTCCTTCGAGAGAGGGCTTTATTACTCAATTGCCTCTTGAGCCCAAAGAAACAGCGGTTGGCAAGAGTGATTCTGCGTTTGATTTCGGTACTGATGTTGTTGTCCCTGTTTACCGCGGAGCCGAGATAGACGAAGTCCTTGAATACCTCGAAGTTTCTGCTGCCTAGTGTGACGCTCCGTCCGAGACGTCGATGTTGTGTGTCCTTCCTTGATGACAGCATGTACTTCGTTTTGCCCTCATTTACCGCAAGACCCATTTTGGCCGCTTCCGCTTCAATGCCAGCAAACGCCTCATTGACGGCTCGCTGTGTTCGTCCAATCACGTCAGTGTCATCAGCGTAAGCTAACAATTGAACTGACTTCTGAAAGATCGTGCCTCTGGTGTTGACTTGTGAGTTACGCACGATCTTCTCGAGGATGATGTTAAAGAAGTCACATGACAGTGCGTCGCCTTGTCTAAAACCTTTTTTGACATTGAAGGTCTCGGTGAGTTCGGTACCGACCTTGACGGAGCAGCGAGAGTTCTCCATCGTCATCCTACACAATCTGACGAGTTTGGTAGGAATGCCAAAACTAGACATGGCACTGTATAGCTCGTCTCTATGCACACTGTCATATGCAGCCTTGAAATCGACGAATAGGTGGTGGGTGTCAATTTGCATTTCTTGGGTCTTTTCCAGGATCTACCGTAATGTGAAGATCTGGTCTATTGTGGACTTCCCTGGTCTGAAACCACACTGATAGGGACCTATCAGGTCATGGACAAATGGTTTCAGACGCTCACACAATACGGCAGAGAGGATCTTGTATGCGATGTTCAGGAGACTAATCCCTCTGTAGTTGGCGCAGTCAAAGGGGTCTCCTTTTTTGTGAACCGGGCAAACGACGCTGAGATTCCACTCATCGGGCATGCTTTCCTCCGACCATATCTTACAGATGAGCTGGTGCATGCGCCCAACCAGGTCATCTCCAGCTGCTTTAAATAGTTCTGCGGACAGTCCGTCCGCTCCAGCAGCTTTGTTCGACTTTAGCTTGGATATTGCTATCTTCACCTCGTCTAAGTCGGGGAGACGGAATGCTTGTCTATCATCGTCCAAATTGAGTGGAACATTCTGCGTAACAGCGGGATTTGGGTCGTCATCGCCGTTTAGGAGTTTGCAGAAATGATCCTTCCAGATTCTCAGCACAGACTGCGACTCTACTACTAGTTGTCCATTTTGGTCCCGGCAGGCCTTGGTCCGAACCTTGTATCCTCCGGATAGCTGTTTTACCTTTCGGTAAAACTTTCGGACTTCATTCCTGCCAAAGCACCTTTCCATTTCCTCGACCGCGCGCTTCTCATGCTCCTTCTTTTTCCTTCTGAGAAGCCGGTGCTCTTCCCTTCTTCTCTGTTCGTAGAGTTCACGAACAGCTCGCGTTGTTTGATGCAGCGTTGCCTTATAGGCGTCTTGTTTAGCTGCGTGCGCTTGCCTGCACTCGTCGTCAAACCATGGGTTCCTTCTGGGTGGTGACGTGAAACCCAGCACATCAGTGGCAGCTTCTTTGATGGCTTCTTGACAACGTTTCCATTCTTCTTCTATGCTTAGTGCAGGAAGCGTCGAACTCTGGGCGAGTTTCCGGGAGACTCGGTCGGCAAAGTTCCCAGCAATCAGCTGCGATTGTAGCTTTTCGACGTCAAACCGTTTTGGCCTTTCTCGACTCCGTTGCTCTCTCGATATCCGGGTTCTTACCTTGGCTACAACAAGGTGATGATCCGAGTCAATGTTTGCACCTCGGAAGGTTCGGACATCGAGAATACTGGAGGAGTGTCTGACGTCGATCGCAACGTGATCAATCTGGTTGACGGTTGATTGATCAGGAGATCGCCAGGTTCCTTTGTGAATGTTCAGGTGTGGGAACCGCGTGCTAGCCACAGAGAGGTTTCGCCCCGAGGCGAAGTCCAACAGCCTGAGTCCGTTTCCGGATGTGTTGTCGTGCAGGCTGTGCTTACCGATGACTCCAGCAAAGATGTCCTCCTTTCCCAGCTGAGCGTTGAAATCTCCTAGAACGATCTTGGTGTCATAGCTGGGGCATCGATCGTATGTTCTTTCTAGGAGATCATAGAAGTCATCCTTGATGTTGTCATCCTTCTCCTCTGTCGGGGCGTGAGCGCATATTATGCTGATGTTCCCGAATTTAGCCTTGGTGCGGATTGTCATGAGGCGCTCGCTGACTGGGTCGTAGCTCAAGACTTTTTGCCTAAGTCTGCCTCGAACAACAAATCCGCATCCGAATAAGCGCTGCCTTCTCTCTCTATAGCAATTGCTGTAGTAGATATCGCAGTTCTTCATCGCTTTTATGCCAGGCCCATCCCATCGCACTTCCTGGATGGCGGTTATGTCAGCTTTGTAGCTGTCAAGGGCCTCCGCAAGTTGTTCGGCTGCACGTGGCCTATTAAGGGACCTCACATTCCACGTGCAAAACCGAAAATCGTTGTCCTTTAAACGTTTGCTGGGGTCGTCAACAGTTAATCCGTCCTTATCCGAGGCATATCGGTTTTTCTGAACTATTTTTCTTTTTTACGTGGTAAGGAAGTTACCCTCACGCACAACCCACAGACTGGTAGGCCAGGCCCATTATTTAAATCCTCGGGCAGAGGGGGTCGCTGCATACATTAGTTCACCATACAACGGGTGTTGTGATGGCTATCCAGGGGGCGCCGCTTGGAGGCTGTATGTCAACTTGACCTGTGCACTAACGAGAATTGCCTTGGCAGCTCGCCATGTTGAGCGCAATCAACGACGTTACCTCGCGTGCATAGGCCCATGCCTATGCATGGGTATCGGGTACCCGAAATTGAAAATCGGGTACCCAAATACCCGAAGTTGGAAATCGGGTACCCGAAATTGGAAATCGGTTACCCGAAATTTGAAATCGGGTATCGGGTACCCGAAATTGGAAATCGAGTACCCGAAATTGAAAATCGGGTACCCAAATACCGGAAGTTGGAAATCGGGTACCCGAAATTGGAAATCGGGTACCCGAAATTGGAAATCGGGTACCCGAAATTGAAAATCGGGTACCCAAATACCCGAAATTGGAAATCGGGTACCCGAAATTGAAAATTGGGTACCCGAAATTGAAAATAGGGTATCGGCTACCCGAAATTGGGAATCGGGTACCCAAATACCCGAAGTTGGAAATCAGGTACCCGAAATTTAAAATCGGGTATCGGGTACCCGAAATATCAAATCGGGTACCCGAAATTTGAAATCGGGTATCGGGTACCCGAAATTGGAAATCGGGTACCCGAAATTGGGAATCGGGTACCCAAATATCTTAAGTTGGAAATCGGGTACCCGAAATTGGAAATCGGTTACCCGAAATTTGAAATCGGGTATCGGGTACCCGAAATTGGAAATCGGGTACCCGAAACTGAAAATCGGGTACCCAAATACCCGAAGTTGGAAATCGGGTACCCGAAATTGGAAATCGGGTACCCGAAATTGGAAATCGGGTACCTGAAATTGGAAATCGGGTACCCGAAATTGAACATCGGGTACCCGATATTGGGAATCGGGTACCCAAATACCTTAAGTTGGAAATCGGGTACCCGAAATTGGAAATCGGGTACCCGAAATTAAAAATGAGGAAGTTTGGGTACCCGAAATTGGAAATCGGGTACCCGAAATTTCAAATCGGGTATTTGGGTACCCGAAATTGGAAATCGGGTACCTGAAATTGGAAATCGGGTACCCGAAATTGAACATCGGGTACCCGAAATTGGGAATCGGGTACCCGAAATTTAAAATCGGGTATCGGGTACCCGAAATTGGAAATCGGGTACCCGAAATTGAAAATCGGGTACCCAAATACCCGAAGATGGAAATCGGGTACCCGAAATTGGAAATCGGGTATCGGGTACCCGAAATTGGAAATCGGTAACCCGAAATTGAAAATCGGGTACCCAAATACCCGAAGTTGGAAATCGGGTACCCGAAATTGGAAATCGGGTACCCGAAATTGAAAATCGGGTACCCAAATACCCGAAGTTGGAAATCGGGTACCCGAAATTGGAAATCGGGTACCCGAAATTTGAAATCGGGTATCGGGTACCCGAAATTGGAAATCGGGTACCCGAAATTGGAAATCGGGTATCGGGTACCCGAAATTGGGAATCGGGTACCCGAAATTGTAAATCGGGTACCCAAATACCGGAAGTTGGAAATCGGGTACCCGAAATTGGAAATCGGGTACCCGGAATTTAAAATCGGGTATCGGGTACCCGAAATTGGAAATCGGGTACCCGAAATTGGAAATCGGGTACCCGAAATTAAAAATCGGGTACCCAAATTCCCGAAATTGGAAATCGGGTACCCGAAATTGAAAATCGGGTATCGGGTACCCGAAATTGGGAATCGGGTACCCAAATACCCGAAGTTGGAAATCGGGTACCCGAAATTTAAAATCGGGTATTTGGGTATCCGAAATTGGAAATCGGGTACCTGAAATTGGAAATCGGGTACCCGAAATTGAACATCGGGTACCCGAAACTGGGAATCGGGTACCCGAAATTTAAAATCGGGTATCGGGTACCCGAAATTGGAAATCGGGTACCCGAAATTGAAAATCGGGTACCCAAATACCCGAAGTTGGAAATCGGGTACCCGAAATTGGAAATCGGGTACCCGAAATTGGAAATCGGGTACCCGAAATTTGAAATCGGGTATCGGGTACCCGAAATTGGAAATCGGTAACCCGAAATTGAAAATCGGGTACCCAAATACCCGAAGTTGGAAATCGGGTACCCGAAATTGGAAATCGGGTACCCGGAATTTAAAATCGGATATCGGGTATCCGAAATTGGAAATCGGGTACCCGAAATTGGAAATCGGGTACCCGAAATTGGAAATCGGGTACCCGAAATTGAAAATCGGGTACCCAAATACCCGAAATTGGAAATCGGGTACCCGAAATTGAAAATCGGGTATCGGGTACCCGAAATTGGGAATCGGGTACCCAAATACCCGAAGTTGGAAATCGGGTACCCGAAATTGGAAATCGGGTACCCGGAATTTAAAATCGGATATCGGGTATCCGAAATTGGAAATCGGGTACCCGAAATTGGAAATCGGGTACCCGAAATTGGAAATCGGGTACCCGAAATTGAAAATCGGGTACCCAAATACCCGAAATTGGAAATCGGGTACCCGAAATTTAAAATCGGGTATCGGGTACCCGAAATATCAAATCGGGTACCCGAAATTTGAAATCGGGTATCGGGTACCCGAAATTGGAAATCGGGTACCCGAATACCCGAAGTTGGAAATCGGGTACCCGAAATTGGAAATCGGGTACCCGAAATTGAAAATCGGGTACCCGAAATTGAAAATCGGGTACCCGAAATTTAAAATCGGGTATCGGGTACCCGAAATTGAACATCGGGTACCCAAATACCCGAAGTTGGAAATCGGGTACCCGAAATTGGAAATCAGTTACCCGAAATTTGAAATCGGGTATCGGGTACCCGAAATTGGAAATCGGGTACCCGAAACTGAAAATCGGGTACCCAAATACCCGAAGTTGGAAATCGGGTACCCAAATACCTTAAGTTGGAAATCGGGTACCCGAAATTGAACATCGGGTACCCGATATTGGGAATCGGGTACCCAAATACCTTAAGTTGGAAATCGGGTACCCGAAATTGGAAATCGGGTACCCGAAATTGAAAATCGGGTACCCGAAATTGAAAATCGGGTACCCGAAATTGAAAATCGGGTACCCGAAATTGAAAATCGGGTACCCGAAATTTAAAATCGGGTATCGGGTACCCGAAATTGAACATCGGGTACCCAAATACCCGAAGTTGGAAATCGGGTACCCGAAATTGGAAATCGGTTACCCGAAATTGGAAATCGGGTACCCGAAACTGAAAATCGGGTACCCAAATACCCGAAGTTGGAAATCGGGTACCCGAAATTGGAAATCGGGTACCCGAAATTGGAAATCGGGTACCTGAAATTGGAAATCGGGTACCCGAAATTGAACATCGGGTACCCGATATTGGGAATCGGGTACCCAAATACCTTAAGTTGGAAATCGGGTACCCGAAATTGGAAATCGGGTACCCGAAATTAAAAATGAGGAAGTTTGGGTACCCGAAATTGGAAATCGGGTACCCGAAATTTCAAATCGGGTATTTGGGTACCCGAAATTGGAAATCGGGTACCTGAAATTGAAAATCGGGTACCCGAAATTGAACATCGGGTACCCGAAATTGAAAATCGGGTACCCAAATACCCGAAGATGGAAATCGGGTACCCGAAATTGGAAATCGGGTATCGGGTACCCGAAATTGGAAATCGGTAACCCGAAATTGAAAATCGGGTACCCAAATACCCGAAGTTGGAAATCGGGTACCCGAAATTGGAAATCGGGTACCCGAAATTGAAAATCGGGTACCCAAATACCCGAAGATGGAAATCGGGTACCCGAAATTGGAAATCGGGTATCGGGTACCCGAAATTGGAAATCGGTAACCCGAAATTGAAAATCGGGTACCCAAATACCCGAAGTTGGAAATCGGGTACCCGAAATTGGAAATCGGGTACCCGAAATTGAAAATCGGGTACCCAAATACCCGAAGTTGGAAATCGGGTACCCGAAATTGGAAATCGGGTACCCGAAATTTGAAATCGGGTATCGGGTACCCGAAATTGGAAATCGGGTACCCGAAATTGGAAATCGGGTATCGGGTACCCGAAATTGGGAATCGGGTACCCGAAATTGTAAATCGGGTACCCAAATACCGGAAGTTGGAAATCGGGTACCCGAAATTGGAAATCGGGTACCCGAAATTGGAAATCGGGTACCCGGAATTTAAAATCGGGTATCGGGTACCCGAAATTGGAAATCGGGTACCCGAAATTGGAAATCGGGTACCCGAAATTAAAAATCGGGTACCCAAATTCCCGAAATTGGAAATCGGGTACCCGAAATTGAAAATTGGGTACCCGAAATTGAAAATCGGGTATCGGGTACCCGAAATTGGGAATCGGGTACCCAAATACCCGAAGTTGGAAATCGGGTACCCGAAATTTAAAATCGGGTATTTGGGTACCCGAAATTGGAAATCGGGTACCTGAAATTGGAAATCGGGTACCCGAAATTGAACATCGGGTACCCGAAACTGGGAATCGGGTACCCGAAATTTAAAATCGGGTATCGGGTACCCGAAATTGGAAATCGGGTACCCGAAATTGAAAATCGGGTACCCAAATACCCGAAGTTGGAAATCGGGTACCCGAAATTGGAAATCGGGTACCCGAAATTGGAAATCGGGTACCCGAAATTTGAAATCGGGTATCGGGTACCCGAAATTGGAAATCGGTAACCCGAAATTGAAAATCGGGTACCCAAATACCCGAAGTTGGAAATCGGGTACCCGAAATTGGAAATCGGGTACCCGAAATTGAAAATCGGGTACCCAAATACCCGAAGTTGGAAATCGGGTACCCGAAATTGGAAATCGGGTACCCGAAATTTGAAATCGGGTATCGGGTACCCGAAATTGGAAATCGGGTACCCGAAATTGGAAATCGGGTACCCGAAATTGGAAATCGGGTATCGGGTACCCGAAATTGGGAATCGGGTACCCGAAATTGTAAATCGGGTACCCAAATACCGGAAGTTGGAAATCGGGTACCCGAAATTGGAAATCGGGTACCCGGAATTTTAAATCGGGTATCGGGTACCCGAAATTGGAAATCGGGTACCCGAAATTAAAAATCGGGTACCCAAATTCCCGAAATTGGAAATCGGGTACCCGAAATTGAAAATTGGGTACCCGAAATTGAAAATCGGGTATCGGGTACCCGAAATTGGGAATCAGGTACCCAAATACCCGAAGTTGGAAATCGGGTACCCGAAATTTAAAATCGGGTATCGGGTACCCGAAATTGGAAATCGGGTACCCGAAATTAAAAATCAGGTACCCGAAATTTAAAATCGGGTATCGGGTACCCGAAATTTAAAATCGGGTATCGGGTACCCGAAATTGGAAATCGGGTACCCGAAATTGAAAATCGGGTACCCGAAATTTAAAATCGGGTATCGGGTACCCGAAATTGAAAATCGGGTACCCAAATACCCGAAGTTGGAAATCGGGTACCCGAAATTGGAAATCGGTTACCCGATTTTTGAAATCGGGTATCGGGTACCCGAAATTGGAAATCGGGTATCCGAAACTGAAAATCGGGTACCCAAATACCGGAAGTTGGAAATCGGGTACCCGAAATTGGAAATCGGGTACCCGAAATTGGAAATCGGGTACCTGAAATTGGAAATCGGGTACCCGAAATTGAACATCGGGTACCCGATATTGGGAATCGGGTACCCAAATACCTTAAGTTGGAAATCGGGTACCCGAAATTGGAAATCGGGTACCCGAAATTAAAAATGAGGAAGTTTGGGTACCCGAAATTGGGAATCGGGTACCCGAAATTTCTAATCGGGTATTTGGGTACCCGAAATTGGAAATCGGGTACCTGAAATTGGAAATCGGTTACCCGAAATGGAACATCGGGTACCCGAAATTGGGAATCGGGTACCCGAAATTAAAAATCGGGTACCTGAAATTGAAAATCGGGTACCCAAATACCGGAAGTTGGAAATCGGGTACCCGAAATTGGAAATCGGGTACCCGGAATTTAAAATCGGGTACCCGAAATTCAACATCGGGTACCCGAAATTGGAAATCGGGTACCTGAAATTGAAAATCGGGTACCCAAATACCGGAAGTTGGAAATCGGGTACCCGAAATTGGAAATCGGGTACCCGGAATTTAAAATCGGGTATCGGGTACCCGAAATTAAAAATTGGGTACCCAAATACCCGAAGTTGGAAATCGGGTACCCGAAATTGGAAATCGGGTACCCGAAATTTGAAATCGGGTATCGGGTACCCGAAATTGGAAATCGGGTACCCGAAATTTTAAATCGGGTACCCAAAATTTGAAATCGGGTATCGGGTACCCGAAATTGGAAATCGGGTACCCGAAATTGAAAATCGGGTACCCGAAATTGGAAATCGGGTACCCGGAATTTAAAATCGGGTATCGGGTACCCGAAATTGAAAATCGGGTACCCAAATACCCGAAGTTGGAAATCGGGTACCCGAAGTTGGAAATCGGGTACCTGAAATTGGAAATCGGGTACCCGAAATTTGAAATCGGGTATCGGGTACCCGAAATTGGAAATCGGGTACCCGAAATTGGAAATCGGGTACCCGAAATTGGAAATCGGGTATCGGGTACCCGAAATTGGGAATCGGGTACCCGAAATTGAAAATCGGGTACCCAAATACCGGAAGTTGGAAATCGGGTACCCGAAATTGGAAATCGGGTACCCGGAATTTAAAATCGGGTGTCGGGTACCCGAAATTGGAAATCGGGTACCCGAAATTGGAAATCGGGTACCCGAAATTAAAAATCGGGTACCCAAATACCCGAAATTGGAAATCGGGTACCCGAAATTGAAAATTGGGTACCCGAAATTGAAAATCGGGTATCGGGTACCCGAAATTGGGAATCGGGTACCCAAATACCCGAAGTTGGAAATCGGGTACCCGAAATTTGAAATCGGGTATCGGGTACCCGAAATTGGAAATCGAGTATCCGAAATTGAAAATCAGGTACCCGAAATTGAAAATCGGGTATCGGGTACCCTAAATTTAAAATCGGGTTTCGGGTACCCGAAACTGGAAATCGGGTACCCGAAATTGAAAATCGGGTACCCGAAATTTAAAATCGGGTATCGGGTACCCGAAATTGAAAATCGGGTACTCAAATACCCGAAGTTGGAAATCGGGTACCCGAAATTGGAAATCGGTTACCCGAAATTTGAAATCGGGTATCGGGTACCCGAAATTGGAAATCGGGTACCCGAAACTGAAAATCGGGTACCCAAATACCTTAAGTTGGAAATCGGGTACCCGAAATTTCAAATCGGGTATTTGGGTACCCGAAATTGGAAATCGGGTACCTGAAATTGGAAATCGGGTACCCGAAATTGAACATCGGGTACCCGAAATTGGGAATCGGGTACCCGAAATTTAAAATCGGGTATCGGGTACCCGAAATTGGAAATCGGGTACCCGAAATTGAAAATCGGGTACCTGAAATTGAAAATCGGGTACCCAAATACCGGAAGTTGGAAATCGGGTACCCGAAATTGGAAATCGGGTACCCGGAATTTAAAATCGGGTATCGGGTACCCGAAATTGGAAATCGGGTACCCGAAATTAAAAATTTGGTACCCAAATACCCGAAGTTGGAAATCGGGTACCCGAAATTGGAAATCGGGTACCCGAAATTTGAAATCGGGTATCGGGTACCCGAAATTGGAAATCGGGTACCCGAAATTTTAAATCGGGTACCCAAAATTTGAAATCGGGTATCGGGTACCCGAAATTTGAAATCGGGTACCCGAAATTGAAAATCGGGTACCCGAAATTGAAAATCGGGTACCCGAAATTGAAAATCCGGTACCCAAATACCGGAAGTTGGAAATCGGGTACCCGAAATTGGAAATCGGGTACCCGGAATTTAAAATCGGGTATCGGGTACCCGAAATTGAAAATCGGGTACCCAAATACCCGAAGTTGGAAATCGGGTACCCGAAATTGGAAATCGGGTACCCGAAATTTGAAATTGGGTATCGGGTACCCGAAATTGGAAATCAGGTACCCGAAATTGGAAATCGGGTACCCGAAATTGGAAATCGGGTATCGGGTACCCGAAATTTAAAATCGGGTATCGGGTACCCGAAATTGGAAATCGGGTACCCGAAATTGAAAATCGGGTACCCGAAATTTAAAATCGGGTATCGGGTACCCGAAATTGGAAATCGGGTACCCGAAATTGAAAATCGGGTACCCAAATACCCGAAGTTGGAAATCGGGTACCCGAAATTGGAAATCGGGTACCCGAAATTTGAAATCGGGTATCGGGTACCCGAAATTGGAAATCGGGTACCCGAAATTGAAAATCGGGTACCCAAATACCGGAAGTTGGAAATCGGGTACCCGAAATTGGAAATCGGGTACCCGAAATTGGAAATTGGGTACTCGTAATTTAAAATCGGGTATCGGGTACCCGAAATTGGAAATCGGGTACCCGAAATTGAAAATCGGGTACCCAAATACCCAAAGTTGGAAATCGGGTACCCGAAATTGGAAATCGGGTACCCGAAATTGAAAATCGGGTACCCAAATACCCGAAGTTGGAAATCGGGTACCCGAAATTGGAAATCGGGTACCCGAAATTTGAAATCGGGTATCGGGTACCCGAAATTGGAAATCGGGTACCCGAAATTGAAAATCGGGTACCCAAATACCGGAAGTTGGAAATCGGGTACCCGAAATTGGAAATTGGGTACTCGTAATTTAAAATCGGGTATCGGGTACCCGAAATTGGAAATCGGGTACCCGAAATTTGAAATCGGGTATCGGGTACCCGAAATTGGAAATCGGGTACCCGAAATTGAAAATCGGGTACCCAAATACCGGAAGTTGGAAATCGGGTACCCGAAACTGAAAATCGGGTACCCAAATACCCGAAGTTGGAAATCGGGTACCCAAATACCTTAAGTTGGAAATCGGGTACCCGAAATTGAACATCGGGTACCCGATATTGGGAATCGGGTACCCAAATACCTTAAGTTGGAAATCGGGTACCCGAAATTGGAAATCGGGTACCCGAAATTGAAAATCGGGTACCCGAAATTGAAAATCGGGTACCCGAAATTTAAAATCGGGTATCGGGTACCCGAAATTGAACATCGGGTACCCAAATACCCGAAGTTGGAAATCGGGTACCCGAAATTGGAAATCGGTTACCCGAAATTGGAAATCGGGTACCCGAAACTGAAAATCGGGTACCCAAATACCCGAAGTTGGAAATCGGGTACCCGAAATTGGAAATCGGGTACCCGAAATTGGAAATCGGGTACCTGAAATTGGAAATCGGGTACCCGAAATTGAACATCGGGTACCCGATATTGGGAATCGGGTACCCAAATACCTTAAGTTGGAAATCGGGTACCCGAAATTGGAAATCGGGTACCCGAAATTAAAAATGAGGAAGTTTGGGTACCCGAAATTGGAAATCGGGTACCCGAAATTTCAAATCGGGTATTTGGGTACCCGAAATTGGAAATCGGGTACCTGAAATTGAAAATCGGGTACCCGAAATTGAACATCGGGTACCCGAAATTGAAAATCGGGTACCCAAATACCCGAAGTTGGAAATCGGGTACCCGAAATTGGAAATCGGGTACCCGAAATTGAAAATCGGGTACCCAAATACCCGAAGATGGAAATCGGGTACCCGAAATTGGAAATCGGGTATCGGGTACCCGAAATTGGAAATCGGTAACCCGAAATTGAAAATCGGGTACCCAAATACCCGAAGTTGGAAATCGGGTACCCGAAATTGGAAATCGGGTACCCGAAATTGAAAATCGGGTACCCAAATACCCGAAGTTGGAAATCGGGTACCCGAAATTGGAAATCGGGTACCCGAAATTTGAAATCGGGTATCGGGTACCCGAAATTGGAAATCGGGTACCCGAAATTGGAAATCGGGTATCGGGTACCCGAAATTGGGAATCGGGTACCCGAAATTGTAAATCGGGTACCCAAATACCGGAAGTTGGAAATCGGGTACCCGAAATTGGAAATCGGGTACCCGAAATTGGAAATCGGGTACCCGGAATTTAAAATCGGGTATCGGGTACCCGAAATTGGAAATCGGGTACCCGAAATTGGAAATCGGGTACCCGAAATTAAAAATCGGGTACCCAAATTCCCGAAATTGGAAATCGGGTACCCGAAATTGAAAATTGGGTACCCGAAATTGAAAATCGGGTATCGGGTACCCGAAATTGGGAATCGGGTACCCAAATACCCGAAGTTGGAAATCGGGTACCCGAAATTTAAAATCGGGTATTTGGGTACCCGAAATTGGAAATCGGGTACCTGAAATTGGAAATCGGGTACCCGAAATTGAACATCGGGTACCCGAAACTGGGAATCGGGTACCCGAAATTTAAAATCGGGTATCGGGTACCCGAAATTGGAAATCGGGTACCCGAAATTGAAAATCGGGTACCCAAATACCCGAAGTTGGAAATCGGGTACCCGAAATTGGAAATCGGGTACCCGAAATTGGAAATCGGGTACCCGAAATTTGAAATCGGGTATCGGGTACCCGAAATTGGAAATCGGTAACCCGAAATTGAAAATCGGGTACCCAAATACCCGAAGTTGGAAATCGGGTACCCGAAATTGGAAATCGGGTACCCGAAATTGAAAATCGGGTACCCAAATACCCGAAGTTGGAAATCGGGTACCCGAAATTGGAAATCGGGTACCCGAAATTTGAAATCGGGTATCGGGTACCCGAAATTGGAAATCGGGTACCCGAAATTGGAAATCGGGTATCGGGTACCCGAAATTGGGAATCGGGTACCCGAAATTGTAAATCGGGTACCCAAATACCGGAAGTTGGAAATCGGGTACCCGAAATTGGAAATCGGGTACCCGGAATTTTAAATCGGGTATCGGGTACCCGAAATTGGAAATCGGGTACCCGAAATTGGAAATCGGGTACCCGAAATTAAAAATCGGGTACCCAAATTCCCGAAATTGGAAATCGGGTACCCGAAATTGAAAATTGGGTACCCGAAATTGAAAATCGGGTATCGGGTACCCGAAATTGGGAATCAGGTACCCAAATACCCGAAGTTGGAAATCGGGTACCCGAAATTTAAAATCGGGTATCGGGTACCCGAAATTGGAAATCGGGTACCCGAAATTAAAAATCAGGTACCCGAAATTTAAAATCGGGTATCGGGTACCCGAAATTTAAAATCGGGTATCGGGTACCCGAAATTGGAAATCGGGTACCCGAAATTGAAAATCGGGTACCCGAAATTTAAAATCGGGTATCGGGTACCCGAAATTGAAAATCGGGTATCCGAAACTGAAAATCGGGTACCCAAATACCGGAAGTTGGAAATCGGGTACCCGAAATTGGAAATCGGGTACCCGAAATTGGAAATCGGGTACCTGAAATTGGAAATCGGGTACCCGAAATTGAACATCGGGTACCCGATATTGGGAATCGGGTACCCAAATACCTTAAGTTGGAAATCGGGTACCCGAAATTGGAAATCGGGTACCCGAAATTAAAAATGAGGAAGTTTGGGTACCCGAAATTGGGAATCGGGTACCCGAAATTTCTAATCGGGTATTTGGGTACCCGAAATTGGAAATCGGGTACCTGAAATTGGAAATCGGTTACCCGAAATGGAACATCGGGTACCCGAAATTGGGAATCGGGTACCCGAAATTTAAAATCGGGTATCGGGTACCCGAAATTGGAAATCGGGTACCCGAAATTGAAAATCGGGTACCTGAAATTGAAAATCGGGTACCCAAATACCGGAAGTTGGAAATCGGGTACCCGAAATTGGAAATCGGGTACCCGGAATTTAAAATCGGGTACCCGAAATTCAACATCGGGTACCCGAAATTGGAAATCGGGTACCTGAAATTGAAAATCGGGTACCCAAATACCGGAAGTTGGAAATCGGGTACCCGAAATTGGAAATCGGGTACCCGGAATTTAAAATCGGGTATCGGGTACCCGAAATTAAAAATTGGGTACCCAAATACCCGAAGTTGGAAATCGGGTACCCGAAATTGGAAATCGGGTACCCGAAATTTGAAATCGGGTATCGGGTACCCGAAATTGGAAATCGGGTACCCGAAATTTTAAATCGGGTACCCAAAATTTGAAATCGGGTATCGGGTACCCGAAATTGGAAATCGGGTACCCGAAATTGAAAATCGGGTACCCGAAATTGGAAATCGGGTACCCGGAATTTAAAATCGGGTATCGGGTACCCGAAATTGAAAATCGGGTACCCAAATACCCGAAGTTGGAAATCGGGTACCCGAAGTTGGAAATCGGGTACCCGAAATTGGAAATCGGGTACCCGAAATTTGAAATCGGGTATCGGGTACCCGAAATTGGAAATCGGGTACCCGAAATTGGAAATCGGGTACCCGAAATTGGAAATCGGGTACCCGAAATTGGAAATCGGGTACCCGAAATTGGAAATCGGGTACCCGAAATTGGAAATCGGGTATCGGGTACCCGAAATTGGGAATCGGGTACCCGAAATTGAAAATCGGGTACCCAAATACCGGAAGTTGGAAATCGGGTACCCGAAATTGGAAATCGGGTACCCGGAATTTAAAATCGGGTGTCGGGTACCCGAAATTGGAAATCGGGTACCCGAAATTGGAAATCGGGTACCCGAAATTAAAAATCGGGTACCCAAATACCCGAAATTGGAAATCGGGTACCCGAAATTGAAAATTGGGTACCCGAAATTGAAAATCGGGTATCGGGTACCCGAAATTGGGAATCGGGTACCCAAATACCCGAAGTTGGAAATCGGGTACCCGAAATTTGAAATCGGGTATCGGGTACCCGAAATTGGAAATCGGGTATCCGAAATTGAAAATCAGGTACCCGAAATTGAAAATCGGGTATCGGGTACCCTAAATTTAAAATCGGGTATCGGGTACCCGAAACTGGAAATCGGGTACCCGAAATTGAAAATCGGGTACCCGAAATTTAAAATCGGGTATCGGGTACCCGAAATTGAAAATCGGGTACTCAAATACCCGAAGTTGGAAATCGGGTACCCGAAATTGGAAATCGGTTACCCGAAATTTGAAATCGGGTATCGGGTACCCGAAATTGGAAATCGGGTACCCGAAACTGAAAATCGGGTACCCAAATACCTTAAGTTGGAAATCGGGTACCCGAAATTTCAAATCGGGTATTTGGGTACCCGAAATTGGAAATCGGGTACCTGAAATTGGAAATCGGGTACCCGAAATTGAACATCGGGTACCCGAAATTGGGAATCGGGTACCCGAAATTTAAAATCGGGTATCGGGTACCCGAAATTGGAAATCGGGTACCCGAAATTGAAAATCGGGTACCTGAAATTGAAAATCGGGTACCCAAATACCGGAAGTTGGAAATCGGGTACCCGAAATTTCAAATCGGGTATTTGGGTACCCGAAATTGGGAATCGGGTACCCGAAATTTAAAATCGGGTATCGGGTACCCGAAATTGGAAATCGGGTACCCGGAATTTAAAATCGGGTATCGGGTACCCGAAATTGGAAATCGGGTACCCGAAATTAAAAATTTGGTACCCAAATACCCGAAGTTGGAAATCGGGTACCCGAAATTGGAAATCGGGTACCCGAAATTTGAAATCGGGTATCGGGTACCCGAAATTGGAAATCGGGTACCCGAAATTTTAAATCGGGTACCCAAAATTTGAAATCGGGTATCGGGTACCCGAAATTGGAAATCGGGTACCCGAAATTGAAAATCGGGTACCCGAAATTGAAAATCGGGTACCCGAAATTGAAAATCCGGTACCCAAATACCGGAAGTTGGAAATCGGGTACCCGAAATTGGAAATCGGGTACCCGGAATTTAAAATCGGGTATCGGGTACCCGAAATTGAAAATCGGGTACCCAAATACCCGAAGTTGGAAATCGGGTACCCGAAATTGGAAATCGGGTACCCGAAATTTGAAATTGGGTATCGGGTACCCGAAATTGGAAATCAGGTACCCGAAATTGGAAATCGGGTACCCGAAATTGGAAATCGGGTACCCGAAATTTAAAATCGGGTATCGGGTACCCGAAATTTAAAATCGGGTATCGGGTACCCGAAATTGGAAATCGGGTACCCGAAATTGAAAATCGGGTACCCGAAATTTGAAATCGGGTACCCGAAATTGGAAATCGGGTATCGGGTACCCGAAATTGGGAATCGGGTACCCGAAATTGAAAATCAGGTGCCCGAAATTTAAAATCGGGTATCGGGTACCCGAAATTGGAAATCGGGTACCCGAAATTGAAAATCGGGTACCCGAAATTTAAAATCGGGTACCCAAATAGCCGAAGTTGGAAATCGGGTACCCGAAATTGGAAATCGGGTACCCGAAATTGGAAATCGGGTATCGGGTACCCGAAATTGGAAATCGGGTACCCGAAATTGAAAATCAGGTACCCGAAATTTAAAATCGGGTTTCGGGTACCCGAAATTTAAAATCGGGTATCGGGTACCCGAAAATTAAAATCGGGTATCGGGTACCCGAAATTGGAAATCGGGTACCCGAAATTTAAAATCGGGTACCCGAAATTGGGAATCGAGTACCCAAATACCTTAAGTTGGAAATCGGGTACCCGAAATTGGAAATCGGGTACCCGAAATTAAAAATGGGGAAGTTTGGGTACCCGAAATTGGAAATCGGGTACCCGAAATTGAACATCGGGTACCCGAAATTGGGAATCGGGTACCCGAAATTTAAAATCGGGTATCGGGTACCCGAAATCGGAAATCGGGTACCCAAATACCCGAAGTTGGAAATCGGGTACCCAAATAACCGAAGTTGGAAATCGGGTACCCGAAATTGGAAATCGGGTACCCGCAATTTGAAATCGGGTATCGGGTACCCGAAATTGGAAATCGGGTACCCGAAATTGAAAATCGGGTACCCAAATACACGAAGTTGGAAATCGGGTACCCGAAATTGGAAATCGGGTACCCGAAATTTGAAATCGGGTATCGGGTACCCGAAATTGGAAATCGGGTATCCGAAATTGGAAATCGGGTACCCGAAATTGAAAATCGGGTACCCAAATACCGGAAGTTGGAAATCGGGTACCCGAAATTGGAAATCGGGTACCCGAAATTGGAAATCGGGTACCCGGAATTTAAAATCGGGTATCGGGTACCCGAAATTGGAAATCGGGTACCCGAAATTGGAAATCGGGTACCCGAAATTGGAAATCGGGTATCGGGTACCCGAAATTGAAAGTCAGGTACCCGAAATTTAAAATCGGGTATCGGGTACCCGAAATTTGGAATCGGGTACCCAAATACCTTAAGTTGGAAATCGGGTACCCGACATTGGGAATCGGGTATTTGGGAACCCGAAATTTGAAGTCGGTTACCCGAAATTAGAGTCGGGTACCCAAATACCCGAAATTGGAAATCGGGTACCCGACTCTTAATTTCCCGAAATTGAAAATCGGGTACCCGAAGTTGGAAATCGGGTACCCGAAATTGGAAATCGGGTACCCGACTCTTAATTTCCCGAAATTGAAAATCGGGTACCCGAAATTGGGAATCGGGTACCCGAAATTGGGAATCGGGTACCCGAAATTTAAAATCGTGTATCGGGTACCGGAAATTGGAAATCGGGTACCCAAATAACCGAAGTTGGAAATCGGGTACCCGAAATTGGAAATCGGGTACCCGCAATTTGAAATCGGGTATCGGGTACCCGAAATTGGAAATCGGTAACCCGAAATTGAAAATCGGGTACCCAAATACCCGAAGTTGGAAATCGGGTACCCGAAATTGGAAATCGGGTACCCGAAATTGAAAATCGGGTACCCAAATACCCGAAGTTGGAAATCGGGTACCCGAAATTGGAAATCGGGTACCCGAAATTTGAAATCGGGTATCGGGTACCCGAAATTGGAAATCGGGTATCGGGTACCCGAAATTGGGAATCGGGTACCCGAAATTGTAAATCGGGTACCCAAATACCGGAAGTTGGAAATCGGGTACCCGAAATTGGAAATCGGGTACCCGAAATTGGAAATCGGGTACCCGGAATTTAAAATCGGGTATCGGGTACCCGAAATTGGAAATCGGGTACCCGAAATTGGAAATCGGGTACCCGAAATTAAAAATCGGGTACCCAAATTCCCGAAATTGGAAATCGGGTACCCGAAATTGAAAATTGGGTACCCGAAATTGAAAATCGGGTATCGGGTACCCGAAATTGGGAATCGGGTACCCAAATACCCGAAGTTGGAAATCGGGTACCCGAAATTTAAAATCGGGTATTTGGGTACCCGAAATTGGAAATCGGGTACCTGAAATTGGAAATCGGGTACCCGAAATTGAACATCGGGTACCCGAAACTGGGAATCGGGTACCCGAAATTTAAAATCGGGTATCGGGTACCCGAAATTGGAAATCGGGTACCCGAAATTGAAAATCGGGTACCCAAATACCCGAAGTTGGAAATCGGGTACCCGAAATTGGAAATCGGGTACCCGAAATTGGAAATCGGGTACCCGAAATTTGAAATCGGGTATCGGGTACCCGAAATTGGAAATCGGTAACCCGAAATTGAAAATCGGGTACCCAAATACCCGAAGTTGGAAATCGGGTACCCGAAATTGGAAATCGGGTACCCGAAATTGAAAATCGGGTACCCAAATACCCGAAGTTGGAAATCGGGTACCCGAAATTGGAAATCGGGTACCCGAAATTTGAAATCGGGTATCGGGTACCCGAAATTGGAAATCGGGTACCCGAAATTGGAAATCGGGTATCGGGTACCCGAAATTGGGAATCGGGTACCCGAAATTGTAAATCGGGTACCCAAATACCGGAAGTTGGAAATCGGGTACCCGAAATTGGAAATCGGGTACCCGGAATTTTAAATCGGGTATCGGGTACCCGAAATTGGAAATCGGGTACCCGAAATTGGAAATCGGGTACCCGAAATTAAAAATCGGGTACCCAAATTCCCGAAATTGGAAATCGGGTACCCGAAATTGAAAATTGGGTACCCGAAATTGAAAATCGGGTATCGGGTACCCGAAATTGGGAATCAGGTACCCAAATACCCGAAGTTGGAAATCGGGTACCCGAAATTTAAAATCGGGTATCGGGTACCCGAAATTGGAAATCGGGTACCCGAAATTAAAAATCAGGTACCCGAAATTTAAAATCGGGTATCGGGTACCCGAAATTTAAAATCGGGTATCGGGTACCCGAAATTGGAAATCGGGTACCCGAAATTGAAAATCGGGTACCCGAAATTTAAAATCGGGTATCGGGTACCCGAAATTGAAAATCGGGTACCCAAATACCCGAAGTTGGAAATCGGGTACCAGAAATTGGAAATCGGTTACCCGATTTTTGAAATCGGGTATCGGGTACCCGAAATTGGAAATCGGGTATCCGAAACTGAAAATCGGGTACCCAAATACCGGAAGTTGGAAATCGGGTACCCGAAATTGGAAATCGGGTACCCGAAATTGGAAATCGGGTACCTGAAATTGGAAATCGGGTACCCGAAATTGAACATCGGGTACCCGATATTGGGAATCGGGTACCCAAATACCTTAAGTTGGAAATCGGGTACCCGAAATTGGAAATCGGGTACCCGAAATTAAAAATGAGGAAGTTTGGGTACCCGAAATTGGGAATCGGGTACCCGAAATTTCTAATCGGGTATTTGGGTACCCGAAATTGGAAATCGGGTACCTGAAATTGGAAATCGGTTACCCGAAATGGAACATCGGGTACCCGAAATTGGGAATCGGGTACCCGAAATTTAAAATCGGGTATCGGGTACCCGAAATTGGAAATCGGGTACCCGAAATTGAAAATCGGGTACCTGAAATTGAAAATCGGGTACCCAAATACCGGAAGTTGGAAATCGGGTACCCGAAATTGGAAATCGGGTACCCGGAATTTAAAATCGGGTACCCGAAATTCAACATCGGGTACCCGAAATTGGAAATCGGGTACCTGAAATTGAAAATCGGGTACCCAAATACCGGAAGTTGGAAATCGGGTACCCGAAATTGGAAATCGGGTACCCGGAATTTAAAATCGGGTATCGGGTACCCGAAATTAAAAATTGGGTACCCAAATACCCGAAGTTGGAAATCGGGTACCCGAAATTGGAAATCGGGTACCCGAAATTTGAAATCGGGTATCGGGTACCCGAAATTGGAAATCGGGTACCCGAAATTTTAAATCGGGTACCCAAAATTTGAAATCGGGTATCGGGTACCCGAAATTGGAAATCGGGTACCCGAAATTGAAAATCGGGTACCCGAAATTGGAAATCGGGTACCCGGAATTTAAAATCGGGTATCGGGTACCCGAAATTGAAAATCGGGTACCCACATACCCGAAGTTGGAAATCGGGTACCCGAAGTTGGAAATCGGGTACCCGAAATTGGAAATCGGGTACCCGAAATTTGAAATCGGGTATCGGGTACCCGAAATTGGAAATCGGGTACCCGAAATTGGAAATCGGGTACCCGAAATTGGAAATCGGGTACCCGAAATTGGAAATCGGGTATCGGGTACCCGAAATTGGAAATCGGGTATCGGGTACCCGAAATTGGGAATCGGGTACCCGAAATTGAAAATCGGGTACCCAAATACCGGAAGTTGGAAATCGGGTACCCGAAATTGGAAATCGGGTACCCGGAATTTAAAATCGGGTGTCGGGTACCCGAAATTGGAAATCGGGTACCCGAAATTGGAAATCGGGTACCCGAAATTAAAAATCGGGTACCCAAATACCCGAAATTGGAAATCGGGTACCCGAAATTGAAAATTGGGTACCCGAAATTGAAAATCGGGTATCGGGTACCCGAAATTGGGAATCGGGTACCCAAATACCCGAAGTTGGAAATCGGGTACCCGAAATTTGAAATCGGGTATCGGGTACCCGAAATTGGAAATCGGGTATCCGAAATTGAAAATCAGGTACCCGAAATTGAAAATCGGGTATCGGGTACCCTAAATTTAAAATCGGGTATCGGGTACCCGAAACTGGAAATCGGGTACCCGAAATTGAAAATCGGGTACCCGAAATTTAAAATCGGGTATCGGGTACCCGAAATTGAAAATCGGGTACTCAAATACCCGAAGTTGGAAATCGGGTACCCGAAATTGGAAATCGGTTACCCGAAATTTGAAATCGGGTATCGGGTACCCGAAATTGGAAATCGGGTACCCGAAACTGAAAATCGGGTACCCAAATACCTTAAGTTGGAAATCGGGTACCCGAAATTTCAAATCGGGTATTTGGGTACCCGAAATTGGAAATCGGGTACCTGAAATTGGAAATCGGGTACCCGAAATTGAACATCGGGTACCCGAAATTGGGAATCGGGTACCCGAAATTTAAAATCGGGTATCGGGTACCCGAAATTGGAAATCGGGTACCCGAAATTGAAAATCGGGTACCTGAAATTGAAAATCGGGTACCCAAATACCGGAAGTTGGAAATCGGGTACCCGAAATTGGAAATCGGGTACCCGGAATTTAAAATCGGGTATCGGGTACCCGAAATTGGAAATCGGGTACCCGAAATTAAAAATTTGGTACCCAAATACCCGAAGTTGGAAATCGGGTACCCGAAATTGGAAATCGGGTACCCGAAATTTGAAATCGGGTATCGGGTACCCGAAATTGGAAATCGGGTACCCGAAATTTTAAATCGGGTACCCAAAATTTGAAATCGGGTATCGGGTACCCGAAATTGGAAATCGGGTACCCGAAATTGAAAATCGGGTACCCGAAATTGAAAATCGGGTACCCGAAATTGAAAATCCGGTACCCAAATACCGGAAGTTGGAAATCGGGTACCCGAAATTGGAAATCGGGTACCCGGAATTTAAAATCGGGTATCGGGTACCCGAAATTGAAAATCGGGTACCCAAATACCCGAAGTTGGAAATCGGGTACCCGAAATTGGAAATCGGGTACCCGAAATTTGAAATTGGGTATCGGGTACCCGAAATTGGAAATCAGGTACCCGAAATTGGAAATCGGGTACCCGAAATTGGAAATCGGGTATCGGGTACCCGAAATTGGGAATCGGGTACCCGAAATTGAAAATCGGGTACCCAAATACCGGAAGTTGGAAATCGGGTACCCGAAATTGGAAATCGGGTACCCGAAATTTAAAATCGGGTATCGGGTACCCGAAATTTCAAATCGGGTACCCGAAATTTGAAATCGGGTATCGGGTACCCGAAATTGGAAATCGGGTACCCGAAATTGAAAATCAGGTACCCGAAATGTAAAATCGGGTATCGGGTACCCGAAATTTAAAATCGGGTATCGGGTACCCGAAATTGGAAATCGGGTACCCGAAATTGAAAATCGGGTACCCGAAATTTAAAATCGGGTATCGGGTACCCGAAATTGGAAATCGGGTACCCGAAATTGAAAATCGGGTACCCAAATACCCGAAGTTGGAAATCGGGTACCCGAAATTGGAAATCGGGTACCCGAAATTTGAAATCGGGTATCGGGTACCCGAAATTGGAAATCGGGTACCCGAAATTGAAAATCGGGTACCCAAATACCGGAAGTTGGAAATCGGGTACCCGAAATTGGAAATCGGGTACCCGAAATTGGAAATTGGGTACTCGTAATTTAAAATCGGGTATCGGGTACCCGAAATTGGAAATCGGGTACCCGAAATTGAAAATCGGGTACCCAAATACCCAAAGTTGGAAATCGGGTACCCGAAATTGGAAATCGGGTACCCAAATACCCGAAGTTGGAAATCGGGTACCCGAAATTGGAAATCGGGTACCCGAAATTTGAAATCGGGTATCGGGTACCCGAAATTGGAAATCGGGTACCCGAAATTGAAAATCGGGTACCCAAATACCGGAAGTTGGAAATCGGGTACCCGAAATTGGAAATTGGGTACTCGTAATTTAAAATCGGGTATCGGGTACCCGAAATTGGAAATCGGGTACCCGAAATTGAAAATCGGGTACCCAAATACCCAAAGTTGGAAATCGGGTACCCGAAATTGGAAATCAGGTACCCGAAATTTGAAATCGGGTATCGGGTACCCGAAATTGGAAATCGGGTACCCGAAATTGGAAATCGGGTACCCGAAATTGAAAATCGGGTATCGGGTACCCGATATTGGGAATCGGGTACCCAAATACCCGAAATTGGAAATCGGGTACCCGAAATTGAAAGTCGGGTACCCGAAATTTAAAATCGGGTATCGGGTGAACGAAATTGGAAATCGGGTACCCGAAATTTAAAATCGGGTACCCAAATACCCGAAGTTGGAAATCGGGTACCTGAAATTGGAAATCGGGTACCCGAAATTGAACATCGGGTACCCAAATACCGGAAGTTGGAAATCGGGTACCCGAAAATGGAAATCGGGTACCCGGAATTTAAAATCGGGTATCGGGTACCCGAAATTGAAAATCGGGTACCCGAAATTGAAAATCGGGTACCCAAATACCCGAAGTTGGAAATCGGGTACCCGAAATTGGAAATCGGGTACCCGAAATTTGAAATCGGGTATCGGGTACCCGAAATTGGAAATCGGGTACCCGAAATTGGAAATCGGGTACCCGAAATTAAAAATCGGGTATCGGGTACCCGAAATAGGGAATCGGGTACCCAAATACCCGAAATTGGAAATCGGGTACCCGAAATTGATAATCGGGTACCCAAATACCCGAAGTTGGAAGTCGGGTACCCGAAATTGGAAATCGTGTACCCGAAATTGGAAATCGGGTATCGGGTACCCGAAATTGAAAATCGGGTACCCAAATACCCGAAGTTGGAAATCGGGTACCCGAAATTGGAAATCGGGTACCCGAAATTGGAAATCGGGTACCCGAAATTGGAAATCGGGTATCGGGTAACCGAAATTGGAAATCGGGTACCCGAAATTGAAAATCAGGTACCCGAAATTTAAAATCGGGTATCGGGTACCCGAAATTTAAAATCGGGTATCGGGTACCCGAAATTGGAAATCGGGTACCCGAAATTTAAAATCGGGTACCCGAAATTGGGAATCGGGTACCCAAATACCTTAAGTTGGAAATCGGGTACCCGAAATTGGAAATCGGGTACCCGAAATTAAAAATGGGGAAGTTTGGGTACCCGAAATTGGAAATGGGGTACCCGAAATTTCAAATCGGGTATTTGGGCACCCGAAATTGAAAATCGGGTACCCAAATACTCGAAGTTGGAAATCGGGTACCCGAAATTGGAAATCGGGTACCCGAAATTTGAAATTGGGTATCGGGTACCCGAAATTGGAAATCGGGTACCCGAAATTGGAAATCGGGTACCCGAAATTTGAAATCGGGTATCGGGTACCCGAAATTGGAAATCGGGTACCCGAAATTGAAAATCGGGTACCCGAAATTGAAAATCGGGTACCCAAATACCGGAAGTTGGAAATCGGGTACCCGAAATTGGAAATCGGGTACCCGAAATTTGAAATCTGGTACCCGGAATTTAAAATCGGGTATCGGGTACCCGAAATTGGAAATCGGGTACCCGAAATTGAAAATCGGGTACCCAAATACCCGAAGTTAGAAATCGGGTACCCGAAATTGGAAATCGGGTACCCGAAATTTGAAATCGGGTATCGGGTACCCGAAATTGGAAATCGGGTATCGGGTACCCGAAATTGGGAATCGGGTACCCGAAATTGAAAATCAGGTGCCCGAAATTTAAAATCGGGTATCGGGTACCCGAAATTTAAAATCGGGCATCGGGTACCCGAAATTGGAAATCGAGTACCCGAAATTTAAAATCGGGTACCCGAAATTGGGAATCGGGTACCCAAATACCTTAAGTTGGAAATCGGGTACCCGAAATTGGAAATCGGGTACCCGAAATTAAAAATGGGGAAGTTTGGGTACCCGAAATTGGAAATCGGGTACCCGAAATTTCAAATCGGGTATTTGGGTACCCGAAATTGGAAATCGGGTACCTGAAATTGGAAATCGGGTACCCGAAATTGAACATCGGGTACCCGAAATTGGGAATCGGGTACCCGAAATTTAAAATCGGGTATCGGGTACCCGAAATTGGAAATCGGGTACCCGAAATTGAAAATCGGGTACCCGAAATTTGAAATCGGGTACCCGAAATTGGAAATCGGGTATCGGGTACCCGAAATTGGGAATCGGGTACCCGAAATTGAAAATCAGGTGCCCGAAATTTAAAATCGGGTATCGGGTACCCGAAATTGGAAATCGGGTACCCGAAATTGAAAATCGGGTACCCGAAATTTAAAATCGGGTACCCAAATAGCCGAAGTTGGAAATCGGGTACCCGAAATTGGAAATCGGGTACCCGAAATTGGAAATCGGGTATCGGGTACCCGAAATTGGAAATCGGGTACCCGAAATTGAAAATCAGGTACCCGAAATTTAAAATCGGGTTTCGGGTACCCGAAATTTAAAATCGGGTATCGGGTACCCGAAAATTAAAATCGGGTATCGGGTACCCGAAATTGGAAATCGGGTACCCGAAATTTAAAATCGGGTACCCGAAATTGGGAATCGAGTACCCAAATACCTTAAGTTGGAAATCGGGTACCCGAAATTGGAAATCGGGTACCCGAAATTAAAAATGGGGAAGTTTGGGTACCCGAAATTGGAAATCGGGTACCCGAAATTGAACATCGGGTACCCGAAATTGGGAATCGGGTACCCGAAATTTAAAATCGGGTATCGGGTACCCGAAATCGGAAATCGGGTACCCGAAATTGAAAATCGGGTACCCAAATACCCGAAGTTGGAAATCGGGTACCCAAATAACCGAAGTTGGAAATCGGGTACCCGAAATTGGAAATCGGGTACCCGCAATTTGAAATCGGGTATCGGGTACCCGAAATTGGAAATCGGGTACCCGAAATTGAAAATCGGGTACCCAAATACACGAAGTTGGAAATCGGGTACCCGAAATTGGAAATCGGGTACCCGAAATTTGAAATCGGGTATCGGGTACCCGAAATTGGAAATCGGGTATCCGAAATTGGAAATCGGGTACCCGAAATTGAAAATCGGGTATCGGGTACCCGAAATTGGGAATCGGGTACCCAAAATCCCGAAGTTGGAAATCGGGTACCCGAAATTTAAAATCGGGTATCGGGTACCCGAAATTTCAAATCGGGTACCCGAAATTGGAAATCGGGTACCCGAAATTGGAAATCGGGTAACCGAAATTGGAAATCGGGTACCCGAAATTGGAAATCGGGTACCCGAAATTTGAAATCGGGTATCGGGTACTCGAAATAGGAAATCGGGTACCCGAAATTGAAAATCGGGTACCCAAATACCGGAAGTTGGAAATCGGGTACCCGAAATTGGAAATCGGGTACCCGAAATTGGAAATCGGGTACCCGGAATTTAAAATCGGGTATCGGGTACCCGAAATTGGAAATCGGGTACCCGAAATTGGAAATCGGGTACCCGAAATTGGAAATCGGGTATCGGGTACCCGAAATTGAAAGTCAGGTACCCGAAATTTAAAATCGGGTATCGGGTACCCGAAATTTGGAATCGGGTACCCAAATACCTTAAGTTGGAAATCGGGTACCCGACATTGGGAATCGGGTATTTGGGAACCCGAAATTTGAAGTCGGTTACCCGAAATTAGAGTCGGGTACCCAAATACCCGAAATTGGAAATCGGGTACCCGACTCTTAATTTCCCGAAATTGAAAATCGGGTACCCGAAGTTGGAAATCGGGTACCCGAAATTGGAAATCGGGTACCCGACTCTTAATTTCCCGAAATTGAAAATCGGGTACCCGAAATTGGGAATCGGGTATTTGGGAACCCGAAATTTGAAGTCGGTTACCCGAAATTAGAGTCGGGTAAACAAATACCCGAAATTGGAAATCGGACTCTTAATTTCCCGAAATTGAAAATCGGGTAACCGAAGTTGGAAAACGGGGACCCGAAATTGGAAATCGGGTACCCGAAATTAAAAATCGGGTATTTGGGTACCCGAAATTGGAAATCGGGTACCCGAAACTCAGAATCGGGTATTAGGGTACCCGAAATTGGAAATCGGGTACCCGATATTGGGAATCGGGTACCCAAATACCCGAAGTTGGAAATCGGGTACCCGAAATTTAAAATCGGGTATTGGGTACCTGAAATTGGAAATCGGGTACCCGAAATTGAAAATCGGGTACCCGATACCCGATTTTAAATTTCGGGTACCCGATTTCCAACTTCGGGTATTTGGGTACCCGATTCCCAATTTCGGGTACCCGATACCCGATTTCAAATTTCGGGTACCCGATTTCCAATTTCGGGTACCCGATACCCGATTTCAAATTTCGGGTACCCGATTTCCAATTTCGGGTACCCGATTTCCAATTTCGGGTACCCGATTTCCAATTTCGGGTACCCGATTTCCAACTTCGGGTATTTGGGTACCCGATTCCCAATTTCGGGTACCCGATACCCGATTTTAAATTTCGGGTACCCGATACCCGATTTTAAATTTCGGGTACCCGATTTCCAATTTCGTTTACCCAAATACCCGATTTTTAATTTCGGGTACCCGATTTCCAATTTCAGGTACCCGATTTCCAACTTCGGGTATTTGGGTACCCGATTCCCAATTTCGGGTACCCAAATACCCGATTTTTAATTTCGGGTACCCGATTTTAAATTTCGGTTACCCGATTCCCAATTTTCTTGTACCCGATTTTCAATTTCGGGTACCCGATTTCCAATTTGGGGTACCCGATACCCGATTTTAAATTTCGGGTACCCGATTTTCAATTTCGGGTACCTGTTTTCAAATTTCGGGTACCCGACACCCGATTTTTAATTTCGGGTACCCAATTTCCAATTTCCGGTACCCGATACCCGATTTTAAATTTCGGGTACCCGATTCCCAATTTCGGGTACCCGATTTGCAATTTCGGGTACCCGATTTCCAATTTCAGGTACCCGATTTCCAATTTCGGGTACCCAAATACCCGATTTGAAATTTCGGGTACCCGATTTCCAATTTCGGGTACCCAAACTTCCCCATTTTTAATTTCGGGTACCCGATTTCCAATTTCGGGTACCCGATTTCGAACTTAAGGTATTTGGGTACCCGATTCCCAATTTCGGGTACCCGATACCCGATTTTCAATTTCGGGTACCCGATTTCCAATTTCGGGTACCCGATACCCGATTTCAAATTTCGGGTACCCGATTTCCAATTTCGGGTACCCGATTTCCAACTTCGGGTATTTGGGTACCCGATTTTCAATTTCGGGTACCCGATTTCCAATTTCGGGTACCCGATACCCGATTTTAAATTTCGGGTACCCGATTTCCAACTTCGGGTATTTGGGTACCCGATTCCCAATTTCGGGTACCCGATACCCGATTTTCAATTTCGGGTACCCGATTTCCAATTTCGGGTACCCGATACCCGATTTTAAATTTCGGGTACCCGATTCCCAATTTCGGGTACCCGATTTCCAATTTCGGGTACCCGATACTCGATTTTTAATTTCGGGTACCAGATTTCAAATTTCGGGTACCCGATACCCGATTTTAAATTTCGGGTACCCGATTCCCAATTTCGGGTACCCGATGTTCAATTTCGGGTACCCGATTTCCAATTTCAGGTACCCGATTTCCAATTTCGGGTACCCAAATACCCGATTTGAAATTTCGGGTACCCGAAATTGGGAATCGGGTACCCGAAATTGAAAATCAGGTACCCGAAATTTAAAATCGGGTATCGGGTACCCGAAATTTAAAATCGGGTACCCAAATACCTTAAGTTGGAAATCGGGTACCCGAAATTGGAAATCGGGTACCGGAAATTACAAATGGGGAAGTTTGGGTACCCGAAATTGGAAATCGGGTACCCGAAATTTCAAATCGGGTATTTGGGCACCCGAAATTGGAAATCGGGTACCTGAAATTGGAAATCGGGTACCCGAAATTGAACATCGGGTACCCGAAATTGGAAATCGGGTACCCGAAATTTAAAATGGGGAAGTTTGGGTACCCGAAATTGGAAATCGGGTACCCGAAATTTCAAATCGGGTATTTGGGTACCCGAAATTGGAAATCGGGTACCCGAAATTGGGAATCGGGTACCCAAATACCCGAAGTTGGAATTCGGGTACCCGAAATTGGAAATCGGGTACCCGAAATTAAAAATCGGGTATTTGGGTACCCGAAATTGGAAATCGGGTACCCGAAACTGGGAAACAGTGAACTTTATTAAATAGATAAACAAATAAACGAAAAGTTGTGAATTAATAGCAACATATTTTAAATTTTTCAATTCTAAAACTTCGGTAATATTAACGCCTAATTGAAATTATTTAGCAATGTATGTGTTTGGTCGGTGTGATGACAACCTCCCCTCCAATGGAGACTTTGCTGTTTGCTCCATATGTAAACGCAAATTGCACTTTGAGTGTACTACGGTTACAGAAAAATCTTGGAGAACCATGGGTACAAGAAGAGATATGTGGAAGTGCCAAGCCTGTAGGAACAGTGGAGACGTGGTAACGACAGCCACAGTTAGCAATGTGGTAGTAACTACGCCACATGCAGAGCAGGCTCAACCCGCTAAAAGAATACGAGCACACAGCACCCCTGAAAAAACAGCTGATAACATCTCAGCCGAGAACAGCCCATCGTTACTAGCCGAAATCCGCTTAATGAGAGGAGAAATTAGAGAAATTGCTGCAAGCTGTGAATTTCTAGCGGCCAAGTACGATGAACTCAACACACACATGAAAAAGAACAATGACCTCATCGAAAACATAAACAAGGAGCTAAATGATCTCAAAGAATGCAATAAGCAAAAGGACACAATAATAGAAAACATGCAAGCACAGATCAACACACTGGAGCAGCACATGATAAAAAACAATATTGAAATTAAAAACATTCCCCCAACTCCACAAGAAGATTTATTGGACATTATAAAATGTATAGGAAATTCAATTAATCACGAAATAAAAGACACTGATATCACCGATATTTATCGAACAAATACAAAGAATAAAGACAAATCGTGCATAATAGCAACTTTTGCATCAAGCATAAACAAATCAAAATTTGTTAAACAGACTCGTTCAACTAGATCCATTAAATTAAAAGCGATAATAAAGAACACCACGAATTGCCCAAGAGCGATTGCAACTCTGTCTGATGCTACGGTTTACGTCAATAATCAGCTGACGAGACACAACAAAAAATTGATGTGGATGGCAAAAGAGAGAGCAAAACAAGAAAACTGGAGATTTGTCTGGGAGAATGCGGGAAGAATTTTCGCTAGGCAAAACGAGAGTGCTCAGCCAATTCTAATAAGTACCGTAAACGATGTGATGAAAATAACACGCACACAATAATGAAATCACTGTGTTTATAAACAAAAAGAAACACAACTGTATTTAAACATGAGAATGGAGAAAACAAATAGAAATGATGAATTATATGTGGATTTAAATTGTAGGGTAATAAATGGTTTTACCAGCGTCAATGTAAACGAATTAGAAAAAAATATTTGTTGTTACTTTAGTTTCAACATAAGATCATTGCGCAAAAATTGGAATGATTTCTGTTTGAACATAAGTCATATGGTGCATGTATTAAATGTTATTGTTTTAGTCGAGACGAACATAGACAAAGAAGAAGAGGGATTCTATAGACTGAATGGATTTCAATGTGAGTTCCTGAATAGAGATAAACGCAGAGGTGGTGGAATTTTAATGTTAATTCGAAATGATGTTAAGTATGAACGTCTTACGAAAACATTCTAATTCGCATTGAGGAGAAAAATGCATACAAATATGTTTTCGGATTATACAGACCACCAGGTTTTAGTAAAAAAGCATTTAATGAAGAATTCAAAAACAAAATTGCACCTATGGGAAAAAAGAACGAAATCATAATAATGGGCGACGTAAACATAAATGTGAAAGACCCAGACCTATATGGTGAAAAATAATACTTGGAATTGCTGGCCTCATTAGGTTTGATAAATGTCATAACAGAGTTTACAAGAATAGATCCAAAAACTGGAACAAGAACGATCATTGATCATATCTTATCCAATACGGCGAACCCAAAAATAAACTCTGCGGTGATTGAAAGCTGCATTACGGACCATTACCCGACCCTTTATTTTACAAGTTCGCATGAATCAAAAGAAAAAGAACAACGAAATGATAAGGAGCATATTTGTAATGCCAAAGTAGATGAGCTAATTTCCGGAGCTGACTGGAATGATGTAATTGCCGAAAATGATGCTGATTCTCTATATGGAAAACTCGTAAAAAAAATGAAAAACATCTACGATGAGTCAACATGTGTTAAAACAGTAATTAACAAAAGAAAAAACAACCCTTGAATGACTACAGAGTTAATAGTCAAATGCAAAAAAAGAGATGAACTGTATAAAAAATGGAAGAACAACAGATTGAATAGGCGTTATGAGTTGGACTACAAGACGTTTCGTAACAAACTTAATAAAGAGATTATAGTACAAAAATCTGCTTATTACAAAAACAAGTTCAACGAAGCTAGACTAGACCCACGCAAGACATGGAGTTTTGTTAATGAAATTCTGGGAAGAAAAAAGCCTAGTTTAGATGATACAATTATTAAGAACTTCAATGGTCAAATGTGTTTGAGCAATCTTACCAATGAATTTGCAAAAAATTTCAAAGAGCAAATTGTAAACATCACACACCATTGCGACACGATTACCTCGTTACACTCAAACAGAAGAATACATAATTCCATTTTTTTCCAAGAAAGCGATATATCGGAAATAATAAATGCAATTAATCTGCTTGGCGAAACCAAGTCACCTGGTATCGATGGAATTAGGGCAATTGACATAAAAAAACATGTTACAACCTTTGCTCCAATCTTGTGCAAACTAGTTAATTTAAGTATAACACAAGCAAAAGTACCAGAAACTTTAAAAACAGCCGTTGTCAGACCAATATATAAAGGAGGACACAAGAGCCAACTGAATAATTACAGACCGATTTCGATACTACCTGTTGTAGAAAAGTGTCTGGAAGAAGTTGTAGTTAAAAGATTGCAAAACTTCATGGAAAAACATTCCCTCATACACGAAAGTCAGTATGGCTTTCAAAAAGCGAAGAGCACAGGTAAACTACTTGCCGAATTTGCTAACTATATTAACGAAAACCTGGACAAGAGCTATCACGTACTGATAGTTTTTATGGACTTCAGTAAAGCTTTTGATACGCTTAATCATACTAAGCTAATTGAAGCTCTTGAACGTATTGGAATACGAGGACTGATGGCAGACTGGCTAAAGGACTACCTGCACAATCGGTTTTACTGTATAAAGATCAGTGAAACCTATAGTGATAAAGAAGACGCACCCTACGGAGTTCCACAAGGATCGAAATTGGGGCCAATTCTTTTCATCCTATATGCCAATGAGCTTCTTCGCACCTTTAAGAGAGCCAAACCTTTTGCATATGCGGACGATACAGCGATTGTAATGTGCTAATTAACATCCAAAACTATATGCAAACCCATAACATGACGTTTTCCTAAGAAAAAAAAAATAACCCCCAACATGCTAAACCCAAAGGAATCATGATTAAACATGCATCTGCTCTCTACTCCGCCTGTCTGCGTGTGTGTGTCCACCGTTCAATTCCTCCATCAAATTTTTCTGATGATTGGATTCAGTTCTATCTTAATCTTCAATAAAAAACGATGGATAAAAATTCTAACCCGAACATGAAGGAAACGTGGAGCAAAAAATGGAAGTATTTTACTGTGAAGAATCCCTTCAACAGTAGCAGCAGCAGCAGCAACATCAACAGCAGCAGCAATGAAAAAAAAGAATGGAAACAAACAAAAACAAAATGTTTATTTTTTTCTATAATTTTTGTTGTTAAATATTGTTACTTTTTAACAAATATCTGTAAAAAAAATGTTTATGTAGAAAGAGGATTAATTAACCTGTAAATAATTACAGATAAAAAACAAAAAAATTAGTATTAAATAGTATTAGTAAATTTTTTTATTATTAAATATCTGAAAAAATGTTGTAAAACAAATTTCTGAAAAAAAATTCGAACCCGAAAATGAAGGAAACGTGGAGCAAAAACTGGAAGTATTTGTACTGTGAAGAATCCCTTCAACAGTACCATCAATGAAAAAAAAAAGAGGGTGGAAACAACAATCCTCTAATTTTTATTGTTAAATATCGTTTTTTTTAATAAATATCTGGAAAAAAATGTTGTGTGTAGAAGAAGAAGATGTATAAATAAAAAACCAAAATGTGTATTCTTTTTTTAAAAAATTTTTATTATTATGTATTAAATTTTTATTACAAAATTAATTAATTAAATTAAATCTCTTAAATCTTTTATATAATCTTCTGATTTAAGGTGTAAATTAAGTTCTATTGCAATGCACTCCATAGTACATATCGCTTTCAGGAGCGTCCTCGTGGTGTGCGGGGTTGCTGAAGTTGTCTTCAGCTTTGCTATGAGCTCCCTGTTTAGCTTTACTATGTCGGAGTGGTCCCAGGAAAGCTCCTCAAAGCTATCCACGAATTTTTCCATTTCAGCAACAATTGAGTTCGTCTTTACCCTATTTAAAAAATAAACGTTTAATTAATAATTATTATAAAAAGAAATTTTTAAATAATAAAAAACAACAAAAAAATATTTCTACTTACATCATGTCTTCTTTTATTTAGTTTGAGTCTTCTTGGAGTTCTACTTTTATTATGATTGGATAGAAGTCGGGTCTCTCTATTTATATGAAATCACGGCACTCTTTGAACACCACACACACACCCATTTTTTTGGTGATACCGAAATAATGAAAAACTATATTTCACATGTCACCACACAAAAAATATTCCCACGCTAAACATTAAATTGAATCCAATGTACCACACTCAAAATTATCTGAATCGTACATGTAACCACAAAAACATGTTCCCCCAAAAATTCTGCTTCCTGTTATTGTTGATAAGCGCACCTCTACCAAACGTCCACTGAATACAAATGATGACCAACACCATCGGCGATAAACGCCTCTAACTACAAACGCCCTGCCACCAACAACCGCCGACTGTTAGCTCCACTTCCTCTCTTATTACTGATAAGCGCGCCTCTACCAAATGCCCACTAAATACAAGTGATGACCAACACCATCGCTGATAAGCGCCTCTAACAACTAACACACGCTACCAACAACCAACACCACGCGCCACCAACAACAAACGACAAACGACGCCCCCCACACACACGACACTCTTATCATCAAAAAACTAACCTACCACTAAAAAAAAACACACGTTAAAACACATAAAAAAAACACTATTTCTTTTTGTATGGAAAAAGTGAACCAGAAGCCTCATAAACTACCTACTTCTTGGGATCACTTTTAATTCATAGATGAATTTCTCTTTACATATCAATAAAGTTTTATCCCGTGCTAACCCAATGTTGGGATTCATAAGAGACTCTAAGATGTTCTATAATCGTTATACTATCAAGTCATAATATTCATCGATTATAAGTCCTATTCTTAAATGTTGCTGTGTAACATGGAGTCCTTATCTTCGCATTGAAGAAATTCAAAAGGGGTTTGTAAAGCCTGCCCTACGTAAAATGTTTGCAAGTTCTGTTTTTTCCGCTTATGAAATTACATGTAGTTTATTAGGTTTAAATCCTCTAGTCTCGAAAAGAAAATTGTTAATTGTTCTTCACTATTATCAATTTGTTGTTTACTTAAGACAGTTTAATTTTTTTAAATATTCTGTTTCATAGCACAAGCTGCGCTAAGTTTAATCCCATTACTTCAATTAGTTTGATGGTATTATAAATTTTAACATGGTTAAATAATGTGTTAAGAATAACATTCTAAACTTATTATAATTTAAAGTAAAACTTGTTTATACGAGAGTCGCCTTTTATATTTCAGGATTAGAGAACAAAAACAAATATTAATCATCGAAAATAGCTTTATTATTTTGCAAAATATTTCGTTTTAGATCTATACACTTTTGCATGCTCTCGAACCAATTGTCGAAGCACTTTTGCCACTCTGATTGAGGTATCTACAGAACATGCATTCCGAACGCATCAACCGCTTCTTCAGGAGTTGAAAAACGTTGACCTCTCATTTTAGTTTTTACGTACGGGAATAAAAAGAAGTCATTCGGTGCCATGTCAGGGCTTTACCGCGGATGACTCATCAAATCGATGTTTTGAGTGCTCAAAAATGCAGTTGTTTGAGCCGATGTGTGAGAGCTCGTATTGTCCCGGTGAAGAGTGATCCGTCTTCGGCGGTTGGTTTTTCTGATTTCTTGAAAGACAACTTGCAAACAAATGATTGTGTACCACTCAGAATTTACTCTTCTACGTTATTCTAGTGGTACGGCTGCGACATGTCCAGTTTTATCGAAATAACAGGCAACCATTTGCTTGGAAGTGCTTCGTGCGCGAGCAACTTTTGTTGGATTTGGCTCAATTTGAAACACCCATACAGTCGACTGGTGTTTACTTTCGGGCTCATACGCGTAAATCCATGATTTACCACCTGTCACGATGTCATAGACGTGTTTCAAAGCACCGCGGTTGTATTTTTTGAGCATTTCTTTTGACTAATCGACACGAGCCTTTTTTTAGCGATTGACAAATGTGTGGGATCCAACGCGAACAGATTTTTTTAACGGTCAAATGTTCATGCAACACTGAATGTATGCTGGCCCCACTAATGCCTAAGGTTGTCTCAATCTCACGATATGTCACATGACGATCTTGCAATATCTGTTGGCTCACAGCATCAATGGTTTCCGGAACAACAACTGACTTTGGACGACCTTCACGATACTCGTCTTGGAGTGAACTACGACCTCGGCTGAATTCACCATACCATCGATAAACACTGGTCCTTGATGGAGCTTCATCGCCAAAAATTGAATTAAGTTCATCGTTGCACTGTTGTTGAGTTAATCCACGTTGAAAGTTGTAAAAAATAATCGCACGAAAATTTTCACGATTTAATTTCACTTTTGGGCGAGATGAATCTTTTAAGTTACTGTAAACAACACAAATCGCGCTCGTATGTCAAAACATTCTGAGTGCGTACAACCTCAAAAATATCAAATTTTACGATAGAGCAGTTGCCAAATTACAGCACTAAAGATGCCCAATCCTGAAATATGAAAGGCAGCCTTCGTATTTTTTTATTTTCTACAGATTTTAAGGAACATCAGTGAAGAAATGAATGCTTAAGATCATTTGAAGTTAAATAGGAATTAAGAGATCCGCACTATGGAAAAAAAGGAACAGCTTATATATTTTGGCAGAATAATACGTAAGAATTCACGAGTGTTCAATCAAAATACCGTCATATATCGCTGCCTACCATGTTCTGTTGACCAAAAGTAAAAGAAACGCAAGTCCATTTCTGTTTAGATAACAAATCTGATCTTAATGGAGAGAGGAGTAATAAACACAAGAAATAGCTGTCAAAATAGAGCACTCCATTATTGTCAGAGACACACCACCGACAAACAGAAATGAAACTATCTACCGTCCAAACGAACAGAAGAGAAAAATCCGTAATTCCATGTACATCGTTTGCCATTCCGCTCGTTATCCTTTGATTCATGGCCACTGTGAACCTCAGGCCCACCACAATTCTAGTGCCTGCAAAGCAAAGCTTGGAATCCCTGAAGAATTTTGCGGATCAAAAAGTCGTAACATCTGACCTCGGCCTCGCAATAAAACATCCCGCCTTCAAAGGTCCATAAGAGTGGAATTAATTATGACCATCAAACCACCACCCTTCAAATCCCATCCAACTAGAAAGACGAAATCTTCGCCCTCATCTTGTTCGCTGATTTATTTATGATGGGAAAGGAAAAAAGGCCACAAACTCATTAGCAAAACCTAACTGTTAAATTCCGCAGGAATGTGCAAAACGCAGAACTCGCTCTTGAGACAAACCTCTCATAAAAGATGCCAGCACTTACCCGCGTTTAGTGGCGGTCTATAAGCATGGTCCGCTGGTGGGGTGCTTTTAATTTTCAGCCCAGAACGGAATTAAGCATGGGGGGAATGGGAGCGCTGGTGGCTCCCGAATTGCGTCAGTGGCTTGACATTTTAAAACAAATGAAGTCCATTCTCATTCAACTGCTCGCCCATAAACGTGATGATACTCAAGCTATGCAGGTCATTGACCGTGAAGGGTTGGCCAAATCGACCGCGCCAACGACAACGACTGCTACAAGAGCATCTCGTTAGTTTTTGTCACAAATCAAGTTGCCGCTTTATCAAATGCCGAGAAGCAGCTTTTGTTGGTTACCATCACGGGCGGGGGCCGCCCACCTTCCACTCGATTTACCGGAGACGCAGAGAGGTAATATATTTCTTCCTGTCAGTCTATATTTAAATCATCGTCAGCTTCGGCGTGGCGCCCCAACTACCGCAACAAATCTCGACAGAATCTTCAGAAAATGAATTTCATTTCAAATTGAAATGAACTTTCACCAACCACCCCCGAACCTGAAGGAAGAGAATAAATTGAGGTGGGTGAGGCGCACCCCTTCATAAGGTGAGAGAGAGAGAGAAACCGCGAGAGTAAAGTAGTGCCTAGTGCGCAAATCCGAGAAAAAAACCTCTTCATCTCTTCGCAGTCACAGCATCATGCTCCTTAGAAGGGCGACCAAGCATCATTCACTACACAATTACTTTGAGCAGCGTGAGGACGTTCTTCTACGGAATCGAGACCATTTCATGCCGTCGCGAATTTAGTGAACCTGGGGAAATCTTTACGGCAAGAGCTCCTTTGCTTCTGCAGCTGCCATCTGCTACTGCTGCTCTCATCTGGCAGTGTCCTGTTTTTCTTTTTGGTTTTTATTGTATGTCGTGTGTGTTTTGCGAGAGCGACAACCGTCTCGTTGGACCGTTTGAATCGGCTTCGTAAGCAGCAACCACTTCAGTGAAGTTCAACTTTTTGTACGTGTCGCAAACGTGTCCCGTCAATCGGAGGAAAGTAAAGTAAAAGGTGTGTGTACGTGCGGATTGGTGCCTCCTAAACTTCATTACAAAACGCCTCATCCGCTGTGCTGGCGCTGCTCTGGTGGTGAATTGAATTTGTGATCCCTTTAACTCAACGCCGCTGCCGCCGCCCCATCAGCAATGTAGTTTCACTTCCTAGTTCACGTCATTTTTTTGTTTTTTTGCATTTTTCTTTGTCTAGTGCGGGCTGTCATGTTTCTTCATTTTTGTTTTTTCTGTTTTGAGAGCTCGCTCTGGTGCTTCTCGAATAAGCGTCGTTGTGTCACCGTTGCCGCCACCACCATCGTAGCGGCTGATATTACCGTCGTCGTTGTTGTTGCTGTTGTCATTACCGTCGCCAAAGCCGCTGACGTTGCCACTGCCGTTGCCATTGTCGGGGCCAAGTGGGCTTCCTGTTTCGTGCACCGTCGCCTCCTCGATCGAGAAGTTTTTCCTGAATCAATTGTTCGATGGAAAACCGCTTGTCCTTGGCCAGATTTAGTACATCGAGTGGAATGCCAGGGTTTTATGTGTGCAACGTTCGTTGATGTGTTGTTGCTGTTTGTTTCAGTTTAATTGCTTTTAAAGTGTGCCTTATTGTTTGTTTGGAAAGAATGGATACATTATATACGGATACACACGGCATTTAATTGAAGCTCAGCGTCGCCACTGCCGCCGCCGTCGTCGCTGTGGTGCCGTGTTGTTCCCTTTGGCCTTTCAAGCAGCAGAACACCAGCAAACGGTGGCGTATGTGCGTCCTTTTTTCGAGATTCCCTCTCACCTGTTTACTTTGTGTTCGAAACTCCGGTGTTTGTTTTTCTTCATACATTCACACTGGGCGCACGGGTGATTGCAAACACAAAAGCGGGGCACAGTACAAGAAAATAAAAAAATAACGAAGAAAAGTACATATGATGCCAGGGTGATGTCGTAGAATCCTTAGAAATCATATTTGGGGCATCCTTTTGAATGAAGAGAGCAAGAGGGGGTGCCCACTGATACACAGCAAAGAGAAGGGCGCGTGTGTGTGTGAATTGGGGAATATCGTCCTGACTGGCGCCAGACAGCAGGGTACATACAATGGATTTATTATGCGCCACTGTGGCGCCAATTTATTGTTTCATAGGAATGGACTTCACCTTCCCGCCTCTCTGCGCCATGATCTCGTAGATTAATGTATCTTGATACGCAATAACGAAGACATTTCAATGCAATCCAGTTTCCATCTTAGCCTCGTTTTTCTTGTTGTTTTGCAGATCACGCTTGTGCTGTGCATGCTGTGGGTGTGAGATTGGTTAGCGAATTAATTGCAAAAGGAAATTATGAGAAATTTGTACGAGGAACAGTCTGATCAGGAGGAACTTGTTGAAAATGTATTTTCGGCTGCTGACGATGACGACGAGGATGAGGACGATGACGAGCAAGAGGATGTGTTCGACGACAGAGTTCATTTGGACGCGGAAGCAGAGGAATTAATTTCGATTTCATTGGTTAAGTCTGCGGCCAATGATTGTGATGCTCTTCTACAGGTGGAGAGAAGTCCTGGCATACTGCTGCGGGAACAACAACAAATGAAACTGAATGCCGATGCTGTGCTTAGAGCGAGGCGCTCGTTCGTGTTACTGCTTGCCTTCAGCGTGGGATTGATGGCAACTTCGTTTTCACTTTTGGTGCTTGTTCCGCTGTATCAATCACAATTCGTTGCTGAATCTACACGGAATAGTTCACATGGAATGCTGCTTTTTGTGCAACCGCTGGCGACGTTGTTCCTGATCCTGGTGACGATCGTTTGCTCGGCGGTGTTTAAATGGAATATAAAATTGCTCAAATTGCCATCGATTCCTGGAAAGAAGTGAGTATTTTATAAGAGCGGTCATCTAAACTGTTTCCAAGTAGAACTTTTATAAAATTTATGGCCTAAAGTGTGGACAGAGTTCGGGAATGTATTAGATACCAAAAAATATTTTTTTTAATTTTTCTGTAGGGTGCAAAATAATTCATAAATATATTGCGCTATACACAGTGAGAGTTTGCTCAGAAATTAAGGTCCTACTTCCATTAGAACTCTTCCTGGAGTGTAGCGCATTTTTGTCTCAAACAAAAGTAGGACACTATTCTCTTTGTGCGACAAAATCAGACATTTTCACTCTTTTCAAAAATAACAGAATTCTTTTAATGAATTGGTTGTCGTGACATTAGTAATAAGAAGTACGTTGAGTTTTGGGCTGGAGATTTAAGGTTCAATTTCTGGAACGAACGAGACTGAAACAGTACTCATTATCTACGACAAGGTCCTCAATTTTTGACAATGATAGTCAGCTGAAAAGTGTATGCCGCTTTTAATTGTACGAGACCAGTGTGGACTGTTCTCTTCCTGCACTAAGCATAGAAGAAGAATGAAAACGTTGTCAAGAAGCCATCAAAGATGCTGCCACTGATGTGCTAGGTTTCACGTCACCACCCAGAAGGAACCCATGGTTTGACGCAGCTAAACAAGACGCCTATAAGGCGACGAGGGCTGTTCGTGAGCTCTACGAACAGAGAAGAAGGGAAAAGCACCGGCTTCTCAGAAGGAAAAAGAAAGAGCATAAGAAGCGCGCGGTCGAGGAAATGGAAGCAGGAATGAAGTCCGATAGTTTTACCGAAAGATAAAATAGCTATCCGGAGGATACAAGGTTCGGACCAAGGCCTGCCGGGACCAAAACGGACAACTCGTAGTAGAGTCACAGTCTGTGCTGAGAATCTGGAGTCGAACAAAGCTGCTGAAGCGGACGGACTGTCCGCAGAACTATTTAAAGCAGCTGGAGATGACCTGGTTGGGCGCATGCATCAGCTCATCTGTAAGATATGGTCGGAGGAAAGCATGCCCGATGAGTGGAATCTCAGCGTCGTTTGCCCGGTCCACAAAAAAGGAGACCCCTTTGACTGCGCCAACTACCGAAGGATTAGTCTCCTGAACATCGCATACAAGATCCACTCTGCCGTATTATGTAAGCATCTTAAATCGTTTGTCCATGACTTGATAGGTCCATATCAGTCTGGTTTCCACCATAGATGAGATCTTCACATTACGGCAGATCCTGGAAAATACCCAAGAAATGTAAATTGACACTCACCACCTATTCGTCGATTTCAAGGCTGAATATGACAGTGTGCATAGAGACGAGCTATACAGTGCCATGTCTAGTTTTGGCATTCCTACCAAACTCGTCAGATTGTGTAGGATGACGATGGAGAACTCTCGCTGCTCCGTCAAGGTCGGTACCGAACTCACCGAGACCTTCAATGGCAAAAAAGGTTTTAGACAAGGCGACGCACTGTCATGTGACTTCTTTAACATCATCCTCGAGAAGATCGTTCGTAACTCACACGTCAACACCAGAGGCACGATTTTCCAGAAGTCAGTTCAATTGCTAGCTTACGCTGATGACATTGACGTGCTTGGACGAACACAGCGAGCAGTCAATGAGGCGTTTGTTGGCATTGAAGCGGAAGCGGCTAAAATGGGTCTGGCGGTAAATGAGGGCAAAACGAAGTACATGCTGTCATCAAGGAAGGACACACAACATCGACGTCTCGGACGGAGCGTCACACTAGGCAGCAGAAACTTCGAGGTAGTCAAGGACTTCGTCTATCTCGACTCCGCGGTAAACAGGGACAACAACATCAGTACCGAAATCAAACGCAGAATCACTCTTGCCAATCGCTGTTTCTTTGGGCTCAAGAAGCAATTGAGTAATAAAGCCCTCTCTCGAAGGACTAAGGTCGCTTTATATAACAGCTTGATCATCCCCGTCCTACTATATGGCGGGGAATCTTGGACGCTAGCAAAGGCGGATGAGGAAGCACTTAGTCTTTTCGAGAGAAAAGTTTTGCGTGCGATTTTTGCTCCTGTTTGCGTTGATGGCATCTGGAGGAGAAGATTTAATGACGAACTCTATGGGCTGTACAGCGACATGCGCCTGGTCAAGCGTCTACGGATACGACGCTTTAGATGGCTAGGCCATGTAGAGCGTATGGACACCACTGCTCCGGCCCGAAAAGTCTTTGAATCCGAGCCATTGGGATAACGCAACAGAGGACGTCCTAGACTAAAGTGGCGAACACAAGTGGAGAAGGACCTCAACCAACTTGGAGTGCGCAACTGGAGACAGCTGGCAAGAGATCATGCTGGCTGGAGAGTCATGTTGGTTGAGGCCCAGGTCCACCCCGGACTGTAGCGCCACAAGAAGAAGAAGAAGAAGAAGTGTGGACTGTATTGCCATCCAATGGATTTACTCCAATAGAGAGAATCGGCTCCCGAGTCCACTGTAGGCAACACGATAGTTTCGGGAACTCTGTAAAACCATAGGTAACAAGTAGTTTCAGAATAAAACGTCGTTATACGTTATGAAGTAATGCAAGCACCACATTAATGTTGATGGATATGAAGTTAAAAATGCTATGAATTCGTTTTAAGAATATGACCTCAAAGGATCTCTTTCAACACACTTAATTTAGAATTTACAAAATACACAAACAAGTCGATAATTAGAAGTTATCCTTTTAAAAATTTTAGGCAACTTTTTTTAAAAATGCAGTGAAAGAAAGAAAATCTAAGTTAAGAATCTTATGGTAAATACATGAATCCAAAATGCAAATGGCCAACCAACAAATTTCGAAAACGTAAAATTACCATATTTCGATTTGCTTTCCTCAATAAGCGGCTCCTTCAATCCCCTACTTGATAAGGACAGAGACCCATGAAGGGTTCCGGTCACGCTACTTCCAGTTGCCAAGACTAAAGTTTCTGGGGTCCAAAATCATTTGGTCTAAATACCAAAGGTGTGGTCTTTCTCTTCTTCTCTGCCAGAGGTTCGGTCTTCCTCGACTTCGACCGAAGTTTGGCAACTTTGTTGATGGCTCCTTGACATTTTGCTTTTCATCTTTTTTCTGACTTAAGTTCAACAACAGCTAGAGGAAGTTTCCCATTCGTTGGATCTGGGCGAGGGCAATATAGTGGTCGATTTTGTGCCTTTTGGTCTAAACCCACATCTTTATGCAGCTCGAATAATTAGCAATCCTCACACACACTATTTTAATTTCGAAGTTACTCAAAATTTGCCAACACCGTAGACAAATATTGGCCAACATAAGTGTATTGTAGGGCATTATCTTGATTCCTTGAGTTAATTTTAAATCCCTAGCTGTTTCCACAGACCAAAATAACAGCGTTTGTCAAGAGTGATTCTGAGTTAAATCTTCATTAAGGTGTTATTGTGGCCGCCGTGGCGTAGTGGGTAGAGTGCGACGCTCACACGCTGAAGTGCCTAGTTTCGATTCCCGGCTGAACACCTCGAAACACGGCACCACCTCTTTCGAGCTGCTGACAACACTCAAAGAGTAATTACTGTCTAAGAAAAAGTTTCTTAAACTTCACCATTCGAAGTCGGCAAAAACCTGTAGGTCCCTTCTACTCGTGAGAGAACAGTAGCGCGCACAACACGAATAGTTGATGAGCAAGCTAGGCCCTGGTCCCCCTGTGGACTGTCGCGCCAACAATTACTTTTATTAGGGTGTTATTTGTGGATTTCATATTTGCCCAAAGAAAGACAAATTCCGTTACTACCTCAGAGCTCTAGCTGTCTATTGTCACCAAACTTTTAACACTTATACGTACATTTATACGTAGTATAAGAGCTTTTGAAGATTTTTAAGTCATTTATATTTGAGTCCTTCGAGTTTGAGCTTGTACTTGTTACATGTATTTCCAACAGTCAACGTTGTCTAATATGATACTAAATTTATAATATTATAATCACTCTTTGCCAGTGGCTGTTTCTTTAGACTCAAGAGGCAATTGACTAATAAAGCCTTCTGTTGAAGGACTAACTTTGCTTTATAAGAAGCTTGATCACCCCAGTCCTGCTGAATGGCGCGGAAACTTGGACTTTAATAAAATTGGATAAGGAAGTCCTCAGTCTTTCGTGGAAAAGGTTCTACGTGCGATTTTTGTTTTCAATGGAAGATCCAACTACGAATTATGGGCTGCACGGCAGCATGCGCCTGGTCAAGCGCCTAAGAAGTTTAGGCCATGTAGAGCGCACTGCTCCGGCCCGAATCCGAGCCATTGGGACAGAGCAAAAGAAAATGTCCTAGGCTTAGATGGCGCACACAAGTGGAAAAAAGCCAACTTAGTGAGGGAAATTGGAAGCAGAAATGAAAAGACATATTCGTTAAGGCTCAGGACTTTAGGTGGATGGCACGACAACCCACAGGAGAACCAGGTCCTAACTTGCTCATTTACTACTGGTGTTGTGCGTGCTTTTGTTCTCTCACGAGTAGAAGGGACCTACAGGTTTTTACCGATTCCGAATGGCGAAGTTTGAGAAACTTTTTCTTCAATATTAATTACTCCTTGAGTGTTGGCAACAGCTCGAAGAAGGTGGTGCTGTAAAACTTCGAGGTTTTCAGCCGGGAATCGAACCCGGGCCTTCGGCGTCTGAGTGTTGCACGGCGGCCACAAAAGTCATAAATTATAGTGTAATAAATGAATTGCAAACCAGTTTTACAGAAAAAAAGAAAACCTCAATACTCTTATATCTTTTAAGGGTTTATTTAAATTAGTTCTTAGTCCTACATTAGGATGTTATAGTTTTTTAGCACCTCTACTGTTTTACACAAGGATAGCACAAAGTAATCAACTCTTTTTCGTCTAACCTCTTTTTATTTTTCTATTTAATAAATCTTACAGATTGCTGTTGATATCCCTCTGCTTCGGGCTGTCCTCAACACTAGTCATTGTGGGTTCATACAAAAGAGTCGCATGCCACCTGCAGGATCCACTGAAAGGAACCGCCTTGGCATCTTCGCTCCTGTTTTACTTCTTCTTCTGCAAGCGCTGTGAGTAGAACATCATCTTCAATGTCTTCTTTTAAATAATGTGCTTCTTTCAACTTCAGTGATGGGACTGCAGAAGATATTCTCTGCCACAACAAGCGTAGTTGGACTTTTCATCTCAGTTGACTACGGGCTCTGTGATGAGTTTCACTGCCATGGCAATGTTATACCAATGCAAGAGAAAATCCCCCACTCGGGCTGGCAAGGTCGTGCATTTTGGGCGCTCATTTATACCTTTGGCATTCTTCTATGGTCTTTGCACATTGCCCTTCTCGAGGGATGTTTCGTGGAGACGGTATGATCTGAACCCCGAATCGGTTGCATATTCATAACGTTTTCTTGCAGGACGAATCCACATCAAAGCAGACAACATTCCTCAAGACAATATCAAAATTCGTATCCAGTTATGACGATCAGAAGATGCTAACCGACTCGCCAAAGGAAACCGAACTGGAGGAGGAGAAGAGCAAGGGGAATATACATCCGATGCACGTGGCGATGTGGATTCACATACTGGGAACTGGATTTGCGATATTTTTTGGGTTTATTGATGTATTTCCTGTGTCAGGGACTCAAGTAAGTCTTTCCCTCTTTCCTACTGACCTGCATACAAATGGCTTCTCCTTACAGATTCGAACACTTTCACAGCATTGGTCAGAGACCAGACTCACGTTTCAATGTCACTTGAATATTTCCTCGCACGACCAAAACATCTTCAATGTAACTTCGGACAATTTGCAAGAGACAATAACAAACTCCATCATTAAGATACAACATAAGAGCAGCGATAATCATGTCCATAAGAGCGTAAGCATTCATCCTAACAAAACAAGATCTTCTCCTACAGATGTTGGTCAGCATCAACATAAAGTATCACACTTGGTAAGTACACATGCGCATTGACGAATCCATTGACATCCGGTGAACATTTTTAACTGCCTGTAACTTGACAGCAGTGAAAAACCGTCGCATTTTGTAACGCATGCATAGCGCTTGTGCCCTGTAAGCGTTCAATTTTCGGAAACATTTTTTCATAGGCCTGTGGTGCTATAACTTTGCTGGCCTGTCTGCATAATTTTGAACTTGAACACGATTTCTTCCAAATTCATCCTCTCCTCAGGCTGTTTACTTGATTGTCGCAGTCAACATAAATTATTAAAGTCCAGCGTTAGACTCTCTCACGTTTTGTGTTCTGTTAGAATGCTGATGCTTGACGCTTCAAAAGTCCTTTTATAGTATAAAGGTAGAATATCTCAATCAGCAGGTCATTTGACAAGTGACAGACAGGTCACAACAGTAGCCGCACCATTCTATTTACTATTAGCCAAACCTTACACATATGTTCTTACATTCCTCTTAATATTTAAAACCGACAAGAGCGGCTTGATAAGAACCTAGCATCATTGGCTAAGTGAAACACTATTGCGGGTGACTTATTTGAATGTGCATTGATAAAATGCGCAGAAAGTTCCCGTACAGAACTTTTATTATTACCACAAACGGAAGCACTTTTTGAAATTTAGGTAAATGGAAAAACTTGAATACTTTAAGCAGACGATTGCAAGAAAGAAACATATCTCCAAGCTGGTACAAAATATTGATCCCGGTATATGTGGTTGTGTTTTTTATCATTTGGTGCTTTTCGGGATTTTCAATATTTTTTGATTTTCGATTTCGACTTTCAAACAACCTCTCTGATCGGCGTTAGAACACAATTTCGTTCGATGCGTTTTTTGTATGGGTCTTGCATCCGTTGAGAAAGCTAGTAATCGGAAGGAGAAAGATCTAGAGAATACGTCGTGTGGGGTAAGACTTCCTATTTCAGCGTTTCCAGTAAGGACTGAGCGTTAGCATGTTGCATGTTGATACCGTGTGTCATGCCTTTCAGTCGTTTCTGGCCATTCTTCACTCAATTCTCTAACGCATTAGTTAGCCGATAACGGTTTTCATCAATAGTTTCGCCTAGGTTTATCAGCTCATGGTACATCACGACCGTATGGGACCCCAGAAAATGCCCTTTTGAAGCGTGAAAATATTTTTTTTTTTCTTGGGGTTATCGTAGTACATCCACTTTTCGTCTCCAGTTAGGATCTTGTGAAAACATTCCTTCCTTATGAAGCAGTTCCGAGAGCAAAAATCGCCTTTCGACATCTCGGTCGTCACCCGGCACCGAACTTCCTTGCTTTTGAATAGAACCAAATTTCTTTAAATAAATGGAACTTGTTTTAACGGCCACTCCCAACAATGCTGCAAGTTCACTTTATCTTTGTCGCAGATCATGATCTAATAATGCCTCCACATTCTCATCCTCAAAAGTTTTGAATTTGCCAAGACGTTCTTTGCCTTCGCCGCTAAAATAATCATTTTTAAAGCATTGAAACAGGTCTTTACATGATTTATCAGTTGGAGCAGATTCACCATAAATATTCGGCTGAATTTTAACCGCACTTTTATTCCAATTAAAACAGAAAATCAAGACTTTCCGCAAAAAGCTATTTATTTAAGACAAATCCGCATATTTTTAAAGAGGCAAAAAACAATGTTGACGGATGCTTATCCTTGCCGACAGATATAGATACAATTTTCCAATGAAGAAGATAATCGTGTCCAACATCAGCAACAACTCGCAGATGGCGCCATCTTTTGAAAACGAACTGAATTAAGATTTACCCCTAAAATATTTTTAAAAACAGCAACAAGATCTTCACAATCTAACATTTTTGTCTTAATGTAACTAGTCGAACGTTAAAACACGGTCAGCTGATTGTGAAATTGAAAACAGAACAGTTATCAAATTTGAATAACCAACATGGATGCTTTGCCATTCCTTGCGTCTTGTTGGTGGCAGTGGAATGTGTGAAAAGAGGACATTTTATTCTTTTAACCGTAAGCGTCTTTGACTACAAAAATGAATTATGAATTACGTGCTCCTTTTGCGTTTATATTTCCATATCTCTTCACTATTCTGATAAACAGTTTAACATAAAATTTTTTAATGTCACTTTCAGAATGCCTTTCTAAAGTACAAAAACGCGACCTCGAATCATCTGCCTTCAAAGTCTGGCAATCATAAAACTGTTGGACATAATAAAGTTAAAGTAGACTGTAGCCATAATAGTGGTTTTTATGCTTTGATATTAATCTGTACCTATGTGGGGTTTGTAGCGTGCCTATTCAACATTTTAAGCCTCTCACAGTCCGCAGTGTTTACTGTGTCAATGGCAACAGCTACTCTTCCGTTCATTGGGCTCTTTTGGTCCTTCTACAAACTGGATACACACAGTGGCCTTAGTAAGTATGAATTACCTCATCGAAAACACAACTCAACCGAACTGTAAATTATTTATCTCTCCGATAGATGCAAAACTAGTTTGGTCACCGTCCGTGTCTGGAGAGTTGATTTGCTCGCTGCTTGGAACACCAATTGTGTTTTTGGGCATTGTCTTCTTATTTAAAGCACACTATAGCGACATGCTTAAGCAATCGCGACGGGCCATACACCAAGTGATGGTCACATAAGACCAAATTTTCATTACAGGTTATAAATAGGGTTGTTCGGAGAGCATTCATGCACACCTCTACCGCATGGGCTTGTGAATTTTGTGAAAATGTAGAAAAAAAAATATAAAAAGAAAACATACACAAACATTTTAAGGAAACCCCATCCTTCTCCTCCTCCCTGTTAACTGAGATTCTCTCCCTGAGCTCTTACTATGTGTAACAATAAATTTAAAGATGTATTTGTAGGTTTATTTAAACGAAAAGTAAAAAAAATATATATTATATAGATTTTGTGAACGTTTTATATGTTATTTAAAGATGAAGAAAAAAGCGAAAAAAAGTATATAAAATTTTATACATGAGGAGTCCTGTTGCATCTCATATATTTACTGATACTATGTAATGTACAGAGAAAGTCCAAATACATAAGTGTATTCTAAAGGTGTTATAAATGTTAAATGGTAACTGTTATGAAGCATACTTTGTAAACGTATATATATGGAAATAAAGTTTGTGTTATACATATTTCTCTGAATAATACTTGTCCATATTTATCTTCAAAAACTCGCACTGTCTGGTAGGAAAGGATTGTGTTCGGTTTTTGGACAGTTTTCGTTAAGCCTAAAAGACATCTCCTGATTTTACTTTTGAAGCAAGATCGTTTCCCTTAAAACTGTCTTGTCTATCTAATTTTTAAACATTTTGAAGCTGCTCACAATCTCCCTCACCCCTCCAGCACTTGCAAAAAGGGAAGTGTGTATATGTTACCACGAAGCTGTAAAATAATCTGCAAAGGATTATTGAGCACTGCCCTTATAAAAACTGAATAGGCAGTAGATTTGCGGAAAAATACTACACCAAAATAATGACAAATAAGGTTGGAAAGTTGGCAAGGTAACAAAAACAAAAACACGCGTCAGTTGGCAAAAAGAAAGGCGCTGACAGTATTGTGTGGGACTATAATGACCCAATAAACACAATGTGTCAGTTAAAATAGTTTTGTTATGTATTTTATTAAAATAAAATATACAAAGGGTCCCTAAGGGTACTGTTGCAAGCTCAATTACAAACCTCGTCTTAAAAAAAATTAAACATGCATTTTTTTACAGAAAATAACCAAAGTAATAGAGTTAGTAACAAGGATGGCCGCCATGGCGTAGCGGGTAGAGTGCGACACTCACACGACGAAGGTCTTGGTTCGATTCCCGGCTGAACACCTCGAATTTTTTCACGGCACCTCCGACACTTAAAAAGTAATTACTGTCTAAGGAAAATGTTCTCAAATTTCACCGTTCGGAGTCGGTAAAAAACTTTGTGTCCCTTCTACTCATGAGAGAACAGTAGCGCGCACAACACGAGTAGTTGCCCAATTATTATTAACAAGGATTACAGAAATGTTCCTAAGATGATATTTACAAAACTAGTTTTTAGTAAATTTATTTTTAGTTTGATTAACAGTTTCAACATTGATAGACTGGCAACGCTTCCAAATTGCCTCAAAATGTAACTGCCGTTAATCCCAATTCTCATAAGCATAAGGAATATTTGCTCACTTTTGGTTGACTGAATACTTCAATAAACCACAGTGCCATATTTGGAATAACGAATTATGTTGAGACACTGTTCATAATGTAATACGAGGGTTGCCTTTTATATTTTGGGATTAGAGAACAAAAACAAATGTTAATCATTGAAAATAGCTTTATTGTTTCTCAAAATGTTCTCCATTAAGATCTATACATTTCTGCATGCGTTTGAACCAATTGTCGAAGCACTTTTGCCACTCTGATTGAGGTATCTCCAAAACATGCATTCTGAACGCATCAACCGCTTCTTCAGGTATCGAAAAACGTTGACCCCTCATTTTATTTTTTACGTACGGGAATAAAAAGAAGTCATTCGGTACCAAGTCAGGACTATACAGCGGATGACTCATCAAATCGATGTTTTGAGTGCTCAAATATGCAGTTGTTTGAGCCGATGTGCGAGAGTTCGCATTGACGTGGTGTGATCCGAGTGATCCGTCTTCGGTGGTTGGTTTTCATGATTTCTTGGAAGACAACTGGCAAACAAGGGGTGTGCCTCTCAGAATTGACTGTTCTGCGTTGTTCTAGTGGTACGATTGCGACATGTCCAGTTTTACCGAAAAAACAGGCGACCATTTATTTGGAAATGCTTCGTGCGCGAGCAACTTTTGTTGGATTTGGCTCAATTTGAAACACCCATACAGTCGACTGCTGTTTACTTCGGGGCTCATACGCGTCAATCCATGATTTACCACCTGTCACGATGTCATAGACGTGCTTCGAAGCACCGCGATCGTATTTTTGGAGCATTTCTTTCGACCAATCGACATTCGTCCAATGACGATTGACAAGTTGTGTGGGACCAACGCGAGCAAATTTTTTTGATGGTCGAATGTTCATGCAATATTGAATGTCCCACTAATGCCTAAGGTTGTCTCAATATCACGATAGGTCACATAACGATCTTGCATTATCAGTTGGCGCACATCATCAATGGTTTCCGGAACAACAAGTGATTTTGGACGACCTTCACGAAATTCGTCATGGAGGGAGCTACGACCTCGGTTGAATTCACTATACCATCGATAAACATTGGTCCTTGATGGAGCTGCATCCCCAAAAATTGAATTAAGTTCATTGATGCACTGTTGTTGAGTTAATCCACGTCGAAAGTTGTAAGAAATAATCGCGCGAGAATTTTCACATTTTAATTCCAGTTTTTAGGCGGGATGAATCTTTTAAGTGACTGTAAGCAATACAAATAGCGCTCGTATGGCAAAATCTTTCTGAGTACGTATAACCTCAAAAATGTCAAACTTTACGATAGAGCTATCAGTTGCCAAATTGCAACACTAGGGTTGCTCAACTCCGAAATATAAAAGGCAACCTTCGTAAAAGCACTGAAACACTGTGAATGAGTGAAATATTTGGTGGGTTACAGACACTGGCAACCACTATAGAGCGATGGTTACTACTCTGTCGCTGACTGAATTTCGACTTTTTTTCACTTCGCACTTACGAGAGGTGTTCAATATATTTCCGGTATCGATATGAAGGAAAATGCGAATTCAATTTAAATTGTTGTTATTTTTCAATATAATTTCCACTAACATCAATGCATTTGTTACATCTTGAGATAAGCTTTTTTAAACCCTTAAAAAACCCTTTTAACAAAATATCCATTTATTGCCGACTTGAGTTCTTCGACATCCGAAAATCCTTTTCCACGAAGACATTTTTTCAAAACCGGAAACAGTAAATAATCACTAGGGGCAGGGTCTGGACTATAGGGTGGGTGTTGGATTTCTTCGAAACCACAATCTCACGCAGCAGCCTTGGAAACTCGCGCCGTGTGAACAGGAGCGTTGGCATGAAGAAGCAACACACCCGCTGCGAGTTTACCCCGCATTTTCTTTTTAATTTCCTCCCGCAAATTGTGCAAAGTGGAAGGATGTAGCGTTGATGGTTTCACCTTTTTTTTGTACTCAATGAGCAAGGTTCCCATTGAGTCAGAAAAAACTGTGGCCATGAGCTTCCCGGCAGACGAAGTGACTTTTAACTTTTTCGGGGGGTCTGTTCCTTTTTTATGCCACTGCATGGACTCTTGTTTGCTTTCAGGATTATAGTGGGGAACTCATTCTTCTTCCCCAGTAACAATTCGATCTATCCACAACTCTCTAAAAGCTCTCTACAGAATGCGAAACACACTTTTTTCTGAGGCGCTGTGAGCATTCGTGGCACCCACCTTACATAGACCTTTGAAAGCTTAAGATGGTCCTGAAGAATCGTGTGAATGGTACCAGTTGAAAGCTTGGTGATCTCTGCCATCATTTGCACCTTTATTCGGGCATCCTCAAGAACAAGTTTTTCGACTTCTTTGATGCTTTCTCCCGTACAAGAAGTAGCCGGGGCGCCGGGGCGAGAGTCGTCTTCAATGCTCTCTCTTCTGCCTCTCTTGAACTCATTCGACCTCTTTTGCACAGTTGATAATGAAGGCATTTGACATAGTCTGGCATCAGGCTCTCTTGTCGAAAATGCGTGCTTTTGGGATCGATGAGTCTCTTCTTCATTGGATTAGAAATTGCCTTTCGAATCGTTCAATACAAGTCGTTTCAGATGGATTCAAGTCTGATATTCACCATATTAATGCTGGTGTTCCCTAGGGCTCTGTTTTGTCTCCGACACTCTTCCTCATTTTTATAAATGATCTCTTGTCTGCAAGAAGTACTTTACCCCCTCTGATCTGGCCACAATATACAAGGCCTACATACACCCAAAACTTGAGTATAACGCTCCTATTTGGTCAGGTGCTTCTAAGACCTCCCTGCACCTGCTGGATAGAATTCAAAAGCGAGCCATTAAACTTATAGGTGACAGTAATATTGCGAAGTCGATTGACTCGTTAGACACCACTATCTCTTCATGAATATTTTTTTCCTTGCTTCAGAAATTTAATTACAGTGCAATGCTCAATGATTGCACAAAATGTTTCCACTTTCTCCGCCTAACTGACTTGCAAAATGGATAATAATGTCTTTACGGACGTCATCAGCATAGTGCTAGTTGTTCTCCAAAATTTGAAGAAACAGAGTGTGACTTTGTGTTAGTTGCCAAACGTGACGTTCTTGCTCTAGTGCTGTGCGACCGAACCTACTCGTAAACGTGACTATCCGATCTTGGTTATTCCTGAGAGCACAGTATGTTTCTGAAGCTCTTTACTCAGTCTTTAATAAAAGATTATGGCGATAAAGAAATTTCTTCTCGGTCGTTGTCTATCGATACAGACAATTCAATTCTTCAATCCTCAATTATGTCACTTTTGACTCTGAAACATTTTTTTCGTGACACATGTCTTTTGTTACTCAACTCTTCTAGCTGCTGATTCAATGAGACACTCTCTGATCTACCATGGTTCGAATGTGCACAATTAAAATTCACCTATCTATAATATCTAAATTAACTGATTTTACACAACTAGATGACAAGTAGGTAGAAAAAAGCTGAAGAGGAATAAAATCAATTTACACTCGAAACCGCATGAGTGATGCACTTTTTACTTTTACCTAATATACTCGTATATATATATTAACAAAGAATCATACTTTTAAAAAAATGTATTTTAATTTTACAAAATAAAATTATAACATAAATTTCACGATTCTTCATTCCAATTTCTTACTGGAAACTGGAAAACAGAAGGTAAAATATTTCACAAAAAAAATGGGTTGCAACAAGGGACAGTTGGCTCGCCGATCCTTTTCGTTATATTCACTAGCGATCTTATTGGTTCCATGCCGCATTTCATCGCGTACGCTGACGATCTTATGGCGTACAGATCAGGCCCGAAAATCGAAACTTTGTTGCAAAGTGACTTCGTCGAAATTCAGCGATTTTGCCGCGGCTGCAAGTTGAAAATCATCTCCCGGAAGTGCAACGCTATTCTCTTTAGAACGCCACTATCCAGGGCCTCAAGGGACACGAAGAAAAACTGGCGCAAGTCATATTTGACCCGCAGGGGCCAGCCGTTAGCTGTGCGAAATGTAGTTAGATATCTTAACATTTGGTTGGACCAGTATTTGTACTGCGATAAGCATGCAGCTGCAGCTCCAACAAAAGTTAAGAAAGCCTTTGCTGCCGCAAGTTGGTTGTTTTACAGCAGGCAACTTGTTACCAGAGTAAAGGTGATCTGGCCCTCATACGGCCATTCATGGTGTACTGTTGCCCAGCGTGGTTCGATCTGAGTCCTTCCCAGATGGAAAAGATCAGGGTGTTCGAGAGGCGATGTCTTCGGGCCTGCGTCCGACTGTTACGATCACCTGAATCCGATTACAAGATATTCTATCCCAACGAGGTCTTGTACAAAGAGGCAACCTTATCAGGATAGATAATTTTATTATTAAGCTCACTCGGAAGCATATTGCACGAGCGATGACTTCGACAAACAGTCTGATGTTTGGGGCTTACTACCCAAACGTTATGTACCACAAGAAGGTTCGGCATAACGGCTTCATTCCGTCCGAAGCATTTCTCTATCTAGACTCCAAAGAGTCTCCAAAGAGACTCCACCTTCCATGTCGTACAGTAAAATCTTTTGCACTGTACCAGGTATACCCGTGTTGAGAAGTCTCATCCCTATATATGACAAACAGGTCAGAATCAACTGAACTAAAAATGAAAATAAAAAACGAGCAGAAGTTTTGTCTTTAAATGTAACTTGAAAATAAAACGTGGATTCGATAAGGTGTGCATTTTTATTCTTTTCCTTCGTAAAATAAAGATATTTGGTCAACTCCCTGTTCCTTGAGCTCTTTTCACCCGATCTTTATCGTATTTTCAACAACCCGTATGAAGTGAGCGTCAAGATACAAATGTCTCGATAGGGAACATTTGTTGTGAACGAATCCTTATTTTTTTTTTTGTTTTGTTTGTTTGCTATGACATCTATGAAAAACATTTAGTATACATCAAGTCATTCAACAGACAACATTATATTTTTTCATCGTGTTAAAAATATCGAATTTTGTACCAGAAAGTGATGATTTGCGGAAAGCATTAATTTTTTGTTTTCATTTGAAGAAAAGTGCTGCAGAGTCGCATCGAATGCTTGTCGGGGCATATGGCGATCATGCTCTATCAGAAGCAACATGCAAAAGATGGATTCAACGGTTCAGAAACAATGATTTTGACGTGAGAAATGAAGAACGTGGAAGACCACCAAAAAAGTTTGAAGACGCCGAATTGCAAACGATATTGGATGGAGATGACACTTTGAGTCAAAAGCAAATGGCAGCAATGTTAAATGTTGCACAACAAACAATTTCTGACCGTTTGAAAGGTATGAAAAAGATCCAAAAGTGTGGAAAATGGGTGCCACATGAATTGAATGAAAGAAGGATGGAAAACCGAAAAAAACACTTGACGTTTTGCTTCAAAGACACGAAAGAAAATCGCTTTTGCAACGTATTGTTACTGGCGATGAAAAATGGATTTATTTTAAGAATCCTAAACAAAAAAAATCATGTGTTAATCTGAGACAACCATCAACATCGACTGCAAAACCAGATCGATTCGGCAAGAAGACAATGCTGTGTGTTTGGTGGGACCAAAAAGGTGTGCTATTCCACGAGCTCCTAAAACCTGGTGAAACCGTTAATACTGATCGCTTCCGACAACAAATGATCAATTTGAAAAATGCATCGACCGAGAAACGACCAAAATGGGCCAGAAGACGCGGCAAGGTACGGCATGACAATGCACCTGCACACAAAGCAAAGCCGGTTCAGGATACAATCAAAACACTTGACTGGGAGCAGCTGAATACAGCATTCACCAGACTTGGTTCCTTCCGACTACCATATTCATCGATGGGACACGCATTGGCTGAGCAGCACTTTGATTCCTCCGAGGAGGTCGAAAATTGGGTGTCTGATTGGTTTGCTTTAAAAGACGAACAATTTTATTGGCGTCGTATTCACAAATTGCCAGAAAGGTGGTCAAAATGTGTAGAAAACAATGGCCAACACTTTGAATAAAGTGGTTTTACTTTCCCATTAATAATTAGAGTTTTGTATTAAAAAAACGCACATTTTATATCGGTATACCTGTAAATAAGTTCACCCTAATTATGCCCAAAGGAAATTTAAATTAGACAAGATACAGATTGAGATTAGAGCACCTGTGTGGGGTCAGTAAGTTAAATGTTAAACTATTGTGAAGATTAAGTTTGCTACTTTCCTAGGATTACATAATAATGCTCTGATAAAGGCGTAGGTTTACTTATTTTATAAAATTTAACCCAGTCTTTCTTCTTTCTTCGTTTAAACTAATGTGTTGCAAATAAATAAGAATCCTTGAGAATAACACAGCTTCATGCACAAATTTATTTATCCGCTTTCTAAAGGGTGTCCCAAACAAGAACACAAGATTTAAATTTTTAATAAATCGCAGATATTTAAAAAAAATCGTGAATTCTTAACTGTATCGTAAAGTAAACAGAATGAGGTTACGTGTGGAATAACACATCGACTTTTCTGGCACATACGCGATCTTTTATTGAAATTTTCAACGACCGGTTTGCATAAATGCTGCGGTATTTCATTAATGCAGCGTCCAATTTCCTCTTTTAGGACTTAAGTTGTCGTCGGCTTATACACATAAATCATCGACTTCAAAAAAAACCCCAAAGAAAAAAGTCCAATGGTGTTAAATCGCACGATCTAAGCGGCCAATTCCGGTCTCCAAAACGCGAAATAACACGACCGGGAAATGATTGATGCAGCAATTGAATTGTTTGTCTGGCTGTATGAGATGTTTGGCCGGCTTGGTGAAATCACATCCCCTCCACATTCATTTCTTCAATTCTAGGCACGAAAAAATTGGTTATCATTTCACGATACCGAACACCATTGGCTGTTAGCGCTTGACCTGACTCATTTTCATAAAAAAAAGGTCCAATGAGTCCACACCACACAGTGGCACGTTGAGGATGCATTTGCTTCTCGTGAATCACTCGAGGATTTTCCTCGCCCCAAATGCGACAATTCTGCCTATTGACGAAGCCATCAAGATGGAAATGGGTCTCGTCACTAAAGATGATTTTATCGGCAAAATCACCCGCAAACAATTGGTAAAAACAATTGCACAATGAGAATGCTTTGTTTATTCGTGTAGCGCTCCTTTTTCATTAACCGTATACCTTCTACTAACAAACAATAATAATTATTCAAATGTCGAACAATGAAAATTCAAATGGAGCCAAATTTAAATCTTGCGTTCTTGTTGAGACACCCTTTAAATCTATCCCCTATCCCCTTTGCGGCTCATCGTTCAATTATGGTGACAGTTGAAAATTTCTGATGTTTGTCAGTTTCAATTTTTAAATTGAACACTAAAATCGCAATTTTATTTTTATTGTTATAAGAAAACATGCCAGAATATTAGACAGCAGTAGGTACCAAAGAATTTCATTTACAAATTTTTGGTTTTATAAAGGGTTCTTCTACCGCAACCTCAAATTCGTCATTACACCCATTTTAAATCTGTCCTATTTTAAATTTGTGAAAAGGGAAGTTCAGAAAAATATATTACCCTTACCAAATAACGCATAAAGGCTAAATGTAAGATTTTAATTTAAAAAATAAAAACAAAGAAAGTCATTTAGACGTAGGTGCTGATTTGAAGACTTCTGATTTTCAACTAAAACATACTAATTTTCCGAAACTTCCTAAATACAAGTTAGTTATCGTCTCCGAAAACAAAAATCTGTCATGTGCGTCATAAACTTTTAAGAAATTTTGGATGTACTTTTAATTGACTAGCTTTCGTATTTCAATATTAAGCTTACAGAAGTCAATCCAGCAACTATTCCTAAAATTATATGGTTGAAACCTGTCTGGACGTCTTAAGAAGTCAAGACAGACTTCGTTTCTGTAACGTTTCATTAATTTCAATTAAACAAACCTGACGTTTCTCAAAAATGAACATACTACGATCGTTCTGAGTACTGATAATTAAAGTTTAATAATTTTGTTTATTTAGTTAAGGTCTTACTTGTTAATGCATACAAATTTAGGACTAAGGAACTAAGCAGGTAAGAGCACATTCATATTTCTGTCCTTGTCGAAAAAAATTGAAATAATAAAAAAACGGCCAAGACGATTTGAATAATTACTTCTTTCTTGATCTAGATTCTTATCTGCTTCAGAGTGCCTGAACCAGAAAATAAGAAGGGGACGCATTCTTCAATTAGCATTAAAGTGGCCGTTTCTGAAATTTCATCGTTCAGAGTCAGTAAAAATCTGTAGTTTCCTTCTACTCGGGATACAACAATAGGACGCGAAATTCGACTAACTAAAAAAGCTTACCTCTGGTCTGCTTATTGATATATAGTATATATATAAACCTATATATATTATATGACATAATTTCATCGACACTACCTAGCCGACAACAGCACATGGGGGAAACACTCAACAAAATGAAATGCAACCATCCCTGTGCATTCACAATCTATACATCACATACAAACAAAATACATTCATTGTGAATTAAATTTCTCATTGTCGGTAGTACTAAAAAAAATTTTGGTACCGACATTTTGGGTAAACTCGGAAAATTCTCGCCAGAGAACAAACATTATTTTCTCATTAATATTCCAATTGAAAACCAGTGATATTTTGCGAAAAAATAATCAAAAATGCATCAATAAACAATTGAGTGTGTTTTCGTACCATCAAATCGCCCCTAGAGGGAGAAAGTATGTGAAATGTCCATCATGAAAAACCAAGTTGATGTTTTAGGGTGGATATCGAAATAAGTGAAAACGTTGCAATTGTTCTTTGTGTTTTCATTGCAAAGTTTTTTTCCGCAATATTCCAATAAGATGTCCTTTTCCTTGCTGCAGCAGCCTCCCAATAGTGTGTTGTGTTAAAATCATATTCAGCCCCAGTAAATTGCCGATGTAAGATGTGATTTTTTTTTTGCCTCAAAACGCGTACAGAGATTTTTTGTATGTGGAAATTTTGTTCCTAGATAGAAAACGAAAGAAAGGAGAGCAGCGAAGAAAAAAAACGAAACAGAATCCTGTGAGAGTAATTCGAGTTGCGCCTAGGGGGAGGCTTTCAGACGGTTCACCTGTAATCTTTAAATGGACAGGTATGCCGTTCGTTTTTTGTTTTTATTTTTTGTTGTTTTTTTTCATAGTTTATTTTTTAGCATGTAGTACGAGTGGAAAAGTTGTTTGAATTTGTTTACATCGCTAAATTACAATTAAGTAACATGGCTTCCGATGGGAGGGTGCTGTTTGCTAAGGGGAAACACTGCGCGCACGGTGTGCTGCAGGGTTAGATACAGCGGTGCTTTAATCTACTGCTTCCGTTTATAGCGGGGGGAGTTAAAAGGTGCATGCTAAAACCAAATTTTTAATTTCATCCACTTCATATTTATATGTTGTGCCTATGCTCTGTAAAATTTACAAAAAATATAATCGCTAGATCAAAATATTTTGACTGGTTTTATATGGTAATGTTTGTTGTCCTTTATGTTTCGATTCATTTGAGCGGTATCGACTCAAATGAATCGAATAGTTACACACAATTCGAATTAGTGAATGACCCACTGTTCTTAAACCAAAGATCGTGGCGATGTATAAGTATGCTCAGAATTTATTCATTTCTTTTTAATTTTTTTGAATTTTAGTCTGGTGTTAGACATTGTTATTAGAACTGCAAGATTAGATTTATATTGACAATCCCAAGGACATACAATTTCAGGAATATGTTATGATCAAATCTCTCAACAGCATATTACCTTCGTTATATTCGAATGAAGAAGTTTGTACCTTTTTTATAAATTGGGGAGAAACGAACGTGTAGATCACAGTCTTCTGTCATGTTGCAATGTCCGTAAATGTTATTGTTTCTATGTCCATTTCAATCTCTGTGTTAGCTTTTCAATAATGTTTTATTGTTGCCCCTTGCTGCCTTAGTTTGTTTCCTGCCCTATTTTTACCGATGCAGTTGCATGATTTATTCCAAAATGCACAATTTTAAATATCTGTATTGCCTTTCAGCCAACCAAAAAATATATGTTTCTATTTTCCACCGTACTCGAACTAACATACAACTAAGCCAACTTACTAGCTATCTTATTAAAACGCACGCCTTTCTTTCAGGGTAAAATGGTTCACCGCGGTGGGTTAGAGACCAGTCCAGAAAAGAATAAAAAAGATGATTTCAACATATGCATAGGTGAAGATGCCAAAACCGCTAACGATGAGATATATGATGAAAAACTGGAAGTACTCACTTCAAAAGCAAAACAAATAAAGCGATTAGTTAACAAGGCATCAAACAAGACAAATTCACTGCCATTTTCCGATCATTCCATTTCACACAGTGTAGTACGCGTCGAACGATCGAGACTTATACGTAAAAAGAATCATCCAAATCTCAAGGCTGAAAACAGTGTTAAATCCACAAAACGTCTTTCACCTGTTCGCACAGGTCTACGTAGTAACAGTTTGGAGAGTCACTCCAGTGCTACCAGCAACAATAACAATGCCAAAGGAAAGAAGAAGAAAGTCAACAACAAGAAGGTTGCTACGAAACCCGACGATAATCCTCCGGAAGAAGCAGTCGACCCCGTCGGCGATGAATCGAAAAACCCGCAATTGAGATTATCTCAACAACTGCCACTTAAGTTCATTTGCAGCTTGCCATTGGACAGACTGTCTGGAATACTCGAAAATCTGCAAATTGAAAAGGCGTCAACGAAATGCCTCGCCGGGAGCATAGACGACGAGACCCTGCCGCCGGACGATAGGGCCAACGTCGACCAACAGCAGCAGCAAAACATAAGTCAATGCAAAACTCTCTGCCTGTATTGTGATAAGCGGATATCAACGGTGAAAGTTCGCGCTAGGCACATAGAACGGTTTCACACGATCTCCAAGGAACGGCGATCCAGTACCAGGAATCCCGTCACACCCTCTCAAGACTCGAAAGACTCAGCGAGTGGCACATCGACGATATCACACTCATCGTCATCGGCCCCATCAACGCCCAAGTCATCCTCAACCAGTGCGTTATTCAGCGGGTGCTCCTTCTGCTCGAAGTCCCCGAAGCTACAGGCATTCGCTTTAGAAAACGATCTCAGTGCTCTCTTTTATCATTTAGTAGACCTCCATTCGGATAAGTACTTTGGCTGTAAATTATGTGCAATTAGGTTTCAAAACGCTGCAAAGTTAGGCGACCATGTGCAACAGACTCACGCCCAAGCGTGCAAGGCTCCCCAGCCTGTGGGGGATGTCAGAAGTTCCTTGGGCTTGGCGGAAGAGGAGCGGAACTCAATAGAACTTGAGAAATCCACTCCCACAAAGACTCGACGGCAAGTCAAGCAGGTGGTCGGCGGAGATGTTGGGCGCAGCAATGTAGAATCCCAAGCAGCGAAGACAACGACTTCGTCTGCCGCCAGTCTTTCAGTGAATAGAAACGGCTCGGTGTTCTCTTCGAACGATGAACCGTTTTTGTCTCGGCTTGGAGTCACTCAAAATCGACTGCCGCGCGGTCGGAAGGGCATCCGCAATCGACGCCAGACAAATGTTGACAGCGTCAAGCCGGACACTAGTCTGATGTGCGTGAAAACAAGGAGTAAAGTTGGCAGAGTTTGCACTTCGAACGAGCCAATTGAAACCATCTTCCGCACACCGACCCTCAACACACGCACCGAACCTCTCTCCTGCACATTCGACGAGGACTTCTACGAAAAAGTGTTCATCAATGTGCGGACGAATCTCAGCTGCCACCTTGACGGCAAGTTGGGAAAGAATCTCGACGTTAACCGCCCGCAAAGCCCACCACCACTAATGCCTGCCATACGGAGTACAGTGGTCAAGAGTCCGCACATCGTCGAAAGCGAGGTACACACCGCAACCAGTTTGTCCGCTTTGACGGCGTTTCCCACCTTACTCACCGCCGAACAGTATGGCTGCGACTTTGGGACAGCCAAAATCAAAAGGCCTATTACGAAGCACTCCTGGAAGTGGAAGTGGGACAGTGTAAAGAAGTACAAGTACGTTAACGAGGGCGGCAAAATAGTTAAGAAAATTAAGCAACCCATGCTTGGTTTAAGGGATTTATCCAAATTGGATATGTGGACGCAGCTAACGATGCGTCAGAAGCACGAAATGGCTCGAAAGCAGGCTGATGAAGCTACCAGCACTAGTCTGATGGACGCTGGGGAGGGCAGCCGCGAGGAAAAGCAGAAACAGATCGATCAGTTGAACACAATATTGGACAGTCGACGACTTCCTCAGATTATTTTGGAGCAGAACGAACAAACAATTATAAAGCTTGAAATCTCCGACGAGGGTTACCGCTACCTGGCCGAGGAATTCTCACGGGCATGTTCGTACGATGAAGCAAGCACCAGCTCAGCAAGCAATCGAATAATCCCGGCAAACCTGAATCTAATTCCTAAACGATCGCTTGGCGATGCGCACAGGGAAAAAGTGGTTCTGAGCGGCGAATGGGCTCGGCCGCGCTGCTACGTGTGTTTCGGGTGCGGTGCCAGGTTTGACAAGCTAAAAGCCCTCGAAGAGCACAAAATGTTCCGCCACCCGCACGTCTACTCGACTCACTACGAAATCGTGGGCAGAGAGCTTATCGAAGGCAACCTTTACAAACACTTTTTCATCCCCCTAAAAGCACTTAACCGTCACAGAGAATACGTCGAAGGAGTGCTTATGAATAAAAAGACTGAAGACAACATTTCAAAATCATCCACTAACTCGGTCAACGAAGAGGAGTCATTGGATAGCCTCCAGTCAATGACGGCGAGCTTCACTACCCTTAGTAGTAGCAAGCTTAGCGACGACTGCGATACAGACACCAAAGCGGCCATTGAAAATGTTTCCACTTCATACACGGAACCATCAACGCCTGCATCGAAAACCGAGACCAGTCTCGCTGTGGTAAATATTCAGTCGATGGACTGCACAAAGTGCAACAGGAATTGCCACGGCATGTTAGATCTGTATCGCCACATGCTGGATTGTTCTGGGGACTACGCGTGGATTTTGGCCAAAAAGAAGAAGTATCGCTACTACGGATCGCGGAAGCGGCGTCAGTTTAACAAACACAACATTGCTTCTCTGCATTTGCACAAGCGGAAAACGAAGGAGACTAAGGACGAGCAGGACTCGGAGGAGACTCCGAAGAAAAAATCCTCAAACATGTCGCCCTCGACACCACGTCCGCGACCAAGTGATGGTAAGTATCTTATCTTTTCATCCTGGAAGCATTTGAAACCCTTGGTTCTTTTCAGCCGATTCCATTCGAAAGATGCTCGAAAATCTTCCTCCCAAGCGTGTATGTAGAGAGATCATACCTAACGCAACAAAACCTCGTTCGCGAATCTTTAAAACCACCGCTGGACGAAAAATACAACAAGCCCAAGGTGGCAAGAAGTCCTCGAATACCACTCTAACGGCGATATCGAAGAAACTCCTCCGGAACCATAAGCTCCGTTCAATTACTGAGAAAGAAAAAGTTTCTAGGAGCAATAAGATCCTTGAAAGCAAACGAAAGTCCGCTCGGATAAAGAGCAGTCTCCTAGGAAACAAAAAGGCCCAATCAGAGAACAAGAATACCGATAGCGGGAAGGGAGGTATAGTACGAAAGATCGGAGCAACAACCAAACGCTTCGTAAAAAAGATCAAGAAGAGATTTTTGGGCGAGAAACAGGTAACAACGCCCGAAAACAGCACAGAGAAGGGGGCAGTCAAAAAGGCAGCCAAATTGTCCGCCGTGCGAAAGTTAACTTTCGATAAGGAGCAGGATGAAAAGAATGAGCCGGTTGCTGATGCAAAGGAAACCTCTTCCGTAGACTCAAACAAATCTCCCACCACTGCAGAAGCTTCCAGTATGAAGAATGAAGACAGCGAGAAGGAACTGTCTAAGAGTGATGATAACAATAAGTCGTCAAGTAGTTCAGTAGAGAAAAACATTGGCAAAACTTGTCCAGATAAAAGTCTGAGTTCCCAATTTGACGGATCCACAGAGAATTTGAACCAACAACAAAGAGAGCTATCCACGAGCACAGAAGATCTAAGGAAAGGGCAGCAAGGTGTGCTCCACAACCAAGTTAGTCCTACAACCAAGCGTCGAAGCAAGAAAATAAACGATTGCATTGCCATGTTGACTGGGAAATGGCAGGAGAAGCTAGGGAAGCCTTTCTTAGAATGTAAGGAAACAGTCAACAATGAAAATGCTACGAAATGCTCCACAGTCACTGATGCTGACATTTCAAACGTGCCATCTGCCAACGATGTTAAAGACACTAAAGTGCCAAAAAGAAAAGCGTTTACCAGAAGGATTGTGAAGTGCGATCCGCCAGCTGAAGTCAATACTCCGCAGGCAGCCACAGACACAGAGAAAATACCAATCAAAGATGTCACTCCTACTAAAGATCCTTCAATTTCGGTTATGGAGCCAAAACCTGTAAAGGACTCTGTACCAGTCAAAGATTTGAACTCTGAAAAGGATATAATCACCGATAAAAATATAGTCCCTCTCCAAGATGCGATGCCTATAATAGATGCAGCTCCCCCTAAGAACACGATTCCCATTAAAACAGCGGCCCAAGTCAAAGACCCAATCCCAGTTAAAGTTGCAGTCTCAAATAAAGTTGCAAATCCTTTCACTGATCCAATTCCTCTCAAAGATTCCTTAATTGTTCCAATCGCGGAACCGGCACCGGTCGAAAAATTGGGGAAGCTTGAAATAGCTACACCACCAGTAAGAGATTGTCAACCAATTGCAAGGTCAACCAGGAGACAAATTCCAGAGTTAAAGGTGCAGTCAGTGGAGAAACTTAATGCAATGCTTCCGTCTTTAATCCAGTCACCGCCCCATAGAGAAGTGCTACCGCCAAATATCCCCGAAATCGCGCCAACACCCCATCCCCTGCTAACATCACACTCGGCCAAGAAAATAATTCCACCTACAGTTACAATAGAACTTAAGTCCGCTCCTGCCGTGTTGCCGAAGGAGCTTTCTCGAAATCAACCCACGGATACCAAGCCATCGCCCAAGCAGCAATGTCTCTATACTCCGGACACTATCCGCGTGCCATGCATCAAATCTTCTCAATTAAGCATACCACAGTTCAATCCGCTTCAAGTGACAGTTCCCCGTGGCGGTCTTATATCTAAACGTCGCCAAACAATAGCCGGGGCACCCAATGACTTTTTAATGGAAATTAATACGCAACGTTGCGCAAACACTTACAGCAACCTACCATTTGAATTGGAGGTCCCACTCGATCTTTCAAAGAAACCCAAGCGCACATCCCCAAAAGCAAAAGCTGCACCAAAGGCCTTCCCGCCACACACTCCTCAGATTTCGGTCAAACCCGCATCGGCGCTTATGCCGCCAATGCCATTCACACTGCCAATCCTCTCGCAGACCCAAATCATACCCATTATGTGCGAATCCCTGCAACAGAAGACGCAACAGATTCCACTCCAAACACCGGCTGTTATGTTTCCCAAAGAAATTGCGAAGAACCCGCCGATCATAAATACGTCAAGAAAGCGTGCGACTAACACCAAAAAAATGGATACCCCTCCGAACACGTTTGTTACTGGTCCATTGATTAATTTACCAGTAGAACCCCCTCCATCGAAGAAGGTGCCTACGAAACCGATTCTTGTGGAATTAGATAAATGTCAGCCAAACTTTGCTTTACCGCACGTGACAAACCCAGCCCTGGCCAAGGAGGTTGTTCCCCCATTGCCTTTGTTGCCCGTGGTGTCGAAGCAATTCAGCAAGCTTACGGATTCAGTTCCAAATGATGTTGAAAGCAATCGTATTGCCAGTAGTTTGCCGCAGCCGGCTATTGTCTTGAAACCAACGGAAACATGCCCACCTGAAGTGGCTAAAGTCTGTCCTCAAGCGCAGAATACAGTTCAGGAGCAAGTGAAGGAATTACCAAAACAAACAATTGCTTCTTTGCCGCAGAATCATGTTTCGAAGGCTACCCCAGTAAAAGAGGTTCCTTTGTCAAAATTGACAGAGGAAACATCAGAGAAAAATACGAAATCTCCACAAGCTTCGCCGAAGAAAGACACTCTAACCTTGAAATCGAGTTTACCGACAGCTCAGGTCGAAACTGTGACAAACAAGGTCGAGAATAAATCACAATTAGAAACCTCATCAGAATCTCAAAAACCTATGCCAACTCGACGAAGCAAACGCAACAAAGGAAACAGTCCAACCGAGGAAAAGTCTACCTTGAAGAATTCGACACCAGCCGCCCTTAAAGAAGTCGAAGAGATAGCAGCCAGTTTTATTAGTGATGACGAACACGAAACGTTGGACGTTGCGCCAACGAAACAACCATCCCAACCAGAAACTAAAACGCAGAAAACAGAAGAACAAAAGGTGTCACTACCCGCAGCAGAATTACCGAATAACAAGGCGTCAACAACCGAAACATCGAACATTGAAAGACCGGCAGCGGTTGCGCAAAAAATACCCACAATTGTGGCAACACCAACAGTCACGGCGCTCGTTGATACTCCAAAAGTAACGGCGATAAATGTCGAAGCGCCACAAATTGAAGTACCGGAAGCACCAACTGTAGAGCCAGATGTAGTGGACAAGCCTCAAAGCGAGACAGTTGTTGAATCAAAGCCAGCAGAACCCGTGTCTGCTGAACCTGCGACACCGGCAACAGATCCCAAAATCAACAAGGCTCAATTGCCAATGGAAGACGAGTCCAGTACAACAATACCCGCAGAAAGCACGGAGAGCAACACCCCAAGCAACCAGGATTCGAGCAAAAAGCCGAGGCGCCGAAGAAAAAATGAGCTCGCGGCAATAGTTGCTGACCAACTACTGGAGAGTTTTAAGGAAGTGGACAAATCCCGCATTGATGACCTGAAAAAACTTGAAAACCTCGCCTACGAAAAAAGTGAGGACCTTCTGCTCACTGGCATGCGCCTCATGCCGACAACAAAACGAAAAAACGTGCTTGAGAATAAAAAAGACCCCGCACAAGATTCAGAAACAAAGCCACCATCAACGAAGGAGGCTAAGAAGCAAAAAGCCGAAATCACCAAAGAGAAGGCAGCTAAGGTTCAGAAAGATGAAACGCAATCCCCTAAGGATATCTGCAAAGACAGCAAAGAGCCACCAAAAGTGGATGGAAAAATCAAACTTCAGAAGGATATTCAGGTTGTAACGGCGAAAACACCAACACAGCAACCAATCAGCAAAACTGATCCAAAAACAAAGCCACTCACTCTCGATTTTGGCAGCTATCGCACAAATTCAATTGACAGTTGGTCACAGAGGACTTCGGCTCCGGCAAACCCGGTCCTCGTATCGCCGGAGATGGACAAATCGCCCACCAATGACGTTGCCTCTGGCCACAAGAAGAACAAAAAGAAGCAAATGAAAAAGCGCGACAAGAAAATTGAGATCGAGAACATCAACCAACTCCGAACTGGTTTGGAGTCGTTCACTTTCAGCAAAGACGTCGTCGAGAACGCCAAAGAAGACCAATTATCAGCAGTTCGTGGACCTGATACGACCCTCTCCATCGTGGGATTGTTTACCCAAACGCAACGCAATCCCGTAACAAACAATCGAGAGCCTGAATCGCCTGCTCTCGGAAATTTGGGCAGCATTAAATCAACGTCTTCAATTCTTCGGCCGAGCATATTGGCCGCATCCCTGGAGACAGCGACCAATAAGGAAAATCCATGTCAAACTGACAGGAAGTCGAGCATATCAAGTCGCGACCCCCGTTTGAACAAAAACATTCATACAGAGGAGAATGAGCAGACACCTGTTGCGCCGGAAGTCACCTCACGTCTCGCAACACTGCGGAGAAGAAAATCACTTGCAGATGCGAATCCTCCAAGCATACGACAGAACTCTCGGTCTTCGCATGCCAAGCGCTCAGAGGCCAGCAGTCGCCGAAATTCCATAATTTTTGATGACGATGATGACGACAACTACTTGACGGCTATAGCAAAGAGAGTAAACGACGATATCATGTCGGCGGAGGACAAAGATTTCAATCTGGCCAATGATGGCTTTGATCTGGCCAATTCCTTCTTGGACATGGACGATCCCTTCGGACGACCGTCAACCTCTATGAGTGTCCGCAGTGCACCGAACTTTAACGACGACCGCTCGAATATGGACACAATGGACGCCACGAACACCGATCTCATTGACATGGACGTCGATGACGACATGAGTGTGTACACGACGTTCTCGCAAGATACCTCACGTAGCAAGAGCGGCAGACGGCGGCGCCGCAGGCGAAGTGTCCTGCTTACGCGAAAACCAAAGAAAACCAACGTAAATCTGCTGGAGTCAAGTGTGACCTACGACTGTCTGTTGTGCAATAAAAAGTTCGCCAAGCCAGCAGCGCTCAACAAGCACCAGCTCACGATCGCCCACGTGTCTAAGGTGTCGGAGCAAGAATATCTTAATGCTACCAGAAAGAAGGAGGAAGTCGCTAAGGAGTCGCAACCAGTGATAGAGCCTCCCCCGAAAACAGAAGCCCCTGTGGAAGCATTGAAACCTGCTTCAATTTTGAAAATAGGTCAAAATGTTAGAATGGATGAGAAGAATCTTCCGGCAAAATCAATCGAGGCTCGAGACAAGCCAGGAGAAAGGGTTGAAAAGCTACAACAACCAAAGGTTCCGTATATCCCGCCAAACAGCGTTCTTAATCAAGCAGGAATTGAGCCCATATCATCGCCCGAGCAAAACTACGAGCGTTACTCCACGAAGACCGCATCTCGACTAACCCTCAACCCGGATGAACGGTTGTTTTACGAGTGTTGTAATATCCTGAAGGGCTCTGAAACGCCCTTGGTGGAAAGAACATACCCCATTGTGCCACCCACCACATACGCGTATGACCTGCAAGTGAAACCTGTCACGCCGAAGTCGACTAATGAAAGGTACTCTTACATCAAACAGTCGGCAGGTGAGGCTGGCAGCAAGCGTGATAGCGGAATCTACCCAAGAATAGACGTTAATCAGTTCAGTGATATATCGTCGGACTCGAATCCGGCTTGTGCCCAACCGCCGCCAATTATGTCTGTCAACTATACGCAAATGCACGTTCTGTCTGGTGCTAAAGATCAGGCTGTCCTGCCGAACGACGGTGGCGATGGTGGGGCTTTGAGGAGCAATATTTCACGGGAGAATCCCATTATGCAGATGTCTGCTTTGGTTTCACCGAACACCGCGGCTCCAATGACGGCGAGAACATTTGTCAACCAGCCCTCCCAGATAGGAGCACATCCCCCCGGAATGGATACAGCAACAGCAATAACACAAAAACAGTGAGTAGGATATTAATCCTAATTTTATAATTTTCCCGAAAACTTGTTTATTCGGTTTGTAATTTATTCCTTGTTTCCTTTTTCAGGAATTTCATTTCACCCCTGCACTCCGCCTCGTCTCAGAGCTCAACCATAACCACAACTACATGCCGCCTAAAAACCAAAGCCGCTATGAAAGGTTACGACAACTTGAAGGTTTCAATTCCGACCGTAGGGCTTGACATGGAGCACGCTTTGGAAAGAAGTCCACGACCTGGCTGCAAGTTAACCACACTGGCCGAAATCGCACTTGGCAACGAGACACCGATGACAGCCTTAACATCATTCACTCCCGCCATGCAGATGCAAAGCGAACCAAAGTCCAAAAGTAAATCAAAGCCCACTGATTTAACAGAGCAATTTCCGTCGCTTCTCACGCAGCCGAAGCAAAACGACGCACCCCACACCAAAAGGAGAGATAAATCTCCGGACAAACCGAGTTCCCCAATTATATCAGTGCATGATACAGAGAGTTGCATGCCCATAGCACTGAGCTCGCCAAAGAAGACGGAAAGCCTAATCGCCAAAGACATCTACGAATTCGACGATTCCGAAAATACACCCATTTCGAAAGCCATTCAGTCACCATTCAAGACAGCCGAAGACGGCGAAAATGCGCCAAAGAAGGCAATCATAATACCCGAGAGACCCTTCAAGAATATCGGAATGGAAGAGCAAGAAGGAATCAAGTTCCAAAAGCCCGAAACGCCAGCCATCAACGACGAAAATACCACCTCCACAGTCACTTATTCGGATAGGGATGACTTCGTGTACGGTTCAATTAGCGGCGGCGACGACGACAATGAAAACGAAGTCGAGGACAATAAGGTGGAGAATGTCAATTCTGCAGAGAGCAGTAATTCAAGCGCATTCACCGCAAAGACGTTCGAAAACAAGTCCTTAATAATGGGTCGTATCTTCAAGAACGCAAAAACGAAGCCAAAGATTACAGTCGAAAAGCCAAAACTACCCACCCCCGAACCGCCGAAACAGATACCCAAGCAGGAACTGGATAGGCTATTTGACACCCTACGCGGCTTGGATGAGAACCGCCAGGCGAACGCGTCGAAAGAAGAACGACAAGAAAACGTCGCAAACACATCTAGAAGCAAAGAAACTCAACCCGCGAAGAGAAAATCAGTTGCCGCTGCAAAAACCGCCAAGTCCAAGATTAACACGAGTAAAGCAAGCAAAAAGCAGTTAAACAAGGAAGAACGCACCTCAAAAGAAATCGCCCAGCTGCACACCGAGCTGGGAATGACTCCAGCTGAGATTGAGGAACTATTCAGTGAGGGGCAACGGAAGTCACAAAGGCGTTGCGCTGTGAATCGACCCAAGAAGCTCGTCGAAATATGGAGTTCCGATGAGTTCGAGGAGTTCCTCTCGACAAAGGACATTATAGCACTGATAGAGGAAAAGGAACAGAAAACGAAGAAAAAACGAAAAACAGCCTCTACAGCCCCAAGAAAGACAAATCAACAGCAAACCTCCAGCAATAACAATACGAAATCTGCTGAAGATCCAAAAGTTCAATCCGATTATGAAGCCGCAAAAAATCCTCCCACATCGCAAAAAAGTCTCAGAAACAATTCAAATACAGCTCAGACCTCGAAAGCAACTGCTGCGGAAAACCACAAAAAAGTGAGCCCACCTAAGTCAAAGAAAAAGGTACCCACGGCGACGGCAAACGTACTCGCGCAGACAAAGGCAGCAACTAAGCCGCAGAAAGATACTAAAACCCCAAGCAGAAAAAATTCCATTGAGGCGGTGAAGACCAATTCTTCTCCCTTCAAGAAGCCTTCACAAAAGCACGCCCCTCTCAAGGCAGCTGATGATTCAGAGAGTGATTTCGAAGCGGAGCTCAACAGAAAGTCAAAAGCTGCTACGATTCGGAATCGACGGAAAACTATATCCGGCAAGCTGGAGAATGACGCTGGATCGTCAGGCTCCCTAAAGAAACCAACAGCTAAACAAAAACCCATTACCGAAACAACCTCCACACCTCGCACATCAAACAACAAACCACCGGCGGCAATTGAAAATCAGACACTGAGACCACAAGCTCGTCGAAAAAGAATCGCCTCTGAAATGCTCTACTATTGGTCGTCCTCGAGCGACGAAGAGTTCGGTCGCATCGAATCGACACACGACGACGAAGACCACATCGATGAGGGCGAAAACTACCAACAGCACGGTTGGATAGTCGGCGACTCACACAAAAAGTTAGTCACACTTCTGGCAATAGCGAAGGGCAACAAGAAAGTCGACGATTGTGGTGTGAAGGAGACAAATTCAAAGAAAAAAAGCTAGACCCCTATCGGAGAACCGAGACAAGGTGCAATTTGAAGTATTTTATTTTAACTTAACCCCTCCCATGCACACCAGAAATCCAATTGTGACAATAAAAGAGTCGACAGATTAGTTTAGCTATTGAAAGGAATTTTTTACAGCATACAATTTGAATATCACAGCAATTTAACAAATAACAAAAATGAAATTGTATAAAACAAGAGATCAACTATTATTAGCAGTAAGGAAAGTCCAACACAAATATTGATATTTTTTTTAGCCAATAGAGTAGGAAGCGCAAGACGCAGCAGCGACATCGGGATACACAGAAGTGCACAATATGTGTATGTTGTAAATAAAATAAATTAACTTAGTTTAGTGAACAAAGCCGCAGTTTGTAGCTTGTAGCTTAAATTAATATATAAATGCAATGTTTGTTTAAATTAAACGAATAGTAACAAATCAGAAAAATTAAAACGGTACGCTATTAGAAATTATTCATATCTGACTTAATTTGGAGTAAATAGGCACAAGCAAAGAGAAACGTTTTTGTTTTATTTTCAAATCAAAAATTATTTCTCACTTTTCCCCGTTCCTCTCCCACATCCCCAAATGTATCCTCGTGCTATTCTAGGTGCAAATGTCTATGTATGTGGTTTGGAGATATTAACATTTCTTTATGTAGGGCAACAAAGAACATACAAATTATAATCTTTAAGTCAGTAAACAAATTGGCAAATCTGAAAGATATATATATACATATATGTAAGCAAGTTATTGAAACAAAAACAATTGACTAATAGGCACTCTCCTGATTGCGCTTTTGTTGCAAAATATAATGATGTATTATGTAATTTAGATGTAATAGTTTTAAAATGAGAAAACAAGAAAAAAACAAAAATGCATAATAGATATACACTTACTATTCCGTAGTTTCAGCAACTATCCGTTTTTGAAGAAGTCAAACCAGAGAAAAACTTAAAATTTATAACATATACGTTAAAGCATTAAGTATTTAATAGATGTAAAATAAAGTATATATATATATATGTATACACACAATTGAAACACTAAAGGCATGAACAACAAACAAAATCGTGTATGATGTGTTTCTCTCATTTTTGTATTATTTTGTCTATAATTTTCCTCTTGCAGATTGCAGAATACACTACACGCATATATATATACATATATTCATATATAAAGATTTGTTTTCAAATAATTAGTTTTATTTCTACTCCGATTTGAGATTTGGGAAATATTTATTCGTTTAAGGAACGTTATAACATTGGACAGAGTTCATTCGATTATACAATGAAAGAAAAGTAAATATTTTTTATTAAATATGGACAATGTAATATCATTAAATTTATACATAAATAAATCAGACTTATGGTAAAAATTAAAAATTCATCTTTTCACCCCGTCAGAATTCAACGTTATCTTTGTTGTGATGTGATTGGTGTAAGGAGTGCAATCGGAACTGCGTCCAAGATAAAATGCGCCCCAAAAGTATATTACAGCCTTACCTTAGAAGAAACAAAACAATAGCAACTCGAAAAGATTTCGGAAACATTTTAACTGTAAAAGTTGTCCGAGGTATAAAGGCAGCAAGCAAAATCAGCAATCGAAGTAATTGATCATAATGATCGAGTTTATATTTTCGGTTGTGTTGTGTGTTTTAATTGTTTACTTTAGGTGTGTTCCCGTACCAGAAAAAACAACACAATGTCCGTTCCCGTATTCCGAAAAAATGGGTTTTATTTCAAATGAGCGCTCTCTCGAGAGAGTAAAATATTTCCCCACCCTGCCCATTTTAACACAAACAATTTTTGTGTGTAGCTTGTTGGTTTTCTGTCAAATTAATTGGTATGTGTACAGAGGTAAGTAAGCATCGACCCATTATCCATGTGTATATGTCTCAAATCTTGTTGTTTTTATTTTCAATATATCTTAATGGCATACTTTGCACATTTGGTTTAGATGCGTTCCCGTACTTTCCCTTTTTCTGAGAGAGATTTACCTCCACTCCTTAAAAATGACAGAATTCAAAATTTAGTACAGAACGTTCTGGAACATACCACTTATGTCGCGCGGAAAACTAATTTAATCAACCGATGGGAAAATTTTAAATCTGACAAAAAGCAAAAACAGAGGCTGGTGGCTGCTCGAGATAAATGTGTATATACAAGGAGATATGGTATATAACTTAAAGCACAATTCTACTTAAATTGACACGGGCCCAGTGACTTGGCACACGCAGCTTTGTAGTTATTATGGATAAAGCGCGTTTCCCTGACTAAACACCTCGCACTTTCCACAGCAATACGTCTTTCAACCTGCTAATGACTCTCAATGTGTAAAAATTGTCCATGAAAAGGCTTCTCAAGTCGGAATTTTCTTTAGCCAACTAGGAAAGGTAAAACCACGGCTTGAATCATCTAGCATTGAATGAAGAGCAAAAATGGGAGATATTTGACAACCTTATATTTCCAAGTTTGCAAAACCTAAAGCCCTACCCTACCCTTTAAAACATTATAAAAATAAATTATAAATATACTCACTAGGATATTTGTCGTTGGAACAAATAACCCCTTTAATAATAACAATTGAGTGGCGCTACGGTCCACAGCGGGACCAGGACCTATCTTGCTCATCAACTACTCATGTTGTGCGCGCTACTATTCTCTCACGAGTAGAAGGGACCTACAGTTTTTCGCCGACTCTGAACGGCGAAATTTGCTTTCTGTGACAGTTATTACTCTTTAAGTGTTGTCAGCAGCTCGAAAGAGGTGGTCCAGTGAAAAATACGAGGTGTTCAGCCGGGAATCGAACCCAGACCTTCGGCATGTGAGTGTCGCACTATAGCCACTACGCCACGGCGGCCACTACACGCATACCCCTTTAAACTTCACTTAAAATCTTGACCACAGACACCCACGTTGTCAAATCAGATTTAATAAAAGACTCATGAAACAGTTTGCAGATAGAAGGTTTTAAAAATGCAAATTGTTTGTTTTTTTTCTTGCACTTAAAAATGCTTTGATGAGACTTATAACTTAATCCAGGGGAAAAGATTATAATTAAAAATAAGTGATCTTTATAAAAATCGTTTACTTTATATTTTCCTTATAAACAATGACTATATCCTTTTTTACCACATAAATGGTGCCTTTTCTCTTAATATCCGTAAGCCATATTTCTGCCACTCCACTCGATTGATCCATAATTCCGGAGCACTCTCTAAACAGGACATAATCGCTGCTCCCTTCCAGGCAGTCATAGCAGGATCCATATCCTTTGTACTGGTCACAATGTCCAATTGTTCTAAGAAATCATTTATTTAATTGATTCTTCGCACATCAAGGAATACCTACCTGATCTATGAGAATAGGCCACATTAAGAGCCATTTTAGTTTGTAACCACTTCCCGATTCCGGTGAATTTCATTCCTCCGCCAACTACTAATACACACCCGTACATTTTTCTCTTCATTTCCTCATTCGCTGTTAACGAGAACAAAGTCATCTTATATTCTTTTGTTGCAACAGCTACAACTTACGACATCTCTCTATGCTCAAAAGTACTGCTTGGTCAATTCCAATAATCTGGCCTCCCGGTAAAACGAAATCCTTGTCATTTTTGCTGTCCCGTTCATTGTCAAATGAGTCCACGACGAGATCTTCTTCAGGATTGTCCGGCTGAACTATTCCACCATCGGCTTGAATTTGTTCCAATTGCTCACGGGCGTTCCTTCGCTGATCAATCAGGAGCAGTGAAATTTCAAATGTTTGTCATAGGTGTTCGAAGTACTTACACTGGTTTCCCTTATATACTCGGCATCGAAACAATCTTCTGAGTCAGGTTGGTGGGAAGCTGAAATTTGCACTTTAACTAACTTGTTCTTGCCAGTTATGCTTAGCAAGTCTGTGTGAAAGAGACTCAGTGGAGCGACAATGCATTCATCACCAACTTGAATCGTATACTTTAATTTGTTTTCACCTCGCGACACTTCAAACGTTTTCTCTTGAGACCCACATATGTCCTAACCAAATAAAAAAGGAAAACTATAGTTTAATAGAAACTGCCTTGAAATTAATGGGACAAACAAGTTTTACCAAATTTACGTGACAGAATTTTTCTTTGAGTTGTTTTAGCAAAATAGCGTCTCTTGAGTTATTGTCGTTACAGTCTTTATATGGGAATGAACACTTTTCAAGAAGGCAGTGAAATACTTGAGTGACATCTGCTCCTCCGTACTCGAGGCGGACACGGGTGCTTGGCTGCGAAATTCCATCCTCAACGCATGATACCGATGTTTTCTGATCGCCAACATCGACGACGCATGCGTGACCAAGTCCAGCACCAAATGTTGCTGCAACGTGATCCTGTCGAAAAAGAGATGTGGTTATTGACTAAGGATCTTGTATGCGTATGACGGAACGGACCTGAACAAGGAAGCAACTTCCAAAACCCATTCGAACAAGAAGTAGCGTTGTTAGTTCTTTCAAATGATTTCGGTTATATATATCGGAAACGACCAGAACGGCTTTATATTGATGTAGAACACTAAAAACAAACATGTCTTATCCACAAGCATATGAAAACAAAAAAACGTTACTTACCATAAATCGATACCCATCTTCGTCTTGAGCACGTATTCCCAAATGTCTTGCAAGTCTGTCATTACCGAACTTAAGGATCCACCCAATTCATTGTGCAGATTAAGTTCTCCTCGCTTGATTGGGAAATGGAGGTTAAAAGGATCGTTGGGACCAATATTGATAACCTCAAATAGAAACAAGTCATAACTTTCATGAAATAGCTACACTTTAGCGAACTTACTTCATCTCCAATTATAGTGTCTCCTTTCAGAGCAGTCTTGGATGCTTTTCCTATTGTCTCTGGAATGGATCTTCTATTAAATGCAGCAATTTGTTGTGGCGGTGTCGCATACCGGCGTCTTCCATCGGACTGAGTACACGATTGAATGATGTGAGAAACTTGCAAACGATGTTCTTCAAAGTCCACCATTGCCTCTTTTGTTTGATGCTTTAAGTAAAGTGCTTTCCTTTAGAAAAATTTCCCTACAAACAAACGATGTCTTACGACTTGCGGCAGCACACGATCTCGGTATGGTTTTCCATTAGACTTCCTTAGTCTGCCTATTGCGTGAATTATTCTTATTGGGTTAAAGTCAGAGGCTCGTCCAATGCGAAGATTCAAGGACCCTGGGTGAATAACGATGATCATTTGAGCTTGCAAATGCTGAAACAAAAATGTTGAATATAATTTTGTTGGGACATAAATACATATTACCTCCGGACAACTGGACTGACTCGACATAGTTCAAAATTGCGAATAACTTCTCTTCTCCTTTTAATGTAAATGCTTTTTTTATCCTTATTTTTAAAGGATTACATGAATGTTTGAATATTTGAGTTCCTAAACAAATTCGAATGACAGATTGTGACATATACAGGTTGTTCGAGCACTTGTTATTTTTACTACTCAAACTGCAAATGTAGCAACATTTTGCAGAATTCAACACAGTTTAAAATACGCGAACATTATTGTGGTAAGAACAATGAAAATTTAAAGTATTTAACCGGATAAAAAATTATAACTTACACCCTTTCCACACTGTTCAAGAAAAAAGAAAACTGATAGCCTCAATATACTATACACCTTTAACAATCGCATGATTAACCTAATTTGGTAGTGTTTTGTTGTACATTGTCGATCCCTTAAAATTCTCTATTAAATAATATTTATGCATATGGCTTAATGTGCAGACTAGAAAATAAACTTGTTTACAAACAACCCTGTTTGGAAAAGAACAGATGTTGTTGACTTACCTGTCATTCTTAACAGAGCAGATATTTAAAATATTCAGAGTTGAAGTAAACACTTTTTATGTTGTGTTAAAACAAATAATTACTACAATGGACCTCCTAAATTCAATACTAAATTCCATGGATAAGCCACCACCAGTAAGTGAAAAAGATCGAGAGTTACAAAAACGTAAGCCCGCCAAACATCTTAATTATACAATAGATAAAATAAAACGCTACTCCCTAGAGAGGAAAGAGCATGCTGAAAAAATGAAGATCAAAGGAAAGGAGGAATTGAATCGTTTCCGAAAATATGCCGAAGAAAGAATTGATCGATTTTCCAAGGACGATAGACGTTACATAGAGTTTCAACCAATTGATAAAGTCTATAGAGCCATCATGTAAGAATGTTTCTGCAACTTCTATGGAGACAGTAAACATTCCTTCATTTTGCAGACATGAAGTTGCAGAAGTTGGAGGGCTTGTTGCCATGAGTTTTGGTATTGAAGGCGTCGATAGATATTCAGTTGTTTACAAAAAAGATTGTACACCATCAGAAGACGAAGTGCTTGCAAGAAGAAACGGGGAACAGTGGAATGAGGAAATTGCTAAGGAGTATGCCAAAAAGGTAATGATAAAGTATTGTGTTGATAATGTAGTTAATAACGCTCATGTTTTTCCCACAGAGACTAGAACAAAAACAGATTGAAGTTGAAAGACAACAGTCTCCCGAGAAGATTAAACCCTCGACAAATTACAAGGACAAGTACATTCACTTGATCGGACAGGAAGCTGCCCTTGAAGCCGCCCGTAAAACAGAAACAAATGAATCATACGGATTTGGTAAGATAGTATTCTTTATTTCGGCCCTCTGGTAGCTGTTATCTGTTACTTTGTCGTGTTTTGATTAAGGTGTCTTCATTTGTTCATGCTATCAATAATGAGTATTTCACGTTACTTTTCACTAACAGCTTGAAGTATTAAGTTCGTCAGATCACTGTTAACCATATGTTCGAACATATCACCATTATCAGTTCTCTTCATGTCAAAATCCACAGAAAACATGTTTTTTTATACCTCTAGTGTCCATCTTCTCCGCCAATTACACAAATTTTGTCTTTCACCCCACGAGCACAGAGAAAGTGCTTCGATTCCATTCATAAAGAGCAGAACCCTATCCATACAAATTATACCTGAACTCTATCGACATTTCCTACGATTAACAGAAGTATCTACTCCTTCCAACGTGTTCACAATTCCACTTCTGGTTTGAATATTAAAAAATCAATGTACATTCTGGTTGTCATGGAAGCAACTTAGAAACCGTTTTCTTCTACAGTCTATTAAGCTTACCAACGCAATGATCTGATAAATTGAACACTTAGTACAGGTTCAAATAATATACACCCTATATACCATATAACCCAAAAACCTCTACGTCAGATTGTGTCTACTATAGATAAGTTCTTATTTCATTACTTTGCTTTTGAGTATCATTTCCTATAGTAATACTATCTTTTTTCACCTTTCAGTTCCAAGCAAAAATAAGAAAGACCTGCGCTCCATCGAACAGACGATGGCTGACATTCAAGCGAAAAAACGCATGAAAATGGAAGCTGGAAAAGAATGCGCCAAATAAGACTGCCTATTAGTCACTCAACGAAATCAATACCAAATTAATGTTTGTTAGGCTAATGAAAGAGAAGCAATAACTACGTGAATTTCTTCTGACATGCAAGATCATGAGGTCATATCAGCTCTTCGGTACAAAAAATACAACTATCTAAGTGTAATAAAATATCATTCATTGTATTGTCTGTGTTTATTTTTTATATTTGCAACACAAAATAAGATAATGTTTGTTCGAGCCTTTCCTAAACCATCATTAACATGTTGAAAACAGAAAGGTCTACAAAATATATATAATAGTAAAAGTGTAATAGATATTAATTTTAGCATACGATTGCCTTGGACCGGCAAATTGATTTCAGTAAAGTCAATTTATCTACACATGAGTACACTGGATGGTGCATCAGTTCATAAGACGCCATGGTCTAGCTCTTCAGCATATATTCATGTTGTGCGTGCTGCTAAATATGATAAACTTTCTCAAAGGTCGACAGTACTTGGCTTCCAAAATAATTATAGACGCAATTAAAAGTTGAAAAGAAAACCTTTTTTCCCTTATGACAAAATATAGCTCTGAGGATGTAGTCATACCTAACAGCGGCGAGTTTATTATGACTACACCGTGTCGAGCGCATGGATTTAGACACCAAAATGTCTTCGCATCTAAAAAATGTAACAAATCATATGGAGAAGGGCCTAACCTAACTTCCAGCTATATAGAAATGACGTGATTATATTTCATGTATTGATCTTATGCCGAACTCGTAACGATTCCAGGAAATATTCTAAGGCATCGACCGCTAGTTTATGTTTATGTCGAATCAAACATGTCTATCAATGGACAATAAAGTGTCAAATGTCAGATGAAACTTTAAGCCAACAGGTCCCAAAAACTGTCAATTACACATGTGCTTATAATTAAAGAAAACAAATCATATATATTCTCAGTAAAGTATGAGCAAGAAAAATAAAACTAATTTAGGTAGATCCCTAATTAAAGATCGTTTCGGTCACACGAACAAAAGAAAAGTCGACAATGATTCCATGGTAATGTAGTAAAAACAATTGAATTAAAAACACACGAAACTATAAAGACCGCTGTTATTTCATAGCTGCACACAACTGAACTGCAAGACGGCTACGATTGGGGACGTCTAAATCTCCAGTCCGTTACGGAGGAGTCATCGTTTCAAGAGTTTTTACGTACTGCCGAGTTGGCTGGCACAGAGTTTCAAGCTGAGAAACTCAACATTGCCTTCATAAACCCGAAGAGTAACGTTGGTCTTCTCTCCAAAACGGAGCAAACGATTCTAGAAAAAAAGCATTTTGATAAAAAGGAGCTTTTAAAAATCCCTCGACGACCAAAATGGACTGCAAATACCACTGCAGAGGATCTACAAAAAGCTGAAAGTGAATCATTTCTGGATTGGCGCCGTAATTTGGCGCTATTGCAAGAAGATGATCAAATTCTTCTTACTCCCTATGAGAAAAACTTGGAGTTCTGGAGGCAATTGTGGCGCGTTGTAGAAAGAAGTGATGTGGTTGTTCAAATTGTGGATGCTCGGAATCCTTTGTTGTTCCGTAGTGTGGACCTAGAGAAATATGTAAAGGAGGTGAAAGAAAGTAAAATGAACATGATCTTAATCAACAAATCAGACCTGCTCACTGCAGAACAAAGGGCAGAGTGGGCAAAGTACTTTGATAAAGAGAACATCAAAGTTGCCTTTTTTTCTGCAGCCCTAGCTGCTGAGGAAGAAAATAAACAGAACCGCGAAGATGGGAGTGATTCAGAGTCGGAAGAAGAAAATGAAGAGTCCGACAAGGAAGATAAAGAGAAAAAGGATGCTAGTAAGAGTATATCCCTTGAGCAAATAAAGAATGTTGCGGATGAAATAAGTAAGGGCTTGGATAAGACCGAAAACCAATTGAAACTAATTGAAGAAAAAATCGGAATTGTAGGCAAACCTCAGGGGAACAGTTCAAAACTGCTCAATAGAGAAGAACTCATTGAATTATTTAAAAATGTATATTTTGGACCTACGTATGTCGAAAATGTTGTGACCATTGGACTAGTGGGTTACCCGAATGTAGGAAAGAGCAGTACCATTAACTCCCTGATGAAGGAAAAGAAGGTATCAGTGTCCGCTACTCCCGGTAAAACGAAGCATTTCCAAACACTGTTTCTCGACAATGACATCATGCTGTGCGACTGCCCAGGTTTAGTCATGCCAAGTTTTGTATTAACGAAGGCCGATATGATATTGAATGGAATTCTCCCGATTGATCAGGTATAGATATTCTTTCACAGAACAATTCGCGTGCGACATTTTACAAAATTCACTTTCAGATGAGGGATCATGTGCCAGCGGTGAATTTGCTATGCTCCAGAATCCCCAGACACGTACTAGAGGACAAGTACGGGATAATAATTGCAAAACCACTTGAAAATGAAGATCCCAACAGGCCACCTTACTCTGAAGAGCTTCTTCTCGCCTATGGATGTAACGTCCCCATCAAGTTATTCAGCTTGGCAATTATTTATTGGTGTTTGCTTTTTTTCGTAGATAATCGAGGATTCATGACTTCTAGAGGTCAACCAGACCAGGCACGTTCCGCTCGATATGTGTTGAAAGACTATGTCGCTGGAAAGCTGCTTTATTGCCACGCTCCGCCTGGAGTAGATAACAGCACGTTCCATACTTTCCCACCACGCGAGAGAAAAGAAGTCGAAGAAAAATCTCTTCCAGCCAGACAGCAGAGAGCTATGCGGGTAAGACCGTGTCCACTTTTTGAACTTTGCAGTGTAGTCCAACCAACTTCCTTTATGCACAGATAAACAAGAATGCTACGTCAAAAGAGCTAGATGACCAATTCTTCCAAATAAACAACGCCACCGCGCACGCAAAAGGTAAGGCGAGCATTCCTTTCATCGGCAGCAATGTGCCTGGCAATCCGCACGATCCGGCGGCAGGGGTTCCAAACAAACCCTGGAGACGACCAAAGAGGGAAAAGCGGGAGAAGCTACGCAAGAAATTCAGTCATTTAGACCAGCATTGATACTTTGTTTAGTCGCTCTTTTATTTTATTTTAATTATAAATTACTTTCAGAGTCCTATTGTTTATCTTTTGATGCGGCATTTGAGTTTCCGTTGTGGGTTTGTTTATGTACCATTAAAGTGCTTCGTCGGTTGAATGACTTCCCGCATATATCGCAGGAGAAAGGCTTCTCCCCGGAATGTATCAGATGATGCCGTTTCAATTGCTCACCGCTTGTGAATTTCTTATCACAATCCTTGAAAATGAAACAAAATCGAAAATTATTCTTCCTGGTATATATTGTATTGCTCTCACCTTGCATTCAAATGGTTTCTCTCCAGTATGTCCCCTCCTGTGAGTGATTAGATTACTGGAATACCGAAACTCCTTCTGGCATATGTCACACTTGAATGGCTTCTCTCCTGTATGGACCAGCATGTGTTTCTGAGCGAAAGTAAATCATAGAAATTATTCTGGAGACAAAAGAGTCATTTGAACTTACCTTAAATCCTGACTTTTGAGTTAAACCTTTGCCACAGATGCCGCAAAGGTATGGCTTTTCCCCGGTGTGCGTTAGAATGTGAATTCTCAGCGAGCTTGGTTGACGATAGGTCTTTCCACAAATGTTGCAGCTGTTCGGATTGAGAGCATCATGTGTCGTCATGTGGCCATCGTAGGCGTTTCTAGTCTTGAACTTTTCACCGCAGTGGCTGCACAAAAATGGCGTTGCATCGGAGTGCAATTGCATGTGATATTTGTAGGAGCTGTGATTGCTCAGTATTTTCCCGCATGTTTCGCACTTAAATGGTGGACCTGGAACGGTTTTGCGCCTTCGTTTTCTTCGCTTCTGTGTTAGCATTTTCTCAACACTCTGAACTAGGCTTGGATCTTTGCAGCTGCTTTCTTGACTGGATTCGTCCACCACTTCCTCGTTCCGTTCGATAATCATTTGATCATCATCCTTGAGGACAGTCACTTCATACTGTGTTCCATCGTGCTCCGTCGCGGTGAGTTCAATTTTTATATCTTCATTGTGAAGAACTACGTTTCCGTCGTTCTCGTCTGTTTCATGCAGTATCTGAGTTTGCACTTCTCCTTCATCTTCTTCTTCTTCTTCATCCTCCTGTTGGTCTTCAACTTCTTCATCCTCGTCTGCAATTTCACTTTGCGCCGACTGCTCATAGTAAAACAATGTATCAAGTATTTCATCTTCAGTTTTTACACCTGCATGCTGTTCCCGTAGGGTTTCATTGGATTTGATGACTGTTTGCCGAAACGCATAGGATTTACTTAGTTGGGCGACACATTTCATGCATAAAAACCGAGGCAGATCTTCATCTTCATTAAACTGAAAATAGTAGAGATTGATTTTTGCTTGAATTGAAGAATATTGTCAACGTTTATCATCATGGTTTGTTAACTAAAATGCTCAATAACTGAGTCACTGATCAGATCAAAATCACATTCAAAGGGTGTACTATTCACAAACACTTGACGAGTGTGTAGCATCTCCAAAAATAACACAAACAAAACCAAACTGGAATTGAAAATCCTAAAAAGAATGTAAATATCCGGAAATCCGCTGACATATTTGCATTTGTGATCTAAAATCAAGTCGGTTCTGTAACGATATTTTTGAAATTCCCAAGAATGGATCATGTGAATAATTCACGACAAGACTACCCATCAAATCCTGCCCGCAATTTACCTCAAGAGATGTGCACTCGGTTAGCATTGCTGATAGTGTTGTAATTTCACCGCATATCATTCCCACTTTGTAGATAGATTTAAATGAATTCGTTTCATTTAGACATGCACGACAAATTACTTCCATTTCGGTATTATTTGCCATTTTGAATTTGCGTGTGAAAGTGCAAAATTATGAATTTCTCAAATTTTAGTTCATTTGATTGTTCACAATTATTTTAGACTACTGTAACTTATGTGACAACTGTCAATTGTCAGTGGTGATGGTTGATAGGCTTAGTTCCATTTCATATATTTCATTTCATTTTCACTTCTCTTTTTTTACAGTGTTTACAATATACGTTAAAGTTTGTTATATTTTCAAATTGTTTTTTATTTTGCTTCACAGAGGTCATTGCAATATAGACCAGTTCATAAAATAGTTCTAAAAACTGACTTAAAGCTTATACACTTGTGACAAAATTGTTGTGTATATGTTAAAGTTTTTAGTTGAGTTTTAAAACAGAGCAATTTTATAATTAAAGATTCATGAGGGAGTAACAGTGTGGAAATCTGCTGCACACTTTCATTTTAGTACATATGCATGTTGATTTTAGTACATTTGTATGTATGTATTTTAGTAGAGTTTAGTACATATTTTATTACCTATTTTTACAGACGCTTTTAAAATTAATAGAATTCTTCACAGAATTAACAAAAATTCGATTTTACGCTGAAAATATATGAATTGGGTAGCTTTCATAAGAAAAAACCCAATTTTCGATCGCATTTAATTTAAAAACTGATATAACAAAGTATCTATCATCAGTGTGGTGAAACGTCGTGCAGCAAAACTTTGTTCTCGGCTGTATTTTTATCTATTTTATAAGTCTAAATGCGTGAACCTTTCTATAATCAAAAAAAAGTATTTTTATACATGATCAAGCTTATAATTGCATTATTTTAGTTCTTGTTACAGCAGTGAGCACACGCCCTTAAGGAAATAAGTAATTATCACAAATGCCATCGGCATCATTTCAAATCCCATAATGTTCCTATAATGTCCTGTTGGCCATCTGTCAAAGATTTGTTTTCAATTTTTCTGTCAGGTGTTAGGATTTTTGCACATTACACATTTTCATTGGACAAGAGAGTTCACAAGTAATTTAAGAAATTATTCTTCGTCTAAAATCCTTTTTTTATCCGCTTTGTATTGAATTTCTGTTTCTTTTTAGAATGGCAAATGTGTCGGATTTATCAATTGCTGTCATTTGTTCTTCAAACATGAACAGGTCTATGGAGGCTCATGGATTTCTTGCAAAGAAGGGCTACAAAGTTAGATCGTTTGGAACTGGAGATAGAGTTAAACTTCCTGGAACTGCCATCGATAAGCCTAATGTCTATGAATTTGGGACACCATACGATAGCATATACAATGACTTAGTTGCTAAAGACAAACAATAGTATCCTTTCATTCAAATTTCATTTTTTAGGTTATTTTCTTTTCTTATACCATTTCGAATTATTTTCCTTACATCAAACTATTTAGCTATACTCAAAATGGTCTGCTTCATATGCTTGACCGAAATAGACGAATAAAGAAGTGCCCAGAAAGGTTTCAGGATTGTACTGAGGAATTTGACATAATTGTTACTGTGGAAGAACGTGTCTACGACCAGGTAGGACATGATTTTTGATCGAAAAAGAACCAATCGATTATCGATTATGATGGGTTGAATTTGTCTTGCAGGTGTTAGAGTGCATGGAATCCAGAGAACCAGTCCTCAACAAACCAGTACATGTTTTTAATGTTGACGTTGAGGATAATCATGAGGATGCACTGTTAGGAGCGTTTCTTATAACAGACATGATAAATATGGTAAATTTTAAGTGTAACCCCTCATTGCGCATGTCACTTGCGAATATTTATACTTACTTTCTCAATAAATTTATGAAATGCAAAAACATGTTTTTCAAAGGGCTATACTAGTTTTCATTGCGATTAAATTGAATTTTTTAATACAGGTCTGAGATTTGTAGCCCTTTGTGTAAAGCTCTCCAACTCGTTTCAGAAAGTTTATGGCCTGTTGGCATAAGTATTGCTTAATTATGTTTTTCTTTGCTTTCTTCTCTCTTTTAACAGGGCATTGCTGATGGCTAGTGTGAATACATTTTTTTTTATTCATTTCATATGTGACAGTGTGGTGCAAAGTTATTCGTGTATTGTGAATTAATGTTCCCAATTTGTATGGTGTTAAAGTGTTTTTTAAATTTCTATTTAAAATTCCATTGTACTTTTTCGTGTAACACAATTTCTTCCTAATGGTTAATGTTTTAAAATAATTTGTTATATAAACGCGTGTTTAGTTTTTAAAAATGGAAATTTGCTTCCTAGTTTACTGAATTTTGAGTTCTCGGTACATGGGTTTTTTTCTTAAGCTTGACGATAGAATCTTTGAAATTTCGTTTGTCATTCACGCAATCTATGAATGGTTAATTCATCCACGTCTTTCGAGTTTTAATTCTCTCGTATCGTATCGTATAGGGTGACATATCTGAAATTTGAACATCTAAGTACGCGAACAAGTGATTTTTAATAAAATATTGAAAGTTAAAGATCTTAAACATGCCTTCTATCTTTCGGTTATATTAGCATTATAGGCGTTACAGTGATTACAATATATTTTTACAATTTTATTTGTTTTTATTTTTTTTGTATTGTTTTTGTGATCAATGTTTATTGATAGAATGTGCACCATTCACAGTTTTGGAAGGTTACTGAATTTTCTTCGATTAATTCACGAGTCGGGTGAAGTTGAGTGTAATAAATTTAAAAATGATTGAGAAAGCAAAAGATCTGTTTTTGAACACAACTAAAATTTTTCCAAAACTATGTCGCTGCCATCCTTAGACTTAAAGAATAAATGAAGTTTTGCATTTTTGTCTTGTGATAGAAATACACCAATGAAAGAAATTAAAAAATAAGACATAACATCTGTTTAGACATATTTGCATGCTATTTGTTTTCGCTCTTGAAAAACCGACATGATTGTTAAATTAATTATTGTAAAACGGTCTGAGACGGTTCTTATTAGGATGGTAGCAAATTAAACGAATACTGTTTATTTTTCTGTGTTTGAGGTAAAATTTATAGTGCACATGTGTTACTTCCGTTCTTCTTAACTCATCTTTTGCCAGGCCATTGAGCCTCAATTTCTATCCAGTTTGTTTAAATACCAGTCCACAAGATTACATTTTTTAAACAATTTAAATATAATAAGATCCATTTGCAATGGAAATTACTTTTAATGTTCACATTTTCGAACTTTAATACCTCGAACATTTAATAGTTCCATCGAGATGTTAGACTATACAAAAATCATTCCTTTGAGCAATCCATTCTTTTGTTTTTTGTACAATCACGTATTTTAAGGACAGACTTGGTTAGGTGTTTCTAGTATACCTTGGTTTCATGTATTTGTTCTTACTTTTATATCACAATTGGGATACATATCAAGAAAACATTCAGTGCACTCAGTCTTCCTTTAAGAGTACAGGAGTTAATAGCATCAAATATGGAAACCCTTAAAAATATTAATTATACCTCTGAATCTTGCCAGTATTTTTTATTCATTAAAAATTCACTGTTTCTTTAATTCCTGCTTCCTTCACTATTGCCTTTAAATGCAAAAAGTTAGCTTAAAGATAAGTTTATAAAAACTTCATTCATTTTACCCCACATCTTTCAAATCAAAGTCAGAATTCGTTTATACCTTCCCGCTGAAAAATAAGGTTGAAGAAAAACAATTAACAGATACACAAAAATATTCTTCTTATTTTGATTAGAACGTGCTAGAGGAACAGTTCTTGAAAAGTCTACTTCAGCAAGTTCCCAAGCCACAGCTTTTACGTGAAACGAGCCTTAGTTACCCAAGTTAGGCTGTTTTACAATATTATGGATATTTTTTAGCCGGTCTCTCTGTACTAAGAACTCATTCTTGTTGGGTAATATTTTAAGGTCGTAATCAGTAGAAGGCCCGAATGTCATTGTTTTTTTAATACATGAATGGAACATAGAGCGTATAGAAGACTATAACGCCACACGAGCGAATTGGGTTATAACAGTTGTTCCTAAAAAAGCTTTAAAACAATCCGCAGTATCTTTATTTTGCCAAAAATTTAGTTAAGACTTCACAGTTGAGTGAAGAGTAATTCTCCACATGGCCCTTTATAGCCATAACACGAACAGTGGTCAGTTCTTATCTTTTTATTTGTTCACTCACATTTTTTTAGAAATAGGTCTACATTTATGTTGGCTTATCAGCAATCGTATTAATCCTCTCATAGATTGGACAGCGCATTCAAAACATGAAAGGAATGTTTTATCACGATAGTTGGACTCCAAAACAGATGATAAAATACTCGTATAACATTTAATCGTACTATTTGTTAATTTGTAGTGACATCATTAATTTTGCAAAAGTCAAGCTCTCACGAAATACAATTGTTTTTGATACACTCTCTCTTTGAACAAAGCTGACATAACAATTAAAAACCTTTTATCAGATACTTCTATCACTCTTTAGAGACCAAAAATTAATATCGCTTCTTTGATTTTCGTTTCAGATGGCTAAATCGACTGATCTTGACAATGATATCGACGAACTGCTACAAGAGTTTGAATTTAGACGCAACCGCACTGTCTTGCATTCGGTTTTATTCTACTGACAAACACAACGGAATAGTCATTTTAAATGGATTTATTTTCAATTTGTGCGCCAGCGTAACTATAGATTTAAATAGAATATGATTGTTATTATAACTTGTATATTTTTCTATAAAATATAATTTTTGTATGTATAAAAGTTATCAACAACTAAAATAAAAGTCATTAAATGTAATCTGAAACCGTTAAAAGTTAGCTTCTTGCCATCTTAAGCAGCTGTAATAAGTTTATTTTTAAAGCAGTGGTGTGTAAACAAGAGGTGGAACACATTAATCTGTTAAGAAAATATTCCTTTTAAACTTGTAGAGTTACATGGCCGTTTTTAACGATAATTGTTTTTAATTATGGGGTACTCAGAATAACGCGATAATAACAGAGCTTAAAATTCGTAATTTCTCTCGGAAATTGACATGGTGATGCCAACATGCCTGTTGTAGATAGCGCTTGTTGTACAGACCGCCCGATCAATTTTTCATCGAATTCGAAAGAAACGCTATAAAGAAAACTGTAAGTTGTAAAAAGTGCATTGTTTAAATTACAAAATTTTGTGACACAGGTCATAAATACAAAAGGCAAAACGAATTGAACTGATTGGAGATCTAAATTAAAATCAAATGTGACAACTCAAGGGAAGAACAAAGTTTTTACTGGTCCGCTTTTTAGTTTAATTGCTCATTAATTGGAATTAAGACATTAGAATAAAGGGTATTAGTGAAATAACATTTATGGCCGCTTGTGGACTGTTGTCATAAGCATTTTCAGTCTAAAAATCAAAATTCCCTTTTCTCACGGTGAGACAAACTGAAACAACTTTCTATCCTCTTAGGAAGACCTTAGGAAAGTTTAAAAAAAAATTATGAGCTGACATAAGGTTGCGCTTGACCCAGTCTTTTTATATCCCATCCTCTAATGGGTTAAGAATATCCTAAAGTCGAGTGTCAACGTTAAATTGTGAAATTTGCGATATCTTTCACCTTACCTGTTGAGCTTAATATTTAACCAAAACGATTTACTTGGATTTCAGGAAGTCTTTATTTCAAGAAAATGTACAGAATTATGAAAAGAAAAAGGAAAAACTAAAACAAAATGAACATATATGACATAAGAATGTCATAGAAGAAATGATTTGTTGAATTGTTGTGTATGTTCACCTAACATTATCAGCCTGAATGTTTTACCAGTAGATGGACGCACTTACCCACTATGTCACCTGCCATCAAGCAACAAGTTCTGATTAATAGTTGTGGTGATAATTATATTTGTCAAATATTTCAGATCTTAAAAAAGCACTGCCTTACGTTTAAGTCTGTTGGACTGAAACATTACACAACTGCATAGATTGTGTTCTAGGAATTTCACTCCCTTATTGTCCCGCCAGATCGACGATAGTCTCTATGTGCAAATTAAACATTTGAAATGTAAAATGTAATATTTAAATACACAGTGGGGACTTTTGTTAACAATCTTGGCACTTCTTGCTTTGATTCAAGTACGACTGTATTTTCTTCGCATTTGATGCTGGTTTTAGAGTCCTTGATGTTGATGCTGTGTCTAACATTCTTATTGTTTGTTGAAAAGTGGCAGTTGCATGTATGTATGGAAGAGACATTTCTCTACTCACCTCCGATCCTATTCTGCGGACTCACGTTTTAATACTGCCTTCAAATATCTACCATTTGTTAACCTCGCCTTTTTGCGATGGTTTCAAAGGATACCAAAGGGGAATAGTTTCATTTCTCTTATCAAGTTTATTTTCTAGGGTTCTTGCAGCTTGAGCCTTAAAAATCCTATTCTATAATAATTATAACGGTTTTTTTCTCTTTTGTACATACTTCTTTGTTTGCAAACCGAATTTTTGAGTTGTATTTGTGAATAAGTAATAATTAAGAGCAGTTCATCTTTCAGGAATCGATGCGTGTCCGTTTTCCTTTTTCGTATTTAAAACTCTCTTCTCATCTTAATTGCTTCGGCACCGATGAATGGTGATCGACAGCATAAAATTCGTTACATTACATCCCCAATAGTCAAAAAATCACTAATTCACTGAAACAAGCCTTGGCCCAATATAATGCGAACAGGATTAGAGTCTAGAAATATACGAAAACTGTAACAAAGTGGCCACGTATAAGGTCGTGATCTTATTGAGGGTCAAAGTTACAATCTTTTAAATCACCTAATTGCAAGTCACAACCCACAAAACCACACTCTGGATATGTGATAATTAATTTTTTTTGTACTAGTCTATGTGAGAGCACTTACGTAGGTATATGATTCAAATATTTTTGAACAATCGTGAATTCGACGCTTCGTCTTTGTCAGCTAGCGCAAGTATCCTTAAAATTTGCTTCATAATCCTTAAAAAATTCCTGCCTTACACTGCGGGAGCATGATACTATTATCCTTCCCTTCGAGCGGAAGGGAAGATATCTGGGGCTACACTTCAATGAGGAAAAACTGGTGTATATGGTGGCCTTGTCTGCATGAAGTACACTCGACCCAACGATTAGGGCGACATAAACGACGAAGTGCGCGAGCGGCTGCTACAATCTAACATATAGTCTGTCGAGGCTCTTCAAATCAAGACAACATCGAGGCTACTATTGTCTTGTACTGTACAGGTCTTACAAGTCATCACATAGGAATCCGAAACTTCAGTGCTTAGTAAATGGGACTCTGGTCGCTTAACTGCATTCGAGAGAACAGTTTAAGGGAGAATTGATTGCTCCGTGAGGAAGTGAGGAAGTACGTTTCAAAAGACAGAACAATCAAGAACTGTATGCAATTTAAGCTTAGTAGACTCCAGTGGGCAGGATACCTATCTCACATTACCGAAAAAAACCTCTGTAGCGCCTTTAATGGAAGATGACATCGTGGTAGACTATGCCTATGCGTAGAACAAGACACCCGAGGTTTGCGGGGGGCTACTGAATGTCGTCGGCATACGACCGGATAGATAATGGAAGTCTTTGTTGGAGACGATAACTGGAATCCAGTTGTTGCCCTTGCGATGAGTATGATATTACCAAACTTTTAATGAAGATAGACAATAGGAAACAAAGAGCGTTAACTCATATCTTATCTCTGTCCCTATAATTCCTGTTACACCCCTTTTCCTATAAATATCGAATATATTCGGGGGAAAAAAACAAATGGAACGTAACACCCTTCAACGAGCTGAAAAATTGTGACAATTTTTTTCTGGCTTCAGGGCCAACAATGATCTTTGCCTGCGCAATTTACAACTTCTCCTCAAATAAATCGGTTTTCCGTACTTCTCTGGAGTACTCCACCTCGTAAGAAAAATTATCGCAGGTGATATTTTGTATGAAAAAATATTCGTAACCTTGTTCGTACACAAACTGTCATCCAAAACCCATGACATTGCTAATAGAAAGCGTTGCGGATCTAACACTGAATCAAATGATCTTGTCGTGGTCATGAAATGTCGCCTCAAACTTTTAATTCAGTGCAACAGCAAAGGAACCGTGTAAAGAGCTTTATTTTGCTTCTGCGTAATCGCAGTTTATGCTTCACACAGTCCATAGTTCCCTCTCCTTTCTCTTTCCCCCCCCCACTGAGTGTTGCACATTTCTTGGCATTGCCGCGGTGATTCAATCGTCATCGGCCATCAAAGTGCTCCGTCTCAAACCAGCTGAAATGATGAAAACTAAAACAAAGTAAAACTCCATTCAAATCCAACAACAATACACAACAACAAAGTATATAATCTTGATTCTTGCTCAGCAGTTACAGCTGGTGTTGGTTACTTTCAAGACTTTAATCGCTCACGTGAATCACCATCAGTTTCATTTGAGGCGTCCAACCGCTCGGTCTATGCTTATTACACTTTTGCCCGCTGAAGCATTCAGAGTTGCACTCTGCCGCAGTCGGAATCGTCGAATTTTGTTCGAAAATTCCATCGAGAATTCGTGAGACGCAGGCATATTATTTTTTTGTACCCAGAAACCAGTTTGCGGTACGCGTTGGATCGGTGATTAATAACTCCACCTTGTCGCTACGCCAAGTCATTTGTTTACAAACTTTCCAACAAACTGACTATCGAACGAAATGGACTCGAAAGTAAGAAATGGTAAGTAAACATGGGAGAATGTTATCTTGTTTGGCTAAGCAATCGCACAAAGATACGACAGCCGCTTGTTTTTGTGGAGAGATTTTGTTCAGTCGATTGCTGAGATTGTTAAAAGCGATGTGATGAAATAATTGCAACACTTTTCCCGTCCAACCCGCATACATATTCACATGGTCATTGCTAGTTTATTTATGTGCGATCATTTTATTACTAGATCTTAAAGCGATTAATCACTTCGCAATACACTTATGACATTATCGTGAACACGCAAGCGTTACTACGGTCAAGGGCAAGGTGGGAAGGGAAAGCCTGCTCACTTCGAAACATTCAAATGGGTTACCCATACACCGGGGGCAGTGCACGATCACGCGATGAAAATTCTCGTCAAGTTCGGAGCACGAAAGCAGCAAAGCAACGGAATTCGAATTTTGTTTTGAAAGTCGATGCAGTTCTGACGTCATGAAGGGAACATTTTAAGAAAAACACAAACACCGATTTGCGGGCGATAGCGTTCGGTCTCTTGTGCAGTGTATTGGTTTTGCTTGGAGTTGGGAACTACACACTATGCGTTTGTTGATGTCGGATTAGGGTTAGGTGTGTCTTAGCTATGGTTCGATTTGATTTTGTGGGTTAACGTCCGAGTCGATCTGTTATTTGATTTTGTTCTTTGAACAAGTTTTCGAAGCATTCAATGAGTGTACATTTGAATTTGTAATTCAATGAAATTGAAGCGAGTCAAAGTTGAATCGCTTATTTTGACGTACACCACCTTGTCTGTGTAAGAGTTGGAAGTGGCAATGAAATACTATGGCTTACAATGTTTCTGGCAGTGAGGTGAAAAAAAAAAAATATAGACAAAGAAAGTTTAGTTCTTCTTTTGCGAGGAGTCTCTTTATATGCTACAAAGTTACACATTATTTCTTTTAATGCGAACTGACGACTAAAAAGAAAACATCTACATACTGCAACTGACCTTGAATTCTCTTGTTAATTAATACGTATTAAAAAAATACTGAGAAAAGAACCCCTAATTACCCTTGAATTAGTCACTGTGAACCTACAAATTTAAATCACGAATTTATGTTCAAATCGTTTTGCTGTGGCAACAATTAGCTATTTAGTGTTAATACGTACTGGATCTGTGGCTCAACCAACAAGCTCCTCCAACCAACAAACGCTCTTTCCCAAGCTGCCTTCAGTTTCGCACGCATAGTTGGTTGAGATCCCTTTCCACTTGCATGCGCCATCAGAGTCGCGGTCTTCCTCCATTGCGCTGTTCCTCATTGGTGGATTTGAAAACTTTGGCAATATTTCCACTTTGTTTGATGTATAACCATGGTGCAATACTTTCGAAATTTGACGGAATATAATTTGTGGCATGTATGTTTTACGAGGGTTGCCTTTTATATTTCGGGATTAGAGAACAAAAACAAATATTAATCATCGAAAATAGTTTCATTGTTTTTCAAAATATTCCCCCATTAAGATCTATACTCATTTGCATGCGTTTGAGCCAATTATCGAAGCACTTTTGCCACTCTGATTGAGGTATCTCCAAAACATGCATTCTAAACGCATCAAACGCTTCTTCAGGTGTCGACAAACGTTGACCTCTCATTTTATTTTTTACATACGGGAATAAAAAGAAGTCAGTACTATAAGGCGGATGACTCATCAAATCGATGATGGAAGACAACTGGCAAACAAATGGTTGTGTACCACTCAGAATTGACTGTTCTGCGTTGTTCTAGTGGTACGGTTGCGACATGTCAAGCTCTTTTCGAAAAAAAACAGGCGACTATTTGCTTGGAAGTGCTTCGCCCGCGAGCAACTTTTGTTAGATTTGGCACAATTTGAAACACCCATAGAGTCGACTGCTGTTTACTTTCGGTCTAATACGCGTAAATCCACGATTCATCACCTGTCACGATGTCATAGTCGTGTTTCGAAGCACCGCAATCGTATTTTTGGAGCATTTCTTTCGACCAATCGACACGAGCCTTTTTTTGAGCGATTGACAAATTGTGTGGGATCCAAAGCGAACAAATTTTTTGACGGTTTTTTTGTTCATGCAATATTGAATGTATGCTGGCCCCACTAATACCTAGGGTAGTCTCAATCTCACGATAGGTCACATGACGATCTTGCAATATCAGTTGGCGCACAGCATCAATGGTTTCCGGAACAACAACTGATTCTGGGCGACCTTCACGATACTCGTCTTGGAGTGAACTACGACCTCGGTTGAATTCACCATAGCATCGATAAACACTGGTCCTTGGTGGAGCTTCATTGCCAAAAATTGAATTAAGTTCATCGATGCACTGTTGTTGACTTAATCCACGTCGAAAGTTGAAAAAAATAATCGCATGAAAATTTTCACGATTTAATTACATTTTTTGGGCGAAATGAATCTTTAAAGTTATTGCTAACAACACAAATACCGCTCGTATGTCAAAACGTTCTGAGAACGTATAACTTCAAACTTTACGATAGAGATGGCAACACTAGGGTTGCTCAATCCCGAAATAAAAAAGGCAACCTTCGTAGCATGTACAAGTTTGTTTTTTCCGTACATTCCACCCATTTTTTTGCGGTTTCTGCTGTTTGAAATGGAACAATCTAACCTTGTTTTAACTTGGAAGATAAGGTCATGATGCAATTTGTTTTTTTAAAAGAAAATTCGTTCAACGAAGTCAAAGAGCGTCTAGATACTGTGCCAAATGATCCCACTTCACCGATGACATTCGTCAAAATTTAGTTTGACGAGAGGTCGCCGTGGCGTAGTGGGTAGAGTGCGACGCTCACCCGCGTCGGCACCACCTCTTTCGAGCTGCTGACAACACTCATAATAACACAGTAATTACTGTCTAAGAAAGCTGCTCAATTTTCGCCGTACGGAGTCGGCAAAAAACTGTAGGACCCTTCTACTCGTGAGAGAACAGTAGCGCGCAAAACACGTGTAGTTGATGAGCAAGGTAGGCCCTGGTCCCCCTGTGGACTGTCGCGCCAAAAATTATTATTATTAGTTTCAACGTGGTCATTGCGCATGCAATTTCTAATAAACCACGATCAGATTCCTTCAAAATTGCTTTCCAGAAGGATAACGTGACAAAACTCAAAGATCTCGTATAAACAAACCGTCGATTAATGGGCGAGAGATACTTGAGACAGATGACATAAGAAAACTGTCTGTATGAATGGCACCACTTTTGCTTACTTCAGACGAAGTTACACACCATGAAACAGTAAACCCAATGAAAGTGATCTACACAAATCAAAGAATGTGCTGTTTGTCGAAAATATGATGAGCAACACTTTCTGGTTGATTTATTGTAGATCTATTAACTAGAGAGAGGTGAAATGGCTCTAGTACTCTAGCATCGCAAATTCATAGGTCGATCTGAAACCGATTTGAAGAATGAACGATCCAACGTTGCGCAGAAAAGGTAAATTCCCATGAAGACGCAAAGGCTCACATTTCCGCCATCACGAATTGGTCGAATTGGACCGTTGTCTCCGGCTTTTTTCCCGTACAATTTTTTTATGTTGTCAAATTTGAAAAATTCACTGACTGGACAAAAATTAAGTTGAATAAGACCTGTTCAAGATAGGAGAGAATAGTTGTGTCAAATGTATTCAATTTAAAAAGTCGCTACTTTTCGAACTATAGCATCAGCAAGGAAATAGAAATATTTTGTTGATGAAACGAATGATTAAAAATCCAAAGGGGAACCTACATACTTTGTCCTATTTTTTATTTGAATATCATTTAGTTTCATTAAATCGTCGGCAAAGGACACATTCAGGCGCATTTTGCTAGCTTTGGAGTAATAGATCGGAAACTTTAATACATAAATGAAAATTGGTTGAAGAAAAGAAATATTTCACTACACAAAACGGGTTCAGAAGACATTTTTTTTAGAAATTACAGCATTGAATTTATTGTCAGAAATTCTTTGTATATATTTTTTTTTCACCAAACTAGCCTTGTTTTCATCATACATGTCACTGAAACCTCAGTAGTGTTTCAAGTTTCAGATATCCCCTTGATCCCCTTTATTGTTTCACTTACTCATTAGAAACTGTAGCAAACCTCCAGTGCGCAACCTTGTAACGATTGAAAGTGAATCAGAAGAGTTTTTCATATAAAAATTCAGCATTCTCTTTGATTGAGAATCAGCGGCTCCCATTAGCATTCATAACTAAGCCTGTCTGCCATCTAAACTTTTACACAACTCATTGACATTGACATTGGCGTTGAAGCGATCCCAGCCCACAGCTTACACTAATTACTTTCGAAAGTATCTATGCACGTATGACATTTAACCGATCACCCGATCGCTGCAACCACCCCACTCTCGATCGTAATAGACACTCGTAATTGTAAACAAAAAACGCACGTTTTTTTTTCATACATGCACTTCAATTTGAAAGTCGCGATAGTGAATACGTCTGCGTCGAGAATTCACTCTTGTCGCACTCACCCTCAAAGAGACGGATATGAATGTTGCTGCTGTTGTCTGTTGCACCGAAATTGCTCAGTCATTCAGTCCCCCCGCATTTGAAAAGCCACAAGTTAGAATAAAAGCTTTGTAAGATGAGTTTCCACACAAATTACGTCATAGACCCTCTTTAGGGTAAGTGAATATTTATAATCAACATTTTCGCTTGCATCACAGCGTTTTAATAGATTTGCAAACGTGTGCTGCACGCTTGCACTCAACACAAAGGTTATATATTAGATATTCTGGTAGTCAGTGCAGAGCCCTTTTACGATCTGGCACGATCAACAGGTGCGGAACGTCTCCACCGATCGAGTCTGTGAAAGTGCTTGCGGTATACAAGGTAAAGATAGTTCTTGGCCTTAGTTAAGGAATTTACATTAATTTTCGTGGAGGCGGTTTAGCAATTCAAAGTCGAGGACTCAAGCTGTCCTTCGTGGCTGTGGTTTAGATTAACTGGATTCAGAATGAAGGACGGGTTTTCAGTGAAGACGTATATCTTGAAAGTAATCGCAAATTGTTTCGTACTGAGTTCGAAAACTCGAGAATTTAGCCAGGTTTTCCCATTTTGCGAATCTGAGTTAAATAATGTGTGCGTGTAAAAATCCTTGTGCGGAATTTGTGGCAATAATGATGTTTTCCATATTTACATTTGTTGGTGAATCTTTTGCGGAGAAGTTTATCGAAGCTACACAAGCTGACATCTTAGTAATTAAACCTTGAACTTCGAATAGTATCAACTCTCTTAAATTAAGCACAACGTAAGAAAAACGTCGAACAAAAGGGTTTTTACCGCCTGTATCCCTTGTAAATTTTGTGAACTCGAGAATATGAATTTAAATATAAGGATATAAAAAATTAACAGAAAATAAGACAACGGATTTTCTTGCCTTATTTCAAGTTTTCCTCTTTCTGATTGCAAACCCAAGTCGTCCGCAACACGCATTGCTCCATATGGGCAAATGGGAGGAAAACGTGAAATATTAAAGAACATATCTATTAAAACGGACAATTTCGGAGTAACATGATTTGAACGTTGTACAGCAATAACGATGCTTAGGGGCTTTCTCATTTCCTATTATTATTTTTTTCATGTCGAGAGAGAAGCCAACAACTTTTTCTCATCAGAAAAGGCAATCACGTCAAAACCAGCATGGAATATGAATTAACCGCTTTAATGTGTAATTTCAGGAAACGGAAACGGTTCAGCGGAAGAAGGAACCCTCTCGCGCATCATAAAATCCTTAAAATCAGTCGCTATGGTCTGTGAAGGGACTCATTTTGATTGTGAAATACCCCACACATTCATCATTTTTGGTGCATCGGTAAGCAAACTTTCTCGTTTTTAAAAGAAACCTCGATTGATCGTCAATTCATTTGCTAGGGTGATTTAGCGAAGAAGAAGATCTATCCGACATTGTGGTGGTTATTCCGGGATAACTTGTTGCCAAGTTCAACAAAGTTCTGTGGGTATGCACGATCGCGTCTAACCATTAAGGAATTGCGTGAAAAATGCGAACGTTACATGAACGTAAGTTTATCTCCATTGTTATTGAATTGACGTGACTAAATTACTTTTTACCCATTCAAGGTTCAAAGTAATGAGAAGGCGAAGTTTGAGGAGTTCTGGGCCCTAAACGAATACGTTGCCGGAAGCTATGACGGGCGAACTGGATATGAGTTCTTGACAAAAACCATGGAAGAGATGGAGAGCAAATGTATCGCCAATAGGATCTTTTACTTGGCTCTGCCTCCGTCAGTCTTTGCAAACGTCACAGTTCACATCAAGGATATATGCATGTCAAAGAAGTATGCAACTTGATTCATTGCTTCGCAGGATATTTGGTTCAATCAGAATTTCTCAGCAGAAGCTATTAGACTCAAACTTCTCCCTTTCAACAAAATGTTCACAACTAAGCTATAATCCTGTTGCTGTTTCATTTGGCTCGTAGCTGCTTGAGAAACTCTGCTTCATATCCTGAAGAGTGTCTTTTGAATTGCATCCTTCAGTACGTTTTTTTTTTCTGATTTCAGGGGATGGAATAGAGTTATTATCGAGAAGCCCTTCGGCCGCGATGCCAGTTCATCGAAGGCGTTAAGTGACCACTTAGCATCGCTTTTTGACGAGGAGCAGATTTACAGAATTGATCATTACTTGGGCAAGGAGATGGTGCAAAACCTGATGACCATTCGCTTCGCTAACAAAATCTTGAGCTCGACGTGGAATCGGGAGAACATAGCGTCGGTCCTTATTACGTTCAAGGAGCCCTTCGGTACACAGGGTCGAGGCGGGTACTTCGACGAGTTCGGCATCATTCGGGATGTTATGCAGAACCATCTGCTGCAGATTCTGTCCCTAGTTGCCATGGAGAAACCCGTGTCCTGCCATCCCGACGACATTCGCAATGAAAAGGTTAAAGTTCTGAAGAGCATTCGCTCGCTGAAGCTAGATGACGTGGTCCTCGGCCAATACGTGGGCAACCCAAATGGCGAAGGAGAAGCCAAGCTCTCATACCTGGACGATCCAACAGTTTCGAAAGACTCCACAACCCCAACGTATGCCATGGCAGCGTTGGAGATCAAAAACGAGCGCTGGGAGGGAGTCCCCTTTATACTAAGGTGTGGCAAAGCGCTTAACGAACGTAAGGCCGAAGTCCGCATACAATACCAAGACGTGTCGGGAGACATTTTTGAGGGAAACTCAAAACGCAACGAACTGGTCATCCGAGTGCAACCAGGCGAGGCCTTGTATTTCAAGATGATGACAAAGTCACCAGGAATAACCTTCGACCTCGAGGAAACCGAAATGGACTTAACATACGAGAAGCGCTACAAGGATTCCTACCTGCCAGACGCCTATGAGCGCCTGATTCTCGACGTTTTCTGCGGCTCACTTATGCACTTCGTTCGGTCAGATGAGCTCTACGAGGCCTGGCGAATCTTCACGCCGCTCCTTCATCAAATTGAAAACGAACGCATAAAACCCATTCCGTATGTGTACGGATCGCGGGGACCTAAGGAGGCTGATAAAAAGTTGGCAGAATCAAATTTCAAGTACTACGGCTCGTACGTGTGGAATCCTCCAGAGAAGTGATGGCACTGCACTGTTGGCGCCGTGGGAAAATGCACTTTAACATAAATTTTGTACAAAAGAAAAATAAACAACTCATGAATTTGTCAAATTCAAGGTGTGTCCTTTCGTTCCTGATGTAGGTTGGTGTTTGGTTTATTATTATCTGCGCATCATGTAGTAAGAAAAATATTTTAATTGATTTGAAGCTTGAGACAACCGTGGCATTGCCGTTGAGAAATCCTTTTTTTTATAATTTTTTATAATTCGAGCGGAATAGAGAATAGAGCATCAGGTATTCATGTGCTTATACTCAAGGACGAACCTTTAAATTTAACCAAAAGTGAGCTTAAGATAAGAGAGTAACAAAGGAGGAAATTTACTCGTTGATCGAGGGAGTGGAGCCGACTCTGGAATATTATTGTGTCCAATGAGTTTTGTTGAGGGAGGAGAAGTGACAGTACCGTTGCCACCAAGAACAAACCGACGTATGCATTGTGCGCCCAAATTGGATGCTGCGAAATGTTCCTACCCGTTTCGCAACATTTTTGGCAAGAAACATGCATACATACAGTTGGGTGCAAAAATGTGACGGGTTCTTATTTTGGCATACATTTTTTAAAGTCCATTTCCATATAAATTCATGAAGTGAATTGTGTGAAAATGACAATGTGATGCATATCGAAAAGAGAGACTAAGAGGAGAGAGAGAATTTGAGAATTGGTTTTAAAATGATTGGGGCAAGGTAATATGGTCTGATGGAACAAAAATAAACCGTTATTGTACACACGGAAGATCATGAGCTTAAATACGACAAGGCGAATAGTTAAAGAGTCATCACGTTAAGAAGACAGTGAAGCGCGGAGGTGGGTCGATAATGCAGTGATGTTGTAAATATTTTTCGGTGTTTAGCCGGGAATCGAACCTGGATCCTTCGGCATGTGAGCGCCGCACTCTACCAAATACGCCACGGCGTCCACACCAAAGGCATTATCTTCTACAAATCAGTGCAATTGCTGGGATATGCTGATGACACGTTGTAGAAGCATTCACGGTTATTGAAGAGCAGACGAAACGAGCTGGTCTTAGAGTGAACGAGGATAAAACGAAATATATGCTGTCGACAAAGAATCGATCCGTCTAACAACACCTCGCTCGGAATGTGACGATTGACAGCTACAACTTTGAGGTAGTTAAGGAGTTTGTCTACCCCGGGGCAATCGTGAACTCCACAAACGAGTGGAGATTCGGCGCAGAACTCTTGGCAACCGGTGTTATTTCGGTTGCATAGGGCAGCTGAGATAAAAAGTCCTGACTCGAAGTACTAGGATGATGCTCTAACATACAAGGTGAATCCTACCCGTACTTTTATACGGAGCTGAGTGCTGGACGATAAGCAAAACGGCAGAGCAGATTCTTGTTTCCTTTGAAAGAAAGAGTCAGCGACGAATATATAGTCCTGTTTGCAAGGCGAATAGAGGAGAAGACACAACCGTGAACTCTATATGCTGTACCAAAATGTGGATGTAGTTTGAAAGGCAAAAATCCGTCGACTACAGTGGCTCGGCCGCATCCAACAAATGAACAACAATGCTCCAGCTAAGAGGATCTTCGAATCCTAGCCTCCGGTTCCGAAAAGGAGAGGTAGGCCGAACCTCCGGTATAGAGACGTAATAGAAGTGATTGGGGACGCTATAGAACTTGGTCTTGACAACTGAAAGCAGAGAACTCGAGACCGTCAAGAATGGATGGGAGGGTTCAGGCTCAGGCTCAGAGCTTTCGTGGGTCGCAGTCCTGATAATTAACTAAGTCAGAACAAACCCCAGCTCAATTTTGTTCGGCAACACTCCCTGTAGCACGATGGAATGCAATTGAAGACAGGGTGCTACGAATGCCAGAGGAAGTTGAATGCGAATAGATTTTTTTCTGATAAGGATGAATTGTTAGAAGAACCGACCGATAAAGCTCGATCATCGATTGTAGCGTCGTTCAAAGCAATAGAATAGGCTGACGTTATACCACGGAGAATTCCGACATATTACTTTTGGAAAAAAAAATCAGGAAAACAGCTGTACACAAAGTGTTGAAAGCTACAAAAAAACAGACTAGACTAGATTAGTTTGAAAGGCAAAAATCCGTCGACTACTGTTGCTCGGCCGCATCCAACAAATGAACAACGATGCTCCAGCTAAGAGGATCTTCGAATCCTAGCCTCCGGTTCCGAAAAGGAGAGGTAGGCCGAACCTCCGGTATAGAGACCAAGTGATTGGGGAAGCTATAGAACTTGGTCTTGACGACTGAAAGCAGTGTACTCGAGACCGTCAAGAATGGATGGCAGGGCACAGGCTCAGGCTCAGAGCCTTCATGGGTCGCGGGCCTGATAATTAACTAAGTCAGAGCAAACCACAGCTCAATTTTGTTCGGCAACACTCCCTGTAGCACGATGGAATGCAATTGAAGACAGGGTGCTACGAATGCCAGAGGAAGTTGAATGCGAATAGATTTTTTTCTGATAAGGATGAATTGTTAGAAGAACCGACCGATAAAGCTCGATCATCGATTGTAGCGTCGTTCAAAGCAATAGAATAGGCTGACGTTATACCACGGAGAATTCCGACATATTACTTTTGGAAAAAAAAAATCAGGAAAACAGCTGTACACAAAGTGTTGAAAGCTACAAAAAAACAGACTAGACTAGATTAGCTTCAGAAATGGAAATTTAATCCGCTGTGTTTCGAATTTTCCGGCACTTCTTTCTTCGATCTGCTGACAACACTCAAAGAGTAATAAAAAAACTGTCTAAGAAAAAGCTTCTTAAATTTCGCAGTTCGGAGTCGGTAAAAAAATGGAGGTCCCTTCTACTCGTGAGAGAACATTAGCGCGCACAACACAAGTAGTTGATGAGCAAGCTAGACTCTGGTCCCCCCGCGGACTGTCGTGCTATCAATTATTATTATTATTAAATTACAATGAAACTACTGTGTAAGTGTATTTTAAGGATAAGAAAACACTTTTTGAAAACGTGAACAGTATTGTTTGCGTGAAGGACCTGTGCAATAATGAGTTCACGCTATCCAGCCAACAGTGAACAAGCATTAATATTAGCTTATGAGTGGGTTGTGTTGGAGTGCTTACCCCAGTCTCCAAATCTCCAGCGAATAGAACACCCTTCAGTAATCTTGGATGAGCTGATTACAAGATGTTAGATTTAACCAAGCCTAATAGCTTTAAGGCCATGACAAATCTATAAGTCTCTGTCAAGTTGAACGAAATATGTATTTTTTATTTCTTTGAACAGAATTTTACCTAGAAGAAATCAAAACGGCAACAGCAATTTCTTCAAAATGCAGTTTAATTATAGTTATTTAAAATAAATAAGCCTCGAAAATTTATTTATAGTAAATGCAAGTTAAAACTTCGATCCACTCGTAAACAACACTGGACAAAGAATTCATCTGGAATTCATAAACATTTTTGTTTATGACCCAAGCGATCTCTAAATCGAAGAACCCCTTGAGCATCGGAATGATTTTCAAACAAGTGCATCGGCTCACATTTCAACCCCATCTACAAGAGAACGAGGTGCCTTTCTCCGGCCAGCATCTTAAAGAGTCAATCGAGATCAAGTCGTCGGACGGTCCAGTCGTCGGACGGTCCAGTCGTCGGACGGTCCAGTCGTCGGACGGTCCAGTCGTTGGACGGTCCAGTCGTCGGACGGTCTAGTCGTCGGACGGTCCAGTTGTCGGACGGTCCAGTCGTCGAACGGTCCAGTCCTCGGACGACGTGTTCGTTATTTCTTATTTGTAATATTTAAATTGTACTGTTTGCGAAATAAAGTTTTTTTTGTATATTTACTATGAAATAAATAAATTAATTTGCATTTTTTGTTTTAATGGAATACAGACGCTGACCTTCATACAGATGATTTTCGATTCGAAACCTTTGAAACGTATGAACTTACAAAACGTAATTGGATATTTCGTTTTGCGTCACAACAAGGCTTCAGAGAATGAAACATTTCCAACATACCCTACTCAAGAATCCTTACCTTGCTGCACCACTGCGCACACTCCGTCAGAAGAAAGGAATCAAAAAAAGACAGTGCTACACGAAGTAAAGGACAGCGACAAATGCAGACAGTAACAGTGTGCAGACGTTTTCCTAGATGCCCTGTCGCGCCTATCATTCAAGCACTCCATTACTACCGTGAAACACTCCCACATCTTGTTCCACATTTCGAAGTCAAGTGCTTAAGTGATAAACTAGTTCAGTCCTAGAGTAGAGTAGTTTAGTGTAGTGCATCATGTGAGATACCGCCCAGTTCAACGATGACAAACTCCTTTCACAAGGCACCAAATTTTCAGTCGGTCCGTCGCATTTTTTTCCACCACCTCCACCGCCCGACCAGTCCTGTTGCGAGGGTGAGCCGTTTTTCTCCTCCTCATTCGCGTGTCCCATCATTCGCGAGTGTCCACCCATGAGTGTGTTCCTTTGTTTGTTGTTCACCAAAGCACATGGTGTGCATTAACAAACTAATTACTTTCATTTCGCTGAGTCGCCTGTCTGTGTCTCTGTGCGTGTGTATGTTTGTGAATAGATGCTGATTTGTTCATCAAACGCCTGTGTTCAGTGCGAATCACCAAAGGGATACGTTCCTTTCTATAGGGAACAACAGACGAAGATGCGGATTGAAAAATCAATAAGGGAATTTGATAGCACAAAGAAGGATACGCGGTTACTGACTGTCGGTGCGTCTGGAACAATGCGGTACGGGCACAACACAAACAATTGAATCTCCCTAATTCGAGATACGGTTTCATGAACTCAATGTGCGGCGTCGGCAACGGTCACAACGACGCCTCAATACCCACGAGCTGTGTGTGCAAGAAAAGTGACGTATTTACGAAACACAGAACAGAAAGACACTGCAGAAAATGCATTCCAAGGATAGCGACGATAATGGCAGTGAGACAAAGGAGGTGCCGCCAGTCCTGGATTGGCCGTTTCTCATTAAGGTAATCCACCTCATCTATCCGTGTTGTTGATTGCCTCATACAGAGTGGCCTAATCGTAGCAAATGTCCTCTTCGTGCGGGAGTGACGTTTTTTTGATTTTTAGGTCAGACCTTGAACTCAAGCGGGTCGTCGTTGTTTTTGGGTCACAAAGAATCAGAGCAGTGAAAGTAGCGCCACCTCTTTCGTTAGGCGCTTTGGCCTGTGAAATTTGTAAGTGCCTTGTGCATGCTCCCTGCAGGCAAATTGATGTATACGATCTTCGCTCCTAATTGAAAGAGAATTTCACTTAACGGACTGAATTCGTAAAAAGAATTTTGAGGAGTGGCGTTTGAATGTGTTCAGTTAGTGGAAGATGCTGCTTTGAGGCATGAGTGGTGTAATGAACTTCTGACTGAGATTTCATTGAAGATGCTGTGCTGGCAATAAGTTCGCTTGTTGTCAAGGCTTTGCATAAACAGGGGATATGGACCTTGAAATACGAAAAGATTTGTATGTCTTTATTTAAAAAAAATTGAAATCTTCACAGCTTCGGTGTGGTTTTGAACTCCTTTGTTCTTCGCGCTTCATGTTCCCTACACATACAATTTTTTGAATATAAGACATCACTCTATAAGTCCCGGGACCAAAAAATCTATAGTCGACTATGCGTTTTTTTGTTAGTGGTGCACCCTATTTGTGCCGAGACCTATTGAGTGATCTGTTATTTACATTGCTGTTATGTTGAATTCTAAAACCCAACTTGGGGCGGTTCCTGTACCAGGTATACCGGTATGAAGTGAGTATCAAGATGCAAATGTCTCAATAGGGAACATTTGTTGTGAACGAGCCCTTATTTTTTTGTTTTGTTTGTTTGCTATGACATCTGTGAAAAATATTTAGCATACATCAAGTCATTGAAGAGACAACATCATATTTTTTCATCGTGTTAAAAATATCGAATTTTGTACCAGAAAGTGATGATTTGCGGAAAACATTAATTTTTTGTTTTCATTTGAAGAAAAGTGCTGCAGAGTCGCATCGAATGTTTGTCGAAGCATATGGTGATCATGCTCTATCAGAAGCAACATGCAAAAGATGGTTTCAACGGTTCAGAAATAATGATTTTGATGTGAAAAATGAAGAACGTGGAAGACCACCAAAACAGTTTGAAAACGCCGAATTTCAAACGATATTGGATGGAGATGACACTGAGTCAAATACAATGTTAAATGTTGCACAACAAACAATTTCTGACCGTTTAAAAGCTATGGGAAAGATCCAAAAGTGTGGATAATGGGTGCCACATGAATTGAATGCAAGACAGATGGAAAACCGAAAAAACACTTGTGAAATTTTGCTTCAAAGACACGAAAGAAAATCGATTTTGCATCGGATTGTTACTGGTGATGAGAAATGGATTTATTTTAAGAATACTAAACGGAAAAAATCATGGGTTAATCTGGGACAACCATTAACAACGACTGCAAAACCAGATCGATTCGGCAAGAAGACAATTCTGTGTGTTTGATGGGACCAGAAAGGTGTGCTGTACCACGTGCTCCTAAAACCTGGTGAAACCGTTAATACTGATCGGTACCGACAACAAATTTTCAATTTGAACCATGCATTGATCGAGAAACGACCAGAATTGGCCAGTAGACGCTGCAAGGTAATTTTGCTCCATGACAATGCACCTGCACACAAAGCAAAACCGGTTCAGGATACAATCAAAACACTTGGCTGGGAGCAGCTACCCCACCCGCCGTATTCACCAGACTTGGCTCCTACCGACTACCATTTGTTTTCATCTATGGGACACGCATTGGCTGATCAGCACTTTGGTTCCTACGAGAAGGTCGAAAATTGTGTGTCTGATTGGTTTGCTTTAAAAGACGAACAATTTTATTGGCGTGGTATTCACAAATTGCCAGAGAGGTGGTCAAAATGTGTAGAAAACAATGGCCAATACCTTGAATAAAATGTTATTACTTTCCCATTAATAATTAGTGTTTTGTTTAAAAAACATACTGGTATACCTGGTATACATAAATATGTAGATAGCTTAATGCTCCAAAATCACAATTTCTTTTGAAATTAGGCTAAGGTTTGGTCCAAAACTTTCTATTCTGTAGAATCATTAGAAAACCAACAAGCTTCAAATATCTTTAACATCCATAGCCCAATTTCCTCATCAAGGTACACAATCGACATAAAGAAGACCGAATGAATATTTAATTTTTTCAAACTCAAACTTTTTAACCCTGGTTTAGTGACATAAAACGGACACGAGACCCTGCATCCCTCATCCTTTTCAATTTGGAATGAAAATCGATCGTACTGAGTGATCGTGATGGGAACAAGTGTAAAAAGCATGCAGTTGTGGCTTGACATGATGTGATTCATAAGAACATTGATGTTTATGTAAGATTTGGAAATTGCAGAAGTACAGTGGCAAAATGTTATTATACAGTGACTCACAGTGAAAATGGCCGACAGCTGAAATTGTTAAAAAGTACAACGGGAAATATTTTTTGTTAGCATTTATTATTATAACAAAATGAAGAAAAATTACTTCCTTTTATAAAAAATAAGCATAAAAAAGAACAAAGATTTTACCACACAGTGAAACGGAGAAAATTATTACATTTAATATCGATGCCTTGAATATATTCGTAGTGATTTTCTTTTCATTTCGTCTTTGTGATCCCGATTTACAACTTAAACTTTATAAATTGTTTTTAAATATAGTTAGAACGTGTTCATTCACAAAATATGCTCGAAATGGGGCGCCACATTTCTATCGAGATCCGAGAGTTAGTTATTTAACATTATAAAGACGGAAAATGGTCGCCGTGTCGTAGTGGGTAGAGTGCGACGCTCACACGAAGAAGGGTCTAGGTTCGACTCCCAGCTCAACACTAATTTTTCGAATTTTTCATGGCAACACCTCTTTCGACCTGTTGACAACACTCAAAGAGTAATAACTGTCTAAGAAAGCTACTCAAATCTCGCCGTTCGGAGTCGGCAAAAAACTGTAGGTCCCTTCTACTCGTGAGAGAACAGTAGCGCGCACAACACGAGTAGTTGATGAGCACGCTAGGCCCTGGTCCCCTTTTGGACTGTAGCGCCAACAATTATTATTATAAAGACGGAAAAAGTCAAAGGATAATTGCTAAAATAGTAAACAAAGCTCGAGAGACTGTAAAAAACATAATTATGAGGTACAACAAGGAGAAACGAATTATTAATAAGCCAATAATTAGTCTTAGGAAAATTGTAACCTCCTACAACGAGCACTGGATCATCAACAAATCTAAGAAAAAATCAAGGCTGAGTGTGTTCTACCATTTCCGTGATATGGTAGAACAATATTTAATCATCAAATATAATGCAGAAACAATTCGAAGGGTTTTGCGAAAAGCTGGATTAAGTGGTAAAGTTGCATGGAAAAAGCTGTTTACTAGTCAAACAAATAAAAAGGTACGGCTAGAATTCGCCCATAGCTATGCGATTGAAGGTTCTTCGTTCTGGAAAGACGTTTTATTTACGGACAAAAAAAAATTCAACCTTTTTAAGTCAGATGGGCGCACCAACGTATGGCTAACGCCCAATGAGGAGATGAGTCCAGTCAATTTTGTCAAACATGAAGGGAGACATGTTATGGTTTGGGTGCCTGTTTAGCTGCGTGTGTTGGTGAATTAGATTTTGTAAATGGAATAACAGATAAATACCATTATTTGAGTATATTGAAATCTATTTTATATTATATTGAAATCTAATTTAAAAACAATTGCTGCGAAACAGTGCATCCACGATACATTTCGTTTCTACCAGGATAATGATCCGAAGCTCACGACAGAGATTGTTCGAGTTACTGTATCAGCTGTGGGTCATTTTCACTGTGAATCACTGTACTTGCGTCTTTACCTGTTAAATGTACATACGTAAAGAAATAAAGTTCTTTGCCATATTTAACTTACTTGTATTTCTACTACCAAAAAAGGGTTATATTGAAGAGTTTTCTTCATGCATTTTTCCATTTAATTCAATTTCCCCTTCTTCCTTCTTATGGGTTCGGAACAAAACTGAGGTGAAATTCTCACATCACAATTAATTTATGTTTTAAAGAAGTTAAATTTTAAGTGTGGTCGCCGTGGCGTAGTAGATAGAGTGCGACACTCACACGCCGAAAGGTGTAGGTTCGATTCCAGGCTGAACACCTTGCATTTTTCACGGCACCACCTCTTTCGAGCTGCTGACAACACTCAAAGAGTAATAACTGTCTAAGAAAGCTTCTCAAATTTCGCCGTTCGAAGTCGGCAAGAAACTGTAGGTCTCTTTTAGTCGTGAGAGAAGAGTAGCGCGCACAACACGAGTAGTTGATGATCAAGCTAAGCCCTGGTCCCCCTTTGGACTGTAGCGCCTAAAATTATTATTATTATTATTAAATTTTAAGTGCATTTTTTATTGAAATCAAATCCTATAAATCAATTAATGTTCGAAGTAGAAAAAAAATATTATTCAGATAAATCTTCTATACAAATGGTAGAAATCAACAAATCAAACCGCACATGACTTCAACAGAGTTGGCTGTGGCTGGATCGTACATAATATAAGAACAAACTGGCGGATTAAGGTTAGGCAATATATACTCGGATTTACAAATATGTGTGTTCATATTGCACTTTAAGTTTCGATATATCACAACACAATTGGATTTTGTGATTAATGCATGCAGCTCTATTTTGATCTCCATTTCGGTGTCCCAAGTTGCTGCTAGAAACTCAAATATATTTCTACAAAGATATGAAGCATGCGTTATTTAAGTGCTTATTTACTATGTATTGCTTGCAATGCGTGATTTTTAGGAATAAAGAAATCTATGTTGGCAACAGTATTGAAACTAGCTGTCATTGTGTCAGCTCAAGTGATTTATTTTTTGTTTGGCTCAACAACATGAATAAACTGAGACAAGGCAAGGTATGGGCGCCATGAATAAACCCAAAACAAGATTAGCGTTGATCCCTAATTTCATAAGCGAACCATGCTGCTGTGGTGTAAACAATATGACGCAACATATCACACAGCAGAAAAAGCTTGATAACCAGATCTTTGCTTCCAAAACCAAGTGACTTAACGTCGATTATATAAAGTCATTAATCTAGGCCAATACACTTTGAAGGACCACATTGGTGTAAACATAATGCTTTAGATCTAAATATTTTAAAATGTGAAACTTTCACAGTATTTCGAAAAACGTCTCCAGTTGTATATGATTATTTCTTTGATAAACGTTTACATTAAGTAGAGCCTATAGGAAATTAAAGATTTCGGTGTAATTTTTGAACTAATAATAATAGTTGTTGGCGCGACAGTCCACAGGGGGACAAGGGCCTAGCTTGCTCATCAACTACTCGTGTTCTGCGCGCTACTCTTCTTTCACGACTAAAAGAGACCTACAGTTTCTTGCCGACTTCGAACGGCGAAATTTAAGAAGCTTTTTCTTTGACAGTTTTTTACTCTTTGAGTGTTGTCAGCAGCTCAAAAGAGGTGGTACCTTGAAAAATTCGAAAAAGTTATATTGAGCTGGGAACCGAACCTAGATCTTCGGCGTGTGAGCGTCGCACTACTCACTACACCACGGCGGTCACAATTCTTTGAATTAAAGTTGGATTTTTCGTTACATTGTGACTACGCAACTACGAAGTCTAACGGAATATTAGGATTTCTCAAAAAAAAAAAAAAAAATTGTAAAAATTTTTCGAATATATCTAGTTTAAAAACTATCTATTATTTGTTAGTTAGACCTTACTAGGAATATTCATCCATCATTAGGTATTCTGCCCATGATACTTGAGTATACAGATTTGAAAGAGTTCAAAGAAATCTCATGAGATATGCTTTTCGCAAAATTCAAATTATATTCATATCAAGAACTTCCAAACTTTGACGAAAGATGTAAAACAATTTGCTTGCAATCCTTAATTTTCAGGCGTAAGTTAACATCAGCTATTTTTAATTACAACGTTATTAACTGCCATATAAATTCACCAGAATTACTTCTTCTCATGAATAAATATGCTCCCCAAAGATATCTCCGGATAGATAGAACCAATTATGGTTACAATGAACCCATTACCAAATGCATTGAAACGTTTAATGATTTTTGCAACGAAATTGATTTTAGATTGACACGATTAAAGTTTAAATAGCTTGTTTATACACTTATTTTTCATTATTTGGAGTAGTCTATCAAATGAAAGTCCGTAGATGATCTTAAGTCGCGCAGAAAACATCTGCTGTGTAAAGCGATACTGAGAATTAACACTTAGAAAACGCTGTGTTGTGTGTGCTCTGTAATGGAAACATTAGTTGCGCTATTGGAGATATACGCTAATGTTGGAAAAAGTCATCGAAAATAGGTGTGTTTCCGTACCACAAACGAACTATACAAAACAGTACAAAACAACACAATGTCCGTTCTCGTTTCCCGAATAACGTCAAATGAGCGCTCTCTCGAGAGAGTAAAACATTTCCCCACCCTATCCATTTTAACACAAGCAATTTTTGTGGGTAGTATGTTGGTTTTCTGTCAAATTAATTGGTGTGCGTACAGAGATAAGTGAGCATTGACCGATTATCTATGTGCATGTGTCTCAAATTTTGTTGTTGTTTTTGTTTTTTGTATCGAAAAAGTGAATTTGACATTTCTTAATGACATCCTTTACACATTTGGCTTAGACGTGTTCCCATAATTTACCTCTTTCTGAGAGAGATTTATTCAGACTCCTTAACAAATAACAGACTTCAGAATGTACAGAGAGTACTGAAACACATCTGATGTAACTTCCAGCTTGATTACCGTTACCTAGCCATGACAGACATAGAAATCGTATTTATATTATAATGCCAGATGGTTATCTTCCGACTAAAATTTTTTCTTTTATAATTTGCATACTTTTTTTTAAAAAAAAAAACTAAGCATATTATAATAATTGTTTAGTAAACTTTAAATAACTCAAGATAAAAGACACAATGGCCTCTTCATCAGCCAATGTCAGTTTGACAGCCCTTCGCAACATTTTCCGTTCCGTATTACCGCCATATAAAACTTATTCCATTCTAAAAGTCAACCTTTAAAAATAAAAAATTTTATAACGAAACCAGATTTGAGTGAGTGCGGTGAATAACCTTTTAACAGTTTTCTTTCCTTTTCAATTGAAGCTTAAATTCAGTCTGATGTGTATTTTAATAGGAAATAAAAGTACTGCATTAGCTTCCATGTAGAGAGTTGATGAATCAACAGTGGAGGCTTGAATTTAAGGGATATTTTATTTTTACTTATTTCGGTTCTTACATATTCTCATTATGCAACATGTGTGAAATACCCATTTTTCAATGTAATTTGAATTCTACTATATGCTATATAAAATAATTTATCCATCCATCTAAAAATATGTTATTTTCCTTTTCTGAAGGGGCGACTGTTGTGGGACCATATTTATTTTAATTTGTTTGTTTGTTTAAACCAAGCTCTTGAAAACCTTGTGCATTATAAGGAGAGGTTGTACGAAAGGTGACATTAATCGGAGTATAGATTCATCAAATTTCGGAATAAAATATGATTTTCAATAATCTTGACGACACTTCATGGAACTTTTTAACGTATATGAGAATTTTGAAACAGAATTAGTTTTTCTATTTTTTCATTTTCTATGAAAAAATACAGACGGCAAACGGTGTCAATTTAGAAAAAATAAAGGAATAATCAATTTGAAGAACCAAGAGGCGTTTTAAAATCAACATTTTCAAAGTTTGTCGTAGAGCCCGAAACTTTTTAATAAAATTTGTAAAGATTTTTTTTTTGTAAGGTTGTGACTTTGCATAAAGCAAAGTTAAATAACTTACGAAAATCCGAATACTAAGGCAATAATGTGGTGGCCACCGTGGCGTAGTGCGTAGAGTGCAACACTCACACGCCGAAGGTCCAGTACGCTTATAGCGTACAGATCAGTGATAAATAACTTATTGCAGTATGAAATTCGATTTGCGAATTGCGACGGCTGGAAGTTAAAAATGAACTTCCGGAAGTGCAAAACTATTCTCTTTAGAACCTCGTTATTCAGCGCCTCAAAGAGCAGGAAGAAAAACTGGTGCAAGTTCGCCATATTGACGGGGCCAGCCGTTAGTTGTGCAGAATGCAGTTAGATATCTTGGTATTTGATTGGACCAGTATTTGTACTGTGGTGAGCATGCCGTTGCTGCTCTAACTAAAGCTAACAGAGCTTTCGATGCGGCAAGTTGGTTGTTTTACAGCAGCCAACTTGATACCAGAGTAATGGTGATCAGTTACATGGCCCTCATAGGGCCAATCATGGTGTTCGGTTGCCCAGTGTAGTTCGAGAGGCAATGTCTCCGGGCCTGTCTCCAATTGTATCGAACACCTGAGTCCGATTACAAGAAATTCTATCGCAACTAGATCATGTACAACAAGGCAGACCTAAGCAGAATAGTTAATTTTATTACTAAGCTGACTTAAAGTCATATTACACGAGCGATGACTTCATCCAAAAGCCTGATCTTTGGGGCGTATTACCCTAACTTCATGTTCCATTAAAAAGTTCGTCTAAACGGGTTCCAAAGGGCTGATACAGGACACTGAAGGATGTCATATCATTTTCCATGTCGTACGCCGAACATTGGATAGGTGACTCCAATAGGAACCGGACGCCGCTCGTAGGCACGAGAACCTTCTTCGGTGCAGTAGGGCGATCTCCGCCCGAGATAGGGTACAGTCAGCCAGAGAACGTCACTTCTACAGCCCACGCGCCCGCTATAAAGTGGATAATATTGAATTTAAAGTTCCCTTGTGGCCAACTGACATTGTTTTTAAGGTTTTGCGTAAGATAGTATGTAATCGGTAGTTTCAAATAAATAAAAAATAAAATAAATAAATAAATACAACAAAAAAAAACATGACCCCCCCCCCCCCCCCCCCCCTCCAAACAGGTACATCAAGGCTTATTAACTATTTATACTACACATATAATTTAAGTTTGATTAACAGTTCATGTAACCTCACTTCCTTTAGTATTGTACTTATGTATACGAAGGTTGCCTTTTATATTTCGGGATTGGGCAACCCTAGTGTTGCAATCTGGCAACTGCCAGCTCTTAAAGTTTGACATTATTGAGGTTATACGTACTCAGAACGTTTTGACAAAGTAGCGCTATTTATATTGTTTACAGTAACTTGAAAGATTCATCTCGCCCAAAGAATTGAATTAAATGGTGAAAATTTTCGTGCTTTTTTTTTCAACTTTTGACGTGCATTAACTCAAGAACAGTGCATCGATGAACTTAATTCAATTTTTGACGATGAAGCTCCACCAAGGACCAGTGTTTATCGATGGTATGGTGAATTCAACCGAGATCGTAGTTCACTCCAAGACGAATTTCGTGAAGGTCGTCCAAAATCAGTTGTTGTTACGGAAGCCGTTGATGCTGTGCGCCAACTGATATTGCAAGATCGTCATGTGACCTATCGAGATTGAGACAATCTTAGGCATTGGTGGGACCAAAATACATTCAATATTGCATGAATATTTGACCGTCAAAAAAATTTGTTCCCTTTGGATCCCTCACAATTTGTCAATCGCTCAAAAAGAGGCTCGTGTCGATTGGTCCAAAGAAATTATCCAAAAATATGATCGCGGTGCTTCGAAACACGTCTATGACTTCGTGACTGGTGATAAATCGTGAATTTAGGCGTATGAGCCCGAAAGTAAACAACAGTCGACTGTATGGGTGTTTCAAATTGAGCCAAATCCAACAAAAGTTGTTCGCGCACGAAGCACTTCCAAACAAACGGTCGCCTGTTTTTTCGGAAAAACTGAACATGTCGCAACCGTACCATTAGAAGAACGCAGAACAGTCAGTTCTGAGTGACGCAAAACCATTTCTTTGCCAGTTGTCTTCCAAGGAATCAGGAAAACCAACCGCCGAAGACGGATTACTCTTCACAACGACAATGCGAGCTCTCACATATCGGCTCAAACAACTGCATTTTTGAGCACTCAAAACATCGATTTGATGAGTCATCCGCCGTAAAGTCCTGCCTTGGCACCGAATGACTTCATTTTATTCCCGTATGTAAAAAATAAAATGTGAGGTCAACGTTTATCGACACCTGAAGAAGCGGTTGGAGATACCTCAATCAGGGTGGCAAAAGTGATTGCACAATTGGTTCAAACGCATGCAAAAGTGTATAGATCTTAATGGGGAATATTTTAAAAACAATAAAGCTATTTTCGATGATTAATATATGTTTTTGTTCTCTAATCACGAAATATAAATGGCAACCCTCGTATATATGCCATGGTGCACACGTCCGTATTCTAAAATAGACATAGTTTAGTTTTATTTTTGGATAATTGTTAATTAAATTTAAATTAAGGATAGGTTAAGATAATTAATAATTGGATGGCGCTACAGTCCACAGGGGAACCAAGGCCTAACTTTCTCATCAACTACTCGTGTTGTGCGCGCAACTGTTCTCTCACTAGTAGACCTGTAGTGACCTACAGTTTTCTGGCGACTCCGAACGGCGAAATTTGAAAAGCTTTCTTAGACAGTTATTACTCTTTGAGTGTTGTCAGCAGCTCGAAAGAGGTGGTGCCGTGAAAAATTCGAGGGGTTCAGCCGGGAATCGAACCCAGACCCTTCGGCGTGTGAGCGTCGCACTCTACCCACTACGCCACGGCGGCCAGAATAGGTTAAGATAGGTTAAAAAAAACAAAGGAGCTAAGTTTTTCTATCTTTTCTTAGAAAAAAATATATATTATTATATTATTTAAAAAAAAAATAACTTATTTAACTATGCCCAAAGCCAATTTTTAAATTTGACTCAGATTAGGTTAGAGCAGTAAGTTAGATTTAAGAACTATTGTTAGGATAAATGTTAGCTAGTTTGAAGTATTTTTCTAGAATTAAGATACGATTATTTTATTTTTATTCCCGGCTCAACACCTCGAACTTTTCACCGCAACACCTCTTTCGAGCTGCTGACAACACTCAAAGAGTAACAACTACCTAAAAAAAAAACGTCTTAAACTTCGGCGTTCGGAGTCGGCAAAATACTGTAGGCCCCTTCTATTCGTGAGAAAACATTAGCGTGCACAACACGAGTAATTGATGAGCAAGCTAGGCCCTAGTCTCCTGTGGACTGTCGAGCCATCCAATTATTATCATTTATTATTACAATTCACTGTGAATAAAATTTATTACAATGGTCCTCCATTAACTATAAATTTATTTCGAGTTCCATATTTAATTCAATTTCAATTCAATTCAATTCAATTTATTATTAAAATTGGTAAAGTACATTAAGACATGGTCTTTTTAAGTAAAGGTATAATTATATTACCAGTTCATATAAGAGAGAACAAATCAGTCCGCTTACGTAATTGTTGTGCCTTTGTATAATTTCAGGGTATAATGGATAACCCATCTTGCTCAACTTCTGCTCCCGATACAATATCTGCCCTCTTATGGACAATCACTGCGGTTTTCGGAATTGTTTATGCACTTCTAGGTAAGTGATGTTTAAATAATTTTCGAATGTTTGAACAATTTCTTTTTCCATTCTAGGTTATCGATGCTTAAGAGCTGTTGGATTCTTGAGCGGATTACTTGTTGGCGCCAATGGTATATTTATATTACAGGATCTAAAAATCACGCTGTTGGGTAGCCCAGCAGATTCAGCACTTGCCATAGTAGCAGGTCTGGTTGGAGCCGTTTTAGGCTCAGCACACCCCATTGCATCTGCGTTGGTCAGCGCTTTTGCTGGTGCACTTCTGGCAGCTGTCGCTATGGCGGTCTGCGTGGCCACAATGCCAGATAATGAGTTTGGGGTGAGTTCACAATCACTTTAAGATAAGACAAAACATATGAATAAGATATTTCATTTATTTCCATTTTCAGCCGAAAGAAATTTACGTTGCGGTCGTTGGTGGCGCTGTTATCTTCTCAGTTTTAACGCTCTGCTGCGTTAAGTACATAACGATACTGGCATCTAGCATAGTTGGCACTGCAATGATCGTAGCTTCCATCGACTTTTTCATGCACAACCTAGATACAGCAAATTGGGTAATTTACACATCTTGTATTACTGAACAGCACATAATAGTGCTCTTAATGTTTGCTTAGATCCTGAACATGAAGCCAAATCCTGCCCCACCGCCCTGCTTTGGCGGAATCCTTATATGCTCATGGCCGGTTGCAGCTATCATCAGTGTGATGGTGCAGTGTTTCATAACCGGTTGGCGGGTTGATCACCGAAAACGAATTTATCACAGGCATCCTCAGAACGTGCATTGTCGTTCTGCCTCAAGGCCCCGAGAGACCCGGGAGGAGGCCAGACAACGAAAATATCGATACCTCTATCAGGTTCGAACTGCCAGGGGCGATATCATTTCTCAGGTAAGTTTCTCTTTCAAAACTTGTAAAGTTTTGCTTAAGTATAAGGGTTGAGCCTTGTTATTCAAATTCACAGGCAGCGATCGTATACAGAAACTTAAAATTTTTTATTCCGAAATCTTCGGACTGATGAATCCAAAAGATATTGGTAGTAAATTAAACGAAAAAATGTTATTGTGGAGAAGTTTGCTTTTAAAGATTTTTCTGACAAAGAAATGTCTTAAAGTACATACGTCTGTCTGTAAAACGGTTGGCTTGAAATTGAAATTGGAAGAAGAAATTGTTTATAAATATCGTACCTTACAAAATGATAAATACTACAGAGTTGAAATATGCCTCGTTCGTATTTTGAAAATTATGCGTTCTGTAAAGTAAAAATACCTCCATGAACTTAAAAGTAATTTTTGCTATGCGTTATCCGATTCCTGTCTGCTCGAAACGTTTATTTTTTATTTAAAAGGCTTTCCGCACGAACCCAGTCATACGTTTGTTTTTGTGGCCAAAAAATTAGAAAAAAAATCTTCATTAATCCTCCTCAGGTATAAAACACTTGTGCCTGCGTTTTCTCCATTCCTCGAAGCAGTTCTAAAATTCACTTTTGACTTTTTGATGCCTTTCTTTCATGGATCTCCTCACTCTTGGGAACAGGTCAAAGTTGCAGGGATCTTAATCTGGTAAACTCGGTGACAGTGGCATGATTACGGGGTTGTTGGGGTTGTCATGATTACGGGTTTTTCCAAAAAATACGAACAAGCAATTGCGAGTTAACAGTTGCATCATTGTGTTTCCACAATTCCGAACGTTTTCTTCGTACTGCTTCTCGCAAGCAAGTGGCGCAAAATATCAGGATATTGTCCCTTATTGACCGTGGTAAGAACTCCTGACACACTACGCCACAGAAATCGAAAAATACAGTCAGCAAAACTTTCACATTTGGTCGAACTTAGCGTGTTTGTTTTGCCCTTGGCTCACTTGGGTTCTTTTATTGGGACGATTGGACTTTGATTTCGATGTCATAGCCATATACTTATGATTCGTCGCCAGTTATGACCCTTTTAAATAATTTGGGATCGCCTTTGATGTCATTCAACAATTCCTGAGGGATGATCATGGGACATTGCATTTCATCGAAATTCAAGAATTTTGGAACGAATTTCGCTGTCAAACGCTGCGTGCTCAAAATTTCCAAAAAAATCATGGCATGAGCCAACCGATTTGCAACTTCTTCAGCAACTTCTCTAATACTTATTCGATGATTATCCATAATAATTTTCTTCAATTTTTGAAGTGCTGGGGCGTCCATTCCAGACACATGTATGAATAAATGGCATAGATGGAGAAAAATGTACAAGTGGATTAATAATTTCAATTTTCGATTTAGTTGAATTTATAAAAACAACATATGAAAACGCGCAGGGTTGCCTTTTATATTTCGGGATTAGAAAACAAAAACAAATATTAATCATGGAAAATAGCTTTATTGTTTTTCAATGTATTCCCCATTAAGATCAATACCCTTTTACATGCGTTTGAACCAATTGTCGAAACACTTTTGCCACTCTGATTGAGATATCTCCAAGACATGCTTTCTGAAAGCATCAACCGCTTCTTCAGGTGTCGAAAAACGTTGACCTCTCATTTTATTTTTTACGTACGGGAATAAAAAAAAGTCATTCGGTACGAAGTCAGGACTATACGGCGGATGACTCATCAAATCGATGTTTTGAGTGCTCAAAAATGCAATTGTTTGAGCTGATGTGTGAGAGTGATCCGTCTTCGGCGGTTGGTTTTCATGATTTCTTGGAAGACAACTGGCAAACAAATGGTTGTGTACCTCTCAGAATTGACTGTTCTGCGTTCTTCTAGTAGTACAATTGCGACATGTCCAGTTTTTCCGAAAAAACAGGCGACCATTTGCTTGGTATCTCACTTTAGTTGGATTTGGCTCAATTTGAAACACCCATACAGTCGACTGCTGTTTACTTTCGGGCTCATACGCGTAAGTACACGATTCATCACCTGTCACGATGTCATAGACGTGTTGTGAAGCACCGCGACCGCATTTTTGGAGCATTTCTTTTGACCAGCCTTTTTTGTGTGGGATCCAATGGGAACAAATTTTTTTGAGGGTCAAATGTTCATGCAGTATTGAATGTATGCTCGTCCCACTAATGCCTAAAGTCGTCTCAATTTCACGATAAGTCACATGACGATCTTGCGACATCAGTTGGCGCACTGCATCAATTGTTTCCGGAACAACAACTGATTTTGGACGACCTCCACGAAATTCGTCTTGGAGTGAACTTCGATCTCGGTTGAATTCACCATACCATCGATAAACACTGGTCCTTGATGGAGCTTCATCGGCAAAAATTGAATTAAGTTCATCGATGCACTGTTGTTGAGTTAATCCGCATCGAAAGTTGTAAAAAATAATCGCACGAAAATTTTTACGATTTAATTCCACTTTTTGGACAAGATGAATCTTTTAAGTTACTGTAAACAGCACAAATAGCGCTCGTATGTCAAAACGTTCTGAGTACGTATAACCTAAAAAATAGGTCTGTTCCAATTAATTTGTGTGCAGAAATTCGTAGTTGAGTAGTTTGTGTAAAAATCTCTTTTGCAGAGAATAACTCTACCGTAAAAATTCCTAAACATCTATCAGGCATATGTATGAAATGTCAGAGGTTTTGTTATTTTCGATCTGACAGTCATCTGCTGCCGTGCTGCTGCCCACAGTTTTTTCTTCGGCAGAAATTCATAGACAGGAGATATATTTTGCTCTCTCATAAGCTCTTTCTTCTACGAAAAAATCAGCTAATGGAACGCTTTTTCGTAGTTTTCGGGTAAATTCGTAGACATTCGTATCAATTCAGAGCAATTGGAACGGACCTAATGTCAAACTTTACGATAGGCAGTTGCCAGATTGCAACACTAGGATTGCCCAATCCCGAAATATAAAATGCAACCTTCGAATACATAAGTACATTACTAAAAAAAGTAAGATTACATGAACTGTTAATCAAACTTAAATTCCATGCTCTTCCTCTGTTTCTTAACAACGAAGAATCATTAATACAGTCCTAAAGGCTAAGTGAACACAACTTGAGGACATCCATCCGGAACTGTTGAGACTAGAACCCTCGCTTAAAATTCGTATCCACTGCTTCGAAACTGCCCGGCCCAAAAAAATCTTTGTGGTATAGTTAGTACCTCATAAGTAATACTTTTTAAATGTTCTGAAATTAAATCTCAATAAACTACCACTGTGGTCGCCGTGGCGTAGTGGGTAGAGTGCGACGCTCACACGCCGAAGGGTCTATGTTCGACCCCCAGCTCAACACCAATTTTTCGAATTTTTCACGATACCACCTCTTTCGAGCTGCTGACAACATTCAAAGAGTAATAACTGTCTAAGAAAGCTTCTCAAATTTCGCCGTTCGGAGTCGGCAAAAAATTGTAGGTCCCTTCTACTCGTGAGAGAACAGTAGCGCGCACAGCACGAGTAATTGATGACCAAGCTAGGCCCTGGTCCCCCCTTGGACTGTAGCGCCAACAATTATTAAACTACTACTACTACTAATCCGTTAATATCCTATTCATGTTCACCAATTTTCTTCTACCAGTTACAAACAATATGTTTGAAATTTCAAAGCACGTTGATGTACCCGAACAAGATTTGAGCATTTGTCTAGTAACAAAACTAATTAAACAAATCTGAAATGTTCCATGAAATGTCAATAAAACAAAGTGTGCAACATGTTAGCTGAAACAACATCCGGAACTACCCCAGCAGATATAGCTCCAGGACCGATATAGTTCCGGAACTTATCAACACTGATGTCTATGATCTCTTGTCTGCTACCTCTAATCCTATTCATTCCTTCGCTGATGACAGTACCCTCAGCTTTTCATATTCGTTCCCTGGCTCACGTCCCTCCAGTTCGGCCATAAACTCGGAACGGCAGCGTATTTCAAGCACATTAAATTCCGAACTCGACAGCATAATCGATTGGGAGAATAAGAATAGATTGGAATTTAATGCTTCCAAAACCGAGTGCTGTCTACCGTCGTTAAAGCGATCACAGAACAATCAGCCGTTATCCATTAACGGCACTTGCGTTGTTGAAACTGAAAGACTTTCCATCCTCGGTATGTGTATCAACCCAACAATTAGTTGAAACGATCACATATTTGAGGTCGCCAAAAATGCTGCGAAATGTCTAGGCTTCCTTAAACGATCCAAGAAGTACTTCACCCCCCCTGATCTGGCTACAATATACAAGGCCAACATACACCCAAAACTTGAGTATAACGCTCCTATTTGGTCAGGTGCTTCTAAGACCTCCCTGCACCTGCTGGATAGAATTCAAAAGCGAGCGATAAAACTTATAGGTGACAGTAATATTGCGAAGTCGATTGACTCGTTAGAACACGGACGTAATGTCGCGTCGTTGTCACTCTTTTATCGCTATTTTAACAAGAAATGCTCAAATGAATTAGCCAGTTGCATTCCTCCCCTTCAAGAATTCACCCGCAATACACGCCTCGCTAGGAATGCCCACCAATTCACCCTCAAGCCCTCTTTCGGACGTACAGTCAAATTCAGAGACTCGTTCTTCAGCCGCACTACACGAATCTGGAATGCTCTTCCCAGCTCGATTTTTCCTCCTCATTACAATCCACAGGCAGTTAAAACCAATGTGCATCGGTACCTCCTCTCCCTCTCTTCCTCTATACCTTCGGCCCGTGCTGTGACTTGATTCGGTCACTTAAGGGTACTCCCAACCCCTTTTGTACGCATCAATTATAAAAAAAAAATTCAACTATGCACTCATAGTTCCATCAGCATGTTCACACTCAAACATGTATAAGTCTCCGCAACAATAACGTAAGGAGGAAAAGGAATATGTTGAAAGTATACGCTTTCCACCCTCTTCTTTTCACACCGAAATATACAGTGTTTGGCATAAGGTTGATTGTGTACATCATTCAAAGAAGTCAAAGGAATGCACAAGAAACAACAAAATTTGCGACCGATACATGTGTCTGAAATATATGTTCTAAGTTGCGTGATGTTTCATTTCACATATTCACAATGTATCTGTCATGTTTGAGCTACCGAGCATGTCGAAACTACCGGTTATGTTTAGGTGAAATATGTGGAACGATTGGACCTAGTTAGAGACGAGTCTAACAACATAACAAAATAAAAAAAATTGAACAGACCTCGTAAGGCAACAACGGCGACCTCTTTAGACAACTACTACTACTACTCTTTAGACAACAACTACTACTACTACAGTTGTTTGTCTCGCTTGTCAACTTCTGATATTTTAATAAAATAAAAAAACATTTTTCAGATTAAAGCTTCCCGATTTGTACAGAAATTTTCGTCTTATCTGTGTCATTTTGTTGGTTATCCAAAATATGACATTGAATTAAATGAATGTAAAATACAGAAAAATTATATATATTTTTTATCAAACGAAAAAAAAGGAAATAAAGGAAATAACGTAAAATGTTTGTAATATTTATTTGCAGAATTTTGTATCAGCCCTCCAAAAACGTGTACAACCTGGCACAGAAACTCCTTCAGAGAGATCGCTCAAAACCAGCTCAAACGAACGTAACACCTTCCGCAGTGATCGCACCCACTTTACAAATATTCCTGACTCAGATATATGTGATAAAATTGAGATAGTACGCGATCAAGGATAATACGTAGGCTAACCAACTGCCGCCTGGTAAGACCAGTACAAAACGATGAATGTGTAAATTGTTGACAAAAAGAATGCAAACAAACTTAAAAAGAAAAGAACTTGCGAATTGGATTATAGCCAATTTTATTGAATATGCAGCGTTTCTCGCTTGACTCCATATTTATTTTTTTAAATAATATAAAATCAAAATAACTGCAAAAAAAATGTAATTGTAAGGTATATGGTGCACGTGTTTGAAACCGTGCGAAGATAGTCCGGGAAGAGAAGAAGCTGTTGATCGTCGGATGCATTCTGATAATACGATGTTTTTTTAATCCTTAAAAGCATTTTCTGACAAAGTACAGCAACCTTGAATGCTCAATTATGCGAATCACTTGAGACAAACTAGCCGAACTCGAACTAGAGGGAGCAAGCTCACCGCTGATTTGAGTTAAATTTGAGTCACAGAAAAAAACAAATAAATAATATTTACCATAAACCGTAGAATGGTCCAAGCTATTAGGATGATATGAAACAAATAACAAGAAGTATATATGTATTACAATATTGTATCAGTGTTGGATTATTTTGTTTTGTATTTCAAATTTAAATGTTACTAAATCGACCACTAATTTGACGAAAAGTCGCAGTTACTGTACCTACTTATGTATTCCTTTGTTACTTGCCAAAAAGAACATTCGATATCTCTTTGTAATTCCTTGTCCGGTGGGGCGTTCTACTAGCGCCTCGCGGCAACATAATTATAATTAACTATACAATAACTATGTTTGTATTGTTAAAAGTAAATGATAAGCCTCAGAATAAAGATAAATTGATATAATTTAAAAAAGGATGTGGATTTTATGGCTTCAATATTATTTTATTCTTATCGTTTATATAAAATGCATTTTATTTTTATAGCATTAGTATGTACAAAATACTATAAATGCACAAATAAACAATTGAGACACTAATGGGAATAGCCAATAGATATCGCAACGTTACCGCTTATCCATGGACTCACGAACCGTGTAAAAGATCAAGGAAAATCATTAGAAACGGTTTCGTAACAACTTTGTTGTAATTTTTACTATGAAAGTTAAGGTAATAAGTAGTAAAACGAAAAAACTCATCTAATTCATGGCTAGTGTAACTTTGCGGAAATATTTCCATTTGACCTTTCCTAAAGAAAGGTTGTGTGACACCACGGCAACGCTGCGAGGAAGAAAGAGAAACCGGCAACACGAACAGGAGGGAGTCATTCTGTACGGCAACACCGAGGTAGACGTGTGAAACAATAAGCTGCTGAATAATACTTAAATAAAGAACAAACAGTATTATCAGTATCTGTTTTTATAGTTGGTTTAAAGAAATTTTGAGTTTGAATTAAAGCCAAAGTTCTTTGCAACATTTTTTAATACAAGTCACATTTGCATTAAGAAAATTTTGAAATTTCGTATAAAATCTCTTCTGTTACAAAATGTAATTGCAATAGTGTTATTCTACTACAAGAATAGATGGGAAGTGGTTCTTTAGAATCAAGGTACATGTAGAGAAGGTCCTATACTTCGGGCAGATATTTTGGTTTCGTTCTGCTCATCTGTCAAATTCTCGCAATATGGCGGCTGTCGGTGACATCGTAGAGTTTGTTTACATCAGTAATTTTGTGTTTTGATAAAAGTAAACAATTTTTAAGTTTCTAAAATGCGCTGTGCAGTGTACGGGTGTTCTCAAAACAATAATAAGAATACAAATACAAGTGTAAATGAAAATGTATCGTATCATTCATTCCCAAAACAAAAGAAAATATGTAAACAATGGGTATTTTTGTGTGGTCGGAGTGATAAGTTCAACGTTAAAACAGCAAGAATTTGCTCAAAACATTTTAAAGAAAGTGATTTTGTGCCATTGAATCCTTTATATGTGCAGTATGGAATATCGTTAAAAACTAGACGACTGAAGGATGATGCTGTGGTATCCAGGTAAGTGCCGAAAATTTATTATAAAATACTTGTTGTCCACATAATGTCAACACATTTATCGATTCACATACTAGCGATGGATTGATTGATAAGAAGAACGTTGAGGTTGAAGTACAAACGGAGGATTTATACGAATCCAACGCCCCCAAGTGTGTCGATTGCTTCACACAAGCAGATGTAAATATCTTGAAAATAGACTGCTCAGTACAAGCCAAGCCAGTAATGGTAGATGGTAGTACGCAACCTGAAGAAACCAGGCCGACATATTCCGAGTAAGTAGATCAGAACTAACTTAAACGCATTGCACTTAAATAGAATTTGAGCTAATATGTTTTCATTTGGCAGACTACTAAAACAAATAGCAGAGTTGAAAGCTAAGAACTGGAAACAACAACAGGTAATTGACTCTGTTAGCCATATTTTAGCGAAGGGCCAGAATAAAAATTGGAATGCCCCCACAAGCGAGTGAAATGGTCATCCAAAGATATTGCCAATGTTATAGCCATACATGCAGCTGGTCCTCGAGCATATAGACTCTTGTTAAGGAAACAGTATCCTCTTCCAGCAGTAACCACTTTGAAGAAGTGGTGTTCAAAACTAGAAGTTTCTCCACGCATTATTCAACCTGTGTTGGATAATTCAGTGAAAAGAAAGAGGAAAATTAAAAAAACAATTTCATAGATTTACAAATAGGCTTCGTCAACTTAAATTTTATTGAAAACTTATGTTAATACACAGTAACTTTTTGAATTAATGCCGAATAAAAACCTTTGCAATACGCGTTCATCCAAAATTATTGTATTTTTACTATTTTAGCAAAGCAAATACATTTTGAGACAGTTGACACTTATTTACAATTGATTATTCTTCCACAATCTCAAATCATTAATATTTGCAACTATAAATAAGAAAAAACATCCGTAAAGAAGCAAAACTAATATAAATTACAATGCAAAATCATATAAAAACAAACATCGATGTCACTCCGATCAGCCATCTTGGACTTTGTTTTTGGTTACTTTTGATGACACATGAATAGTGATGAATAGTGTTTAATATTATATACAGCTTTTGGGCCACAGTTTTTTTTTTGCATATTTAACATTTCCGAACAGTTTTTTAAAAGTCCATTATGAAGAAAGTATGAGGATTGCAAGTAATTTCATTTCTCTTATATGAACAAATAGTGCATTGCTCAATAACTCCTTCAAGAAGAACAGTAACAAAGTGAGCAACACGATTTATAAATCAAACAAACCTAATGCAAGAAGGGAAAGTGACACCTTGTATATTTTAAACTGTTAAATGTCAAAGCCAGAGGTAGAAATAAAGGAATTCTACCCAAAAATAAACAAATATTGCTAAATGTTTTCGGGGAATCACATTCATGCTTTTGTTTCTTATTTTACAAAATGGGTGAATATAGTAATATTCTAGTGAAGATCAATAATATTAGTGAAGATGATTTGTACTTCGTGGAGAAGGACTTATCATTTCAAGAAAAGGTAATTCAATCTTTATAAACACGATATAATTTTTGCATTAGGGAGAAACAAGAAATTGGGAACCATACAGATGAGAATTGCATTTACCCATCCGACTCTTAATCCATTTCTTATTTTTCTTTAAGCTTCAAACAACTACTCAAAATGTTATCCTGCGTTAGACTATATTTCATTAAAATTTCAGGTTTCCATTGCATTTCTTTTATTCGGCGACAATAAAACCAATGCTGAGGTGATGGTTCAAAAACTCCTTGTGTCACATTTGAACAAGGATAATGTTACCGACATACTGACGCATTACTCAACCCAACACCCAGACTGGAAATTGTTTTTGGTTGAAGCCTTGGCCATCGTCCGAGCAAATAAAGTGATTCGAAAATTAGGTTTAAAACTACTAGACGTTCGAAACTATTTCCTGCCACACATCAAGGAAATGAGTACGCACATAAATCCGGTTCTGAAGGTGTTGTACTTCATATGCGATCAACTAACTCCAATTCAGGCTGCCGATCTTGTGCTCAAAATTGAGGAAAACGAAAGTTCCGAGAATCACTTACGATTCTATAACTTTGAGTACTTAGAAGTGTTTTTCCTTAAGTGGATTGCTCGGGGGAAGATAATTATTGGTGACGCTGGCACAACTGACGTTTCGTTGCTCGCGCTTTACTTTAAGCAGAAAGAAATGAACAGCTTCCTGGAAATGCTGATGGTGATGTCGAGGAGCATTATTTCCCCAGTACCCGAAGTTAATGGAGATGCTGCTGAAAAGCGGGAATTAAATACTGACAAAGTGATTCTGTGCAAAGAGGAAAATGCGAAGGTGGACAGCGACAATAATGTAAAAGTAGAGCAAAGTTTACCGGTCCGCTCTGCTCCTATTCGAGCTCAAGTAGTAGGTAGCTTCTATGAAATAAACGCGGAGACAGCTGGATTCATATTAATAATCAATGAAAAAAACTTCTATCGATCTGAGGACCCAAACCTGAAGGTTTGTTGCTTACTATCAGAAACTTCAGATTTAACACTCTTTTTCAGGACCTTCTTCCCCAAAATATATTAAAACAGCGCAATGGGACCGACAAAGACAAAGACAGACTTATCTTGACCTTTTCTTCACGCGGATACACGCCTGTTATAAGAGAGGATTTGAATCATATTGAAATACTTCAAGAAATTCGTGAAATTGTAAAGCGGTCCATAATATATCGCTCCTTGATTATCTGCATATTATCACATGGAGAGGAAGGTATCATAACATACCCCTAAGCTACTGGAAGTAAACTAATTTTAATCGCATAGGATGTGTGTATGGATGCGATAGCATACCCGTTGAGATATCCGCAATCCAGGAAATCTTAACCAATCTTGAAACCAGACCAAAGTTGCTTTTTATTCAGGCGTGTCAAGGCAGTGTCATTCAGAGGCGTCAGCAGTCTCTTGAGTTTGATGGGGATCCTAGAACTTATAGGGACTACTCGGATATGTTGGTAGCCAACTCAGCGATACCTGGATATGCCTCGCTACGTGATCCTGCCTCAGGAACCTGGTTTATTCAGACACTTTGTAACAAAATTGATGAACTTGGAGATGAGTATGTTTTTCGCTGTCAAATTTTTTAGCTTGTTCATTTGGTTTTGTTTTGTGTTTTACAGAGATGACATCACGGGCATTTTGACGGCAGTTAATGACGCAATACGCAATAAGAAAGGTCCTAATAACATTCGAATGACGTCGATATGGCATTCGACGCTCACAAAAAAATTCAAATTACCATGTAAGACCAGGCATTAGTTCAGAATGGCAAGGCATATATTCTATACAGCTCTATTTTTTAATACATTTAGAGCCGCTTTACGCGGTAATCGCAAGAACAACAATTTTTTTATTTGAAATCTGCTGATTGCTTAGAGAATTGTAGAATTATAGGACCAGAGACCAATGGTCCAAGGGGAGAGTACCCGTTACTTCTCTTTACATTGGTTTTTGACATCGTTAATCGATTTCGGAAGTTTCTTGTCAAGTGTTGAGTTAAGGAGAAAAAAAAAGTGAATATCTCCCTATTTTGTTGATGGTGAAATTAAGGCGACTTGAGAAAGGAGTTTTATCATCTAAAGGAAAATTGTAGCTCAATAAACAACAGTCTGTTACACTGTTCCAGTAGCTAAGCTGCATCGGCCGCAGTAGAAATAAAGTTAAGGTGATCGTTAGACTCTAGGCAAGCTTGACAATATTCAACATCCGGCTTAATCAGGAAAACAAGTATCCAAGTGCAAGGGATTAAGGTTGATACCTTCTGTTGTGTCATTAAGGTCGGTGGGAGGGTTCTCGAATCCGCCGAAATTTTAAAATTATATCGACGTTTTTGTGCATATTGCAAAGTGCAGTAACGAAGAGCTTCACAATTTTGGGTAAAATGGAGGCCTCGTTCAAACGCGGAGAAAAATTTGAGAAAATATTCCTCGAGTGGAACTAATTTCTCTTTCTATGTGTGACACTACAGTACGGAGTGAGTCCCTAACCACCGTGCCTCTAGCCAGCTGCCTTTGATTGCTTAATCCAAGCTGGTTGAGATCCTCCATCTATATGCGCCACCTCAGTCCAGGCCATACTCCGTTGGGTTGCCCCAATGAGTCGGATATTTTTGGGCCGGAGCAGTTTTCTCTATACGTTCTGTACACCTAGCCATTTTATGTGTTCCATTTGACGTCGCTTGACAGTGTCGTACAGATTCATCTCCTCCTTCAACGCAGAGGCCCAGAAATTGAACCCAGGACAAGTCTGAAGGCTTCCTCATACGCTTTTATAAAGGTCTATGTTTCCATGGCTTAAAGCAGGACTGGAGAGATCAAGCTGTTATACGGAGCCACAACTTAGTCGTTCGAAAGATGACTGCGTTACTCAATTAACTCTTGAGCCCAAAGAAAAAAAAGTAATTGGTAAGATGATTTGATTTCGTCATACCTCTTACGGCGGAGGATTGGAAGAACATGACCTTGTTCCAATTTGCATTAAAACAACTTTTCAACCAGCGCATAACGTTTGTTCTCAAGAGGAGCAAGCCTACTGCCTTCAGAATAAAATACACACGCCCCCACGTCTCGGACAAGAACTTAATAAAAATAATTTCCGCGGTGGCATACGATGCAAGGAAGAAACATCCAGAATACAATTGAAATGCTTTATTTCAGGTGTGTAAAAACATATGGTAGCAACAAAAATTGCTTTTGTCAACTATCTACTTAGAAGTTTCCATCACCACCCCATGATGTCTTGACATTGTCGTCGGCCCAATCCTCGGCGTTAGCGTTGGCGCTCTCAGCTGCAACCACCTCCTCAGCCCAGTTGTTGGTCTCTTCAACTGGATGATCGACAACTTCTTCAACCTTGACTGGAGCTGGAAGAGACTCCTTAGCGGCGGCTTCCTCCTTTTCGCTCTCCTCAGGATCGCGGTAGAAGAACAAATCGACGACGACACCCCAGTCAGAAAGGCGGGAGATTGTGCCACGAAGACGAAGAACCTCACGGGCCAAGAACCACCACATCAAACCGATAGAGTGAGGAGACTTGGTGTTGCATGGGATTGCAATGTCAACGTAACGCAGTGGGCTGTCGGTGTTGGTGAAGGCAATGACAGGAATGTTTACGTACGAGGCCTCAATGATGGGCTGATGGTCAGTCGATGGATCGGTGACAACCAACAAGCGTGGCTCACGGAAAGCAGCTTGAATCTGATTGGTGAATGCACCGGGAGTGAAACGTCCAGCGATGGGTGTTGTGTCGGTGTACTTTGCGAACTTCAGGACGGCACGCTGACCAAGGGGACGTGACGAAATGACGTAAACCTAGAAAATATTAAAAGAATCTTCAGTACTTCTACATTATGATGTAAAACACTAGACGGGATGATGTATTTAATCAGAACTTAAGTGTCGTCATTAAATTTCAGACCCGAAAGATTAGTAGTTAAATCATCACAGGAATATGAACGTGAATGTTTCACCAAATTTATACTTACATCTTGGGGATACTCAATGGCGGCAATAGCACGGGCAGCGAGCATCAATTTCTCCCAGGTCTTTCCCAAGTTGATGATGTTGACACCATCGGGGCGACGCTTGAAGACGTACTGCTCCATCTGGAAGTTGACATTTTCACTGCCCAGGTGGGTGCAGGCGGCCAACATTTTGGTGACATCTTCCTCTTTTAGGGATAAAATATCCAAACCTCCCGACATTGTAACGTTTTTAAAGAGTTACGAGAACCTAAGAGCATAAAACAGTTGGTATTTAGATCCTGGCTACATTTTCAAATTGAGGGAGCACGTGGCACTTAGCGCCTAACAGATTATATGGGAAATCAGACATTAAACAAGTTCAATTCGTTAAACAAAGAGATGTAAAGATTTAGAAAAGTTTGATCGGTTATTTGTGAAGGAGAGAAACACATTTCTTCGAAGATATAATTGAAATTTATTAAAAGTTAATTAAACTCACGTTGCGTATGCCACTGGGAGCTAGAACAAAATGGCAGAGCGGCATTTTTGTCACCACGGCGATAGTCCATGTTTCGTTCAGTTCGATTCGAAATGTAGCAGATTTATTTTTATCAAATTTGAGTAGTAGATTTTTTTGATGGGTATGTAACATTTAGAAAAAACCAAATACCCGTAAGATATTCAATGGAATAGAATATGTTGCTCACAGTTAAGCTGACAAACCATTTTGCTCTCTTTCATTATATTCATCAAATACGATACATAAAAAAAATCTATTAACGAGATGTGTTAAAATAAACTCGCTGTTTACTTTGGTAAAGCGCTAAAGTAGACATTTTATGTTTCTTCAAAAAAAAATTGTTGGTTAATGAGCATCTTGAGAACACGGCTTAAAAATATGTCAAAAAATTCGATTATAAATGCAATTCAAAGTTGTTGGTAAAATTGTCCTCGCCATATAACATCGTTATAACATCGTATCGTTTTAGCGCCAGTTGCGTAGAGATAAAAACGACTTGCTATACACCAGAGACCAATAGGGAGACAGTCAACTCCCTCGTCTCCCACCCTTGAATTCATTTTGACAGCGTTTTTTATAACATTTCCCCTCCTGAACAGCTGACGCACAAAAAGGATTTTGTTTGTTTTCAAATGAGAATACGTGTGAACTGTCTATACGGTGGATCTCCTCACTCTTTACACTGTTAAAAGGAGAGGGCATATAAATCAAAACGTAAAAATGTGTGAGTAAAGTGAGACAATGTTCGATGATACGTAAATAACTTTCAGAATTTGAGGTTATGTCTACTAAAACACGTAAATAACAGTCAAACGGTCGATGGACAAAGGGGAAATCAGCTGTTGAGTTGACCATCTCCTTCCTTATTGGTTTCTGCTATACACTATACAAAGACAACAGATTTCTTCACATATGAAAAAAATGCCGTAGATCGTTTCGTTTTGTGATCACAGCGTTGGGCAAAACTTATATGTGAGATTTATAAACATCGATCTTGATAGTCTGGATCGACCAAATTCGAGCTTAATAAGCAGAAATTGCAAAAACATACTCGAGCCGTGAGGTATATGACACACTTTTGTACAATATATGTGGGTGTGTTCCAGTACCTTCTGTATCAAAGTCTGAAGTCTGTCATTTGTAATGAAGTGGAGGTTAATCTCTCTCAGAGAAAGGTAAAATACGGGAACGTATCTAAACCAAATGTCAATTTCACTTTTTCGCTACAGAAAACAAAAACAACAACAAAATTGGAGACACATACACGGAGATAATAGGCAAAGCTCACTTATCTTTGTACGCACAAAAATTTATTTGACAGAAAAAAAAAGAAACAAAAGTTTCTCGTATTAAAATAGGCAGGGTGGGGAAATATTTTACTCTGTCTCGAGAGTGCTCATTTGACGTAATACCCATTTTTTCGGTATACGGGAACAGACTTTGTGTTAGTTTGTGTTGTTTTATGTTGTTTGTTTCGGGTATTGGAACACATCTTGTTTTTCTATGTATCAATCTGGAATGGTGCAGTTGCTGGGTTTGATTTCTTTAATTTCGCCTAAACGCGCATACGTAACGTTGCGTGTTTGCCATTAAGTTTACATCATCCTTTTTTATAGTTGACACTATTCGGCATGTCAGTGACTACACTGGGAAAACTAACCATTTGTATTCATAAAAAATTAAAAAGAACTAATAAAAGGGAGACAATTAAAATTACAAAATTATTATTTTCTTTTATTGGTCAGATTTTAAGATGTAGAAATCATTATTTTTAAATTTCTAAAGTAGTTTCCCATAAATTCGTTATTAAAGGTATTCAGTATTAAATCGAATCAAATAACATTCGGACCAAATTTGATACTAAGTGTTGGGTTATAGCAGAAAAGTGCGATATTTTCTAGGGAAAAGTTCTGCATGGCAGATATTAGTTTGGGGGCATCAGAAGGCGAAGGCGGGGCATTGCATCTCTACCAGTTGAATGGCTTAATACTCCGCGGTTCGAAGTCATAGAGTACCATCCTCCAAAACACTATTAATCTCACGGAACGTTTCTCTAGCGGATTTGCCTTTAACGAAGGAAAACTGTAAAATAGCAAGAATTTCGGCGTTAGTGAACTCCATGTGAACACGTCTATAACTGTTGAACGCAATATCCAAACCAATCATGCATAGCGTCGTAGGTTATATCAAGACCTTTCAAATGATGTATAGTATTGCTAGATACGACCTCTGTAGCGCTTTGTACATAGCCGGAAAATTCAAAAGACAAAAAGGCGGAAGGGAGATATTTGCCAACCTAATATAAGTTTTGCTAGATGTGTGGTGTTCTTTAAGTGTCCGTTTTGTCTCCGATACTCTTTCTTGTTTTTATTAATGATACCTTGACTACCACTTCTTATCCAATTCAATATGTGGCTGACGGCATTACCCTAAACATTTTTTATTTATTCCTCGGCTCAAGTCAAGGGATGAACTGTGGTACGGTGGCATATGTTAAACTCATTAAATTCCGAAATCTACAGCGTAATCGACTGTGTGAAAACGATAGAGTGGAATTCAGCGCTTCTAAAACCCAGTGTTGTTTACTATCACTTAACAGTACTCAAAATTATAATAGAACAGAACATAATAAAACTTTTCTTTTTCGGTACATGTATCAATTCAATACTAAGTTCGAACTATCACATACAGTCAGTATCAAAAGTGAGTGTACAGCCATTGGGGGAAGTTCTTTCTTAAAAATAAAATTTACCAATTTACTCGGTCTGGCATAGAAAAGATCAATTGAACGACCCGAAATCTCCAAAGTCAAAATGCATTTTTGATATAAATACGTTAAACCTTTCGGGCAGCGGCAGTTTCAATTTATTTGAGATTTTCCCCAACTACACAGTCGAAGCTTAAGTTAACCCTATAAGGGAATTCGTTCAAAGTTCCGAATTCTACGATGTGTTGTCTGTCAATTTAAAAATTGAAATACTGATGGTATCGTTAGCGGAAGCACCGTCTCGTCTTAAGTTTGTACGCTCATTACGATGTGTTGTCTGTCAATTTAAAAATTGAAATACTGATGGTATCGTTAGAGGAAGCACCGCCTCGTCTTAAGTTCCTACGCTCATTTGCAATGACATTTCAGCTTTCAGTTTTTTGGACGAAGCAAATCTGTAAGCTGCACATTTTGCAGCCAGCTCAACGCTTCCAGATTGCGCTTTGTCCGTGCCTGTACTTGAGAGCATACATTTATGGTATATATATATACATACACCATGGTATAAGTTCTTTTTCGCATTCGTACAGTTGCGAGAGTACTCAAAGTTCTAAACGTGCACAAATACGCTGGCCCGGGTGGTATTCCCCCCGTTCTTCTGAAGAGGTGTTCTTCTACGCTGGCAAAACCACTGCGTAAGCTTTTCCATCTGTCCTACTCTTTAGGGCTCTTTCCGAGTAAGTAGAAAACAGCATTTGTCCATAAAAAAGGCGAACCACCTTCACCCACCTCCTACCGACCCATAGCACTTACGTCACTATTTCCCACGGTCATGGAAACGCTGATAAATCGGCAGCTTATGAAATATCTTGAAACTCGGAAGTTCCTTAATGACCGGTAATACGGCTCCCGCAGCAACAGGTCCACTGGTGATTTGGTGGCTTATCTCACCGAAAACTGGAACTAATCTTTGCACTATGTAACAAAAAGCAAGATCGTTGCACTTGATATTTCAAAAGCATTTGACAGAGTCTGGCATCAGGCTCTATGAATTATAAGTTGCTGGTGTACGCCAGGGCTCCGTTTTGTCTCCGAAACTCTTCCTCATTTTCATAAATGATCTCCTGTCTTCACATTTGTTTTGAACGAACCCTTATTTTTTTGTTTGTTTTTTTGCTACGACATCTGTGAAAAATATTAAGTATACATCAAGTCATTGAACAGACAAGACATCATGTTTTTCATCGTGTTAAAAATGTCGAATTTAGTACCAGAAAGTGATAATTTGCGGAAAGCATTAATTTTTTGTTTTCATTTGAAGAAAAGTCCTGCAGAGTCGCATCGAAAGCTTGTCGAGACATATGGTGATTATGCTCTATCAGAAGCAACATGCAAAAGATGGTTTCAACGGTTCAGAAATAATGATTTTGATGTGAAAAATGAAGAACGTGGAAGACCACCAAAAAAGTTTGAAGACGCCGAATTGCCAACGATGGAGATGACAATTTGAGTCAAAAGCAAATGGCAGCAATGTTAAATGTTGCACAACAAACAATTTCTGACCGTTTAAAAGCTATGGGAAAGATCCAAAAGTGTGGAAAATGGGTGCCACATGAATTAAATGAAAGACAGATGGAAAACCGAAAAAACACTTGTGAAATTTTGCTTCAAAGACACGAAAGAAAATGGGTTTTGCATCGAATTGTTACTGGCGATGAAAAATTGATTTATTTTAAGAATCCTAAACGGAAAAAATCATGGGTTAATCTGGGACAATGAACAACATCGACTGCAAAACCAGATTGATTCGGCAAGAAGACAATGCTGTGTGTTTAGTGGGACCAGAAAGGTGTGCTGTACCACGAGTTCCTAAGACTTGGTGAAACCGTTAATACTGATCGCTACCGACAACAAATGATCAATTTGAACCATGCATTGATTGAGAAACGACCAGAATGGGCCAGAAGACAGAATTGGCCTGCACACAAAGCAAAACCGGTTCAGGATGCAATCAAAACACTTGGCTGGGAGCGGCCCAAACTTGGCTCCTTCGTTCCTCAGCTATCGTCCCACCCCTTCGTCCATTGACTTGAAGCCGCAGCGTATGTTAAGCTCATTAAATTCCGATCTTGACGGCATAATCGATTGGGGTAAAAAGAATAGAGTGGAATTTAATGCTTTCAAAACTCAGTGATGTCTACTGTCACTCAAGCGTTTTCAAAACAACCTGCCGTTATCTATGAATGGCTCCTGCATTGTTGAAACTGAACGACTTTCCATCGTCAGTACGTGTATCAACTCAACACTAAGTTGGAACGATCACATATTCGAGATCGCAAGAAATGCAGCGAAATGTCTAGGTTTCTTAAGGCGATGTAAGAAATACTTCACCCCTTCTGACCTGGCAATAATATACAAGGCGTACATCCGCCCAAAACTTGAGTATAACGCTCCTATCTGGTCCGGTGCTCCTAAGACCTCTTTGCACCTATTAAATAGAATCCAACAGCGAGCGATAAAACTAATTGGTGATAATAATGCTGCGAAGTCACCCGACTCACTTGAACATCGACGAAATGTTGCGTCTCTATCACAATATTATCGGTATTTCAACAAAAAATGTTCTAACGAGTTAGCCAGCTGCATTCCTCCCCTTCAAGAATTCACCCGCAATACACGCCTTGCTAGAAATGCTCACCCTTTCACCCTTAAGCCCACCGTTGGACTTACAGTTAAGTTGAAAAACTCGTCCATCAACCGCACCACACGAATATGGAATGCTCTTCCCAGCCCAACATTCCCACCCATTACAATCCACAGGCATTTAAAACCAATGTACATCGGTACCTCCTTTCCCTCTCCTCCTCTATACTTTTGGCGCGTGCTATGATTTAGTTAGTTCCAGTCATTAAAGGGTAAAAACAATCGGTTTTGTGCGCGCCAATTATAAAAAAAAACTTTAATCTTTACTTGATAAAATATATCTTTCAGTTCATAAGCCTTTTGCTTCGCTACCATACCTGAAGGATAGCGCAGACTCATACAGAGAGCAACTTCAGTCAGGACTGTTTGTTGTATACTGTCTCTAATTGGAGTGCCCCAAGGATCTGTTCTCGGGCCTATTCTATTCCTTGTGTACATAAATTCTATTTTCAGTCAAAAACCCATCGGCAAATTCACTGCATTTGCAGACGATTCCGGCATTGCGTATGCATCCAATAGTCCTTTAAATCTTATTTTTGAAATTAATCATGATTTAGATGCTTTACGTAGCTGGTTCACTAAGCATAGGATGCAAGTTAGCAATAAAACAAAATTTATGTTTTCTAGCTATTCAAGAAGATTATCACCGGATGTTGACATATTCTTCCATTCAAACAATTGTCCAAGATTCAGAACAATGAATATGGCTTGCCAATGCCTGCATGTTAGTTTATTCAATAAGAGTATGTCCTGTGCTGACAATTGCTTCAAAATTGAAGTTTTTGAACAATCTAAGTATGTTGGCGTCATTATAGATAATAATATGAACTGGGCAGAACATATAAATACACTGAAAAAATATTTTCTATCAATCCTACGTATCTTTTACTATTTAAAAACCACGTGCTCGAAGCAGATCTTAAAAATGATTGGGATTTTTCAATCGGGATTGCAATATGGAATCTTCTGTTGGGGTAGGGTCTACCAGAGCAAATTTAGAAAATTACTTATTCTCCAAAAACGTGTTATGAGAAAAGTGTGCAAAAACCGCTTACACCGTTATATGACCTTGTTTAAACAATTGAATGTTCTCTCATTGAGACACCTGTTTTATTCCAAGCTTCTGAAAGTCTTTTTTCTGAGATGTAGCTATCCTAATAGCAGAATATAAAATAGATATGGTCTAAGAACAAACCTAAGTTATGTCGTCAATACTCCTTTATTTCGCACCACATGTTATCGTAATTCCTATTTTATACTGTCATACAGATTATTGAACAAACTTCCTACCTCCATAAAGTCTGTGAGATCCCTAAGTATATTTCTGAAAAATACATAATCTTGGGTATTTCAATTTGATCACGTACAGATAGATAATCTTTTAGACCCGGTAATTTGATATAACACAGATATTTTGATCTTGTTCCTATTTATTTTTTAAGTTTGTTATTGCATTTTCTATTTCATTTTTTTCTTCTTCTCTTGCCTTAAAACTATAAACATCCCCATAATGAATTTGTAAACAATGATATGTCATGTAATACTATTTTTGTTTTTTTTAATATTTAATGGCACTATCCTATTCTCGATTGAATTCGTCCTATATTGTAATGAACTTGTAAGATTTGTAATATGAGAATATGAGACAAATAAAATACAAATACAATACAATTGAATACAATTTGGCTAAGGTTTAGTTTTAGTTATCATTACTTTTTTTTCTTTTTAATTTATTAATACAAATGTTTATTTATTTAAAACTAAGGAAATATTTGAAAAAACTTAATTGTGTACAATTTTTTTATAAAAACTTAATATTACTTAATATAACCTATTCTAACTTAAAGATACTTACGACAGACATTTTTTTTTTACAATTTTTAAATTTTTTTTGATTTTTTTTTTGGGTTTTTGTGTTTTTTGTTGTTTTTTGTTGTTTTTATTTTTTACACTATTTTAGTTTAATCTTAATTATTAACTTATCCTAACTTATACTAGATGTGAGTTGGCCGTGGGGGGCCAATCTTAACCTAATTAGGCTGACGATAGCTGGGGCTCTTGGTGTGGCTCTAACCACCAATAGAACCCTCGGTCCTTATCCGTTTCCATCCTATCGCGGATGGAGTCGCCTGTCTACTGTCCTTCTCATCACATGGTAAATAAGTGGACATGCATCCGCATCCTGAATCAGTCCAATGCGGTCAAGATATAAGAACGCTTCCGGCGGAATGAAACCCCTTCGGCGAGCGCTCTCGTGGTACTCGTCATTTGGGTAGTAGGCCCCAAATATGAGATCGTTCTCAGAGGTTATGGCTCGTGCAACATGCCTCCGAATAAGCTTAATAATAAAATTATCAACCCTGTTCACGTTTGCTTCGTTATACAAGACCTCATTAGGATAGAACTTCTTGTAATCAGATTCCGGGGTTCTGTACTTCTTGAGACATGCGCGAAGGCATTGTCTCTCGAAGACCCTCATCTTTTCCATAATTTGGCTAAGGTCCTTCTCAACTTATGCACGCTATGTTCGACTGGAGCTGCACCGTCAATTGGTTCCTAAGCATTTTATACACACCGCAGGTGTCAGGAATTGCTATTTTAAACATTTTGTATTTGGATTAAGTAAGTGGCCGCCGTGGCGTAGTGGGTAGAGTGCGACGCTCACACGCCGAAGGGTGTAGGTTCGATTCCCAGCTCAACACCAATTTTTCGAATTTTTCACGGCGCCACCTCTTTCGAGCTGCTGACAACACTCAAAGAGCAATAACTGTCCAAGAAAGCTTCCCAAATTTTGCCGTCCGGAGTCGGCAAAAAAACTGTAGGTCCCTTCTACTCGTGAGAGAACAGTAGCGCGCACAACACGAGCAGTTGATGAGTAAGCTAGGCCTTGGTCCCCCTTTGGACTGTAGCGCCAACAATTATCATTTATATAAGGTTATCAAGTATTTCCCTTCCGCTTATTTGCTCTTCATTCAATGCTTCATAAAAAGTGTTACAGTGATCGGATTTAGTTCATATATGCGCCGTTTTGTTCGAAAATCTGTTTCCATCTAGACGGCAACTTCTTAATACCCCCCTCTTAGAAGCCTCCCTCCTTATTTGCGAAGAATTCGGGCAACCACTTTTCACAGGCCTCTTCTGAGTTCAACTTCACACCACCAAGGACGTTCGCCGTTGACTGGAACAGGTGGTAATCAGTTGGCGCTATGTCCGGGCTATATGGTGGATGCGATAAAACCTCCCATCCGAGGTCCCGTAGTTTCTGAAGAGTCATCAACGAAGTGTGTGGTCTGGCGTTGTCCTGGTGGACAACTACACCCTTCCTGTTCGCCAATTTTGGACGCTTCTGGTCTATCGCCTGCTTCAAGCAGTCCAGTTGTTCGCAGTAGATGGTAGCATTAAGCGTCTGGTCATATGGGAGCAGTTCATAGTGGATGATTACCTTTCAATGCCACCAAACACACAGCAAAACATTTCTAGTCAATCCCGGTTTGGCCAATGTTTGGGACGATTCACCGTCCTTCAACCAGGACCGTTTTTGCTTTATATTGTGGTATGTGATCCATTTTTCGTCGCTAGTCACCATCCGCTTCAAAAATGCTTCGTGTTCGTTCCATTTCAGCAGCATATCGAAGGCGTTGATTTGGTCCAGAAGGTTGTTTTGCGTCAAGTCATGCGGCACTCAAACATCAAGCTTGTTTTTGTATCCAGCCTTCTGCAGATGGTTTGAAATGGTCTGGTGACTTTGGTCCCATCTTCTGGGCGATGTCACGAGATGCCACATGCTGGTCTTACTCGATAATTTCCATGATTCGCTCGGTATTCGTCATTACAGGTTTTCCGCCGGCTGGCTTATCCATGGTGTCGTTTTCACCGGCTTTGAATCGTCAAAACCATTCCTCCGCAGTTCGAAGTGATAGAGTACTATCCCACAAAACACCATTAATCTCACGGAACGTTTCTCTAGCGGATTTACCTTTAACGAAGGAAAACTTTAAAACAGCGCGAATTTCGGCTTTAGTGAACTCCATGTTTACACGTCTATAACTGTTGAACGCAATATGCAAATTAATCATGCAAAGAATCGTTTTTTAGGCTATATCAAGGTCTTTCAAATGATGTATACTATTGCCAGATACGAGCTCTGTAGCGCTTTGTACATAGCAGGAAATTTCAAAATACAAAAAGACGGAAGAGAGATACTTGACAACCTTATATATACACTGTTCCTTTTGTTTCCATGGTGTCCTTTTCACAGGTTCTGAATCGTCGAAACCATTCCTCCGCGGTTCGAAGTGATATGAAGGTCGCCTTTTATATTTCGGGATTGAGCACCCCTAGTGTTGCAATCTGGCAACTGCCAGCTCTATTGTAAAAATTGACATTTTTGAGGTTGTACGTACTCAGAACGTTTTGACATACGAGCGCTATTTGTGAAACTTAAAAGATTCATCTCGCCCAAAAAATTGAATTAAATGGTGAAAATTTTCGTGCTTTTATTTTTTTACCTTTTGACGTGCATTAACTCAAGAACAGTGCATCGATGAACTTAATTCAATTTTTGGCGATGAAGCTCCATCAGGGACCAGTGTTTAACGATGGTATGGTGAATTCAACCAAGGTCGTAGTTCACTCCAAGACGAATTTCGTGATGGTCATCCAAAATTAGTTTTTGTTTCGACAAACCATGCTGTGCGCCAACTGATATTGCAAGATCGTCATGTGACCTATCGTAAGATTGAGACAACCTTAGGCATTGGTGGGAACAGCATACATTCAATATTGCATGAACATTCGACCGTCATAAAAATTTGTTCGCGTTGAATGCCACACAATTTGTCCATTGTTTTTTGAGCGGGCTCGTGTCGATTGGTCGAAAGAAATGGTCCAAAAATACGATCGCGGTGCTTCGAAACACGTCTAGGACATCGCGTATGAGTCCGAAAGTAAGCATCAGTCGACTGTATGGGTGTTTCAAATTGAGCCAAATCCAACAAAAGTTGCTCGCGCACGATGCACTTCCAAGCACCTGTTTTTTCGGAAAAACTAAACATGTCGCAACCGTACCACTAGAACAACGCAGAACAGTCAATTCTGAGTGGTACACAACCATTTGTTTGCCAGTTGTCTTTCAAGAAATCAGGAAAACCAACCGCCGAAGACGGATCACTCTTCACCGCGACAATGCGAGTTCTCACACATCGGCTCAAGGAACTGCATTTTTGAGCACTCAAAACATCGATTTGATGAGTCATCCGCTGTATAGTCCTGACTTGGCACCGAATGACTTCTTTTTATTCCCGTACGTAAAAAATAAAATGAGAGGTCAACGTTTTTCGACACCTGAAGAAGCGGTTGATGCGTTCAGAATGCATGTTTTGGAGATACCTCAATCAGAGTAACAAAAGTGCTTCGACAATTGGTTCAAACGAATGTAAAAGGGTAAAGATCTTAATGTGGAATATTTTGAAACACAATAAAGCTATTTTCGATGATTAATATTTGTTTTTGTTATCTAAAGCCGAAATATGAAAGGCAACCCTTTCCTTGCCATCCCCCAAAAGACCATTAATCTAAAGGAACGTTTCTCTAGCGGATTTGCCTTTAGCGGAGGAAAACTTTAAAATAGCGCGAATTTCGGCGTTAGTGAACTTCATGTTTACACGCCTAAAACTGTTGAACGCAATATCCAAACTAATCATGCATAGCGTCGTTTTGTAGGTTATATCAAGACCTTTCCAATGTATGATGTACAGTATTGCCAGATACGAGTTCTGTAGCGCACTGTAGACAGAAAGGCGGAAGTGATATTTAACAAGCTTATAACTTTGTTGTTTAGCGTTCGATTAGAAATATAAAATATGTCTGGAGAAGGTAAGAGTGTGTAGATTTTATTTGTTTACTTCAAAAATGAAAACCAACAATCGTGAAGTTAGTTGAGGAGTTTTAAGTGAGAGCATTTGTTTTCTTTCTTTGTTTTAATGTTTGCATAATATCTTCTGTTGTTTAGCATATCTAAATTATTAGCCATATTTCTGACATATATCCCCAGTACAAAAGTGAAAACAAACTTTGCCGGAAATATTTGTCTTTATTTTTTAAAAATAGTGTCAGCAAATTCTTCAAGAGAGCTGTTTTTATTGTTGTCCTCAGAAGTAATTAAGTTATCATAACTTATTAATTTGACTTAAAAGTGTTCATATTTTATGAATATTTAGGAAAACAGTCGGTTAGGGTGTTTTTGGCTTGAACTTATACTCTTTTTTATGCAAAGCTTTAAAACACAAAAAGTCACTTTATAGTTTTCAAAATAATTTATCGCACAAAACACTATACGAGGGGCGTTCAATATGTTTTCGGTATCGATATGAAGGAAAATGCGAATCCAATTTAAATTGTTTTTGTTTTTCAATATAATCTCCCCTCACATCAACGCATTTGTTAAGCCCTCAAAAAAAAATATTTTCCTCTTTCTCTGCAAAATACCCAATTTTTGCCGACTTGAGCTCTTTATCATCCGAAAATCTTTTTCCACAAAGACAATTTTTCAAATCCGGAAACAGGAAATAATCACTAGGGGGAAGCTCTGGACTATAGGGTGGGTGTTGGATTTCTTCGAAACCACAATCTCGTGCAGCAACCTTGGAAACTCACGCCGTGTGAGTAGGAGCGTTGTCATGAAGAAGCAACACATTTGCTGCGAGTTTACCCCGTCTTTTCTTTTTAATTTCCTCCCGCAAATTATGCAAAGTCAAAGCGTTGGATCTGGCGTTGATGGTTTCACCTATTTTTTTGTATATTGTGCAAGCTTCCCTTTGAGCTCCAAAAAACTGTGGCTATGAGCTTGCAGGCAGACGAAGTAACTTTGGACTTCTTCGGGGGGTCTGTTCTCTTTTTATGCCACTGCATGGACTCTTGTTTGCTTTCAGGGTCATAGTGGTGAACCTATGTTTCGTCCCCAGTAACAATTCGATCCATAACACTGTCCGCGTTCTCACTACACATCTCCAAAAGCATGGGATTCTCACTTTTTTCTGAAGCGCTGTGAGCATTCGTGGCACCCACCTTACACTGACCTTTGAGAGATTAAGATGGTCATGAAGAATGGTGTGAATGATACCAGTTGAAAGCTTGGTGATCTCTGCCATCATTTTTACCTTTATTCGGGCATCCTCAAGAACAAGTCCTCAAGACTTGTTTGATGCTTTCTCCCGTACAAGCAGTAGCGAGGGCACAGGAGCGGGGTCGTCTTCAATGCTCGCTCTGCCTCTCTTGAACTCACTTGACCACCTTTGCACAGTTGATAATGAAGGTGCGGAACCCTGGTTAACAGCCACCATCTCTTCATGAATAGTTTTTTTTTAACTTTTTCCTTGCTTAGTGAGACATTTAATTACAGCGCGATGCTCTATTTTCACCATCATCGTCTCAGTTGCCTTTATGATTGTGATAGAGATAAACCGCGAATTAATAATCACATTTATATGAAATTTTACATGAATGCACTAAAATAATAGTATTACTTGATAAATAAGTGAATTTATATATATATCCACAGCTTCACCCCGATACCGAGAATATATTGAAGGCCCCTCGTAAATCCCCAAATGCATGCCTGTTCCGATGGGTTTGAGAATGAATATGTAAATAAAGTTATGCGATTTTATGCAAGTATATTTGTACCATACTTTATTTATTTATTTTTATTTATTTGTTAGTTTCAATACTGGTATTTAAAGATATATAATCTTATGAGGTAATACCAGCAAAAAGGCTGTGTATGATACTGAGTATAATTCATAGTGCGAAAGAAAAGTTTAATAAGTAAAGTTTACAGTGTAACAAAAATAAACATACATATATATATATGTAATTATTTTTCTCAGAGGATAAATTTAGGACCATCAAACGCAGTTTTAATAAGACAAAACAAAATCAAAGGATCTCAGAAAAGTTAGAGTTAGTGAGGTTTGTCTTGAAATTCTGGTATTGCCTAAGTCTTTTTATATCTCGTGGTATACCATTCCATAGCCGCTTGGCATTAATAAAACATTGGCGCCCAAATGTTAAATAAGTGAACTGAAATTGTATGATTTTGTTCGACCTGCTTCAGGAGGACCTTTCCAGTCTACTGAATAGATAGACAGGCTGTTGTGTATTTATTGTTCTAAACAATAACAAAAGTATTTTGAATGACAGGAGGTGATCAAAGGAGAATCCATTAATAGGTCTAGAGTAATGTGAGATTCGATCATATCTTTTTAGACCATACACATATCTAGCGATGTTATTATAGGCTACATTAAGTTTCCTTTTACTCGCATAGTCGCAGCTACAGTATACTTCACAAGCATATATAAATATGGGTATCAAGAGAGTCCTAGCGAGCAACATTCGGATGCGTAGTGGAGTGTAATAGTGCGACGCCCATAGAGTACGCAGCACACCATCTGCTTTGCCAATGGTATCTATGTGCGTATTCCATGCCAAATTGGTTTAAAAAATCACGCCAAAGTTTTTAGCACTATCAACATATTCTACAACAGGGTTATCAAGTATCACTTGCGGGAAATAAGATGTTTGTAATGTATTTTTAGGTGGCCGCCGTGGCGTAGTGGGTAGAGTGCGACGCTCACACGCCGAAGGGTCTAGGTTCAATTCCCAGCTCAACACCAATTTTTCGAATATTTCACGGCACCACCTCTTTCGAGCTGCTGACAACACTCAAAGAGTAATAACTGTCTAAGAAAGCTTCTCAAATTTCACCGTTCGGAATCGGCAAAAAACTGTAGGTCCCTTCTACTCGTGAGAGAACAGTAGCGCGCACGACACGAGTAGTTGATGAGCAAGCTATGCCCTGGTCCCCCTCTGGACTGTAGCGCCAACAATTATTATTATTATTAATGTATTTTTAGAGATGGCAAGGCATTTAGACTTACATGCATTCATAATGAGACCATTAAACGAACCAAAGGTATATACAGTGGGGTGCAGAAATAAGTACATGTTTGTACTCTTTGCACTTATAATGGCGTAACAATAAAAAATCAAAATTGAAACTGAAAATTAAAGAAAAATCTTAGTTCTTATCCAACTTTAAGCAAAACAACTTATAATTCAACACAGAAAACAACATATTCTAAGAAAAAAACAATAAAAACAAAAACAATTCCAATGCTCTCAATTTTGCACCATGTGTCGCTCAATATGTTCTCCGCAAAAATAAAAATTTATAGTTAAAATTTTAGTTACTTGGTTGGTTTTTTTGTGCTTTATCTATTTTGATTTGAGATTACGTGAGGTAAGAATTTTTTTCCAGAATACTTGGATCAATATCTTAAACGATTATACTAATTAAACTATTATTTCACAGCATATTAAAATAATGAAGAAATTATCAACAGACATTGAAGATTCCATTGTGACCATGACGACGAATGGCTCCTCGACGCGAGAGATAGCTAAGCAGCTTAATATAAGCCAATCGGTCGTAGACAGAGTCCAAAAAAGGCGAGGAACGTCGTCTGCAGGGCAAATCAGAGGCCGTAAAAGAAAATTAACAGAAGCGGATGCACGTCTCATTATTATGCAGATGAAAAGAGACCAATTTTTAACACCAAAAGATGCTTCTATAGCAATAAATAAGCCCGTCAGTCGATAAACTGCAAGTAGGGTTCTTCATGACATTGGCTACATTTCTGCGGTCAAGAAGCCAAAACCAGCTCTCTCACAAAAAACAAAAATGTTGAAGCAAGACTGAGAATCGCCAAAGAACACCGAGATTGGACAGCAGATGACTGGAAGCGTGTAGTGTGGTCAGACGAGTCCAAATTTAATCGTTTTCAGTCAGACGGAAAACAATATTGCTGGTGCCTTCCTGGAGAGGCCATCCAAAGACACCATGTTAAGGAAACAATGAAACATGGTGGGGGAAATGTCATCGTATGGGGCTGTTTCACGTGGTGGCACCTTGGACCACTGCACAAAATTTATGGAATCAGAATCAAAAAGGAAGACTATTAGAATATCTTACAAGCTCATCTTCCTGATTTTTTATATTTGAGTCCTTATCCTGAGGAGGAAATCACATTTCAACTAGATTGCGACCCAAAGCACACGGCCAAAATCGTGATGGCTTTCTGAGCAAAATTTTAAGTTAATCAAGTGGCCAGCGGAAAGTCCCAACCTCAATCCGATTGAGAATTTGTGGTCAATCGTGAAAAGACGGTTGGGACAGTATCCATCAAACCCAAACAACTTGGAAGAGCTTTGACAGCGAGTATTGCGGGAATGCCAGAATATTCCAAAAGAAAGAGAAATTGATGGAAAGTATGCCAAAACGTATCGAAAGTGTTTTATAAAACAAGGGCCTATGGACAAAATACTAAAAAAGCTCTATCGTAAAAAAGTGCAAAATTGAGTACATTGGAATTGTTTTTGTTTTTATTGTTTTTTGCTTAGAATGTGTTGTTTTCTGTGTTGAATTATAAGTTGTTTTGTCTAAAATTGTATAAGAAATAAGAGTTTTCTTTCATTTTCAGTTTTAATTTTGATTTTTTATTGTTTTGTCATTATAAGTGCAGAGTACAAACATGTACTCATTTTTGCACCCCACTGTATATTGTTTAGATCTTCATTAATGCAGCATACACAGTCGGCAATTTACCCCAAGGGAGAATTTCTAAGCTTTTGGACATCATCTGCATTCATATGAATAGAAGAAGATGTAACACATGCGGGAAGTTCGTTTATGTACAAAGAAAAAAGAAGTGGACCAAGAATGGAAGGAATTTAGAAAGGGTGTTCATTACTTTTACGTCTGATATGATTTTAAAGATAGACTTTTAAGAAAGGATTTTATTAGTTTTACAGATGTAGCTGAAAAACTGTATAGACGTGAGAATTTCTGACAAAGAATTGAGTGATCAACTGTGTCAAATGCCTTTGAAAAGTCCAACAGTACTAAAAAGTTACTTTATCCTTAGCTAACGTTTACTTTATGTCGTCGATGACACTCGTAATTGTAGTTAACCAGCTGTAATAAGAATAATAATTGTTGGTGCGACAGTCCACATGGGGACCAAGGCCTAGCTTGCTCATCAACTTACTCGTGTTGTGCGCGCTTCTGTTCTCTCACGAGAAGAAGGTATCTACTGTTTTTTGTCGATTCGGAACGGCGAAGTTTGAGAAGCTTTCTTTGACAGTTATTACTCTTTGAGTGTTGTCAGTAGCTCGAAAGAGGTGGTGCCGTGAAAAATTCAAGGTATTCAGCTGAGAATCGAACCTAGACCCTTCGGCGTGTGAACGTCGCATTACGCCACGCCGGCGACGGCGGCCACAGCTTAAACAGCCACAGTTAAACATCTGTGGTATTGTCTGAAACCAGATAAATGCGGTGACTAAACGTTATTCTGAACTGAAATCTGTTTCTGAACAATTTTCCCAAATAGTTTGGACAGCAAATGGAGAATTGGGATGGGTCTAAAATCTTAAGAGCTAGATTTCTTTTTGACATTGATCACTTAAGCCAGTTTTCTCTGATCTGGAAATATGATGTACTTAAAATTGTATTAAAGATGTGAGTTAGGTATGGTCGGAAGCAGTACTTTTAAGAACTTCGGATTCATATTATCGATTCCAACTGCATTCGATGCAATTGTCAATATACTTTCAACTAGCACCTGCAGTCACACAACTGGTAAATAAGTCTCTGGGGCACAAACTTGAGTTGGGTGTTCCTCAAGGATCCATCCTTGGGCCTCCCCTCTTTATTATTTATGTAAATGATATGCTTTTGGTGTTGCAAGATAGCGTAGGTTTTCAATATGCTGATGATACAGCCATAATTGTGTATAACAAAGATATAAGCAGAGCAGCTCAAACAATGCAATTGGAGTTCAACAATGTTCTGCGTTGGTGCCACGATAACGGCCTCATAATTAACTCGAAAAAAACGAAAATAATGCACGTACGACCTAGCCATACAATAGGCTCGCCTATTAAAATACGGTTCCATAGTTTTGAATGCCTGCACAATCCTCACCAAACACGTGATAATGATGAGTGCGCAGACTATATCGATACGGTCAACGTGTATGTAAAATGCTGATTTTGTCGATAAAATCATCTTAAGTGACGAGGGCCATTTCCATCGCCTTGATCGGGCGATTTAACACCATTGAACTTTTTTCATTTCGGTTTTTTGAAGTCGATGGTTTGTGTGAATAAGCTGACGACGACTCAAGCCTTAAAAGAGGAAATTGGAGGCTGCATTAATGAAATACCGCAGCATTTATGCAAAGTGGTAATTGAAAATTTCATTAGAAGATCAAGTATGTGCCAGCAAAGGCGTGGCGGCCATCTGGCCGATGTGTTATTCCACACATAACCTTATCCTGTCTACTTTACGATACAATAAAGAATTCGCGATTTTTTTTAAATATCTGCTAATTGTCATTATGTAAGGTAATACGAGGGTTGCCTTTTATATTTCGAGATTGGAGTACAAAAACAAATCTTAATCATCCAAAATAGCTTTATTGTTTTCAAAATATTCCCCATTAAGATCATTACACTTTTACATGCGTTTGAACCAATTGTCGAAGCACTTTCGCCACTCTGATTGAGAAATCTCCAAAACATGTATTCTGAACGCATCAACCGCTTCTTCAGGTGTCGAAAAACGTTGGCCTCTCATTTTATTTTTTACGTACGGGAATAAAAAGAAGTCATTCGGTGCCAAGTCAGGACTATACGGCGGATGACTCATCAAATCGATGTTTTCAGTGCTCAAAAATGCAGTTGTTTGAGCCGATGTGTGATAGCTCGCATTGTCGTGGTGAAGAGTGATCCGTCTTCGGCGGTTGGTTTTCCTGAGAACTATGTTATATATCAAAGACAATAGAATCAATAAACTCAATGTCTGTGGACTCGATCCTGAAAAAGAGAAAAGCACTGGAGGGTGATCTGCATAATCATGACCATCGTCTTAAGACAATGCGGCGGAAGTAAGAGAAAGTGATGGCGAAATGAATTCCTGATTTAGCAAATTATAATCAACACCGTCTAGGCTATCAAGATCCTTGCTCCTTGTAACCCCAAGCTCCTCCAAGTTTTTCCATAGTTTTCGACCAAACAAGCTTACATTTAGGTGCATGGAGTAAAATTATCTTTTAGACGATCGGATATTTCACAACTAAATAACGGAGGTATTTGCATACGTAAACTTAGGATTTTGAGCGACGAATCTCGATTGGGCTTGTTTGGCATGTATGTACAAATGTCTGAATATAATCCTCAGTTAAATTTTTTGCGTGACATTTTTAACAAATTCCATCAACACTCTCATTATTTTACTTATTAAATTTTAATGTACTTAACTAATTTCATTTTTTAAAACGATCTGTGCTAAAAAACGAAACCATTTGCCTGAGAGTAATGAAAGCATCCAGTTCAGGCAAATGCTCTTTATACAGATATTGTACTCATCGTTTGTTGGTCTTTCAAAATTTTATCCAGAAGATAGATTACAAACAGATAGATTTAATACAACGCGCCATCAGAGTTGTTAAATATTTGTATGTGGTTCGATCAGCAAAAAGAAAAGACATGAAACTGCTTTCACTGGTATAAGTCAATATGATGGTATCCGACAGCCTTGAAGTAGTCTCTACTTGCGATGTGGAAGCTAATACACTTTTTCACGCAACATAAAAAGTCAATTAATTAACGAGTGTCCTGGTTAATGTGGTGGCATTCACTCAAGTATCCCTTGTCCAGACATCATAAAATCTAATCGCACCCCCTCGAGTTTAGTATTTCAAAAATAATTAACAGCATCTGATGTGTCTAAGAACTTCGAGAATGAAGATGGAAGAGAGAGAGAGAGAGAGAGGAAGGGAGAAAGAGAGAAAGAAAATAATCAGTTCTTATCCCCCTTGAAATACAAAACCTATAGCCAAACAAAAATCTCCAAGGCCAAAGAATCTTACCCGAAATTCTAAAATAATCCCATTTACTGCGACGATAAAGCATAATGTTGACATTAAATATAAGAAGAAAAAAAAACGAACGAAGAGAAGGACAGAAAAAAAAAATCACTGAAGAGAGTCGAAAAAAGGATGATGACAAAAAAGTGGAAGAAGTGGATACTTAAACACCATCCACTCACCAAATATAATAAAACACACCCAAAACCCAGGGAAAATCCTCTCGCTTACGCCTAGGCATGACAAAACTTTATGAGAACCTCTTTTCTTCTTATAACCGTTGTCGTCGAACCACTCAACTCAAGCTCCACTCGGCTCGACTTTGCCAGACCGTAACATAACTTCCATTTACTTGATTGAAGAATCACGACACCATTAACAACTGCCACCTACCAATACCAGTTCACCCCCCTCATTTTCACACCCATTCCCATTCGCACAACCATCAGTAGTGTCTTACTATTTTGCACCCAAACTTCTTCTTAAAAGACTAAATTCCCATCACTTCACAAATGCAAAGAAACGAAAAAGAAAATACAAAAATAAAACGACAGTATGTAGGAGTAGAACTACGGAGAATGTAACCACATACAGATGTCGCTCGTTTACCCTTCGTTTCCCCCTTTCTAGGTCACACGTGCAAAAACTCTGTATTTATACAAACAAATGGACTACACCCACCACTGTCAAGCGCATCTACCCCAAAAAGAGAACGAAGAACCTTCTCTACACAAGCAGCTCCCAGCAGCAGCTGATTTATCTCAACCACTCACTGATACAAAACACAAGAAAACAAAGAGGATACACAGAGGACAACATTCGAAACTATTTACGTCACACGACAAAATGTTAATTTAAAATTTCAAGCCCGTCTCCGCCCTCTCTTGCACCAGTCTCTTATTCTCTTTCACTCGTTGACTTTCTCTCTCTCAGGATAACAATGACATTGTTTTGAGAATTTTCAAAAACTTACTAAAAACATTTCCCCGCCTTTCCATTGCGCACAATCAAAACAATATGCAACACGTGGTCTCCCTTCAGTTCGCACCATGCGTACCAGTTTGTTGTTTAGTAGTCAAACTCGCCCCCCACAACCGCACCCCACACCGCTGACATCCTAACTTTCACTGTCATCTGTCAAAATGGGTTTGGTATTGCAAACTGCCAAGAGGGGAAACATTCCGACGACGTGTACATTAATATTCTTAGTACATACAAAGATGTGTACTAAAAAAGGATATTTACTTTTTTCGCCATTCCCCAACCTACGTCGAACCGAAAGGCGATGATGGTGATGCTCTGTGTGCTGCTGCTGATGCTGGTGCTACTGCTCCATGGGTTTATGGCTCCGTGTGTGTAACAAGAGATAACATTTTTTGGGTGTGGACCTATATCGCTGCTGTGAAAATGTGAAAAATTGCAGGGAAATTTGTGATAAAAAATTACAAAAACCAATTCTAAAGTGTAGGCTAAGAGTTTGTGAAACAATCGAGAGATTTAGAAAAATACAAAAAAAAAAAAAAGAAAACGATTTGCAAAAGTGAAAAGAGAAAAGCAAAGGGAAGAAGAGAATAGTGAGGTCGAAAAGAAAATTTGCTATGAAAAGCAGTGAACGCCCAAAAAATGAAATTATGCAAAACTTTCGCGAGTGCTAGTGCAAAAAGCATAAAATGCCAATAGGTCGTAAACGGTTTCGAACGTAGACGGTGGGAGGGGCCACGATAGAATGTATTGTATTTATTTTTTGTCGTTTTTTTCGCATTTCTTCCTCCTCTCAAAGAAGTTCATTTCAACTAAATTCAAATCTTAACCTAAAAAAATAAAAACAAAACAACGTAAAGTTTGCTTGTTTCAAAATACGTGTTGTGCGAGACGTGTGCTGGGAATGCGATGAAATAATCGGATTTTCAGGCGGCCACGAAAAAATATAATTCTCTCTCTAAATGGCGACATGAAATGTACTAAAATCAAAACCAAATAACGGGACTGAAAAAAGCACAAAATAATAATTGTTTTTAGAACAAACACTCGCTCTTTCTCTCCATGCATAAGAGTACATGCCATAACCAACGACAACAACTCGCAACAATAAAATATAAATAAAATAGAAGATAATTATAGCAACAACAACAACAACAACAACAAACAAAAATACGAAAGAAGGAATTTCCCCAATCACGACGAAACAATAGAAACGAGCGTTTTAATTTCGCAAAGGACACCACAATCTACGACTACGAGGGCAAGGACAAGAACGACGTTGATGAAGAAGTTGGCAACTTGTATGTAACGGTATATGTGATTGTAAAGAAGGAAATTTGCTGTTGCTGTAATTTTAAGTCAGAGAGGACGACATCAACAATGATGCTGACAGCAATAATATTTGATATGTGGAAGTTTGTCTTTCCGATAGGTCTGGTAATTGTTTTAAGTCTGTGTGTACCACGCCCAACGACTGGCTTACGATTGACAAACGGCATGAGCAAGACATCGGGCGCCACTCGGGAACAACTGAATATCGGTCTGATAGCTCCGCACACAAACTTCGGAAAGCGTGAGTACTTGCGAGCGATTAACACTGCAGTTCAGGGTCTAACAAAGACACGTGGAGCTAAGTTGACATTTCTCAGGGACTATATGTTCGAGCCGAAAAATATTCACTTTGATATGATGTCGTTGACCCCAAGTCCAACAGGTGAGTACCACATTTTCGCTTTCTTTTCCTCTCCTCCTCCCCCCACCCTCCTTCCACCACAATCAACAAAATGAATAAATTTTTGTTCATATTTGCTTGTGAGGCACTCTCGCTATGCCTCAAGGGACTAAGTTGCGCACTTTTTTGTATTTCTGATGCGGTCAACAGCGTTGTTAACCCAACTGTCCACCCTTTTGTGTGAGTCCGGGGCATGACGACGACAACCACGATGATGACTTGTCGACTTGTGTTCACTGTCCAACTGAATAGGCGGTTGTAGGATTTTTATGTTATTTTTTTGTTTTGAATTTGTGGTGCTCCCAAAAGGACAAACGAATGGGTGACTAAGTGCTGTTGTTGGGTCATGCGGAAGTCGGTATTTTGCGTAAAACATAAAAATGGAAAACTTTTTCGAGCTAGAAGTGAATGAGGCGTTGATGGATGGCTTCCGCTCATTACGCTTGACGTTTTTAAAACAGAAAATACAAAAAATTAAAAATGAGAAAATTCATCTATTTGATAGGAAAGTGCGAATCCTTGTGGTGAATTGCTACTTAACATCAATTAATGGCTATTATGCATGAGGTGAATACAAAAGGAGGCTATTAGCCTATGTGTCACAGCGCGTCATTCCCGCGCGCTCAGTCTCATATTTTTCCACTTGCCTGGGAGGTGTTCGCTTGGAACTGGGAGGCGTTCGGTTGGTACTTAGGGACTGGAGTGGTAGAAGCATGGAATACACAGCAGTTTCTGATGATGCTGATGGGTATTTAAAGATGAAACTGTTGAACGTGTTTAAAGTGATGCAGGGAGTGGTGGACGTTGTGAATGACAGCCGCGAGAGTTGGTCTGGTGTGTTGGGTGGCATTTATTGATTATTGTTTCTTTTCTCTTTAATGCTTTTCAAAGTTTGAGTGGTTAAGGCAGTCAGGGAGGTCAGGGGGCGTTTCAAAAGGCTGAGGAGGTGGTGACCCAAAGCGAAGAAGGAATATGATAACAGGAGCAAATGGCGTAAATGGGAATTGCATTTTGTGCTTAATGTGCTTAGTTTTAAGATAATTAGAGTGCTTCTCGAAGTGTTGATGAAGCGCTTGTGGACGTTCTCAGAAGATTGTCGCACAACTTTGACTGGTTTTCGAAGCTCTTCGTCCTCACCCCTCAGAAGTTTAGGCGAATAAACTCAAAATTTATTTTATGAAGATTTCCTAATTAATGAACCGCTCTGGTGTGGGGCCTGTGTTCGTTGAAATAGTGTTGCTTATTGGGAAGGGGTTGTAAACCGAGAACCGACTACAAATTGCAACTGAGTTCGCTTGTAATTGCCGAGTATATACCCGCACAGACCTAGTGTGCGCGCATCGGCATGTGTATGTTGTGCTGATGTGGCTTTGTTTGGGCGGGTGGATGTTGTGGTTAACATAAAATGGGTGTGACGTTTGAGGGTAACCTTCAAAATTGATTTGATTTTCAGTTTTATCGAAATTGTAGTTGTTTGTGGTTGCAATTGTGCTCATTAAACATACCAAACAGAGAGCTGAATGTGTACGTAAAAATATTTATTGTTTCCTAAATTTGCGGTTGAGGCTTTCGTTTCATTTAGGAAAAACTATTATTTACGTGGCTGACACTGATACTGACTGATAGCTAAATATATTTAGGCAATAGTTTTTGCCTCTTCTTTTGTCAATTAAGATATTCCCATGTTAGATAGAAGATATAGGACATTTTTTCAGTTTCCGAAATGTCTGTGAATTGATTGATCGATTTTGCGATCAACCGCCTGTACTTGAATAGACTGAGTACCACTGACGTAGTGGTCCGAATTCCAGCTATACTATTTTTATGTCGTTTGTGAGAGCAACGTCATTTCCAACATCATTAATTTTTGTTGGAGGTTTTTGTGTATTTTCAGGTGAGAACTATGCAATTTAGAAGTGTAGAAGAAGCAATGCAGAAGTGTGGAAAAAGAAAAACTAACAAATAATCAGTCGCAAGAATCTGTTGCTTGATTGCACTGGATAATTGATACGATTTGGTTTTGGCGTTTCCTTTAATAGGCTGCTATATGAACGGGTGTGCGTGCAGTCGTGTACGTCTTTTAAATCAGTACTTTCCCTGGTAGTTTTTTATGTTTGGGTTTTTTCCGAAAGATGGTCTGGAATGAATTTTTTTTCTCTAGAGTATGCTGGTGCCCCTAACTTTTTTCTTTTATGTACATTACTATACAAGTCATCTATTACCTTTCGAAGAAGCCAGTCCACAGAGAGGATCAGAGCCTAATTTGCTGAACTACTCGTGTTGCGCTCTTCTCTCACGAGTAGAAGAGACCGTCAGTTTTTGCCGAGCCCGAATGACAGGCAGACACCTCTGCGAGCAGCTTGAAAGAGGTGGTGCCTTTTTTATTGCATTTTATTCACTTATAAACCAACACTTACATTCTAGACAAAAATCCTTAAAGCTAGTTGAGAGGACCTTTTGTTTCTTTTTTTTGTGGCGCTATAGTCTGGGGTGGACCTAGGCCTCAATCAACATGCCTCTCCAGCCAGCACGATCTTTCGCCAGCTGCTTCCAGTTGCGCATTCTAAGTTGGTTGAGGTCCTTCTCCACCAGTGTGCGCCACTGTAGTCTAGGCTGTCTTCTGTTGCGTTGTCCCAATGGCTCTGATTCGAAAACTTTTCGGGCTGGAGCAGTGGTGTCCATACGCTCTACATGGCCTAGCCATCTTAAGCGTTTTATCCGTAGACGCTTGACCATGTCGCATGTCGTTGTACAGCCCATAGAATTAAATCTTCTCCTCCAGATGCCATCAACGCAAACAGGACCAAAATGTTCACGTAAAACCTTTCTCTCAAACAACCAAGAGCTTCCTCATCCGCTTTTAGTAATGTCCAGGTCTCCGCTGCTATATAAAGCGAGCTTTGTCTTTTTAAAGATGGCTTTATTACTCAATTGCTTCTTGAGCCTAAAGAAAAAACGTTCATTCACGTCAATGTCATCAGAGTAAGCTACCAATTGAAATGAGTTTTGGAAGACCATGCCTCTAGTGTTGACTTGTGAGTTACGATCAATCTTTTCAAAAATTATGTTTAAGAAGTCATATGACAGTGCGTCACCTTGTTTAAAACCTTTTTTGACATTGAAGGTCAAAAAAAAGGCTCTTGACGGAGCGGCGAGAGTTTTCCATCGTCATCCTACACAATCTGACGAGTTTGGTAGGAAGGCCAAAACGAAACATGGCACTTTGTAGCTCGTCTCTATGCACTCTGTCATATGCGGCCTTAAAATCGACGAATAGATGGTAAGTGTCGATTTGCACTTCTTGAGTCTGTTCCAGGATATGCGGTATTGTAAATATCTGGTCTATTTGAACTTCCCTGATCTGAAACCACAGTAATAGAGACCTCTCAGGCTATAGACAAACGGTTTAGGGCGCTCACACAATACGGCAGAGAGGATTTTGTATACGATGTTGAAGAGACTAATCCCTCGATAGTTGGCGCAGTCCAAGGGGTCTCTTTTCTTGTGAACCGGGCAAACGATGCTGAGATTCCACTCATCGGCCATGGTTTTCTCCGACCGTGTGTTACAGATGAGCTAGTGAATTCGCCCAACCAGGTCATCTCCAGCTGCTTTAAATAGTTCTGCGGGCAGTCTGTCAGCTCCAGCAGCTCCCGTCTAAGTCGGGGGCGGAATTCTTGTCTATCATCGCCCAAATCGAATAGAACATTGCTAACAACGGAACTGGGGACGTCATTGCCGTTAATGAACCTGCAGAAATGATCCTTCTAGATTCTCAGCACAGACCACAAGTTGTCTACTTTGATCCCGGTAGGATTTGGTCCGAACTTTGTATCCTCCGGATAGCTGTTTTACCTTTTGGTAAAACTTTTGGAATTCGTTCCTGCTATTCGAATTTCTCGACCGCGCGCTTGTCATGCTCTTTACTTTCCTTTTGAGCAGCCGGTGCTCTTTCCTTCTTCTCTGTACGTAGAGCTAGCGAACAGCTCTCGTTGTTTGATGCAGCGTTACCATATAAGTGTCTTGTTTGGCTGCATGCGTTTGCCTGCATTCGTCGTCAAACCATGGGTTCCTTCTGGGTGGTGACGTGAAACCCACAGCCTGCACGACAACACTTTCGCAAACAGCCTCAAGCTGTTGGACTTCGCTTCGGGCGATCTACTGATAAATCCACCGTCAACCAGATTGATCACGTTGCAGACACTTCTCCAGTGTTCTCGTTATCCGAATCTTCCGAGGTGCAAACATCGACTCGGATCATCACCCAGTTGTAGCCAATCTAAGAACCCGGATAACGAGAGAACAACGAAGTTAAGACAGGCCAAACCGGCTTGACGTCGGAAAGCTACAATCGCTACAATCGACCGAGTCTCCCTGAAACTCGCTCAGAGTTCGACGCTGACTGCACTGACCATAGAAGAAGATTGGAAACGTTGTCAAGAAGCTATGAAAGAAGTTGGCACTAATGGTAACAGACCTATCTTACCAAAATATATGAATGCTTTTGGAGGAAGAAACCATTATGGCGCACCCTTTCATGGTATTGTGTATTGGGATAGCAAGCCCCGAAATCAAATTGATATCGAAGTCCATTGCTCTTGCAGTATGTCTCCGAATCAGCTTCAGGATGAAGTTACCCACTCTGATCATTTTCGCCTTATTCTATAGGACTTCATTTAAGCAGAATTTTTTGTACTTGGATCAAGGAGTTCGGTAAGGTCGAAGACAGGCCCGAAGGCATGCCCTTTCGAACAACAGCATTCTTTCCATCAGGCTAGATCCCATATTGAACCATACGAGACAGCCAAAAGTAATCAGGCATAGTTTTACCATTAACTGTTGTAAAACAGTCTCTTTGCGTGAGTCAAGGTGCCTCGAGCCCTGGTCGGAACAGCATCTAGATGTTTATTTAAAAACAAATGCTGGTCTAACCAGATCCGAAGGTATATAACCAAGAAGTGGTGCCATGGAAAACGCGAGGTGTTTAGTCGGGAATTGAACCTGGACGCTCTTCCCTCACGTGTAAAAGGGACCTACAGTTTTTGCCGAGCCAAAACGGCGAAGTTTACGAAGTTTGAGAAGTTTTTTTTTTTAGACAGACACCCCTGTCAGCAGCTCGAAATATTTGGTGCTGTGAAAAATGGGAGGTGTTCAGTCGGGAATCGAACCTAGACCTTCGTGTTGTGCTCTTCCCTCACGAGTAACAGCTTTTGCCGAGCTAGAACGGCGAAGTTTGAAAAGTTTCTTCTTAGACAGACACCCCTGTCAGCAGCTCGAGATAGGTAGTGCTGTGAAAAATGCGAGGTGTTCAGTCGGGAATCGAACCTAGACCTTCGTGTTGAGTGTCGAACTTTACCCCCTATCCCACGATGGCCACAGTAACATTCTTCTTAGATAAATAATTTTTGAGCAAAAAAAATCCCTTAAAAGATCGAGCGACATGGTATGATCTGTAAGCTCCAGCAATTCAGATATGCCTCCTTTAGACTTATTTTCTGATGCCATCACTGCAAATTTATTGCTTCGTTTGTGACCTTAGAGAGATTTCGTAACTTTCAAGACAATTACAAATAGTTGCCATTGTCTGGAAAGCCAGAGCCTACGCAGCTGCATTCACACTTTCTAATTCATCCGTCTAATCGCCCCACTTTCTTTCGGGAAGAAAAACTGTAGTCAACAGATCACTAGGCTGATGAATATTTTATCATCCTCACCATCTCATTTTCATGAACGAAAAACAAACATTCTCGTGAAAAATGAATTTTAGTATTCACATCATTGAAAGTTTTTCTGTTCGAAAGAGATGAGAAAGTTTAGAGCTAGGCTGCTTGGGCTGGAGGCGCAACAAAGTTCAATTTCGATGCCGATAAAATTGCCAGCCGCTGCACACTGTTGTCACGTCTTTTACCTCCTCCACATCCAAACACTTGCACAAATGAGTGAAGAAAGTGAAAACATATTACTCTGAGAGGATAACGTGCGTAATAACCAAATCGATTTAGCCTCAGTGTCGCCACAAGTCGTTGGGTTATGGGAATACATGCTTTCAAACTTTTCGTTCCTGATAAAGACTTTTTAGTTTAAAGAGTACAGTGTGAAGGATGAGAAGCTCCTGGGCGATGAGGACAATGGAGACACCGAGGACTAGTAGACCCATGTGGACACAGAGGAAAACCACACCGCCTCTGCAATTCTGAAGATCTCGCTAATATTCCGAAAGCATTAGGGAGTAAAGAATGTTTTGCAGCTTTTGCTTATAGGGCATACTTAAGCCAAGCGAGTGTGGTCCTTTTAGTATGCAGCAAAAATAGTCAAAATATGGCTTGAAATGGTTTTGAAATGTTCGGAAAAATCGTTTGGTTTTAGATGCCTTTTGTGAGGAAGTTTTTGTAATATTCATCTGTTGAATTCTCAAGAAACGTTCTCAGTAATTTGTATACCCGAGTATATCGAAATTCCGTTAGTTGTCCTTATTGTATATTTCACACTAAAGGAATGCGCTCCTTTAAATTGTAGGAATTCGGTTCTAATTTCGTTATTTGCAATAAACATGGAACGGGGGTAGACCGGACATGAAATCTGTTGCAGACAATGTATTGAACATTGTGTCGCTATTGTTGTATACAAGGTTCTTCACAGAACGTGTAAGGTAGCTTTATTTTTCTCTGGTTTACTAGTAGATCTTTTTTCGCCCCTTCGAAGTGAGCAATCTCTCTGTGTTCGTCTTATAACTGTTATGCCATCAACTTCAGGTTACAGTTTAGGATGACTAAGTGCAGGGGCTTGAATGAGACATTCACACGTTTCAGGAATCTACATATAAGCTTCCTAAACATTAAAGGTCTCGGCGAGTTCTTTACCAACTGTGGTGGTGTTCGTCGGCAGAATTAAAAGTGCACTTGACAGGACAGAATACGCATTGGGTATTCTCATCGACATAGAGGGTGCTTTCGACAATGTGACCTTTGATGGCATGTGCAAAGCGGCCAGAGAACACGGCGTTAAAGAACCATAAGTGTTGTGGATAAAAGCAATGCCAATGAATAGAACTATAATCGCAGAGGCGGGTAGTGACCAGTTTGTAATGTCGGGGGTTAACAGGGGCTCTCCCAAAGATGGCTTCCTGTCACCTCTCCTATGGTGCATGCTGGTCGATTCCTTGCTTTCTGTCTTTAATAAATCTAACACCTGCGCCCAGGCTTTTGCGCAGGAGGTGGCCGTACTCGTTACCGGGCCATGTCTTGCGGCCGTTTGTGCATGCGGGCAGGCGGCCCTTGACATGATCGATAACTGGTGTACTAGGAATGGGCTTTCAGTCTTCTTCTTCTTGTTGTGGCCCTACAGTCCGGGGTGGACCTGGGCCTCAACCAACATGCCTCTCCAGCCAGCGCGATCTTTTGCCAGCTGTCTCCTGTTGCGCACTCCAAGTTGGTTGAGGTTCTTCTCCACTTGTGTGCGTCACTTTAGTCTAGGTCGTCCTCTGTTGAGTTGTCCCAATGGCACGGATTCAAAGACTTTTCGGCCCGGAGCAGTGGTGTCCATACGCTCTACATGGCCTAGCCATCTTGAGCGTTGTATCCGTAGACGCTTAACCAGGCGCATGTCGCTGTACAGCCCATATAGTTTATCATTAAATCTTCTCCTCCAGATGCCATCAACGCAAACAGGACCAAAAATCGTACGCAAAACTTTTCTCTCAAAAAGACTAAGGGCTTTCTCATCCGCCTTTGCTAACGTCCAAGATTCGTCGCCATAAAGTAGGACGGGGATGATCAAGCTGTTATATAAAGCGAGCTTAGTCCTTCGACAGAGGGCTGTATTACTCAATTGCTTCTTGAGCTCAAAGAAACAGCGATTGGCAAGAGTGATTCTGCGTTTGATTTCGGTACTGATGTTGTTGTCCCTGTTTACCGCGGAGCCGAGGTAGATGAAGTCCTTAACTACCTCGAAGTTTCTGCTGCCTAGTGTGACGCTCCGTCCGAGACGTCGATGTTGTGTGTCCTTTCTCGATGACAGCATGTACTTCGTTTTGCCCTCATTTACCGCCAGACCCATTTAAGCCGCTTCCGCTTCAATACCAGCAAAAGCTTCATTTACAGCTCGCTGTGTTCGTTCAATCACGTCAATGTCGTCAGCGTAAGCTAGCAATTCAACTGACTTCTGGAAGATCGTGTTGCCTTATGAGTTTCACACGATCTTCTCGTGTTTTCAGTCAGTCCTCTTAAAATTGAGGTTCTTCTTTTCATGAGAGGAAGAATCAGACTGGTCTACCTCAAATAGTACGAGTACTAAAAAGTGTCACTATTTTACTCTCCAATGAAGCCAAATATCTAAGTGGTATCCTGGTTAAAAAAATCATCTTAAGAAAAAACGCATTGAGACAAAGACCTCCAAAGTACTGTCACTCTTTTGGCAGTGTAAGTTAGTTTTTGGCTGGGGTCTATCACCAAACAGATCAGTACTCTTCTCTCATAAGCATCCTTAGTTTGGTGGAACAAGGTTTCTCGTGACTGCTTTCACCAAGTTTCAAAGAACAGTTTGTCTCGGCTGCATATGAGCCTTCCCCAGCACGCCTGGCTCTGCTCTTGATGCCCTGATCAATCTCCCTCCCCTTGGCCACCACATCATGGGATGTACATTCAAGGCAATATCACGATTAAAAAGGAATGGTCTTTGGTTCGACACGCCCTGGAGCTTTGATGACCTCGCACACCGCATCTCCTATGACACTGGCTTCATGAACATTTCGTCTGATGCGTGGTCACCAATGATACAGTAACGTCGCTTATACAAAGTCAACTTTCCTGTCCTGGACAGGTTCTAGCCAAAAACAGAATCGGGAAAGGAATGTAGTCGGATTTTCACGGACGGCTCCAAGACGACGGAGGGTTCTGGTGCTAGAGCCTTCGTAAAAGACGACAACATTAGACCTCCGACCTCCTTTTTAATTGTTGGTGCGACAGTCCACAGGGGGATCAGGGCCTAGCTTGCTCATCAACTGCTCGTGTTGTGCGCGCTACTGTTCTATCACGAGAAGAAGGGACCTACAGTTTTCCCGATTCCGAACTGCAAGATTTGAGAAGCTTTCTTAGACAGTTATTAGTAGAAAGAGGTGGCGCCGTGAAAAATTCCAGGTGTTCAGCCGGGTATCGAACCTAAACCCTTCGGCGTGTGAGCGTCGCACTCTAACCACTACGTCACAGCGGCCACTTCACACCTTCTTACGATAAGGTAATTTTGCGTCGATCTACCAGGCGGAAGCTTTCGCGATCCTTATGGTCACCAACTATATTGTGAAGAATAGATGGAAGGGACGCAGCATCTTTGCATCAGTATCTTGCAACGACAGTTAAGGTGCGCCCAAGGCCTTACTCAACCCTTTAACCACTTCCAAGATCGTTCAAGAATGGATGTCTTCCGTTAATTTGGTCGGCAGGCTGAATTCGCTAAGACTTGTCCCAGGACATCACGGGATCATGGGAATTGAGATTGCCGATGAACTAGCTAGGCAAGGTTCAAAAGAGGCATTCGTAGGGCGCGAACCCACCTTGGGACTACTTACATCCTTGGTCAGGGCTTCCGTCGACGACTGGGTCTGCCAACAGCACAACCACAGGTGGCGTGACGCTACAGGATGCAGGATGACTAAGTGTATGCTCTCCCGAAAGTTAGCAAGAAATCCGCGTCTTTTCTGCTATTTTTAAACAGAAACGAGTGTAGACGAATTGTCGGCGTACTAACACAGGTTAGACTTTACCTTCGCTAAGCACCTTAGTTAGCTTGAGCGCAGTGACGTCACTCTTTGCGACGCCTGTGGAGAACGTGAAGACACTTCAGAGCACTTTCTCTGTCAGTGTCCCGACTTCGCTCGTTTCACGTGGCGGCTATTTGGCGCTGATGTGGTGGGAACCGAAAACCGGTATGAAATGCAACGCTAATTATCTTTCTTCGGAAAACTAAGAAATTACATTAAATGAAGGTTGCTGCGTGGTAGTAAATCGGACCAATATTTGTGTCTGAGTGCTCCAGTACAGAATATCCCAACCTCAAAAAAAAAAAAAAAAACTTAATTGTGGTGGTGGTGTACAATTTCTTCATTTTATCAAACTCGGTTTGATGGAAGAAATGCCAATAAATCAAGTATTTCGAATCTACAAATGTGTTCTGGTTACCGATTTGTAATTCGTGGGTCTTTTCCAAGTTCTTTCGCAATGTAAAATGTTCATCAATCTGAACCTCATAGGCATTTTTTAGGACTTATATATTATTACTTATTTATTTATTCATGGATAAATTGTTTATATTTTCATTCATTTATGCATGTATTTGTTTATTTTTTTTATTGATGTGTATCTTACTTATATTATTAGTCATAGTCATAATAAATGAGTTAACGAATCCCTTAAGGGGATTTATAAAAAAAGCGGATGGAGAGGCAAAGCCTCTCCCCAACGATCCGACTTATACCTTTTTAAAGAAAACAATTTTTAGCTTGACAACTTTATTTGTTCGCGGTTACTCCCAGAATGGACTTAAAGTAAAATTACACCTATGCCCACATTCGCTGGGCAGCCTGCGCGTGCAACATCAAGTGTGTCAGCATTCTGGTGCCTGGGAACGTCTCTATGCTGGATCATGTTGATTCGCGCATGAAAGGTGTCGTATTGCACACACGCGCATTTGGGCAGTTCAAGGGGACAGCTCCCCTTTCCGCTGGCTGGGAAATGCATCGTGTTAACTAAATGTAATAAAATAATAACATATTTATGTATTTGTTTATTTATTTAATTTCTTGTGTACAGTGGTGGAAAACTAATCTAATTATTTTACATACAATCTTTCTGTGGCGAAAGTACATTACCGTATTTCGAATACAGAAACTTTTTTATAAAACGTCAACGATAAAAAAATATTCATAACTAACTAAACAGAGAGAAAGAGAGAGAGAGAGAGAGAGGGAGAGAGAGAGAGAGAGATGTTTTGTCATAAACAGTGTTATACAAAAAACAGGGAAGTGTACTACACTTCATTTTTCAGTGGAAGTATTATACAATAAGAAACATAAATTAAAATAATTAAAAAATTAAAGTAAACTAGTAAAAAGGAAAGTTGTATACTGTAACCTTTCGTTAAATCAATATAAGCTAGCACTTCTGTAGGGAACCTCTTGTTAGCAACAACAGCTGAGCAGCGTCTCGACAAACTAGCTTCTGACATCGTTTCACTGGAACACTTCTTGTATTTGTTTACTATTTTATTTATTTATTTATTAAATTATGTATTTACTGGCTTGCTTGTTAAATTAGTTTTTTTATTTAATTCTTAAGTTATGTATTATTTATTTAAGTAGCTATACATCTTTGTGTAACATTACATTTAAAAATTATTTTAGAGAATAAGGCAACAATATTGATCTTTACAACTATGATACAATTTCACACAATAAGCATTAAGTTTTATTTGTATAGGTAAACATTTCATTTAAGGAAAAACTACTAACAAAAACCGTTTCCCGTTGGTATTTCAAGATTTACCTGACGACGTAGTTAATTGAGTTCGTTATCAAAAAGAGAATAGTTTACATAGAAAGATATTTTCGATTTATTTACTAGAAAATAGATTTGGTTGACATTGGTTTCTTCGTGGAGTATATGTTGGAAAAGTGCCAAGGTAGATTAAGCATCATTTTCAAAAGCTTGTTTTGCCATCTTTGAAGGTTTAACTTGTGTAGTAGAATGATTTCAGAGAAGAAGGGAAATGAGAATCGAAGAGAGAATAGGAGTATAGATCATGACAGAAGAGAGGACAGCCGGTTAGGTCAGGGAATATTATAGTAAGAGACACAGTCGATAGAGGAGCCTTGAATTATTCGGATCAACAATAAAGTGTACAAAGAAAAAGTAAAAATTCGTGTTTCCTTTTTATATAATGACCCCTTAAACTTGTGCGTTTTCGCGCAGTCGCCCTAACAGGTATACCAGTATGAGCGTTTTTTTGAAAATAAAACAGTAATTATTAATGGGAAAGTAAAAGCATTTTATTCAAGGTGTTGGCCATTTTGTTCTACACATTCTGACCACCTTTCTGGCAATTTGTGAATACCACGCCAATAAAAGTGTACGTCTTTTAAAGCAAACCAATCAGACACCCAATTTTCGACCTCCTCGTAGGAATCAAAGTGCTGCTCAGCCAATGCGTGTCCCATCGATGAAAACAAATGGTAGTCGGAACAAGCCAAGTCTGGTGAATACGGCGGGTGGGGTAGCTGCTCTCAGCCAAGTGTTTTGATTGTATCCTGAACCGGTTTTGCTTTGTGTGAAGGTGCATTGTTATGGAGCAAATTACCTTGCCGTGTCTTCTGGCCCATTCTGTTCGTTTCTCGATCAATGCATGGTTCAGATTGAACATTTGTTGTCGGTAGCGATCAGTATAAACGGTTTCACCAGGTTTTAGGAGCTCGTGGTACAGCACACCTTTCTGGTCCCACCAAACACACAGCATTGTCTTCTTGCCGAATCGATCTGGTTTTGCAGTCGATGTTGATGGTTGTCCTAGATTAACCCATGATTTTTTTCCGTTTAGGATTCTTAAAATAAATCCATTTTTATCGCCAGTAACAATCCGATGCAAAACCGATTTTCTTTCGTGTCTTTGAAGCAACATTTCACAAGTGTTTTTTCGATTTTCCATCTGTCTTTCATTTAATTCATGTGGCACCCATTTTCCACACTTTTGCATCTTTTCCATAGCTTTTAAATGGTCAGAAACTGTTTGTTGTGCAACATTAATTATTGCTGCCATTTGCTTTTGACTCAAAGTGTCATCTCCATCCAATATCGTTTGCAATTCGGCGTCTTCAAACTTTTTTGGTGGTCTTCCACGTTCTTCATTTCTCACATCAAAATCATTATTTCTGAACTGTTGAAACCATCTTTTGCATGTTGCTTCTGATAGAACATGATCACTATATGCCTCGACAACCATTTGATGCTACTCTGCAGCACTTTTTTTCAAATGAAAACAAAAAATGAATGCTTTCAGCAAATCATCACTTTCTGGTACAAAATTCGACATTTTTAACACGATGAGAAAATATGATGTTGTCTGTTCAATGACTTGATGTATACTAAATATTTTTCACAGATGTCATAGCAAACAAAAAAAAAAAAAAAAAAAAACAAAAATAAGGGCTCGTTCATAACAAATGTTCCCTATCGAGACATTTGTATCTTGACGCTCACTTCATAACGATATACCTAGTAGACTGGTGCACCATACAATAAAATGGGCTGGAAAATGGGTTTGTGTACTATCAACTTGTTCTCAATACTTAGCTTAGAGTTCCGACAAATGAGTGTATACAGAACTATTTTTAGTTTGTTTACTTTGTCAATGGTGGTAGAAATGTGAGCCTGAAAAGTGAGTTTTTGGTCCAGTGTCACACCGAGATATATGCACTTATCTGACCAGTCAATGTCTATATAACATGAGGTTATTACGTACGTCACACTCTTTTCTACGCCTTGAGAACCAGATAGCTTGTCTTTTGAGGACTAGGCTTTATCTTCCATTTTAAGCAGTATTTCTCAAATGAAGTGAGAGCGGTTTGAAGTCGATTGAAGATATCTAGGAATAATGTACCAGAAGCAAACAAGGCAGTGTCGGCTGCAAACATTGCAATGTTGCTAAATGAAGATAAGTCCGATACATAAATATTGTTTTTATAATTGTTCAAATATCAATAGTACACCTATCCCCCGATTTACACGGTACTTGTTTTACACGTTTTCGCTTTTACACGGTTTTCCAAATAAGTTTTTTTTGTTTTTATCGCACTCTACTAAATGCTCGCAGAGTTAATAGCTGATAAAGAACTAAGTGAGGATGATTTAGTTAACTTAGCTTGCGAAAGTGAGTCTGACAAATCTGATGAAGAGGAATTAGTACCAGTAACATTCACTGCTTTTTTTTATAATTGACGAGTGCAAAAGGGGTTGCGAGTATTCTTAAGTGACCGGATGAAGTCACAGCACGGGCCGAAGTTATGGTAGAAGAGAGGGAGAGGAGGCACCGATGCACATTGGTTTTAAATGCCTGTGGATTGTAATGAGGAGGAAAAATCGAGCTGGGTCCGTACTTCTTTTAAAATGATTCTGACCAAATGTCTACAGTCAATGGCGAATGACAGTTCTTTTAGTTCATCAATTGAACAAGCATGATGTGGAGGAGCTGTGGTTTAACAAGAAGGTGCAATATGTCACACAGCTCGTTCCAATATTTATGTACTGAAGAAAACGTTGAAAACCACAAAGTTTCACGTTATGGACCCATAAAGTGCATTGGGGCAGCCGTGGCGTAGTGGGTGCGAAACCGCCGTGGCGAGGTGAGTGCGACAATCACACGTCGAAGGTCCAGGTTCGATTCCCAGCTGAACACCTCGAATTTTTCACAGCACCACCTCTTTCGAGCTGCTGACAACACTCAAAGAGTGATAACTCTCTAGGGGAAGGCTTCTCACACTTCGCCGTTTGGCAAGTCGGCAAAGAACTGGAGGTCTCTTCTACTCGTGACAGTGTACTGTAGCGCGCACAACAGGTGTAGTTGATGAGCAAACTAGCGCCGTTACTTATTATTATTATTAATGTGCACTGAAGAAAGATGGTACGATTTAACGTCGCTTAACTACTGTCAGTGAAGATATGTGACCGACTCTACGTCGACTTGTCTGAAGAATAAATGATCACGCAATTGCAGATATACGACCACAAATGTTGGAAGACTTTATCGGACCTCTAAATTAGATTGAAAACTAGCCGTGACATTAATACAACAGAAACTATATTAAATGTTAATACCAGAATTTTAAACCTCTTAAAACAAACATTACACACTCAATTCTCTTTTTATGCGGTAGATACGTTCCAAAACTAACCGCACAAAAAAAATCGCATAAAAAAATACACTAATGTAGTATAAAAGAAGGAATGTGTTCCATTATTTTCAAAAATGCATAAAACCAAAAAATCATATAAAAAAAAGACATTAATTACATTATATAATTAGGGTTAATAATAATAATTGTTGGCGCTACAGTCCAAAGGGAGACCAGGGCCTAGCTTGCTCATCAACTACTCGTGTCGTGCGCGCTACTGTTCTCTCACGAGTAGAAGGGACCTACAGTTTTTTGCCGACTCCGAACGGCGAAATTTGAGAAGCTTTCTTAGACAGTTATTACTCTTTGAGTGTTGTCAGCAGCTCGAAAGAGGTGGTGCCGTGAAATATTAGAAAAATTGGTGTTGAACTGGGAGTCGAACTTAGACCCTTCGGCGTGTGAGTGTCGCACTCTACCCACTACGCCACGGCGACCACATAATTAGGGTTACGTTCCAAAATTTTTTAGAAGTTCATAGGACCAAAAAATCGCAAAGAAAAGTCAATATCAACTAATAAAAAATGAGGATACCTGAGAATTTTTGAGCAGAGTATAAAGTTTTGGTAAATTCAAATCAAATACATAACAATACTTTATTTTTAATTTTATTAATAATAATAATATTTATTTCACATTACTTTAATTAGTAGTTTTATACAAATTTTATATTTAGTCATTTTCTTCACTTTCTGATAACACCCGTAACTTTTTGTGAACTGGCGCGAAATCATTATCATGTGACGTTGTGAAAAGCATTTCTTTTTAGAAAACGAGTCAGCCATCCTGTGCTCGCTGACTCGTAAAAGCAAAGAGTTTTTTTTTTATTAAATTACCATCTAAAGGAATCCTTTTTTTTGTAAGTTCTTCAATCCAAACCACCAGCGCTTTTTCAGTTTTTTCAATTAAAACACTTCTTGAATATGAAGAAAATTTGGAACTTAATTTAGTACCGGACATTACAGACTGCCTTATTGAAACTTCATTCTTTTTAATGGCTCCTATTGTCGATTCACCGTAGCCAAAACGCCTCCCAACATCAGTAAATCTTTCTCCTTTTACTAAGCAATCTAATATTGCAATTTTTATTCCTAAGGAGATTGCTTTTCGTTGCTGCTTCTTTTTTTCCATCTTCAAACAAATTTTTATTTTAAACTTTAAAAAATTAAAGTTCTTAATCAACCAAACGCGTCTTTACTCAACGAAAGCATTAGCTCAAGTGATAATTCATTCTTACACAATTAGAATTGAGCATATGTAACTATTGTTTGCTTGCTCTGTATAGAAGAAATATTTAAAAAGGGGAATCCCACACAAAATACTATAGAAAAACAACGCATAACTTCAAAATCTTGTACAAAAAAATCAGAATTAGATTCTCAGGAAAAATCGCATAACTTCAAAACCGCATAAAAAAGATTCGCATAAAAAAGAGAATTGAGTGTATATACATCTAAAAACAATACATATTCCTCTGTAGAATCGTTGGGACAAATCAAGCTGAAGTTCTTTAACTAAGCCGTGATGTGTCTCGTGTTTGCATACAGTCTTTCAGCTTAACAGATTGTTCTACCTCAAACCTCGAAAACATTTCACATCTGAACAAGCGTCGCCTTTCTCCTTTGTAACGATGGACATGTGGCACAAGTCGCTTTCTCATCTTTCTTTTGCCCGACGTATTCCATCGCACTTCTTGTACAATAGAAATGTAGCCGCCAGTTCATTGACTACACCTGATCTATTGAGGGACTCCACATTGAATACCCAAAACCTAAAAATCGTTGTTCATTTGTCATTTGACTACATTCACTTGACATTTTTGAGTTTCTTCTCAAATTACATTTAAACTTATGCTTCTACACACTCACTCACACAAATTATTGTAAAATATATTTCGCATTTATATCAACAGACAAACGGTCTCGTCTTCTAGAAAATAAATTTTCTTATTTATCCTCAATTCTGGGCGCTACACCCCATCCCAAGTAGAAATTCTATTCAGAAAAAGATGAGAGCTCTCATTTCTACTTGATGTCTTACCACCCGCAGGCGGTACTCGAAGATATTTTCTTTTTCTTTTTGATTAAAGTTTTGTGGCCAAGTAATGTGCAATTGTGGTGTTCGTTCGCGATAGATGATACTGTTCTCCTCTCCGTTCAGCGTATCGTACGTACATACATATATATTTGTGAGAGAATTCATCTCTGAAACACAGCCCACGCCCACCACGCCCGCCACGCCCACCACTCCCATTCCGTTTCTTTCATTCATATTTTTGAACTTTCAATTTCGTATGGATAACAAAATCATGTGAACCCATGTCTGGATAAGAGAAAAGGCCGCGAGTTGAATTTTAATCAGCACATTATCGTGAAGTAAGAGATCTGTGTTGCGAAATGATTTGTATGGCTTCAAGGACGGGTCACATATCATATGAAATCGATGATTCCCAGCTTCAAACTAGGCACGGAATGCGACTGTTAAAAAGTTCTAAAGTATATGAAATATAATTTTATTTGCACTCGGTGTTAACCAGAGTCTCTGGAGAGCACTCGAAAGAACAAAGGAAAGCCATGCCCAGGCACAAAACCCATGCCCTTCGTTGTTATTTATAGCCCATCGATGAACGTTTCTTCAGCAGGAACATGTTTTTCAGGAACATCCACACATAAGTTTGTACTTCCTGTTGTCATTTTGGGTTTCACAGTTTGACACCCAGAGTTGTGTGCTTGTCGAAGGCCCTAAAAACTTTGCCAAAGTTTTCGATACTTAATCATCCAGGACATGTGAAATTAATAAAGTTTTTTGATTTGTATTCGTGGATGAAGTTTTGCTTAAAGAACTGTGCAATAAAGTGGACTTTGTGTTCGACTTACGTCTGCGATTGTTCGCCTTAAAAGTGAGTCGTTAAAAAACAAAATTGTCGTGTCTTTTTCAAAATCTGGAGTAGTTCTTTGTCAGTGTTCATCGATGGAATGACTACAGATTTTGCAATTGAAGAGCTCGCATAAATAATGAACCACTTGTGGATGAGGAAATTGGATGTGAGCATGGACTCTCTGGGGACAAATTTGAGACGGAAGATGAAGGACGTGTCCTTGTTTGAGTGGTTCTTACGTCTAATAACCTTCATTATTAGGTGAAATTGAAACTGATTAGTTGGCTCGAAGATGCCAGTATTATTTTTAATAAATGATAGTCTTCTTGAGTGCGACGCTTAGACGCCGAAGGGTCTAGGTTCGATTCCCGTCTGAACAGCTGGAATTTTTCACGGCACCACCTCTTTCGAGTTGCTGACAACAATCAAGGAGTAATTACTGTCTAAGAAAAACCTTCTCAAACTTCGCCTTTCGGAGTTGGCAAAAAACTGAAGGTCCCTTCTACTCCTGAGACAACTGTAGCGCGCACGAAACGAGTAGCTGATGACCAAGCTAGGTCCTGGTCCCCCTTTGGACTGTAGCGCCAACAATTATTATTATACTCTTTTTCTTCTTGTTGCGCTACAGTTCGGGGTGGACATGGCCCTAAACCAAAGTGCACGATATTTCGCCAGCTGCCTCCAGTTGTGCACTACAAGTTGGTTGACGTCCTTCTCCACTTGCGTGCGCCATCTTAGCCTAGGCCGTCCTCTACTTCGTTGTCTCAATGGTTAAAATTCGAAAACTTTTCGAGCCGGAACAGTACTGTCCATACGCTCTACATAGCCTCGCCATCTTAAGTGTTGTATCCGCAGACTCTTGACCAGGTGCATGTCGCTGTACAACCCATAGAGTTCGTCGTTAAATCTTCTCCTCCAGATGACATCAATGCAAACAGGAGCAACAATCGTATGTAAATCTTTTCTTTCGAAAAGACTTAGAGCTTCCACATCTGCCTTTCATAGCGTCCAGGCTTCCGCACCATGAAGTAGGACCGGAATGATCAAGCTGTTGTATATAGCTTGCTTTGTTTCTTCTCAAGATGGCTTTATTACTCAATTGCCTCTTGAACCCACAGAAACAGCGATTGGCGAGAGTTATTCTGTGCTTGATTTCGGTGCTGATGTTGTTGTCCCTGTTTATCTTGGAGCCGAGGTAGAAGAAGTCCTTGACAACCTCGAAGTTTCTTCTGACTAGTGTGACGCTCTGTCCGATACGTCGATGTTGTGTGTCCTTCCTTCATGACAGCATGTACTTAGTTTTGCCCTCATTTACAGCCAGACTCATTTTAGCTGCTTCCGCTTCAATGCCAGCAAATGCCTCATTGACGGCTCGCTGTGTTCGTCCAATCACGTCACGTCAGCGTAAGCAAACAATTGAACTTCCTTTTGGAAGATTGTCTCTCTGGTATTGACTTGTGATTTACGCACGAGCTTTTCAAGAACGATCTTACGGAAGTCACATGACAGTGCGTCGCTTTGTCTAAAACTTTTTTTGATATTAAAGGTCGCGTTGAGTGCGTTACCGACCTTAACGGAGCAGCGAGAGTTCTCCATCCTCATCCTACAGACGAGTTTGGTAGGAATACCAAAACTAGACATGCCACCGTATAGCTCGTCTCTATGCACTCTGTCATATGGGTTCTTAAAATCGACGAATAGGCGGTGAGTGTCGATTTGTACTTCTCGGGTATTTTCCAGGATCTGCCGTAAAGTGAAGATGTGGTCTATCTTGAACTTCTCCGGCCTGAAATTTCACAGACAGGGAACTACCAGGTATACCGGTATGAAACGTGAATTTTTTTTTTAAATAAAACACTAATTATTAACGGGAAAGTAAAAACATTTTATTTAAAGTATTAGCCATTGTTATCTACAAATTTTGACCACCTTTCTGGCAATTTGTGAATACCACACCAATAAAATTGTTCGTCTTTTAAAACCAACCAATTAGACACCCAATTTTCGACCTCCTCGTAGGAATCAAAGTGCTGCTCAGCCAATGCGTGTCCCATCGATGAAAACAAATGCTAGTCGGAATGAGCCAAGTCTGGTGAACACGGCGGGTGGGGTAGCTGCTCCCAGCCAAGTGTTTTGATTGTGTCCTGAACAGGTTTTGCTTTGTGTGAAAGTGCATTGTCGTGGAGCAAAATTACCTTGCCGTGTCTTCTGGCCCATTCTGGTCGTTTCTCGATCAATGCGTGGTTCAAATTGATCATTTGTTGTCGGTAGCGATCAGTATTAACGGTTTCACCAGGTTTTAAGAGCTCGTGGTACGGCATACCTTTCTGGTCCCACCAAACACACAGCATTGTCTTCTTGCCGAATCGATCTGGTTTTGCAGTCGATGTTAATGGTTGTCCCAGATTAACCCATGATTTTTTCCGTTTAGGATTCTTAAAATAAATCAATTTTTCATCGCCAGTAACAATCCGATGCGAACCAATTTTCTTTCGTGTCTTTGAAGCGAAATTTCAAAAGTGTTTTTTCGGTTTTCCCTCTGTCATTCATTCAATTCATGTGACACCCATTTTCCACACTTTTCGATCTTTCCCATAGCTTTTAAACGATCAGTAATTGTTTGTTGTGCAACATTTACCATTGCTGCCTTTTGCTTTTGACTCAAAGTGTCATCTCTGGTCAATTCGGCGTCTTCAAACTTTTTTGGTGGTCTTCCACGTTCTTCATTTCTCACATCAAAATAATTATTTCTGAACCGTTGAAACCATCTTTTGCATGTTGCTTCTGATAGAGCATGATCACCATATGCCTCGACAAGCATTCGATGCGACTCTGCAGCACTTTTCTTCAAATGAAAACAACTAATTAATGCTTTCCGCAAATCATCACTTTCTGGTACAAAATTCGACATTTTTAACAACATTTTTAATCAATGACTTGATGTATACTAAATATTTTTCACAGACGTCTTAGCAAACAAACAAAAAAAAAATATGGGCTCGTTCACAACAAATGTTCCCTATCGAGACATTTGTATCTTGACGCTCACTTCATACGGGTATACCTGGTATCAGGTTATGGACAAAAGGTTTCAGACGCTCACACAATACGGCAGAGAGGATCTTGTATGCGATGTAAAAACGCCTGATCCCTCGATAATTGGCGCAGTCAAAGAGATCTCCTTCCTTTTGGGCCAGAAAACACATAGCCTGTTTAAATGACCAGATTATTTTACCATTGGGGTTTTATTCTGATTTGGCTCATTTTTTTTTTGGAAATAAATATTCATGAATATTCCATCATCCCATAAATCATGCTATTGTAGGTCTTGTGCCCACATTGATGTAAGGAGTAAAGTGAGAAATACCATACACACCAAAGATCCCAGATTTGATTCCTGGACTAAACATCTTGGATTCTTTCAAAACACCCTCTCCTTCGAGTTGCTGAAAACATTCAAAATTTACTGTTTGTCAAAAAATATGACTTTCTCTTAGAAAAGCAACACATACCGCTCACAGAGCCAATACGGCGTAGATGTGAATTAAAACTTTAAACAACCTGCGACATTGGAAATTGGTGGCTAAGGATCCTGTCAGTTTAAGGCCTGAGTTTCCCCGCATTGTACCGCATACACAATCAAAATTATTGTCGTTTTCCGCAAACACAGCATCTTTTCCTAACACCACAATAGAAACGAACGATTTTTCCAAGACTTAAATCATAGCAGAAATGCCGTGAAATTAATTCCTCTACGTCGTGTTCTCTGGCCGCGTTACACTTGCTATCAAAAGTCGCGTTGTCAAAAGATCTTTCTACATTGATTAATACACCCATATACCCGTATTCTGTGGCCGCCGTGGCGTAGTGGGTACAGTGCGACGCTCACACGCCGAAGAGTCTAGGTTCGATTCCCGGCTGAACACCTCGACTTTTTCACGGCATCACCTCTTTCGAGCTGCTGACAACACTCAAAGAGTAATAACTGTCAGACTTCGCCGTTCGGAGACGGCAAAAAACAAAAAACAAACTCGTGAGAGAACAGTAGCGCACACAACACTATTAGTTGATGAGCAAGTTAGGGCCTGGTCCGCCTGTGGACTGTCGGACCAACAATTATTATAATACCCGTATTCTTTCAAGTGCACATTCAATTATTCTGACTTTTAAAGGGCATTTTCGCTAGATTCTCCGCGAGGCATAATACGTTGCATTCGAGAAAGGGTGCGAATTCGCAAAGCAGTTTTGCGTACATGTTGGCTGACAGGCTTCTTCCAGCTTTTCGTCACGAAAGAAGTTAGTAAGTTGGTTTAAAGTACTTTGTGAGAGAGGAGACTCGCTGACTAATTTTTGGTATGAAGGCTACCTTAACTATGCGCTAGAGGTTTGGAATGGAGGCCAGGGCAAGACTGATAGTAAAAACTATTTCCAGTGCCAACAGTAATGCTCTTCTGCAGCAGAGCTGCTTACGTTGCAGGAAACTTTATTCCACCAAGAGACGGAGGACCAGAAAGCTAAACTTCACTAAAAGACGCGACGGTTTATTCGAATTCTCTTTTTTTAACACAAGCGATGACTACGCCCAACCCCGGAGTGTGATATTTATCAACCCGTCCCCAGTTGTAAGAATAGGTCCTGGTTTCGAGCCGGTTTTGATCTAGTCTTCTGAAAAGTGAGTCTCGAGCATGAAGCCGAGAGTGACGGCTTTTGACTGAGTGTAGGTACCGGCGGGTTCTCTGAGCATATCTAGTCTGACAGCTTAGCTTTTTTTGAGAACTGTCATCAATCTGCTGGTTTCACCGAATATTTTGATCTTTCCACGAATTCTCTGCGGTTCCGCTTTTCACAAAAGAAACAGGGATACTACAGGAAGTGTTGATTAACCTTTAGTTTGAACTTAACTAAAGAAAATCTTAAAACAAAATATTGCCTCAATTTAAAGTGATTCCTGAAAAATTCCACTGTACATCAAAAGATAAAAACAAAAACTGCCAATTAACCCTCAATGCTTCTTCGCAATTTAATCAAATTCATTTCGAACCCATTTCAGTGTGACACTATTCGATTATAGAATTTATAAATATAACCCCGACCATAGACGTCTGTATTTGCAAGCAAAAAACCTCGCCAATCACACCCAATTGAACGCATTAATGCACAATACATGTCCCGGCACACATCTATGCACAAACAACTATTTTCACGTTTCGACCCCTTGGCGCACAGCCCCTTTTGTTTATGTTCGCAAAACAGAACAATCTATTAATTGATTGATTGATTGAATAATTGATTGATTCCAAAATGCGGACTGGTGTGTGTTTTGCTCTATATAGAGCATACTATATGCATGGAGAGAGGACATATCCTACACTCGTGCACTGAAACCCACTAGTCACACTGGTGGCTTAATGAAGCGTTAAATTTCAACAAGAAGTGTGAATACCTCTCTTTTCACAGGTCACTGGCGTGTTCACGTGTGGATGAGTCACCGCCTTAGCTGAACAGCACGAGATAAATCCTTGCATCCTTCTTCAGTACCGAAGAAATGTGCTTAATGAAAAATGTTTTTTTCTCAAACTGAACGTTTCTAGAAATTTTCCCAATACCTGGACATTTTTATGAGTCTGCTCGTTGAAAATTTTGAATCTGACCAAAAAGAAACAAATTAGAATAAAAAAGGACAATTTTCCGTGGTGTTCTGTTTACAGCTACGCGGCTGCATAAGCTTTTTGAACAGTTTTGGCACTTCTTTTCACCCGGCGATCTGTCAACGAGATCGACTACACGCTTATTGCTGCAAGACATACGTACGTGGGTGTTTAAATATTCACAGGGGCAAACATCGACTCTGTATGGATTATAGAATGCCAGTCAATGACAAAGCACGTCTTGGATTGCTTGAGGTTATATGGACTGAATCAGCGGAAGACGGAGGAAACTAAATACTACGTCGATTGTGGAAGCATGCCGCTTTTGGCGTTATGATGTAGCCGAAAACGCTTTAGGTTATCAACCACTCCCGACAAAAAACCCGTGGTATGATGGCGAGTGTAAGTGTGCAATCGACGAGGCAAACCGAAAACTTCTAAAAATTTGTTATATCAGCTCTGAAAAAATGAGTTGAGGACAATAGTATAATACCGGACAACCAGTTCGGCTTCAGAGCGGGGCATGGTACCATACATGCCGCGTCAAAATTGGTTTCCGACATACAATGTAACAAATCCAAGAGCCAATGTTCGGGTGCATGTCTGATCGACTTGGAAAAGGCGTTCGACACCGTTAAGTTAGAAGGGCTTTTTCTAAAGCTGGTCAGACATGGCATAAGTAAATCATTGCTATACATGATCTATGACATGATAACAGGTAGGAAGTTCGTTGTGAAAAATGGCAACGTGACGTCTACCATGGTTTTCGACATTAAAAACGTTCTGCAATAGGGAGCAGTTGGTTCGCCAAACTTGTTCACTATATTTACTACCGATCCTTTGTACTCCATGCCGCACATAATAGCGTTCGCCGATGATTTGGTAACGTGCAGATTAGCGCCAAGGGTCGAAGTTATTAACAACCTGCTGCAACATGACTTCGAAAAGATTCAGCATTATCAGATTTTGTGATAGCTGGAAATTAGAAATTAATTTCAATAAATGCGAGACTATCCTTTTCAGGACCCCGCTGTCCAGGGCCTCAAGGGACACAAAGTTAAACTGGCGTAAGTTCCGCATTGTTGACCCATGGGGAGAACCGTTAGCTGTGAAAGGCTTGGTGAGCTACTTAGGCGTTTGATTGGACTAGTATCTACACATCTACACATTGACAAACATGTAGATGCTGCTCTGACGAAAGCCAAGAAAGTCTTTGCTGTGACAAGAAGGCTGTTTGATTGGATTGATAATTTCATAATAAAATTGATTCGACGGCACGTTGCACGGTCGTAGACTTCAACCAACAGCCTGATCTTAGGGGGTTACTACCCCAACATTTTGTATTTCGAGAAGGTACGGCAGAATGGCTTTATTCCACCAGAGGCACACCTTTATTAAGATATGATGGGTCTAGTTCAGGACAGGGAGGGATGCCCTATAATCTTCCATGTCGCACGCCGAACAGTGGACCGGTGACTCCTTTTGTCTTGATGAGTTATTTTATGTGGACGTATATTGTCAGTTGGGCACTCTGTGGTCAGCTTCTTAGCTTCACTTTTAAGTAGTTTGTAGTTAGTTTTTAAGTTAAGTTTAGTTTTAGGTTTTATATATACAATCCAAAAAATCAAAAAAAGGTGCGCCACGGCGTATAGACTACATATGTTAGGCATATACCAGGTATACCGGTATGAAATGTTTTTAAACATTTTATTCAAAGTATTGGCCATTGTTTTCTACACATTTTGACCACCTTTCTGGCAATTTTTGAATACCACGCCAATAAAATTGTTCGTCTTTTAAAGCAAACCAATCAGACACCCAATTTTCGACCTCCTCGTAGGAATCAAAGTTCTGCTCAGCCAATGCGTGCCCCATACATGAAAATAAATAATAGTCGGAAGGAGCCAAGTCTGGTGAATACGGCGGGTGGAGTAGCTGCTCCCAGCCAAGTGTTTTGATTGTATCGTGAACCGGTTTTGCATTGTGTGAAGGTGCATTGTCATGGAGCAAAATTACCTTGCCATGTCTTCTGGCCCATTCTGGTCGTTTCTCGATCAATGCATGGTTCAAATTGATCATTTGTTGTCGGTAGCGATCAGTATTAACGGTTTCACCAGGTTTTAGGAGCTCGTGGTTCGGCACACCTTTCTGGCCCACCAAACACACAGCATTGTCTTCTTGCCGAATCGATCTGGTTTTGCAGTCGACGTTGATGGTTAAGATGGCTAGGCCACACCGCTGCAATTCGGACAACGCAACAGAGGACAACCTAGGCTAAAGTGGCGCACACAAGAGTAGAAGGACCTCAACCAACTTGGAGTGCGCAATTGGAGACAGCTGGCTAAAGATCGTGCTGGCTGGAGAGGCATGTTGGTTGAGGCCCAGGTCCAGAAGAAGTTGATGGTTGCCCCTGATTAAACCATGATTTTTTCCGTTTAGGATTCTTAAAATAAATCCATTTTTCATCGCCAGTTACAATCCGATGCAAAACCGATTTTCTTTCGTGTCTTTGAAACAAACTTTCACAAGTGTTTTTTCGGTTTTCCCTCTGTCTTTCATTCAATTCATGTGGCACTCACTTTCCACACTTTTGGATCTTTCCCATAGCTTTTAAACTGTCGGAAATTGTTTGTTGTGCAACATTTAACATTGCTGCCAACTGCTTTTGACTCCAAGTGTTATCTCCATCCAATATCGTTTGCAATTCGGCGTCTTCAAACTTTTTTGGTGGTCTTCCACGTTCTTCATTTCTCACACTTTAAAATCATTATTTCTGAACAGTTGAAACCATCTCTTGCATGTTGCTTCTGATAGAGCATGATCACCATATGCCTCGACAAGCATTCGATGCGACTCTGCAGCACTTTTCTTCAAATGAAAACAAAAAATGAATGCTTTCCGCAAATCATCACTTTCTGGTACAAAATTCGATATTTTTAACACGATGAAAAAATATGATGCTGTCTGTTCAATGACTTGATGTATACTAAATATTTTTCACAGATGTCATAGCAAACAAACAAAAAAAAAATAAGGGCTCGTTCACAAGAAATGTTCCCTATCGAGACATTTGTATCTTGTCGCACTTCATACCGGTATACCTGGTTTAAACATTTTCAGAAGTATTATTTATTTCATTCAATCTGATTTTCAGTAAACTACTCTACGTGATACCTTACTGTTATCACTTTAGTTCGACACAACAGGATTGATTTAAGCTCCTTGGACAGGGCCGTTTTACATTCTATTTTAGATGCAATGTGTCGTATGGACTGTTATTAAAGGCTCTTTGACAAGTCGTATACCCATTAGAGTAAAACAAGTATGAAATGGAGAATAAATACTACCTTTAATGAATTAAAGAAAAACCTCAAGCCCTTGAAAATTTACAGCCAGGACTTCTATTGGGTTACTTCCTCGCCATAAGTTGATCCGATCAAAATTGAACAGAATCCGAAGAATTCTGAAATATGTAATGCAACTGAATTTCAGGAGCTGAATCGTATAGCTTTGAATAAGAACTGTAAGTTCTGCCTGATCTTTCTGCCGATTTTGAATCCCAATCTCATAATTCCGAATTCTGTGAATTGACATTTCATATGCTTTACAGACGGGTGTTATTTTGAAAATGATAAAAGAACACATCAAAGGAATTGCAATTTCCCAGGTTTTGCATTACATTTGCTGAAAACCAACTTGATACGGATTTCTGTTTCTTCCCAATTCGAACGAATCATTGATCGATTATTGTAATGAGATGACGGCAAACTGGAATGCACTGAATGTGTACAAAACGGGACTCGGTTAAAAAAAACGAAAAACAAATATGGCTCAGTTTCAAAGATACATCTGAATGCATTAAGCAATTGAAACATGTTCTGCTTAACGAATTTTTACAAAAATGTGGGTCAACACAAGGCGGATCATTTAAAACACCGAATTGGGTTGGCAGTAAAATTACAAGCACAACTAGGCGAATGCTTTTTCAAAAGGAAATCTCGACTTTGTTTTTGTTATTTATTTACACCTAAGTGACCGGATTAAGTTACAGCGCGCTTCGATGGTAAAGATGAAGATAGGGAGAGGAGGAACCGGTGCAAATTGATTTTAAATGCCTGTGGATTGTAATGAGGGGAAGAAAATTCCATAATCGTGAAGAGCAGACTATAGGACTAGTGTTAAAACCTAACAGTATGTCCGAAGGATGATTAAAAGGTGAACTGAGGGACATATCTTGAGAGGCGTGTATTGCGGATGAATTCTTATGAGAGAGGTATGCCGCTGGTTAATTAATTTAGGAATTTCCTATTGAAATACAGATGCATGAAATGCGACATTGCAATGGTTTAATAGCAAGTTTTAACTTCGCAATATTAATATTACCTATATATCGCCGTGGCGAAGCTCGTAGGGTGCGACGCTCTCACGCCGAAGGTCTAGGTTCGATTCCCGCCCCAACCCCTCCAATTTTTCGCGGCACTACCTCCTTTGAGCACAACACTCAGAGAGTAATAACTGTCTAAGAAAAAGCTTTTCAAACTTCGCCGTTCGGAGTCGGCGAAAAACTGTAGGTCCCTTCTACTCGTCAGTAGCGCCCACAACACGAGTAGTTGATGAGGATGCTAGGACTTGGTCCTCCTGTGGACTGTCACGCCATACAATTATTCAATTACAATTTTTATCGCTTGATGTTGATCTTTTAACAGTATATCGTGGCAGGACTTTTGAGCACCCGACCAGACAGCGCTTTAAGCGAATATTCGCCTTGTATATTCCTCGTAGACAGATCAAAAGATGTGGCTTTAGGAAACCTTAAAATTTCGCTGTATTTTCGGCAGTGAATATGTGATTGTCCCAACTACCAAGGTTGGTTTGGTTCATGGACAACGACTGGCTATTTTGAGTACACTTGAATGGCAGTGAGTTCTGTCGGGATTTTTAAAGCTGTGCATTTCACTATTTACAGCAATCGGTCATCTTATCAATGAATTTAATGTAGTTAACATACTCTGTCGTTCAAAGACGAAGGGGAGGGAAGTGAGGTAAGAAAGGAATTTAATAATAAGGGTGCTGTCATCAGCAAAGAAGTAGATTGATTTAGAATTGACAGAGAAGTGATCGTTTATGAAAATATGAAGAGTTTTCGAGACTAAACGGAGTCCTGAGAAACATCAGCATTTATACGGTTATTATCAAACTTGAACCCGTCGATCACAACTTTTATTGAACGATTCGAAGGTGGTTCCTAATCCACGAAACAAAGGGTTCATTGTTGCCAAAAGGGTGACGACAACCTTTGTTCAGTACTAAGAAATACTTGGCGCAATGATTTTGTTCTCTCGTTAGAGAACAGTAGCGCCCACAACACGAGTAGTTGATGAGCAAGCTTGGCCCTGGTCCCCTGTGGACTGTCGCGTCATATAATTTTTAACGATTTTGTTTTCTCATACGAAACAATTGTTTTATTCTTTTAACCTTTGCATTCACAAAGAAATACGTTTACATTAAAGCATAAGATCAGCCCTATCCTGGCTTTCTAATTCTATTTGAAAAGCAAAACATCAAGTCGTCTATTTCTTCTTTGTGTGGCGCTACAGTTTTGGGTAGACCTAGGCCTCACCTATAATGTTTCTTCAGCTGACATGATCTATCCCCAGCTATGTTACCTCCAGTTGCGCCCTCTTCACTTGTGTGCGCCACCTTAGCCTACGTCGTCGTTGTTGCAATGGTGGCGTTGTTGCAATGGTTAGAATTCGGAGACTTTTCGGCTCGGAGCTCTGATCTTCGTACGGTTAACATGCCATAACCATCTTAAGCGCCGTATCAGAACACGTTTGAGCAGGCACATGTTTATGAATCACATGATTCAAAATTGACGTCCGTAACACTATTTATAGCGTCAACGGAAACACTGATGGAGAAAAGACCATATTGTGGCGGGATGGTGGCTACCAGACGCAGGTTTTGAGGGAGCCTGACTGGTAGTGACAGCTTGACCAAAGGCTATATTCTGATGGCACAAGAGGTCAGGAGTCCCGGAAACTTCGGTTTCAGCCTGACCGAGCGGTAGGCCCCCTTGTGGGAGTATCGTGGAGATGTTGAGAGAGTTACCACCCAACATCGCGGGCAAAGTCGAGGTCAATGTACTTTGCTGATTTTTCTAGTTGCTTGTGTACCCAAAAACTAGGCAAGGCGTTTTGGAGACCTTCCTAGCTCAGTGTAAAGTTGCATTCTGAACCGGGCGACCTGAGACCCTCAGAGCGGCAGAGGTTTTAGGAAGGCCTCCCATCGAACCAAGGTGGGGAAATTGTCCCTCAAGCATGATCTCAATTTGGTACTGGGGTAACTAAAGCGGGTAATAATAATAACAATTGTATTGCGGCACAGTTCACAGGGGACCAGGGCTTAGCTTACTCATCAACTACTCGTGTTGTGCGCGCTACTGCTCTCTCACGAGTAGAAGGGACTTACAGTTTTTTGCCGACTCCGAACGGAGAAATTTGAGAAGCTTTCTTAAACAGTTATTTCTCTTTGAGTGATGTCAGCAGCTCGAACGAGGTGGTGCAGTGAAAAATTCGAAAAATTGGTGTTGATCTGGGAATCGAACCTAGACCCTTCGGCATGTGAGCGTCGCACTCTACCCACTACGCCACGAACATAATAATACAAAACTATACATACCTTAGCGTCTGTCATTGTTTTTATAAGCATTCCCTGAACACCTCATGGTCCTGGTAATTGTACCACCTCGCCAAGATTTCGGAATAGTATGTCTTTCGCTAAGTTCAGAACACATTTCAGTCCCTTCCTTTCCTGCCCTATATGGTATTTATCGCAACTTAGTAGATTTTATCTAGAGTTGGAAGTAAAATCCTTAAAAGCTTAAATTACTAACAGTCTAAAGTCTCAGCATTATTTTAGTCTAAAAAACACTACGTCGAAAGAATTTTTTCAAAGGAATGTGTGACTCGATTAGAAATAGGTTCTAGGTAGGTAGGTAGGTTAAGATGGCTGTTGAATGCACTTTGTCCCATACAGGACCATTTTGCTACCACACCATGTGGGAAGAAACTAAAACCAGCTGGAGCCGATGATAAAGTTTAAAATGTTGGCGGGAGGGGTTTAAGTCAGGTCATGTAGGCCGCTGAGGAAATAGCTTCCAAAGTGCTTATGTCTGAGGTGCGAGAGCGCCGGGCATGTGCATAACAGGTGTAGGAGAGTTTTTGATACGTCCTCATTCCTGCAGCTTCTGCAAAAATCGTTTGAGGGAGCCCCTAGCCTGCTAGCATGCTCACTGATTAGACAGTGCCCGGTTATGGCTCCCATGACCAGGCTTTTGTCAGATCTTTTGAGCGATAGTAGCAGTCTGGAGCGTTTGGGTTAAAGAGACGGCCACACCTCCTTGGAGACGCGACAAAGGTTATGGTTAGAACACCTTTGATTAGTCTGATGGATCGCGTTAAAGTGCAGTTCTGACTTGCATGTGGCGAGAGGGATACCGAGGTGTTCGTGTTCCTCAAGTAGTGGTTGCGTTGTGACAAGCCTGGCCAATTCGTCTGCTTGACAGTAGGCTCTAAGTCTGTATACATTTTTAAAGACTGATTATATTGCGATTTTAGGATTTTTGATATTGAAATTCAACATTTCGAAATTCTGCCCGAATCGGTCATTCTTTAATGTAAAATCACTGTACTGCTCAATGACATTTTTCCCCTAGGCGTGGAACATTGTCTGCACGTTCTTATCTGCACCCAGTTTTGAACTGCCAATTAGAGCATACTTAAACTCCTCAGGAATAATTGCAGTGATTGGCGACATTATGCTATTAAACTTTATTAAGAGTACAATTTATTCGGTCCATTTTTCTTGTTTTACATTTTTTTTGATGGAAAAATGTAGTTTTTCATATGTCCCTGGTAATTTTTGAATATTATATCTTTCTGGTATGAATCAAATCATTAAGACATTCTGCAATTTTTTATAAAACCCAAATCGGTGACTGACTAAATCGTTTTGCATTCATCGGTCAGTAATTGGAATGAGCAATGTCTGGAGAATACAGCGTTTTGAATAAATACTTTTACAATATCCCAATGTAAGGTTTCTGATCGTTTTTCACGCAATTGCCGCAAACGTTTTCCTCCAATGGTTTTGCCTGGTTTTGGCAGAGTACACCAAGCCAGTCTGGCATGCCGCTGAGCATGACATTTGGTCCGTGGATGGTTTTCTTTAGCGTCGATGTACCATAAGAGCAGGAGTTTCCGATTCCGACAGCAAATTACCTCATTGTAGGCTTCCAAATTAATTTTGTACCTTGGGTAAGCAATTCAACAGAAAAACGAGTACATACATAGAAAGGCCAATCAGTTTTTCCCTGTGCTCAATTTTGTCATTAAAACTCGTATTTAATTGGCAAACTCCATGGAGAAGTGCACACTTGAGCAACGTTTGTAAGTAAATCAAATTTATCACCAAAATTCTCGTTCAGTCATAAATTTAAGAGCCGTAAGATGATTTTTCTGACGCCATCATTTACCACATTTTCGCTTCTTAATTGGAACTGGCATTAGCACGTCAGTGAGGCAAAGAAGTACGCGCTTTAAAGAAAATATTGCCACTGGTACCGCCTTCTTTCAAAAGGGCGCGAGTAAGTCATTTACAGACGCTTTCAACACTTTGTTATCGCAGTGTCGTCATTGTGGTTAATTTTGTGAAAAAGTCTTGGCCTACATACGTACAAGATCAATTTGAAACAAGAAGTAAAACTGTTAAATTATTTTTAACGTAGTCCATATGTAAATTAAGCTGAAAAAGAATCTAGCCTTTACTGTTTAGGTTCATTCCTGGCAGAATGTACTTATCAATAAGCTAAATATACCTCATTGGCTTGGTTAGAAAGCGTCGTTGTATGGCGCGACAGTCCAGAGGGGGATCAGGGCCTTGCTTGCTCATCAACTACTCTTGTGTAGCTCTTCACGTTGGTTGATAATTCTTTTTTTCGTTTTTTTTTTTTCATTTCATTTCATTTATTTAGCTAAGGTTTGCTATTAGATACATATTGATTTTTTTAATTCACAATTCTCTTAATTACTAGTTTTTGTACATTTCATTAAAATTTTATTTTTACATAGTCTATTATCTTTCTTTTAAAACCTTTTAGACGAGTTTCTTGTTTCAAATCGTTTGGCAATTCATTAAATAACTTAAACCCTCTATAAAATAAAGTATTTTGTGCTCGATTTGTTCTTAGCAGTGGAAGACGGAAATCATTTTTGTTTCTTACATTATAATCATGTGATTAACATATATTATTTTGTTAGACAGGTACTCGGGTAATAAATTATTTTTCATTTTAAATACGAAAACAAGTACATTCATTTTTGTTTTTTGGTTCACACTTAGTCATTTAAGCACATTTAACATACAATTAATTGGTGTTAACCAGTGGCACTGTTCTGGAACTTTTGTAGTCTATCCTGCATTATACTATTTGACAGATGGATGATCGTCGAACAATACTCAAAATGAGGCTTTATTATACTATTGTATACATTTATTGCACAGAGAGTTGGTAATTTTTTTTATTCTTCTAAAGAAACTAATCTTTTTACTTATTTTTACTTATAACACAACATTCTACCAATAACAACACCTAGATATTTAATCCCTTTAACATTTTCAACTATCTCATTATTACGACATTTGAATCTGTATCCATTTATGTACATACATTTAGTTTTACTAACACTTAGACTTAATTTGTTTATCTTAAGCCATTCACTTAGGGTGCGTAGATCCTGATTAGTTTTATTTACACACTCATTTATATTTCTACATGCAACAAAGAGTAGCCCATCATCAGCGAATAGCTGTAATGACGATAACTTCACCATATTTGGCATGTCATTAACATAGAGTATAAGCAATAGTACTCCTAGTACAGATCCTTGCGGAACACCTAGAGTCACATTTATTGATATTTTATTGCCCACTTTAGTTCGTTGAGTTCTTCCTTCAAGATATGATGTGAACCATGTCAGCTCTCTCCCTCTGACACCATACTTCTCCAATTTATCGACTAAATAGGCTCCTGTCTACTGTCTCGAACGCTCTCCTCAGATCTATGAACAATGTAACAATTTTGAGATTATTCTGTACTGCATCCTTCCGTCAAAAAAGGTTTTAGACAAGGCGACGCACTGTCATGTTACTTCTTTAATATCATCCTCGAGAAGATCGTGCGTAACTTACATGTCAACACCAGAGGCACGATCTTCCAGAAGTCAGTTCAATTGCTAGCTTACGCTGATGACATTGACGTGATTGGACGAACACAGGGCGCCGTCAATGAGGCGTTTGCTGGCATTGAAGCGGAAGCGGCTAAAATGGGTCTAGTGGTAAATGAGGGCAAAACGAAGTACATGCTGTCATCAAGGAAGGACACACAACATCGACGTCTCGGACGGAGCGTCACACTAGGCAGCAGAAACTTCGAGGTAGTTAAGGACTTCGTCTACCTCGGCTCCGCGGTAAACAGGGACAACAACATCAGTACCGAAATCAAACGCAGAATCACTCTTGCCAATCGCTGTTTCTTTGGGCTCAAGAGGCAATTGAGTAATAAAGCCCTCTCTAGAAGGACTAAGCTCGCTTTATATAACAGCTTGATCATCCCCGTCCTACTATATGGCGCAGAATCTTGGACGGTAGCAAAGGCGGATGAGGAAGCCCTTAGTCTTTTTGAGAGAAAAGTTTTGCGTGCGATTTTTGGTCCTGTTTGCGTTGATGGCATCTGGAGGAGAAGATTTAATGACGAACTCTATAGGCTGTACAGCGACATGCGCCTGGTCAAGCGTCTACGGATACAAGGCTTAAGATGGCTAGGCCATGTAGAGCGTATGGACACCACTGCTTTGAGATCATTATATGTGAAACATTTAAATTTAAATTGAGGACACTCGTCTGTTTGAGCAATGAGACTTTTGTAAGGTACACGCGGTATCGCTCTATTTAATTCATATACGCTCTTAACAAAAAAGACATTCAAGTTTTGTGCTAAAGTTGCATGGTCATTAATTGAGACATTATCGAAGACAACACTTTTTATTACGCTTTTCTGTTCTCTTAGGACTAATAATAATAATTGTTGGCGCTACAGTCCAAAGGGGGACCAGGGCCTAACGATTTACTATTGTTACATGTCTCTTTGGTCCTTAGATGATTCTATTTTCTTTGTAATATAATTATTCTTTGCTTTAACTAGTGCCGATTTGAACGCATTACGAGCTATTCCATACTCTTCCCAACTGTTTGTTGAATAATAATAATAATAATTCTCCACTTGTGTGCGCCACCTTAGTCTAGGCCATCCTCTATTTCGTTGTCTCAATGGTTTAGATTAGAAGACTTTTCGAGCCGGGGCAGTTGTGTCCATACGCTCCTAATTGTCTAGCCATCTTAAGCGTTGTATCCGTAGCCGCTTGACCAGGCGCATGTCGTTGTACAGCCCATAGATAATAATAATAATAATTGTTGGCGCTACAGTCCAAAGGGGGACCAGGACCTAGCTTGCTCACAACTGCTCGTGTTGTGCGCGCTACTGTTCTCTCACAGAAGAAGGGACCTACAGTTTTTTGCCGACTCCGAACGGCGAAATTTGAGAAGATTTCTTAGACGGTTGTTACCCTTTGAGTGTTGTCAGCAGCTCGAAAGAGATGGTGGTGTGAGCGTCGCACTCTACCCACTACGCCACAGCGGCCACATCCAGAAAAATTGACTGCTTTCTGTGGATTATATGCCGGAAGTGTCCTTGAACAATTTCGTTTTTAATGATGCTAAGGATTCATTCACGTCGTTTGAATGGAAACCGTTACCACACCATGATAAGTGTTTCCTTTTGTCCTTAATTGCAAAGAATAGACATGGCATACATGTGATTTCAAAAATTTGAGGAATTAAATTGCACAAAGTGTATTTCTTTTGAAAAAAATAACAAACTGAACACCCTTGACGCATAGGAAAGACTTTATCCTCTATTCGAGCTAAATCCTGTAGTTTCACAATCCCGAAAATAACAGCAGCAAAGCAGACGTTAAACCGAAAACAAATGATTTCCAAACATACGAACAGCTATAAAATGCAATCTTCAGTCTTTTTTTATACCCCAAGTAATCGCACATCCTGAAAGCAATAAATGTTTCCCCGCCTGGACAAAATGCAAATATAACCACAGTAACCCATACTGGCACGGCAATCAATCAAAAATTGCCGTCGAATATGCCTGATTAAACTTAAATGCCAAGGATCAGCTGCAGAAGGACGATAAAATAATAACAGCCCGCAGTTAATATTTCCCCAACACACTGAATCGAAAACGAGACCACATACGTCAAACTACATAATCCGCACATGGTTGGAAACTTTGAATATAAACATGGGTTGAATACGTCGTTAGTTTTATGGGTGGATATTCGACATAACTTGCTCAGATGTCTTAACAATTTACGATCCGCCATTGTCTTGTCATTACCCCCTGCAGCAGCTCAAGTTGTTTAGTTACCTCCTCCAACCGAAGCGAACCGGTGACAGGATAAAAGTTTAAACACACAACATTTGTTTGCGCTCGCAGCAGATCTTTTCTCAGAACACAAGTTCGTTGCACTAAACATGTTTTTTTCAACTTTAGTCATTTAATTTGTTGTGCCACTATAAGTTCACGGCGAACACGAAAACTTTGAACCGCAGCAGAGAAGACGAAGAAGCAATCATACATATCTCATCAGGTTGAAAACTGCTCATATGATATTTTAAAGCAGTTTCAAGGAAAATGCTGCCCTTGAAGCGTTCTCCTGGGAAATTCACTCTAGACTTCTGGCAAACGGCCACATAACCATGGTTTAGAGGAGGATGCGTCAACAGTTGCCTGGTTGAACGGGTTGGAAAACAGTCGTCGCGGCTATAGAGGCAATCGTTTGAGTAACAAGAGGGGAAATGTTTCGTTTCAAATGAAAAATATAAAATTTCACTGCCTCTCTCAGTCTCTGGCGCGTGTGCGTAGTTGTTGTATGAACTTATTTATCTCGTGTGCGTTCATATGCATATAAAACGCGGATCACTTTACAGTTACGCCATTTAGAGTTAAAGTACCCAGAATTCTTCGTTATTTACGATACCGTTTTGGGTCGCTTGCAGGGGAATGATTTCCAATTTGCGACTGTTTTTATGCGGAATTTGATGACAGTTTCCTCAAATGCATTCAAATTTAGTTCAATTTTTATGGAAAGCAGTGAAGGGAATCGGTAGTGGATGAGTATTTTCAAAAGTGAACGCTGTTTGTGATCCTAGGCAAAAACTATCAAAATTAATTTGTAGTTCAAGGTTTAATTAACCCTAGAACGCATAAGGGTTTCTGAGTAACGTTAACACACATGGGTTTCCTGAGCACCCCAATACTTTGGGTTAAGAACACCAGCAAATAATTTCACGTAATTTCAAAATGTATTTATTTTATTTGAAAATAATGTATTTTGTATATTAATTCACTAAAAAACAGCTGTTTATTCACAACCCTTAAATAAAAAAAAAGAAAACTTAAAAAGTTAAATTCAGCGATTCATTTATAACGAGTTTTCGTCAAGTCCAGAAAAATACAACTTTTCAAATTTCAAGATTAACTTATTATATTGATTCTGAAAGTACACATACATATCAATATAGGTGTATACAAAAATATTTGAATCTGCAATCCTTACCGTTATATTTTCAGTTTTGTTTTTTTGATATATAAATACAGCTAAGGCACATTTCGGTACGATGGTCCTGGCAAATATGCCTTTGGCAAGTACTGCATGCTGTTTTTGATTTTCTATCTCGATTCCGTAGTGGGTAGAGTGCGACGCTCACACGCCGAAGGGTCTAGGTTCGACTCCCAGTTCAACACCAATTTTTCTAATATTTCACGACACCACCTCTTTCGAGCTGCTGACAACACTCAAAGAGTAATAACTGTCAAAGAAAGCTTCTCAAATTTCGCCGTTCGGAGTCGGCAAAAAACTGTAGGTCCTTTCTACTCGTGAGAGAACAGTAGCGCGCACAACACGAGTAGTTGATGAGCAAGCTAAGCCCTGGTCCCCCCTTGGACTGTAGCGCCAACAATTATTATTAATTATTATCTCGATTCCTAGGACATAAGAAACATCGTCCTTGCTTTGGAATTTTTCTTTGAGGTTCTACCGATAAAACGTCCTCACAATTTTTTGGGTCGTCTTCAACATATTCTCATAAAACTTTTTCAATGGTAAACCTCAAATGACTGTGGATATTTTGTTCCAAACGCTTTTGCATATATATAAGGTTTTGCCAAAGACAATCCTAAATTATCCAGAAAGGTGGCTTGTCTAATTTTTTTATTTTTATAGTTGTTTCCAATCGAATACATAACTAAAGAATTGATGCCCGCCTGATCAAGCATACCATACAAATATCTGTCACTTTTTTGTCGCTATTTTAACAAGAAATGCTCAGATGAATTAGCCAGTTGCATTCCTCCCCTTCAAGAATTCACCCGCAATACGCGCCTCGCTAGGAATGCCCATCAATTCACCCTCAAGCCCTCTTTCGGACGTACAGTCAAATTCAGAGACTCGTTCTTTAGCCGCACCATACGAATCTGGAATGCTCTTCCCAGCTCGATTTTTCCTCCTCATTACAATCCACAGGCATTTAAAACCAATGTGCATCGGTACCTCCTCTCCCTCTCTTTCTCTATACCTTCGGCCCGTGCTGTGACTTGATCCGGTCACTTAAGGGTACTCGCAACCCCTTTTGCACGCGTCAATTATAAAAAAAAAAAATCTCATAGGCCACCTGCGAGTTTTCCTTACAACTGAGTAGCTATGAGCAAGCTGATCAAAGGTGTCAACGCCACCTTTCGTCTGGTTGTAAAACTCTATAATTTCGGGTTTTCTTGACTCCGGGTTAACTTCATTACTTTTATGAAGCGAAGATACCAGGATAACTGCTTTGCCTCTTCTTGGAGTAAAGGAAACCAACATTATCTTATCCTTAAATGCAAATTGTGAAGAAAGTACTTCTTTCTTTCTGTTTGGTAGGAAAGATGGAGGCACTTCGACTTTGTTTTTTCGCAAAGTTCCGACAACAGTTATATTATGCTGCTTTAGCGTTGTTTCGACCAGCGGAATTGAACCAATTGTTTATGGTTAAATTCCTTCCTGTGCAATGAATGGTTCCACTTATCTTGCGAAATAACTGAAGCGGAATCGGATCATTTGATGTTCTTTCTTCTTTCCCATCGCGGAAACCATATAATAAGTTCGAGAATCACACATCGTAACAATTTTTATGCCGTACTTATCTGGCTTCGAAGGGATATACATTTTAAACGGACAATTACCTCTGAATCCCAAAAGTTGTTCATCAATAGTGCAATATTCGTGGGGTGTATAATATTTTGTACAGTTCGAAATAAATGTTTCCCAAATGAATCGGACTGGAGCTAGTTTGTCAGCACGACATCTTGTTTCTCTGTCATCAAATCGTAGGCATTTAATCAAAACCTCAAATCTGTTTAGCCCAATTATTGCCTGGAATATTGGTGAGCACTTTGTAGTCCACATGTCCCTAGTGTTTCTTCGACCTTGTTTTTGAGCTCCAGCTATGTAGGGTAAACCTATAACTGCACGAATCTCTCTCTCCGTAAATTATAAGTTGAGATGAGTTGGGTTCAGATGGAACACTGTTCTAACGTTGGTTACTGATCTCGATATTTGTATATACAACCAAAGCTTGTAATATATTATCATCGAACAAAAGATTCCATGCTTCCACCTCTGTGGTAACAAACTTAGCTTCACCCTTGCAGTCTGGTATTTTTGAAACTATATTTCTTGTTGCCGTCCTACCACTTGATAATGGAGGCTGCTTCGTCCTAACGAAATCCTTTTTTCCCCAAGATGACTCCTAAGTGATGCATTCCTTTTGTAACTTTTTCGCCATCTTCACAGTCACTTGCTCCAATTTCGTTTTCTTCCTCGGAATCCACCTCGACGTCATCCAAGGAGAATTCATTGTCCGTTTCAGTGTCATCATCGACTTCCTAATTTCTTCCTCATCGTAGCAGGCCTTTCGCGACATATTGCACAATTTTAACAACACGTATGAAGTTCTACACTTTATACATAAATATTTTGAAACTTGATTTTGAGAACATTCAACTAACTTACCGCTTAAAAGTTCAAAAAACTAAAAAAAATCAATCACTTAAAATTCACAATAAATGCCACTTTAACACATTCTGGGTTCCAGTACACCCCAGTGGCACCAGTATACTCAGTCCGAAGAGACGAAACGGAATAAATATATGTTACATGCAAAGTAGTAACCAGAAACCAATAAGGAAGGAGATGGTCAACTGAACAGCTGATCAAACAGCTGATTTCCCCTTTGTCCATCGACCGTTTGACTGTTATTTACGTGTTTTACTAGACATAACCTCAAATTCTGAAAGTTATTTACGTATCATCGAACATTGTCTCACTTTACTCACACATGTTTACGTTTTGATTTATATGCCCTCTCTTTCTAACAGTGTGAAGAGTGAGGAGATCCACCGTATAGACAGTTCACACGTATACTCATTTGAAAACAAACAAAATCCTTTTTGTGCGTCAGCTGTTCAGGAGAGGAAATGTTATAAAAAACGCTGTCAAAATGAATTCAAGGGCGGGAGACGAGGGAGTTGACTGTCTCCCTATTGGTCTCTGGTAGAAACGAAATAAGTAAAAGTCATGGCACTCTTGAAAAGTAACGACTCTTATTTTCAAAAATATCATAGTTTGAATTTTGAAGTGGGGCGTGACAGCACCCCATATGCATTCTAGGGTTAAAGGGGTTATGGTCTTCCTACCACTTGATTCATTTCATTCCATTATGCGGAAACATAGAACCATTAAGCACATTTACGAGTGTTTGAAACATACACATAATCAAAAAAGTCTGCGTACAACGGATTAATTGTAAATTTTTAGTCAAAAAATTGGCTTATGTTGGTAGTAATTAATAAAAATCCTAAAAAGAAAACACAGAAAGAGAAAATTGATTCACTCCCTTCCAAATTAAATCAAATTCTAAGAATTAGCGTTGCCTGTGTGTACCGTTATGACATGAATCCTCATCTGCGATCAGTTAGTCGAGACAAAAACGTTTGCGTACAGATGTCATTCTTGTGTTTCATTTGGCAAAATAAATTGTGTGATCCAGGATTATTTGATTTTTTTGTTAAGTTTACACATTTGTGATTGTATTTCGTTGGTTTTTTTTTTAAATAAATAAAATGTAGTGCAAAAATAAGCAATAAGCAATTGGCCAACAAAAAAATTATAATTGACTTGATAAATGAAGGAAAGTCGCTGGGGGAAATTTCATTGTTTAGAGACTCCGTTCTTCTATTCAGTACGTCTTGGAAATATTCGAAGAGACGAAAACCATTACCAACAAAACAAGATCTGGCCATCCAAGAAAAATAGATAGTCGCACGGATAAACGATTGGTCAAAAGTGTCGAAGAAGATTCTTGGCAAAATGCCCCTGTAAATGCCGGTAAATTGAAAACCAATGATGAAATAGATGTGACTTTTCAAACGGTAAGAAATGTCTTAAAAAGAAATGAGTGCAATGGTCGAGTGAGTCGGAAGCAGCCATACGTACAGAAAGCCAATATGAAGGCGAGGCTGCAATATGCTAGGGAACATTTAGAGAAAGATAATTCTTTCTGGGATCAAGTGATATTTACTGATGGAAGCAAATTCAACGTATTTGGTTCAGATGGACGACGGATGTTGTGGAGGAAGCCAGACACTGCTCTTAATCCAAAAAACTTAACCCCTACAGTAAAGCTTGGCGGAGGCAATGTAGTGGTGTGGGGATGTATGGTATCTTCCGGCGTTTTATTGAATCCACTCTGAACAAATATGGACACATGAATATTCTTTAAGAAAATCTACATTCAAGTGCTGAAAAACTGGGTCTCGGCAATACATTCATAATCCAACAGGATAATGACACCAAGCACACATCTTTTCTGGTAAAAGAATGGTTGCAATATAATGTAAAAGAACAGATCAGACATCCTGCTCAGTCACGAGACTTAAACCCAATTGAGCACCAGTGGGACCACTTAGAAAGGAAGATCCGAGAACGCTCAATTTCAAGTAAGACTGACTTGAAGGCGATCTTGATTGATGAGTGAAAAAAGATTTCTCCAGCCATGACTTTCAAACTAGTGCATTCGATGAATAGATTGGATGAAGTTATACGGAAAAAAGAGGCCAAATATTGATTTTGTTTAATTATTTATTTCTCTTTGTTGTTTTTATTATTCTTTTGTTACTGCTATTCTTTCGTTACTATGATTCTTTCGTTACTGTTATTACTTTTAGTTTTAAGAAAATCAAAATAAGCAATGGTACGGTGACTTTTTTTACTACCAAAGTTGAACAAAAAAAAATGTATACACAGGCCGACATAATTCATCGTACGACGTCCAAAAACGCTCATTTTCAGCACCAACTGTGTTTGGTAAAATAATGGATTACATTAAAGAATTGTAATGAAAAACAAAGATTATTTATGTGTAACAGAAAATCCAGTTTTCAATTTTTGGACTTCATTTGGAAAAAATAACAAATTTATAATTCATTTAAACGATAAAACTCATCGTACGCCTGTTAAAAAGAATGCGTTATTACAACGCAGTAATTTCCTAGTAGCTTGTTGGACCTCCACGATATTTGAGAACAGCTTTCAATCTACGGAACATTAAAGAAACCAGCCTCTGGGTGAAACCTCCGGGTACCCTATTCCATTCTATTTGCAGAGCTTCCTTGAGTGTTGCCCTTGAAGTTATTGTGTGCCTGTGCAGCTGTTTCTCTAGGAAGTCCCACAAATGCTTAATGGCGCTACAGTCCAAAGGGGGACTAGGGCCTAGCTTGCTCATCAACTACTCGTGTTGTGCGTGCTACTGTTCTCTCACGAGTAGAAGGGACCTACAGTTTTTTGCCGACTCCGAACGGCGAAATTTGAGAAGCTTTCTTTGACAGTTATTACTCTTTGAGTGTTGTCAGCAGCTCGAAAGAAGTGGTGTCGTGAAATATTAGAAAAATTGGTGTTGAACTGGGAGTCGAACCTAGACCCTTCGGCGTGTGAGCGTCGCACTCTACCCACTACGCCACGGCGACCACGATAAAATGCAATAAGCTATTGAAATTAGGAATGCAAAAAAAAAACTTTGTCCACATTTATAGAAAATATATGGATTTTACCTATTGTACGATGAATTATGTCGGCTTCTGTATATGTATAAATAAGCATATAAATATAAAGATAGGAATAATTATCTTTATATTTATAATAATTACACAAAAACAAAATAAACATTGTATATATAAGGTTGTCAAGTATCTCTCTTCCGTCTTTTTGTCTTTTGAAATATCCGGCTATGTACAAAGCGCTACAGAGCTAGTATCTGGCAATTCTATACGACATTTGAAAGACCTTAATGTAACCTAAAAAACGACTCTATGCATGATTATTTTGGATATTGCGTTAAACAGTTATAGACGTGCAAACATGGAGTTCACTAACGCCGAAATTCGCGCTATTTTAAAGTTTTCCTTCGTTAAAGGTAAATCCGCAAAAGAAACGTTCCGTGAGATTAATGGTGTTTTGTGGGATAGTACTCTATCACTTTGAACTGCGGAGGAATGGTTTCTACGATTCAAAGCCGGTGAAAACGACACCATGGATAAGCCAGCCGGCGGAAGACCTGTGATGACGAATACCTATCGAATCATGAAAATCATCGAGTTAGACCGGCATGTGAGATCTCGTGACATCGCCTAGGAGATAGGAGTTAGCCACCAAATCATTTTAAACCAAAAAAAAAAGCTTGATGTTTGGGTGCCGCATGATTGGACGAAGAGAAACCTTCTGGACCTAATCAACGCCTGCGATATGCTGCTGAAACGGAACGACCTCGACCCATTTTTGAAGCGTATGGTAACTGGCGACTTAAAATGGACCACATACGACAATATCAAGCGAAAACGGTCGTGGTTGAAGGCCGGTGAATCGTCCCAAACAGTGGCCAAGCCGGGATTGACGGCCAGAAAGGTTTTGCTGTATATTTGGTGGGATTGAACGGAATCATCCACTTTGAGCTGCTCCCACATAAATTCTACCATCTACTGCAAACATCTGGGCCGCTTGAAGCAGGCCAGATGCATCCAGAATTGTAGTGTTTTACCAGGGTAACGCCAGACTACACACTTCGTTGATGACTCGTCAGAAGCTACGGGAGCTTCTGTTTTCACCACCTCTATATGGGATGGCCATGTTTCTAAATTGTGTCGCATGATCTGCATTTTAGGTTGTTTCCTTTTGTTAAAAGATGTAATCTGGCGTCCTTGTAATTCAATCAAGAAAAATTAAGTCTGAGCTAACATGTCTTAAAACTCGAAACTCAAAAGGGAGATGAACACCATAAGTGAGAGTTTGCAATATTTCTTCGTTAATACTTTCCTGCTACACGGAATGGATTTAAAGCCGAATGCTTGATAAAGCAGCATTGAAGTCGTCTCAGAATTTCCGCTCATTCCAAAACAGACAAGTGGATGCGAACATCAACTCACTTGAAAATAAAAAGTGAAGGGCTCCTGACTCAAGGACAATCTAAACATTATTAAGAGAATGAAAGCATTAAATCAAATTGAACCTCGTACACCAGCATTCTAAGCGACATTCGTCCAAATGAATACAATTGAAACTTCTTTGAACTTCTTCTTTGAACAAATTGCACGCCTGCCTCGCAGTAAATCGTCCTAAACGACAATGTAATTGAGTTAGAATTCAGCAAAACGTTGCCTCTTGAAGTCAATAGATGTCCAAAAGCATTTATAATTTACTTTTCAAACGCAGGAGGAACAGGAGGTTACTGCTGCCGAATTATTCCCTTCCCCTATTTTGCTTCACCTTTAATCATTTCCGGTCCTTAATTTACGGGCAAAACGAATGTTCCTCACTCGAGCGCATAAACAAATCAGAATGTGTCTGTATCAGAAATCCCTCTAGAGTGCTGCGAGAGCATATTTTAAAAATAGTCCTCGAGAAAGTTACTTTTGTTTTGTTTTCAATTTTGTTCGCCGACAAGGACGCAGGTGCTGGGAAAGTAAAACAAAAATGAAAAGTAAGTTTGCCCCAGTTCTTGCCCCCCTTCGTCCCCAATTCAATTGCGACTGTTTGAAGTGAAATTCTTCCTTGACACTTTCCACAAATGTGTCCGGTGTATACATGAAGGGAGATTACCTCATTGCTGCACTTTCACTCGAGACTGTCAATGAGAGTCTCTTATGTGATATCGATGCCGACGGGGGAGGCGGACATGATTGAGATATAATTGAACTTGTACAAGTAGTACGTACTTGTAACATCAATTGTTTTATCTTCCGACTTGCAGTTCTTGATGTTTGGGTTGTGTATACTCAGAATGCTGTATGCTTCATATACGAATTTCTCTGCGATGCCAGAAAGTTTTGCAACGTTTCAGCTTAATTTACATATTGGCCTTTAATCGTGTCAATTTCCATTGCCACAATGTGAGCTATGTGTGCTTAACCTAGCCTAGCTTTGTGTAATTGACTAGCCTAGCTTAGATTAGGTTGCGCTCTATAAGGAGCTAATGGAACAGTACATTTGGTCATCTGAAACAAACAATAAATAAACTCAAACCTAATATCCTTGTAAAGAAGGCTTGAAGGACCCAAACAGAATCAAAGATCTTCCTTATGGGTCTCTGTAGAATATCACTTTTTAGGTTTTTAGATCCTCCTGTCAGCTAGTTTAAGCACCTAGAGCCTATTTTCTGTATGAGTGCGGTTTAAATCAAGAACTAAATAAGAGACAAGCAAAACAACTAAGCGACAACGGTCGGAAATATTTGAACCAGGAAAAATGATCTAAATGAACATATTATAAAACGATAAGCTATTGGCGTATATACTACATCAGACCGGAGCTGCTGAACTCGTTTATCGAACCCTAATTGAAATGGTACGGGAAATTTTATTTAATGCTGGACTTCCGGAAAGAATGTAGTAAATAATTCTATATAAGGAAATCAATGACATCATTTAAAAGTTGGAGTGGTAAAAAACTGAAGGTTTTCAACTTCCAACTATTTGGTAGCTTAGGAGGGATGCTTAACAAAAGACTACGTCAATCGAAGCTCTAGGCAAAAGGTGTTAATTGTGTGATAATTGGTCATTCAAGTGAATGTAAATCATATAGAGTATACGACCCAAAGAAACAGCAATTTTTGAAAAGCAGATACGTTACATTTGTGAACGTGACAGTAAATAATAAAAAAAGGAAAACTGAATGATGATTACAAAGATGCTTTATAGAAACACTTGAGGCAAATAATACTAAAGAAAATAAACAAGTTATACAAATTGATGGCAATGATGATAATGATGAGGACATTTCTGATGACGCAGTAAATGCAGTTGATGAACTAAATTTTGGGCAAGACGAGGAAGACAAAATTAGACGAACACATTAAGAATTATAACACGTAGCAAAACAAAAGAAAGTCTTATGCAGTGGATCAATAAAGAACTCGGGCAGCCTTCTTCTTCATTTTCTTCTTATGGCTTTACAGTCTTGGGTGGACCTGGGCCTCAATCAACATGTCTCTCCAGCCAGCACGATCTTTCGCCAGCTGGCTCCAGTTATGCACTCCAAGTTGGTTGAGGTCCTTCTTCATTTGTTTGCACCACCTTATCCTAGGTCGTCCTCTGTTGCGTTGCCCCAATGACACAGATTCGAAGACTTCTCGGACCGAAGCAGTGGTGTCCATACTCTCTACATGGCCTAGCCATCTAAAGCGTTGCATCCGAAGACGCTTGACTAGACGCATGTTGCTATACAGCCTATAGAGTTCGTCGTAAAATCTTCTCTTCCAGATGCGATCAACGCAAATAGGACCAAAAATTGCAAGTAATACTTTTCTCTCGAAAATACTAAGGGCTTCCGCATCCACTCTTAGAAACGTTCAGGTTTCCGCGTCATAAAATAGGACTGGGATGATTAAGGTGTTGTATAAAGCGAGCTTAGTCCTTCGAGAGAGGGCCTTAATAAGGAGTGATTCTGTGTTTGATTTTGGTACTGATGTTAATGTCCTTGTTTACCGCGGAGCCGAGGTAGACGAAGTCCTTGACTTCCTCGAACTTTCTGCTGCCTAGTGTGACGCTCTGTCCGAGACGTCGATATTCTGTATTCTTCTTTGATGACAGCATGTACTTAGTTTTGACCTTATTTACCGCCAGACCCATTTTTAGTGCCAGCAAACGCCTCATTGACGGCTCGCTTTGTTCGTCTAATCACGTCATCAGCGTAAACTAGCAATTGAGCTGACTTCTGGAAATTTGTGCTACAGGTATTGACTTGTAAGTTACGCACTATCTTCTCGAAGATCGAAATCGTCGTCTTGTCTAAATCCTTTTTTGGCCATGAAGGTCTCCGTGAGTTCGTTACCGACCTTGAGGGAACTGCAGATTTCCCCATTGTCACCCTACACAATCTGACGAGTTTGGTAGCAATGCCAAAACTAGAAATGGCACTGTATAGCTCGTCTCTTTGCACACTGCCATATACGGCCTAAAAAGCCGACGAAAAGGTGATGATTGTCGATCTGTATTTCTAGTCTTTTCCAGGATCTGTCGTAATGTGAAAATATGGCTATTGTGGACTTCGTTGGTCTGGAACCACACTGATAGGGATCTATCAGGTTATGGACAAACGGGTTCAGATGCTCACACAATACGGCAGAGAGGATCTTGTATGCGATGTTAAAATGCCTGATCCCTCGATAATTGACGCAGTCAAAGGGACCTCCTTTCTTTTGGGCCAGAAAACACATAGCCTGTTTAAGTGACAAGATTATTTTACCATTGGGGTTTTATTCTATTTTGGCTCTTTTTTTTTAGAAGTAAATATTCATGAATATTTTCATCATCCCATAAACCATGCTATTGTAGGTCTTGTGCCCGCATTGGTGTAAAGAGGAAAGTTAGAAATACACACTAAAGATCCCAAGTTTGATTGCTGAACTAATCATCTTGAATTCTTTCAAAACACCATCTCCTTCGCGTTGCTGAAAACATTCAAAATTTACTCTTTGTCAAAAAATTTGACTTTCTCTTTGACAAGCATAAATACCTTAAACAACCAGCGACATTGAAAAATGGTGGCTAAGGAAACTGTCAGTTTAAGGCCTGAGTTCCCCCCACATTGTACCGCATACGCAATCAAAATTGTTGTCGTTTTCCGCAAACACAGCATCTTTTCCTTCCACCACAATAGAAACTTACGATTTTTCCAAGACTTAAATCATAGCAGAAATGCCTTGAAATTAATTCCTCTACGTTGTGTTCTCTGGCCGCGTTACACTTGCCATCAAAAGTCGCGTTGTCGAAAGATTAATATACCCATATACCCCTATTCTGTGGCCACCGTGGCGGGTGCAGTGCGACGCTCACACGCCGAAGGGTCTAGGTTCGATTCCCGGCTGAACACCTCGAATTTTTCACGGCAGCACCTCTTTCAAGTTTTTTACAACACTCAAAGAGTAATAACTGTCTAAGAACAAGATTCTCAAACTTCGCCGTTCGGAGTCAGCTAAAAACTGGGGTCCCTTCTAATCGTTAGAGAACAGTAGCGCGCACAACACGAGTTGTTGATGAGCAAGCTAGGCCGTGGTGCCTTTGTGGACTGTCGCACCAACAATTATTATTATTCTTATTATTAATTATATTGTAAAACGAAAATGTTACTGTTAGTTAAATTTAAATTACTGTTCAAATTGATTCTGGGTAATTAGAGTCGGAAGTAAACATTAAACATGATTAAGAGATTGTTTTGAGCCCAAAAAAACTTATTTCTATATTTTATTTATTTTTCTTATTTTGATAAAGAATTTAAAGGAATTAAAAGGATGCAATTAACTCCAAAATTAAAAAAAAGTAAGTTACCAAATATTACACTCAAGTACTAATTTTTGTTAATTAATTAATTAAATAATTAAGATGAATAGAAACAATACAATACATTTTTAGAAGGAATCCAATTTTAAGAAAAGTTTGTCAACTTCAGCTCCCGAGTTCGATTTTTGCAGAAGGCTTAAGGTTATTTTAGCTAACTGACTACGAAAAATTCGAAAACGATTTAAGAGCAGCACCAAAAGTAATCCTTGTTTTTGGTCAGCATCGTTGTTCAATTTATTTATTTCTTACACTTTATATGAATCATTTTTTCCAAGGCTAGACATGCATACATCACGAATCTCTTCACCCTCGATTCAACTCAATGCACGTGGCAAAATGCAGGAAAAAAATTTTTGAAATTACTTTTTTCTCACGGTCACCAGACATATTATTTACCCAGCACGCACGTGAACATTACAAATAAAATGCGCGAAAAACATTTCTAAGAGAGCGTGAGTTTCGAGAAAATAATTTAATAACTTTCCTGTTTGAAAGGTGAAATGAAAATGCTTAATTAAGTTCGTCGCGAGTCATGCAGAGAGTGGAAAAGGTAGATTTTGTTTTTAAGTTTTATATTTCTGGCCGCCGTTGAGTAGTGGGTAGAGTGTGACACTCACACGCCCAAGGTCCAGATTCGATTCCCAGCTGAACACCTCTAACTTTTCATGGCACCACCTCTTTCGAGCAACTGACAGCACTCAAAGAGTAATTACTGTCTATGAAAAAGCTTCTCAAACTTCGCCGTTCCGAGTCAGCTAAAAACTGTAGGTCCCTTCTACTCGTGAGAGAACAGTAGCGCGCACAACACGAGGAGTTGAAGAGCAAGCTAGGCCCCGGTCCCCCCGTGGAATGCAGCGCCTCACAATTATTATTATTAATTTTTCTGGCATCTCGCGTATTTACTTTTCACTATAATGAACGATCAAAATTGGCAGAGAAAAATGCGATTAAAAAACTTATCGTTTCTAACCTTATTTCGTAAATATCTGCTGATGAATTATCAATGCGGTAAATAGCTACTAACCAAGAGGGGAGCATTCTTGTCTCTTCCTTAAACCCATTTCGATTACCCATTGTAGTCAACACAATTCGGAACTTTCAATTGGTGCCATAACCCCACTGATTTTGTCGTGGGTTTAATGTCTGCAACTGAATTTGCTTCCTTAGAAATGTCAATACAGCGACAAACACATTTGGCTTGGTTGATTGTGGTGCGAATGCTTGTGTGGCTTCAAGCGAGAATCCAGCATGCGTTTTTGACATGCCACGTTTTTCCATTTGTTGCTTCATGATATTCTATTGATAGTGATACCTTGTCAATGACAGCCCTCCAAGGATGAATTGGATGAACTCAACGGAACTATTTTGTGTGTGAGGTTTGGAAATCATAACAGTTGAGAGCAATTGAATAGGTCCTTGCCGCAAAGGTTTGTTTTAGTTTATTTTGATGATTCAAAGGCATGCTTGCACTTACTCGTATCTGCTTGGTATCTGACGAATTTAAATAACTTGCATTGCTCTCTTTATAAACTATAAGAAATAAATGTTTTTGGAAGCTGCCTAGATCCCTACTCTAAAATTTCATTATGAACCCAATCTTAGATTGCGACATTGATGTCCAGATGTAGCAGAAACTCTTTCTCTACGACTAAGACCTTCAATGTAAAGGAGATCGACTTTATATATAAAAGATGACGTTATTGTGTTTTTGTTGTAGCGCTCAGGCTAAAAATCTGGTCCGTTGTACTACCAAGCTTTTTTCTACATTTAATGTGAATTCTTGGTCGTCCGAGGGAAAACCAGCAAGCGCTCCTGTAAAAGAGAGCCTAGGTGTTCAGGCCCCACCACGTCAGCCTCCCACAAAGGCTGGACATTGACAGAAAGTGCACTGAAGTGCAGTCTTTTCTCTCTAAACATAACAGAAAAGCCGTGTATTTTTTGCTGAAGTTTTTGAGCAGGATCATTTCTGCAGACTCCTTAATGGCGATGACGACCCAAATCCCGCTGTTAGGCAGAATGTTCCACTCGATTTAGATGACAAAAGACAAGAATTCCGTCCCCCCGACTTAGACGAGGTGAAGATATCAATATCCAAGCTGAAGTCGAACAAAGCTGCTGAAGCGGACGGACAGTCCGCAGAACTATTTAAAGCAGGTGGAGATGACTTGGTTGGGCTTATGCACCGGCTCATCTGTAAGATCGGTCGGAGGAAAGCATGCCCGATGAGTGGAATCTCAGCATCGTTTGCCCGGTTCACAAGAAAGGAGACCCATTTGACTGCGCCAACTACCGAGGAATTAGTCTTTTCAACATCGCATACACAATCTCCTCTGCCGTATTGTGTGAGCGTCTGAAGCAGTTTGTCCATAACCTGATAGGTCCCTATCAGTGTGGTTTCAGACCAGGGAAGTCTACTATAGACCAGATCTTTACATTAAGGCAGATCCTGGAAAAGACCCAAGAAATGCAAATTGACACTAACCACCATCAAGGTCGCATATGACGGCGTACATAGAAACGAGCTATATAGTGTCATGTTTAGTTTTGACATTTATACTAAACTGACCAGATTGTGTAGAATGATGATGGAGAACTCTCGTTGCTCCGTCAAAGTCGGTACTCACCGTCGGACTCACCGAGTCCTTCAATGTCAAAAACGGTTTTAGACAAGACGACGCACTGTTATGTTACTTGTTCAACATCAGCCTCGAGAAGATCGTGCGTAACTCACAAGTCAACACCAGAGGCACGATCTTCCAGAAGTCAGTTCAATTGCTAGCTTACGCTGATGATATTGACGTGATTGGATGAACACAGCGAGCCGTCAATGAGGCGTTTGCTGGCATTGAAGCGGAAGCGGCTAGAATGGGTCTGGTGGTAAATGAGGGCAAAACGAAGTACATGCTGTCATCAAGGAAGGACACACAACATCGACGTCTCGGACAGAGCGTCACACTAGGCAGCAAATACTTCGGGTTAGTTAAGCACTTCGTCTACCTCGACTCCGTGGTAAATAGGCACAACAACACTAGCACCAAATTAAATGCAGAATCACTCTCGCAAACCGCTGTTTCTTTGAGGTCAAGAGGCAATTGAGTAATAAAGCCCTGTCTCGAAGGATTGTGCTCGCTTTATATAATAGCTTGATCATCCCAAACTAAGAAGAACCTGGATGTTACTGAAAGCGAATGGGGAAATCTTTTGTCTTTTCGAGAAAAAAGTTTTGAGTGCGATTTTTGGTCCTGGTTGCGTTGATAGCGGCTGAAGGAAAAGATTTAATTACGAGCTCTATGGGCTGTTGGCGTAGTAGGTAGAGTGCGACGCTCACACGCCGATGGGTGTCGGTTCGATTCCCAGTTCAACACCAATTTTTCGAATTTTTCACGGCACCACCTCTTTCGAGCTGCTGACAACACTCAAAGAGTAATAACTGTCTAAGAAAGCTTCTCAAACTTCGCCGTTCGGAGTCGGCAAAAAACTGTAGGTCCCTTCTACTCGTGAGAGAACAGTAGCGCGCACGACACGAGCAGTTGATGAGCAAGCTAGGCCCTGGTCCCCCTCTGGACTGTAGCGCCAACAATTATTATTATTATTATGGGCTGTTCAGTGACATGCGCCTGGCCAAGGGTCTTCGGATACAACGCTTCGGATACACTGCTCCGGCCCGAAGTGTTTGAATCCGTGCCATTGGGACAACGCAATAGAGGACGACCTAGACTAAGGCGGCGCACACAAGTGGAGAAGGACCTCAACCAACTTGGAGTGAGCAACTGGAGACAGCTGGCGAAAGATCGTGCTGGGCAAAATGCTTTTCCGGTTATTCTCCGAGATAAATTGTTTTTTTTTGAAGAGCTCTTCCATAATATTTTTATTTGCTTCATGCAAAACATTACGAAGGGTTTGTACATTGAAAACTTTTCGAGTTGTTTTTGCTAGTTCATCGGCTTGTTTAGGGTTTCTTCTCTTTTCTCTTACTTCCTTTTTTCCTGTTTACTATTCAGTGCTCTCATTCTTTTTTACAACACTTCTCACAGTAAATAAACTTATTTTAAATTCCTTTCCAAGTCACAACACTATATGCGAAACCTCTTGCGTCATTTGTATTATTCTGTTTTTTACAAAAATGTCTAGTTGTTTAGATTTGCGGCCCATTACTTTTTAAGATTTATTTTCGAAATGCAAGCACGTGTGAACAAATTGCCAAACTTTGATGAAATAGCTTATAATCACTACAAGCTTACATGTCTCCGGTATTGCAAAAAACGGTATTATGATCATGCATAAAATGTTCCCAATACTTTATTGAGTTAGAGTTTGAAATAATTTATTTTTTCTAGTAAATGTTGTAGAAACTTCTGATTACCGCGGCAATCGAGAGAAAAAGCACTCACCAAAGCCTTCACTTATGATCGCACTTGGCGTGCTTTTTGCAGCCTTCCCTGGCCTCTTCTATTGGAATGATTGAACTCTCGTTTTGATGTCAAAACCATAAATCCATGATTCGTCATCAGTTATGACCCTTTTAAGCAAATTTGTATCGCCGTTGAAGTCATTCAACATTCAACAATTTCTGAGCTGTGCTCATGAATATTTGTTTAGTCAAAATTCAGCAATTTCGGAACGAGATTCTATGCCACACGCTTTATGCCCAAAATTTCACGGCATGAGCCAATCAATATGCCCACAGCTTCAGGAACTTCTCTAATACGAGGGTTGCATTTTATATTTCAGGATTAGAGATCAAAAACACATGTTAATCATCGAAAATAGTTTTATTGTTGTTCAAAATATTCCCCATTGAGATCTATACACTTTTGCATGCGTTTGAACCAATTGTCGAAGCACTTTCGCCACTCTGATTGAGGTGTCTCCAAAACATGCATTCTGAACGTATCAAGTGCTTCTTCAGGTGTCGAAAAACGTTGACCTCTCATTATATTTTTTACGTACGGAAATAAAAAGAAGTCTTTCGGTGCAAAGTCAGGACTATACGGCTCATCAAATCGATGTTTTGAGTGCTCAAAAATGCAGTTCTTTGAGCCGATGTGTGATAGCTAGCATTGTCGTGGTGAAGAGTGATCCGTCTTCGGCGGTTGGTTTTCCTGATTTCTTGGAAGACAACTGACAAGCAAATTTTTGGGTACCACTCAGAATTGACTCTTCTGCTTAGTTCTAGTGGTAAGGGTGCGACATGTCCAGTTTTTCCGAAAAACCAGGCGACCATTTGCTTGGAAGCGCTCCGTGAGCGAGCAACTTTTATTGGATTTGGCTCAATTTGAAACACCCATTCAGTCGACTGCTGTTTACTTTCGGGCTTGTACGCGTAAATCCACGATTCATCACCTGTCACGATGTCATAGACGTGTTTCGAAGCACCGCGATCGTATTTTTGGAGCATTTCTTTCGACCAATCGAAACGTGCCTATTTTTGAGCGATTGACAAATTGTGTGGGATCCAACGCAAACAGTTTTTTTGACGGTCAAATGTTCATGCAATATTGAATGTATGCTGGTCCCACTAATGCCTACGGTTGTCTCAATCTCACGGTAGGTCACATGACTATCTTGCAATATCAGTTGGCGCACAGCATCAATGGTTTCCGGAGCAACTGATGATTGGACGACCTTCACGAAATTCGTCTTGGAGTGAACTACGACCTCAGTTGAACTCACCATACAATCAATAAACACTGGTCCTTGATGGAGCTTCATCGCCAAAACTTGAAGTAAGTTCATCGATGCACTGTTGTTGAGTTAATCCAAGTCCAAAGTTGAAAAAAATAATGGCAAGAAAATTTCACGATTTAATTCCATTTTTTGGGCGAGATGAACCCTTTAGATTACTGTAAACAAAACAAATGGCTCCCGTATGTCAAAACGTTCTGAGTACGTATAACCTCAAAAATGTCAAACTTTACGATAAAGCTGACAGTCGCCAGATTGCAACACTAGAGTTGCTCAATCCCGAAATATAAAATGCAACCTACATATTATATGCCAGTAAGGGTACATAAAGTTTTGTTTCATGGAAAACATATAATTTCTTCTTGTATACTTCCAATCGGACAACTTTCGGAAGAAGCTCAAGAAGCAAGAAACAAGGAAAGTCGGAAGCTTAGGGAAATATTTACGCGGAAAATTACGCGTATAGATATGAAAATTCTCGTATCAGGTGGCGGCTGTATAGCGCTAACGTGGTGGGAATTGAAAACCTGAGCTCTATTATGAAGCGCATTCTTTAGAAAACCAAGAAAACACATCAAATGAAGGTTACTGCCTGGTGTTACAATGGACCAGTAGTTGAGTCTGAGGGCCCCAGTGCAGTGTATCCCCACCTCCAACAAAAAAATTAATAAATAACTGTTGCATTGGTTTTAATATGCCGAATTTCGGTATTGAGTCGAGGAATGGATGGAAAATTTGTGTCTATATGTATCAACTGTTTCTTGGAATAGCCATTTACGCGATGTGGAACGAGTGCTTAGATTGACTAATAATGAAAATAATTGGTACAGGATTCAATTCAAAAATAAAATTTTATTATAGTCGTAAAGAATGAAGACCTCTGCTTTAAAAGACCAAGCCATACTTTGCAAGGCACTCCTCTAACACCCCTCGAAGTACTGGAGGAAAAACTAAATGACAAAGTAAATTTTAGGTTTAGAGATCAGCTTGCCAATGGATGGCAAAAGTAGTTCCTCGGTCAAGCTTAGAAGAGTTCAGCTTAAACATTTTGAGAAACGATGGCCTGATTAGTAAAAGGTAATATTAATGGAATTTATTGTTTTTGACTCTGTCTGCGCCTCCATTTCCACTCATCGCACCTTCTGTTGCCATTGCCTACATCCTGCTTAAGAAATTGTTCCTTCACAGCCACACCCGTTGAAGAAGGTTATATCTTATGCCACACATCCATTTGATTTCAAATACACTCTGCTCTTTTTCAACGCCTTCTTCATTTACCTGCTGCTTTCGTGTAACATCCGCCGTGCATGTATTTGCTCTTAAAGCTGCGAAAAAATAATTTTATCCTTGATATCAACTAAATCCTTTTTCAAGTTATTTTCACGGCGCTCGTTCTCGTTAATGTAAGCAGCTTATCAAATAAATAAATTCTGCATGAAGACACATCAGCACATCTCTCCTGCCCTCTCCCACCGGGACATATTTTTTTTTTGAGCTCGCAGCATGGGCGTGATTGCTGTTACAAAACTCTGCCATCAGGAAGTCATTTAAAAGAATGATTAGCTGCAAAGCATGTATAATTAGATTGTGAATGAAATTCCCACACAAAGGGGCACACTCAAGTCAGCCAGCTAACCACAGGCGCCTGCAACTGAATTGCCTTTACTTGCGTAAAGTTCTGCGTTCGGTGAAAGAAAATTTGCGTCAGGAGCAAATGAATTTCACTTTTTCTCCTCCAACTGTCATCGAAGTCAATTAAGACGAGGACACTGATGATGTCGCTTGCATGTGCGCACGTAAGAAGTGTTTACTTACTGTCTCTCTGTCGGTATTTTCGTAAAATTACTTGCAAAAGTTTATGTCGTCCCTCCCACTGAAACGTCTTGTATCCGACTGATGTCTGCCATGACCTACATTCTGGAAAGAAATTACTAATAGCTTGCAATAAAGTGTTAGTGGCACTCAAGGATAGATGTCACCTCTCAAGTGATCACCTTTGACGAAAAGGGATTTCTGCAAAAACGAAGTGTTTCCTTTATTACAACGAGTTGCAACCGTCGGACAGTGTCCACTCTGATTTGACAAGCAGAAAAATGAAGGCCCATTCAAGCTGCAATCGCAGCAAATGGTCTATGAATTGAGTCCAACGATGTCATCAAACGGCGTGCTGACGGCTGGAGGGATGCGCAAAATTTCTTCTCCTGACAACCAGCTAATGACTGGTGCTTTTTGCAATATCCACATGTCCACGGTGGACAAGTCGTACTGTAATCTGACTGCTGCGCCCTTGGGAATCATGTTCAACTTCTTTTACGGATTAATATGATGATGCTTCCTGCGGGTCGAATCGAGAGGTGGAGAGTGTTGCATTTGTGAAATGCATTTCCCATTTTATGATGGCTCATGTTGAATGCCTGAGAATAAATAACTTCTCGCAATAGAGTGATGGCATTTCAGTGTTTCATATTTAATGCGAATTCAGCTGCAACGTATTCGGTTGGCAGTTGTTTCCCTGGGAACTGAACTTTGCTGCTTGTTTCATTCTTCTGCTTGTTTCGAAGTCATTAAGCTTGAATTTGTCTTCTACTACCATTCTTGACTAGTGTCGTTTGGGGATTGCTTGTATTTTCTAAGTTGTCCTCCCCGAGTCCTCCACCGGGAGTTGGAGAACACAAATTTCTCTTACCATTTGAGTAGTTCTTTGTGTGTGTCATACAATTCCAAATGACATTGCTTTCGAGTGAAAGATTAAAGATTGGATGTCTCTGAATGAAAAGCGTGTTTGTGCGCCCGCCTGAATGTAAATTCGGATACTTTGCATTTAAATTTATTTTATCAGAAGTTTATTGACATTCAAACGGAACGGGGGACGGGTGGGTGTTTAATGCTTGTAATGGATCTATAAATGGTGTACAAATTAACAATCTGACAAAGTGTGTATCCGGGAATTTAATTGAAGTGTTCTCGTCATGAATTAGGTACGAATTGAATTGAATTTCTGTTTACTCGGATTTCGCGACGCGACGATTAACTTTCCATGTTTATGATTAATGGAGATTGTTAAATGAAGGATTGTCTTCCGCTGCTCCCCTTTGATTGCAGTAGTAATTGGAGTGATGATAAATGCTGCGTAGTTTGTACTTAACCATTCAGTATTTGAACTTAACCAGTAGGTTTTCATTATTTATCAAGATGCTGACAAACCTTTGTGGGAATGATGGAGTAATGCCAGCACATAAAAACATTTAAATGTTGTGACGTAAGCGTGCAGACTGGAGTAACGTCAGACGTGGCAATGGTACATGTTGCTGTACTCGTTCCACAGTGTTGAATTAGCACACAACAACCATCCACTTGGGAATATCGAAACTGTTGCTGTCTAAGAGGACACTTTATGCGAGACATAAAAGTTTTGTTTCACATACCAGCTCTCACTTTGTTCTGGTTCACTTCACTGATTTTGAGCTTCTAGGGCTCAGTCTCAGTATTTTTTGAATATCTTATCTTTTGAATTTCATTTAATAATAATTATAATTGGATGGCGCGACAGTTCACAGAGGGACCAGAGCCTAGCTTACTCATCAACTACTCGTGTTGTGTGCGCTACTGTTCTGTCACGAGTAGAGGTACCTTCACGAGTAGAGTAGAAGGGAGCAAACGCCCAAATTTGGAAAACTTTTCCTTAAATAATATTTATCTTTGAGTGTTGTCAGTAGCTTGAGAGAGGTGGTGCCGTGAAAAATTTTAGGTTTTCAACCAGGAATCGACCTTAGACTGTCGCTGCGTAAGCGTTGCACGCTATACACTACGCCATGGCGGTCACTTGAATTTTATGTGATTTTCATTATTTTCTGCTGTTTGGTTTGTCCCCAACGACTGTAAAGGAGGCAAACAGTTTTTTGTTCACTCTTAGTTTAAGAAGATTACTAGCTTACAAAGGTTGCCTCATATATTACGGGATTGGGCAACCCTAGGGTTGCAATCTGGCAACTGCCAGCTTTATCTCAAAGTTTGACATTTTTGAGGTTATACGTACTCAGAACGTTTTGACATACGAGCGCTATTTGTGTTGTGTACAGTAACTTAAAAGATTCATCTCGCCCGAAAAATGGAATGAAATCATGACCATTTTCGTGCTATTATTTTTTACAACTTTCGACTTGGATTAACTCAACAACAGAGCATCGAAGAACTTAATTCTAGTTTTGGCGATGAAGCTCCATCAAGGACCAGTGTTTATCGATGGTATGGTGAATTCAACCGAGGTCGTAGTTCACTCCAAGACGAATTTCGTGAAGTTCGTCCAAAATCATTTGTGAAACCATTGATGCTGTGCGCCAACTGATATCGCAAGATCGTCATGTGACCTATCGTGAGATTGAGACAACATTAGTGGGACCAGCATACATTCAATATTGCATGAACATTTGACCGTCAAAAAAATTTGTTCGCGTTGGATCCCACACAATTTGTCAATCGCTCAAAAAACGGCTAGTGTCGATTGGTCGAAAGAAATGCTCCAAAAATGCGGGCGCGGTGCTTCGAAACAAGTCTATGACACCGTGACAGGTGTTGGATCGTGGATTTACACGTACAAGCCCGAAAGTAAACAGCAGTCGATTGTATGGGTGTTTCATATTGAGCCAAATCCAACAAAAGTTGCTCGCGCACGAAGTACATCCAAGCAAATGGTCGCCTGTTTTTCGGAAAAACTGGACATGTCGCAACCGTACCACTAGAACAACGCAGAACAGTAAATTCTGAGTGGTACACAACCATTTATTTGCCAGTTGTCTTCCAAGAAAGCAGGAAAACCAACCGCCGAAGACGTTTCACCACGAGAATGCGAGCTCTCACACATCGGCTCAAAGAACTGCATTTTTGAGCGCTCAAAACATCGATTTGATGAGTCATCCGCCGTATAGTCCTGACTTGGCACCGAATGACTTCTTTTTATTTCCGTACGTAAAAACTAAAATGAGAGGTCAACGTTTTCCGACACCTGAAGAAGCGGTTGATGCGTTCAGATTGCATGTTTTGGAGATACCTCAATCAGAGTGGCAAAAGTGCTTCGACAATTGGTTCAAACGCATGCAAAAGTGTATAGATCTCAATGGGGAATATTTTGAACAACAATAAAACTATTTTCGATGATTAATATTTGTTTTTGTTCTCTAATCCCGAAATATAAAAATCAACTCTCGTACTTGTACCACTTGTGAACACTTGTTTTGGCTCAGAATACACTCACCGTATATCACTGGTAGTATTTCAAATGCTTTTGAGCATTTAATTCCATTTGTCCAACAAAATTGAATGGAAATTCTTTAATCCTTTTTTTTTGCGCCAGGAATCGCTTTCTCTCGTTAACAAAATAATAGACGATGCCAAGTAGTTTCAGAAAACAAGGGTGGCTCCACAAAATATTAATTTAGACTTAGAAGTGCTACAATATCAAACATTTTTTCCACTTTCCTTTGTCCGCCAAGTATAGTTTTTACGACATAAATTGTTTATGAAGTTAGAATAATACTTCGTTTTTCATTTTGAACAGTATTAATAGAACAAATTAATTTATAATAACGAATTTGAAAAAGTTGCCTTTTGTTCTGCATTCAAGGGTTTCATTTATTTCAGTTTAGTTTTGTCCGATACTATATATGGCTGAAAGTGTAAACATATCTTCGGTACGAGTGTGCCAACATAACAAAATAAAATAAAATCGGTAATCGAATGTGCGTAGCCCGTACATTGTATTGTTACCACTGTATCTCCCAAGTATAAATCCATAGCGAAAAATACAGTCTTTTGTGATAAATTTGGCGTGATGGTGGTTGAAGTCCGTAATTGACTCCCTGCACAGTTTTTGTACAGTTTTCTTTCCTTCCTTGAATTTTATATTCAATTGGCAACTTTCGTGCTGAAAGTGTGAAAGTGAAAGTGTAGTCATTTTCGTCAAGTTGGTACGTTCACTTCTAATGTAGACTGTATTAATAATCTATTTACTCCAAAGAGTAGCTCACTTAATAAATAAAACCTGTTAAAGAGACTTGTCATTGGCCATAAGTATTTTTTTTACTGCGCACTCGCACCGCTTCCTTAAGTTTCATGGCAACGAAAATGTAAAACATGTTTGAGTCAATAAACAGCCCTCGCCTTAGCCGCGTCTTTTATTTGTTTACTCCCGAAACCTCCAAACAAAAGTGTGCTAAGAAGTTACAAAAGTAAAAAAGCGGGAGTGCATTGTGTTGGAAACAGGGCTCAGTTGGCCCTATTTGACACGTTTTCCTAATTGAGATTAATATGTTTTTATATTTTATTTTTCTTAAGAAAAACTTTCAAGCCTCACAGACAATAATAATCAAGCGCAGGCACAAGGAGAACATTTTAGGGGCCGTATTGGCAATGAACACCATAAGAATGGGTCATTGAAGCCGTCCAAGACAAGACTAAGATGGTTGGAAGCAACGGACAAGGGCCATTGGAAGAAGTTGTATGTGACTATATTTTCATAAGACTTAGAAGAGGGTTTAGTGAAACACAACCGGCGAGGCATACCAAAAAGCGCTGCAACGGAAAACAAGAGCAGCGCAAGAGAAGTACCGGACTAGAAGGCGGGAGGAGAAAAAGCTTCTACGCCTGAAAAAATGGTCTCTCGCAAACTCCCACCTCAAGGATATCGAAGAGTCTAGGGACAAACACAAAATACGTGCCTTTTACAAAAAAGCCAAAAGCTTGCCACAGGCTTCAGGAAAGGCACCCAGGCTCTTCAAAATTGCGAGTGTAATCTAGTTACGGACCCACAGGGAATAGTGGATGTGTTTAAGCAACACTTCCAGCAGCTGCTTAGCGGGCCTGAACAGGAGAGAATGATAGGGAACAAGGAAATCCCAACTCCAGTGGACGAAGTAGTCCTCCCACCTAGCCTTGAAGAAGTCGGTACAGCCATTAAAAGGCTGAAGAACAACAAAGCCGCAAGCTCAGATGGCTTACCATCGGAGCTTTTCAAAGCTGGGGGCAATGTAATGGTAGAGAGCATGCACCAGATCATTTGCCGAATTTGAGAAGACGAAAGCATGCCCGACGACTGCAATATCAGCTACATAAGCTCCATCCTCAAAAAAGACGACTCTACCTCCTGCAAGAATTATAGAGGTATATCCCTGCTCAACGTCGCCTACAAGATCCTATCCAGCGAACTGTGTGAACGTCTAAAGCCGTTCTGTATCGCACTAATCGGCAGGTACCAGCGCGGCTTCCGGCCCGGCAAATCGACTATAGACCAAATCTTCACACTAAGGCAGATCCTAGAGAAGACCAGCGAGTTTCAAATCGATACTCACCATCTTTTCATGGATTTTAAAGCCGCATACGATAGCATTCATCGCAGGGAGCTATTCGAAGCAATGGCCGAATTCGGGATCCCGGGAAAATTAATCCGGTTGTGTCGCACCCCGCTAACACATACGCTATGCCCCGGCAGTTCGGTTCAAAAACCTCTGAACCGTTCGAGACCTGCACCGGATTTCGGCAAGGAGATGCGCTGTCGTGTGATTTCTTCAATTTGGTACTGGGAAAGAGAGTGCGCGGGCCAAAGTCAACACGGACGGTACTATCTTCTACAAGTCAGTCCAGCTCTTGGGATACGCTGGTGACATCGACATTATCTCGCGGTCCCAACGCGCCGAAGTTTAAGTTTTCACGGTAATTGAGGAACAGGCGAAACGAGCTGGTCTAAGGGTCAACGAGGAAAAAACCAAATATACTCGTATTCTGTCGAGCAAAACACGATCCGCCGCACACCACCTAGGCCAAAGCGTCACAATCGAAAGCTACAATTTCTAGGTAGTAAAGAAGTTTGTATGCCTCGGGTCAAACCGTAAACTCCACGAATGAGATCGTAGTGGAGATCCGACGTAAAATCGCCACTGGCAACCGATGCTATTTCGGTCTGTCAAGACATCTGGGCTCGAAACTCCTGACTCGAAGGACCAAAGTCATGCTCTACAAAACCCTTATTCTGCCTGCTTTATGCTTTATGGAGCCGTAAGCTGGACATTGAGTACGGCTGCAGAGCTATTTCTTGGTGCCTTCGAAAGAAAAATTCTGGTCCCGTCTGCGAGAAAGGCGAATGGAGGAGAAGACACAAAAGCGAACTCTACGAGCTGTACAAGGATAACGATGTAGTCCGGAAGGCAAAAATCCTTCGACTACACTGGCTCGGCCACATCGAGCGAATGGACAACAACGCTCCAGCAAAGAGGGTCTTCGAATCCGAGCTTCCTGGTTCGAGAAGGAGAGAAAGACCGAACCTCCGGTACAAAGACCTAATCATCGCGGATGTAAGACTGATTGGTCTTGATGACTGGAAGCAGCGTGGCCAGGACCGTCACCGATGGAAGGCAGTAATTGTTAAGGCTCAGACCCGTCATGGTTCGTTTGCCTGGTAAGTAAGTAAGTAAGTAAATAGGTGGAACACTGCTTGAGGATGAAAAAAAAACAAATTATTGGCCTCAGGAGCAACCACATAAAGTCGCTCATTTTAGCAAAACTTTAAATTCAAATACCTTTGCTGTTCTGAAGGTGCTGATGTTATATATACATATATAAAAATCAATGTTTGTTTGTTTGTTTGTCCTTTATAGACTCTTAACTGGTAAGAGATAGAGCATTGATGTCTTTGGCAACTTTGTTCAGAATTCTGTCGAAAGGGTTTTGGTACCAACTTTTGTTTGGGGAAATAGCTCCCCATAGAGATGAACTTTGGGGCATATGTTCAAAGTTCGGCTGATCCTTTCGACTGAAATATCAATCAAAAGGTCTTTGAAAATAAGATTGAGCTTTGTTTCGCAGTTTTTCGGTGGAGAGTACCGTTAGAAAGATATGAAGCTTTAAAAAGTTTGACCGCCTCTAATTTCCACACAGTTGTGCCTACAAATCTGGAAAAATCATGGAAAATCCGTCTCAATGAATACTTTCAACTAAAAATAGTTCAAGCATTCAGGCTTAGACACTTTGGGAGTTATTGGTCAAAATTTTTAAAACATCAATATGCAAATTTTGGAAAATTGACGAACTGAATGCATATTTAAAATTACCCGTTTAATGGCGACATGTGCAGAAACTATACTTATAAACTCAAATTGCAACTTGATGGATCCGCTAAACGTTTTGTAAAACAATAATTGGATGATGGAAATGGTAAATTGACTGTCGATAAGGTCACACAATGTATCTTATTACAATGTATCAAATGCAGACGAGCCAATACATAGTACATGGCTCAGTGAATATACTATATTAGCAGTCAAAAACAACGATGTCAACTCAATTAATTTCACCATTCAAGGTGAAATACCTGGAGAAGCGAAAACATATAAATCCATTGATACTGTGATGAACCAAGATGAAGTTGTCATCTATCCAACTGAGTTCTTGAATTCACTTGACTTACCTGGCATGCCTCCGCACGTTTTAACATTGAAAATTAGCGTGCCTATCATTTTGCTTCGAAAGATTAATCCACCACGACTTTGCAATGGCACTAGGCTTTCAGGAAAAAAATTAATGATGGCGAATATCATCGAAGCTTGAATTGAAAATTCAAAGGAGCCTTGCATTCCAATGATCCCAACTGATTAACCATTCCAATTTAAACGTTTGCAGTTTCCAGTGCGAGTCGCCTATGCCATTACCAACAACAAGGCACAAGGACAATCTTAACAAGTATGTGGGATGAATTTAGAACATCCGTTCTTCTCTCATTGACAATTGTATGTGGCCTGTTCACGCGTCGGAAAGCCTTCTAATTTATTCGCTTATGCCCCAGATAGAAAAACAAAAAATATTGTATATCCAACAGCACTTCAATAAACAAAATAAAAAATAAAAATCTTCTTTTTAGTATATGTATAAACATTAACTTTTTTTAAAATTTGATTTATTTATGCGTAGCAAAACGCGCCGGGTATAGCTAGTAATAATAATAATTGTATGGCGCCACAGTTTACAGGGAGACCAGGGCCTAGCTTGCTCATTAACTCCAAGTTTTGTTGCGCGCTACTGTTCTCTCATGAGTTGAAGGGATTTACACTTTTTTCCGGCTCTGAACGTCAAATTTTGAGAAGCTTTTTCTTAGATTATTATTACTCTTTGAGTGTTGTCAACAGCTCGAAAGTGGTAGAGGTGTTTCACCGGGAATCGAACCTGTGAGCGTCGCACTCTACCCACTACGCCATGGAGATAGGGATAAGCTTCATTTATTTCTTCTTAATGTTGTTGGTGTTTCGCATTTCAAGTGACACGAATAACTTTTTTAATAATCACTCCCGCTCATCATTCCTGAGTGGTGAGAGCAAACATATGTTAGTGAAAATTTCTACGAACGAGTTTCTCGAACTTCGCCGAGAAGCTGTTTGCACAATGGGTTTGTTTTCAATAATTGGAAAGAGACTTTCTTCATTACGCCACCGCTTGACAATGAGACTTTGTAATACATTTCCCTTGTTTCAAAATCATTTCACATCTCAAAGGACACTTACTCAGGATCTCAACTCTTTGGAATAAATTTATTTCAACAGACTGCATTGTTTGTTAGAACTCATTCATTAATTAAACTACTTCTTAGGTAGAAGTATTCAAAGTATTGAAAAGACATCCACTCGGATCCCGCAGTTCATCTTTGAAAGGTCTGTCTTGATGCTCACATAAGAGAAAAATTCAATGCTCCCTCTATTCCAGTTCCAGGACAGAATACGTCAGAATGTTGCTTGTTAATGGAAATATTGTAAACAAAACCTTTGACTTTGCTGTGGTTTCCAAGTATTCAGATCTACTTTGTCGTCTGCGATTTCCGCATTTCGTGGCAGTACGTTATATCATTTACCTTCTCACTCTCTTGTCTATACATCTTGAAGAGAAAAAAAAACAATTTGTCATGTGATTTGTTCGGTTTCAAGTCAAGCTGTGAATGATTGATTACTGTACTCCCTCTCAAATTAGTTCTGGCGCTACTGGACAAAAGAAGTTTTTAAAACCCCTAAAAGACATAATAAATGTAACTATCGAAACATGATAAAACTTGAAAAATATCGGAGACATCAATTTTCTACTTAGTTCAATGAATCACCACCAATTCCAGTGGCTTAGCGCACATTTATTTTAGTTCCAACTCCCAAACAAAGTCCTCAATCAGGTAGAGTTTAAGGTGAAATATGATTCTGTCTAAAGGGTGCGCTATGGCAAGTGTAAATAAAGTCTGTTGTGTGTACAACTACGTACACGTGTATAAATATTTGAACAGAATCAGATTGGGAGAGTCAATGATTCTGTTCTCTGATGCAGATCAAAGTAAATCCATTTAAATTATACTATTGTGAAAAAAAATAAAATTGACATTGACATCTCCCCTGAATTTTCCATCGAAATGTACATTACTATTTGAGATGCCTTTTGTGTACCTTTGTAGGCAAAAGTCCATTTCGTTTTTCAATGCTAGAAAATACGTAACAGAGTTGTTTCGACGGAACAGTGTGTCACTGTGTAAAAGTTCAAAAAGACATACGTTGACACAAATGCTTTGTAGCTGTTCTGTTTTCTGGGGGAAAGAAATTAATTAAAAACGAAATGTAATTTTTTACATCTATAATTAGATTAACATTTTAAAATATTTTTAAGAAATCCCTCCTTTATTTTATGTTATATGGTACGTTACGGAGAACCAATGAACTGCCAAGACGAAACCATTTGAGCGTGAATGTAACTCGCACTCACAAATATAAATTTTTTACATTTTCGTTTTCTTCTGCTTCCTCGTGTAGCCTCTCCAGGCAGCACGATCTCTCGCTAGCAGCCTCCAGTTGTGCACTCCAATTTGGTTTAGTCCCTTCTTCACTTGTATGCGCCACCTTGGCCAAGGCCGTCCTCTGTTACGCTGACCTAATGGCCCAGATTTGAAAAGTTTTCGTGCTGGAGCAGTGTTGCCCATACGCTCTACTTATAGACTATACATCTTAAGCGTTGTGTCCAAAGACACTTGACCAGGCGCATGTCGCTGTAGAGCTTAAGAGTTCGTCCTTAAATCTTCTCCTCCAGACGCCATCAACGCAAACAGGACCAAAATTCGCACGCAGAACTTTTCTTCCAAAAAGAGTAAGACACCCGCTTTTAACAATGTCCAGGCTTCAGCGTCATAAAGTAAGACTCGGATGATAAAGCCGTTATATAAATCAAACTTAGTCTCTCAGGAGAGGCTTCTTTTACCCTTTTGCCTCCTGACCTCATAAAAAGAAATTGATAAGAGTGATTCTGCCTTTGATTTCAGCACTGATGTTATTTTTGCTACCGAGGAGCCGAGGTAGACGAAGTTTTCACTACCTCAAAATTGCTGGTGCCTAGTGTAACACTCTATCTGCGTGTGTGTGCCTTCTTGATGACAGCAAGTACTTCGTTTTGCCCTCGTTAACCACCAGACCCATTTTAGTCGCTTCCGCTTCAATGCCACTTTCGATCACCTCCTCATTCGAGTCATATTTCTTTCCGGCGAGCACCTTTTTAAGGTCTGAAAAGAGGCAGAAGTCTCTGGGTGCCAGATCTGGAGAATACATTGGATGCGGAAGCAATTCAAGCCCAATTCGTGCAATTTGGCCATGGTAGCCAACGACTCGTGATACGGTGCATTATCTGGGTGGAAGAGAATTTGTATCTCTTCATAAGTGGAAGTCTTTTCCTTCAAATGCCTTTCTCAAGATAGTCTTTAAATTAAATTCCGTGCGCATCCAAAAATACGGATGCCATAGCCTTGCCAGTCGATCTTTGTGTTTTTGGACGCTTTGCGCGTGGTTCCCCGGCTGCTGTCCACTAACCTGACTGCCGATTTCACTCTGGAGTGTCATGTTTCATCTATTGTGACACACCGTCGTAAAAAGTCCTTTTTAGTTAGGCGAAACAGCTCCAACCAGCTCTCACAATCATCGATACGTTTGTTGCTTTCTGTCCATTGTGAGTAAACACCCATTTTGAAAACAGCTTTCTCATGGAAAGATGCTCATGCAAAATGGTGTACACACAGCTTTCTGATATCTTTAAAGTGTCAGCTATCTTACGCAATTTCACTTTGTGGTTTTCCAAAGCCACTTCTTGTACTTTTTGGCGTTTTCAGGTGTAATAACCTCATAACCTTCCAGAGCGTTCAACATCGTTGGTGTTTGTACGGCTACGTTCAAAGTCAGAATACCACCGAAAAATAATCGTTTTTTTTAAGCGAGCAGAGTGTCTGTAACACTTTTCAAGCCATTGCTGAGCTTTGACGGTATTTTTTCACATCAAAACGCAGTGTTTAACAAACACACGAAATTCTATTTTTTTTATCTAAAAATCGCAAAAGTTCCGTCACCTGAAGCACTGTGGCTTGTAACCTAATAATCAGATTGTCATGAAATATTGACAGGTATCATTTGGTACATGCTACAAATAATATGGATTTTTTGTTAGAGGCGCTGCCTATATGTCAGTCCCGGGACTTATTGAGTGAAAATTGTGTGTCAGAGATTGCCGCTTTGGCTGCCTCTTGGAGGGTTTCGTTCGTGTCCATGGATGTTTGAAATCAACCAACTAAATGGCACTAAGTCTCGATAGGGAACATTTGTTGTGAACGAGCCCTTATTATTTTTTGTTTGTTTGCCATGACATCTGTGAAAAATATTTAGTATACATCAAGTCATTGAACAGACAACATCATATTTTTTCATTGTGTTAAAAATGTCGAATTTCGTACCAGAAAGTGATGATTTGCGGAAGGGATTAATTTTTTGTTTTCATTTGAACAAATGCGAATGCTTGTCGAGGCATATAGTGATCATGTTCTATCAGAAGCAACATGCCAAAGATGGTTTCAACAGTTCAGAAATAATGATTTTGATGTGAGAAATGAAGAACGTGGAAGATCACCAAAAAAGTTTGAAGACGACGAATTGCAAACGATATTGGATGAAGATGACGCTTTGAGTCAAAAGCAAATGACAACAATGTTAAATGTTGCACAACAAACAAGTGTGGAAAATGGGTGCCACATGAATTGAATGAAAGAAGGATGGAAAACCGAAAAAAACACTTGTGAAATTGTGCTTCAAAGACAAGAAAGAAAATCGGTTTTCCATCGGATTGTTACTGGCGATAAAAAATGGATTTATTTTAAGAATCCTAAATGGAAAAAATCAGGGGTTAATCTGGGACAACCATCAACATCGATTGCAAAACCAGATCGATTCGGCAAGAAGACAATTCTGTGTGTTTGGTGGGACCAGAAGGGTGTGCTGTACCACGAGCTCCTAAAACCTGGTGAAACCGTTAGTAATGATCGCTGCCGACAACAAATGATCAATTTGAACCATGCATTGATGGAGAAACGACCAGAATGGGCCAGAAGACACGGCAAGGTAATTTTGCTCCATGACAATGCACCTGCACACAAAGCAAAACATGTTCAGGACACAATCAAAACACTTGGCTGGGAGCAGCTAACCCACCCGCCGTATTCACCAGACTTGGCTCCTTCCGACTACCATTTGTTTTCATCGATGGGACACGCATTGGCCGAGCAGCACTTTGATTCCTACGAGGAGGTCGAAAATTGTGTGTCTGATTGGTTTGCTTTAAAAGACGTATAATTTTATTGGCTAGGTATTCACAAATTACCAGAAAGCTGGTCAAAATGAAACAATGAAAATACTTTGAATAAAATGTTTTTACTTTCCCATTAATAATTGGTGTTTTATTGAAAAAAAAAACTCATTTCATACCGGACGAATCCAAAATAGTTTTTTTTGGTACTGCTGGGATCAGAACATTTGTTCGCATGCGAAAAAGCTAAGATTTTCAACCGGAGTATACTATTAAACCTGTAGGGCACGGCGGATCAAAAATTAACGCTAGGTACTTTTCCTATTATACTGCTGGTCACATTCATTGGATAAAACCGATGATGACCTACCTACCTTACACAGATGAATATGCCGCTTAGATGGATTCTACACAAAGACAATGACAACCCCTTTGTTTACCATGGTTCAATATCATAAATACAATCAATAGTGATTACTATTTGATGTTATCTTTGAATTTTTCTCTCCGCATTATTATTTCTTGTCGGCTGGCTGCTTCTCTTTCTATTATTGAAAGCGTTTGTTGGCTGGTTTTTCAAAACGACCGCCAGTATTTTGTTCTGCGTGAGACATCTGGGTATGATTGTTCATGGTACAAACGTTAGAGCAGACTTTTCGGAAACAAACAACAATGTTGGTTCACGTGGCCGCCGTGACGTAGTAGATAGAGTGCGACGCTCACACGCCAAGGATTCAGGTTCGATTTCTGACTAAACACCTTGAACTTTTCACGGCACCACCTCTTTCGAGCTGTTGACAACACTCAAAGTGTAATACTGTTCAAGAAAAAGCTTCTAAAACTTCACCGTTCGGAGTCGGCAAACAACTGTAGGTCCTTTTACTCGTGAGAGAACAGTAGGGCGCACAACCCGAGTGGTTGATGAGCAAGCTAGGCCTTGGGCCTACTGTGGACTGTCGCACCATACAATCATTATTATTGTTTGAAGAGATTCAGAAGTGAATTACAAAATTTAATATCTTGGCAAAGGGCTTTAAAAATGACTGAGATTTAATTAGTAATATAGTTCCTCCCATTTATTCATACAAATTAATGAAGAACTTCAGCACTTAACCATAAATCACATTTGCACAGACAATTTGGAATCCCTCTTTTGAGTTATTATCCGAGACATAAATCACAAGATCCTGACTTGTTGAGAAAATGAAGCAGAAAGAAGTCAAATTGCACTTTGTCTAATAAAAATTCGAGAGTAAATTACTGTTAATCACAAAAGTATTTTCGCGTGTCAGAAGACATGAAAGTAATCCCCCATGTAAACGGATAGCTCAAAATTCAAGGCCACAACGGAAGGGATGCCTTATAAGTTCTCCATCTTTGTTACTGATTACTTTGTGTGTACTTACGCTAAGGAGTATTCATTGGCATCAGGGAAGTTATTTATTTGTTTTAGTTATGTGCACCATCGAATAAGACGATTACGAATTGCTAAGTCTATGTGGAAACATTATTTAACTTCAGGTGGTCTATTAAATGACATTACTTGAAAAGATAAATCGGGAAATACCTTTAATTGCAATGAGTGAATGTAAACATACTTGTTCTTCAGGAATTTACAGTAAGCTTCAAAGTATGTTAATTGATTCCGAATCAAATCATTTCAATTGGATTCCTGTAAATGATGAATTGAGAGTGGTAATCGCGCAATGCAATTGTAGGATAATTGCTTTACGTTTACACTGCAGGGTTTATTGAAAGTGCTTCAGAATTTCAATGGAGACTTTTGTATCCTAGTTTAACTGAATTACTGATGACTATAGGATGTGAGTTAATTTTAAGTTGTGAGTCAAAGAGAATATCAGACCGGCGAGTGATTAATACAACGGTAATGGTAATTGGCGTAAAATCGATAATGCGTGGTTCTGATACAAAGAAGTATAACCATGGTGGAACCACAAAAAAACAGTTCTTACCTTCTTAGTGTGGTCGCCGTGGCGTAGTGGGTAGAGTGCGACGCTCACACGCCGAAGGGTCTAGATTCGACTCCCAGTTCAACACCAATTTTTCTAATATTTCACGGTACCATCTCTTTCGAGCTGCTGACAACACTCAAAGAGCAATAACTGTCTAAGAAAGCTTCTCAAATTTCGCCGTTCGGAGTCGGCAAAAAACTGTAGGTCCCTTCTACTCGTGAGAGAACAGTAGCGCGCACAACACGAGTAGTTGATGAGCAAGCTAGGCCCTGGTCCCCCTTTGGACTGTAGCGCCAACAATTATTATTATTATTAACCTTCTTAGCAAGAACAACTAAAAATTGAAATATTTTCCGTTTATGGAAACCACGCTGTGGGTAGAAAAACAGCATTAAAGTGGATTTAGGTTTCTTATGTTTGCTGTCAAAGAAACAACACGCACTCCTCACACAAGCTCAATGAAGTTATGAAAGGTATTCAGAAAGATCAGTATCAGGGAGGGTATTTATTTGTTTAAGTTTTGTGCACCATCGAATAAGGCGATTACGAATTGCTAAGTCTTAGCGGAAACATTCATAAATTTCAGGTGGTCTATCAAATGGCATTACTTGAAAAGATAAATCGGGAAAAACCTTTAATTGCACTGAGTAAATGTAAACATACATATTCTTAAACAATTTACAGTTGCTCGAGAACATAACCAAACATTTAAAGAAAGCAAGATAAACAACGAATCTCGACGTTTGGATCTGATATAAGTTAACAGTCTATGGATTTGTACCCCATTCTACTACTTAAACGAAACTAAAAGGAACCTGAATAATTACACAGTCTACAGTGTTGCCAGATACACTTTATATTACAAGGATATTCGATTTCAGATCTACCTACTGCAAAATGTTTTTGAATACCATTTGTTTGTCAAGAAATCATTATTAATGACGTGTCCTAAATTATTACACTTTTCCGCATGGAATTTACAAAATAAATTAGGCAAGATAGACTCACAAATAGAAGGTTTAAATAGAGAAAAATATGTATGGTGTCGCAGTTTGGTGTAAACCAGAGTCAAACTTTTATTGGGACTATTAACTTATTTCTCTCATCAGAATGTATTGTTTCTTTTCTGGCCCCTAGCGACAAATATAGAAAAGAGTAACCCTTGAGTGTTATTCGGAACTCAAGAAATCTTGCGCCAAAAGTTCGAAATGTGCTCAGCCCTGGGGCGGGGCTTGAAGATACGTCACGACGGTCACGCTTTCAAATGATGATTCGCATCAATATTAACGTGGAGTACGAAGGTTGGCTTTTATATTGCTACCCTAGTGTTGCAATCTGGCAACTGCCAGCTCTATCGTAACGCTTGACATTTTTGAGGTTATACGTACTCAGAACGTTTTGATATACGAGCGCTATTTGTGTTGTTTACAGTCACCTAAAAGATTCATCTCGCCCAAAAAATGGAAGTAAATTGTGAAAATTTTCGTGAGTGGTCGCCTGTTTTTTCGAAAAAAACTGGACATGTCGCAACCGTACCACTAGAACAACGCGGAACAGTCAATTCTGAGTGGTACCCAACAATTTGTTTGCCAGTTGTCTTCCAAGAAAGCAGAAAATCAACCGCTGAAGACGGATCACTCTTCACCACGACAATGCGAGCTCTCACACATCGGCTCAAAGAACTGCACTTTTGAGCACTCAAAACATCTATTTGATGAGTCATCCGCCGTATAGTCCTGACTTGGCACGGAATTACTTCTTTTTATTTCCGTACGTAAAAAATAAAATTAGAGGTCAACGTTTTTCGCCACCTGAAGAAGCGGTTAATGCGTTCAGAATGCATGTTTTGGAGATACCTCAATCAGAGTGGCAAAAGTGCTTCGACAATTGGTTGGGGTATGGATCTTAATGGGGAATATTTAGAAAAACAATAAGGCTATTTTCGATGATTAATATTTGTCTTTGTCTTATAATTCCGAAATACTGTGAGCGTCAAAAGTGAGTAAACAAATATCTGATTACTGTATAAAGATGAAAATTGGGTCAAAAGGGAGACCAAAAAAATTAACACAAATGACATTTCGTTTTGGAAAAACATTTTATTTAGTGATGAAAGCTAATTTGAAATTTTTAAGAGCCATATGAATAAAAAATTTGGAGAGCAAAAAATGAAGAATTTACTGAAAAAATATTAGGCCGGTCGTGAAACATGGGGGATGTTCAGTGATGGTGTGGGGGTGTGTAGCAGCATCTGGGGTCGGTAATCTTCTCTTCATTGATAGTACAATGAGGAAGGAAGATTATCTACATATTCTCAGGACCAACTTTCAACCGAGCGTAGACAAATTAGGTTTAGCTAGGAATTGGATCTTTCAGCAAGACAATGATCCTAAGCATACCTCACGTCTTGTTAAGGAATGGTTGCTTTATAGGACCCCAAAACAGCGTGACTATCCCCCGCAATCGCCGGACCTTAACCCAATAGAACACTTATGGGAGCATTTGGATAGAAGAATTCGACAGACTTCTATCAACAACAAGGAAGACCTGAAGAAAGCTATAACAGAAGAATGGTCAAAAATTTCCTTCGATGTTACCAATAAACTGGTAATGTCTATGCCACGTAGACTCAAGGAAGAAATAAAGTCTAAAGGAGGACCAACAAAGTACTGAATTTAATTTTTTAAGCAATGGATAAGTACATTTGTTGATAGAAATTTATACTGTTTACTCACTTTTGACTCGTAATATATGAAGTAGTTGTTAAGAAAATGTATTTGTTTTTGTTTCTACCCTGAATAAAGCACACTGAATAAAGCTGTTTTTGTGTATCAATGGAATTTGAGTCTTCTTGTTGTTTTGACCCAATTTTCATCTTTATACAGTAATCAGATATTGGTTTACTCATTTTTGACGCTCACAGTATAAAAGGGAACTTAAAACTTGGGTTAAAAGGTGTCCGAAATTTGAAAATTGTATACTTTTGACCAAATATAGAAGAAACTGGTTAAGTCCCAATGCCCCAAGCCATCCCGATTGAATGGTGTTATTATATCCTAGTGTTCGTATTTTCCATATGATAATGTAAATAAGTGTGAAAGTTGAAAGAGACATTTTTAAATTTGAGATAAACCTGAATATGTGGCTTTATGCTACTTAAGTTTTTACAAGTGCTTGTCCATGACAGCAACATGTTTTTCCCACAAGTTGGGTTGTTCCCGGAGTAACCATTTCGTATTTTCTAAATTCCTTCCTTCTTTTCTTCAACGAACGTTACTTGCCTTTAAAATTACTCAGGCAATTATGTGAATATAGCTTTCAAGTTGTAATATGAGAATTGCAGCTTATTTGGAAAAAAGATAATTTGTAAACTAACCATCACGAACTTCAACTAAAAGCGTATGGTTGAAAGGATTCTTCCTTAAGTTGGCTGACCAACATTTATAAAACAATGCTATATATGAAATATGACATTGTAGGTAGGAAGCTTGGTATGAAAAATGGGAAAAAAATGCCCACTATTGTTTTCCATATAAAGAATGGCTTGTAAAGAATGGCAGTTTGCCGATCTTGCTTACTATACTCAGTATCGATATTATATGTTCTATGCCTAACATTATAACGTTGTCAGATGGTCCTATCGCTTACAGATCAGGTCCGAAGGTAATAAATGGCTTATTGTAAAGAGGCTTTGGCACTATTTGACAGTTTTCCAACGACTAGAAGTTAAAAATCATTTTGAAGAAGTGTGAAACTATAATTTTTAGGTCAACGCTGCCCATAGCTCCAAGGGCATGAAAATGAACTGGCGCAGGTTCTGCATATATGACCCACTGAGCGACCATTGCCGTAGGCTGAAAGTGTAGTAAGATATCTTCGCATCTAGTATTTATATACATATAGCTCCGACTAGAGCTAAGAATGCCTTCGCTAAGGCAAGAGAGCTGTATGGCAGTCAACTTGACACCAGAATGAAGGTGATCTGCTACATGTCCCCCATCCGGCCAATGGTGGTATATGGTCGTCCTGTGGGGTACACCGCGGATCCTTCAGAAATGGTGAGGGAGTTTCGGAGGCAGTACCCTCAGTACAGAAATTTCAAGCCAACGAGGTTCTGTTAATCCAAGCAAGCCTGTTGCTAGAAGCCATGTCAAGCTCGAGTCATGCCCGCTACAAACAGTCTGAACTTTGAGACTTACTATCATTACTACCATAATGATATGCCTCATGAGAGGGTTCGTGTTAGCGCCTTTATTCTGCCTGGAGCTTTCTTCCATCTCCGCCTAATACAAGATAGGGATGTCTGCCCTACCATCTTTTATGTCGAACACCGCAAATTAAAAACTCCGATACGAGTCAAACGTCGCTCACAGCCACGAGAATACCCTAAGCTCCTGTAGATCGATTTCTACCCGCGATAGAGCTGTTTCTGATAAGGGACGGCCTTTCTACTGGCGGTAGCACAAGCACTTATATAATGTTCAAAGAAGTTGTTTCTAGTTTCCAGCATCATAATCACACAATTTAATGCAAAGCCTAAAGCGCTGATAATTGGAAAAATAAAACAAGAGACACGCGGGGGGTAAAAATGGCTGTGGTCCTTCACGATAGGCAACAGAGATTATATTTGTCCGACCAACTCACAGTCATTGGCATGAGGTCAAGGAATTAATTCCTTTCCCACCCCCGGGACAAACGACACACGTGCAAATGTAAAAACCACCCCGTAACTGCGAACATTGTGATTATCATAAACGACACTGCTGCGCTCAGTTTGATCTTGACCCTCTTAATTTATTCCCTCAAACGAATTTGCTTGTGCTCGACAATAATAATCTATTGAGCATCCCCCAATCAACCCAAAAATATGAGTTCAAGGTTTCGCAAAAAAAAAGGGGAAAAGCGGAAAGGAGATGAAATGATTAGTTCCTCTTTCGTGTGGCCCCACGACCCCATCAAAGGCGCAGACAATTTTGAAAAAGAAACGCAAATAATTGCAGTGACACGACTGAAGGACTCTCATTCCTCGCTTTGAATCAATATCTGGAATTCTATTCTTTGAATGCTCCCCTGTCACTATTAACCCTGAATAGGCAGGCATCCGTCGCCTCTACTCTATTGTCAGCCATTCTCGCCCCTTGACAATCATTTACCTATTTTCAGTGAATAAAAAAAAAGAAACTGTTTCCCAGAAACGAGGACATCACATTGTTATGTAGTTCGCCCCATCTTAGAGAGATAATCTCGAGCATATGGAGCATATACAGTCATCCTCAAGTTCGTTTATTTACAAGGACATGTGCGGACATCATCGGATGCGTGCTATTTATGTACGAGACATACTCTCTAGGAAATAGGACGCACACAATTATTCCCAAGGTCAGTGAGGACACAACAGAATAGATTCGGTAAGAGTTTGCATCACTCCCGTTGGGTGTTCTTCTTTCAAAAATCAGGATAATTAATTAGACCTCCTGCATTCAGAACAAAGGCAAAAGCACTCAATTGTTGGCAGCAGTTTCGTTGAGTCTATTCCTTTTCATTGCGGCACAGGTTACGCCTCCGTTGAATATTTAAATTCAATTTCAGGTCAACAAACAATTAAAATCGCAAACAGATGACGTGCAAAAAACATGCTGTTGATACAGGGAAATGATTTATAAATGCACCCCAAACGAAATGTATTCAAAAGTGGCGATTCATTCATTTGGCATCAAGAGGTTTTCATATTGTTTATCCGTAGCTGAAGCAATTGGCACGTACATGCGTATCTGGAGCAGTTGTCGGTGGTCTTAAGTGCACTGTGCGATAGTTATTCAGGTCAATGGTAGCAGATTTTTAGGGAAATGCTTGTTGGTGATGCGACAGAGCACGTGATGATACAGAGTGAATTTTTCACATTCATCTTTAATTTTACTACAAAACAAGAAAAACAGCCCTTTAAGCTGTAGGTATAAAATGTTTGTAGCAGAAATTTAAGTAAATCCCACCGACTCATCTAAATGAAAATTATGGGCGTGGTCTGTCATCAAAACAACAGACGTGTACAGAAAATTTTCACAAGAATTAAGCTCTCCAACAGGAACTCACCACAAGTTGCAAGAAAATATGTTGGTTCAGAACTTCGTTAAACTAGGTGATGAGTTACATTTACAAAAGCTGTACAAGCCAAGATTCTCGTCTAACTTCAAACAGATTATTACTTGCCAATGCAATTAAACGCAACAAGTGCCTAAGCTGCATCATACACTTCCCACTTTCTTTTGATAAATCCGAAACCAACAAGAGAAAAACGAAACAAAAAGCAGGTTGAATGGAATTTTCGAAATATGCAATTAATCTGAAGTCGGAAAATGTGAGCTAACTCGTTAGCAAGATCTAAATATATTGAAAAACCAAAAACAACATCGGCCAAGTTTTCCACGTTCCATTGTAGTCTACCTAATCGCAGGACTTAACATTTTTGGTAACTGGCTAGATTTCGAATTAACTGAGTCACAGCACCCTGAGATAGCAACTCAAAGGATAGGTTAAATACAGGGAGTATCAACAGCAGCCGAAAAGAGCAGGTATATGCTTATACCCAGATTAATTTTGAGTTTAAGTATTTTGTTCAAAGTCCCTTAATGCGCTATTTCTGTTTCTTACGTTTTGAAATTCATTTGAACCAATTTTCTATTCCTCTTTTACTTCTTATGGCGCCAGCAAAACTTTTCTCTCAAAAAGACAAAAGACTTCCATACACTTTCTGTAACGTCCAGGTTGTCTCAGGTTTGGGATGATCAAGCTGTTACACAAAGCGAGCTTATTCCTTCGAGAAAGGGCTTTATTACTCAATTGACTCTTGGGCCCAAAGAAACAGCGATTGGCAAGAGTGATTCTGCGTTTGATTTCGGTACTGGTGCTATTGTTCCTGTTTACCGCGGAGCCGAGGTAGACGAAGTCCTTGACTACCTCGAAGTTTCTGCTGCCAAATGTGACGCTCTGTCCGAGACGTCAATCTTGTGTGTCCTTCCTTGATGACAGCATGTACTTTGCTTTGCCCTCACTTACCTCCAGACCCATTCTAGCCGCTTCCAACTTCACTGCCAGCAAATATCTCATTGACGGCTCGCTATGTTCGTCCAATCACGTCAATGTCGTCAGCGTAAGCTGGCAATTGAACTGACTTCTGTAAGATCGTGCCTCTGGTGTTGACTTGTGAGTTACGCACGATCTTCTCGAGGATTATGTTAAAGAAGTCACATGACAGTCCGTAGCCTTGTCTAAAACCTTTTTTGACATTTAAGGTCTCGGTGAGTTCGTTACCGACCTTGACGGAGCAGCGAGAGTTCTCCATCGTCATCCTACACAATCTGACGAAGTTGGTAGGAATGCCAAAACTAGACATGGCACTGTATAGCCCGTCTCTATGCACATTGTCCTATGCGGCCTTAAAATCGACGAAAAGGTGGTGAGTATCGATTTGCACCTCTTGAGTCTTCTACAGGATCTGCCGTAATGTGAAGATCTGGTCTATTGTGGACTTTCATGGCCTGAAACCACACTGATAGGGACCTATCAGGCTATGCACGGTTTCAAACGCTCACACAAAACGGCAGAGAGGATCTTGTATGCGATGTTAAGAAGGCTGATCGCTCGATAATTGGCGCAGTCAAAGGGGTCTCCTTTCTTGTTGACAGGGCAAACGACGCTGATATTCCACTCATTGGGCATGCTTTCCTCCGACCATATCTTACAGATGAGCTGGTGCATGCGCCCAACAAACTCATCTCCAGCTGCTTTAAATAGCTCTGCGGGCAGTCCACCCGTCGTCCAAATTGAGTGAGAATACGAGGGTTGCCTTTTATATTTCGGGATTCGAGAACAAAAACAAATTTTAATCATCGAAAATAGTTTTATTGTTGTACACTTTTGCATGCGTTTGAACCAATTGTCGAAGCACTTTTGCCACTCTGATTGAGATATCTCCAAAACATGCATTCTGAATGCATCAACCGCTTCTTCAGGAGTCGAAAAACGTTGGCCTTTCATTTTATTTTTTACGTACGAGAATAAAAAGAAGTCATTCGGTGGCAAGTCAGGACTATACGTCGAATGACTCATCAAATCGATGTTTTGAGTGCTCAAAAATGCAGTTCTTTGAGCCGATGTGTGAGAGCTCGCATTGTTGTGGTGAAGAGTGATCCGTCTTCGGCGGTTGGTTTTCCTGCTTTCTTGGAAGACAACTGGCTAACAAATGGTTGTGTAACACTCAGAATTGACTGTTCTGCGTTGTTCTAGTAATACAGTTGCGACATGTCCAGTTTTTCCGGAAAAACAGCCGACCATTTGCTTGGAAGTGCTTCGTGCGCGAGCAACTTTTTTTGGATTTGGCTCAATTTGAAACACCCATTCAGTAGCTGTTTACTTTCAGGCTAATACGCGTAAATTCACGATTCATCACCTGTCACGATGTCATAGACGTATTTCGAAGCACCACGATCGTATTTTTGGAGCATATCTTTCGACCAATCGACACGAGCCGTTTTTTGATTTTGCGATTGAGTGTGGGATCCAACGCGAACAAATTTTGTTGACGGTCAAATGTTCATGCAATATTGAATGTATGCTGTTCCCACTAATGCCGAAGGTTTTCTCAATCTCACGGTAGGTCACATGACGATCTTGCAATATCAGTTGGCGCACAGCATCAATGGTTTCCGGGACAACAATTGATTTTGGACGACCTTCACGAAATTCGTCTTGGAGTGAACTACGATCCCGGTTTCATTCACCATACCATCGACGAACACTGGTCCTTGATGGAGCTTCATCGCCAAAACTTGAATTAAGTTTATCTATGCACTGTTGTTGAGTTAATCCATGTCGAATATTTTAAAAAATAATCGCTCAAAAATGTTCACGATTTGAGTGCATTAGTTAGTGTAAACAGCACAAATAGCGCTCGTGTGTCAAAACTTTCTGTGTATCTATAATTTCAAAAATGTCAAACTTTACGATAAAGCTGGCAGTTGCCAGATTGCAACACTAGGATTGCCCAATCCCGAAATATAAAAGGCAGCTTTCGTAACAGCGGAATTGGTGCCGTCATCGCCGTTTAGTGGTCTGCAGAAATGATCCTTCCAAATTCTCAGCACAAACTGCGACTCTTCCACATGTTGTCCATTTTGATCCCGGCAGGCTTGGGTCCGAACCTTGTATCCTCCGGATAGCTGTTTTACCTTTCGGTAAAACGTTCGGACTTCATTCCTGCCATAGCACCTTTCCATTTCCTCGACCGCGCGCTTCTCATGCTCCTTCTTTTTCCTTCTGAGAAGCCGGTGCTCTTCCCTTCTTCTCAGTTCGTAGAGCTGACGAACAGCCCTCGTTGTTCGATGCAGCGTTGCCTTATAGGCGTCTTGTTTGGCTGCATGCGCTTGCCTGCACTCGTCGTCAATTCTGGGTGGTGACGTGAAAACCAGCACATCAGTGGCAGCTTTTTTGATGGCTTCTTGACAACGTCTTCTTCTATGTTTAGTGCAGGCAGCGTCGAACTCTGAGCGAGTTTCAGGGAGACTCGGTCGGTAAAGTTCCCAGCGATGGTTTGCGATTACAGCTTTCCAACGTACAACAGTTTTGGTCTATTTCGACTCCGTTGCTCTCTTGATATCCGGATTCTTACCTTGGCTACAACAAGGTGATGATCCGAGTCGATGTTTGCACCTCGGAAGGTTCGGACATCGAGAATACTGGAGGAGAGTCTGACGTCAGCCGCAACGTTATCAATCTGGTTGACGGTGGATTGATCAGGAGACCATCAGGCCCCTTTGTGAATGTTCAAGTGTGGAAACCTCGTGCTAGCCACAGAGAGGTTCCGCCCCGAGGAGAAGTTTAACAGCCTGAGTCCGTTTACGTTTCCGGATGTGTTGGCTGTGTTTACCGATGACTCCAGCAAAGATTTCCTCCTTTCCTACCTACCTATGTTATCGTATTTGTCAATGTTTGCATTTCAAAAGCTTCGGCTGGCTTAAAACGCTGTAATTTGAATAGTATATTCTATGAGGCTTGATTCTCGATTAAAACAACAACAAATTAAACGTTTTTTTTACATATATGAGAGTTTTTTTTTTCGTTGGCAATTGGTAAAAAGACGTTGTCTTTTCCATAACAGATGCGCACATTTACGAAAAGCCGTGAAAATAATTTTTCATTTCTAAAATACCCGAGTGCCGCAAATGCCCCACCAGGTGTCTTCATATACATTCTACTACACGGTTTGTAGAGAAGTTCATCACTAAGCCCACTCTTGAGTACTCAACGAAGCCGAAGTATTTCTTAAGACTTCTTCAGTCTTTTTTATTGACGTTTGGAAGCATGCACTGGGTCGGCCTTCATCCTGGAGGGTTATGCCTGGTTTTACTGACCCAAGATCCAACTACCCAAGGTGGGTTCGAATTGATCCTTTCCCAGCAGTTTCATCGACAAACTTGCTTTCCATGATTCCGTGGTGTCTCGGAAATCAGATAAGTTTAAGCGAATTTCCCCACCAATTAAAGGAAAAGCTTGCATGTCTGAATTGTCTTGGAAATTTTTAGAGTATTGAGTAGGGCTATAAGCAAAGCTTAACCTTCACTACAAACGCACAAACCTCGCCTCTTTCACCTGTTCTTCACAATATAAAGGGTGCTCTAACAAGAACGCAAGATTTAAATTCGCCATTCGAATTGTCATTGTTTGACATCTGAACAATTATTATTGTTTGTTAGTAGAAGGTAGAAGGTTAATAAAAATGGAGCGCTACACGCATGAACAACGCATTCTCGTTGTGAACATGAAAATGCTGATTTTGCCGATAAAATCATCTTTAGTGACGAGGCCCATTTCCATCTTGATGGCTTCGTCAGTAGACAGAATTGTCGCATTTGGGGTGAGGATAATCCTCAAGTGATTCACGAGAAGCAAATGCATTCTCAACGTGTCACTGTGTGGTGTGGATATTGGGCTGGAGGAATCATTGGACCTTTTTTTTTATGAAAATGAGTCATGTCAAGTGCAAACAGTCAATGGTGTTCGGTATCGTGAAATGATAACCAATTTTTTCGTGCCCAATTTTTTCGAAAAGAAGAAATGAATATGGAGGGGATGTGGTTGCAACAAGACGGCGCCACATCTCATACAGTCAGAAAACAATCATTTCCCGGTCGTGTTATTTCGCGTTTTGGAATCCAGAATTGGCCGCCTAGATCGTGCGACTTAACACTATTGGACTTTTTTCTTTGGCGTTTTCGGTTATTTATGCGAATAGGCCGACGATGACTCAAGCTTAAAAAGCGGATATTGAACGCTCCATTAATGAAATACCGCAGCATTTATGCATATCATTAAAAGATCGCGTGTATGCCAGCAAAGCATGTCTAATAAAGAATTCACGATTTGTTTTTAATATCTGCGTTTTATTTAAAATTTAAATTTCATTCTTGTTGGGATACACCCTAAATCGTGACCATAAGAATTGCAAAGATTTTCATTTGGTTAACCTACACGATGTTATCTAAAGAGGCCTAAGGTTTAATTTTGTCATTCTTCACGAGGGCTCCAGCTCCAGCTTCTCCTCTATAAAAATCCGAGTGCATTTCCTTCCCGGCTCAGTTTCTGACCAAAGCTAGTTCTGCAAAAGAATTTCATTTTCAAGACCCTCCAGTTCCAGGCTCAGATCTGACATTAGCGCGTTGCTACTGCCAAAAATTGCTGTGACTTTTTGGAAGTAATGTGTTTGAATGTGTATCATTTGCGGCATTAATAAAATTTTTTCATGGCATTCAGTAGCTGATGATTCATGTTATTATTACAAAATACAATGCGTACAATTTGATGTTGTTTTGGTTTTTTTAAACTCCGATTAATACATTGCAAGACAATATTTGTTTTTTTTAAAAGTAAGTTAAAACTGGTACGCTGGTAAAATAAATAAATAACAAATAGGAGGTTGCGAAACCATGGTTTTAATAAAGTCGAAATAATTTCTAAATAACAATGAAATTATTTTTATTTTTCTTTTGTTTAATTTTTTTAGCGCATAAATATTTACAAAATATACATACATTTATTTGCTATTTTAAATTTCTTTGAACCTCTTCGAATTAATTTTCTTTTCAATTGCAATTTATTATGAAAAGAACTCTCACTAATTTTTTTATTTTCTATTCTTATTCTAAAGTGTGGTCGCCGTGGCGTAGTGGGCAGAGTGCGACTTGGTTCGATTCCCGGCTGAACACCACGAATTTTTCACGGTACCACCTCTTTCGAGCTGCTGACAACACTCAAAGAGTAATAACTGTCTAAAGAAAGTCGCCGTTCGGAGTCGGCCAAAAACTGTAGATCCCTTTTACTTGTGAGAGAACAGTAGCGCGAACAACACGAGTAGTTGATGAGCGGATAGACCCTGGTCCCCTTTGGACTGTAGCGCCAACAATTATTATTATTATTATTATTATAAAGTACAAGTTCAAAGAACATTCAGAACTTAGACCTAACATATCATTAATATAATTAATTCCTGACATTTTTATTGTTATAATCGTTAAATGCCTTATCTAAATATTGAATTTCATCCGTAAATGCTTGATTCGGCTTATGTAGCCCTTCTTCATTTATCATCTCTGTCCAAGTCATTCCGATATTTTCATCCACTCTCTTGAAATACATGTCCAGAAGACTACCTACATTCGCTTTGAACCGATTTAGTAGAGACCCCGCCAGATATTCCAATATTCCCTATTGCATTGTACTCCTGCCGTAGCATATAGTTCTCGTGGGTTAACTTGAGAACTTGCTTTTTTATTCTGGAGCGATTTAATTTAAGTTTGCAGGTTTGACATTATATCCTGTAACTCCTGTTCTTTAGGTCTAAATATTTACAACAATAGGAAATGTAATGTACGTGAAAGAATTCAAACTTACGTTATTTGTTCCAAATTTTCTTCAACGATGTGGTCTTTCTCTACGATGTGGTCTTCTTCCTTGCTCAATTCATTCAGCAAAGATTACACCATAGCTTAGTTATTTCGCCATTGAATCCTTTCCTCCCTTTCAGCATTCAGTTCTTGTTTCTCAACGGACATAAAACTTTCACATGGAAGATCTTCTGAGGGTACTGCATCGCTTCTTAATATTCTGGCTTTTTCGGGAAAATAATTCAATAGTTCATGCCGTAAATTACGTGCATACTGATCTTTATTAAAATGTTTTGAGCATATATACGCATTTTTTAAATTAAATTTGTCTTTTCGTCCACACTTAGTTTGCCAAACTTTTGCCATTTTAGCATCTCGCGGAAATCGAAAGAATCTTGTTTTTTTTTCACCATTATTTTCCTTGCTTTTGCTTTGATGCTTTTTCGTATTATTGTTGCATCCAAATACTGCACAAATTGTCATTTTTTAATTAAACTTTCACTGAAAACGATTCACAACAGATTCAAAATACACTTTAAATTCTTCGCGCCAAGACAAATGTCAATTTGGCAAGTGACGTCAGTTGACAGAACGAGAGAAAAAAATTAATGACAGAAATCCCCTTCCTTGTATTCTGTATATCGTGGGTTCCGGATACTTGTTAGGCTTGAAATAACGTCCTTCTTCCTTCTTTCTCAACGCCTGCTATTTATTAATTTTTTTTTCATTTTTATAAATGATCTCTTGTCTGCTACTTCTAATCCTATTCATTCCTTCGCTGATGACAGTATCCTCAGCTTTTCATATTCGTTCCTTGGCTCACGTCCCTCCACTTCGGCCTTAGACTCGGAACGGCAGCGTATGTTAAGCACATTAAATTCCGACCTTGACAGCACAATCGATTGGGGAAATAAGAATAGAGTGGAATTTAATGCTTCCAAAACACAGTGCTGTCTACTGTCGTTAAAGCGATCACAAAATAATCAGCCGTTATCCATGAACGGCACTTGTGTTGTTGAAACCGAAAGAGTTTCCATCCTCGGTATGTGTATCAACCCAACAATAAGTTGGAACGATCACATATTTGAGGTCGCCAAAAATGCTGCGAAATGTCTAGGCTTCCTTAAACGATGCAAGAAGTACTTCACCCCCTCTGATCTGGCTACAATATACAAGGCCTACATACGCCCAAAACTTGAGTATAACGCTCCTATTTGGTCAGGTGCTTGTAAGACCTCCCTGCACCTGCTGGATAGAATTCAAAAGCGAGCGATAAAACTTATAGGTGACAGTAATATTGCGAAGTCGATTGACTCGTTAGAACACCGACGTAATGTCGCGTCGTTGTCACTCTTTTATCGCTATTTTAACAAGAAATGCTCAAATGAATTAGCCAGTTGCATTCCTCCCCTTCAAGAATTCACCCGCAATACACGCCTCGCTAGGAATGCCCACCAATTCACCCTCAAGCCCTCTTTCGGACGTACAGTCAAATTCAGAGACTCGTTCTTTAGCCGCACCACACGAATCTGGAATGCTCTTCCCAGCTCGATTTTTCCTCCTCATTACAATCCACAGGCATTTAAAACCAATGTGCATCGGAACCTCCTCTCCCTCTCTTCCTCTATACCTTCGGCCCGTGCTGTGACTTGATCCGGTCACTTAAAGGTACTCGCAACCCCTTTTGCGCCCGTCAATTATAAAAAAAAATTAATAAATTCTCAATCTTAAAACACTTTCTAGCCAGTATTTCAAAAATGTCTCCTAACTGCGTAGGTTACATGCAGTAAGCCTTGAACGGCATCTTTCTGTAGTTTTGAAAAGCATTTAGCTGCAAAGAGAATTTTATCAACAAACAGTTTCTTAGCCAAATTACAAGTGCCCGCAACAAAGCTCCAAGACCAATGTATTATGACATTCGTGTATACACTCAAGTCTTGCTTCACAAAATTCCACTTTTGACGTCGACATTTGCTTAGACATTCATTCCCTTATCGTGTCTCATTCAGGAATTTTCCAAAGCAAAGGTCTTCAATTTCTAAAATTTATGAAGACATCAAAATGAAAATTCAGCTTATTTCAGAAATTTACGTCACCTTAGTTCTGCATAATTCAAAACGAAATCCGCAGTCCTCTCCCAGCGTGTTCTATTTGCAGCCACCCTAAACTGTCGTCTGCCACACCGCCTTCACCTTCTCAACTCCTTGTCCTTTATGAATTTTGAGAATTGATGTAGAAAAAGTGCTTCAATTTTTTTCATCCTTGAATGAGATGCACGCTCGTTTTTTAACGTCATTCCTGCCTTTGACTTCATAATTCCGATTCTTCATCAAGTTGTCGTTTCATCAAAACAAAAGACACCATACATAGGAGCATCCACTCACGGGATGAATGTCCATCGTTCTCGGAACTGATATGAGAAGGACTGGAAATCTCGGCTACTTAATAGCAACTGTGCGCTCGTTCAGTGGGAAACAAACTTGCTTAGTAACAGAATCCCCTTGATATTGATCTTCATAGGGATTGAGTTTCCACATAAAGGAAGGAAGGACGCTGCGGTAAAATCTTTGCAAATAGTCTTAAAGCGAAATTTCGTAGTAGAAGAGGATGGAGTTTGTGTAGAAGGCGTACATATGCAAATTAATTCCTGAACAAAGTGGTCCTACTACAAATTGAACGTTTTCCTACGTCCGTCAACAGGTTTTGTTGTGTGCCATAAATCTCGCTTTCCATTCATGAGCGATTTAAAGTCCGATTTACAGAGAACATAAACAAAGTCAGAGTCAAGTTGATTGGTTAAATCTCTCCGCACAAAAGCACTAATGCCCACATTGCATGTGTTAGCTGTACATGGAGCATGCATCTCGTGCCGACGCTGTCGATGTTTTGCCTGCCACTCTTTCAATTCACAATTTAGTGCCTTAACCCCAAAAGTGAACAAGTCTTTTGTGTGTGTGTTCCTTGTATCGTTGTTGAGTTTTGCCCACAAATATCGACTCGAGGACAATGTGCGTTTGTTCGGCATAAATGCTACCAAGAGACTGCGAACTCCTTTGTTGCACGCATCCCCTGACGTGGAAACATAATGCACAGCTTTGTGAAGGAACTTTTGTTATGATGCACTCGGGTGAAAATTAATCCATATCAAAGGCGGCAACAGAGCGGCCCTACAAAAAGTACGAAAGACAATGTTAAGCTCCCCAGTTCAGGGGTGGTCCCTGGTGTGCATGTAATTAATATTGTTCAGGGGAATGCATGCGATATTGATCCCTGCCCAGATGCGTACACACGGATGCTTATCCATAATGAATGAGAAAATAATAATTTCTCACTTTATCTCTTATTCGTTTATTCTTTATTCATACACGTATTCAATCTGGGCTTTCATTTAAGTGATTTCCGGGGGATGCCAGCGGGGTCGAGCATACATCACATTCTTCTTTAAGGACACATGAAGCATGTTAAGAATGAAAATTGACACAGAACCTTAAGTGTGGATGTTTTCGCTTGCACATTGAATTGGATGTGACTTTGATTTGACTGGCAAGCTAATGATGTGTAAGTTTGCGTTTGGTTAGTACCTTCTTAAACGGGTGAAGTGGTTGAACTCGCGCGCTAAGGGTTTTGTGTGCAATTGTAGGTAGGTAGGTAGGTAGGTTAAGGTGGCTGATGAATGCACTTAGTCCCATTCAGGACCATTGTGCTACCACACCATTTGGGAAGAACCTAAAACCAGCTGGAGCCGATGATAAAGTTAAAAATGTCGGCGTTAGGGGTTTTATTAAGGTCATGTAGGCCATTGAGGAAATAGCTTTCAAAGTGCTTATGTCTGAGGCGCGAGAGCGCCGGGCATGTGCATAACAGGTGTAGGAGAGTTTCTGATCCTTCCTCATCCCTGCAGCTTCTGCAAAAATCGTTTGAGGGAGCCCCTAGCCTCCTAGCATGCTCACCGATTAGACAGTGCCCAGTTATGGCTCCCATGAGCAGGCTTATGTTTGATCTTTTGAGCGATAGCAGTCTGGAGCGTTTGGGTTCAAGAGAGAGCCACACCTCCTTGGAGACGCGACAAAGATTATGGTTAGACCACCTTTGATTAGTCTGATAGATCGCGTTCAAGTGCAGTTCTGACTTGCATGTGGCGAGAGGTATACCGAGGTGTTCGTGTTCCTGAAGTAGTGGTTGCGTTGTGGCAAGCCTGGTCAATTCGTCTACTTGACAGTTGCCCGGAATGTCTCTGTGACCTGGCACCCAGCACTTGCTAATCTTGAACTGCTTAGCCATCTCATCTAAGGATGTGTGGCAGTTCATGACCGTCTTGGAGTTTGTTGAGACAGATTCCAGGGTCCTGAGTGCTGCCTGACTATCCGTAAGAATAAGGATATCAGCTGAGGATATTCTATTCCTCTTCAGCCAAGACAGTGCTTCGCGAATGGCCATTACTTCAGCTTGGAATACTCTATAGTGATTGGGAAGTCTGAATTTTAGACTAAGGTTCAGATCCTCAGAGTAGACTCCGGAACCAACGCCTTCGTTTGTTTTTGATCCATCGGTGTAGATGCACGTAGCGTCCGCAACGTTTGTGGGTTATCCGACCACGCGTCTCGTTCAGGGATCATAGTGCAGAAATATTGTGTCAAAAAGACCTTCGGCGCCGCATAGTCAAGGTTTTGGTATACAAAGTTTACTCTTTGAAGGATTTTTGAGTGTCCGTGGGACACGTTCCATTGTGGTGAGGAGATCAGTCAGTAGAGTGCACTAAGCACAACTTTACTGAATTGGTAAGTGACTGTAAAGTATCACGAAAGTAATCCAACAAACCGTCTGTAGCCATTTCTGTCAAGAGTTAAGTTGTGGAGTTGTTGTGGAGTTTTGCTGACGCTTGGGATTACGAATTGGGTGAGCCTGCAGAATGGGAAGTCATGCCATCTCTTGTTGCGCTGTCGAAAGACCCAACGATTGATGGAGGCCCTAAACAAGAACACTGCAGTTTCAAGGTGAGTTCGGAGTCTATGAATGCCTGTATGAATTGACCGCATGTTTGGTTAGGTCTTCCATAAATTGTTGGACACCTCAAGAGCACAACCGTGGGTGGACCTTTGCTTGGGTTATTAAAAAATCGAAAAATACCGCAGAAGACTTACTAGTGTGGTTTTGAACGGCTAGATGTAACACGGCCTGGCCATGTAAAGCCTATCGACACCACTGTTCCGGCACAAAACGTCTTCGAATCTGAGCCATTGGGACAAACTAAGCTCTAAGCTTGGTCTAAGTTAAGGTGGTGCACACAAGTGGAACTCAACCAACTTGGAGTGCGGAACTAAAGGCAGCTGGCGAAAGATCGTGCTGGCTGAAAAGGCATGTTGGTTGAAGCCCAGGTCCACCCCAGACTGTAGTGTCACAGGAAGAAGTAGAAGACTTACCAGTTCAGTTTTGAACAGCTAGATGTAACACGGCTAAGCGATGAATTCCTCCAGGATAGCATTCAAACTTCCCTCAAATAAAAGAAATTCGAACATAAATTTGGGCACTCAAGGGGTTCACACAAAGCTCTGAGAAGTGTTCTGATTTAACATATCAAGGAAGACCATCAAATCTGAATAGAAATGTGTGAAGTTAAAACAGAGGCAGAAGACTGACTTGCCAGTCTGTTGATCCTGTTGAAAATTATTCTACAGGAGAATAGTTTCTAATAGTTCGATTTCTAGTCCTGTTTGCGTTGATGACATCTGAAGGAGAAGATTTAAGGATTAACTCTATAACCTGTACAGCAGCATGTGCCTGGTCAGTCGTCTTCGAATAGAAAGCTTAAAATGGCTACGACATGAAGAGCCTATGGAAACCACCGCTAATAAAAATAATAATAATAATTGTTGGCGCGAACGTCCACAGGGGGCCAGGGCCTAGCTTGCTCGTCAACTACTCGTGTTGTGTGCGCTACTGTTCTCTCACGAGTTGAAGGGACCTATAGATTTTTGCCGATTCTGAACGGCGGAATTTGAGAAGCTTTTTCTGAGACAGTTATTACTCTTTGAGTGTTGTCAGCAGCTCGCAAGAGGTGATGCCGTGAAAAATTCGAAAAATTCGTGTTGAGCTGGGAATCGAGTCTAGACTTTCTGCGTGTGAGCGTCGCACTCTACCCACTACGCCACGGCACTACCGCTGCGGACCGAAAAGTCATAAAATCTGAGCCACTGAGACAACGAAACAGAGTACGGGCCTAGGCTGAGGTGGCGCACATGGGTGGAGAAAGACCTCTACCAACTTTGACTGAACAGTTGTATGCATCTGGAGATATTGTGCTGGCTGAAGAGGCAGATTGGTTGAAACCTAGGTCCGAAAAAGAAGAAGAAAAGAAGATTTCAATCTCAATTCGCCTCAAAACAACTGTTCTTTTATCACAACCCTCTTCGCGCTCCCCCCAAAAACTGGTTCAATAAATTGTTTACAACCTATCTATTCACGTGAACGTGAATTATGACAAAATGGGTCACCCAATCATAACATGATTGAATGTGCACTATAAACATATAAGTTTATGTCCAACAAGGTTATGAATGCTCACAGGCGCACAGTGATGTATACGCGCCCAAAGGGTGTCAGAAAAAAGGCGAAGAACCCAAAAGGGACAGCAGACAATTGAGATGCCCCTCACACCTAGTTCTCCTTGACAAAGATTGATTCGACCGTCTATAACTGAGAAAAGAGGAAAAACTTTAATCAGAAATTCCTAAGCCCTTAAACAAACTGCACTTAATCATCGCAGTGTCCCCTGCCCCAGACGCATTTCCTCAATTTTCTTTCGTTCAATTTCAATTGTTGTCGCTCAAAGATTACCGCATCGATAAAATGTTAAATCTTTCCAAAAATGAATTCGTTTAGGCACTTAAATACCGATCAATCTTATTTAATTTCCATTCCGACGTCATCCACTACACAGGAAAGGCTATAAATAATGACAAAACAGAACATTCTCTTGATGCCCGTTCAACCACGTCTTATTTTTTTGCTTTGTTCTTACGTTGCCGTCCCTCATAGATCCTAATCATTTTTTGCCATCCGTCGTCCGTCAATCTTGCCTAGGCAATACGTACTGTACACTAATTTCATTTGCAAAACTAAACCAGGACGACGACGGTGACGTTGTCCTCTGTAAGTCCTCGCAATGTGATGTGAATTTTCAGGCGTATCCGGAATTTTTTGGAACTTAAGCTTTATGGTCTGCTCAGCAGATATGTAATCTGCCTCCCTATCCTATCGCCTTCCCCCACCTTACAGCCTCCCACCAGGGGTTGGGGGTTTTACATTCGAACTGAGGCGCACCGGGAGACGGAAGGCCGAGGATGAATCGTGTGTACAAAAGCACTCATTTTGGCTAGTGATATGGTTAAATGACATTGCCCCGTTCCTTGAATTTTTTCTTCATGGCAGAAAGTTCTCAACAGTTTCGTTTTTTGTTCACCGCTTCCTTTGAGTCACATGTATCCTTTTATCTGAAATTGCCATTCCTCCAGGGGGGTTGACGCAGAGCAAAAGCGACGCAAAACACTGATTCGGGCCACAAAAAAAGGAGAAAAAGTAGAAAACTCATTTTATTGTCGTACAAGGCTTTGTGAACTTGTTTTCGTATTTTGTATCTATCGATTTTATTGATTTTAAGTCTCAGCGAGTTATCGTGATTTCCATCTATAACGAATAGTAATGGATTTATGTTCGGTTGTTGGTTAATGGCTGTTGGTTGTGCTGGGCCTCGCGATGACGGCTGGCATGATGATGCTGCCGCCGGTGCCGCCTCGGATGATGATGCTGCCGCTTCTGCCTTCCCGGATGATGCTGACGATGATGATGAGAAAGAAAAAACGGCGATTGAGCCCTGAAGCGATTTGGCAGATTAGGAGGCTGGGTGTTAATATTCTGCTGCTGTCATTGCCAAAACAATAACTGCCGGAATAAAAATGTTCGAAGCGGAATACAAAAACGACGTAGGCCTTCAAATACAGATTTGTTTGATCCTTCGTCTGCATAAATAACTTGATAATATGAAACGAAAACGATTTCCTCATAATCCTTTGTGTAAATAAACCAAAACCCTGGGCTGGCAGAAATACCATTGCGCTATGCAAATGTGACTCTCAAAAATGTTGTTTGTCAGCTAAACAAGGTAAACGGAGTGTGCTTACCACTATTCCCTCCACACGAGCAATCCAAAGGTGCCTCGACAGCTTAAAAGGGATTTTTTTTACATTCTCCTCAAAGCACACAGTGGTGGAAGGCACGTAAAGGATACACATTTAACTAATTTGAAAAAAAAAAAGACGAGGGATGCCCCAACATAAAGTGGAATTCCCTTGACTTCCCAATGATACGGGGCATCTCCGTAGCGGTCGTGCTGATTCAGTGAGTAAAGAAGCAGTTAAGCGTCACCCACGTCGCCGCTGTGCCGCGGTGGAAGGGGGCGAGTAGCAAGAACCCCACGTAACAGTGCGGTTGGCACATCAGGTGAACGACTTTGCTGTTGATGGTCACAGTGGGCACGAATTTGATTTGTTGGCCGACGGGTGGGGTCCCCTAAAGGATGATGTTCAGTGGGACAATTTGCAGATGTCAAAGACAGTAACAGCCTCTATTAAGTACGTATAATTCAATGTTACGAGGGAACCACACCTCCTGAAAAAAGGCATTTTGTAATGAATTCGAGAATATTGGAGAAATGTTTTCGCTGTCGCTGTGAAGAGATGTTTTTCTTTTGTCTTTTTCGTTCTTTTTTTCAACAACTTGCATTTGGATTCTACTTTTGGTTCCCTAATCCTTCCATTGCGGAATATGGTTAAGGAGGCCCGGAAACACTGTAATGAATTAAAAAGAATTCTCCTTCGATCAAAATTTGAGGCAAATAGTGTAACATTCTCCTAAGGGAAGTAAAAACTTTTGTTTATTTGTTAAAAGACAAAACTAATTCGGTCTCACATTCGATTCCAACGCTAATTAATAATGACATTCCAGCTGTTAACCCTTTCGATGAAGTGAATCCGCTAGTTCTACAGGATTTTCCCTTGTCTCCGCCTGCACTTGAGAACGTAAATTTCTCCATGGAACAAATCCAACAGATCTTAATACCAGTTTCTGTAATTTCTTCCTTCAAATGCACAAATGATTTTTCGTGAGGCGAGCATGTTCGAATCGCTTTTACACTCTTCGAGCACATCGGGTCACAAAATTTCAAATTTTATTTTAAAGAAATGTCCACTTTCTCTTGATTTTATCCTAACTTGTCTTTTAGTCACTGCATTAACAACGGATATTTCCCAACCGCACGGAAACAATCCAAAATAATGCCAATGGCAAAAAAGAATAATGCTGCAAACATTAAAGAATTCCGACCTATATCGCTACTGTCTAACATTGGAAAACTATTTGAAAGAGTTATAGCAGAAACCCTTGACAGCTTCCACGACGATTAGAACACACACACACAATTTGGTTTAAAACAAAAACACTCAACAGAGCGTTGCCTTTTATTGCTAAATGATAAAATTATACCTAATCTGAGACAAAGAAAATGTACGATTGTTTTGGATATTGATTTAGAGGCAGCTTTTGACTCTATTTGGCAAAAAGGTAAAAAGACTGAATTTCCCCGAGCCTCTCATAAGAATTATAATCAATTCTCTTGATTCAAGATTCAGCATCCATTACTATTGGATCTGAGCTCTCAGAACCTTTCCCAGGTCTATTGGGAGTTCCTCAGGGAACCTTACTAGGTCCTAATTTATTCAATATATTTCTGCATGATATGCCTTTTTGCACCTTTGAATACGAACCTGAGGCGCTTTTGTACGCAGATGATATAAAACTATTTGCTGCTGTTGCTATGCCGAACATGGCATCAATAATAATTGTTGGGGCTACAGTCAAAAGGGGGACCAGGGCCTAGCTTGCTCATCAACTACTCGTGTTGTGCGCGCTACTGTCCTCTCACGAGTAGAAGGGACCTATAGTTTTTTGCCGACTCCGAACGGCGAAATTTAAGAAGCTTTCTTAGACAGTTATTACTCTTTGAGTGTTGTCAGTAGCTCGAAAGAGGTGGTGCCGTGAAATATTCAAAAAATTGGTGTTGAGTCGAACCTGGACCATTCGGCGTGTTAGCGTCGCACTCTACACACTACGCCACGGCGACCATTGCATTAGAAAAAATAAAACACGCTTTACCGGCCTTACTGTATTTAAATACAGTCTTGGGGATTGAACATAAAAACGGAAAAATGTGGGCTCACCTGTTTCAGAAACTCGAATGGAAAAGAACACCGAAAAGCTGTTAAAGAAAGCAAGGAATAATGCTAGCGTATTGAAAATAAATTAGTTCCATTAAAATCCAAGACAAAATATTTAGGTATTTACTATCAAACCAAATTTGAGTTCAATAAGCATGCGCGGGTTCAATTGGACAAAGCGAAAATGGCCACTTCTATTTAAAAAAAATATGCTATCGTCAAAACATTTACCCTAAAATACAAAGATTTAATTTACAAAACACTTATAAGGCCTATTATTTCTTATTGTTTTAGTATTTCGTTGTCTATTTCTCCAACCGCAGCAAAAGAGTTCGAAAATTTTGAAAGAACAATCTTACGTTATTGCACTGGTAAATATCGTAAACTAAACAAAAAATGGTTTTCAAATTATACCTTGTATAACTTGACAGAGGTTAGACCTCTAATGATATACATATATGACAACCTTATTAAGAATTAGACTACGTTCAAGTGCTAGCCAACCAAATCCACTTGTTAAAGGATTATGGGATGCAAACGTTGTTAATGAAAGTACAAATCATCACTATTATCAATCGCCATTAAACATTCTTAACAGAATCTGAACTTTTTATGAGCAAGCCTCACAAAATGTCGTAAGAGGTTAATATTTTCCTTCACACTATTAATAATTTTTTGAAAAAGTACAATTGAGCAAACAAAATCATTTTTAATAAATATAAAACTTTAACACTTCTTTCATCAATAAGTATGATAAGTATAAGTAAGAATATATATAAGTATTACTTTGTATAAGTCTTCTTCTTCTTCATCTTGTGGCGCTACAGTCCGGGGTGGACCTGGGCCTCAACCAACATGCCTCTCCAGCCAGCACGATCTTTCGCCAGCTGCTTCCAGTTGCGCACTCCAAATTGGTTGAGGTCCGCCTCCACTTGTGTGCGCCACTTTAGTCTAGGTCGTCCTCTGTTGCGTTGTCCCAATGGCTCGTTTTCAAAGACTTTTCGGGCCAGAGCAGTGGTGTCCATACGCTCTACATGGCCTAGCCATTTTAAGCGTTGTATCCGTAGACACTTGACCAGGCGCATGTCGCTGTACAGCCCATAGAGTTCGTCATTAAATCTTCTCCTCCAGATGCCGTCAACGCAAACAGGACCAAAAATCGCACGCAAAACTTTTTTCTGGAAAAGACTAAGGGCTTCCTCATCCGCCTTTGCTAACGTCCAAGACTCCGCGCCACATAGTAGGACGGGGATGATCAAGCTGTTATATAAAGCGAGCTTAGTCCTTCGAGAGAGAGCTTTATTACTCAATTGAGTCTTGAGCCCAAAGAAACAGCGATTGGCATGAGTGATTCTGCGTTTGATTTCGGTACTGATGTTGTTGTCCCTGTTTACCGCGGAGTCAAGGTAGACGAAGTCCTTGACTACCTCGAAGTTTCTGCTGCCTAGTATGACGCTTTGTCCGAGACTTCGATGTTGTGTGTGGTTTCTTGATGACAACACGTACTTAGGTTTGTCCCCATTTACCACCAGATCCATTTTAGCCGCTTCCGCTTCAATGCCAGCAAACGCCTCATTGACGGCTCGCTGTGTTCGTCCAATCACGTCAATGTTATCAGCGTAAGCTAGTAATTGAACTGACTTCTGGAAGATCGTGCCTCTGGTGTTGACTTGTGAGTTACGCACGATCTTCTTTGGGATGATGTTAAAGAAGTCATATGACAGTGCGTCGCCTTGACTAAAACCGTTTTTAACATTGAAGGTGAGTTCGGTACCGACCTTGACGGAGCAGCGAGAGTTCTCCATCGTCATCCTACACAATCTGACGAGTTTGGTAGGAATGCCAAAACTTGACATGGTACTGTAAAGCTCGTCTCTATGCACACTGTCATATGCAGCCTTGAAATCGACGAATAGGTGGTGAGTGTCAATTTGCATTTCTTGGGTCTTCTCCAGGATCTGCAGTAATGTGAAGATCTGGTCTATTGTTTACTTCCCTGACCTGAAACCACACTGATAGGGACCTATCGGGCCATGGCCAAACGGTTTCAGGCGCTCACACAATACGCAGAGAGGATCTTGTATGCAATGTTCAGGAGACTAATCCCTCGCTAGTTGGCGCAGTCAAAGGGGTCTCCTTTCTTTGTATAAGTCATAAGTTTCTTTTTCCAATAGTGTTATGTATATCAAGAATGAAGTAACTGCTTTCCTGAACTTATACCAACTTCTGTAAAACATTAGAAACAAAAGGAATTGTTCAAAAATGTAAGTTAATGCATTTAACGCATCATTTGTTATTTAAGTTTTATTTGTCTTAAGTTTGGCCTTTAAGAGTCACAATGTGAACGTATGCCGGGAGCAAGCGTACGACTACTTTAATTGGGAAAAACAGTTTTAATTATGTAAGCTTATATAAGAAAAATTATACTAAGTTTTTTAGTAACAATCATTTATAAGCCAGATATATTAGGTATAACCGTATGAAGTGAGCGTCAAGATACAAATGTCTCGTTAGGGAACATTTGCTGTGAACGAGCCCTTACTTTTTTTTGTTTGTTTGCTATGACATCTGTGAAAAATATTTAGTATACATCAAGTCATTGAACAGACAACATCATATTTTTTCATCGTGTTAAAAATGACGAATTTTGTACCAGAAAGTGATGATTTGCGGAAAGCATTAATTTTTTGTTTTCATTTGAAGAAAAGTACTGCAGAGTCGCATCGAATGTTTTTCGGGGTATATGGTGATCATGCTCTATCAGAAGCAACATGCAAAAGATGGTTTCAACAGTTCAGAAATAATGATTTTGATGTGAGAAATGAAGAACGTGGAAGACCGCCAAAAAAGTTTGAAGACGCCGAATTGCAAACGATATTGGATGGAGATCACACTTTGAGTCAAAAGCAAATGGCAGCAATGTTAAATGTTGCACAACAAACAATTTCTGACCGTTTAAAAGCTATGGGAAAAATCCAAAAGTGGGCAAAATGGCTGCCACATGAATTGAATGAAAGACATATGGAAAACCGAAAAAACACTTGCGAAATTTAGCTTCAAAGACACGAAAGAAAATCGGTTTTGCATCAGATTTTTTATTGGCGATGAGAAATGGATTTATTTTAATAATCCTAAACGGAAAAAAATCATGGGTTAATCTGGTACAACCATTAACATCGACTGGAAACCAGATCGATTCGGCAAGAAGACAATGCTGTGTGCTTTGTGGGATTAGAAAGGTGTGCTGTACCACTGTACCCTTCCTGTTGGCCAATTCTGGTCGATCGCCTGATTCAAGCGGTCCAGTTGTTCGCAGAAGATGGTAGAATTAAGCGTCGGGCCATATGGAAGCAGCTCATAATGGATGATTCCCTTTCAATCCCACCAAACACACAGCAAACCCTTCCTGGCCGTTAATCCCGGCTTGGCCACTGTTTGGGACGATTCACCGACCTGCAACCACGACCGTATTTGCTTGATATTGTCGTATGTGATCTATTTTTCGTCGCCAGTCACCATCCGCTCCAAAAATATTGCAGGCGTTGATTCGGTTCAGAAGGTTTTTTTGCGTCAAATCATGCGGTACCCAAACATCAAGCTTGATGAATGGTTTAAAATAGCTTAAATAGCCTAACTCCCATTTCCTAAGCGATGTCACGGGATGCAACATGCCGGTCTAACTCGATGATTTCCATGATTCGATCGGCATTCGTCGTCACAGGTCTTCCGCCGGCTAGCTTATCCATGGTGTCGTATTCACCGGCTCTGAATCGTCGAAACCATTCCTCCGTGGTTCGAAGTGATAGAGTATCATCCCCCAAAGCACCATTAATCTAACGGAATGTTTCTCTAGCCGATTTGCCTTTAACGAAGGAAAACTTTAATATAGCGCGAATTTCGGTGTTAGTGAACTCCATGCTTACACGTCTATAACTGTTGAGCGCAATGTCCACCTTAGCATAGCGTCATTTTGTAGGTTATGTCAAGGCCTTTCAAATGATGTATAGTTTTGCCAGATACGAGCTCCGTAGCTCCTTGTACATAGCCGCAAAATTCAAAAGACAAAAAGGCTGAAGGGAAGAGAGATATTTGACAACCTTTTATTTTTTGAAGGAAATATAGTAGGGATAAGTGTCTGAGTCTATCACGACAGCCATGGACTTTCTATCTTTATAACAACATCCAGGAAAGCAAGTCTTTCAATAATTTGGTCGCCAGACTCAATTCGGAGAGGCATGTTGGTTGAGGCCGAGGTCCACCCCGGACTGTAGCGCCACAAGAAGAAGAAGAAGAAGACTAAATTCGTTTAAACTTGAACCAGGTTACGGCCAGATAACTACACAAACTGATATGTCGTGACTCTCCAGGATGCAGGCAAGCGCATGCTTCCCAAACGTCAGCATGAAATCCGCGAATTGACTCAATTTTCAAGTGGAATTTCCAGTCGTTGTAAATTTTCAGTAACCATGTGCGCATTGTGGCCCCCGTGACGTAGTGGGTAGAGTGCGACGCTCACACGCCGAAGATTGAGGTTCGATTCCCGGCTGAAGACCTCGAACTTTTCACGGCATCACCTCCTTCGAGCTGCTGACAACACTCAAAGAGTAATAACTTCGCCGTTCGGGGTCAGCTAAAAACTGTAGGTCCCTCCTACTCGTGAGCGCACACAACACGAGCAGTTGATGAGGAAGCCCTGGTCCCCCTGTGGACTGTCGCGCCAACAATTATTATTATGTGCACCACGTCAAGTGGGTAGCACTTTACTGTGGATATTCATTGTGCTTAATAATATTACTGAGACCATAGGCATAGAAATAAATTAATATTATTTTCTAAAGTCCTCTCTGTGTACCATTTGTTGTTCTTCCAAAAGTTTCTTTTGATTTTCCACTCTGAGGGCAAAACTGAGAATGGTCAGTACGAATATACAAATTCATAATCTGTGTCAGACATAATAAGTAAAATTTTGAGCTTAGGGCACAATCCATCACAAATCAAAGAAGTGTTTCTTTTTTTTTGCTTTAATAAGGTAGCCCTCTACACAATAGACCTCAAGCAATACGACTCGCTGAAGCCTGGCCGTAATGTCAATCAAAGAGAATTAACAATGTGAAAGGATGAACCGATTTCACAGTTACTACAACTGCACCTGTTTAAACTTTGAAATATAATGTCTTCCATCAGTATTGACTCACTTTTCTACAGAAATAACTTCAAACTGTGTTCGATTGGTTGAACACGTACTCTTTCGGAAATTCTCAATTCAATGAACGAAAACTTAAACTTTCATACCGATATTGACCGGCAGCATGAATGGATACGACTCTGCTGCAGTCAATGGTAGAATCCATCAATCAGTAACTACATTTCATTTTTTGTACCACTTGAAGCAATTTTCATGTGGCTTATACACACGCACATACGAACGCAGCCGACGGGGCATTGAATTGAACTTAAAAGGAAAATATTTGCTTCGGACTTCAATGTGAAGAAAAAATCTGCAGGAACTCGATAGCCAAGAACCAAGTCACACAGTAGGGCAGATCTACAAAAAAAAAAAAAAGAAAGTAAAAAAAATTCTACTGGTTAAGTCGAATGTGTGTAATGGAATGCTGTTTTCATTAAATAATAAAACGAAAATACACGCCCGGGTCGATAAAACATGGTTTGTTAACATAACTTAAAATTTGAACACTGTTACTCTCCCATATCGCGCATGCAGTGGTGCCACTAGCAATGGCCTCCACGAATGGTGTGGACGTAGTCTTGTCTGGCCGTATATCAGCAATTATGTAGCGAATGTTGTTCTTCAAGTTGTGGATTTTTTGGATTATTGGCGTAGACTAGCGACTCCACATACGTATTCCAGCAGATAATAGTCAAGTGGCATTAAATCGCACGATTTTGAGGCAACTCCGGTCGGTAAAGTGAAGCTATGCGTTGAACAAACTTTCACTTCAATAAGTAAATTGTGGACGGAGCCTTGTCACATGTTACGCCATCTTATTGAAACTTCAACTCCTGAACATAATGGACGAAGAAGCCCGTCAGTCACCATTGACTGTGATGCCAGCATCGTTTTTAAAAAAGAATGGAGCAAATGTTCTACCAATCCATAAAGCACTCTCAACGGTGTGTTTTCGTCAATATAACGGTGTCTTTATATACACTCGAAGATTATTATCACTCCAAATGTGTCTGTTCTGTTAGTTGACTTTAGAATTTTATAAAGGGAGCTTCATTGCGTAACAATATTCGATTACGAACATTGGAATCAGCGACAATCCTTGGCTCACCCTCCGAATCCACGATTTGCCTGTCTTGAGTCAGTCTATTCATGTTGAAATGCCAAACTTAACTATAAATATATCATAAGACAGCTGAGAAAATACTGTTGCAAACTTAAATTTTTGTGGACGCCGTGGCGCAGTGGTTAGAGTGCGACACTCACACGCCAAAGGGTCTAGGTTCGATTCCCGGCTGAAAACCTCGAGTTTTTCACGGGACCACCTCTTTCGAGCTGCTGACAACACTCAAAGAGTAATAACTGTCTAAGAAAACTTCTCAAATTTCGCCGTTTGAAGTCGGCAAAAGACTGTAGATCCCTTTTACCCGTGAGGGAACAGTAGCGCGCACAACACGAGTCGTTGATGAGCAAACCAATCCCTGGTCCCCCTGTGGACTATCGCGCCAACAATGGTTATAACATCGAACCTCATATCAAAAATTTTTATAACACAGCCGCACGTGACTTATCTACAATGATATTACAATACAACTATGTGATTCTTTTCCTTATTTGAAATCATACCCGTATATGTGACACCCATTTTCCACACTTTTGGATCATTCCCATAGCTTTTAAACGGTCAGAAATTGTTGGTTGTGCAACATTTAACATTGCTGCCATTTGCTTTTGACTCAAAGTGTCATCTCCATCCAATATCGTTTGCAATTCGGCGACTTCAAACTTTTTTGGCGGTCTTCCACGTTCTTCATTTCTCACATCAAAATCATTATTTCTGAACTGTTGAAACCATCTTTTGCATGTTGCTTCTGATAGAGCATGATCACCATATACCCCGAAAAACATTCGATGCGACTCTGCAGTACTTTTCTTCAAATGAAAACAAAAAATTAATGCTTTCCGCAAATCATCACTTTCTGGTACAAAATTCGACATTTTTAACACGATGAGAAAATATGATGTTGTCTGTTCAATGACTTGATACACACTAAATATTTTCCACAGATGTCATAGCAAACAAAAAAAAAAAAAAAAAATTAAGGGCTCGTTCACAACAAACGTTCCCTATCGAGACATTTGTATCTTAACGCTCACTCAATACCGGTGTACCTGATACCGATATACCTGACCACTCAATAAGTCTCGGGATATATACCACTAATGAAAATTATCAATTTAATATTAAATTTGTTGTTAACAGCACCCCGCTTGAGTTACATCATTTTTAAGTAAACGGCAACTGTTACTTTTCTCTCAAATAAAAAGACATATTGTCAAGACCACCGGAGCAAACGCTTCCTCTCATTAAAATGTCATTATATTGCCCTTTGAAAGTGGTTTTAATACATCCTTCCTCCTTTCTCCGGCAAATGTAGACCATGAGTGTGCTTTCAGTTGAACTTAATCCCAAAATTCAATGGGTTCTATAAAATTATTTGTGTAGAATTTTATTCTTCTCACCAAATTTGTTTGGGTATGCATTGAACCATGTGGGCAATTCGTGGGCAATTCGGTCGGTTTCGTGCAATCTGTGGCGAACTGTGGTTTGGTGGCGGCGTTGCGTTCTTCTTTTGCAGAATAGCTCAAATTTTCGGAACTGAAAGGGAGGTATCGGCATTTCCGGGACGACCATGACAAGTAATTGGATCGGTTTAGTTCTCAGTTCTGAATAACTTTGCCGTTATTTTTTCAAATAACTCAACATTATGTCGAATTGTTTGGCACTCTTGAAGCTTAAAAATTGCTTTTCTTTCTTCGAGTATCTACCAATTTTTAATTCTTTCTTTATGCCTTGTTAAGATGCTTAATCTTCGTTTAGCTTGTGCGAATTATTATTTTCTTTTTTTAAATTAAAACAAAAACAATCAAAATGGCTGATGGCGAGTGGGAGTAGAAAAAACAGGCAACGAAGGAGGCAGACAGAAAAAGGCTGCAACGGAAAACTAGAGCAGCGCGGCGGAATATAGGGCTAGAAGAAGGGAAGAGAAAAAACTTCTGTGCTAAAAAAGAAGTTCTCTCGTGGCCTTCCAGCTCTAGGACATCGAATAGTCTAGGGATAGACATAATATAGGAGCCTTTTATAAAATAGCCAAGAGCCTGGCAGCAGACTTCCAGAAAGGCACCCAGGCTCTTCGAAATTGTAAGGATAACATAGTTACTGACCCACAGGGAATTGCGAATGTGTTTACGAAGCATTTTCAACAGCTGCTGTGGATGTTAGTTAACGCGCCATATGTTAACGGAAGGGGTCACACAAGCCAAGCCGCAATTCTCATAAACAAATCCGACGAGTTTAATGCACTGAACCGATTTCAAGAAACAAACTCAAGAACTTAATGGATTGAACCCATTTATCAATGTAAACACCAGCTAGGCTCCCATCATCGACACATCGCCACACCAGCGACGTCCCCACCCCGACACTTCGACGCCTGGAAGTCTAAATCTCAGTGCCACCGCAGAATATGTTTTTAAACCAAGCATTCAGTTCTCATTTAGTTCTCTTCAGTTCTTCTTTTTATTTTAATAAAGAAATATTTTTTTAAAAATTAAAATTCACTTCACAAATTTCCAACATCATTTCCAACAGTTGCTTAGCGGGAATGACCACGAGCGAGTCGAAGGTAACGTGGAAACCCCAATCCGAATGGATGAAGTAGTTCCCCCGCCCAGTCTTGAAGAAGTCACCTAAGTCATTCGAAAGCTGAGGAACAACAAATCAAAGAACAGGATCTTCAAGGCTGGCGGCAGCGTTCTGGTTGGGAACACTCACCATATCATCTGTAGAATTTGGGAGGGCAAAATCATGCCCGACGATTGGAATACTAGCTCCATATACCTCATCCAAAAAAAAAAACAACTTACCTCATGCAAGAACTATTTAGGTATCTCCCTGTTGAATGTTGCCTTCAAGATCCAATCCAGCACACTGTGTGAACGACTAAAGTCGTATTGCACCGCACTAATCGACACATACCAGTTCGGCTTCCGCTCCGACAAATCGACTAAACCCTGGAAAAATCACTGAGTTTAGTGAAATTAATACTCACTACTTTTTTATCAATTTTAAAGCCGCATTGGACAGCATTCATTGCAAGGAACTTTTTGATGCCGAATTCGGGATCCCGGGAAAACTGATCAGATTGTGTGGCACAACGCGAACACAAACGCGATGCACCGCCATTCCAAACCTGCACCGGATTTTAGCAAGGAAATGCGCTGTCATACGACTTCTTCAATATTGTGCTGGAGAGGATAGGACGGATGGCAGGCGTAAACACGGAAGGCACCATCTTCTACAAATCAGCGCAATTGCAGGGACATGCTGATGACATCGATATTATTGCCTGTTCCCATCAAGCTGTTGTAGAAGCATTCACAGTTGTTGAAGAGCAGGCGAAACGAGCTAGTGGAGGATAAAACGAAATATATACTGTCGACAAAGAATCGATCCGTTGAACAACACCTCCCTCGGAATATGACAATTGACAGCTACGACTTTGAGGTAGTTAAGAAGGTTGTCTACCTCGGAGCAAACGTGAACTCCACAAATGACACCTTAGTGGAGATCACCCTTGGCAACCGGTATTATTTCGGGTTGTCAAAACGGTTAGGCTCGAAATTCCTGACTCAAAAGACTAAGATGATGCTCTATAAGATGCTTATCCTACCCCTACTCTTATGTGGAGCCGAGTGTGGGACGATAAGCAAAATGGCAGAGCAGAGTCTTCGTTCCTTTGAAAGAAAGAGTCTGAGACGAATATATGGTCCTGTCTGCGAGGAAGGCGAATGGAGGAGAAGCCACAACTACGATATCTATGTGCTGTACTAAGATGTGGATGTACAGCACTGTGCAAAATAATAGCACTGTGTTCAAACTTGTCACAATTTTGTCACTATTTTGTTAATAACTTTTTCCTACCGTTATGTAACCGTGTGGCCGCCGTGGCGTACTCACACGCCGAAGGGTGTAGGTTCGATTCCCGGCTAAGCACCTTGAATTTTTGCACGTATGTATTTTTGGGTTTTGCTTCATAAAAAGCTTTCTTAACATCTGTCCAAAGACTTTCAATGGGATTCAGGTCCGGGGCTAAGGCGGCCACTCCGTGGCTTGCACTCCACTGCTTTGGAAAAATTTTTTGGCCAGTTTGCTCGTATGTTTCGGGTAATTATCTTGTAAAATCCATCTAAGCGGTATATTCCACTCTGGGTAAGGTAGCATGGTTTCTTTCATTTTGCTGACATAAACTCCAGCAGTCGTCATCGGTTTTATCCAAAAAAATGAGACCAGTACTATAATAGGAAAACTATCATCATACATTAATTTTTGCTTCGGCGTGCTTAACAGTCTTGATAGTACACTCCGGTTGAAACTTTTCACCTGCGAAATAAATGTCCTAGTCCTAGGAGTAAAAAATAAAACTATTTTGGGCTCGTCCGTTTATAATATATTGCGACAATTAGAGGATTCCCAGTTCAGGTGTTGTTTCGCAAATTTGGTTCGTTTTAGTAGGTAGATTTTTGACAGTAGTGCTACTTTTCTGGAACTCCAGGCAGGTTAATTCTTCTTTACCAGCATTCAACTTATTGTTGATCCACGAGTAAATTTAACTCCTCTTTTATTTTCCTAGCGTTCACAAACGGATTATGTTGGAATAATCTTACTATTTGTCGTTCATCGGCGGGGGTTAGATTCGATTTTCTTGTTCTTTTCTTTTGTTGAGGGTATTTTTTGAGATTTGCCATCATTTTGATGGAATACCGAAAAATTTCACTTATAAATTTGTAAGTTTTACCCTCAGAAAACATTTTTTTTCTATTAAGGCACGTTTCTCAGGAGTACAATGCACACCACGATCCATTTTAGTTTGCTAACAACTTTGCACTTTGGAATATTATCTTTTAATAATTACAACAATGTGTGTAGAATTAGTGTATAATCAAAAAATTTTCAGAAGACTGGTGTACACTTCGAAAACGCTCCTCAGACGTGGAGCTATTATTTTGCACATTTAAATTCGGCTGCATTTCCGGTAACGGGACCTTTCTTAATGACGAGATGCATTTTTTTATTGTCTTGTTATGGGTTTTAATAAGGTTGTTGTGTAATAAATATGATGCTCCTGCCTGTCCAAAGAAAAAAGTGATTAGCACAATAGTGACAAAGTCGAACATAGTGCTATTATTTTGTACAGTACTGTAAATTGAAATGCAAAAATCCGTTTACAACAACGGTTCGGCCACATCGAGCGAATGGACAACTCAAGCTAAGAGGGTGTTCGAATTCTAGCCTTCTGGTTCGACGAGAGGAAGACAGAACATCCGTTAAAGAGACCAAGTGATTGCGGGCGCTAGAGAGCTTGCTCTTGACAACTGGAAGAAGCGTACTCACGACCACCAAACATGGAAGGCAGCTGTAGTTCAGGCTCAGACCGTTCATGGGTCGCAGGCCTGATGACGAACAAAACAAACAAACACAGAATGATCACTTAATACAATTGTTTTGATTATTAACCCGAAATTTTTACTTAAGTGTGTAATTTCCTTGTCTCGGCTGTGATGCAAAATATGTTTTGCAGAGACAATTGAATTTATTTATTTTAGATCTTCATGGGAACAAGGAATATTTGAAAAAAAATATTCGTGACAGCAGTTATCAAATTAAGTCATCTGTCGTCGAACCAATATATCCATAAGAGCAATAAAAATTAACTTCGTAGAGCTCATTTAGAATAAATCTTTTGAAACCTTTTGAAATTCCATAATAATAATAATTGTTGGCGCGACAGTCCACAGGGCGACCAGTGCCTAGCTTGCTCATCAACAACTCGTGTTGTGCGCGCTACTGTTCTTTCACGAGTAAAAGAGACCTACAAGTTTTCGCCCACTCCGAACGGCGAAGTTTGAGAAGCTTTCTTAGACAGCTATGGTATTACTCTTTGAGTGTTGTCAGCAGCTCGAAAGAGGTGGTCCCGTGAAAAATTCGAGGTGTTCAGCCGAGAATCGAACCTATGCGTGTAAGTGTCGCATTCTTCCCACTACGCCACGGCGGCCACGATTCCATCATGCAAACAAATAATATTTTCCAAATATGTTTTTTAGACATAATTAAAATCTTGTTTTCAGAAACAACTCAAATTGTGGTTCGATGAACCGAACACTGGTTCGCCTCTCGAAGCGACATTCGCTTTTAACTGCGCTCTGCGATGGTTATCTAATCACACTGGGTGGTCCTAATGGCAATTAATTTAATATTTCCGAGTTAATTTACTATGAAAAGAACCGTTGCAGCGTTAACAAACTTTACAAATGCATCTCGGTAATCATGGTAGAGTTCGCGGTTCCCTTCGATATACGCTAATGGGCGGCATCAGTGGTTTAAAACACATTATGCCGAGGTGAAAAGGGTCCACTCTCCCTTTCGGAAGTTTAGTTCCACTCACACAAAATTTCCATTCGAGGTTTGCCTTGTTCATTGATTATTTCTGTTCAGTTTTGAATGTCGGTTTTTAGCGTTGATTAAAGCGTGCAGCTCTCGGAAATTAAAGAGGTGTGATTGATGGAGAAATGAAATATTTCCTATAGTGTGGCGTTAATTTTAATTGAAATCGAATTTCCTTTAAAATTGAATTTTCATTGTCTTTGGCTAAAGCCCCTTCATTCTTTTAAATCGTTTATCTGAAATGCAGTTAGAGCGAACCAATTCACGAGGTCACTGTGCAATTCTTTTGTATATTTTCACAATGTCATTTGTCACTACATATTCAGGAAATCAATGCCTTAAATATTTTTCGTTTCCATTGAATGACTTGGTGTTCCTCAGAAGTAAGCCGCACAGGGTGTCATTATGAAACAACGGAAGCCTAAGAATGTTGACAATAGTGTTACAGCCTTCTGACTGAAAAACCATTGATTGTAATTTTGAAAATTCTTTCGAGGGATCCGCAGACAAAATTTCAGATTATTGTGTCTGGAGTTTTTTTTAAGGCAAAAGGGAGTAAATAGAGTTTTCTGTTTTGATACAATCACCCAACCACTGAGGATACCCAACATCGAAGGTGATTTGTCGTTTCCAGGAATTCAGTAGTGAATGTTGCCTTATGGAAGTCATCTTGCTACAACAATCTCTTAAGATTTCTTAAGTAATACAGACTGGATCGATCATCGACTGATGGCAACCAATTTATCCAAATCAAGAGGTACAGTGCTAAGTAGCTGCTATACTGTTGCTGTTAATTATAATAATTGTATGCGCGACGGTCCACAGGAGGACCAGGGCCTACCTTGCGCATCAACTACTCGTGTTCTCTCACGAGTAGAAGTGATCTACAGTTTTTGCCACCTTCAAATGGTGAATGACTCTATTTCCTTCAATCTGGCTAAACGATTTTCAACATAAATTGTTTCTTATCTTTATATGTACATGCCTAATTCGTGACCAAATAATGGTGTCGCAAAATTTGAGGCCCAATTGCGGAAATTCTGTAATGTATTACCGATTTGGAGCAATGACGTTCAGGCAGCATTATAACTTCACGTCCATAACACTTCTGCTTTTTATAAACACAAAAACTGAACCAGGTACGATTTAACATAATCTTCTTCTTCTTTCTTTTTCCTTCGCCTTCTTCCTTCGTCTTTCATCCTTCTTCTTTTATCTTTCTTCCTTCTTCCTTCTTCTTTCTTCCTTCTTCCTACTTTCTTCTTCCTTCTTCCTTCTTCCTTTTTCCTTCTTCCTTCTTCCTTTTTCTTTCTTCCTTCTTTCTGTTTTCTTCTTCCTTCTTCCTTCATCTTTCTTCCTTCTTCCTTATTCCGTGTTCAGCGTTCCTTCTTTCTTTTTCTTCTTTTTTCTTCTTCCATCCTTCTTTCTTTTTCTGTCGTCCGACTTACTTCTTCCTTATTCCTCCTTCCTTCTTTCCTCTTCCTTCTTCCTTCTTCCCTCTTCCTTTTCCTACTTCCTACTTCCAGTGGTTGGCAGCTCTCAAAGAGTAATAACTGTCTACGAAAAACTTTCTCAAAAATTTCGCCATTCGGAGTCGGGAAAAAACCGTAGGTCCATTCTACTCGTGAGAGAACAGTAGCGCGCACGACACGTTTAGTTGATGAGCAAGTTAGGCCCTGGTCCCCCTGTGGACTGTAACGCTATACAATTAATTATAGTACTGGAATTCCTGTAATCATAAAAACTAAATCAAATTCCTTACTCATCAGACAACGCAAAAGACCTTTGCAATGGCTTTGCAAGTGCTTAAGCTGCCTTCAACTCATTGTTTTGCTCAAGCTATGTTGTTGCTCACTGTGCCGGAGCTTGGTTATTTCACCACATTCATACGCTGTGTATATATTAGGCATATAAGTTCTATACGGTGTGTTTCGATTTGCAGTTCTTTAATATGAATGATTTTTGAGAACCAACAATTTCATGTGGGCCAGCGAAGTTCGTTTTATACAAACAGTAGGCAAGCAACCGCACGATATGCCATTGAATTTTTGAATTTTTCGTTAATATTAATTTTATTTTACTTATCCTAATGCTACTTCTACTAATTATTACAGTTTTTAAATTTCGAATTTGGTTGATGTGTAAAACAAAACGGCCGAAGACCACATTGATTGTTGAAATTGCCTTTACTGCCAGTAAGGATAACTTATATCTGCCAAGACCGCATGGTTGCCTCACTTAAAATGATTTGCTGAATCACTTCCAACGATTGCTGAGTGGCTTCCAACGATTCTGTGAATTTGCCGTAAGGATCCTGATCCAGTAAAGGCTTCAATTCGCCATCTACAAATTTGTTGGACTGGTCAAGACACTTTTTGTGTTCGACGCCAAAATCACCACCTTTAAAGCGTCGATCGAAGCAGATTCGTCATAATTTTCTACAAGCATTCGATTTGCTTCAGCTGCACTTCTCTTCTTATTTAGAAAAAAGAATCATAACTTCCCGCAAATGCTGTTTACTCAAGACAAATCCGCACATTTTTGAAGAGGCAAAAAACAACTTTGTTGTTTATAACAGACACTGATATCCTTTCATTATTGCTGACAAGTGTCACACCGTTCCAGTGAAGTAGGTAATCGCTTCCAATATCAGCCACAACTCGCAGGTGGTGCCATCTTCTTAAAACGGACCGTATTAATTTAATGCACCTTTAATATTCGCAGATATACAAAAGCGCACAGAAAGAGTTCCAAAACTCTTATATTTACGGATGAAAGTAAATATAGCATTTCTGGTCCAGAAGGTCAAGAGTTTGTTTGGGGTTGTATGAGTGTTTGCGGGGTTGGTAATTTACACTTTATTACTGGTATAATGGATCACAAAGTATACATCAATATACTCAAAACAAACCTTCAATTCAGGGTAAATAAAATCTGTTTTGGTGCCGATTTCATCTTTAGTTAGGATATCGATCCTAAGCATACAGACTGGAATACTTTACAGCACCCCGAAATATATCACAAAGCCACTTCGATTTCATACATGAAACCAATAGAGCATGTTATGGTTTATAGTTTGGAGCAAAATATTTCCTATATGGTCATGACATTCGGAATAAAGTTGATTTGAAAACCGCTTTGATGAATGAAGAAACAAAATTGTATATGCTTAAAAGTTGATTCTTGGCATATAATAATAAAAATAATTGTTGGCGCATCAGGCCACAGGGGGATCAGGGCCTAGCTTGCTAATCAACTACTCGTGTTGTGCGCTCTACTGTTCTCTTATGAGTAGAAGGGACCTACAGTTTTTTGCCGCCTCCGAACGGCGAAATTTGAGAAGCTTTCTTAGACAATTATTACTTTTTGAGGGTTGCCACCTGCTCGAAAGAGGTGGTGCCGTGAAAAATTCGAGGTGTTCAGCCAGGAATCGACCCTACACCGTTCGGTGAGCGTCGAAATCTACCCACTACGCCACGTCGGCTACATTCTATAGTTTGCAAAGAATAGAAAAAATTATATGCAAGTGTAAATATACAGGACAAAACGAAGTTCATGCTGTCGTCATCGACGTCTCTAACAGAGCATCACACTAGTCTGCAGAAATTTCAAGATAGTCGAGGACTGCGTTAAGTTCGGCTCCGCGGTAAACAGGGACAACAACATCAGTACCGAAATCAAACGCAGAATCACTCTTGCCAATCGCTGTTTCTTTGGGCTCAAGAGGCAATTGCGTAACAAAGCCCTCTCTCGAAAGACTAAACTTGCTTCTACAATGGCTTGTTCCTCCCATTCCTACTTTTTAGCGCGGAAATCTGGACGTTGCTTAGTCTTTTCGAAGGAAAAGTTTTGCGTGCAAATTTTGGTCCTGCTTGCATTGATGATATCTGCAGAAGAAGATTTGATGATACACTCTATGGTCTGTACAGAGGCCTGCGCCTGGTCAAGCGTCTTCGGATGCAACGCACTAGAGGGCTAGGCCATGTGAAATTAACATTTCAAAGTACAGATTGTCTTTTTCAATAAAAACATTTGGATCATCGCAACTCATGTGCGATTGAAGTACACAAGTGTGTACAGGCCAATGGAACTTTATTGATACGTGCTCTCTTTTTTTTTGTAACTTTGTGGCTCCCTTGGCGCAGTGGGAAGGGGCGACATCCACGCACCGAAGATCCCAAGTTCGATTCCCGGCTGAAGATCTCGCAGTTTGCACGGTAACATTTTTTGTTAATTGCCGAACACAATCAAAAAGTGATTAATGTCTAAAAATAAAGCTTCTCAAAATTAACCGTTCGGAGTCGGCGAAATACTGTAGGCATTCCACTTCTAAGAGAACTGTAGGAGGAGCTAAGCCCTTGTCCCCCTGTGGACTGTTGCGTTGTCCAATACATACCATATGTTCTGTGGTATATACTCTTTGACAAATTGCGACTCCCTAAGCACTGTCACTGGCGCAGGCTTTTAAACGCTCTAGAGCGCTACAAGTGTAACACCTTGGCCCTATTCAACTAATTTTTGATTTTTAGACGGTGGATGGCTCCGAATTGAGTCAATTTTATACTTCGGGATTGTGCAACCCTAGTGTTGCGATTGAAACGGAAGCGGTTAAAGTGGGACTGGTGGTAAACGAGGGCAAAACGAAGTATATGCTGTCATCGAAGAAGGACGCAGAACATCGACATCTCGGACAGAGCGTCACTATGGGCAGCATACACTTCGAGGTAGTGAAGGACTTCGTCTATCTCGGCTCCGCGGTGAATAGGGACAACAACATCAGTACCGAAATCAAGCGCAGAATCACTCTTGCCAATCGCTGTTTCTTTGGGCTCAAGAGGCAATTGAGTAATAAAGCCCTCTCCCGAACGACTAAAGTGACTTTGTACAACACCTTGATGATCCCAGTCCTGCTTTACGGTGCAGAAACCTGGACGCTACTAAAAGCGGATGAGGAAGCCATTGGTCTCTTCGAGAGAAAAGTTCTGCGTGCGATTTTTGGTCCTGTTTGCGTTGATGGCATCTGGAGGAGAAGATTCAACCACGAACTGTATGAGCTGTACGGCGGCATGAGCCTAGTCAAGCGTCTACGGATACAACGCTTAAGGTGGCTAGGCCATGTAGAGCGCATGGACAGCACTGCTCCGGCCCGAAGAGTTTTCGAATCCGAACCACAGGGACAACGCAATAGAGGACGTCCGAGACTGAGATGGCGCACACAAGTGGAAAAGGACCTCAACCATCTTGGAGTGCGCAATTGGAGACAGCTGCCAAGAGATCGTGCTAGCTGGAGAGGCATGTTGGTTGAGGCCCAGATCCACCCCGGACTGTAGCGCCATCCGAAGAAGAAGAAGAAGTGTTGCGATCTGGCAACTGCCAGCTCTATCGTAAAGTTTGACATTTTTGAGGTTATACCTACTCAGGAGGTTTTGACATACGAACGCTATTTGTGTTGTTTACAGTAACTTAAAAGACTCATCACGCCCAAAAAATAGAATTACATCGTGATAATTTTCGTGCGATTATTTTTTACAACTTTCGACGTGGATTAACTCAACAACAGTGCATCGATAAACTTAATTCATTTTTTGGCGATGAAGCTCCATCAAGGACCAGTGTTTGTCGATGGTATGGTGAATGCAACCGAGGTCGTAGTTCACTCCAAGACGAATTTCATGAAGGTCGTCCAAAATCAGTTGTTGTTCCGGAAACCATTGATGCTGTGCGCCAACTGATATTGCAAGATCGTCATGTGACATACCGTGAGATTGAGAAAACCTTCGGCATTAGTGAGACCAGCATACATTCAATATTGCATGAACAGTTGACCGTCAAACATTTTTTTTCGAGTTGGGTACAACACAATTTGTCAATCGCTCAGAAAAAGGCTCATGTCGATTGGTCGAAAGAAATTCTTCAAAAATATGATCGCGGTGCTTCAAAACACGTCTATGACATCGTGACAGGTAATGAAGCATGGATTTACGCGTATGAGCCCGAAAGTAAACATCAGTCGACTGTATAGGTGTTTCAAATTGAGCAAAATCCAACAAAAGTTGCTCGCGCCCGAAGCACTTCCAAGCAAATGGAATGAACAATTTAACGAAAGTAAAAATAAATTAAAATGCTTCTAACATGAAGGGAAATCTCCAAATAAAAATTTATTCAATCATCCGTTTATTGCATCAACGAAATCAGTTTGCATTGAAAAAAATGTATGCCTCAATTTGACGGGTTTCCGTAAAAATAGGTATACCACATACGTAAATTTGAAATCAGGCTGTCAAACGGTAAATAAAATACAATATATGATTTAATTAATGTAACATTAGATTTGCTTATTTTGCTTTTAGAATTTTCTGCACATGAACTTTTGAAATTTCAAATCCGTCAAATTAGCAGACTGGGGAAATATTTTACTCTATCGAGAGAGAACTTGACATAAAATTATATTTTCGGTATACGAAAACAGACTTTGTGTTAGTTTATAGTGTTTTGTGTTGTTTGTTTCGAGTAGAGGAGCACACCTACAAGGGGCGATATGAAGGCAAATGCGAAGTTAATTTGCAAAATACTTTAAGGGATTATTACATAAACGGAAGCACGAATTCTTGCTTTTATTTTTTAAACTTTATTGTTGATCCGAATAATTCAACGCTCCTCTATCGGCTCTCTTACAATTCCATTTCCCTGACCTAACCGGCAGTCCACTCTTTTGTCATGATCTATACTCCTATTCTCTCTTTGATTCTCGTTTCCCTTCTTCTCCGAAATTATTTTACAACAATACATATTTATTGCCGACTTGAGTTCTTCATAATCCGGAAATCTTTTTCCACGAAGACATTTCTTCAAATCCAGAAAACAGGAAGTAATCACTAGGGGCGAGGTCTGGACAATAGGGTGGGTGTTGGATATCTTCGAAACCACAATCTCGCGCAGCAGCCTTGGAAACTCGCGTCGTGTGAACAGGAGCGTTGTCATGAAGAAGCAACACACCCGCTGCGAGTTTACCCCGTCTTTTCTTCTTAATTTCCTACCGAAAATTATGCAAAGTGGAAGGGTAGGATTTGGCGTTGATGGTTTCACCTACTAAATCAGCAAGATTCCCTTCGAGTCCCAAAAACTGTGACCATGAGCTTCCCGGCAGACGGAGTGATTTTGAACTTCTTCGGGGGGTCTGTTCCTTTCTTATGCCACTGCATGGACTCTTGTTTGCTTTCAGGGATATATCAGGTATACCGGTATGAAGTGAGCGTCAAGATACAAATGTCTCGATAGGGAACATTTGTTGTGAACGAGCCCTTATTTTTTTTTTTTTGTTTGTTTTCTATAACATTGGTGAAAAATGTTTAGTATACATCAAGTCATTGAACAGACAACATCATATTTTTTCATCGTGTTAAAAATATCGAATTTCGTACCAGAAAGTGATGATTTGCGGAAAGCATTCATTTTTTGTTTTCATTTGAAGAAAAGTGCTGCAGAGTCGCATCGAATGCTTGTCGAGGCATATGGCGATCATGCTCTATCGGAAAGACAAACATGCAAAAGATGGTTTCAACGGTTCAGAAATAATGATTTTGATGTGAGAAATGAAGAACGTGGGAAACCACCAAAAAAGTTTGAAGACGCCGAATTGCAAATGATATTGGATGGAGATGACACTTTGAGTCAAAAGCAAATGGCAGCAATGTTAAATGTTGCACAACAAACAACTTCTGACCGTTTAAAGGCTAGTAGAAAGATCCAAAAGTGTGGAAAATGGGTGCCACATGAATTAAATGAAAGACAAATGGAAAACCGAAAAAACAATTTTGAAATTTTTCCTTCAAAGACACGAAAGAAAATCGGTTTTGCATCGGATTGTTACTGGCGATAAAAAATGGATTTATTTTAAGAATCCTAAAATCATTGGTTAATCTGGGACTGATCGCTACCGACAACAAATGATCAATTTGAACCATGCATTGATCGAGAAGCGACCAGAATGGGTCAGAAGATACGGCAAGATAAGTTTGCTCCATGACAATGCACCTGCATACAAAGCAAAACCGGTTCAGGATACGATCAAAACACTTGGCTGGGAGCAGCTACCCCACCCGCCGTATTCACCAGACTTGGCTCCTTCTGACTACCATTTGTTTTCATCGATGGGACACGCATTGGCTGAGTAGCACTTTAAATCCTACGAGGAGGTCGAAAATTGGGTGTCTGATTGGTTTGCTTTAAGAGACGAAAAATTTTATTGGTTTGGTATTCAAGGTGGTCAAAATGTGTAGAAAACAATGGCCAATACTTTGAATAAAATGTTTTTACTTTCCCATTAATAATTAGTGTTTTATTTTCAAAAACAAAAAACGATCTTTTTATACCGGTATACCTGGTAAGTGGTGAATCCATGTTTCGTTCCCGGTAACAATTCGATCCATAACACCTTCCGCGTTCTCACTACACATCTCCAAAAGCTCTCTACAGCATGCGCTTCTCACTTTTTTCTGAGGTGCTGTGAGCGTTCGTGGCACCCACTTTGCACTGACCTTTGGAAGGTTAAGATGGTCATGAAGAATGGTGTGAATGGTACCAGTTGAAAGCTTGGTGATCTCTGCCATCATTTTCACCTTTATTCGGGCATACTCAAGAACAAGTTTCCGGCAGTAGCCGGGGCGCCGGAGCGAGGGTCGTCTTCAATACTTTATATGCCTCACTTGAATTCACTTGACCACTTTTGCTCAGTTGATAATGAAGGTGACGGTACCGTGGTAAGCAGCCACCATCTCTTCATGCATAGTTTTTTGACTTTTTCCCTGCTTAGTGAGAACTTTAATTACAGCGCGATGCTCAATTTTAACCACCATCGTCTCAGTTGCCGTTATGATTCTGTTTAAGTAGAGATAAAACGCGAATTAATAATCACATTTATATGCAATTTTACATGAATGCACTAAAATAATAGTATTACTTGATAAATAAGTAAATTTATATATAATCACAGCTTCACCCAGATACCGAGAATATATTGAATGCCCCTTGTATTATTTTTCCTACGCCTAGTAAAACTGGAAGGAAATTTTGTTTCCTACTGAATGTTTTGTTCTGCATGTTGCGAAATACTTCCCTAGCGACTGGTGAATCAGACCGAGTGTAATGCGCATTTGCTAATCAATTTTTCACTTAATCCTTTTCCACCGCCCGATCCATTACAGCAAATTCCTCTGCTTGGCCTGACACCAATTAATAAACCCACCTAAAACCCAACCCTTTGTGCAACCGAAAAAAAGGGAAATCATTGCGCTGGACCTAAATTCACCCTCCGGCCACCGAGTGTTATGGTCACAGTGTAAGCCAGTAAATAAATCCGCCACAACGAGTTAGCATCACAAAGTTCATTAAACCAAAACGAATGTTTAAAAAAATTGAAATCCAATCAACTGGCTATAAATGCAACGCCCCAATTGGTGTGCTGCTCTGTGCACTGCATTTCCCACTTAAAACCACACCGCTGACAGTCGTGGGGCTAGCAGCAAACTCCGCGGCATAATAGACCGATAATAGACTTTGAAGTGCTTCTGCCGAGTTTAATTGGCATCCCTTGCAAACAATAACAAACCAACAAAGCTCCAGCAGATTATCCACTGTGTGTGCGGATGAGCTTCATAACCATGGCCGTCGAATATTAATCGTTTATGGCCAAGGCGTTGAACACCGCTGCCGCTGTCCATAATCAGTAAACTTTATCCGCCAACACATATACGGTGGCGGATAGTATTTTTTATGCGCGCTCCTGCTTAACGCCACTTCCAGAGATACGAGTGTCCGAAATGGCCGGATTGGTTATTTATGTTTAGTTCCAGATACGGTGCAGAACTCCTCTGCCGACTGGGCGGTAAATTAACGCAGAGCAAGCAATGTCCGAACTCGACGTCCTTGGTCGGATGCCCGGAAATGTAGCGATTTTCCCGGGTAAGTCCGCGTCGTTAGTCGGTTGGCTGGATTTGCATAGAATTTCTTTAATCCCACGCCCTTTAAAGTACAAATGAAATTGATGTTTCTTTGCGTCACGCAGCATCGCTCCACCAGCCGAGTGGTGGTGCAGGTTCCAGGATTCTCATTAAGTCATAAAAAGGCAAAGCACAGCATCTGGGAATGTTCCTAGCACGGAATGCGAGTCATTTGATTAGGACTATAAAATTTATATTAGTCCTGATGGGTATTCTACTTTAAATCACTATTTTAGCATAATTGCGCCATATACGGTTTTATTGTAATCGATAAAAGCACCCCATGCGAGAGCTTCCCCTCCTCCATGATCGTGTTCTCGCCGTCTAACCGTACAATGCCGACTACAAATGCGTTTCTGATGTCATTGACTAACCACAAATGCTTTGGCGTGGCATTGAAGTCAGCATGGAATATTAACCACATTGTTCCAAGGGCGCTTCAAAACCAACGAAACTATATGGGCGGCCCAAAAGGCCGTAAACGATGACTACACTTAATGGACATTCAAACTAGCTGGACGGATCCGTTGAATAGCTGTGAAGTTAAAAACTAATGTTCGGGATTTCGCAATTGTTAAGTTGTTTGTTCACTCTGCCCCGGAGTGGGGAATGGGAAATGGGGGGCGCTTTTGTTGTGAAGGATAACGACAGGATTTCTGTGGTGGCTGTTATTATGATAAATTGTCTGTGACATTAGGTCATATGGGGTATTTGTGTTGCAAGTGTTTTTACCAAGTAAGCATATGTAACTGACATCTCTTGGGAAAGCTGAATGACTATGTCTGTGAGGATTATTCATGTTTTGTATTCCTCGTTTGGTTTCTCATTTAAGGAAAGTATTCGTAGAGTAGATCAAGTGAATATCTCAATTATTGAACGAACTTTCCGTGCAGCGTGCAGTTCATGAAATAAATTTGTTGTGTTCGCTTTGCTAAAATTCTTGTTTTTGACTTAGAAATTTTTGGGACATAATAGGGCTGGGGTCCGCCGTGCTATACGATGTTTCGAAAAGAGTTACTTAATTCGGCTTAGTTAACGTGTAAAAGCCCAAAAATCGAAAGCAAGTGTGTAAACGTTTCATATTGGGGGTACAACTTTCCTCAGTTTTCAAAAGATGGCGTTACCTGCGAGTTGTGGCTGATTTTGGAAACGATTGCCTACTTCATTGGAAATGTGTGACATGTAGTAATAAGTAGCATGCAGGCGTCTCATATGCATACTCCTCGTCTGCATTGCTTTTTACGTGTAAAAGCCCAAAAATCAAAAGCAAGTGTGTAAACGTTTCATATTGGGGGTACAACTTTCCTCAGTTTTCAAAAGATGGCGTTACCTGCGAGTTGTGGCTGATATTGGAAGCGATTGCCTACTTCATTGGAAATGTGTGACATGGAGCATGCATACTCCTCGTCTGCATTGCTTTTTACCCCTTCGAGAATGTTTGTATTTGCGTTGAATAAACAGCATTTGCGGGAAGTTTTGAGTTCCGTTTTGAAATTAAGGAAAAGTGCAGCTTAAGCATAAAATCGATTGTTGCTTCGACCGATTAATCATGCTGCGAGAGGTTTTGAAGCTTCAAAAGTGGCGAATTCAAAGTCAAAGACAAAGAGCGCCTTGGCAAGCTCAGAATGTTTGAAGATGTGGATCTGGAGAATCCGTGCCAAACGCAAACTAAACTCATAGAATCGTTGGAATGAATCGTCGTTTGTAGCACTGCGATCGTATTTTTGGAACATTTCTTTCGACCAATCGACACGAGCCTTTTTTTGAGCCATTGACAAATTATGTGGGATCCAACGCGAACAAATTTTTTTCAAATGTTCATGCAATATTGAATGTATGCTGTTCCCACTAATGCCTAAGGTTTTCTCAATCTCACAATAGGTCACATGATGATCTTGCAATATCAGTTGGCGCACAGCATCAATGGTTTCCGGAACAACAACTGATTTTGGACCATCTTCACGGAATTCGTCTTGGAGTGAACTACGACCTCGGCTGAATTCACCATACCATCGATAAACGCTGGTCCTTGATGGCGCTTCACCACCAAAAATTAAATTAAGCTCATCGAAGCACTGTTGTTGAGTTAATCCACGTCGAAAGTTGTATAAAAAAATCGCCCGAAAATTTTCACGATATAATTCCATTTTTTGGGGGAGATGGGTATTTTAAGATACTGTAAACAACACAAATAGCGCTCGTATGTCAAAACGTTCTGAGCACGTATAACCTCAAAAATGTGAAACATTACGATAGAGCTGGCAGTTGCCAGATTGCAACACTAGGGTTGCCCAATCCCGAAATATAAAAGGAAACATTCGTACTTAGAGCTGCTATTGTATTGTGTATTCGCCAGACCCCGCTTCCTCCGACTACAGGCTTCAGGTCACTGCTTCTAGTCTATTGAGAAAATCGAAGAACGGTTCGAAGATTAGATCTTACTTTTTAGTGATGGTGTTCAAAAATTCCGAGAGGGATGGGAAATAGGAGTTGCCAACAACGGACAATACTTTGAGTGATGCCTTTTTTATGTCTACACAAAAAACTGATTTATACCTGTGGTATGAAAAAAAAAGTCATTCTCAATATTTGGTGAATTAATTTAACAAAGATCTAAAGTCGGTCTGTACCCATACTTTGATGAACCTTCAGATTTATTTCGTATATTACTTGCTCTTAAATTTTCATGAAGAATGTACCACACATGCTCTGTTAGGTTTTAATCCGGATTTTAAAGTTGTGTTTCTAGTAGACGAGGAATATCGCATATGGGTCACATGCGTAATTTATGCGCTGAACAATTTGCAAATTTTCCTTATTATTTGAAATTGTTACAGCACTTGTTTATTTTAGATAAAAAAATTATAAATTAATTTTTATCTTAACCAGATTCGATGAAAAAGTGTCAGGTATGAAATAAGCGTTTTTTTTTTTTTTTTTTTTTTGTAAATAAAACACTAATTATTAATGGGAAAGTAAAAACATTTTATTCAAAGTATTGGCCATTGTTTTCTACACCTTCTGAACACCTTTCTGGTAATTTGTGAATACCACGCCAATAAAATTGTTCGTCTTTTAAAGCAAACCAATCAGACACCCAATTTTCGACCTCCTCGTAGGAATTAAAGTACTGCTCAGGCAATGCATGTCCCATCGATGAAAACAATAGGTGGTCGGAAGAGCCAAGTCTGGTGAATACGGCGGGTGGGGTAGCTGCTCCCAGCCAAGTATTTTGATTGTATCCTGAACCGGTTTTGCTTTGTGTGCAGGTGCATTGTCATGGAGCAAAATTACCTGGCCGTGTCTTCTGGCCCATTCTGGTTGTTTCTCGATCAATGCATGGTTCAAATTGATCATTCTTTGTTGGTAGCGTTCGGTTTTAATTGTTTCGCATTGGAGGAAAGACCATCTGTGGCAGGATGGCGGCTAACAGACCCAGGCTTGAGGAAACCTGACTGGTAGTGACAGCTTAACTAGAGGCTATATTCTGGTGCCACGGGAGGTCAGGGGCCCCTGGAACTTCGGTTCCAGCCTGACCATTGCGGTAGGCCTCCTTGTGGGAGTTTCGTGGTGGCTGTGGTTTACCACCTAACATCGCGGGTAGAGTCGAGGATAGTGTACTGTGCTGACTTGTCTAGCCCATTGTTTAAGCAAAACTATGCAAGTCGGTTAGGGGACTATCCCTTCTCAGTGTGGAGTTGCATTCTCAACCTGGCGCTGCGACCCAAAGAGAGGAAGAGGTTTCAGAAAGGCTTCGGATCAAACCAAGGTGGGGTGATTGCCCCTCAAGCATGATCCCAGTTTGGTACTTGGGTAACTAAGGCGTTTAGTCTTGCGTTACTTACGACTCTTGGGAAAAAAAAGTTCCCCGTGATATAAGCCGTTAAGGCAGGTGATCACGTAAAACCAAATCCCACATCCTTTTCACCAGGCTTGAGGAGCTCGTGGTACAGCACACTTTTCTGGTCCCAACAAACACACAGCATTGTCTTCTTGCCGAATCGATCTGGTTTTGCAGTCGATGTTGATGGTTGTCCCAGATTAACCCATGATTTTAGGATTCTTAAAATAAATCCATTTTTTCATCGCCAGTAACAATCCAATTCAAAACCGATTTTCTTTCGTGTCTTTGAAGCAAAATTTCACAAGTGTTTTTTCGGTTTTCCATCTGTCTTTCATTCAATTCATGTGGCACCCATTTTCCACATTTTTGGATCATTCCCATAGCTTTTAAACGGTCAGAAATTGTTGGTTGTGCAACATTTAACATTGCTGCCATTTGCTTTTGTCTTAATTTGTCATCTCCATCCAATATCGTTTGCAATTCGGGGTCTTCAAACTTTTTTGGTGGTCTTCCACGTTCTTCATTTCTCACATCAAAATCATTATTTCATTTTTCGTTTTGAATTCCGTTGGATATTCGTTAAGCGTTATTAAAAGTTATCCCACTTTTGAATTGATCAGAACTACCGAAATGAAACACGTCCTCTTCACTCTTCACGTTTGAAACTCCACTCCCTTCTTATTCAACACATACAAATAAGACAGGAATATTCAATTACATTTGGTACCCCTGAATAGCAGGGATATTTTGAGGTTGACACGAATAAAAAAAGAAGTTATAGCCAGTAAGATGCAACTTCAAAGGGTCATATTTGAGGAATGGCTAAAAATCGTGGAAGATGTCACCAAAAAATTGGTATTTTCAATGAAAAATAAACTTTCGAAAGTTATAAAAACAAAGGGCTACTCTAGAAGGTATTAACAGGTTTTTATAGTTTGTAATCGAAATTAAAATTGTAATGTGTCAATACTTTTGTTCATTCAACTGAAGTTTGGTTTATTTCTTTTTTTTATTTTACAACCGTTTTGTAAAGAGTGTAGTAATAATAATAATAATAATTAATGGCGCTACAGTCCAAAGGGGGACCAGAGCCTAGCTTGCTCATCAACTACTCGTGTTGTGCGCGCTACTGTTCTCTCACGAGTAGAAGGGACCTTTTTTGCCGACTCCGAACGGCGAGATTTGAGAAGCTTTCTTAGACAGTTATTACTCTTTGAATGTTGTCAGCAGCTCGAAAGAGGTGGTGCCGTGAAATATTAGAAAAATTGGTGTTGATCTGGGAGTCGAACCTAGACCCTTCGGCGTGTGAGCGTCGCACTCTACCCACTACGGCACGGCAACCACAGAGTGTATGTATCCAAAACTTAGAAATATATTGCTGATATAAATTATCAGAAAAGAAAACGCATTGCTTACTTTGTTCGATGAAAATATATTATTCTCTCAAGATATCACAGTTGTGCCAATTCTTAAGTTCATTACTGTATGCAGTTGCAGTGAATTTGCCTCTCCCCTTGGTCACGTAATGATTATCTGGTACTTTGACCTATTGACTCGCATTCATCATACACATTATTTTCGCATGATAATTATTCTTCTCTCAATTGGTTTCTCTTGGTCGGTAATTGCAATTAATCGTTCAACACTGCCAATTCCCAAATGAAAAACACACACATTTGAACATTTCCATCTGCATATTTAAACAGAAATCCCTGCGCTGAATTAAATATTGCTGCATCACTTGCTTCAAATTGACCTTCTACAAGCAACTCCCAGTGACCGCGTGCTACTGCACACTAAACAAATGTAATTAAAATCGCAGTAGCGGCAAATCAAAATCGATTTGGAATAAAGCTTCCTGTATCAACATATTTTTCAATTCCTTTGAACACTGCATATATCAAATTTCACTCGTTGCCGGATACATTCCCCAATCATCAGTGGGAGAACTTCTTCGATCATCCTTTCCCGTCAGCACACCAGGTGAAGAGTATAATTCCGTTCCGGGAAACAACATGATTCGAGTTCTGTTCGTATTACTTCACCAATCTGGTTATGCGAATTTGAGCAGCTTCCTCAGCACAGCGGAGCTGTGTTTGTAGCATGTCGAACGAGGTCTCCTCTTGGGGATAGACGGGAACACTCAATATCTTGTTCCTGCTCCTGGGTAAACATCACACCGTGTATGTACGTATACACCTATGACCTGATTTGTCTTTGATAAAAGTAAACTCCTTAACAAGACCCTTGTTGACATTGTCAACCGTGACATCTTCGCCTGCCGTCAAAGTGCAATAAAGTTTATTTAATTTGGTGTTCTTTCCTGATTTCAGGACCAACTTTCTCTGCTTATTTTCGAAAACTATCAGTTCGAAAACAATATCGCATCCTGAAGGCGAAATAAATTGAGAATGATGATGCTTTTGCTTGAACTTGTTCCACTATACATTCTTTGCTGAACGCGCCTTAGGGAGCGGTGCGCTTTCAAAGAATGTAGTTTGTGTGTGCTGGTCTGAACATTATATACGAGTATTTGCGACCAAAAATCCGTGCCAAAGAAATAGGGTGCAAGCGGAAGCTGTATAAACTGTCAGTCGTGTTTTTAAAAAAACGAAACCTCCCCCAGATGCTGTGAAAAGCACACAAACTGTTAATCAGTAATCGGACACCAATCCTATCTCGTTAAAGCGAATATAGTGTAGGAGGACATCATACATACTAGCGATAAACTGAACGCGGTATTCTTCTCACATATCTTAGAAATCTGAGGAGACCACATGCCACTAAATGTGTAACGCGGAATGGAGAGACGAACATTTTTAAAATGAATTCGGGCCTACCGGGACTGACATATTTATGGTATACCGGTATGAAGTGAATGCCAAGATACATATGTCTCGATTGGGAAAATTTATTGTGAACGAGCTCTATTTTTTTTTTGTTTGTTTGTTGGTATAGCGGACGCCACTAACAAAAAATCCATATTATTTGTAGCATGTACCAAATAATACCTGTCAACTTTGCATGACAATCTGATTATTAGGTTTCAAGTTACAGTGCTTCAAGTGACGCTACTTTTGTGATTTTTAAAGCAATGGAAAAAACAAAATTTCGTGTGTTGATTAAACACTGCTTTTTGATGGGAAAACATACCGTCCAAGCTCAGCAACGCATTGAAAAGTGTTACAGGGACTCGATTCAACAAAAACGACTATTTGTCGTTGATATGCTAACTCTTAACGTGGCCGTATAAACACCAACGATGCTGAACGCTCTGAAAGGCCAATTGAGGCGGTTAAACCAGAAACGTCCGAAAAGTACACGTAATCGTTTTGGAAACCCGCAAAGTGAAATTGCGTGAGGTAGCTGACACGTTAAAAATATCAGAAGGCATTGTGTACACAATTTTGGATGAACATTTGTCCATGACAAAGCTGTCTTCGAAATGGGTGCTGCCCACATTCACAATGTGCCAAAAACCACAACGTATCGAGCTGTGCGGAGCTGCTTCGTAGGAATAAGCAGGACCTTTTGCGTCGGATAAAACGTGTATCCACCATTACATTCCAGAGTAAAATTGGCAGTCAGGGAAGTGGACAGCAGTCCGTGAACCACGCACAAAGCGTCTAAAACACTAAGGGCGGCTGGCAAGGTTATGGCATCCCTATTGTGGGATGCATACGGAATTTTATTCATCGACAATCTTGAGAAAGGTAAAATGATCAACAACAACAACAGCTACATGGCATTATTGATGTATTTGTGGCCGCAGTGACGTAGTGGGTAAAGTGCGACGCTCACACGCAGAAGGTCTGAGTTCGATTTCCAGCTCAACACGAATTTTTCGAACTTTTCACGGCACCACCTCTTTCGAGCTGCTGGCAACACTCAAAGAGTAATAACTGTCTAAGAAAGCTTCTCAAACTCCGCCGTTCGGAGTCGGCAAAAAACTGTAGGTCCCCTCTACTCGTGAGAGAACAGTAGCGCGCACAACACGAGTAGCTGATGTGCAAACTAAGTACCCCTGTGGACTGTCACGCGAACAATGTTTATTATTATTATTATTATATTATTATTGAGAAATTGCAAAAAAAAAAACGGTCCCATATGAAGAAGAAAAAATTCTCTTCCATCAGGGCGATGCACCGTGTCACAAGTCGTTGGCTACCTTGTCCAAATTGCACGAATTGGGCTTTGAATTGGTTCCGCACCCACTGTATTTTTCAGATCTGGCCTCCAGCGACTTCTACCTCTTTCCAGACCTCAAAAAGATGCTCGCCGAAAAGAAATATGACTCGAATGAGGAGGTGATCGCCGAAACTGAAGCATATTTAGGTGCCAAAGATAGATCGTTCCATAAAAGAGTTATCGAAATGTGAGAGCGGCATTGGACTGATTTTATCACTCTTAAAGGAAACTGATGAATTAAGTCACTACAAGGTGGATTGTTACACAACGGCTTTCATCCACAGAGTATCCATTAAGTTTGGAATAGAGCTTGGAGATGGGGTTGAAGAGAGAAGGCTGCATTTACTCGTGGCTAGTTCAGCTTAAGCTTGAGCTTGAGTCAACAGCAATGAAGGCTTTCTGAGTCAGATGGCGATTGTTAATGACGTTTTCTGAGAATGCTATTCATCACCGACTCTCAAGCACTAGCACATGTTAGCTAAGTCATTTGTGTTTTCTTGGCGTAGAGGATCAAAGAAAGATGGTGCAGAAGGAGCGAGACTGATCAACCTCAAGCAGCGAGACTGATTTGTAGAGCTGACCTCAACCTCAAGGAGCGAGACTGATTTGTAGAGCTGACCTCAACCTCAAGGAGCGAGACTGATTTGTAGAGCTGACCTCAACCTCAAGGAGCGAGACTGATTTGTAGAGCTGACCTCAACCTCAAGGAGCGAGACTGATTTGTAGAGCTGACCTCAACCTCAAGGAGCGAGACTGATTTGTAGAGCTGACCTCAACCTCAAGGAGCGAGACTGATTTGTAGAGCTAATCTCAACGGCTCTTAGGTGTAAGACTAATCTTCAAAAGTCCTCACATTTCATGTAACACATCACTCAATAAGTTCTGGGACTGACATATAGGGGACGCCACTAACAAAAAAATCATATTATTTTGGAAGCTATGAAAATTTGATACATGTCTGTTTGAATGTTCGTACCAGAGACCATTACTTTGTGTTGGAAAAAACTATACCTTCTCCCTTTCTATTTTTTGATTTATTGGACCTCTTTTTCTAACAGTTTGAAGAGTGAGGAGATCCACAGTACAACCAGTTCACACGTATTTTCGTTTAAAAACAAAACAAATCCTCTCTGTGAATCAGCTGTTCAGGAGGGGAAATGTTATAAAAAAACGCTGTCAAAATGAATTCAAGGGCGGGAAACGAGGGAGTTGACTGTCTCCCTATTGGTCTCTGGTTCGTATTTTCTAAAAATAATGCAATTTTTTTGCTAATGGCGCCTCCTATATTCCAGTCCCCGGACTTATTGAGTGATGTGTAAGTTGTTGATTGGTGTAGCCACTTGGGGTCAAGCATTATCAGATTACGAAATCACCTTGTCATGCCTTTTGGTCGTTTCTGGACGTTTTTTTCAGGAAATGCCTTATTCAAATGCATTAGTTGTTGTTGACAACGTTTCCAATGATACTGAAACGTCTGATATATGAACGCTGATTTCGGCCTCTTTTCTGAGGTGTATTCAAGCATCTGAAGTATGAGCATCTGAAACCCTTTGTTTATAACCTAATAGGTCCCAATCAGTGTGGTTTCAGGCCAGTGAAGTCCTCTGTCGGCCAGATCTTTACTTAACGGCAGATCCTGGAAAAGACCCAAGAAGTGCAAATCGACACTCAGCGTCTTTTCGCCAATTTTAGAGCCACATACGACAGTGTGCATAGAGACGAGCTATACAGTGTCATGTCTAGTTTTGGCATTCCTACCAAACTCGTCAGATTGTGAAGGATGACGGTGGAGAACTCTCAATGCTCCGTCAAGGGTGGTAACGAACTTACAGCGACAGGTCAAAACAGGTCTTAGACAAGGGTACGAATTGTAATGTGACTTCTTTAACATCATCCTCCATAAGATCGTAATTAACTCATAAGTCAACACCAGAGGCAAGATCTTCCATAAGTCAGTTCAGTTACTAGCTTACGCTGATGACACTGACGTGATTGGACGAGCATAGCGAGCCCTCATTGAGGCGCTTACTGGCATTGAAGCGGAAGCAGCTAAAATGGGTCTGTCGGTAAATGAGGACAAAATTAAGTACATGCTGTCATCAAGGAATGATACACAACATCGACGTCTCGGACAGAGCGTCACACTAGTCAGCAGAAACTTCAAGGTAGTCAATGACTTCTTCTTCCTCGACTCCGCTGTAAATAGGGACAACAACATCAGTATGGAAATCAAGCACAGAATCACTCTTACCAATTGCTGCTTCTTTGGGTTCAAGGGGCAATTGAGTAATAAAGCCCTCTCTCGAATGATTAAGCTCGCTTTATATACTCGAAACAGTTTAATCATCCCACTCCTACTTTATGACGCGGAAACCTGGACGTTAGCAAAGGCGAATGAGAAAGCCACTGGTCGTTTCAAGAGAAAAGTCTTGCGTGTGATTTTAGGTCCTGTTTGCGCTGATGACGTCTGGTGAAGAAGATTTAATGACGAACTCTATGGGCTGTACAGCGACATGCGCCTGGTCAAGCGTCTTCGGATACAACGCTTAAGAAGGTTAGGCCCTGTAGAGCGTTTGGACAAAGTCTTCTAATATGAGAAGTCTTCATATCTGAATCTTTGAGACAACGAAATAGAGGATGACCTAGGCTAAGGTGGCGCACACAAGTGGACAAGATGACCTCAAACAACTTGGAGTGCGCAACTGGAGGCAGCTGGCGACAGATCATGCTAGATGGAGAGGCATGTTAATTGAGGCCCAGACCTACCCCAGGTTGTAGCGCCACAAGAAGAAGAGGAAGAACACTGGAAGAATTTTGGGCTGGCTGCAACTGGTACTGTCTTATTCCTCTCTTTACTCCACAAATTTTCTTATTTAATCAAAAAAGAAAAAATCGTTGTCCGCTGGCAGTTTTTCGTTTATCGAATTTTTGGGATAAAATGTTAATCTATGTGACAAGTGACTGAAGAGTGAGAAGAGGCAAGTTCCGAATCCGAGAAGAACTCAAATTTCAAAAAGGGAAGGCCCAAAAATAAAATGCTTACATCCCGCTTATAAGGATCCCTGAAGGAGTCAACATTTGAAATTTTTATTTCTATATCTGTTTGTCGTAATTTATGGTCGCCGTGGCGTAGTGGGTAGAGTGCGACCCTCACAAGCCGAAGTTTGTAAGTTCGATTCCCAGCTCAACAACAATTTTTCGAATTTTTCACGGCACCACCTCTTTCGAGCTGCTGACAACACTCAAAGAGTAATAACTGTCTAAGAAAGCTTCTCAAATTTCGGCGTTCGGAGTCGGCAAAAACTGTAGGTCCCTTCTACTCGTGAGAGAACAGAAGCGCGCACAACACGAGCAGTTGATGAGCAAGCTAGGCCCAGGTCCCCCTTTGTACTGTGGCGCCAACAATTATTATTATTATTATTGTCGTAATTTGATGATTTCGAATTTCATCCAGGGGAAGATATGGCGGTATTCCTGACGAGAAAGTTGCTTTAATTGCACCGCATTTACTTCTTTCAGCAAAATTAAGTGCAAACTAATCTTTCAATGTAATTTTAATCAGTTGGGGCATTTTTCCCCGCCTAAAGCTCCCTGTGTCGTGAATTCACCCTCTCTTTCGTTCAGATGTTAGGATTATCTCCTTAATGTCACTCCTTCACTCTATTCATAATCGATGTGTTATTTTACAATTTGTTTCATTTGAAGAAGTAGAAGCGGTCGATTCAACTCCCGAGAGCACCTAGAAATCCATTCCGTTAACTCCTCCAAGAAACCAATAGTGACAACCAGACCAAAATCGCTAAATTGTAAATGAAAGAACTTTCGAAGCTGTTATTGTGGCATTCAGCGGCATAAAGTTAATGCTCCCCATTTATACCACCCCTGGATTATTTTCTCCCTTCAAACTTCGAGAAACGGCTTGGCGATAAGAGGATTTACCAACAATGGAAACGTAATGTCTGCTGCTGATGGGTTCTTCTTCTTTTTTGAAGAGCTGGACTGAAAATGTGCCCAGCCCGCAAAACACTACATTGATGTCCTGGTGAAAATTAAAAAAAAAATACATCGCGACTGTGGATGTAAGCCGTCAACACGCCCAACGCAGACCATGTGCCCATAGAGGCTGCCTCTATAGCTGATGTAGGTTTTCCTAAAAAACAAAAAATGCATCACACAGTCGCGTCCTCTTCCCGCAAACCTCAAAATGACAGGACCCACAACGCTACGTGACGTTGAAGAACATTTTGCGCTGCTTTATATGCTGGGCGTTGTGAATCTTATTCACGACACATCGCGGATATCATGCAAAATATGATTTCCCTTCATTTGGGAGAAATAATATATTTTAATGGAAAGTCGCAAACGCTGCTGCGCTGAAGTGGAGATGGAGGAGAACTTGAATGGCTGCCGGAGTACATCCGGAAATGCATGCAAATTTGTACATAATTGAATTTCCCGCTGTAATATTTATTTTTGGTAGGTTCTTGTAGACAATGGAAAATAATGGCGCGGGTGTGATTCGTATTTTTATTGAGTTTGCAACTTAAACTTACTCAAGTGGTGGTTTTTTAGTGTCTAAGTGTACTTGGATGCAAGGGACGAGTGGAGCGTGCAGCAAACACTCATCTTGTGTGAGATTTTAGATAAGTGAAGGAAACTTAGAGAAAGTTTTACACTCACTTCATGAAGGGAAGTTTTCCACGTCAGTCATAAAGCTTCAGAGCGTGCTGCAGACTTCGCACTGGTGATGCTGTGAAAATGAAGATTGATCCCTTCAGGGGCAATCTGTAGACTTCCACAGCAGTTTGACTGTACTTAGAATACTTTATGTCTCCTAGATACAAAATGGGGTTTCATCTTTGTTCACTTTTCTGTTGTGTGCGTAGTGTCTGTGAAAAGTGAGAACTTTACTTTTGACCTGACAAGTGGAGTTTACAACAAGTTCTTTGATCTGACTGAAATCAGGCAGTATTTTGATTTTTCCTAACGTGTGATCGTAAGCTTAGCTTTTAACAGGGGTTTTTGAGTTGGTTAAGGTAGGCAGGTTTCGGTATTAGGTCCTACTCTGTTCTCTGTATGAAGCTGGCACTTCAAAGTCTTGTCTATCTTGTGTCGCCTTCCTGTTGTAGAACTCGGAAAGTACCTTCGTCCAAAGTGAAGCAAAAACCGGTGTACATTTTTACAGGAAAAGGTGGCAAAAAAAGTTTGGACTTAACACTCTTAAAGAACGAAGGACTTCATTGAACGAAGTTAGTACCCAGACACCAGTATGCTCTCATCCGAGCTTCCATCCGGGCTCCCATCAGAGCTCCCACCCGACCTCCCATCCGAGCTCCTGTAGCTCCTGACGATTCATCACCGAAGTGTGTGGTCTGACGTTGTCCTAGTGGAACACTACACCCTTCCTGTGGCCAATTCTGGACGCTTATGGTCGATCGCCTCAAGCGGTCAAGTTGTTCGCAGTAGATGGTAGAGTTAAGCGTATGGCCATATGGGAGCAGCTCATAATGGATGATTCCCTTCCAATCCCACCAAACACACAGCAAAACATTCCCGACCGTCAATCCCAGCTTGGCCACTGTTTGGGACGATTCACCGACCTTCAACAACGACTGTTTTCACTTGATTCTGTCGTATGTGATTCCTTTTTCGTCGCCAGTCATCATCCGCTCCAAAAATGGGTCGAGTTCGTTCCGTTTCAGCAGCTTATTGCAGGCGTTGATTCGGTCCAGAAGGTTTTTTTGCATCAAATCATGCTGCACCCAAACATCAAGCTTGATGGATGGTTTAAAATAGTTTGGTGCCTAACTCTCATTTCCTAAGCGATGTCACGAGATGCCACATGCCGGTCTAACTCGATGATTTCCATGATTCGATCGGTATTCGTCGCCACGTGTCTTCCCCCGGCTGGCTCATCCATGGTGTCGTTTTCACCGGCTCTGAATCGTCGAAACCTCCACGGTTCGAAGTGATACAGTACCATCCTCTAAAACACCATTTATCTCACGGAACGTTTCTCTAGCGGATTTTCCTTTAACGAAGGAAAACTTTAAAATTGCGCGAATTATGGCGTTAGTGAACTCCATGTTTACACGTCTATAACTGTTGAACGCAATATCTGAACTAATTATGCATAGCATCATTTTGTAGGTTATGTCAAAACCTTTCAAATAATGTTTAGTATTGCCAGATACGAGCTCTATAGCGCTTTCTACATAGCCCGAAAATTCAAAGGGCAAAAGGGCAGAAGGGAGATATTTAAAGGATATATCAGAAACAACCAATATTTTCGGACACTTGACTAACTTAATGTTGACTATCCGTTCAAACGAGTAGAGGACAAAGACTATTGATGAAGTTCTCAGATTGGTAAAGAGCACACATTGTCACTGTCATGGAAGTATGATGAATGGGCGAGCAAACAGGAGTAAAAGCCTGTGACATGCACTAGAGCGATTACTTCTGATAGGTAAGGCAACATTTATTCGAATGCGAATCACTTTTTTTACGGCCTATGGTTTAAGTCTGCCGATCTCTTAATATCCACGTGTATCCAGGCAAAATTTAGTACAGCCCGAAAGGATGTATAAAAATAGCAATGATGAGTTTTTCGATCTCTTAGAGAGTTTACATGACGAATGTCCCAGTTACATAGCTTAGCTAGCATAGCTGAAGAAGAAAAAAACATTTTGAGCTGGGCTCGGTGTAAAATTCCCTGGACGACAACTTATCCGAAAGCGGTCTTAAACTGGTGGGCTGCGTCTCTTGGAGAAACCCGTTTGTGGTCTCTTTCGGACTGTCGATTGATTTGGTAACCAGATTAACGTTACACGAAATCAGACGAAAGTCTTCTTCTTCTGGCGCTACAGTCCGGGGTGGGTTTGGGTCTCAACCAACATGCCTCTAGCCAGCACGATCTTTCCCCAGCTGCCTCCAGTTGCGCACTCCAAGTTGGTCGAGATCCTTCTCCACTTGTATGCACCACGCTAGTTTAGACCGTCCTCTGTTGCGCTGTCCCAATGGCTCTGATTCGAAAGACTTTGCGAGCCGGAGCAGTGTTGTCCAAACGCTCTACATGGCCTAGCCATCTAAAGCGTTGAATACGAAAAGGATTGGTGCACATGTCGCTGTACAGCCCATATCGTTCAATATTCTCCTCCAGATGCCATCAACTGTTAGTTGCACTCAACAAGGCAAGCTGCCAACACTATCCTCGTTAGTGCACAGGTCAAGTTGACATAGAGCCACCCCCTGGAAAGCCATCACAACACCCGTTGTGTGGTGAACCAATGTATGCAGCGAACCTCTCTGTCCGAGGGCCTGGCCTACCAGTCTTTGGGTTGTGCATGAGATTAACTTCCTCACCACGTAAGAATGAATAGTTCAGAAACCCCGACATGGTTCGGATAAGGACGGGTTAACTGTTGACAACCCCAGCAAACGTTTTAAGAACTACGATTTTTGGTTTTGCACGTGGAATGTGAGGTCCCTTAATAGGCCACGTGCAGCCGAACAACTTGTGGAGGCCCTTAACTGCTACAAAACAGACATTTCCGCCATCCAGGAAGTGCGATGGGATGGGCCTGGTAAGAAAACGATGAACAACTGTGACATTTACTACAGCGATTGCTATAAAAAGAGATGGCAGCGCTTATTCAGATGCGGATTTGTTGTTCGAGGCAGACTTAGGCAAAAAGTCTTGAGCTACGACCCCGTCAGCGAACGCCTCATGACAATCCCTATCAAGGCTAAATTCGGGAACATCAGCCTAATTTGCGCTCACGCCCCGACAGAGGAGAAGGATGACAACACCAAAGATGACTTCTATGAACTCCTAGAAAGAACATACGATCGATGCCCCAGCTACGACACCAAAATCGTTCTAGGAGACTTCAACGCTCAGCGAGAAAGGAGGACATCTTTGCTGTAGTCATCGGTAAACATAGCCTGCACCACAATACATCCGGAAACGGACTCAGGCTGTTGGACTTTGCCTCGGGTAGAACCTCTTTGTGGCTAGCACGCGGTTCCCACGCCTGAAAAGACACTCTTCCAGGCTTCTCAGAAGGAAAAAGAAGGAACATCAGAAGCACGCTGTCGAAGAAATAGAAAAGTGTTATGGCAGGAATGAAGCCCGAAAGTTTTACCGAAAAGTAAAACAACTCTCCCGAAGATACGATGTTCGGACCGAAGCCTGCAGGACCCAAATGGACAACTCGTGGTGGAGTCACAGTCTGTGCTGAGAATCTGGAAGGATCATTTCTGCAGACTCCTTAATGGCGATGATGGCATCAATTCCGTTGTTATGCAGAATGTTCCACGATGATAGACAAGAACTCCGTCCCCTCGACTTAGACGAAGTGAAGATAGCAATATCGAAGCTGAAGTCAAACAAAGCTGCTGAAGCGGACGGACTGCCCGCAGAACTATTTAAAGCAGCTGGAGATGACCTGGTTGGGCTCATGCATCTGCACGTCTGTAAGATATGGTCGGAGGAAAGCATGCCCGATGAGTGGAATCTCAGCGTCGGGTGCCCGGTCCACAAGAAAGGAAACCCATTTGACTGCTCCAATTACCGAGGGATTAGTCTCCTTAACATCGTCTACAAGATCCTCTCTGAAGTATTGTGTGAGCGTCTAAAACAGTTTGTCTATAACCTGATATTTCCCTATGAGTGTGGTTTCAATCCAGGGAAATCCACGATAGATCAGATCTTCACATTGCGGCAGATCCTGGAAAAAACCCAAGAAGTGAAAATCGACACTTGCCACCTATTCGTGGATTTTAAGGCCGCATATGACAGTGTGCATAGAGACGAGCTATACAGTGTCATGTCTAGTTTTGGTGTTCCTACCAAACTGGTCAGATTATGTAGGATGGCGATGAAGAACTCTCGCTGCTCCGTCAAGGTCGCTAACGAACTCAACGAGACCTTCAATGTCAAAAAAGGTTTCAGACAAGGCGACGCAATGTCATACAACTTCCTTAACATCATCCTCGAGAAGATCTTGCGTAACTCACAAGTCAACACCAGAGGCACAATCTTGCAGAAGTCAGTTCAGTTGCTAGCTTACGCTGATGACATTGACGTGATTGGACGAACGCATCGAGCCCTCATTGAAGCATTTGCTGGCATTGAAGCTGAAGTGACTGAAATGAGTCCGGCGTTTAAACAGGTCAAAACAAAGTACATGCTGTCATCAAGAAAGGACACACAACATCGACGTTTTAAGCAGAGCGTCACACTAGACAGCAGAGACCTCGAGGTAGTCAAAGATTTTGTTTACCTCGGCTCCGCGGTAAATAGGGACAAAAACATCAGTACCGAAATCAAACGCAGAATCACTTCTGCCAATCGCTGTTTCCTTGGGTTCAAGAGGCAATTGAGAAATAAAGCCCTCACCTCGAAGGAATAAGCTCGTTTTATATAGCAGCTTGATCATCCCAGTCCTACTTTATGGCGCAGAAACCTGGACGTTATCAAAGGCGGATGAGGAAGCCCCTGGCCGTTTCAAGGGAAAAGTCTTTTGTGCGATTTTTGGTCCTGTTTGCGTTGATAACATCTGGAGAAGAAGATTTAATGACGAATTCTATGGGCTGTACAGCGACATGCGCTTGGTCCACCGTCTTCGGATACAAGGCTTTAGATGGCTACGCCATGAAGAACGTATGGACAAAGTCTTCTAATCTGCAAAGTCTTCTAATCTTAATCATTGAGACAACGAAATAGAGGATGGGCAAGGCTAAGGTGGCGCACACAAGTGGAGAATAACCTCAAACAACTTGGAATGCGCAACTGGAAGCACCTAACGAAAGATTGTGCTGGCTGGAGAGGCATGTTGGTTGAGACCCAGGTCCACCTCGGACTGTAGTGCCACAAAAAGAAAAAGAAGAAGAAAAAGAAGAAGAAGAAGAAGAAGAGGAAGATGATGCCATCAACGAAACAGGATCAAAAATCGAACGAAAAACTTTTCCCTCAAAAAGACTAAGAGGTTCCTCCAGTTGTCAGGCTGGTCCTCCAAAATTCTGCCAATGACTGAAACCATACATTTTTCAATTGGACGGCGCCCTAGGACCAAGTCTTAGCTTCTTCAATAATCAAAGGTGTGATACATGGTATTGTACGCTCTTAAATGGAAAGGATCTTCGAATTTTCACCAATTCCGTAATTTAAGTGCAACTCAAAGGCAGCGTGATTACAAAGTTTTGCCCTACGGCAAACACTGGATCTTATGAAAAGACATGACCTTTACTTTCAGTACATTTAAATGTTTTGACTTATCGACTTTCGCCACTGTTTTCCCCTGAGTAGTACTGACAAGGTCGAAACGATTTCTAGTGAATTTCATTTTTTGGGTAAGAAAGTGTTGAAAAAAGTCCATTAAGTTTGGTGACAAGAATCCATTTCCCTTGACTTTCATACATCCCTATGACACACGTGCAACGAGCCGAGACAAGCTTTCCTTCATCATTTTATCGATTTCGGCGTCGTCGTGCTTCAACTCGTCCTGGCATCCGTCGTAGATCGTTTGCTCCTTCAGCGTGACGATGACTTCTTCTTCTTCGCGTCTGATGGAACCAGTGTATGACACCGCTCATACACCTTGTCCACGGCAGCAAAGAGTATGTGAATTACTACGGGATTGAATTTCCCTTCCACAGTCTTCCCTCACCACTGCCTTGGCAAAAGTATTTGAACAAGTCCTTAATCTAAACTTACATGAAGCTGAGCTTTCACCATCCATCTGAGATCTAGAGTTGAGATGTGAACTCAACAAACTCTTGTTCGTTGCCATTAGATGTACTTTTGTTCGAAGCGCATAATTCGCCCAAGGACTTACTCAGAGATTTTCCATAAAGTTTCGAAAAGTATTTCTTGCATGGCTGCCTCCATCGGAGCAACTATTATTCCGCAGACAACAACATCGACCGACCGCCTGGAGCATCCTTCCGACCGCCTCGGTAATCTCTTTCATTTACCTCATTTCTGTGCAAATTCATTCGCTCACATTCATTTGCTGGCAGCTACAAGCCAGAAAATCGATAACAAGTATTTCTGTAATTAGGAAAAATGTATGTTTCACGTTCAGCGCACTGGTAAGCGAGTTGCAAATGGCAGAAGTCAGCCCTGTGTAATCCCCGCCGTGCAAGACAGCGCAACATTTAAATTAAACTCAAACACCAATCCCAATACCCACCGCTCTGATGAGATTTTCTAATTAAAAACTACACATAATTGAATACGTGCGGAATGAAGCCGCTCACTTCCTCACCTCCTCACCTCTCCGGCGAATCTACATTCTTCGCAAAGGGTCCTTTATCCGAGATTCCGTTGAAAATGTTCGAATCCTCAAAAATTTTCACCATTAAATACCGTGTATGAAATTCATAAGCATGCTTAAATAACTCATCTTTTCTCCTTTTTCCACGGTTTCACATTTCACATTTTCCACTTTATCCGACAGCGATCCTGAGTACACTTTGCAAGGAATTTTTGCACGTCAACGTCTCCGCCATCCTGTACATGATGAACAACGAGCAGTTCGGCCACAGCACAGCATCGGCCCAGTACTTTCTTCAATTGGCTGGATACTTGGGCATTCCTGTAATTTCGTGGAACGCGGACAACTCCGGTCTCGAACGACGAGCGTCCCAGTCGACACTTCAACTTCAGCTGGCACCGAGTATAGAGCACCAGAGTGCGGCCATGCTGAGCATTCTCGAGCGTTACAAGTGGCATCAGTTTTCGGTGGTAACCTCTCAGATAGCCGGACACGATGACTTTGTGCAGGCTGTGCGAGAGCGAGTCGCCGAGATGCAGGAACACTTCAAATTCACAATTTTAAATTCAATTGTTGTGACACGCCCCACCGATCTGCGGGAGCTAGTAAACAGCGAGGCGCGGGTGATGCTCCTCTATGCCACTCAAGGGGAGGCCATCAATATCCTCAAACAGGCCGAGGATTTGAAGTTGACGGGCGAGAACTACGTGTGGGTGGTGAGTCAGTCTGTAATTGAAAAGAAAGATGCACATCCGCAATTTCCGGTCGGGATGCTGGGAGTGCATTTTGACACCAGCAGCGGAGCGTTGATGAATGAGATTTCTAATGCGATTAAGATCTATGGGTACGGCGTGGAAGCGTACTTGACGGATCCAGCGAATGTCGGGAGAAAGTTGACAACGCAATCACTTTCGTGCGACGACGAGGGTCGTGGACGATGGGACAATGGAGAAATGTGAGTAAACATACTGGGTGCGCGCAACGCAGCGGGGCAGAGACACGCTTAAGTGGTTAATCTTTGTCTTCTCCATTGTTTTGTAGCTTTTTCAAGTATCTGCGCAATGTATCGATTGAAGGCGACCTGAATAAGCCGAACATTGAGTTCACAGCCGATGGTGATTTGAAGTCTGCCGAATTGAAAATAATGAACCTCCGTCCAAGTGCAAACAACAAGAATTTAGTCTGGGAAGAGGTACGTATGAGTTTGTTGAGCACACGCCCTTGCGTGTGTTCCATTTCAGACAACCAGGTCACAGTGGACAAGTTCCCCAAAAACGAACTCTATTTTATTGGAAAAAATTTTGAATTGTGGGTGGGTGAGAGGAAGTGGGAAGGAGAAGAGGAAGGAGGAGAGAAAATAATGTCGACATAATGCATTTTCAGGTTAAGGACGACGTGCTTTGACTTACGCTCAACCCTTGAAGGCGTGGTTCGCTTTTGTTCGCTGTATGGCGTTTGAAAGGGCGCTCTGTCACAGAACAGGGTTGAATAAATGAATTTATTGGTCTTTGATACATCCACTAATGGTTACAAGATTTTAATTTTAAATCCTCTCAACACGACGTGGATTATGAGGGAAGGGTGGTGCTGTTAAGGTGCTGAAAAGAAGCTGAAACATGGAACTTAGTGCAGAAGAAAATTGTTCACTTTGCTGCACCAGCTTTTCAGTGTGTGCGGCTTTCGAAACCGTGCAATCACATAAGCGTGCAAGGACAAAAATAAAGAGTAGTACTGAGTAAGATTTGAAAGCTTGAATTTTGTTTAGTTCACAAGCTAAAAGATGGTCTTGCATTTATTAAGGGCTTGGCTTCAACCGTTGCTGCCCCTAGCAAATAAAGAAAGTCTATTTCTAGTGCTATCAAGAGATAAAAACAATGCAAGCTGTAATCAAATTCCAGCTTGGAATGCATGTTACGTACTAAGCACTCTTGGGCATAATTTTTAATAAGAACAAAATTATCTATTGACGCTATTCTAAGCAAATTTCCTTCGTCATCGGACAGTACTCTGAAATGCCTCAAATCTCAAAATGCAAACATCACGAAACACAAAAGGATTCCTGAAAAATTCGTGTTTAACTTTTGCTACAAGCCGGGATGAACCCGGGCTTCAGCCGACATGCCTCCTCATCTCGTACGATCTCTAGCCACCTGCTTCCAGCTACGTACTCACATTGGTTGAGATCCTTCACCACTTGTGTGCATCATCAAAGCCTAAACCATCCTTTGTTGCTTTGTCCCAATGGCTAAGATTCGGAGATTTTTCGAGCCGGAGCACTGGTATACGCTCTACATGTCCTAGCCAGCTTAAGCGTTGAATCCGAAAACGCTCGACTAGACGCATGCCGAAGTCGAGCCCATATATCAATAAATGAGCGTTTTTTTTTAAACAAAACACATTCATAGTATTGGCTACTGTTTTCTACACATTTTGACCACTTTCTGGCAATTTGTGAATATTACGCCAATAAAATTGTTCGTCGACACCCAATTTTCGACCTCCTCGTAGGAATCAAAGTGCTGCTCAGCCAATGCGTGTCCCATCGATGAAAACAAATGGTAGTCGGAAGGAGCCAAGTCTGGTGAATACGGTGGGTGGGGTAGCTGCTTCCAGCCAAGTTTTTTGATTGTATCCTGAACCGGTTTTGTTTTGTGTGCATTGTCATTTAGCAAAATTACCTTACCATGTCTTCTGGCCCATTCTGGTCGTTTCTCGATCAATGCATGGTTCAAATTGATCATTTGTTGTCGGTAGCGATCAGTATTAACGGTTTCACCAGGTTTAAGAGCTCGTGGTACAGCACACCTTTCTGGTCCCACCAAACACACAGCATTGTCTTCTTGCCGAATCGATCTGGTTTTGCGGTCGATGTTGATGGTTGTCCCAGATTAACCCATGATTTTTTCCGTTTAGGGTTCTTAAAATAAATCCATTTTTCATCGCCAGTAACAATCCGATGCAAAACCGATTTTCTTTCGTGTCTTTGAAGCAATATTTCACATTCTTGTCTTTCATTCAGTTCATGTGGCACCCATTTTCCACACTTTTGGATCTTTCCCATAGCTTTTAAACGGTCAGAAATTGTTTGTTGTGCAACATTTAACATTGTTGCCATCAAAATCATTATATCTGAACCGTTGAAACCATCTTTTGCATGTTGCTTCTGATAGAGCATGATCACCATATGCCTCGACAAGCATTCGATGCGACTCTGCAGCACTTTTCTTCAAATGAAAACAAAAAATGAATGCTTTCCGCAAATCACCACTTTCTGGTACAAAATTCGACATTTTTAACACGATGAAAAATATGATGTTGTCTGTACAATGACTTGATACACACTAAATATTTTCCACAGATGTCATAGCAAACAAACAAAAAAAAAAAATAAGAGCTCGTTCACAACAAATGTTCCCTATCGAGACATTTGTATTTTGACGCTCACTTCATACTTGGTAAGTTCTTCGTTGAATCTTCTCTTACAATTCTCATCAACAGAGATCGCACGGAGAACGCTTTCTCTGAAATACTAAATCAGGGCTTCCATATTTGCTTTTAATACGGTCCAAGTTTTCGAGCCTAAGGGTCTGGGATGAACTGGCTGTTATATAAAACACGCTTAGTCTTTCGAGAAGGGACGCTTTTACTCGATTGCCTCTGGAGCCTAATAAAACAGCGATTGGCAAGAGTGATTCTGAGTTTAAATCCTGAAAAATTTAATCCAAAAAAATAATAATCCTGAAAAATTTAATTTCGAAAAAAATAATGGGTTGGCAACTCGTAGAAGAACTCGTTGAGCCTCCGAGTACGTGTTTGCTGACGTAATCGAAATATGAAACACATTTTGCGACTTCAAAGTCGGTACTTCAACTCTCAATCAGTAAACATTTTTTTTTAATCGGTTGTGTAGCTTTTGTTTGGCATCTGTTGAAAAGTGGAAAATCAAAACGAACACTTTCGTCTTATTTTGCTTTTTTATTTGTGTAAAGGAAGAAACGCATTGCAAACTCACAAAAAGTTATGTGCTCTTGATGGTGATAAAACCTTAAAAGAACAGCAATGTCAAAATTGGTTTTCCGAATTTCGTTCTGGTGATTTTTCACTCAAAGATGAAAAACGCTCTGGTCGTTCAGTTGCAGTTGGTGACGACTAAATCAAAGCAATAGTCTATTCGGACCGCCACAGTACAACACATGAGATTGCAGATAAACTTCATGTATCCCAGGCACGTATTGAAAATCGCTTAAAACAACTGTGCTAAGTACGAAAACTAGATATATATGCTCCACATGAACTGAGAAAAAACACAACGCATTAACATCTGCTATTTGTCAAAGAAAAGAAATGAAATTGATTCATTTTTAAAACGATTGATAACTGGTGATGAAAAATGGGGTTTTTACAACAATGTCAATCTGAAAAGATAGTGGAGGCAGCCAGGTGAGCCGGCGCAAACAAAATTAAAGCTGATATTCATCAAAAGAAAGTTATCTTATCCGTTTGGTGGAATTACAAATCAAATGTCTACTTTGAACTTTTGCAACCCAACTGAACGATCACTGATATGTCTACGAGGGGCGTTCAATATATTCTCGGTATCGATGTGAAGAAAAATGCGAGTTCAATTTGAATTTTTTTTATTTTTCAATATAATCTCCCCTAACATCATGGCCGCGGTGGCGTAGTGGGTAGAGTGCGACGCTCACACGCCGAAGGGTCTAGGTTCGGTTCCCGGCTGAACACCTCGAATTTTTCACGACACCACCTCTTTCGAGCTGCTGACAACACTCAAAGAGTAATAACTATCTATGAAAGCTTCTCAAACTTCGCCGTTTGGAGTCGGCAAAAAACAAAAACCTTCTACACATGAGAGAACAGTAGCGTGCACAACACGAGTATTTTACGAGCAAACTAGACCCTGGTCTTCCTCCGGACTGTCGCGCCAACAATTATTTTTAACATCAATGAATTTGTTACATCTTGAGATAAGCCTCTTTAAACCCTCAAAAAAATAAATTTTCCCTTTCCCCGGAAGATACCCATTTATTGCCAACTTGAGTTCTTCATTAGTCGAAAATATTTTTCCACGAAGACACTTTTTTAAATTCGATAACTTGAAATAATTACTAGGGGCAAGGTCTGGACAATAGGGTGGGTGTAGGATTTCCTCGAAACCACAAGCAGCGGGCTTGAAAACTTGCACCGTGTGAACAGGAGCGTTGTCATGAAGAAGCAACACACCCGCTGCGAATTTACACTGTCTTTACTATTTAACTTCCTCCCGCAAATTATGCAAAGTGGAATTGATGGTTTCATCTTTTTTTGTACTAAATGAGCAAGATTCCCTTTAAGTCCCAATAAACTGTGCCCATGAGCTTCCCGGCAGACAGAATGACTTCGAACTTCTTCGGGGGTCTGTTCCTTTTTTATGCCACTGCATGGACTCTTGTTTACTTTCAGGGTCATAGTGGTGAAACCATGTTTCGTCTCCAGTAACAATTCGATCCATAACACCGTCCGCGTTCTCACTACACATCTCCAAAAGCTCTCCACAGCATGCAATTCTCACTTTTTTCTGAGTCGCTGTGAGCATTCGTGGCACCCACCTTGCACTGACCTTTGAAATGTTAAGATGTTCATGAAGAATGTAGCGAATGGTACCAGTTGAAAGCTTGGTGATCTCTGCTATCATTTTCACCTTTATTCGGGCATCCTCAAGAACAAGTTTTTCGACTTCTTTGATGATCTCTCCCGTACAAGCTGTAGCCGTTGCGCCGGAGCGAGGGTCGTCTTCAATGCTCGCTCTGCCTCCCTTGAACTAACTTGAATACTTTTGCACAGTTAATAATGAAAATGCGGAACCCTGGTAAGCAGCGACCATCTCTTCATGATTATTTGCTTGGAAGTGCTTCGTGCGCGAGCAACTTTTGTTGGATTTAGCTCAATTTGAAACACCCATACGGCCGACTGCTGTTTACTTTCGGGCTTATACGCGTAAGTCCACGATTTATCACCTGTCACGATGACATAGACGTGTTTCGAAGCACCGCGATCGTATTTTTTGGAGCATTTCTTTCGACCATTCGACACGAACCTTTTTTTGAGCGATTGACAAATTGTGTGGGATCCAATGCGAACAAATTTTTTTGACAGTCAAATGTTCATGCAATATTGAATGTATGCTGGTCCCACTTATGCCTAAAGTTGTCTCAATCTCACGATAGGTCACATGACGATCTTGCGATATCAGTTGGCACACAGCATCAATGGTTTCTGGAATAACAACTGATTTTGGATGACCTTCACGAAATTCGTCTTGGAGTGTACTACGACCTCGCTTGAATTTACCATACTATCGATAAAAACTGGTCCTCGATGGAGCTTCATTGCCAAAAATTGAATAGAGTTCATCGATGCACTATTGTATTAACTCAACAACATGTCGAAGGTTGTAAAAAATAATCGCACGAAAATTTTCACGATTTAATTCCATTTTTTGGGCGAGATGAATGTTTTAAGTTACTGTAAACACAAATAGCGCTCGTATGTCAAAACGTTTCTAAGTTCGTATAACCTGAAAAATGTCAATTTTGACGATAGAGCTGGCAGTTGCCAGATTGCAACACTAAGGTCACCCAATCCCGAAATATAAAAGGCAACCTTCGTACGGCAGAGAGGATTTTGTATCCGATGTAAAGAAGGCAGATCCCTCGATAATTGGCGCAGTCTAATGGGTCTCCTTTTTTGTGGACCGTTTAAACGACGTTGAGGATCCACTCATCGGACATTCTTTTCTCCGACGTACTTTTCTTAAAGATGAGCTGCCAGGAGCCAGGTCATCACTAGCTGCTTTACTTCGCATTGGCTGAGCAGCACTTTGATTCCTACGAGGAGTTCGAAAATTGGGTGGCTTTAAAAGATGAACAAGTTTATTGGCGTGGTATTCACAAATTACCATAATGCTGGTCAAAATGTGTGAAAAACAATGGCCAATACTTTGAATAAAATGTGTTTACTCTCCCATTAATAATTAGTGTTTTATTTTTAAAAAATTTCATACCGGTATACCTGGTAAATAGTCCTGCGGGTAATCCGTCCACTCCGGCAGCTTGGAAATAATATTCCATATATATGTAAACAAATAATAATTTAACAAAATAAAGTCACCATGAGTAGTAATACTCGCAGATGCAAATTAAGTAAATGTTGGCGTGTCGACAGTTCATATGCACTCCTAGGCACTACGGGAAAAAAAGCCCTTTCTTAGATCGAAAGCAAAGTGATTGAGTAAAAGTTGTCCATAGTTTACACGAAATGCATACGAAACTGCTGATTCTCCACATATTCCAAATTGTAAGAAATCTCATGCGATTTGTCAGAAGAAAGCTGTTTATTTCGCGATTTGCATCCATTGTTTGTTTTGCCGGGCGACGAATAAGAAATAGAAATAGTTTCCAAACAGCCATAAATGGACGCCACATATTTCACTCAAAAAGTCATTCTGGTGGGCGTGCGTTGCCAAAAAGCTAAATAGCCCAAAAACAAAGCTTCATTTTCTCGAACATAAAAAAAGTCTGAATATCAACAATAAAACGAAATTGAATTCCCTCACAGTAAACAACATTGTCACAGCATATTATTCAGTGTCATCAATCGATACCCTCTGCGAGTTTATCGTGCACCTTAAAACGCCCTAATCTCTTTGGCAGCAGATTAAGAAAACTTTGTCAGACAACTTTATGGTTTACGGCAAACATCCATAAAACCGAAACGGAAATGATTCCGCTAACAATGACTTTGCAATTTAACAGCCTTTGCTCGTCAACGCTGAGTAGCCGCCATCTGAGCGAGAAGTGCTCAAAGTCATTAATAATGAAATGTTGAGTAAAATCCGGACTACAATTTATTTAAAGTCAACACCAACGTAAATATTAACTATTTAAATTTTAATTATTTTGCTTATTTGAAAAACATTCAAATTCATCCGCATAATGCTTTGATATCCGTGTGAATCCTGGGACATTTACATGATTGTGGTGACAAATCCGTATGTGGATCAATAAAAATAAATTAAATTTGCCTGCGACGGAAGATGGGGGGCACGTTGGACGTGTTTGCACGTGTGTGGTGACGCCGTGAAAGAATTGGTAGACCTTTTTGGACTTTTGCAAGTCGTGTGTTTTTGTGTATTCGGTTTGCGTGGGAACCACAAGATGTTATGCAAATCTTTCTGCATGGCTTGTGAGTTAACTGGAAAGGTTCGGATTTGATTTCACATATTTATAGTCACAGCAAAGGTAAATGATATGATACCGAAAGAATCTACGGTAACTTACGTGATGTACTCTATTCGATTCGTCACAAGGACTTATTTTAGGTCATAGTGTAGAGAAAACAAACGTGTTTGATTCTTTTGAATGGTCAGGACGTGACGTATGTATTTTTCAATTATTTTAATCACCAAACACAACCCGGTTTCATCCATTGAAATTTAACAAGTCACGTTGACTTGTGGGGATGTGGTGTCATCCCATTGACAGGCAGCATATTGTTCACTGGCTGCTTATTGGAAATTATCTGTCCTCAATTGACGAGGTTTTAATGAACTCATTGAAGCGTGAAGTTGTTTACTTACTGACAGGTACGTTAGGTCATCTATAATCACGCCTATTATGGTTATCGTTAGATGTCGTGTCACTCAGTAAATGGGCGAAACCGGTGTTTCAATCAATGTTTAAGGAAACCGACGACATCACCAAATGACAATGATAATTTTGTAAGTGGAATATATTTTTTTCTCAACATGCGTCGTTGTTTATATTTCGTTTTTCACTGAATGTCAAAGAACACAGGGCAAATACTCTCAATCCTTTTGTGAATTCAAAATAAACATCCACTGTATGGAAGAAAATTTCAAAAATGAAGGGTAAAACAAAACTTGTTGGCAAAGAGGAAAATTCTTAGAAAAACACATATCCAAGAACAAACGCAGAGATTCCGTTTGTAATTTAATTAATGGTTGGCGCGACAACAGGGGCATCAGGGCCCAGCTTCCTCATCAACTACTCGTGTTGTGCGCGCTACTGTTCTCTCACGAGTAGAAGTGACCTACAGTTGTTTGCCGACTCCGAAAGGTGAAATTTGAGAAGTTTTCTTAGGCAATTATTACTTTTTGAGTGTTGCCACCTGCTCGAAAGAGGTGGTGCCGTGAAAAATTCGAGGTGTTCAGCCAGGAATCGAACCTACACCCTTCGGAGTGTGAGCGTCGCACTTTACCCTCTATGCCACGTCGGCTACATTCTATAGTTTGCAAAGAAAAGAACAACTTATATGCAAGTGTAAGTATACAGGACAAAACGAAGTTCATGCTGTCGTCATCGGCGGCTCTAACAGAGCATCACACTAGTCTGCAGAAATTTTAAAATAGTCGAGGACTGCGTTAAGTTCGGCTCCGCGGTAAATAGGCACAACAACATCAATACCGAAATCAAACGCAGAATCACTCTTGCCAATCGCTGTTTCCTTAGACTCAAAAAGCAATTGAGTAATAAAGACCTTTCTCGAAAGACTAAGCTTGTTTTTACAATGGCTTGATCCTCCCAGTCCTACTTTATAGTGCGGGAACCTGGACGGTACTAAGTCTTTTCGAAGGAAAAGTTTTGCGCGCAAATTTTGGTCCTGTTTGCGTTGATGACATCTGCAGAAGAAGATTTGATGAGAAATTCTATGGTCTGTACAGAGGCATGCGCCTGGTCAAGCGACTTCGGATACAACGCCTTAGACGGCTAGGCCATGTAGAGCAGATGGACCCCACTGCTACGGCTCGAAAAGTCTTCGAATCTGAGCCATTGGGACAACGCAAGAGAGGACGACCTAGACTAAAGCGGCGCATAAAATTGAAGAAGGATCTCAACCAACTTGGAGTGACCAACTGGAGGCTGCTGGCGAGAGATCATGCTAGATAGAGAAGCATCTTGGTTGAGGCATAGGTTCCCTCCAGACTGTAGCGCCACACGAAGAAGAAGAATAAAAAAACATTTCAAATACAGATTTTCTTTCTCAATTAAAACAAAGTACAAAATTGTGTAGAGACCAATGGAACTCCGGTACAAGGTTTCAATGATTTTATTGATACGTACTCTTTGTTTAACTTTGTGGCTACCGTGGCGTAGTGGAAAGGGACGACATCCACGCACCGAAGATCTCAAGTTCGATTACCGGCTAAACATCTCGCAGATTGCACGCCAACATTACTTTCGAATTGCCGAACTCAATAAAAAAGTAATTACTGTCTAAAAAAAAAGGTTATCAAACTTCGTAGTTCGGTGTCGGCAAAATACTGTAGGCCTTGTCCTTGTCCCCCTGTGAACTGTTGCGTTGTCCAATACATATATACTCTTTGACAAATTGCGACTCCCTGCACACTGTCACTGGCGCAGGCTTTTTAACGCTCTGGAGCGCTACAAGTGTAACACCTTGGCACTATTTAACTAATTTTTGATTTTCAGACGGTGGATTGCTCCGAATTGAGTCAATTTTATACTTCGGGATTGTGCAACCCTAGTGTTGTGATCTGGCAACTGCCAGCTTTATCGCAAACTTTGAAATTTTTGAGGTTATACGTACTCAGAACGTTTTGACATACAAACGCTATTTGTGTTGTTTACAGTAACTTAAAAGTCTCATCCCGCCCAAAAAATAGAATTACATCGTGAAAATTTTCGTGCGATTATTTTTTACAACTTTCGACGTGGATTAAGTTAACAACAGTGCATCGATGAACTTAATTCAATTTTTGGCGATGAAGCTCCATCAAGGACCAGTGTTTATCGATAGTATGGTAAATTCAAGCGAGGTCGTTGTTCACTCCAAGACGAATTCGTGAAGGTCGTAGAAAATCAGTTGTTATTCCAGAAACCATTGATGCTGTGCGCCAACTGATATCGCAAGATCGTCATGTGACCTATCGTGAGATTGAGACAACCTTAGGCATAAGTGGGACCAGCATACATTCAATATTGCATGAACATTTGACCGTCAAAAAAGTTGTTTTCGAGTTGGATACCACACAATTTGTCAATCGCTCAGAAAAAGGCTCGTGTCGATTGGTCGAAAGAAATGCTCCAAAAATACGATCGCGGTGCTTCGAAACACGTCTGTGACATCGTGACAGGTTATGAATCGTGGATTTACTCGTATGAGCCCGATGGGTATGGTTGTTTCAAATTGAGCAAAATCCAACAAAAGTTACTCGCGCACAATGCACTTCCAAGCAAATGGTCGCCTGTTTTTCGGAAAAACTAAACATGTCGCAACCGTACCACTAGAACAACGCAGAACAGTCAATTCTGAGTGGTACACAACCATTGTTTGCCAGTTGTCTTCCAAGAAATCAGGAAAACCAACCGCCGAAGACGGATCACTCTTCACCACGACAATGCGATCTCTCAGACATCGGCTCAAACAACTATTGATGAGCCGGTTTGATGAGTCATCCGCCGTATAGTCCTGACTTGGCACCGAATGACTTATTTTTAAACGTAAAAAATAAAATGAGATGTCAACGTTTTTCGACACCTGAAGAAGCGGTTGATGCGTTCAGAATGCATGTTTTGGAGATACCTCAATCAGAACGGCAAAAGTGCTTCGACAATTGGTTCAAACGCATGCAGAAGTGTATAGATCTTAATGTGGAATATTTTGAAAAACAATAAAGCTATTTTTGATGGTTAATATTTGTTGTTGTTCTCTAATCCCGAAATACAAAAGGCAATCCTCGTATCTCCTCATGTCGACTATTTAACATTATAATAATAATTGTTGGCGCTACAGTCCAAAGGGGGACAAGGGCCTAGCTTGCTCATCAACTATTCGTGTTGTGCGCGCTACTGTTCTCTCACGAGTAGAAGGTACCTACATTTTTTTGCCGACTCCGAACGGTGAAATTCGAGAAGCTTTCTTAGACAATTATTACTTTTTGAGTGTTGCCACCTCCGCTTCGATGAATGAATGAAAAAGGGGGATCAGGGCCCAGCTTCCTCATCAACTACTCGTGTTGTGCGCGCTACTGTTCTCTCATGAGTAGAAGGGACCTATAGTTTTTGGCCGACTCCGAACGGCGAAATTCGAGAAGTTTTTTGTAGTCTTTGAGTGTCTTAGAGTGCCGTGAAAAATTCGAAAAATTGGTGTTGAGCTGGGAGACCCTTCGGCGTGTGAGCGTCGCACTCTACCCACTACGCCACGGCGGCCACGCCTATTTAACATGCTACATCAAAATATTACGAATGACAAATCTTCTTGAAATTATTGGAAAGCTTATTGCCAGTTCAATAATGACTATTATCTTGAAGTTCTGCGTCCCTTGCGAGAAGCAATATGAAGAAAACGTCAATTGTGCAAAAACAATTCATGGCGTTTTCATCTCTCTAATGCAGGCATGGGGCTGTTCACACGAGGTCGCGTTGTTGATCGCGCTCAACAAGGCGAGCGCTGCAACTGATGTGCTGGTAACACTATCCTCGTTAGTGCACAGGTTAAGTTGACATACAGCCCCCTCGCGGCGCCTCTTAGATAGCCATCACAATATTTGCTGTGTGGTGAATCAATGCTTGCAGCGAACCCCTCTGCCCGAGGGCCTGGCCTACCGGTCTTTGGGTTGTGCATGAGGTTAACTTCCTCACCACGTAAAAATGAATAGTTCAGAAACCCCGACATGGTTCGGATAAGGACGGGTTAACTGTTGACAACCCCAGCAAACGTTTTAAGAACTACGATTTTTGGTTTTGCTCGTGGAATGTGAGGTCCCTTAATAGGCCACGTGCAGCCGAACAACTTGCGGAGGCCCTTGACTGCTATAAGGCAGACATATCCGCCATCCAGGAAGTGCGATAGGATGGACCCGATAAGAAAACGATGAACAACTGTGACATTTACTACAGCGATTACTATAAAGAGAGAAGGCAGCGCTTATTCAGATGCGGATTTGTTGTTCGAGGCAGACTTATGAAAAAAGTCTTCAGCTACGACACCGTTAGCGAACGCCTCATGACAATCCGTATCAAGGCTAAATTCGGGAACATCACCTTAATTTGCGCTCACGCCTCTACAGAGACGAAGGATACCAACACTTAGGATGACTTCTATGCCTGCCCCAGCTACGACACCAAAATCGTTCTAAGAGACTTTATCGCTCAGCGAGAAAGGAAGACATCTTGGCTGTAGTTATCGGTAAACATAGCCTGCACGACAACACATCCGGAAACAGACTCAGGCTTTTGGACTTCGCCCCGGGGCGGAATCTCTCTGTGGCTAGCATGCGGTTCCCATACCTAAACAATCACAAAGGGACCTGGCGATCTCCTGATTAATCCACTGTCAACCAGATTGATCACGTTGCGATCGACTTCAGACACTCCTCCAGTATTCTCGAAGTCCAAACCCTCCATTCTGCTGCACACATCCACTCGGATCATTTCCTTGTTGTAGCCAAAGTAAGAACCCGGATATCGAGAGATCAACGGAGTCGAAACAGGCCCATGCGTTTTGACGTTGGTGCTAGAATCGTAACTGATCGCTGGGAACTTTGCCGACCGAGTCTCCCTGAAACTCGCTCAGAGTTCGACGCTGCCTGCACTAACCAAAGGAGAAGACTGGAAACGTTGTCAAAAAGCCATCAAAGAAGCTGCCACTGATGTGCTGGGTTTCACGTCACCACCCAGAAGGACACCATGGTTTGATGACGAGAGCAGGCAAGAACATTCAGTCAAATAAGAAGCCTAAAAGCACCGAACATCGAGGGCTGTTCGTGAGCTCTACAAACAGAGAAGGAGGGAAGAGTACCGGCTTTTCAGAAGAAAGAAGAAAGAGCATGAGAAGCGCGCGGTCGAGAAAATGGAAAGGTGTTATGGTAGGAAGGAAGTGCGAAAATTTTACGGAAAGTTAAAACAGCTGTGCGGAGGATACAAAGTTTGGGCCGAAGCCGGTCTAGGCTAAGATGACGCACACAAGTGGAGTAGGACCCCAACCAACTAAGAGTACGATATTTTGCGACAGCTAGCAAAATATCGTGCTGGCTGAAGAGGCATGTTGGTTGAGGCCTAGGTCCATCCCAGACTGTAGCGCCACAAGAAGAAGAAATAGAAAACACCTGCTCACTCGTCTACTGTTCAGAACTACAGCTTTGACCAGTCTACAAGTGACGCCCAAGTAAAAACAACATTTTCGACACTGTGTCCAATCTTTTGTTATCCTAAACAAATGACCTTTCTGAAACTGCACTTAAATTTTTTCGACAAAGCTACAATTTATTAGATCACTGTTGACAAGTACTTCAACCTGATTCCTTCCATCTTTTGCTTGCAATTATTTGTCTGCTCCTTTGGTTGCAACCTTCAGTGCGCTGGAACGGCTGGTTAACCTGGTCATTGCCACAAGGTCGCTGTGAGAAAAGTTTTCAAATCTCAGTAGGAACAGTTATAAGCACAAGACACATACATACCGAAAAGCACCCACACGCATAACAAGCTCCAGAAATGCTTGCATTCGGCGTGCAACATGGCAATGTGCAAACTTAACATTAATTTGCCGATTTCTCGACTTGAAACTTTTGCGGTCGGAAACCTAAGGGGAACACGGTCACCACTTGTCGTGACTCACTGACAATGTCAAGAGAAGCGAGAGACCCCCCCTCACTGCTTCCTTGTTCGAATTTCACCGCCGGTGTTTCTACATTTACTGGCGAACAATGGCGAGCGCACAAAGCCAGTGCTTTGAGGAGAACTCTCCATTAGATGTAATTGCCTTTGTTCTGCGAAGTTCTCCTGAGTCTCGGTGTTTCCTTATTATCCTCAAGTGTCCGCTGGAACTGCAATAAATCTCAAAATACTTCCTTGCGTTGGGCTTAATTACAATTTTTTACGTTTCTTGAATATAGTTGTTTCCCGAAGACGGGCGGTACTTTTCTTTTTCCTGACACTGCGCGCAATAGAAGTGCTCAGCCACATGCGACGGAAACGAGTGACAATCACCCGGCAGAGATTTCGCTAAGAGCACATGTTAATCCGGCGTAGGTGCTCACTACCTCGCCGGACGGAGAATTTATTAAAGTTCATCAAGGAGGAAAATCGAAGTTGGCAGAGTTCATGTCCATCGGAGGATTGTGGGTGGGTTGCGAGTGTCGAACGAAGGTCTCTGTGAGCGCAGTGGAGGATTTGATTTTAATTAAATTATGCTGCGGGGCTGCTTCTGCGTTGCGCCCCTTAAAGAATCGTTAAAGTCAAGCATCCTCGGGGACATGTGGTCCGCAAATGTTTTAATTTCCATCCCCGCTGCATGGGATTTATTTCCTTCTCGTGTCGGGAGTCCTTAAACGTTTGTCTGTTTTTTGTGTTGTCTTGCCAACAGATTGGCGTTTGGAAGTCGTGGGAAACGCAGAAGCTAGATATCAGAGACATTGCCTGGCCGGGAAACTCACACGCACCGCCACAGGGGGTGCCAGAGAAATTCCATTTAAAAATCACCTTCCTCGAGGAGGCGCCTTACATTAACCTCTCGCCAGCCGACCCGGTCAGCGGCAAATGCCTAATGGACAGGGGTGTACTTTGCCGAGTGGCGGCCGACCATGAAATGACCGCCAATGTGGATATAGGACAGGCCCATCGCAACGAGTCCTTCTACCAGTGCTGCAGCGGGTTTTGTATTGACCTTTTGGAGAAGTTCGCCGAAGAGCTCGGTTTCACGTACGAACTGGTGCGGGTGGAGGACGGCAAATGGGGCACTTTGGAGAATGGCAAATGGAATGGGCTTATTGCGGATTTGGTGAATCGAAAGACCGATATGGTGCTTACGTCGCTGATGATAAACACGGAGCGGGAAGCGGTGGTGGATTTCAGTGAACCATTCATGGAAACGGGGATTGCCATCGTTGTGGCCAAGAGAACTGGAATTATTTCACCGACGGCGTTTCTGGAGCCCTTTGACACGGCATCGTGGATGTTGGTGGGTTTGCACTATTGTTAGCAGGTTGCATCCGGCAGGTATTAACGGTTGGGTTCTCTTGCAGGTGGGCATTGTTGCCATTCAGGCGGCAACATTTATGATATTTCTGTTTGAGTGGCTCTCGCCGAGTGGGTTCGACATGAAGTTGTCGCTGCAGACGGGCTCTGTCATCCCTTACAGGTTCTCACTGTTTCGGACGTACTGGCTGGTGTGGGCGGTGCTGTTTCAAGCAGCTGTGCATGTGGACTCCCCGCGGGGATTCACCTCGCGGTTCATGACCAACGTTTGGGCCTTATTTGCTGTAGTGTTTCTGGCCATATACACTGCCAACTTGGCTGCCTTCATGATAACGAGGTAAATTGTTTGATTTCCATAATTTTTGTGTACCATCCTTGCATGCTATCCATTTTGTAGAGAGGAGTTCCATGAGTTCAGTGGATTGAACGACACGCGGCTGACCCTGCCTTACTCAAACAAACCGTCTTTCAAGTTCGGGACCATCCCCTACAGCCACACAGACTCCACCATAAACAAGTACTTCAAGAACATGCACTACTACATGAAGGAGTAAGTATGGACGCACTCACCACATACGCGGTTGGCACTGACATACGTGCTTTCAGGTTCAACAAGACCAGCGTCGCAGAGGGAGTTGCCTCGGTGCTGAATGGCAACCTGGACTGCTTCATCTACGACGGAACTGTGTTGGACTACCTGGTGGCCCAGGACGAGGACTGCAGACTGCTGACAGTGGGCAGCTGGTATGCCATGACGGGTAAGAGGCTCACAGTCACAGCGCAAAAGTCGGGGTGTCAAAATTAAATTTTAATAGGTTACGGCCTGGCGTTCAGCCGCAACTCAAAGTACGTGCAGATGTTCAACAAGAGACTTCTCGAGTTTCGGGCCAATGGGGACTTGGAACGTTTGCGTCGATACTGGATGACTGGCAGCTGTCGGCCGGGCAAGCAAGAGCACAAGTCATCCGACCCCCTCGCACTGGAGCAGTTCTTGTCAGCTTTCCTCCTCCTGATGGCCGGCATCCTGCTGGCAGCGCTGCTCCTATTGCTGGAGCATGTGTATTTTAAGTATTTCCGCAAGCGTTTAGCGAAATCCGATAGGGGTGGCTGTTGCGCTCTGATCTCGCTGTCAATGGGAAAGTCGTTGACTTTCCGTGGAGCGGTGTTCGAGGCGACGGAAATTCTTAAGAAACATCGCTGCAACGATCCCATCTGCGACACGCACTTGTGGAAAGTCAAGCATGAGCTGGACATGGCCAGACTGAGAATTCGACAGCTGGAAAAGGCCATGGACAAGCATGGCATCAAACCACCTCAGCTAAGGTATGCATGGAAATGCTTGAGGGACGTGGGTGTGACCTGATGTGTCTGCCTTTGTTCGCAGGTTGGCGTCCTCTAGCGATTTGCTGAACCACCATCACATGAAGGAGCGTCCTCCGCTGCTGGGAAACCTTAGCCTAGGAGGCAGTGCTCAAGACTTATACAGGTGGTAAGTTTGTTACTATTGATGGTGTTGCTTGAAACGGAATGTGCATGATGACCCCTTTGTTGATCCGAAAGCAGTTATATTTCTCCCCGCTTTGAAATGACTTTCAAATTTAACGTCGTGGGATTGAAACAGCTCAGGGGTGTGTGGGGTTATTTTTCTGCTTTCAATGACTGTAGAAATGTTGCGTAAATAAGAACCCTACAAGAAGGTGAAGATCGTTACTTCAAGTGCGTTTCATTGCGTACACAACTGGGCGGGTTTTAGCCCCTCATGTCTTCTTTACAACGTTTGGGGAACGCCTTTTAAGTACTTTTGTACATTGATTATCATTTGGTAAAACTCTTATGCTAACCGAACTTCATGTAATAATTGTAAAATTAGATTGTTTTATATGAATGGTTTGGAATTTGACTGGCTTTTGAAGATGTATAAACCTCCTTCTCATTATGATGAAAAACTTTTGTCGAATGAAACCAGGTTATTGTATTGATTATATCTCAACCTTACTGTAGGCCTTGCTGCCTTCATCAGGCGAACTTTAATTAACACAACAACGTTGTTAAAATGCGAACAAATAAATATTTAACAGACTTACAAAGGATTTAGTTATTTTGTTGTTTTTGGAAAATTGTCGAAGTAGAGAAGTTCTTATTGACACTTTTGATCTTACAAACAATTCAAGTAAATCATTGCACTTAGTGAATATATATTTATGCGACTAAGTTCAGCCTTGGACTAATTCAAATTTGAATTTAATATGTCTGAGTTGTTACAAGGGCAGAAAATATGTCAGATCTGTTTTGTATGCCCTGTCTGATATTCATACTGTTCTTCTTTTTCTTTAATTGGCACTACAGTTCGAGGTGGACCTGGGCCTCAAACAACATGCCTCTCCAGCCAGCACGATCTTTCGCTAGCTGCTTCCAATTGCGCATTCCAAGTCTAGACCATTCTCAGTTGCGCTGTCCCAGTGGCTCTGATTCGAAAGACTTTGCGAGCCGGAGCAGTGTTGTCCATACGTTCTACATGGCCTAGCCATCTTAAGCGTTGTATCCGAAGACGCTTCTCCAGACGTCATCAGCGCAAACAGGACCTAAACTCGCACGCTGAACTTTTCTCTTGAAACGACCAGGGGCTTCCTCATCCGCCTTTGGTAACGTCCAGGTTTCCGCGCCATAAAGTATGACTGAACCTCCTTTTGAACCCAAGGAAACAGCGATTGTTAAAAGTGATTCTGTTTTCGATATTGATGTTGTTGTCCCTATTTACTGCGGAGCCGAGGTAGATGAAGTCCTCGACTACCTCGAAGTTTCTGCTGCCTAGTGACACAATGTCCGAGACGTCGATGTTGTGTGTCCTTTTTTGATGACAGTATGTACTTAGTTTTGCCCTCATTTACCGGCAAACCCATTTTAGCCACCTCCGCTTTGGTGCCAGCAAACGTCACATTGACGGCTCGCTCTACCGTAATGTGAAGATCTGGTCTATCGTGGACTTTCCTGGACTAAAAGCACACTGATAGGGACCTATCAGGTTATGGACAAACTGTTTCAGATGCTCACACAATACGGAAGAGAGGATCTTGTAGGCGATGTTAGGAAGACTAATCCCTCGATAATTGGCGCAGTCAAAGTCTAAGTCAAAGTCACAAGTTTTTGTGAACCGGGCAAACGACGCTGAGATTCCATTCATCGGGCAAGCTTTCCTCCGACCATATGTTACAGATGAGCTAGTGCATGCGCCCAACCAACTCATCTCCAACTGCTTTAAGTAGTTCTGCGGGTAGTCCGTCCGCTCCAGCAGCTTTGTTCGACTTCGGCTTGGATATTGCTATCCTCACCTCGTTTAAGTTGGGGGGACGGAATGCTTGTCTATCATCGTCCAAATTGAGTGGAACATTCTGCCTTACAGGGGTATTTTGCCCGTCATCGCCGTTAAGGGGCCTACAGAAATGATCCTTCCAGGTTCTCATCACAGACCGCGACTCTACTACGAGTTGTCCATTTTGGTCCCGGCAGGCCTTGGTCCGAACCTTATATCCTCCGGATAGCTGTTTTACCTTTCGGTAAAACTTTCGGACTTCATTCCTGCCATAGCACCTTTCCATTTCCTCGACAGCGTGCTTCTCATGATCCTTCTTCTTTCTTCTGAAAAGCCGGTCTCTTCCTTTCTTCTCTGTTCGTAGAGCTCACGTACAGCCCTCGTTGATCGATGCAGCATTGCCTTATAGGCGTCTTATTTGGCTGAATGCGCTTGCCTGCACTTGTCGTCAAACCATAGGTTCCTACTGGGTGGTGACGTGAAACCCAGCACATCAGTGGCAGCTTCTTTGATGGCTTCTTGACATCGTTTCCAGTCTTCTCCTTTGGTTAGTGCGGGAATCGTCGAACTCTGAGCGAGTTTCAGGGAGACTCGATCAGAAAAGTTCCAAGTGTCAAATAGTTCTGGCCTGTTTCGACTCCGTTGTTTTCTCGATATCCGGGTTCGTGCCATGGGTACAACAAGGAAATGATCCGAGTCGATGTTGGCACCTCAGAAAGTTGGAACATCGAGAATACTGGAGGAGTGTCTGAGGTCGACCGCAACGTGATCAATCTGGTTGACGGTTGATTGATCAGGAGATCGCCAGGTTCCTCTGTGAATATCCAGGATTTTCTAACGCACAACGCCATGCTAGAATGTTACAGTTTTTCTTTAACAAGGCATTCAAACAATTTCGCAACACAACAAAACCTGCATAAAGACCTTTTTTCAATTGTGTCTCCAACCACTTTAGTACATTGTATATCGGGTGGTAACTTAATGTAAAATGTTTTTTATTTAAAGCACCATATTAGACAAGAAAATTATTTGAAAATACATAGATTTGTAAATACAACTTCATTTCGTGTACAGATTAAAAAAAAAAAAAACAATCCCATCATTGCATTTATCTTTCAACTACACGAATGAACTTAGTACAGAAACAATTCAGATTTTCACATCTGTGTGTATAAAATGAAATTGTTATTGAAAACAAATCAAGTTACCTTCACAAGTAAGGTTAAATCAAATCTACTTGTTATCAAACTCTGCATTCCAACAGGCAACCGCACCTGCCCCCTTTAAGATTGCTCCAAGTGGCATGAAAAAGTTATCCGGTATTGTGATGCAACTGATTCATATGCATGCACACCAAAATCGTCTCAACCGAGTCGGGGCAAAACAGCTCCTTTAGGTTATTAAGAAAAAAAAAATTAAACCATTGTTGTACAACACAATGGTTGATCTTTTACCTTGAGTATGTTCCATAGCAATTGGTTTTCCTGTTGGGGTATTTATCTCACAAAAAACAAAGAGCAAAAAATACGCACGTACACAACAGAGTCAGGGTGTGCAAACCGCTATAATCGTGTATTGTTCCGACTTAATGAATGCTTTTAAACCGAATTCTGGAACATATCGGGGGTGGATTGCTATAATGTGTACGGGCGGTTTCCCCCCACCTCTTTGTCTTTCGGGACTGCATATGTGCTCAAAGTTATATTCTTATATCTTATATCTTATATTTCTGTCATGCATTACACAGCATCCTGACCACCCTACTCCGTTGAACAAACTCAATTATCGCTGACACTCTCGCACATCGTTTTAATCCTAAGTCACTTTCACGAAGTAAGTCAAGAGGAATTCTTGAGAGACGGGGGAAGGGGGCAAATAAAAAATGATATGAACTGTGGCGGTCTCGGCCACTTCATCGGGCTTTATTGCAGATTGAATTATTTTTCTTCTGAGGGACAAGGCAAAGATGCCGCATGTGGTTACCCCTTTCAAAAGCATGTTTCGATGTAACAAAACCCCCATAGAGACGATGAAATTGTTAACAGCCCTTTAGTTTTGCATCCCCCCCCATCCCATGCAACTCATCCCCGATTGTTTTAGTCTTGCATGGTGTGCTCCCTGTCAGCTAGTTAGCCGGAAAATGTAACTCAATATTATTCCCTTGCATTTAACATACACATCCGGGTAAGTATAATAAATCTTCCTCAACAAAATTATCTTTGTTTTTGTTTTTCTAATGCATTTCTGACAAGATTTGTGTTTTTTTTAGGTCGTATAAAACCGAAATCGCCGAAATGGAAACTGTCCTTTAAAACATTTACATCCGGATCCTAGTTCAATTTTGCAAACCTAAAACTAACAAAGTATATGTAACCGAAACAAAGTCAAGGAAACTAAAGAATAAACAAAAAAGAGAAAAAATATATATTTAAATAGCAATAAGTTAACAAAAACAAAAAGACAAAGCAACATTTATATATATACTTGTAAAAGAGAACATAAATTTTATGAAATAAAAAATTTAAAACCAACTAAAAAGGAAAAATCAAAATAGTTTAATATGCAAACAATGAAAAAAAAATACATATATAAACTTTGCGCTACATAGAGATAAAAATTCAATTTATTTTTAATAATTTTCCCAAAAATACAAAATCCCTAGAGACATATTTCAATTCAAGATCTAAACATAAAAACAAATAAATGAATAAATACAACAATCCACGCTTTTTAAGCCACATCAATTTTAACGAAATTTTTGTTTTAAACTTAGAAAAAAAGATAAAAGTATTTTGAAACTATAAACTATACTAAATTATATATATATATATGTATTTGTATATATATACATATATATATAGATATATACATATGTATATATAAATAAAAATATTTGAACTGCAAAAAAAAAAAATAATGTAAAATAAACGAAAACCAAAAAATCTAATTGTTAACTGAATTGTTAAGTTTTTTTATAAAAGAAACAAAAAAAAAACAACAAAACTAAGTTCAATACAAAAACAATGTTTTTTGTGAGAAAAAAAAACACTGATATTTATAAAAGAAAAACAATTATATACCACCAGTAATTTCCCACGGATTCTCCTTAAGGAGACGCAGTATTTTAAAAATCGTCATTACGGGTTGTTTAATGGTCTTATGGTCTCGTAATTTAGATGGCTTCTATCGTTCACAGCTGAATCTTAGAATTTTAAAACATACACAGCACGAGTAGATACAAAGTAAAAGTAGTTTTACGATTTGTAAGCTTTGCCTTTTCAGTTTTGATTGACCTTATGACACGTGTATGACCACATGCGACTTGTAGCTTTTCCGCTGTAGAGAGTTAAATCAATAAGGCACTGTTTTGCATTAAAATTTTGATGCAGCACTGTTGTTATAGCGTCTAGAGTTTATTTACAACCCAAGCAGTGACAAAAAGGTTATAAGCAGTCTGACGCAATCAAAATGTTCAAGTCTATAACAGTGTATTAAGACAGTCTGAGAAACCTGCTTATCGCGGGAAGTACTATTATTAAATGTCAGCTTTCAAAAAAATAATTTATTTATTTTTATAGCTGCAGGGCATACATTTTGTGAGTCTGTCAAGGTTGTTACCATTTTTCTTGCATGTAAGCAGGCACCGGGAATCTATCACGATGCGCGGCTGAATCTTTTCCCGGTTGGAAATTTTCTATTTCAAAATAATTGAGTTTTGGTGAAATTGGCCAACGTTTCAAAAAAAAGTGGTTTTTGGTATAATTCGTCGACGTTTCGTACGCCATTTTTTTTTTTTGTATTTTCACTACTATCATATCATGATGATTTTAAAAACAACTTTCTCCGCACTTTCGGGAAATTGACAAAGGACTTGCTTCACCAGCTACAGCTTCTTTGTTTTCTTATGTATAGCAAAGATACTCCTCCACTTAGAACGGCGAGAATCGTTTGATTGACAATTATATATTGGATGGGGCGACAGTCCGTATGGTGACCGAGGCCTAGCCTTGTCAACTACTCGTATTGTGCGCATTACTGTTCTTTCGCCAGTAGAAAAAAAACCTTTTTTGTCGACACCGAACGGCAAAGTTTGAGAAGCTTTTTAGAAGCTTTTTTATTATTAATAAGGCCGCCGTGGCGTAGTGGGTAGACTGCGACACTTACACGCCTAACGTTCAAGTTCCATTTCTGGTTGAGCACATCGCATTTTTCTCGGCACCACCTCTTTCGACCTGCTGACAACACTCAAAGAATAATAACTGTCTAAGAAAAAAGCTTCTAAAACTTCTGCAAAAAACTGTAGGTCCCTTCTACTCGTTAGTAGCGCGCACAACACGAGCAATTGATGAGCCAGCAAGCTAGGCCCTGATCCCCTGTAGACTGTCTCGCCATAATAGTAATTAATAATTGTTGTCGCGACAGTCCACAGGGGGACCAGAGCCTGCTTGGTAATCCGGCTACATGTGTTGTGCACGCTACTGTTCTCTCAAGAGTGGAAAGCACCTACAGTTTTTTGCCGACTCCGAACGGCGAAATTTGAGAAACTTCCTTAGACAGTTATTTCTCTTTGAGTGTTGTCAGCAGCTCGAAAGAGGTGGTGCCGTGAAAAATTAGAGGTGTTCAGCCGGGAATCGAATCTAGACCCTTCGGCGAGTGAGCGTCGCACTCTACCCACTACGCCACGGCAGCCACACTGTCCGCGCAATGCAAATAATTATTATTCATGTTTGTATTCTTTAAATGTTTATAAGAAAAACAACAAAGTAAGTGATAGAACTTTCCAAGCTCACTACGCTGCGCTGGTCAAAAAAATATTTTAGATCAATATGAAGGACTTCATCTGACTTCACATATTGTTCAGTGATTTGGAGTCGGTTGTCAAAACGGAAATATATGCCATCCTGATACTCTCCTTAGGTGAAAGAGGCAAAGTCGATCGCCTGCTTCAAGCGGTTCAGTTGTTGGCAGTAGATGGTAGAATTAAGCGTCTGGCCATATGGGAACAGCTCATAGTGGATGATTCCCTTCTAATCCCACCAAACACACAGCAAAACCTTCCTGGCCGTCAATCCCGGCTTGGCCACTGTTTGAGACGATTCACCGGCCTTCAATCACGACCGTTTTCGCTTGATATTGTCGTATGTGATCCATTTTTCGTCGCCAGTCACCAGCCGCTTCAAAAATGGGTCGAGTTCGTTCCGTTTCAGCAGCATACAGCAGGCGTTGATTCGGGCCAGAAGGTATTTCTGCATCAAATCGTGCGGTACCCAAACATCAAGTTTTTTTTGTAATCAGCCTTCTGCAGACGGTTTAAAATGGTTTGGTGACTAACTTCCATCTCCTGGACGATGTCACGAGATGCCACATGCCGGTCTAACTCGAAGATTTCCATGATTCGATCCGTATTCGTCGTCACAGGTCTTCCGCCGGCTGGCTTATCCGTGGTATCATTTTCACGGGCTCTGAATCGTCAAGACCATTCCTTCGCGGTTCGAAGTGATAGAGTACCATCTCCAGGACACCATTAATCTCACGGAACGTTTCTCTAGCGGATTTGCCCTTAACGAAGGAAAACTTTAAAGTAGCGCGAATTTCGGTGAATTCCAAGTTTACACGTCTATAACTGTTGAACGCAATATCCAAACTAATTAAGCATAGTCGTTTTGTAGGTTATGTCAAGACCTCTTAAATGATGTATAGTATTGCCAGATACGAGATCTGTAGCGCTTTGTACATAGCCGGAAAAATCAAAAGACAAAATGGCAAAAGATTTGACAACCTTATATATTTATAAGCTAAACTGTGCCTAGAGACTTTCTTCAAGTTTAAGTCCCGGGTCACTACCAGACATAGATCGCCGATGAACCTACCAGACAAAGATCTGAGCATGTTATTTAAATGCTCAAATTCGCTTTGGATATACCAAGGTACTTCATTAAGGCTATCATCAGTGATTACGTTCTCTGCTGCATTGTCGTTGATAGCATAAGTCTTCCAAATTTAGATCGACCAAGAGATTGTCCTCTTATTAGCAAATGCCCTTCCTACCGAAATTTTAAATTCACCACGAAGACGTAAACTAAAAACAGATTTGTAGCAATGACTAGGATTAACATGTCTACAGATTTTTAGCAGAGCACAGATTTTAAACTGAATAAAAATTTCGCAGACCTCTAATGACTCACAGAGTCCTAATAACCAACATATTGAAAAAAGGCCCTCTCTTTGCCATATATGCACTCAAGACCCTATTTCATAAGCTTTCTTGAACTGGTGACTGAATGTAAATTTCGCAGACCTCTAATGACTCACAGAGTCCTTATGACCCACAAATTGAAAAAAGGCCCTCAAGACCCTATTTCATAAGCCTGGGTAATTATTACTTTGGGATCTTTTTTTCCAGTGCTCATAACGAAATAGACATAGTTACGACTTACTCCCAACTTAAGTTTAATTTCGTTCAAAGTCAGTCGCAATTTCTCCTCAATTTCTAGAAAGTCAAAAGAAGAGGTCTACCTGTTTTAAATCAGTTTCGGAATGATGTTGTCGGTTCTCCAATTGTTTAAAAAAAACAAATCCCAATATAGCCTGATTACTGAAACTGGCTATGACACATAAAAGTGGTGTTGATAACTTTCCTGTTGAATAGCCTTGGCTCTAGAATTTTAGCAAGATTCTTCCTAGAATCCTTAAAAAAAATCCCTTGCTTGTCCGGTTTTGCTAATGTATGTACGTATAAAGTGCATTTTATATCAAGTTCTTATGATACCTTAAGTAAAGCCATCTCCCCAAGGACCATTTAGCTTTCAAGAAATAAAAACAAGTTACTAAACAAACTTAATTTCATTTTGCTTCGCAATAAAACACACTAAACTTCTTTCAAATAAAATATCAATTAAGCAACAATGAACATCAAAGCCAACATAAATTTAAATACTTAAAACAGAATATACTAAATATGTGTGTAGTGTTAAATATATATACTTAAACCCCAGTAAGATAAATAAATGCAAAACAAAATGTAAAAAAAAGTTTAACAACCATGAAGTCATTCCTAAATAAAAATTAAAAAATAATACTTAGAGTTTAAATAAAATGTCATAAATAAATGAAAACAACTAAACAAAAGTGTTAAATGTTAAGTGTTACGTTGGTATTTGTGTCTTCTATCTCCCATGTTAATATCAATTAGTATCTCAATTCGCCTAAGTGAAACTAAATACTATTTACGAATATTTTGCTGAATTTATGTTTTTTTTTTTCATTAAATTCTATAAGACTTTCTCTAAGAGCTGAATGAATACAAAAAAAAATTAATAAAATTTAAAAAACCTTTAAAAGAACGCTTATTAAAATCAATATAATATTTGTTGTAAAAAATTAAATATTTATTTGTTGTTATTTGTATTTTCATTTAAGGTGCAACAGTGCATGAGTATACATGAAGCATATGCATATATACATATGTTCTGTTGACAAGAGTGTAGTTAAAGAGAATTATTTTTCATATTTACTGTAGATAAACTTTTTATTTAAGAAGAAAATATTAAAATAAAAAGAGAAAGAGAATATATACATGCATATATTTATTAAAATAAATGTGAAATTCTAAAGCAAAACGAACAACCAGCACTTGTCACGTAAACAAGGAAATATTTTTAAACATGATGGAAATTCCAAATTAAATATGCTTTAAATGAGTGTAGCTAAAACCTTTGATGTTAATAATTGAAAAGAAAAACAAAAAAAACACTGCCGACCGAACTAAAACAACAAGAACAACATCAACCGACAACCAAAGCAACAAATGAATAAATAAGTAAAATTACTTAAAAACAAAACAATTTATTAAACTTAATGAAATGAAGAAAAAGGAAAAAAATATATGCTAAGTAAAGAATCCATGCAAAGAAGAGTATAACACAAAAACAAATGAAGCGTGAAGTGGAATTGTTTGAGTACTAAAGTTAACATGTAGTCACTTTTAATTTGTTGTTTCATTTTAAATAAATGTGTAAATAGTTTGTTGAAACAAGAACTAAATGAGAAGAAAAAAAAATATTAAAGTATATATATATTTTAAAAAAGAGTATAACATTTAAATGATAAATGACGAAACTAAATGAAAAAACAAAACACAAGTCATTAACTAGTCATTTTGAAGATAAAAATGAATTAAATCTAAACTTTAAAATCAAACATATTTTATGAAGGAGACATTATTTTTATGAGAGAAACCAAAAGTTTGTTTATTTTAACAAATTGTTTAAAAGCTTTTTTTAAAGTATACACAAATAAAAAAGCAAAAACGAAAAAAAAAATGAAACCAAACAGTGTAATGAACTTCAAAATGAAATGGTGTTTGTTAAACTATTGTGTAGGCACAGAGAGCAGTAACAATGCAATAAATGTATACTTAAACAATGGTTTTCGATTTTCTTTTACTTACCAGGTATACCCGTATGAAGTGAGCGTCAAGATGCAAATGTCTCGATAGGGAACATTTGTTGTGAACGAGCCCTTATTTTTTGTTTGTTTGTTTGCTATGACATCTGTGAAAAATATTTAGCATACATCAAGTCATTGAACAGACAACATCATATTTTTTCATCGTGTTAAAAATGTCGAATTTTGTACCAGAAAGTGATGATTTGCGGAAAGCATTCATTTTTTGTTTTCATTTGAAGAAAATTGCTGCAGAGTCGCATCGAATGCTTGTCGAGGCATATGGTGATCATGCTCTATCAGAAGCAACATGCAACATGGTTTCAACGGTTCTGAAATAATGAATTTGATGTGAGAAATGAAGAACGTGGAAGACCACCAAAAAAGTTTGAAAACGTAGAATTGCAAACGATATTGGATGGAGGTGACACTTTGAGTCAAAAGCGAATGGCAGCAATGTTAAATATTGCACAACAAACAATTTCTGATCCAAAATTGTGGAAAATGGGTGCCACATGAATTGAATGAAAGACAGATGGAAAACCGAAAAAACACTTGTGAAATTTTGCTTCAAGGACACGAAAGAAAATCGATTTTGCATCGGATTGTTACTGGCGATGAAAAATGGATTTATTTCAAGAATCCTAAACGGAAAAAATCATGAGTTAATCTGGGACAACCATCAACATCTACTGCAAAACCAGATCGATTCGGTTTGAAGACAATGCTGTGTGTTTGGTGGGAACAGAAGGGTGTGATGTACTACGAGCTCCTAAAACCTGGCGAAACCGTTAATACTGATCGCTGCCGACAACAAATGCTCAATTTGAACCATGCATTGATCGAGAAACGACCAGAATGGGCCAGAAGACACGGCAAGAAAATTTTGCTCCATGACAATGCACCTGCACACAAAGCAAAACCGGTTCAGGATACAATCAAAACACTTTGCTGGGAGCAGCTACCCCACCCGCCGTATTCACCAGACTTGGCTTCTTCCCACTACCATTTGTTTTCATCGATGGGACACGCATTGTCTGAGCAACACTTTGAGGAGGGTGTCTGATTGGTTTGCTTTAAAAGACGAAACATTTTAGTGTGGTATTCACAAATTGCCAGAAAGGTGGTCAAAGTGTTCAGAAAACAGTAGCCAATACTTTGAATAAAATGTGTTTACTTTTCCATTAATAATTAGTGTTTTATTTTCAAAGAAACAGTGTTACCACCGCTTGTAACGACTTTAAAAAACAAAAACTTCAGCTTTTCGACATTCGGAGGTCTAGGAGATCTCATATGGATGTCGAATGGCCTCAGTTGGAGGGATCGTTAACAGTTGCAATAATTAAGCCGTTAAATGCATCTCAATCTTGGCGCACTTCCAGTTGCTGTCAGAATGTTTCAGTTAGGGTTAGATATTAAAAGTTTTTTTAATTTTAGTTGCCATAAGACAGTCCGATCTTTGAGGAGTAAAGTAAAATACAATTTCTTGAATATGACAAAACAATGTTTTGAATTAAAACCATATCGAACAGCATGCCACATCCCTCAATAAGTTCCGGGACAGACGCACTCCCTATACGTCAGTTCTGAGACTTATTGAAGGCGCCACTAAAAAAAAACATCAATAATAGATTCGTTCGAACTTATTTCTGTACAGAAATTCGTAGTTAAATATTGGTGGTAAAAATCTCTTCCCTTGTTAAACGAGTTTTCATAAAAATTCGCAGAATTAACGAACCGTCAAAATAATTAAATTAACAGCTAGCAGATATTTGATTTTTTTTTTTTCAATTTTCTTTATTGAACAAAAATATTGAACAAAAATACTGAGCAAAAATATTGAAAACTTCTAAATTTAAGCTTAAGGCAACAGTGAGTATATATAGGGTGATTTTTTAAAAGCTATAGAAAATTTAAAAAAAAACACATAAAGTTCAGAAAAGTGCATGAAATCTTTACTTGAATCGATAGTACGGTTCATATAATTTAATGTGTGAAGATTATTTCATGCAAATGTTGATGTTGATGGTCCATCTGCTTAGTCCAATTTTGGCATACTCTTTCCAACATTTATTCCGGTATCTCACGAATAAATGCTTCAATGTTGTCTTCTAATGAGTCAATTGCAGCATGAGTCAATTGTCTGTATAGACATGAGCTTTAACATAGCCCCACAAAAAATAGTCTCAAGGCGTTAAATCGCATGATCTAGGCGGCTAATTGACCGGTCCCGAACGTGAAATAAAATGTTCACCGTACTCGCTTCTAAATAAGTCCATTATTGTGCGTGTTGCGTGGCATGTGGCACCGTCTTGTTGAAACCACATGTCATGCAAGTCAAGCTCTTGCATTTTGGGCAAAAAAAAAAGTTGAATATCATCTCACGGTAGCGATCACCATTCACAGTTACGTTACAATTCGCATCATCTTTGAAGAAGTACGGTCCAATGATGCCACCAGCTCATAAGCCGCACCAAATTGTGACTTTTTCTGAATGCATTGGTAGTTCTTGCAATGCTTCTAGCTGATAATAACTCCAAAATCGACAATTCTGCCTGTTTACGTACCCATTGAGCCAAAAATGAGATTAGTCGCTGAACACAATTTTGCCGTAAAAAAGTGGATTTTCGGCCAACTTTCCCAGAGCCCATTCAACAAAAATTTTACTTTGCCGTAGGTCGTTCGGCTTCAATTCTTGCACCAGCTGTATTTTGAAAGGCATCACACCTAAATCCTTTCGCAAAATTGTCCACGTTGTTGAGTAACAGAGGCCCAATTGCTGCGAACGGCGACGAATCTAAAATTGATGGACATCATTAAAGGCTCCGGCACATAGAATACGTCAGCTGCGTTAACGTCAGCGTATCCCTTGACACTGAAGTACCCAACGGAAGGTGTGACACAATGAATACTTCAACGCACAGCTGAATTCATTTGACAGTAGCTTCCAATAACAGTGTTTAAGTAGTCTGAAAAAATGTCTCTGGAGGACTTATTGGATTTACAAATGCGTTTAATAATACTGCTAGAAGTTAAAAAATACAATGGAAACAGACGTCGATTTTGGGTCCGGCCCTTATACCTCGATCGAAATGACCACGGTTTTTTTGCATTGAATTTTGATAAGCTTTATAATGACGATCCCGAACAGTTTTTTACGGCTGTAAGGATGAGAAAAGAAATTTTCGATTTACTATAAAATTTAGTATATCCAGATCTTACAAAACATTCGAACAGACCGCCAATATCTCCAAAATGCAGACTATTCCTAACCCTGGTGTAAGTAAAGTATGTAGTACTTTTCTGTATGCAAATACTGATAATCGCTTCTTTTTAGCTATTTAGCACATGGAGGTACCAAACAGTTGCTTTCTTTGGATTTTAAGATAGGCTTGACAACAGTAAAACAAATTGTTAAGGAAACGTGTGGTGTTCTTTGGAATACACTTGGACCTATTTACTTGTCAGCTCCAAATTCCGCAGAATGGAGGAGAATAGCAGAAGACTTCAATACAATGTAGAATCTTCCAAACTGTGTTGGCGCTATTGATGGGAAACATATAAATATCACATATCCAAATAACTCAGGTAAGTTGCGAACATATATACATACATATATATACACCATATATATCTTCACTTAATTTAACTTTTACAGGCTCTATGTTTTATAATTATAAGGGCCACCATTCAATAATTTTATTGGGAGTCTGTGATGCAAACTACACTTTTACAGGAATAGATATAGGTGCATACGGATCCCAAAGTGATGGAGGCGTTCTCTGGCATTCCGATTTCGGTAAATGTCTTTTTCAAGAGAAATTAGGACTGCCGGAGGATGATTATTTGCCAAATACGAACGTTAAATTTCCGCATTATTTCGTTGGTGATGCAGCATTTCCATTAAAAAGAAACTTAATGCGCCTTACTCAGGTAATGTATGTATTATACATGTTTTACATATCTAATCACAATATTGTATAGGGCAACATCTGACGGTAGATAAGGAAAACTTCAATAAACGTCTTTTACGAGCTAGACGGGTTATTGAAAATGCCTTTGGAATCTTAGTGGCGAAGTGGAGGATATTGCTGGCTCCGTTGAATATGAGCCCACAATCTGCCGAAAGAATTGTGAAAGCTGCGGTATTGCTCCACAACTTCGTAAAGTTCCACGATCCGGTATATATACCATTAGATTACGTAGATCGTGTCGAGAATGACAACGTGGTCCCAGGTCTGTGGCGAAAAGGTACTACTCCATTATCTAAAACAAAACGGATATTTTCTAACAATGCATCCAGAAATGCGTTCAAATTAAGGGATGAATTAAAAGACCATGTTTTCAATTCAGTTGTGTAGTGTTTATTGTAATAAATAAAATAAATAAATAAAATCTTTGTTTGCTATAACATAAAATTTGCACTTCAATTAAAACAAAAAAAAAACAACATTCACAGAAAAAAAAAATTGCACAAAAAAGGAACAAAATAAAACTTTCAAACAAAACATTCAAAAAAGAAACATACATTCATTTCGCGATACTTTCATACATCAGGTTGTACAATTGAAATTTCACTTCTTCTTTTTTTTCATCTGGAACCTTTTCAAACATTTTTTCTAAATTAGAAAAAAAGCCTGCGCTCTCAGGCGGTTGTGTTCGTGCGACAATTATTTTCTCCACACAATCCACCAGCCTATCAATTCTTTCGCCAGTGTTCGTCTTTTTTGCACGCTTTGGCGGTGGCGTAAATGATGACACGGGGTTGGGACTGGTAACTGGTACTGGGTCGTAAGTGTACGAACACTCGCTGTCGATCCAGGAAATGCCAGGTTCCTCATTATAGGCGTCCGTTGAGCCGCTGCCTTCAGCTTCCCACGACAAGTTGGAGAAACTCCTAAAGGAAATAGAAAAGATATGTATACAGTACATTAAAGTTTTGATAACATACATACCTACGGGGTGCTACATGTCCTTTAAAGAAGTCCATGGCATCGTAATGAATCCATATGGATTCTGCTGATGCAGCGTTTCCAGAAGCCGGATTTTTCGTCCTTTTCCGAACGTACCGATCCCTGAGCGAAATCCACCTTTGCTGACAATGTTCAACTAACATGTAAGAAAATCATGTATAAGTAATAAAAATAGAATAGAATTCTAACAAATAGTTTACCATCTATGCCAACAACAGCCGCCACCCTCTCCCAATCCTTCTGCTTTACGATTTTGTTCCTATATAATGGATTTTTCTTGTCGTAGAGAGAAATATGGGACTTAATCGCTTCAATTAATTTTGCCTCTGTCATCTATTATAGAAAATACATTGTGAAATATATATTGTTTTAAAAAATATTCACATACAAACCTTTGTTCGTTTTATTTTAATTTCACAACTTTTTTCTTCTGCAACTCCAATGGACGATTTGAATGTGAAAAAAAAAATATTACACGTCAAAATTTGGTTGTCAACGCTGAAGGAGAGAGAAAAGTTAAAAGTTGAGCAACTCCTTCCGTTGCGTCAGCGTTAGCGTTGATCTATGTACCACTTCCCATATAAACGTATGTATTTAATGTATCTGTCAAAGTATCGGTTAGTGGCGCACCCTATATGTCAGTCGCGAAACTTATTGAGTCTTATAATTAGCAGTTTAAGGATATAACAAAAATCTGAAAAGTAATTTTAATTCATTCTCAAAACCTAAATTTCTAATGAGATACAGTATAACGTCGTGGGATATTGAAAATAACGTAAACACAGTCGTTACAAGTCACATTTATTGGAATGACGGAATAGTAAAAAGTAAAAATGGGCAACGATAGGCTTTTAAGAAATTGTGTTTTAAACGTTTCACTAAGCAAGCAAGCAGAGTGTCATAAGCATTGCAAACCAGCAATGCAGCAAATGAAAGCAGAGTGGATATTGAATATAAAATATACATATACAAGTTAACACTTCTATCCAATCCTGAAATACACTGGACAAACAATACGATCTGGAATTCATAAATATTATGATTTATGACCCTAGCGAATCCAAAGTCCGAGAAACCACTTGAATATCGGCATGATTTTCAAACACGAATGACTGAGAAGAAGATTCCGCAAAAGCATGTACTTTTTTCTCATATGCTGCTCTGCTGACGTCACGGGAGACAACTGATTTGACAGCCGCTTGTCATTGTTCATTATTTACATTAAATTGTTAGAAGTTAAATTTGTGAACTCTTTTTTAATAGTAAAAATTGTGCTGTAAAAGCATTTTAATAAGAAAATAAATTTCAAATATATTGTCTACTAAATTTTGTAGATGTTTCCATTACTTTGTTTTATTGAAGTGAAGAATTATAATGATAAAAAAAAAGTTTGGTATTTCTTTTTAATGAATTATTTTATTAAGTTTCCTTTTTCTTTTGTGTTTTTTGTGTTGGGGTTCTAAAATTTATTTGCTTAATTTACGTATGCGAAAATACATGCGAGCTCTGAAGAATAGTTTTTTAACATTGTCTTCGCAGTTAACATTGCGCGCGTGTTCAAATAATGTTTTTAAAAAATTGTTCGAAATGAACAAGTCGTCTCCGTTGCCTCTGTTGAACATTTCCTCCAGTTGCTGCATATGACTGACTAGAGTTGCTATTGGCTTCGAAAGACCTCCTTCACTTAAGTGATTTACCCAGTTAAAAAGTTGAGTCTTTCGAAGTGTCAGATTTTAAATCGGGAATCTGGTCCCCCAATTTATGATTTTTTGCAAAATATTTTCCATATTGCTACGTTCACTCTCGGATTTCTTCAGTTTTTTTCTCTAGTGAACGCATTTAAATTTGGTAGCCTTTCTCCTTTTCTAGTATAAGGCAATTTTAAGTTTTAATCTATCTCTGCAAATAGTCACATTTATGATGATATTCATAATTATTAACATGAACTTACATTTCTTGACTTAAATTTTCAATTTGTGTCCTTAACGTACTGAGGTCATTATCGCTGTCACACACAACGTTGTTATTTACTTCAACTGCTTCCTCAGGTATTGGTGTTTCAAGGACGATTTCAGGTGATAGCGTTTCTTTAAGCAGGCTTTTAATTAATTCCTGCTTTGTTTTTGACTCCATCCTCATATACCTATATGAAGGCTCAACTTTTGTTTCCGGTTGAATTATTGGAATAGCTCCTGGTTTCAAATTGTGACCATTCCTCTCACAAATTGATCACGCAAATGATCGAGCAAATCTGCGACGTTTTAGGATAAAAAGTGTCCTTTCGCCGGCAAAAATGAATCCATTGCTTCCGAACTTTTGGATCCTTCGGAAAGCAATAAAAATGCAAATTCGATTTTCCTTTGTTGTTGTTTTTACTGCAATTAAATGCTGCACACCTCATTTTAATAACTTTTATTTTAACTTAAATACAATTTAAATTCACAATCAAATTTAAATTTCACGATACCTATTAATTCCAATTAGAAATCAAATTTCGCGCGTGCAAATTGACTTCCGTATTAAAGAAGGAAATATACACATGTCTCCTGTGACGTAGGCAAAAACAGCTGATATATAAACAAACATGGCGGACGTGTGGAATGCGTAATCTGTAATACCTCATTTTTGATTTTTAAACATGTGCATCGGTTCACATTTCAACCCCCATCCACAACACATCCGATTAAGAATAACGAGGTGACTTAATCCGAGCAGCATCCTACAAAAAGTAATCGAGATCCAGACGTCGAACGGTCCAGTGCTTGGACGGCCCAGTTGGGTTTGGCATTTCTTTTTTTAAATTTCTTTTGAATAACATTTTTTTATTTTTACTGGGAAACAAATAAATTAATTTATATGTATATGTAGACAGCTGTGCAAAATAATAGGGAATATCACTCATGATCGATCCTTTGTTTCTTCTCGCTTTGTTTTGTTGCTTATCGAAACAGTAATTAGTACTGTTATTTGCACAGATGCATTGTCCTTCTTATGCGAGATTATCTTATTTTATAGCATTCATGTGAGTGGTGCAGTGGTGAACGCAACAAAAGAAAGGGTTTTTTAGTTGTTCATAATAATAGGGAATTTGGCTTCATTTTGAATTTTTATTGAAAATTTGTGAAAAGGTAATGGTTTTTTTTTGGTTTGTAATTGAAATTGAATTTGTTAATTTGTATGAAAATCATTGTAAATTTATTAGGAATGGGGCGTGAAAAGCATTGTTCGGAAGAAAAAAAGAAGATTGTAGAAAAAATGAGAGAACAGGGAAAAACTCTCAAATTGATAGCAGACTCAATTGGGAGATCAGTTAATTTTGTTTTTAATACACTCTCAAGAAAGTCAGCAGAAGGCACTCGAGGAAGGCCAAGGAAGACTACCCCTACCGATGACTCTCACATTGTATTACTGGCCAAAAGAGATCATTTTATGTCATCCAGAATAATTGCAAGTGAACTTGGCAACATAGTCAGTGCTCCAACTGTGAGAAGAAGATTACTGCAAAGTAGTCTTCCTGGAAGGATCGCCCGAAAAATTCCTCTACTAAGCAATATTATGCAAATAAAAGACACCATGAACAAGGAATTGTATCGAGACATATTGAAAAATGTGATGCTGTCATATGCCGTTAAGGTGGCACGACAACGATCCCAAGCACTCATCAAAAAAAGTTAGTTCTTGGTTAAGGGACAATAAAGTGTCGGTTCTATCATGGCCTTCTCAGTCTCCCGATCTCAATCCTATTGAGAATTTGTGGGCGGAGCTTAAAAAATCATTGGCGACAGAATCATTTTAAAACAAACAACAGCTATGGGACGCGATTCAACACCATTGAAAGAACATTCCCTCAACAAAATGCCAAAAACTTATAGAGTCAATGCCAGGTCGAATAAGTGCAGTAATTAAAAACAAGAGTGGCCATTCTGGGCACTGATCAGTTGAAATTAGTTGCTGAGTTAATAAACTGAATAATTTAGTTCATTTGTTCTGTTTTTTTTAAAGAATACTTATGCTTGTGTTTAATTTCCCTATTATTTTGAACAATGTAAATAGGATAATTTTCAGTAAATAATTGATAAAAATAAATACTAAAGGAAAATTTAAAAGAATAGTAAGTGAAATATGTTCACAATTTGAATCTTAAATAAACAGTAACTATTAGTTACGGATCCAGATCCATCATATCGTTTTTTGGAAATTGTTTGGTTCTTCCCTTTCTTTATTATTTTGCACACCTCTGTATACATTGGACATCGCAAAAGTCCACAGAGAATTCAGGTCTTACCATCGGGTTGTGCGTCCCATGATTCTGCCACGAGTAGCAAAAAAATACAGATTTTTGTCAACTCCAAGCGGTTAGATTTGAGTACTTTTTATAGATAATTATTGGTTTTCGAATTCCGAACGCTAATCGAAATAGATGTTACTGTGTAAAAATGCAAGGCGTTGAGTCCAGAAACCGGGCCGATGACCTTAAGCGTATGACCACACTACTATTAGATTGTGTTTCAAAGACACGTCTCCAAATAATTTCGGAAAAACTTGATTGGTTTTACTCGTAACTCAGGACTCTAAGAAGATTAGTTCATTTCAGACATATCTTCTTCCTTAAATCAGTCATTTACAGGTCTAGCCTTATAGCCAGATGCAGGGTCTTGCTTCAGAATAGAGGATCAATATATTGAGTGTGGTAAAAAGTCCGCATACAGTTTGAGACCTTGCGACTACAAAGTTTTGGATGCTAATACGAATTTTTGAAGGACTAGAGAACCAACAGCACGACTGTCTTACATCATTTGTTGTACATTCATACAAAAGTTGTTCTTTGTAGATCTTTGTACACACGCAAGAACACTGAAATTAAACACAAACATAACATAAAATTACTATTTTAAATGGCTTACTGCGAATAGAGAGCCGTCCGAGCTGCTATTTCTACAAGACATTCCTCTTCTAAGCTTGATCCAGTTTCGTAAAAAGTATAAAAGGCTTCTTTCAGGATGTTGGAATCCACTTTTGTGACCATTTTAGTGGGTCCTATTCTTTCTTCTTCCTTGATTTTTGTACGTTGATGCTCTAAAGTGTGGATAATATAATAATAATTGTTGGCGCGAGAGTCCACAGAGGGGCCAGGGCTAAGCTTGCTCATCAACTACTCGTGTTGTGCGCGCTACTGTTCTCTCACGAGTAGAAGGGACCTACAGTTTTTTGCCGACTCCGAACGGCGAAGTTTGAGAAGCTTTCTTAGGCGGCTACTACTCTTTGAGTGTTGTCAGCAGCTCTAAAGAGGTGGTGCCGTGAAAAATTCGAGGTGTTTAGCTGGGAATCGAACCCAGATCTTCGGCCTGTGAGTGTCGCACTCTAACGACTACGCCACGGCAGCCACGAGCTCTATAACAGGTGTTCCGGTATGAAATTTTTCTAAAAATAAAACACTTATTATTAATGGGAAAGTAAAAACATTTTATTCAAAGTATTGGCCGTTGTTTTCAACACATTTTGACCACCTTTCTGGCAGTTTGTGAGTACCACGCCAATAAAATTGTTCGTCTTTTAAAGCAATCCAATCAGACACAACATTTTCGACCTCCTCGTAGTGCTGCTCACCCAATGCGTGTCCCATCGATGAAAACAAATGGTAGTGGGAAGGAGCCATGTCTGGTGAATACGGAGGGTGGGGTAGCTGCTCTCAGCCAAGTGCTTTGATTGTATCCTGAACCGGTTTTGCTTTGTGTGCAGGTGACTTCTGGCCCATTCTGGTCGTTTCTCGATCAATACATGGTTCAAATTGATCATTTGTTGTCGGTAGCAATCAGTATTAAAGGTTTCACCAGGTTTTAGGAGCTCGTGGTACAGCACACCTTTCTGGTCCCACCAAACACACAAAATTGTCTTCTTGCCGAATCCATCTGATTTTACAGTCGATGTTGATGGTTGTCCCTGATTAACCCATGATTTTTTCCATTTAGGATTTTTAAAATAAATCCATTTTTCATCGCCAGTAATAAGCCGATGCAAAACCTATTTTCTTTCGTGTCTTTGAAACAAAATTTCACAAGTGTTTTTTCGGTTTTCCATCTGTCTTTCATTCAATTCATGTGGCACCCATTTTCCACACTTTTGGATCTTTCTCATAGCTTTTTTCGTCTTCCACGTTCTTCATTTCTCACATCAAAATCATTATTTCTGAACCGTTGAAACCATCTTTTGCATATTAGTTCTGATATGGCATGATCACCATATGCCTCGACAAGCATTCGATGCGACTCTGCAGCACTTTTCTTCAAATGAAATCAACAAATTAATGCTTTCCGCAAATCATCACTTTCTGGTACAAAATTCGACATTTTTAACACGATGAAAAAATATGATGTCGTCTGTTCAATGACGATGTATACTAAACATTTTTCACAGATGTTATAGCAAACAAACAAAAAAATAAGGGCTCGAGACATTTGTATTTTGACGCTCACTTCATACGGGTATAAATAATTTTGTCATTGACTGTATGTTCCCCCTCCACTCCATAGATCAGTTTCATACACCTCAAATTACTTGCGTGAAACAATATTAAATGTTTCTTCAATTGTTACTATAAATAGTTCCTCATTTCGGCCGTTTATTGATTTAGGCTTTCACCGTACAAAGGTTTTCTCCGTTTTCGTCTTTTTCTTCGGCTCCGAAACAGCAACTGCTTAAATTTTTTTCTCACTTTTTCTTCAAAGTTGCATTACTTGTATGCCAGCGTAATGCAAAACGAGAGTGAAATAGCTATCGTCTAAGAGAGAGTACATAAAGCAACCAAAATGCTATCATTTCTTTTTGCTTACGCGATGCAAAACTGTCGTTTCAGCGATATCGTCGCACGGTAGTCGTCATCCGTGATTGGACCCCAGATCTTCTTCTTGGAAGTCTTTGCGGCTCCCTTCGAGAACGAAGCATTCGAATAGCAAGCTGTCCTTAGCGCCTTTCTCATCTCAAACACCAAGCAATGAAACAACATAATAGCGCCTAGGTCGTCCTTGGCACCGTACGATTGTCGACCTGTAAGATGTGAACAATCTGTGAACAGAGAATGTCAACTACCCGTGACAATTTAAATATTTATCGTGCTCCTACCAGAGTGTGGTTTTGCTAGTATCATTAGCAGACAATCAAGTTTCCCTAAAGTGACTTGAAGATGAATGCAGGCAAAACAAAATGTAATTCATACATAATACGGTTTTTTATTGTTTTTGTATCGGACTTTGTATATACGTAGGTAACTATCTATTCTTTCCAGTTTTTACAGTTAAACTAAAGGCAATCGAACTATTAAAGTAAAATGTTAATAAACTAAGAGAAATGAGACGAATAGGAGCGAATAAGAAAAGTTTACAAAAACATTTGTTAGTGAGCTGGAGAGTACCACTTCGTCTCCTAGTAACTTTACAGTTTAATTGTAATTCATAAGAAAAACAAATCGGTTGATACCGCTTTAAACAGACATTCCGCCCGTTGGCGCAAACATGGTTCACTGTTTGCACTGGTTTGGAAAACTTTTCACTCTCTAGCAGGAACGTGCAAGAAGGATGATAACGCAGTAGATATGGGATGGGTTGGTGGGATATTGGTTCTCGGTATGAAGTGAGTCAGGTGTTGCTTTTGTGCACCAGAAAATGCATTTGTTTGCGTACAACGTATTTAAATATTTATTTGTCTGCTCGTTTGTCGGAAGCAATGGAAGGTTGGGTGTGTGTGTGTGTGTGTTTCTGTGTATGTGCGAAAGGAAGAAAAAGTTTTGTGGATCTATCCTAAGAGGGGAACATTTTACGAACTAAATTCTAATCAGGTAAATCAATACTAATGATGGGCACGACAGGTTTCATGCTGTCGTTCTTGAGGCCCTTTTTGCTCTTCTTGTCGTATTTCTCATACTCGCTTAGATGTACGGTGGTCGAGTCGAGGGGTACTGACTGGCCGTTGTCGGTGTGGTACGATATGTTGCCGTATTCTTGTAGGAATGGCATGGCCGAGAGAAGAAATTGACTGAAACTCTTGCGAATGCCGAACCACCACTTGTTGCCGCCCTTAGCGCTGAAGCTGAGAATGATGAGTGTGAATATGGCCACCAGGAGGGGGCTGAAGATGACTATGTATGGAAATTTCAAGCCGCCTTCCAGTTTGTCCGCAATGATGACCTAAAATGAAACGTTTCTGATGGTTCTTACTGATTGACCACCCGCTCATACATACTTGGAAGCAAAGAAGTGGTAATACTGTACACGCATTGCCGATTGCTGAATTTAACGCGGCCTTCTTCTGCTGTAAAGGAATCTCTGGTGTCCGCATCATTATTCCACAGAAAATTACATTGTAGAGGACACCTTAAACGATATCCCGTTCGACATGAGATCTCTCAGACAATAGTTTGCTACTTACTAACTAAACTCAAGCAGACGACAATCCACATTGGCACGAAAACCACTTCCCAGCTCCAGTACACGAACCCATCCAACTTCAGTGGCAATGAAACAAACTGTAGGGCATTCACAGCCAAAAACAACTCCAGCTCAAATGATCTGTCATGTTTCACGGCCCACACGCAAGCTCCGACACTGGCGACACTACCAAAGATTAGTGGTATGAACACCAACACCCAGATGTGACGGCCGGACGTTAGTTTATCACAGGCCAGCAGCTCAAACATCAGTAGAATCAAATGCAGCGACAACGAGATCAACATTGCCTTGAACTGTGTGTACGAATCACCCTCCAATCTGAAATCAAATGAAATCTTGCACGCGCTGAGACGAGATGTAATAACTTTACAAACCTATAATGAGGATATCGACACCAAACAATAGCACCAATTGTGGCGCCCAAAGCTGCAATGCCTTTCCATATCCAGAGCGGAGTGAAAATTGCCCAATATGGCCAGTCTATGGAAACAAACAAACACACGATAGACCAGCCAACAGCTGTTTATGTTCAATGCAACATACCAATATAGCCGTCCAATCGCAAGCAAAACAACGTTATGAATGTGAACAAGCTGCAGTGTACTATGAATTTGCTGAGCACAAGGAAAGAATAGAAAGATTAGGTCGGGTGTTGCAAAATTTTGCAACGAATGGGTATGTTACTACAATGCCTCACCTGGGATTGAAGTCCCGGAATAATGACTGTAAATTCATTGCCGCAACTTAGTAGAGCATTTTTATGCGTGTTATTTTGCGACAAGATATCGTGTGAAAAATTTTTCGTGTAAAAAATATAATTTGTAGTTTTCGTAAATGAAAAAAAAAGTTTTATAAATGCAATGCAACAGAGAAACCTACTGATGACAGATGATTGTCAACAAAAAGTTCTCTGTAATTACTTCAGCGACATCTGCTGGAGTTCAAGAATCTGATTTGTCTCTGAAAAAATCTGTCGGATGTGAAATTTCGAGAGGGAGCATTGAATATGAATATGATACAAACATGTTGTTGATTAGGGTCAGTAGTGTATTGCTATATCTTGAAAAATATTGTGTACTCTGAGTAATGCGGAAGTATGAAGTGTAAAGATGATTTGAATTCGAACATCAACAAGCCATTTGATTAGCCCGCCAGAGCATAATAGCTTAAAGCATACTATTAGTTGCTGCGAAGTCAATTTAATTTAAATAGTCGTTCAATCACTTGAGCTGTGTGCAGGGCAATTTCATTAAAATACTTAACTTTGCGTTCGAGAAAGCTATTATGCAGTCGTAAACGTGTTAAAAAGGGATAGAAAAACGTTTCTCGCAGCTTTCGATTTTTAGAAATGTGCGTTTGTTGGTCCGGGTGTACGCAGTTATATATCGAATACAGAAAGTTTTGGTAGTCGATTTTGAAAGTCTCTGCATATGTGTTGTATTTAGATCCCATTACATGCCATGCAAAACTAATTTTAAAAGTCAAACATCCCTCCTTATAATGTCAAGACAATAACTGTCAAAATGTTACCTTCACTAGATGTGGACGAAAGTGATTGCTGTGGAAATGGTTGTGTGAATTGTATTCTCGACGCAAAACTAACATCCACTGTGTCGGAAAAAGCAGATCTATCAAATAAAATCAATGTTCTCCACGCATATCGCAAGTACAAATTAATTCAGAAGATTCACTTGCTGAAGAACATAATCCATTTGAAGTTCAGTCTTGTTGACAAAAATCAGCTGACGGACCATGTACTCAACTGTCCACCAGGTCATCACTTAATGATGCGAGCGCCGGACCCAGACGCAGCGGAAAAGGGCAAATCTAAAACTTTCACTCGGCCATACTCACCACTGCGGACGGATGTGACGTCGTTCGAATTTGAAATCCTAGTAAATTTGAAACCCCAAGGAAAAATGACAAAGTACATTCAATCCTTAAGTTTAAACAACGAAGTTGAATTCCGTGGACCAATCGGAACCTATATGCATGAACCAAGGGCAGAACCGGGACGAGCGCTATTCATATTCTCACAGGGTGTCGCCATAGCACCAACCATTCCGATTGTGGAGCAGGTGTTGGAGGACGAGGAGGACATGACACGAATTTATCACTACTCTTGCTTTAGCGATTTGGAGAATATAATTTTCAGAGATAAACTGACAGATTTCAATTCGTTTTGGAACTTTACAGGTGCAACATACCTTTCTCAACAGAAGTGTAACGAGTGCGTTGGCGGAAATTGTGAACATTTTCAAAAACGGTTAAAGTACAGAGAGAAAATTTTCCCATATCGTCTATCAGCAGAGCGTGTGTCTCAGGAGATTAGTAGATTTAAAGGAGCTCAGAATGAAATCGTTATATGTGGGTCTAAAGTGTTTCAGGCGTTTGTAAAGGAATCTCTTTTGAATTGTGATGTGAACGAGAAAAATATATTTCTTCTTTGAATAATTTTTGATTTCGTGTAATTGTGTTTTTACAAAGCAGATACTGTTCATCTTCTCACGCGAGGACTGCTGTCTACGATTTCGTGGAGAAAGTGTATCAATAGGTGTGCTCCAGCACTTTCGGTATGAGGGATCGGATTTGAGTGGATTGGTGTTGTTTTGGACTGTTTTGTGTTGGTTGTTTCGAGTACGGGAGCACACCAAATATTCATCAGCTCATTACTGACTTATCTGTTAGCAAGTACTTTCGAAAGGGTATTTAGCTGTGAACGTTAATATTGCCATAGAAGAATGTGTATGTATTAAGAATGTAATACGTTAAAGATCAGCTGAGGACAGTTCAAAAAATGTTTTCTCCTCGTTTTATTTAGGTAGCTTTTTCAGAAGTTAGTAAACGTGCTGTTCTCCTTTGCTACAAATGTCTGTCCAAATTCAGAGGCTTCACAGTTGGCTATTTTTTCTAATTTTATTTTCGGAAGCAAAAGAAATCGAGATCGACTTTATCTCTAAACATAACATTTTAAATTGAATTGAAATGAAATTCGTGTTTTTACAGAACTTGCGCTATGATTTAACACATCACATGTCAGACAAATATAATTTAAATCTCAAGAATACTTTGATATCTTCAACTTCCGAGTTATTGATAGCATCGCAAAGGAGATTATATTTATATTTGCTTCTAATGTGATTAGAACAGGGACGCCTACTCGTGACGTTTTGACTGACTGACTCGTTTGGCTCGTGAGAGCAACGACGAAGAAAATCACTTCCTCAAGCTTCCCACTGGACCTGTGTAAAAAAGTTTTAGATAGGGCGACGCACTTGCTGTCATATAAAATATTCATTACCGTACTTGGGGTTATGTCTTTGTTACGAATTTGTTTTTTACCGTTTCAGTTTTGTTCTGCAGCTCCAAAAGCAGAGATAAGCATTGATTCCCTTATCTCTGTCCAAAAGTTAAATGGTTTTGAGTGCGGTTGAGAAAAGAGTTCTGCGCGAATTTGTTTGCTTCTTCTTTGTATGGCGCTATAGTTCGGGTTGGACGTGGGCCTCAAACAGCACTCCTTCCCAGCCACCACGATCTCTCGCCAATTGCACCCAATTACGCAATCTAAGTTAATTGTGGAGTGATTCGAATACATTTTGAATCGGAGCTTTGGTATCTCTACGCTCTACGTCACCTAACCAACTTAAGCGTTGTATCCGAACAAAAATTGAGTTCCCTGTTGGAAGATCGTGTCTCTGGCATTGACTTTTGAGTTACTCAGAATCTTCTCAGGGATAATGTTGAAGAAGTCGCATGACAGCGCGTTGCCTTGTTTAAAAGCATTTTCGACATTGAGGGTCTCGGTGAATTCGTTACTGACTATGAGGGAACAGCGAGAATTCTCAATCGTCGTCCTGCACAATTGAGTTTGAAAGGAATTTTAAAACTAAACATGCCACTGTATAGCTCAATTAAGTTTGAAAAAAATTTCAAAACTAAACATGCCACTGTATAGCTCGTGTCTATGCACGCTGTCATATGCGACCTTAAAATTGAGCAGGTGGTGAGTGCCGATCTTCACTTCTTGGGTCTTTTCCAGGATTTGGAAAAGATTAGATAAAAATTTGGTCTATCGTGGACTTCCTGGCCTGAAACGGTACAAACGGTTTTAGTAGTTCACACATTACTGCAGGTAGGATCCAGTAGGCGAGGATGAGAAGCCTGATCCCTCGATAGTAGGCGCAGTGTCTCCTTTCTTGTGGACTGGACACACGACACTGAGATTCCACTCACCGGGCATGCTTTCCTCCGAACATATCTTACAGACGAGCTGGTGCATGCACCCAATGGGATTAAAATAGTTTTGCGGACAGTGGGCCCGCTCCAGCAGCGGACATTTGGAAAAAAAAATGATTTAAGGACTAGATCTGTTTGAAGTCTTTCAGTCTGTCATGAAAAGTCCTTGAATTCCCATACTTGAGGGAACTACTTTTGTTGCCGCCTGCAACAGAAACAGGTGAAAATGATGTTTGATGTTTTTGTTTGCACAGGATTTTAGTACCGCTTTGGCACAGGCATCTGTGCAGTGCGTCCTTAAGATCTATGCTTGCACAGAATAAAAATATAAGGCATGTGTGCACTTAAGTTGACATCAGGTACGGAAAGAGTTTGCACTGAAAATGTCTGTTTCCTTCATTAAGACTTCGAAAGTGTAATAACCGGACCCAGAATTGTTACCTTCCCCAGCCAGGCAATAAAAAATGCTGCCAGATTCAGAAGAACAAGATGAAAAGCCAGCGCTCCATCTAATTGCGGTTTCCTCATAGTTCTGTTTATAATAAAATCACAAAAAAGTGTACATACAACATTATGTGGCCAACGGAAACTTAACCAAAAGCTGTTCCACACCTCAACCAAATTCGATACTCAGGAAGAAAGCCCGCCGCTTGCCAATAAACACATCCGCAAACAAGCGTTCCTACAGCATCCTTTCGACGATGCTGTAGATCTGTTTGTTTACATGACGTTTCACTGGCTGGACTGATAAACAAATTGGAAAACTATAAAGCACCGAGATCGCTCAGCATGCCGCCGCTGTAGCATAGGCATGCTAATGTTTACATCGGCGCGGCAGGCGCAGGGAGCAATCTATGCAAGTTCCAAAACCAAAAATAAATTCCTCGCAAAGATATCAATTTTTCGGTCGATCGAAGTGATGTTCTCTCGGGCCTGGAAAATGTTGTGTGCACTCCCTCATCCAGGAAAGCACGAGTTTTAGTTCGTCGGCTAGCATCGGTGTACGTGGACGTTAGACGGTTTGGGAGTGCAGGTTGTTTGTAAGAGGCGCAAAAAAAAAAAAAAATAAAAAATAAAAATAAAACAGAAATACATATATTTGGACGGCAGTTTCGAATTTTGGCACGAAAATGGGCGGTCACCAGCACCGCGGGGGAAGGTCGATTTCGCACGACCATCATGTGAATATGTACCAGGAGAGAATCGTTCAGTCGATTCCAGTGCCGCCGCCGGCCCATCAGGTCTACCAAGGATTGAAAACTTGTGAGTAGTGTGAAGTAAATCGTGAATTTTGTGAGGCTATCAGTATCATAAAAGATTGTGTTTTCAAGAGGACTGAAAAGGATATAACTATATCGGTGGGCAGATTGGTTTTCAATGCCACTCGAAGAAATTTTGTGCAATAAAAGTGGGAGCGGTTACTCTTGACTTCTTCTTAAACTGATGAACCGATCAAAGTGTTGATGCTCTGTTTCTGTAGACTCAGGACATGGACTTGATATTCAAAAAGCCCTTGTTGCCTCCGTGGTAAAGAAGGTAAGGGGTCGATTTTACACGGCAGGTGACCGCCGGGATCCTAAACTGTGGCATCGTTAACTTCAACCTCTTCGGGGGCCCTGATTTTTTTATCGAAATGCGTGGTGCTTATATCGATCAATCTCTTCTTCTATAAAGTGGAAAATCGTTTTTAAATCTTTTTGTGTTGTATGCGCTCATATTCGACCTGTTTCTTCCAAAAGACATATTTTTTTCCAGCGTTTAGTTTTTTTTACATATTTGATTCGCCCCTGCGTTCTCTGTTGTCTACGATGGCGTAAGAACACTCTAAATAAAGCTTTCAAAGGTCTTTTACCGAACAAAGCAAGTGGGATACAAATCTCTCAAAAATCAGGACGTTCGCCAAATGGACTTGTGTGAAACTGCCAGGAAGTCTTGAACAATGTCAGTCAGTCAATTACATGAAGGACTAGCCCGTACTAGCCCGGACTGGTCGCAGTGGTGTAGTGGGTAGAGTGCGACGCTCACACGCCGAAGGGTTTAGGTTCGACTCCCAGCTCAACACCAATTTTTCGAATTTTTCACGGCACCACCTCTTTCGAGCTGCTGACAACACTCAAAGAGTAATAACTGTCTAAGAAAGCTTCTCAAATTTCGCCGTTCGGAGTCGGCAAAAACTGTAGGTCCCTTCTACTCGTGAGAAAACAGTTGCGCGCACAACAAGAGCAGTTGATGAGCAAGCTAGGCCCTGGTCCCCCTTCGGACTGTAGCGCCAACAATTATTTTACTAGCCCGTACTAAGCAAGATTTTGTCTTTATACCACATCATATATTTTTACAAAAGCCAAGAGAGAGTTGTGTCAAATGTTTCATGAAAATACACAGTTCCTTTATGTTTCACGTTTCCTGTCGGCATAAAAATGACATAACATTCACTCAACCATGACAATGGGCAAAGTCCAAATCCCAACTATCAAGGTTTCGACTTATTTGATTTTTTTTTGTTTTATTGAATCAATAGTAGTAGTAGCTAACAAAAGTTTGCCTGCAAAGATAAATGCGTATCTGCAGGTGGTTGTTGATCGTAACAATTTTTATAATAATTTTGTCGGGTACGAAACCCTTCATTCCTCACAGAGTGAAGAGGATCAAACCTAAGACAAACGCGTGGTATCTCTCGAGCTGTAAAGATGCTATAAGGTTGAGAGAAATAAGCTTCCAGACCTTCAAAGCCAATTCTTCTGAAGAAAACCGGAAGAAGTCCAAAAGGGGCCGCAATGATTGCGATGCATTAATAAGACGTGTTAAATTCTCCTATGATCAAAAGTTGAGGCAAAAAGTTCTGCATTATCCTAAGGATAGCAAAAACTTTTGGTCATTCGTAAATAGTTCCGCCTCGTCTTCAATTCTAACGCTTATTTTCAATGATATTCCAGCTGTCAGCTCTTTGGACAAAACAAATCTGTTAGCTTCCAGATTGAGCTTTGTCCGTGCCTGTACTCAAGAGCGTACATTTTTCTATTTTCCATTTCGCACTCGTACAGTTGCAAGAGTACTTAAAGATCTAAACGTACAAAAATCCACTGGCTCGGATGGTATCCACTCCGCTCTTCTGAAGGAATGTTCTTCTACTCTGGAGAAACGACTGCGTAAAGTTTTCCATCTGTTCCACTCTTTAGGGCTCTTTTCGAGTAAGTGGAAAACAGCACTTATTCAGCCGTTCTCTAAAAAAGGCGAACCATCATCACCCACCTCCTGCCAACCTATAGCACTAACGTCCCTAATTTCCAAGTTCATGGAAACGCTGATAAATCGTCTGCTTATGAAATACCTTGAAAACCGGAAGCTTCTTAATGACCGGCAATACGGCTTCCGCAGCAACAGATCCACTAGTGATTTGATGGCATATTTAACCGAAAAATGGAACCAACCAAAAAGGCAAGATTGTTGCACTTCATATTTCAAAAGCATTTGACAGAGGCATCAGGCTGTCTAGTCTTTTCAGCATCAGGGCCTTTCTGGTCTTTTCAGCACGAGGGAAGTAAGACTTGTGATCTTAAGGTCTTTTGCAAGGCAGTAATCACCTCTACAAGTTTTTGGTATGACGGCTCCCCTTATTGAGCGCCAGGAGCTTGGAATGTAAACCAGCAAAAGGCTGGCAATGATGATAAAGGTAAGGATACCTCCGGTGGTTACTTGTTTTCCGTTACCTCTATTCGCTGCTTTCTTAAACGAAGGATTGATCCACTTTGCTAATGAAAATCCGCGCTTTTAGCGTCTGTAACCCTATATTATGTACGGACGAATCCAAAACAGTTTTATTTGGTACTCTTGGGACGATGACATTTGTTTGCAGGCGAGAAAACCAACCGGAGTGTACTATTAAGACTGTAATGCACGGCGGAGCAAAAATGAACGTATGGGGATGCTTTCTCTATTACTGTACTGGTCCCATTTTTTGAATAAAACCGACGATGATCACCGGAGTGGTGGACGTGGCGTAGTGGGTAGAGTGCGACGCTCACACGCCGAAGGGTCTAGGTGCCATTCCCAGCTCAACACCAATTTTTCGAATTTTTTACGGCACCACCTCTTTCGAGCTGCTAACAACATTCAAAGAGTCTAAGAAAAAGCTTCTCAAATTTCGCCGTTTGGAGCCGGCAAAAAACTGTAGGTCTCTTCTACTTGCGAGAGCACAGTAGCGCGCACAACACGAGTAGTTGATGAGCAAGGCCTAGTCCTTTGGACTGTAGCGCCAACAATAATTATGACCACCGGAGTTTATGTCAGCACAATGGGAGAAACTATGCTGGCTTATGCAGAGTGGAATATGCCACTTAGATGGATTCTACAATGTAGGAGAAAGCAAGATCGTTGCACTTGATATTTAAAAAGCATTTGACAGAGTTTGGCATCAGACTCTGTTGTCGAAAATGCGTGCTTTGGCGTCGATGAATCTCTTCTTCAATGAACTAGAAATTACCTTTTGAAACACTCAATACAAGTTGTATTGGATGGGTTCAAGTCTGATATTCACCATATTAATGCTGGTGTTCCTCAGGGCTCCGTTTTGTCTCCGACACTCTTTCCAGTTTTCATAAACGATCTCCTATCTGTCACTTCTAATCCAATTCACTCCTTCACTGATGACAGTACCCTCACTTTTTCATATTCGTTCCTCGGGTCTCGGCTCTCCTCTTCGGTCATTAACTTGGAACGACAGCGTATGTTAAGCTCATTAACTTCCGATCTCGACAGCATCATTTATTTGGGTAAAAGGATTAGAGTGGAATTTAATGCTTCCAGAACTCAGTGCTGTCTACTATCACTCAAGCGTTCTCAAAACATCCTGTCATTATCTTTGAATGGCTCTTGCATTGGTGAAACTGAACGACTCTCCATCCTCGGTACGTGTATCAACTCAACTCTAAGTTGGAACGATCACATATTCGAGATCGCAAAAAATGCATCGAAATGTCTAGGTTTCTTAAGGCGATGCAAGAAATACTTCATCCCTTCTGACCTGGCAACAATTCATAAGGCGTACACCTGCCCAAAACTTGAGTACAACGCTCCGATCTGGTCCGGTGCTCCTAAGACCTCTCTGCACTTATTAAATAGAATCCAACAGCGAGCGATAAAACTTATTGGTGATAATAATGCTGCGAAGTCACCCGACTCACTTGAACATCGACGAAATGTTGCGTCTCTATCACTATTTTATCGCTATTTCAACAAAAAATGCTCTAACGAGTTAGCCAGCTGCATTCCTCCCCTTCAAGAATTCACCCGCAATACACGCCTTGCTAGTAATGCTCACCCTTTCACCCTTAAGCCCACCTTCGGACGTACAGTTAAGTTAAGAAACTCGTCCTTCAACCGCACCACACGAATATGGAATGCTTTTCCCAGTCCAACTTTCCCATCCATTACAATCCACAGGCATTTAAAACCAATGTACCTCCTTTCCCTCTCCTCCTCTATACTTTTGGCCCGTGCTGTGATTTAGTTCCAGTTATTAAAGGGTATAAACAATTCCTTTAGTGCGCGCCAATTATAAAAAAAACTTTAATCTTTACCTGACAAAATATATCTTTCAGTTCATAAGCCTTTTGCTTCGCTACTATACCTGAAGGACTCATACAGCGAGTAACTTCGGTCAGGACTGTTCGTTATCAACTGCCTCTAATTGAAGTGCCCCAAGGATCTGTCCTCGGGCCTATTCTATTCCTTGTGTACATAAATTCTATTTTCAGTCAAAAACCCATCGGCAAATTCACTGCATTTGCAGACGATTCCGGCATTGCGTATGCATCCAATAGTCCTTTAAATCTTATTTTTGAAATTAATCATGATTTAGATGCTTTACGTAGCTGGTTCACTAAGCATAGTATGCAAGTTAGCAATAAAACAAAATTTATGTTTCCTAGCTATTCAGAAAGATTATCACCGGATGTTGGCATATTCTGCCATTCGAACAATTATCCAAGGTTCAGAACAATGAATATGGCTTGCCAATGCCTGCATGTTAGTTTATTCAATAAGAGTATGTCCTGTGACGATTGCTTCAAAATTGAAGTTTTTGAACAATCTAAGTATGTTGGCGTCATTATAGATAATAATACGAACTGGGCAGAACATATAAATACACTGAAAAAATATTTTCTCGTGCTCGAAGCATATCTTAAAAATGATCTATTATGGGATTTTTCAATCGAAATTGCAATATGGAATCTGCTGTTGTGGTAGGGTCTACCAGAGCAAATTTAGAAAATTACTTATTCTCCAAAAACGTGTTATAAGAAAAGTGTGCAAAAACCGCTTACACCGTTATATGACCTTGTTTAAACAATTGAATGTTCTCTCCTTGAGACACCTGTTTTATTCCAAGCTTCTGAAAGTCTTTTTTCTGAGATGTAGCTATCCTAATAGCAGAATATAAAATAGATATGGTCTAAGAACAAACCTAAGTTATGTCGTCAATACTCCTTTATTTCGCACCACATGTTATCGTCATTCCTATTTTATACTGTCATACAGATTATTGAACAAACTTCACCCCTTCTGACCTTCTTCTTCTTCTTGTGGCGCTACAGTCCCGGGTGGACCTGGGCCTCAACCAACATGCCTCTCCAGCCAGCACGATCTTTCGCCAGCTGTCTTCAGTTGCGCACTCCAAGTTGGTTGAGGTCCTTCTCCACTTGTGTGCTCCACTTTAGTCTAGGTCGTCCTCTGTTGCGTTGTCCCAATGGCTCGGATTCAAAGACTTTTCGGGCCGGAGCAGTGGTGTCCATACGCTCTACATGGCCTAGCCATCTTAAGCGTTGTATCCGTAGACGCTTGACTAAGCGCATGTCGCTGAACAGCCCATAGAGTTCGTCATTAAATTTTCTCCTCCAGATGCCATCAACGCAAACAGGACCTAAAATCGCACGCAAAACTTTTCTCTCGAAAAGACAAAGGGCTTCCTCATCCGCCTTTGCTAACGTCCAAGATTCTGCACCATATAGTAGAACGGGGATGATCAAGCTGTTATATAAAGCGAGCTTAGTCCTTCGAGAGAGGGCTTTAGAGGCAATTGAGTCTCTTGAGCCCAAAGAAACAGCGATTGGCAAGAGTGATTCTGCGTTTGATTTCGGTACTGATGTTGTTGTCCCTGTTTACCGCGGAGCCGAGGTAGATGAAGTCCTTAACTACCTCGAAGTTTCTGCTGCCTAGTGTGACGCTCCGTCCGAGACGTCGATGTTTTGTGTCCTTCCTTGATGACAGCATGTACTTCGTTTTGCCCTCATTTACCACTAGACCCATTTTAGCCGCTTCCGCTTCAATGCCAGCAAACGCCTCATTGACGGCTCGCTGTGTTCGTCCACGTCAACAATGTCATCAGCGTAAGCTAGCAATTGAACTGACTTCTGGAAGATCGTGCCTCTGGTGTTGACTTGTGAGTTACGCTCGATCTTCTCGAGGATGATGTTAAAAAAGTCACATGACAGTGCGTCGCCTTGTCTAAAACGTTTTTTGACATTGAAGGTCTTGGTGAGTTCGGTACCGACCTTGACGGAGCAGCGAGAGTTCTCCATCGTCATCCTACACAATCTGACGAGTTTGGTAGGAATGCCAAAACTAGACATGGCACTGTATAGCTCGTCTCTATGCACACTGTCATATGCAGCCTCGAAATCGACGAATAGGTGGTGAGTGTCAATTTGCATTTCTTGGGTCTTTTCCAGGATCTGCCGCAATGTGAAGATCTGGTCTATTGTGGACTTCCCTGGCCTGAAACCACACTGATAGGGACCTATCAAGTCATGGACAAATGGTTTCAGACGCTCACACAATACGGCAGAGAGGATCTTGTATGCGATGTTCAGGAGACCGGGAAAACGACGCTGAGATTCCACTCATCGGGCATGCTTTCCTCCGACCATATCTTACAGATGAGCTGGTGCATGCGCCCAACCAAGTCATCTCCAGCTGCTTTAAATAGTTCTGCGGACAGTCGGTCCGCTCCAGCAGCTTTGTTCGACTTTAGCTTGGATATTGCTATCTTCACCTCGTCTAAGTCGGGGGGACGGAATGCTTGTCTATCATCGTCCAAATTGAGTGGAACATTCTGCCTAACAGCGGGATTTGGGTCGTCATCGCCGTTCAGGAGTCTGCAGAAATTATCTTTCTTAATTCTCAGCACAGACTGCGACTCTACTACGAGTTGTCTGTTTTGGTCCCGGCAGGCCTTGGTCCGAACCTTGTATCCTCCGGATAGCTGTTTTACCTTTTGATAAAACTTTCGGACTTCATTCTTGCCAAAACACCTTTCCATTTCCTTGACCGCGCGCTTCTCATGTTCCTTCTTCTTCCTTCTGAGAAGCCGGTGCTCTTCCCTTCTTCTCTGTTCGTAGAGTTCACGAACAGCCCGCATTGTTCGATGCCGCGTCGCCTTATAGGCGTCTTGTTTAGCTGCGTGCACTTGCCTGCACTCGTCGTCAAACCATGGGTTCCTTCTGGATGGTGACGTGAAACCCAGCACATCAGTGGCAGCATCTTTGATGGCTTCTTGACAATGTTTCCATTCTTCTTCTATGCTTAGTGCAGGAAGCGTCGAACTCTGAGCGAGTTTCCGGGAGATTCGGTCGGCAAAGTTCCCAGCAATCAGCTGCGATTGTAGCTTTTCGACGTCAATCCGTTTTGGCCTTTCTCGAATCCGTTGCTCTCTCGATATTCAGGTTCTTACCTTGGCTACAACAAAGTGATGATCCGAGTCAATGTTTGCACCTCGGAAGGTTCGGACATCGAGAATACTGGAGGAGTGTCTGACGTCGATCGCAACGTGATTAATCTGGTTGACGGTTGATTGATCAGGAGATCGCCAGGTTCCTTTGTGAATGTCCAGGTGTGGGAACCGCGTGCTAGCCACAGAGAGGTTTCGCCCCGAGGCGAAGTCCAACAGCCTGAGTCCGTTTCCGGATGTGTTGTCGTGCAGGCTGTGTTTACCGATGACTCCAGCAAAGATGTCCTCCTTTCCCAGCTGAGCGTTGAAATCTCCTAGAACGATCTTGGTGTCATAGCTGGGGCATCGATCGTAAGTTTCTTTCTAGGAGATCATAAAAGTCATCCTTGATGTTGTCATCCGTCTCCTCTGTCGGGGCGTGAGCGCAAATTAGGCTGATGTTCCCGAATTTAGCCTTGATGCGGATTGTCATGAGGCGTTCGCTGACTGGGTCGTAGCCTAAGTCTGCCTCCAACAACAAATCCGCATCCGAATAAGCGCTGCCTTCTCTCTCTATAGCAATTGCTGTAGTAGATATCGCAGTTCTTCATCGCTTTATGCCAGGCCCATCCCATCGCACTTCCTGGATGGCGGTTATGTCAGCTTTGTAGCTGTCAAGGGCCTCCGCAAGTTGTTCGGCTGCACGTGGCCTGTTAAGGGACCTCACATTCCACGTGCAAAACCGAAAATCTTTGTCCTTTAAACGTTTGCTGGGGTCGTCAACAGTTAATCCGTCCTTATCCGAGATATATCGGGTTTTCTGAACTATATTTTCTTACGTGGTGAGAAAGTTACCCTCACGCACAACCCACAGACTGGTAGGTCAGACCCATTATTTAAATCCTCGGGCAAAAGAGGTCGCTGCATACATTAGTTCACCATACAACGGGTGTTGTGATGGTTATCCAGGGGGCGCCGCGTGGAGGCTGTATGTCAACTTGACCTGTGCACTAACGAGGATTGCCTTGGCAGCTCGCCATGTTGAGCGCAATCAACGACGTTACCTCGCGGGCATAGGCCCATGCCCTCCCCTTCTGACCTGGCAACAATATATAAGGCAAACATCCACCTAGAGCTGAAGTATAACCCTTCTATTTGGTCTGGTGCTCTTAAGACCTCTCTGCACCTACTAGATATGGTGGAATCCAACAGCGAGCGATAAAATTTATTGGTGATAATAAAGCTGCGAAGTCAATCGACTCGCTTGAACATCGACGAAATGTCTCTACCACTATTTTATCGCTATTTCAACAAAAAATGCTCTAATGAATTAGCCAGTTTGTTTCCTCCCCTTTAACAATTCATGGATAAGCATTCCTAGCAATACCCGCCTCTCTAGGAATGCTCACCCGTTCACCCTTAAGCCCACCTTCGGACGTACAGTTGAGTTTAGAGACTCGTTCTTCAGCCGCACCACACGAATATGGAATGCTCTTCCCAGACCAACTTTTCGCCCCCATTACAATCCAGAGGCATTTAAAATCAATGTGCACCGGTACCTCCTTTCCCTCTCTTGCTCTATACCTTCGGCCCGTGCTGTGACTTGATTCCAGTCACTTAAGAGTAACAATTACTTTAATGGGCGCCAATTATAAAAAAAAATTAAGTGACTTTGAATTATTTCAAGTTTTTAATCCAATTGCTTTTTCATTTTTTTTTATAAGCCAAAAATGTATGAAATAAGGTTGCCAAATATCTCCCTTCCGCTTTTTTGCTCTTCATTCAATGCTTCATAAAAAGTGGCACAGAGATCGGATTTAGTTCAAGTATGCACCGTTTTGCTCGATAATCTGTTTCCATCTAGACGGCAACTTCATAATACCCCCCTCGTAGAAGCCCTCCTCCTTATTTGCGAAGAACTCAGCCACTTTTCACAAGCCTCTTTTGAGTTCAATGTCACACCACCAAGGGCGTTCGCCATGGACAGGAACAGGTGGTAATCACTTGGTGCTTTGTCCGGGCTGTATGGTGGATGCGATAACACCTCCCAACAGAGCTCCCGTAGCTTCTGACATGTCATCAACGAAGTATGTGGTCTGGCGTTGTCCTGGTGGAACACTACACCCTTCCTGTTGGAAAATTCTTCGCCTGCTTCAAGCTGTCCAGTTGTTCGCTATAGATGGTAGAATTAAGCGTCTGGCCATATAGGAGCAGCTCATAGTGGCTGATTCCCTTCCAATCCCACCAAACAATCAGCAAAACCTTCTTGGCCGTCAATCCCGGCTTGGCCACTGTTTGGGACGATTCACCGGCCTTCAATCAAGACTGTTTTCGCTTGATATTGTCGTATGTGATCCATTTTTCGTCCCCAGTCACCATCCCCTTAAAAAATGTGTCGAGTTCGTTCCGTTTCAGCAGCATATCGCAGACGTTGATTCGGTCCAGAAGGTTTTTTTGCGTCAAATCATGTGGCACCCAAACATCAACCTCCTGCAGATGGTTTAAAATGGTTTGGTGACTAACTCCCATCTCCTGGGCGATGTCACAGGATGCCACATGCCGGTCTAACTCGATGAGTTCCATGATTCGGTCGGTATTCGTCGTCACAGGTCTTCCGCCGGCTGGCTTATCCATGATGTCGTTTTCACCGGCTCTGAATCGTCGAAACCATTCCTTCGCGATTCGAAGTGATAGAGTACCATCCCACAAAACACCATTAATTTCACGGAACGTTTGACTAACGGATTTGCCTTTAATGAAGAAAAATTTTAAAGTAGCGCGAATTTCGGTGTTAGTGAACTCCACGTGTATAACTCCTGAACGCAATATCCAAACCAATTATGCATAGCGTCGTTTTTTAGGTTATGTCAAGGCCTTTCAAATGTTGTGTAGTATTGCCAGATACGTGCTCTGTAGCTTTGTACGTAGTCGAAAAATTCAAAAGACAAAAAGGCTGATTGATATTAAACAACCTTGTATGTTATTAAATTCCGTTTAAAAATCTTTTAAACTTTCTGTTTTCGTTTTTTGACATTCCGAATTACTTTAAGATATTATGGTAGCGAATTCGTAACTCTGGGGACAGTGCAACATAGTTCTCGGTCTCCATAAAAGTTGAATGCTCTCGGAACATCAAGCATCCCTTGGGCACGTCTTCTTCGTAAGCGTGTGACTTAATGGTTGCTGAAACCGAGGGTCTTCTATGTACTGCAGCAGTGTTGTCAACTGGAAAATAGCTTTGACATCTACAACTTGAAAATTTGAATTAAAGAGTCTAGCAATTTTTAGAAGACAATGTTGTGTGCTAGATGTCTTATGCAGATGGGATTTTGATGCGTTTCCTCATGCCAGGATGCCGTATCCGTTGCGTGATTCTGCTAATGAGTAATACAGCTGCTTAAGCACTTCTACGTTTGTGTAACGCTTAAGATACGTCATTGGGAAGACGGAGCTCTTAAGTTGCAGACGCAGGACTTTTATGTGTTCACGCCAAAGAGAGTTCTCGTCGATGGTAATTCCTAAGTATTTGATACTTCTGACAACTTCGATTTTGTTGCTGTTGGTTGATTCCGGGTAGCGGTGAATTCGGTGGAAAATTAAGAAGACCTCTGTAGTTGTTGATGGAGTGCGAATATGCATCGTTTTTGTTTTCGTAACTTTTATGACTAGGTCATTGTCATTGCTCCATTCGGATACAGCATTTAATTCGTCCTGCATTACCTGCACAGCTGAATGCCAGTTTTGGTGGTTTACCGAGATTGCCATGTCGTTGGCCTTGGGGTAACTGGTAGATTTTTTTAAAAATTTCAGTAGTAATAAAATAGGGCTCAATTTGGAGATTTGTGGCACACCGTATTTGGCTTTCTTTCCAGTACTCAATGAGTCAGCTACCTTGACTTCGGTCGTTCTGTCATTCAAATAACTTCTGAGCCATTTTGCCAGGACTCCTCTCAACCTCTTTTTGTTGAGCTTTTCATGTGTCGGCATGTTGAATGCTTTACTGAAGTCGATAAATAGCACATTTACGAGTAATTCTTGCTAAGGCCTGCATTGACGACATTTGTAAACTCTCCCAGCACTGATTGGGTGCTCTTACCTTTTTGGAAGCCGCATTGATTCAGGTATAGTCGAAACAATTCGGTGATGATTCTTGTTAAGGTCTGCATTGACAACATTTGTAAACTCTTCCAGCAGTGATTGGGTGCTCTTGAAATTAACACGACTAACAAGTACTTCTTCCAGGCATTTTCAGCAGCAGCGGGTAGGATTGCAATCGGCCTGTAGTTCCCTGTTTTGCTTTTTAATCTAATTTACGATTTATGGTTAGTGCTTCTGAGACATAGTTAATAAAGTTGTCCTGATATTGTGCTTGTCAGGGTGACAAAACATGAAGTATAAACTGTGGGGAATTTGTCGATTGGTCTAATTGGCCTATGGAACCCTGATAAAACAGTGAATTAAATCAATTTCTTTTCGCTTCATTTTGAGTAATAACCTACCAATGTCTACAAACACCTACTTGGACATAACCTGTTTGCCAGAAGAGTGTTTTGATGTAAATAATAGTAATATAATAATTGTTGGCGCTACAGTCCAAAAGGGGACCATGGCCTTGCTTTCTCATCAACTATTCGTGTTGTGCGCGTTACTGTTCTCTCACGAGTAGAAGGGACCTACAGTTTTTTTTGCGACTCCGAACGGCAAAATTTGAGTGGCTTTTCTTTGACAGTTATTACTTTTTGAGTGTTGTCAGCAGCTCGAAAAATTCGTGGATGTTTAAATATTCACAGGGTCAAACATCGACTCTGTATGGATTATAGAATGCCAGTCAATGACAAAGCACGTCTTGGATTAATAATAATAATTGTTGGCGCTACAGTCCAAAAGGGGACCAGGGCCTAGCTTGCTCATCAATTACTCGAGTTGTGCCGGCTACTGTTCTCTCACGAGTAGAAGGGACCTACAATTTTTTGCCGACTTCGAACGGCGAAATTTGAGAAGCTTTCTTAGACACTTATTACTCTTTGAGCGTTGTCAGCAGCTCGAAAGAGGTGGTGCCGTGCCAATTCGAAAAATTGGTGTTGAGCTGGGAATTGAACCTAGACCCTTCGTCGTGTGAGCGACGCACTCTACCCACTACGCCACGGTGACCACATGTTTTGATGTTATCGTACTGAAAAGAGAAAGAAATCTATACAAACATTGCCTTCTATTCATTTTGCTTGTAAATGTGATCCAAAAATAGAATTTCGATATAAATTGAAAAAAATAAAAAATAAACAAATCCCTTCAGCGAATCGCCGTCGGGGTACAACTTCTGTGGTTAAGAACTGAAAGACTTAACTGCTTGGAAAGTATACAAATGGGCCAAGTACCATTTGGATAGTCTGCAGAGAGCAAACCATTTGGTAATGAGGGAATGCAAGGTTAATTTGCTCTAGATCACTAAAAAATGTGTGCTGTCAGGGCAGGCAAACTTTTGTAGTTCTGCGTTTTTGATGTTTAGAGAAGAAAATTCAATTATATGCTGTACAGCAGCATGTACAAAGAAATACCATCGTCACATGTGTCTGACCACCACGGTACACATAATTTACATGTAAAAATTCAAAACTATGTAAGACAACTCTTCATATGTCCTTCCAAATGATCTGACTGGATTTTATGAATCACATAATTCAAAAATCACATCCCTATCACTATTTATAGTGGCAACGGAAACATTGATGGAGAAAAGAGCATCTTGTGGCGGGATGATGGCTAACAGACCCAGGCTTTAAGGGAGTCTGACTGGTAGTGAGAACTTGACCAGAGGCTATATTCTGGTGCCACGGGAGGTCAGATGCCCCTGGAACTTCGGTTTCAGCCTGTGAGTATCGTGACAGCTGTGATTTACCACCTAACATCGCCGGTAGAGTCGAGGATAGTGTACTGTGCTGACTTGCCTAGATATTTGTTAACCCAAGGCGGTTAGGGGACTATTCTGGCTCAGTGTGGAGTTGCATTCTCAACCAGACGCTGCGACCCAGAAAGCGGAAGAGGGTTTAGGACGGCGGTTAGGGGACTATCCTGGCTCAGTGTGGAGTTACATTCTCAACCAGACGCTGCGACCCAGAAAGCGGAAGAGGCTTTAGGAAGTCCTCGCATCAAAGGTAGGTGAGCTGATTGTCCCTCAAGCATGATCTCAATTTAGTACTTGGGTAACTTTAGTCTCGCCTTATCAACGACTCTTAGCAAAATGGATTCCGTTATATAGTATAAGCCGTCAAGGCGGGTGATCATATAAAATCAAATCCCACATCTGTTCATATATCGTGCTTCTGTTGTTGAGGCGACACCTACCCATACATTCAGCTTGAAAATTCTCCAATTGTAATTATTTTTGTACAATGGAGAAATTCGAACTCAACTGATACTGGCATAGGCATAGCAAAGCGGCACCGTATCCAACGCTTAAGATGGCTTGGTGAGGTGGAGTGAATGGACACTGTTGCTTCAGCCAGAAAATTCTTAAATTTCGAACTACTGTGGCATAGAGTGGATGAGTTTAATTCTTGTTGTGCTCAACTTCAGTCAGCTGGTTGATGCGACTTGTTAGTTGAGGCTCAAGTCCAACCTGAACTGTAGCGCCAAATAATGTTCTGGTCGGTCAATAGACAATCGAATTGAATATCTAGTGTTTTTTTAAATCGTTATCGAAATTATAGAAATTGCTGAATTTATTGGTATTATAGAAATTATCGATTTCATCGAACTGAATCCTATCAATCTTATCGGTTTTATCGATTTAACGAATCTTTCGAAGTTATCGAAGCTTCCAGTGGTTCCGTAATGATCGATGTAATCGATTTTATTGATATGATAGATTGAGTCGATGTTGTTGGTTTTGTCGATGATATTGATATTATCGTTTTTTTAATGTTATCAATGTAATCGAAGTTATTGAATTTATAAATTTTATCGATATTATCAAAGTAATCGATGTTATTGAAAAGACTTGAAACTATCGATATAATCAATATTATCGAAATGAGCGATTTTATTGATTAAATTGAATTTATCGATGTTATCAATGGCATCGAAATTATAGAAATTGTAGAACTTATTGATTTTATCAAAATTATCAATGCCATCAATGTTATTGAAAATATCGATTTTATTAAAGTTATCGAAATTATCGAAATTGTCGAATTTATTGATATTATAGAAATTATCGATTTCATCGAAATTAATATGATCAATCTTGTCGCTTTTATCGATTTAATGGATCTTTTGAAGTTATCGCAACTTTCAGTGGTTCTGTAATGATCGATGTAATCGGTTTTATTGATATGATAGATTGAGTCGATGTTGTTGGTATTGTCGATGATATTGATATTATCGTTTTTAACAATGTTATCAATGTTATCGAAGTTATTGAAATCATCAATTTTATCGATATCATCAAAGTAATCGATGTTATTGAAATGACTTAAAACTATCGATGTTACCAATATTGTCGATATTATAGGTATTATCGAATTTATTGATTTTATCGGAATAATCGGTGTTATCAATGTCAAAATTATTATGTTTTCAATGTTATCAAAACTATCGATTATATCGATATACGAGGGCTTCCCCAACACACACCACAAAGACCGGCTTCCCCCAAAGCACGCAACACAGGAGTTCCCTTATCTTATCTACATTTTGAACGAACCATTCCAAAAGAACCATCTGGAACAATGGGTTCTCTCCTCACTTAAAGATAAGACACTCTAAACTAGCCAATCATATGTAGCTCAATTGCTCAACATGTTTGCAGCCGGCTTCTTCAAGGGTTTCCCCAACCGAGACCGCCTTATCAGCACGCGCCTTTGAGAATTCCCCTTATCAGCACCCGATCATTCGGTCAGGTGGTGTACGAGATCGTGGGAACTCCCTTTATTAGCACCCTTGCGGATAGGGAGATTCCGATTTCTGCTGAGGGGTTTCCCTGTGGCGTCACACCCATGGTTTCATCTGGGTGGTGATGTAAGACCCAATACAACTGTGGCGGCCTCTTTGATGGCTTCTTAACAACGTTTCCAGTCTTCTTCCATAGTCAGTGCAGGCAGCGTGGGAACTCTGAGCGAGTTTTAGGGAATTTCGTCTCACAGGTTGTTTCTTTTCCCTAAATGATGACGAACCCAACTTTGGAGTTATTTTTGGAACAGACCTATACTTACACCGCATAGATGTTGAATGTAGGAATCAACATCTATGAAAACTCCCTCAACCAACAAACAAAAAAATTTATTAAATGCCTTTTAATCTTCTAGACTGGAATGAATTTCGTTTCTCCCAATTTTGAATGAACTCTCATGAAACCAAATTTAGTAGACGCATTTGTTTTAAATTCTATTCAATGATTTCCCAAACAGACGATTTTCAAAAACGAGAAATCCGTTTCCTGTTTATATCTCGGCGCGCACATAACAAATCCCTCGAGAAAAATCGGCAAGGCTATTAGACGAGCATCTTTACTTTGCCAACAAGCCAGATGCAGCTTCAGTCACAGCAAGTAATTCGCCCAGAAAAGTTATCTGATCGGAACAGTTCTGTTTCTTTCAAAACCTTGGACACTAATTAACTTTAGGAAAGTGTTTTTCTCTTTCTGATATTTTCTTGCGTCATTAGAGCACCAGGTAAAAAAAACAGACATTTTTGAAATTCAGCACCTTGCCAACACAGTGGCTATAAATTGTGAAGTGTTTTTAGGAGTACAGTCGAGTTAACAAGACCTGTGACAACACGCACTTCGCAAAATGATAGAGCCATCGCAAAACTTGCAAGTACAGACAGTAAAACGAAAGCTTTAATAGAAATAAAAAACTTGAATGCCTCCTTTATCTATAAACAACGTATTTAATTTCAAAAATTGTTTAAAAGTTTCATAGTTCACACTATTTAAAAATATAAACTAATTTCGATGTCCCAAAATGACAGTGCCGATGGTTGTGTTTGTACTTTGCGGACAGTTAACGTCCAATGAATCCACCTATTTTTAAATTGTATCGGAGACTCTATTGCATTGAGTTAAACAAATTTTTGGAGTGTTTCTTTTTTAATTTGTTGCCAACTTTCCATTTTTGCTCTTTTAAGCTTAAGAACGTTGTTCAATTGCCGTCCGTCAGCATACAACAGTCTTGCTACTGTAATACAATGGGTTTTCGATTGGGTTTAAGTCTGGCGAACGTGCTGGCCATGTCATAAGTGAAATCTTCTTGTCTTTGTGGTGCTACAGTCCGAAGTGAACCAACATGCTTCTCCAGCCAGCACGATCTTTCGCCAGCTGCATCCAGTTGCTCACTCTAAGTTGGTTGAGGTTCTTCTCCACTTTTGTGCGCCACCTTAGCCTAGGTCGTCCTCTATTGCGTTGTCCCAATGGCTCAGAATCGAAGACTTTCCGGACCGGAGCAAGGGTATCCATACATGGAATGGTTGGAATGGAATGGCTCTACATGGCCTAGCCATCTTAAGCTTTGTATCTGTAGACGATTAACCAGGCACATGTCGCTGTACAGCCCATAGAGTGCGTCGCTAAAACCTCTGGTCCAGATGCCATCAACGCAAACAAGACAAAAATCGCACGCGCAAAACTTTTCTCTCGAAAAGTCTAAGGGCTTCCTCATGCGCTTTAAGTAACGTCGGGGCTTCCGACTCATAAAGTAGGGCTGGGATCATCAAGCTGTTATATAAACCAAGCTTAATCCTCCTCGAGATGGCTTTATTACTTGATTGCCTTTAATTGCCTCTTGAGCCCATAGAAACAGCGATTGGCAAGAGTGATTCTGCGTTTGATTTCGGTACTGATGTTGTTGTCCCTGTTTACTGCAGAGCCGAGGTAGACGAAGTCCTCGACTACCTCGAAGTTTCTGCTGCCTAGCGACACTCTGTCCGAGACGTCGATGTTGTGTGTCCTTCCTTGATGGCAGCATGTACTTAGTTTTCCCCTCATTTACCGCCAGACCCATTTTAGCCGCCTCCGCTTCAATGCCAGCAAATGCCTCATTGACGTCTCGCTGTGTTCGTCCAATCACGTCAATGTCATCAGCGTAAGCTAGAAATTGAACTGAGTTCTGGAAGAGCGTGCCTCTGATGTTGACTTGTGAGTTACGCACGATCTTCTCGAGGATGATGTCGAAGAAGTCAGTCATAAGTGGAATATCTCTGTCAAAAAACAATTTCTAGAAGAAGCTGCAAAGTGAATTGGAGCATTATCTTGTTGGAACTCTGCGAAATGATGGTCCGCATCTTTAAGAAATGGTCATTTTTTTCTATACATTTTGACCACATTTCTGGCAATTTGTGAATACCACGCCAATAAACTTGTTCGTCTCTTAAAGCCACCCAATTTTCGAACTCCTCGTAGGAATCAAAGTGCTGCTCAGCCAATGCGTGTCCCATCGATGAAAACAAATGGTAGTCGGAAGGAGCCAAGTCTGGTGAATACGGCGAGTGGGGTAGCTGCTCCCAGTCAAGTGTTTTGATTGTATCCTGAACTGGTTTTGCGTGCAGGTGCAGGTTTTGTGTGCAGGTGCATTGTCGTGGAGCAAAATTACCTTGCAGCGTCTACTGGCCCATTCTGGTCGTTTCTCGATCAATGCATGGTTCAAATTGATCATATGTTGTCGGTAGCGATCAGTATTAACGGCTTCACCAGGTTTTAGGAGCTCGTGGTACAGCACACCTTCCTGGTCCCACCAAACACACAGCATTGTCTTCTTGCCGAATCGATCTGGTTTTGCAGTCGATGTTGATGGTTGTCCCAGATTAACCCATGATTTTAGGATTCTTAAAATAAATCCATTTTTCATCGCCAGTAACAATCCGATGCAAAACCGAGTTTCTTTCGTGTCCTTGAAGCAAAATTTCACAAGTGTTTTTTTTGGTTTTTCATCAGTCTTTCGTTCAATTCATGTGGCACCCATTTTTCACACTTTTGGATCAGAAATTGTTTGTTGTGCAACATTTAACATTGCTGCCATTTGCTTTTGACTCAAGTTGTCATCTCCATCCAATATCGTTTGCAATTCGGCGTCTTCAATCTTTTTTGGTGGTCTTCCACGTTCGTCATTTCTCACATCAAAATCATTATTTCTGAACTGTTGAAACCATCTTTTGCATGTTGCTTCTGATAGAGCATGATCACCATATGCCTCGACAAGCATTCGATGCGACTCTGCAGCAATTTTCTTCAAATAAAAACAAAAAAATAATGCTTTCCGCAAATCATCACTTTCTGGTACAAAATTCGATATTTTTAACACGATGAAAAAATATGATGTTGTCTGTTCAATGACTTGATGTTTACTAAATATTTTTTACAGATGTCAAAACAAACAAAAAAAAACTGCTTTTTCACAACAAATGTTCCCTATCGAGACATTTGTATCTTGGTGCTCACTTCATACCGGTATACCTGGTATACCAACTATAGGCGCCCCACACCATTGCACTACATCCACCATGCTGACGTTTGGAGAACGAAATTTCTTGTTTTCTTAAATAATCCCAGTAGTGTGCCCATCCGTCCGAACCGTCTAAATTGAACTTTTTTTCATTACTCCACACAAACGCCATCAAACGCCATGTGTTTTCGTGCCCAATTTAATCTTGCCATCTTATGCTGTGCAGCAAGAGGTGGTTGCGACTTCATTTTTTTCAAATGCAGCTTACCCGAGGCCTTTTCAAATCTGTGAACTGGCCTTGGCGGCTTCTATTCCAGGACATGCTGCAATACTTCGAATGATATTTGTGGAACTAAACAATTCCCTTCAAATGTGCCTTTTCTGATAGTTCGTAAATGCTGACGGACGGCCTGATGACATTTTTGTGCCATAAAGAGTGCTCATTTGATTAAAATTTTTAACGAGGTGGTGTGAACGAGTTTAGAGCTTTCCAATTTCATGTGGCGACTTGCCGCTTTTAACAATTCAATTATTTGAGCTTTTTCAAATTCACTCAACGGCTTTCCCCTTCCCCTCTTCGAAATGTTTACTCGGGCGGCAAATATCGACACTTATCGTAATCATTTCTGTTCATACTGCCACGTGGTACGCGTTGTAAAACATGTTGTTGCATACAGCTGCAGTCGTAGCTTGGCTTTATCTTCATGGGACTTTGCCTTTTTGTTTGTTTGCCCAAATGACAGGAAATATCAGTAATCTCCTGGATATGGTTGGAATTTTTGAGTGTACTCAATGTTTCTGAGTATTCTTCGAAATCCAGAGAGATTTTTCCCCAATTACTTGTCTCGCATTTTTAAGACAGAACATTTTGAAGATGGCACTATCAATTTGAGACGATCGATTTTGTTTTGCTTCAATTATTACATTTATTTCATGAAACCCACAAAATGTTGCCACAATTGCGAACCAAAGTCCTATTTTTATACAACAAAAATGCGGCTCGGATCCAAATCGTTGAGCTTAAACAAATACGCTTCGAACACATTAGTCTGTGAAAAAGATGTAAGCCATAAAACACAACTAACCTTTGAGCTTACATAAGGCCACCGTGCGATCGGTGTTTTGTGATAGTTGTCAAATTTTCAAAGACACATACGTTGGGGGCTTGTCCCCGCCATTGGTGTGTTCTTCTGTGTCATTGAGTTAGCGCGTCACAGTCCATTAGACGTGCTATCCCCCAAGTCACAAGTGTTATCGAAGAACTCTGAAAGAGATCTGTAGTGCAGGTGATGTCAGAAGCACACGGTTACGCAATGAGAAACAAACTCTCTGCGGAGAACGTGTAGCTCATGTGTTTGAGGCGGTATTTGGCAAAATTAATCGATAATCTCGAGAGAGTGAATTGGGATATCGTGCAATTAAAATTTAACGACTCCCTAAGAGGGTGTTTGCGTTTCTGTTGAGATTTTCAAAACAAGGTTGTTGTGTTAATAGCCAAAGTGGATGACTGGTGGAAGCGGTGTTTGTTTGAGCAGCTCATACATAACACATTTTTGAGGGTATTTATGTTTGTGGCACAGAGTGTGCTGATGCCGCCAAGTGAAAGTATGTATGTGAAACCACTAAAGTATGTATCGATTATTTTACTGCGCTTTGCTTGTTGCTTGCATTTGTAGCAACACCCTACGAAGTGGACTAGTTTGTTTTATGATACTAGTTAGCAGGGCATCGCATTTAGTGCAGAGCTGAGATGGTGTAATATTGAATCTGTAGTTGGATTGCGTTGTCTCAGATAGGCTTGAGCTCCATGATGGACGCTATTTTTCAATTCGGTTCGATCCGTAAATTACCATAATCTGACAATGTTTTCCTGAATTTCAAACAAATGTTCATTTAAATCCATCCCAGACCGATTTTCCAAGCTTATAAAGATCCATGACTGATGGAATGTTTTGTCCTAAGCCTTGCATCGTTCGCTCTGCAGCTATTTGAGGAATATTTCTGTGTTTTTGGGTTAACTTTGCAACAAAGTCAAGTTTCTTGTGCTAATCCCGAACTTTTGTTTTGAATGTGGAGTTCGATATTGTAGCCTTGATGGATACTGCTGTCAACAAGACTAATTAATCTTTGTATTAAGTCTTTGCGATGGACTGGTATCATAAGATGTCATGCTTCGTTTGATATTATTTGTAAAAATGTTGTTTTTAAGAAGTACAACATTTTCAAATCTAATAAATGATATTTTTTTAAATTAACATAACATTTTCTTCTGACACTCGTATTACAGCATACAGTCGTGTGCATATTAATTAGGACAAGCAATATTCTTTTAATTTTTTGACAGTAGGCTATGGTTTGTAAGTTTTTTTTCAAATATTTTGGTAAGAAATCAGAAAAACCAATATGCCTCGGATAAGGACGGATCAACTGTTAACGAGCCCAGCAAACGCTTTATGGACTATGATTTTCGGTTTTGCACGTGGAATGTGAGGTCCCTTAACAGGCCACGTGCAGCCGAACAACTTGCGGATGGCCTTGATTACTACAAAGCAGACGTTACCGCCACCCAGGAAGTGGGGTGACCGGCAAGAAAACGATGAAAAACTGCTACACATACTACAGCGATTGCTACAGAGACAGAAGGCAGCGCTTACTCGGATGCGGATTTCTTGTTTGAGGCAGACTTGGGCAAACAGTCTTGAGCTACGACCCCGTCAGCGAACGCCTCATGACGATCCGCATCAAGGCTAAATTCGGGAACATCAGCCTAATTTGCGCTCACGCCCCGACAGAGGAGAAGGATGACAACATCAAGGATGACTTCTATGATCTCCTAGAAACAACATACGATCGATGCCCCAGCTACGACACCCAGATCGTTCAAGGAGATTTCAACGCTCAGCTGGGAGGAGAAGAAGTCTTTGCTAAAGTCATCGGAAGACACAGCCTGCACGCCAATACCTTTGGAAACGAACTCAGGCTACTTGACTTCGTCTCGGGGCGAAACCTCTCTGTGGGCAGCACGCTGTTCTCACACCTCAACATTCATAAAGGTACCTGGCGATCACTTGATCAGTCAACCGTCAACCAGATTGATCATGTTGCGATTGACGTCAGACACTCCTCCAGTATTCTCGATGTCCGAACCTTCCGAGGTGCAAACATCGACTCAGATCATCACCTTATTGTAGCCAATTTAAAAGCCCGGATATCGAAAGAGCAAAGGAGTCGAGACAGCCCAAAACGGTTTGACGCTGGAAAGCTACAAGCGCAACTGATCACTGGGAACTTTGCCTACCGAGTCTCCCTGAAATTCGCTCAGAGTTCGACTCTTCCTGCACTAACCCAAGAAGAGGACTAGAAACTTTGTCAAGAAGCCATCAAAGAAGCTTCATGTCACCAACCAGAAGGATCCCATGGTTTGACGACATGTGCAGGCAAGCGCATGCAGCCATATAACCCGACGCTGCATCGAACATCGAACATCTGTTCGTGAGCTCCACGAACAGAGAAAAAGGGAACAGCACCGGCTTTTCAGAAGGAAAAAGAAGGAGCATGAGAAGCGCACGATCAAGGAAATGGAAAAGTGTTATGGCAGCAATGAAGTCCGAAAGTTTTACCGAAAGGTAAAACAACTATTCGGAGGGTACAAAATTCGGACCGAAGCCTGGCAGGATCCAAGTGGACAAATCGTGGTAGAGTAGCAGTTTGCGCTGAGAATCTGGAAGGATCATTTCTGCAGACTCCTTAACGGCGATGACGGGCCCATATTCACTGTTAGGCAGAATGTTCTACTCAATTTGGACGATGATGGACAAGAATTCCGTCCCCCCGACTTCGACGAGGTCAAGATAGCAATATCAAAGCTGAAGTCAACAAAGCTGCTGGAGCCGGCGGACTTCTCGCAGAACTATTTAAAGCAGCTGAAGATGAGTTGGTTGGCCGCATGCACCAGCTTATCTGTATGATATGGTCGGAGGAAAGCATGCCCGATGAGTGGAATCTCAGCGTCACTTGCCCGGTTCACAAGAAAGGAGACTCCTTTGACTGCTTTAATTATCGAGGGTCACCCTTCTTAACATCGCCTACAAGATTCTCTCTGCCGTATTATGTGAGCGTCCGAAACCTTTCGTCCATAACCTGATGTGTCCCTATCAGTGTGGTTTCAGGCCTGGGAAGTCCACGATTGACAATATCCTCCCTTTACGGCAGATCCTGAAAAAGACGCAAGAAGTGCAAATCGACACTCACCACCTATATGTCGATTTTAAGGGTGCATTTGACAGTGCGCAAAGAGACGAATTATACAGTGCTCTGTCTAGTATTGGCATTCCTACCAAACTCGTCAGATTGTGTAGGTTGACAATGGAGACCTCTCTCTGCTCCGTCAAGGTCGGTAACGAACTCACCGAGACCTTCAATGTCAAAAAAGATTTTAGACAAGGCTGTCTGACTTTTCTAACATCATTCTCGAGAAGATCGTGCGTAACTCACAAGTCAACACCAGAGGTACGATCTTTGAAAAGTCAGTTCAATTACTGACTCAACCCGACGACATTGGACGAACACAGCGAGCCGTCAATGAGCCGTTTGCTGGCATTGAAGTGGAAGCAACTAAAATGAGTCTGAAGTACAGGCTGTTGTCAAAGGCGGACTCACAACATCGACATCTCGGACAGAGCGTCACATTAGGCAGCAGAAACTTCGTGGTAATCAAGGACTTCGTCAACCTCCGTTTTGCGGTAAATAAGGAGAACAATACCAGTAGCGAAATCAAACGCAGAATCCCTCTTGCAATCGCTGTCTCTTTGGGCTCAAGAGGCAACTGAGAAACAAAGCTCTCTCTCGAAGGACTAAGATTGCTTTATATAACATCCGCTCTACGAGGTTTGCCTTTTATATTTCGGGAATCGAGAACAAAAACAAATATTAGTCATCGAAAATAGCTTCATTCTTTTTCAAAATATTCCACATTAAGATTTATACACTTTTGCATGCGTTTGAACCAATTGTCGAAGAACTTTTGCCACTCCGATTGAGGTATCTTCAAAACATGCATTCTGAACGCATCAACCGCTTCTTCAGGTGTCGAAAAACGTTAACCTCGCATTATATTTTTTACGAACGGGAATAAAAAGAAGTCATTCGGTGCCAAGTCAGGACTATACGGCGGATAACTCATCAAATCGATATTTTGAGTGCTCAAAAATGCAGTTGTTTGACCCGGTGTATGAGAGCTCGCATTGTCGTGGTGAAGAGTAATCCGTCTTCGGCGGTTGGTTTTCCTGATTTCTTGGAAGACAACTGCCAAACAAATGGCTTTGTACCACTCAGAATTGACTGTTTTGCGTTGTGCAAGTGGTACCGTTGCGACATGTCCAGTTCTTACGGCAAAACAGACGATCATTTGCTTCGAAATGCTTTGTGTGCGAGCAACTTTTGTTGGATTTGGCTCATTTTGAAACACCTATACAGTCGACTGCTGTTTACTTTCGGGCTCATACGCGTAAATCCACGATTCATAACCTGTTATGATGTTATAGAAGTGTTTCGAAGCACCGCGATCGTATTTTTTAAGCATTTCATTTAACCAATCAACAAGAGCATTCTTTTGAGCGGTTGACAAATTGTGTGGGATTAAACGCGAACAAACGACGGTCAAATGTTCATGCAATATTGAATGTTTGCTGGTCCCACTTATGTCTCAGGTTGTCTCAATCTCACGATAGGTCACATGACGGTCTTGCAATATCAGTTGGCGCACAGCAGCAATGGTTTCCGGAACAACAACTGATTTTGGACTACCTTCACGAAATTCGTCTTGGAGTGAACTACGACATCGGTTCAATTCACCGTACCATCTATAGACACTGGTCCTTGATGGAGCACCATCGCCAAAAATTGAATAAAGTTCATCGACGCACTGTTGTTGAGTTAATCCGCGTCGAAAGTTGTAAAAAATAATCGCACGAAAATTTTCACGATTTAATTCCATTTTTTGGGCGAGATGAATCTTTTAAGTTACTGTAAACAACACAAACAGCGCTCGTATGTCAAAACGTTCTGAGTACGTATAACCTCAAAAATGTCAAAGTTTACGATAGAGCTGACAATTGCCAGATTGCAACACTAGGGTAGCCCAATCCCGAAATATAAAAGGCAACCAGTCGTATTTTCAGATTTAAGTAACGCTTTCAAATATTCCAAAATATTAGTGTAGTGCCTAATTGTAGGCTGTTCAGACGAAAATATTTTCGCTGACAGTCTGATTTTTTTTTTTGAAAAAGGCGAACATTCAAATTAACTTGCTAAGTCAACGTTTTTGTTTTTTGATTTTGTGAATTTTTTGATTGACATCGTGCGAAAACCAATTTAGCGCGGATGGGATCCTCTGCTTTTTCAAGCAATCATTAATTTTTGTGTCGATAAATCTCATTCTTATAAGTGTTATCAAAGAGAATAGTAAATTTTTAACTATACTAAAGCATCCCAGAAGTGAAGATGCGGAAGGCTCTCAATTTTTTGATTGACATCGTGCGAAAACCAATTTAGCGCGGATGGGATCCTCTGCTTTTTCAAGCAATCATTAATTTTTGTGTCGATAAATCTCATTCTTATAAGTGTTATCAAAGAGAATAGTAAATTTTTAACTATACTAAAGCATCCCGGAAGTGAAGATGCGGAAGGCTCTCAACTAATCGAAGTATGTAGCTTGGAAGAGCTCTATTATTATATCTATATATATTCTATTCGAGAAGACAGGCTTCTTACCATCGTCTCTACAAAACCACCTTAAAATTGTTTTTATTCATAAAATTAAGGAGATTCATTGTGGTCACCGTGGCGTAGTGGGTAGAGTGCAACGCTCACACGCCGAAGGGTCTAGGTTCGACTCCCAGCTCAACACCAATTTTTCGAATTTTTCACGGCACCACCTCTTTCGAGCTGCTGACAACACTCAAAGAGTAAGAACTGTCTAAGAAAATGCTTCTCAAATTTCGCCGTTCGGAGTCGGCAAAAAACTGTAGGTCCCTTCAACTCGTGAGAGAACAGTAGCACGCACAACACGAGTAGTTGATGAGCAAGCTAGGCCCTGGTCTCCCTGTGGACTGTTGCACCAACAATTATTATTATTATTATTATTAAAGAGATTCATTAAAGAAAATCTACCATATTCAAAGGAATTATTTATTGGGGGTACACATTTATTTAGTTTTCAAAAGATGGCGCCACCAGGAAGTTGTAGCTAATCTTGGAAGCGATTATCTACATCATTGGAAAGCTTTGATATTTCTCAGCCGCGTTTGCTTAAAACAACAGCATTGTTTTTTGCGTCTTCGAAAATGACCGGATTTGTTTTAATTAAGTATCAATTTTCGAGGAGAGTTTTAATTCTTTTTTTATTTGGAAGAGAGTTGTAGCTGAATCCTTGTAGAAGTTTATGGTGAATCTGCTTGGACACTTCAAAAATTGGGATTTTAACTTCGAAGGCGAAGAAAAAAACGTCTGAAGATTAGGGATTGGATGAAGATAGAATATCATATGAGTTGAAAACGGAAGGCATCGAAAGGAGTTTTTTAACATCAAAACTGTTTCTTGAAAGGCTGTAAACAAAAAGGGTAAATTACAATATTTCCAAAAAATTACAATATCCCCAAAAAGAAAAAAATGTATCAAGCCTGGTGAACCCGTTCCGCCAAGATTTAAAGGTCATGCTCTGCATATGATAGGATTAGATAAGTGGGATGTACTATAAGGTAAAATCTTTGGTTGGACACGTTATCGACTATAACCAGAAACTACCGAATGGCGATTTTGCAACATGATAACGCTTCGTCCCATTTACCTGTTACGGTGGAGGTTTTACCGCACCGGCCGTACTCTCCAACCTTTCTCTTTTCAAATACTGTTTTTTTTTAGGCGGATCATTTGAAGAATGGTTCAATGTTGGATCAATGCTAGAATGGTCTCATTTTTTAAGAGATGGTTTTTGAAGATAACCACAGAGATGCGAAAAAGCCGTTTCCGAGGGGCAATTCTTTCAACCGAATTAATGTGTAGGCCCAATATTTTAATTTCAGCATTTTATAATAAGTATGTACTTTCTGTACTAAAATCTGAAGTCATTTGCTAAGGCGTGGGGGTAAATCTCTCTCAGAAAGAGGCAAAGTACGGGAACGCATCTAATCTAAATGTGTAAAGTACATCATTGGGAAATAATGAATTCCCTTTTCGATACAGAAAACGAAAACAACCGAAAGATATGAGACACATACACAGAGATAATAGATCAATGCACATCAATTCATTTGAAAAAAAACCAACAACCTACCCACAAACATTTCTTGTGTTAAAATCGGTAGGGTGGCGTAAAGCCAATTTTTCGTAATATGGAAAGTAGCTGTCAAATTCCACTATTGGCATGTGTTGTACAGATTTTGTGAAAATTGTGTTCGTTTCTAAACGATCTGTGCTTTTTGTAAGAGTTCAGGTCTATGTACAAACACTTCTTTTTACAAGACCAACAAACTTTCAAAACGTTTTCGTCAAGCTATATCAAATTATAAATAGTTTGCTTTTAGGCAAACATTGGCTTATAGGCCACTTTGGCTGTTTGAAGTACTCCTACCAACTCTTAGTTTTGGTAACAGCATTTGGGAGACATCTAATGGAACAGCAGTCGAAATGTATTCCCTCATGTTGTTGCAGGTTAAAGAGAAGAAAGAAAGAAAGAAACAAATATTTGATTAAGAAGAACTGATATCTATAGCACCTAGAGAACTAGAAGCGAAACCAGTCAGACTAAGATAATTAATAATAATAATAATTGTTGGCGCTACAGTCCAAAGGGGGACCAGGGCCTAGCTTGCTCATCAACTACTCGTTTTGTGCGCGCTACTGTTCTCTCACGAGTAGAAGGGACCTACAGTTTTTTGCCGATTCCGAACGGCGAAGTTTGAGAAGCTTTCTTAGGCAGTTATTACTCTTTGAGTGTTGTCAGCAGCTCGAAAGAGGTGGTGCCGTGAAAAATTCGAAAAATTTGTGTTGAGCTGGGAATCGAACCTACACCCTTCGGCGTGTGAGCGTCGCACTCTACCCACTACGCCACGGCAGACTAAGTTAATTAGCAATATTTAAATGACGTAGTGGGTAGCGTGCGACGCTCACACGCCGAAGGGTCTAGGTTCGATTCCCAGCTCAACACCAATTTTTCGAATTTTTCACGGCACCACCTCTTTCTAGCTGCTGACAACACTCAAGGAGGTATAAGTGTCTAAGAAAGCTTCTCAAATTTCGCCGTTTGGAGTCGGCAAAAAACTGTAGGTCCCTTCAACTCGTGAGAGAACAGTAGCGTGCACAACACGAGTAGTTGATGAGCAAGCCAGGCCCTGGTCCCCCTGTGGACTGTCGCACCAACAATTATTATAAATAATAACTGGGGGTCAATTAAAATATTAAATTCGGTTAAAATAAGAACAATAATAACATAAACTAATATTTAAATTAAACCAAGACGCGCATTAAATCATTTATTTCATTATAATCAAAATTAAAAAGCCATGACTTCAACCTTGTAAGAAAGAGGGATTCAATACGTATAAATCTTATACAATGTGGAAGTTTGTTGAATAATCTAGGGGCACATACTAAGTAAAATTGTGAAAAAGGGTAAAGGTTGTGGTGAGATTTTGTTGGTTTATCCTTAAATGATAAACTCTAGAACATCTATTCAGTAGATACCCAGAACGTAAAAACTTTGTAGCAATAAAGATGTTTCAAGGGCAGTATGTCAAGATTCTGAAATAAGATAAAGCTATTATGATATCGACGTTTATGACAAATTAATCTAATAACATGTTTCTGTGATATAAGTAGTGGGTAAACTTTGTTGTAGTGAGTTCCTCTCCAGCACGTTAAGCCGTACTCAAGCTTGGACTAAACTTACCCGTATTACAGACTTTTTAAGAGCTCAGGTCCACAATAAGACCTAAGAAAGTAGATTTCTCTGGAAACAGCCATGAGATATTTCTTTAAAGACCTAGTGTGTTGAAACCAGCCCATCTTTGAATCAAAATAAACACCCAAATACTTGAAATCGGTAACATTTTCTATAAGAAAACAACCTTCAGAGCAAGAGTGATGTTCATGAAAAGTTTGGACACTAGGTACAGAATTACAGATTTCCTTAATAATAATAATTGTTGGCGCGACAGTCTACAGGGGGACCAGGGCCTAGCTTGCTCATCAACTACTCGCGTTGTGCGCGCTACTGTTCTCTAACGAGTAGAAGGAACCTCCAGTTTTTTTGCCGACTCCGAACGGCTAAGTTTGAGAAGCATTCTTAGACAGTTATTACTCTTTAAGTGTTGTCAGCAAGTCGAAAGAGGTGGTGCCGTGGAAAATTCGAGGTGTTCAGCAGGGAATCAAACCTAGACCCTTTGGTGTGTGAACGTCGCACTCTACTCCACGGCGGCCACACAAGTTTCCTTAGTAATTTTAAATCAAGTGCAACGTATCAAAATCACCACTTCGCAGGGCCACGACAAAGTGATTGAAGTGCATCCAAGAACTCGCTCATGAATAAGGGTTGATTGCTTTGGGTCAACAACCCCAACAGAAACAGAACTCCACAGTGGCTTGTCAAAATATTGCAGCTAAGCCGCATGGCGTTTCCCTAAAACGCCATATTTCTATTCGCAAATGACCCGATTACTTTTGACCTTATTCCAGAACCTGAAGCTTCTCAAATTCTAAAATAATCAACCTCAACATTTCTATCAACTTAACTTTGTATGTTTTCCAAAGTCGGGTGCACTTATTCGGGCCAAATCCCACATTCGTCGTTCGTCTTTCACTCACTGCCCCTGCAGCCCCTGGGAATGCACTAGATTCCGGCCAGACGCACTTTCATAAACATCTACTCTTAATTTAGAATAACCCACGTGTTGTAAACATCCAGAAGATCTCTGGGAGTGACGCCTTAACACGCTCCGCGTCTGACTTAGTTTTTTGTTTGCATCGCGAACCAAACAAAATTCTGTTTGACACCGCCCATCACAACACTTCCAGTTCAACTAACAACCAATAGTCTGGCGGATGTTTATTTATTTGTGAAGGCGAAATATGTATATTAATTTCGCTGTCAAGCGCTATCGCCGCGTTGTTAGGACGCGGGAAAATTGATGTTGTCGTGCCTGCACGCTTGCAAGGCTTTGAAATGTTTTCGAGGCGATCAATTAATCTCACAAAACCAGCTTCGGATGGGTGACTTTTGGATTCTGGGCTATATTTCATTTTTGACAGACTTGCCAGCGATGACAGATGACATCTTACGTACAACTGTTCGGTCTAAAGACTTTTTGAAACATGGGTTGCCGGTCCAGGTGGATGTTTTCGAAATGACGCAGATGTGAACAGTTGTTGTTCTCAGTCTTATCGCAGCACTGCTTCAACTCTGCTTGACAGGCTTTGCTTTTTTCCTGGTTTTTCGACAGAAAGAGACTTGCCCACCATCCAAAGAGAGAGAATAAAAAATCGTCGCGATGAGTTTTATCGGAATGAATTTGATAAATGTAAGGGAAATTTAAGAAAGGAGTGGCAGCTAATAAACACTATGTTTAGTCGTCGTTCAAAGGACCATAAACGGATGTGTTCAGATAGTGGTTCTTCTGAGATATCTGATCCGTACAGATTAGCTAATGAATTCAACAATTATTTTGCTACAATTACTTTGGAGTTTGTCCCTACAATTATTAGCTCATGTAAATGCTGCCAAAATTCCTACATAATTTAAGATGTCGGTACATCCAGAAACAATTTTTGCTTTGAGCTTATATCTTCCTTTGAAACCTGGAAATCCGTATGTTCCTTGAATAATTCGCAATCTCGTGGTGTGGATGGATTATCCAACCAGATATTAAAAAATACCAGTTTGAATATTGCCGATGTGCTAGCGTATATATTTAATAAAAGCGTGCTATCAGGAGTTTTTCCTGATAAATTGAAATGTGCGATTGTAATTCCGCTTCATAAGAAAAATAATCCTAAAGATATACGGAATTATAGACCGATATCTCTGCTACCAAGTATTTCCAAGGCATTTGAAAAAAATATGAAAAGGCGAATTCTCTTATTTTTAGAAAAAAATAATTTCCTTAGTTCAAAACAGTATGGTTTTAGGCAGGGGCTATCTACTAAAGATGTTCTATTCGACTTTTGCTCCTCTATTTTCAAAGGATTGGATGATCATAGACATTGCGCTAACCTCTTCGTCGATATAACCAAAGCCTTTGATATGGTGGACCATAATATTTTGCTAAGAAAACTATACAAAATTGGTTTTAGAAGTTTTGTTTTTAATTGGCTTCGAGTCCTATTTACGAAACAGAACTCAAATAGTTAAAATTTCAGAAGCTTACAGCAACAAAATTGATTTAAAGATAGGTGTACCGCAAGGCTCTGTTCTTGGCCCTATTTTTTCTTAATTTATATAAACTCCATTTTTTACCAAAACATGATAGGAACCATTACTGCCTTTGCTGATGATTTGGGAATAACCTATATCACAAAGAGTAAAATTGATCTGATCGCGGACATAAACCATGATGTTGACATCTTACGAAGGTGGTTTCGTGAGCACAAAATGCTTGTCAGCAATAAAACAAAATTGATGTTTCTTAGTCTTACACACACTGCTTTACCTGATTTTGATATTGTCTTTCATTCTTCGAAATGTGAAACCTTCAATATCTGCAGTAATAAGGATAATTTAACGTCCTCTACTCAAATACTATGTGACCCTGATTGTTTTAGGATTGAAGTTGTTACTCATTTTAAGTACATAGGAATAATTATTGATAATAAATTGAATTGGAATGAGCACATCCTGGCGATGAAGAAATACTTTAACTCAACATTGCGTATTTTTAATTATCTCAAGAATACATGTTCCACCAAGGTGTTAAAAATGATTTACTCTGGTATTTTCCATTACAAATTGCAGTACGGTATTTGCTGCTGAGGTGGTGCTCCTCAATGCAAAATGGCTAATATCCTGGTAAACCAAAAATGTTTAGTAAGAAAAATATGTAATAAAAACAAATTTTATCATTCCATGCCATTATTTAACAGCTTGAAAATTCTTCCTCTGAGACATTTGTATTATTATAAAGTGTTGAAAATTTTCTTCGTGAGATGTGGCTATTTGAATAGCATATATTCTGATCGCTATAGTCTACGAAGCAATCAAAGCCTAAATGTCAATGTTCCAACTTTTCGCACTACGTTTTTCAGAAACACATGTTACATAGTTCCATTTAGATTATTTAATAAACTGCCTATTGAATTAAAGTCATTACGCTCATTTAAATTATTTAATATTAAAATTAAAACACGGCTTTTTGAATTTGATCACAATCAAATAGAAGATCTACTAGACCCAATTGTATAAAATTAGGTTTTAACTTTTTCTCGATGATTACTCATAGATGCTGTTCTTCTGTTCTCTTTTCTTTCATTTTCTTAAAAATGTTTTTCTATTTTATGAAAGTAGCATTTATCACTATTATTGTTAAAATTTTACAAAATGCTACCCCTATTCTCTACAAACTAAATTATTTTTGAATGAAGTACTATTAATGTATAATAACAACTGTAATCAACTAGAGAATATGAATAAATGAATGAATGAATGAATGAATGATTTGAAGAGACCAGACACCAAGATGGATCTTATGGTCTTCAAGTTTCCTTTTATTTTTGCCCCCGGCATCCTTTCGTCAGCAGTATGTTGATGATATTGATGTCATCGATGATTTAAGTGGAGGCGGCGAAAATGATGATGAGAGCAGTCATCAGAAAAATACCCCCAACATCGCCGACTTGGCCAAATGTTATAATTCCGAGGTACGAGTAGTAAAGGACTTTGTTCACCTCGACTCCAGAGTAAAGAGCAACATTTGTAACAACGACATTTAACGCAAAATATTTTGTACCAACCACTGTTTGTTTGAGCTCAAAATTCAATTTAATCTCGTTTCCATTCAAATTCTTTTTGCAGGACTGAGCACATAATCTGGCGTACTCATTGGCGTTGGAGCCTGGACAATTTTAAGAGTAGATTGAGGAGTCACTAGTCTTTACGAGTGAAAAGTTCTGCGTTCAACTTTTGTCCCATTGTCTTGGAAATGAAGTTAAATTCACTTACTAAACGAGATTTAAGTCCGCCCATCCATCCGGACCGTCTAAATTTAACTTTTTTTCGTCACTCCATAGAACTTTCTCCATTTTTCACGCTATGTGTTTTCCTGCACATTTCAATCTTGCTATCTTATGCTGCGCAGTAAGAGGTGGTTGCGACTTCATTTTTTTCAAATGCAGCTTACCCGAGGCCTTTACAAGAAGCCTTGGCGGCTTCTATTCCAGGACATGCTGCAATACTTCGAATGCTTTTTGTGGAACTAGACAATTCCCTTAAAATGCGCCTTTTCTGATAATTCGTAAATGCTGACGGACGGCCTGATTACTTTTTTGTGCCATAAAGAGTGCTCATTTGTTTAAAATTCTTAACGAAGTGGTGTGAACGAGTTTAGAGCCTTCCAAGTTTAAGTGTCGACTTGCCGCTTTTAACAATTCAATTATTTGACCTTTTTCAATCTCACTCAACGGTTTTCCTCTTCCCCTCTTGATAATGTTTACTCGGCCAGCAAATAATCGACACTAATCGAGAGCAAATAATTTCTGTTCATATTACCACGTGGTAAGCATTGTGAAACATGTTGAAATTGTACCGTTAAAGGAAGCATACAGCTGCAGTTGTTTGCAGCAGTTTGGCATTATCGTCATGGGCCATTGGATTTTTGTTTGTGTGACGAAATGACAGCAAAGTCTGTACTCAATAGGTCTGTTCCAATTGATTTGTGTACAGAAATTCGTAGCTGAGTAGCTTTGGTAAAAATCTCTCATGCAGAGAGTATCTCTACCGAAAATTGTGAAACAACTTTTCGTAGAAATTCGTAAACAGCTATCAGACATATGAAATGTCCGAGGTTTTTCTTATTTTCAATTTGACAGCCATCTGCTGCCGAGCTGCTGCCCACTGTTTTTTCTTCGGCAAAAATTCGTAGGGAGGGGAAATATTTTGCTCTCTCGTGAGCTCTCTTTTCTACGAAAAAATCAGCTAATGGAACACTTTTTTGTAGTTTTTCGGGCAAATTCGTAGACATTCGTAGCAGCTCAGAGCAATTGGCACAGACCTAATTTTTCTGAGCATTCTACGAAATCCTGAGAGGTTTTTTCCCCAATTACTTGACTAGCATTTTTAAGACATTTTGAAGATGGCACTATCCATTTGGCACGCACCTTACTTCCCTCATTTACTTCTAGGTTCCCATTCCCATTGCTTTATAATTTTCGAAAGTGTGCTCAAGTTGGCACTGCAGTACGGTTCAGGATCAATGGACGCCGTTTCCAAACCATCTCTTACAAATCGAAAACAGTGCTTAACTCCATCCACAGCAGAAAGTTTTCTAGTTCTATATTCCAGTTTACTACTCTTATTATTATAACATAAACACACACAAAACCATCTTTAGCCTTCTCTAGGTACAAACACTTTGTAAAAGTTTACAGAGTACACTTATATGGGGCATAATAAACAATTTCTTGTTTGTTTCTCTATCAATTGTAGTAAGTTAAAATCGCATCTACTTTCGCTTTAGGAATTTAGATGTTTATGTTTTCAGAAGGAAAAAGATGTGCTGAGTATTCGTGAAGTGATCTGAAACGAGAACGGAGAGGAAACAGATTTTGCCTGCTTTACACACATGTTTACAAATTTGGAAAATTTCTGTGAAAGTCTTAAGCACTTAATAGGATCAAAAGTAAAAGCAGTGTGAGAATTACAATACATTGGAATAAGATTTTTGAGTGACAGAATAATTATGTTATACGAAGGTTGCCTTTTATATTTCGGGATTAGAGAACAAAAACAAATATTAGTCATCGAAAATAGCTTCATTCTTTTTCAAAATATTCCACATTAAGATCTATACACTTTTGCATGCGTTTGAACCAATTGTCGAAGCACTTTTGCCACTCCGATTGAGGTATCTTCAAAACACGCATTCTGAACGCATCAACCGCTTCTTCAGGTGTCGAGAAACGTTAACCTCTCATTTTATTTTTTACGAACGGGAATAAAAGGAAGTCATTCGGTGTCAAGTCAGGACTTTACGGCGGATGACTCATCAAATCGATGTTTTGAGTTGTCAAAAATGCAGTTGTTTGACCCGGTGTATAAGAGCTCGCATTGTCGTGGTGAAGAGTAATCCGTCTTCGGCGGTTGGTTTTCCTGATTTCTTGGAAGACAACTGGCAAACAAATGGTTGTGTACCACTCAGAATTGACTGTTCTGCGCCGTTGTAGTAGTGCGGTTGCGACATGTCCAGTTTTTCCAAAAAAAACGGGCAACCATTTGCTTGGAAGTGCTTCGTGCGCGAGCAACTTTTGTTGGATTTGGCACAATTTGAAACACCCATCCAGTCGACTGCTGTTTACTTTCGGGCTCATACGCGTAAATCCGCGGTTCATAACCTGTCACGATGTCATAGACGTGTGTCGAAGCACCGCGATCGTATTTTTGAAGCATTTCTTTCAACCAATCGGCACGAGCCTTTATTTTGAGCGATTGACGAATTGTGTGGGATCAAACGCAAACAGATGTTTTTGACAGTCAAATGTTCATGCAATATTCAATGTATGCTGGTCCCACTAATACCTAAGGTTGTCTCAATCTCACGATAGGTCACATGACGGTCTTGCAATATCAGTTGGCGCACAGCATCAATGGTTTCCGGAACAACAACTGATTTTGGACTACCTTCACGAAATTTGTCTTGGAGTGAACTACGACATCGGTTCAATTCACCGTACCATCTATAAACAGTGATCCTTGATGGAGCACCATCGCCAAAAATTGAATTAAGTTTATCGACGCACTGTTGTTGAGTTAATCCACGTCGAAAGTTGTAAGAAATAATCGCACGAAAATTTTCACGATTTAATTCCATTTTTTGGGCGAGATGAATCTTTTAAGTTACTGTAAACAACACAAACAGCGCTCGTATGTCAAAACGTTCTGAGTACGTATAACCTCAAAAATGTCAAAGTTTACGATAGAGCTTACAATTGTCAGATTACAACACTAGGGTTGCTCACTCCCGAAATATAAAAGACAACCTTCATAAAAAAACATGTATTTACATGGAAATCCGATCCCTCTTTATTTCTCATTAAGTGTTTTCAGTAACTCTAAGAACACTTTAAGTAGAGGACTTAAAACTGTTGTGACAGTTTTGGCGCAGTCACATCAGCTGAACTTTACCTCATCTTCCCTTTGGACTATAGTTGGGTTATGATTAAGATTGTCGTATATAATCGTCCCTTTAAGACTCCATCAAGTATGATTCTAGAATAATGTAAGATTTTCTCAGTTTCCTTCAATAGTCATTAATTTTTCCGCAACAAATCAGCACTATTTCAGAATGAGGAACTGACATATATTTGATCGAAACTATTTCGAAATCCAGCCTATGTTTCTTGCCACTCCTCCTCAGTCACTTTGTGTTGATCATACGTCAATCCAGCTTAAGTACATTACTATCATCCAAAAGTTAAACGAGCATCGGTTATGGAATTCAAGTGTCATCCTTTTATCGATCACACATCCTCCAGAGCCATCCATCGCCCGACATATTCACAGTCAATCACCCCATAACTTTCGAAAAAACACGCAGTTTGCAAATTTGACGATGCTCGTTACAAATCCATCTCAGGCACTGTCCGCTCCGGCCGTTGAACATCAAATAAAATCCAATCGAGAACTGCGAAATCGCCTCGCTTATGCGTCGTGTGAAGTGCTCGCGATTTAATTCGAGGGAATTTGTAGATCAATAACGTTCCACGAAATGCAAAACAAAACACAAACAAAACTCGCCGTTTTGCCATGCATGCAGCACTGTTAACCTGCCGCAGCCCGCACATCAAGAGCAGCGCTGAACGCACGTTAAATCGACCGGAAAAGCCGACGATCAAATTTATCGCGCTCCGATCGCCATCAACTTGGCCTAAATTTAGCGAGACCCAAACGCTGGAGGCAGGGGGTGGAACACCATGTGCGAGGTGCGAACACTTAGAGACACACAATGATTGGCGGGATTCATAATTAGCATCTGGAGTCCGGGCTGTGGGACTTTTTGAACTTTTAATGAACTTGCGGGAGTAAATATTTTTTAATAAGTCATTGAAGCGGACGAGTGTTATTTTTAGCCTTGGTCGGCTGTCTGCTCGAGGCGATCTTGCTTTACGCCTGTGTCAGGCGCATTTTATGCGCGACAAGCCCGTGAATCCTTATAAATCACAGACAAGTGGTCTTCGGGAAGCTTCCCTCCGCGCGGCTGCACATTGGGTGTGATCCAGATCTGGAGCTGTATAAAAATAAATGAAAAACGCACAATGGCACATCAGAGAAGCGTTGCGCATTTGAAATGACATGTTTATTCGAACTCTGGACCATTTCATCTGGGCGCGGTGATTGATTGAGGCTCGGACCTGGAAGTCGTCGTCGTGTGTAACGTCATCAGGTGGCTGGGATCATTCCTCTGACGTACGAGCATAAGTGTGAAACAGATGAAAAATGACAGCCTCTCATGATGTTGTACCTCGAGGGAGTTGTGTTCATAATGATGATGATGGGATCCAATTGGGGTGGACAATTAATTGAAAGAACATTGCACGAAGTTTTGTCGATCACTCTCGAAGTGGGCCACCGGCGGATGAGTGATTGAGGCAGGTGCTTGGGAAGTGCATCACTTTTGATGGATGTGGTCATATTTACTTCAAATCGACTGGCGGGGTGGGAATGGAAATCTGTTGAGAGAAATATGCTTTTGTCACGGTTGGTCCAATAACCCACTTTGAAGCGGTGTCTAGAAATTCGGAGATTGCTTCTTCTTTTTTTAATGACATTTGGAAACCAGTGAAAACATGCTGCATTGGGTGTGAATTCCGGCAAGTGCATATGGAGAGAGAGGTTATCTTATTAAAGGTGCTTATAATGCTGCACTGCATTAAGAAATTAACTGAACCTTGAGTAATGTCTGATACCAAGAATGGGACAAGGACATCGAAATCGATATTCACAAAAAATCGTCGTCTTGTCTTAGAGCATTTTTGACATTGAAGGCGGCGGTGAATTCGTTACCGACCTTGATGGAGCAATGAGAGTTTCCCATCGTCATTCTACACAATCTGAGGAGTTTATGACATGGTATGACACTCCAAAGGCGGGCTTTAAACAAACGAATAGGTGGTGAGTGTCGATTAGCACTTCTAGAGCCTTTTGCAGGATCTGCCGTAAAATGAACATCTGGCTTACCGTGGACTTCCCTAGCCTAAAACAAAACTGGTAGGACGTGTTCCTTCCAACAGCTCTGCAGAGAGCTATGGCTGCCGAAGTGGAGGCTGCTAGAGAAGCTAGAGCCAAAGTCATAGCGGCTGCGCTTCATCCTATAAGGTTGGAAAAAAAAAAAGGTTTCAGACGTTCACTACAGACGTTCACTACACCTCACATCGAGTACAAGAGGATCTTGTAGGCGATGTGAGGAAGGCTGATTGGTTCAGTCAAATGGGTCTCCTTTCTTGTGAACCGGGCGGTAAGCCAGATGTTCACTTTTCTTGTGAATCGATGTTAAGATTCCACTCATCGGGCATGATTCCCTCCGATCATTTTTCACAGATGAGCTGATGCATGTGCCTAACCAGGTCTCTCTGCTTTTAATATTTCTGCGAGCAGCCCGCCCGCACAAGCAACTTTGTTTGACTTCAGCTTCGATATTACTATCTTCATTTCGTCTAAGTCGGGGGACGCAATTCTTGGTTATTGTCGTCCAAACCCCATCTATCAGCTTCCGCTTCAATGCCAGCAATCGCTTTATTGACGGCTCGCTGTGTTCTTCAAATCACGTCTATATCATCAGCGTAATCTAGCATTTGAACTGACTTCTGGAAGATCGTGCCTCTGGTGTTGACTTGTGAGTTACGCACGATCTTTTCGAGGATGATGTTAAAGAAGTCACATGACAGTCCGTCACCGTGTCTAAAACTTTTTTTGACATTGTAGTTCTCGGTGAGTTCGTTACCGACCTTGACGGAGCATCGAGAGTTCTCCATCGTCAACCTACACAATCTGACGTGTTTGGTAGGAATGCCAAAACTAGACATGGCATTGTATAGTTCGTCTCTACGGACACTGTCATATGCGTCCTTAAAATCGACGAAAAGGTGGTGAGTGTCGATTTGCACTTCTTGGGTATTTTCCAGCATCTGCCGTAAAGTGAAGACCTGGTCTATTGTGGACTACCAAGGCCTGAAACCACACTGATAGGGACCTTTCAGGGTTCGGACAAAAGGTTTCAGACGCTCAGGCAATACGGCAGACAGGGTCTTGTAGGCGATGTTAAGAAGACTAATCTCTCGGTAAATGGCGCAGTCAAAGAGGTCTCCTTCCTTGTGGAGGTTGAGATTCCACTCATCGGGCATGCTTTCCTCCGACTATATCTTGCAGATGAGCTGGTACATGCGCTCAAACAGGACATCTCCAGCTGGTTGAAATAGTTCTGCGGACAGTCCGTTCGCTCCAGGAGCTTTTTCGACTTCCGCTTAGATATTGCTATCTCCTATAGAAGAAATTCTTGTCATCGTCATCGCTATCGTCCAAATCGAGTAGAACATTCTGCTTAACAGCGGATTGGAGTCGTCATCGCCATTAAGGATTCTGCAGGAATGATTCTTCTAGATTCTCAGCATAGACTGCGACTCTACCACAAGTTATCCATTTACGTCCCGACAGGCTTCGGTCCGAGCTTTGAATCCTCCGGATAGATGCGTTACCTTACTGTACTTTTTCTCGCTTCTACATGCTCCTTTTTTCTTCTGAGAAGCCGGTGCTCTTCCCTTCTTCTCTATTCGTTGAGCTCACGAAAACCCCTCGTTGTCCGATAGGCGTCTTGTCTGGCTGCTTGTGCTTGGTTGCACTCGTCGTCAAACTTTTGGGTGATGACGTGAAACTCAGCATATCTGTGGCAGCTTCTTCGATGGCTTCTTGACAACGTTTCCAGTCTTCTTCTATGGTTGGTGCAGGCAGCGTCGAATCCTGAACGAGTTCCAGGGAGACTCTGTCGGCAAAGTTCCCAGCAATCAGTTGCGATTATAGCTTGCCGACCTCAAACCGTTTTAGGCTGTCTCGACTCCGTTTCTCTCTCGATATTCGGGTTCTTACATTTGCTACAACAAGATGATGATCCGAGTCGATGTTGACACATTGGAAGGTTATGACATCGATAATATCAGAAGAGTGTCAGGAGATTGTCGGGTTCCTTTGGGAATGTTAAGGTGTGGGAGCCGTGTGCTTCACATAAAGGTGTTCCGCCCGGAGGTGAAGCCCAAAAGCCGGAGTCCGTTTCCAGGCTGCCCGAAGACTCATATAGCTCATCTGGGTAGATGAATGGATTATTTCTTTCGCTTACCGCCAGATCCATAGGATCTGCTTTTCTTTCAACGCCAGATTTCAATGCCAGTCTTGATGAAAAGATTTAACATTCGCAGATATCCTGAAAATAGTAGTTCAACACAGTCACAAGGACCGAGAATACACACTGACATCTGAATTTGACAGCAGAGCAGATAAAAAGAAAACGGTGCAAAAAGCACAAATAATATTTTCTGACAAACTTTTCGAAAGTGGCGCCCGACAAAAGGGCGCAAGTTTACCTCAACTCACATCTCCATTCTTTTCCTTTTTAGCTGAAAACGATGAAATGAACTGCGTGGAAGCAATTGCGATAATGGTTTCGATGGTCATCATGTTCCTCACGTTCCCCGTCTCAATATTCGTCTGCTTCAAGGTGGTTTCGGAATTCGAGAGAGCTGTCATCTTCCGAATGGGACGACTGAGGTAAGCGGGTTCTCTTCTATTTAATTTTGGCTTGAAAAGTTTCCTCTTGCAGGAGTGGTGGTGCACGAGGACCTGGTGTATTTTTCGTCCTTCCCTGCGTCGATGACTACTGCAAAGTTGACCTCCGGACTGTTTCATTCGACGTACCCCCACAGGAGGTGCTCTCAAAGGACTCTGTCACAGTGACTGTGGATGCAGTGGTTTACTATCGAATCAGTGATCCTCTGAAAGCCGTCATTCAAGTCTCTAACTACAGTCACTCAACGCGTCTCTTAGCTGCCACCACACTTAGGAATGTATTGGGGACACGAAATCTTTCCGAGCTCCTGACTGAAAGGGAAACCATTTCGCACACAATGCAGGTCTCCCTGGACGAGGCCACCGATCCCTGGGGTGTAAAAGTTGAAAGGGTTGAGATGTGAGTTAAGTTGTTGGCTTGTCGAAGATAATTTTATGCTTTTCATTGCAGCAAGGACGTGTCCCTTCCGACAGCTCTGCAGAGAGCTATGGCTGCCGAAGCGGAGGCTGCTCGAGAAGCTAGAGCCAAAGTCATAGCGGCTGAAGGAGAAATGAAGTCTTCTCGGGCTCTGAAAGAGGCATCAGACATCATTTCCGAAAGCCCCTCTGCGCTTCAGGTGAGGACACACATAAGACGTAATGGAAGACTCTTTGTGCATTAGAATTGATTTTCAGCTGAGATACCTTCAGACGCTGAGCAGCATCTCTGCGGAAAAGAACTCAACGATAATATTCCCACTGCCGATGGAGCTGTTAACGCCGTTCCTGACCAACTGCAGCAACTGCACGTTCAAGAAGTGCAGCGGACAGTATTGAAAAACGATTTTGTACTAGATTTGTTAATTAAAGTACGAAAATGTTTTTGATGTGTTATGCTTTGACAACAAACAGATTATCCTGCCGTAAGGACACTAGGAACAGCGTGATGTATAAGTGTACTGTAAGAATGAGAAAGAATATATATATATCTGTGTATATTGCCCTGCTTCGGGTCACGTCACTTTGGTCACTTGGTCGTTACAAAGAAAGTGAGGGATGATTTAACTCGTTTCTTTTGGGTATAGATTCTGTAGAAGTGGCTGGCGCGAAGCCTAAGGGTGCGGAGCCTGTCTTATTCATTGCCTGTGAGGTAACTCTGAAAAGCGGAAGAGAGGGACAAAGCCGTCCCTAGAACTGACTGGTGGCTGTGAGGTGTGTAAGTGAAGGTTCTGAGCGAGGATTTTATTGCGGCCTAGCTGTCTGAACAGATGATTGATTGAATTTTGGAAACAACAGCGGTCTTCAGCCTTGTTACTTGATGATTATGTTACCTGGAATACGTTCCAGTATAAGGGCAGATTGATGGGGAGACAAAGGGTCGGATCTGTGGAATAGACGGCAATCATTCATCTTTGTTCCTTCCGTTAGTACAGAGAGTGAGTTCCTAGGGAACTTATTACGCACTCCGGAGCAAACTTTTCAGAATGCTGCTTAAGATGATTTGAGAAAGAATAAAATAGAGCCTAGTTGATTTTATCTTGATTTTCATATAGTTTGGTGATTCTGTGGCCGCCGTGGCGTAGTGAGTAGAGTGCGACACTCACGCGCAGCAGGTCTAGGTTTCCCGGCTAAACACCTCGAATTTTTTACGGCACCACTGTTTGGAGCTGCTGACAACACAAGATTGCTGTCTAAGAAAAAGCTTCTTAAACTTCGTCAATCGGAGTCGGCAAAAAACTGTAGGTCGACTGTAGGTTCGACTCGTGAGAGAAAATTAGCAGGCAAAACACGAGCAGTTGATGATCAAGCTTGACGCTGGTCCTCTGTGGAATGTCGCGCCATTCAATATTTATTATTATTTGTGTTTATCTGCTTGGAATGTCTAGTGCATCAACAAGAATATGGTCCTTTGAGTCGTCCCCACACTTATTCTACCCACTTCAATATGCTTGGATTTTTGTCTTTCTTTTCTCTAAGAAAATAAAGATTCACAACTTGAGCCAGCAGCTGCATGAAATCAATCAAAGTTCATTCCAGATAAGGCAATTTATCAGACAAGTCCCTTACACCGATTTCTGTGTAAAAATAAGAGGAAACGCGTATGAATGTAAAGCGACGCTGTCTAGTGACTCACGTCTTACATGCCTGCACTGCATGGAAATGGATGTGACCGGTGTGGGCAAAATGCCTAGTAAAGGGTGATTTTTTAAAAGCTATAGAAAAGTGATTCATCCTGTAACTTATTTATAGCAAGTCATATTGACACCTGTCAAAATGACAGTATAGGTTTGGCGGCGGCACATCAGTTTTACCCGCGTAATTTTATATGTATAAGGAAGCGTGTAACTTGCACATTTTATGCAGTGTAATAGTTGAAGTCAATAAATAAATTACAAAATTGTGAAGTACTAAGAAACATATCAGAAAGTTTAAAAAAAAAAATGCATGAAACCTTTATTTGAATCGATAGTACGATCCATATAACTTAATGTTTGAATATTATTTCATGCAAATGTTGACCTTGGCTGCGCCTCAAATGGTTCATCCGCTTAGTCCAATTTTGGCATACTCTTTCCAACATTTCGGCCGGTATCTCACGAATAAATACTTCAATGTTGTCTTCCAATGCGTCAATTGAAGCGAGTTTGAAGTGAGCTTTAACATAGCCCAACAAAAATAGTCTAAAGGTGTTTAATCGCACGATCTAGGCGGCCAATTGACCGGTCCCGAACGTGAAATAAAATGTTCACCGAACTCGCCTCTCAATAAGTCCATTGTTGCTGTGTGGCTGTGTGCTGTGTGGTATGTGGCACCGTCTTGTTGAAACTACATGTTATGCAAGTCAAGCTCTTGCATTTTGGGCAAAAAAAAGTTGGATATCATCTCACGGTAGCACTCAAAATTCACAGTTACGTTACGATTCGCATCATCTTTGAAGAAGTACGGTCCAATGATGCCACCAGCCCATAAACCGCTCCAAATTGTGACTTTTTCTGGATGCATTGGTAGTTCTTGCAATGCTTCTGGCTGATATTGACTCCAAAATCGACAATCCTGCCTGTTTACGTACCCATTGAGCCAAAAATGAGATTCGTCGCTGAACAAAATTTTTCGGTGAAAAAGTGGATCTTCGACCAACTTTCCAAGAGCCCATTCACTAAAAATTTTACTTTGCGGTAGGTCGTTTGGCGTCAATTCTTGCACCAGCTGTATTTTGAAAGGCACCGAAATCCTTCCGCAAAATTTTCCACGTTGTTGAGTAACAAAGAGTAACATTGCTGCGAACGGCGACGAATCGAAAATTGATGTTCATGCTTCAGTGGGTCGATTAAACTGACCATAAAATGAAAGAAGCGCGCGATTAACTTTCTTAACAGAGCACGTATTTTGATATTAAAATTCAATAAATTACAAGCGTTGTTCGTTTGTAAGACTCATGGTTAAATTATAGACCAAACTGAAGATGTTTGAGAGTGAAACAAAACACGAAACATGCGTCAGCTGTTTATAGGCATTATTAGGTATACCGGTTTGAAAATAAAACACTAATTGTTAATGGGAAAGTAAAAACATTTTATTCAAAGTAATGGCCATTGTTTTCTACACATTTTGACCATTTTTTGTTCGTCTTTTAAAGCAAACTAATCAGACACCCAATTTTCGACCTCCTCGTAGGAATCAAAGTGCTGCTCAGCCAATGCGTGTCCCATCGATGAAAACAAATGGTAGTCGGAAGGAGCCATGTCTGGTGAATACAGCGGGTGGGGTTACTGCTCCCAGCCAAGTGATTTGATATCCTGAACCGGTTTTGCTTTGTGTGCAGGTGCATTGTCATGGAGCAACATTACCTTGCCATGTCTTCTGGCCCATTCTGGTCGTTTCTCGATCAATGCATGGTTCAAATTGATCAGTTGTTGTCGGTAGCGATCAGTATTAACGGTTTCACCAGGTTTTAGGAGCTCGTGGTACAGCACACTTTTCTGGTCCCACCAAACACACAGCATTGTCTTCTTGCCAAATCGATCTGGTTTTGCAGTCGATGTTGATGGTTGTCCCAGATTAAACCAAGGTTTTTGCGTTTTGGGTTCTTACAATAAATCCATTTTTCATCGCCAGTAACAATTCGATGGAAAACCGATTTTCTTTCGTGTCTTTGAAGCAAAATTTCACAAGTGTTTTTTCGCTTTTCCATCTGTCGTTCGTTCAAATCATGTGGCACCCACTTTCCAGACGTTTGGATCTTTCCCATAGCTTTTAAACGGTCAGAAATTGTTTGTTGTGCAAAATTTAACATTGCTGCCATTTGCTTTTGACTCAAAGTGTCATCTCCATCCAATATCGTCTGCAATTCGGCGTCTTCAAACTTTTTTTGGTGGTCTTCCACATTCTTCATTTCTCACAACAAAATCATTATATCTGTTAAACCGTTGAAACCATCTTTTGCATGTTGCTTCTGATAGAGCATGATCACCATATGCCTGGACAAGCATTCGATGCGACTCTGCAGCACTTTTCTTCAAAAATTAATACTTTCCGCAAATCATCACTTTCGACTTTACAAAATTTTACTTTAAAAAAAATTCGACATTTTTAACACGATGAAAATATAAGATGTTGTCTGTTATATGACTTGATGTATACTAAATATTTTTCACAGATGTCATAGCGAACAAACAAACAAAAAAAAAAATAAAGGGCTAGTTCACAACAAATGTTTAATATCGAGACATTTGTATCTTGACGCTCACTTCATACCGGTATACTGTGTTGCCAAAAATATAAAAGCTAAAATATCACCCTTCATAATAATATTTTCCTGCATCAAAGCACATTTTACAAAATTAATTTTTCATCTATAGTCCATCGTTTGTCTTATTCTCTACTTAAGGGTAAGGGATGGCATGTATCGATTGCCGCAATCAACCATTCAAGAGACAGCGAGGTTACAGCACACCCAGACGAATGGAGCTGTCTTAGCGAATGGAGTATTGTATCAGAAGGCGCTTATTTAGGCGCTCTTAACCAAACATTGCCTTGAATTCAGACACTTGCCTCGTGGAGGATGAATGGAGCCAGCCTCCAAAGTTCAATGCGCCTACATATTTTGATATTGTGCAACTTTTCTATACGCACGCTGTCATATGAGATCTTAAAAGCGATGAATACTAACTGGGATGAAAGGTTTACCTCCATAGTGAAGGCTTTCAACTTCTGATGTCAATCGTTGTCCTTTTTCCACTCCAAAAGGAAGGGGACCACTTTTATTGTGGCAACAATCGAGGGATCAGAAAGGTAAGTCGAGGTCTGTGCTGGGAATCTGCACGGATCATTTCTGCAGAATCCTTACCGGCGATGACGACCCCATTTCCGCTGTTAGGCAGAATGCTTCACTAAATTTGAACGCGATAGATTCGAATTCTATTCGATTTGGACGATGATAGAGAAGAATTCCGTCCTTCCGACTTAGACGAGGTGAAGATAGCAATATCTAAGCTGAAGTCAAAAAAAGCTCCTGGAGCGGACAGACTGTCCGCAGAACAATTTCAACCAGCTGGAGATGCCCTGATTGAGCGCATGCACGAGCTCATCTGCAAGATATGGTCGGAGGAAAGTATGCCCGATGAGTGGAATTTCAGCGTCGTTTGCCCCGTCCAAAAGAATGAGACCTCTTTGACTGCGCCAATTTCCGAGAGATTAGTCTTCTTGACATCGCTTACAAGACCCTGTCTGCCGCATTGCCTGAGCGTTTGAAACCTTTTGTCCAAACCCTGAAAGGTCCCTATCAGTTTGGTTTCAGGTCTGGGAAGTCAACGAAAGACCAGGTCTTCACTTTACGGCAGATGCTGGAAAATACCCAAGAAGTACAAATCGACACTCACCACCTTTTCGTCGATTTTAAGGCCGCATATGACAGTGTCTATAGAGACGAGCTATACAATGCCATGTGTAGTTTTGACATTCCTGCCAAACACGTCAGATTGTGTAGGATGACGATGAAGAACTCTCGCTGCTCCGTCAAGGTCGGTAACGAACTCACCGAGACCTCCAATGTCAGAAAAAGTTTTAGACAAGGCGACGCAATGTCATACAACTTCCTTAACATCATCCTCGAGAAGATCTTGCGTAACTCACAAGTTAACACCAGAGGCACAATCTTGCAGAAGTGAGTTCAATTGCTAGCTTACGCTGATGACATTGACGTGATTGGACGAACACAGCGAGCCGTCAATGAGGCGTTTGCTGGCAAGTCGAAGCGTCTAAAATGGGTCTGGCGGTAAATGAGGGCAAGACTAAGTACATGCTGTCATCAAGAAACCACGCACAATATCGACGTCTCGGACAGAGCGTTACACTAGGCACCAGAAACTTCGAGTTAGTCAAGGACCTCTGCGGTAAACAGGGACAAGAACATCAGTACCGAAATCAAACGCAGAATCACTCTTGCTAATCGCTGTTTCTATGGGCTCAAGAGTCAATTGAGTAACATACGTCTTTGGAAGGACTAAGCTCGCTTTATATAACAGCTTGATCATTCCAGTACTACTTTAGAGCGTGGAAACCTGGAGTTTACCAGAGGCGGATGAGGAAGCCTTTAGTCTTTTCGAGGGAAAAGTTTTGCATGCTATCTGTGACCCTGTTTGCGTTGTTGGCATTTGGAAGATAAGATTTAACGACGAACTCTATGGGCTGTACAGCGACATGCGCCTGGTCAAGCATCTACGGATATAACGCATAAGATGACTAGGCTATGTAGAGGGTATGGTCACAATCCTCCGGCCCGAAAAGTCTTTGAATCCGAGCCATTGGCCTAGGCTAAGGTTGCGCACACAAGTGGAGAAGGATCTCAACCAACATGTTGTGCCCAACTGGAGGAAGCTGGCGAAAGATCATGCTGGATCAGCCCGGACTGCAGACCCACAAGAAGAAGAAGAAGAAGAAGAAGAGTATATTGCACTATGCCCTGCCGTAAAACCGAATCGGTTGTCTGGTATAATTTGATGTTCCTCGTCCCATTCTTTCAGTGCTTTAATTACAATCTTTTCAGAACCCTCACTTATGCACGGAGGAAGACTTAAAGACGGGAGATTTGTCGGCATAGATGTATCTTTGTCCCCTTTCGGAATGGGCTGTACCGCAGCTGTTTTTCAATGTACCGGATAATATGCATTACTCAGCCCATTATTGAACAGAGTTGTACACACATACATCTTCCGCCTCACTGTCGTAGATGGAGCAGAACAATATTCGGTATCCCATCGCTTCTCACTGACTTCTTCTTCTTCAGTGAGTTGAGGATTCCCTGGAGTTCATCTTTCGAAATAAGGATGGAGTTGTTTCCATCATCGGTGACGGCATTAGTTGCCAGAAGTTCGTCACTGAATCTGGTGAAACCGGGGATCTCGGATCGCCATTGACTTATCTCGTAGTGGTTTACCAAGGCTCTGTCTTCCAAGTCGTAGTTTAGGCAAGTAGGTTCATTGACCGGCTGTACATTCTGGTAGACAACTCCAATTACTTTCAGTTTCTCCTCCGGATCTGCAACTACAAAGAAGTCATGGTCAAGTACTGCCCCCTCTGGATCGATGTCTACTGTTCGCAGTAAGTTGGCGTTGTCTGTCTTTCTGTCGAGTCGAGGAGGAATCATTGGATCTTTGTTTTTTATGAAAATGAGTCATGTCAAGCGCAAATAGGCAACGGTGTTCGGTACCGTGAAATGTTTACCAATTTTTTCGTGCCTAGAATTGAAGAAATCAATGTGGAGGGGATGTGGTTTCAACAAGACGGCGCCACATCTCATACAGCCAGAGCAGCAATTCAATTGCTGCATCAGTCATTTCCCGGTCGTGTTACTTCGCGTTTTGGAGACCAGAATTGGCCGCCTAGATCGTGCGATTTAACACCATTGAACTTTTCTCTTTGAGGTTTTTTGAAGTCGATGGTTTAGGCTAATAAGCCGACGACGAATTAAGCCTTAAAAGAGGAAAATGGACTCTGCATTAGTGAAATACCGCAGCATGTATGCAAAACGGTTATCGAAAATTACACTAAAAGATGGCGTATGTGCCAGCAAAGCCGCGGCGGCCGTCTGGTCGAAGTGTTATTCCACACATAACCTCATTCTGTCTACTTTACGATATAATAAAGAGTTCATGATTTTTTTTTAATATCTACGTTTTATTTGAAATTTATTTTTTGCGTTTTTGTTGGGACACCTTTTATCTCCGCGATCCGGTAGATGTCGCTAACATCATTCATGTCAGAATAGGAACAGCCCTTTTCACAGTTCGTTTAATGGTGTCGTATGAGGTTCCTGTCCACCTTTTTCGATTTGAAAGGTTTCTGTGTGCTGGCCGAAAGATTGCACTCGAACATAGTCCCCGAGTTTAGACGCTGGAGAAACGTGGCCAACGTTTCACGTTGGTTATAAGGAATTGTTTGGACATATTTCTCCAGTTCCTCTAGTCCCTTCGGGAGCTGAAGCGTATAAGGTTCCTGCCCACCTTTTTCGATTTGAAAGGTTTCTGTTTGCTGGCGGAAAGATTGCACTCGAACGTAGTCCCCGAGTTTAGACGCTGGAGAAACGTGGCCAACGTTTCACGTTGGTTATAAGGAAAAGTTTGGACATATTTCTCCAGTTTCTCTAGTCCCTTCAGGAGCTGAAGCGAGACTACACTGAAAACTATCGTACTCGCAGTTAAACAGTTCCGTATGCGTCGATCCACGTTCAATATCATGATCCGTCTGGAAGCATCGCATCGAGATACGACCCACTGCGAGGAAAAAATGATCTATCAGCTGCAAAAAGTCAAGTCTTCACTCGATACCATTCTGCTCTATCCACTCTAAAAGTTCAGCTGGCTTTACTTACAAAGTTCATTCAGTAAAGATAATTCCTCAGTTCCGATCTCAAACAACTTTCCGATACCCGATGGGCTCAAGCCCCAAGCTGGCATAAGCCTCCTGTAATTGTAATCTATTTGATTGCACCGCCTTGAAGGGTATCAAACTCTGCATCGATACACAAAACAGGAAGCCATCTATCTTGCACCAGGTGGACAACATGTGTTGTAAGCCAGAAAGTTAATCTGCTTGCCACTCAACCCTGAAGCATTTTTTTATTTCAACATTGCATTCCTCTCTCCTTGCACCGTTGTATGGACGCCCAAAATCGAACATCCTTTGTTCAGTAACCTCCGAACTGAACATTTATCGAATGCATAAATTGTCGCAGCGGAGATCACGAAATGGGTCACATGCAGTGGATTCACTGGAATTCGATGAGTTATGCAAGCCCATCCGTTTAAGGAATGCTCATGTAACCTCAACCAGATCTTAACAGTGGTCACTCCTCGAGGAACGGGTTATCCTCGTCGGGCGGACGTGATGCAACACCTTGCTCCAATAAATCAGTTCACTGGCAGCAGTCGATTTCAGAAGGAATTATCTCGTCTGAAGGAACTTCACTTTCTCTTCGCCGTCGAAGCAATTACACCCCAAGGAACGACAAGGAGAGTGAATGGAAAACGAAAGTGAAGCTAATCTGCTTAGGATTCCCGGCCGCACTCCACGACCGACATAACCAACCCGATCATTCCGACCGATTAGTCATATCGGTCCCCAATCGGCGGAGCACTCGTTGGACCAAGGCAAAGCGAATCAAACACAATCTGCGTGGTTGTGGATGAGCCCCAGATCGGAGCGGTTCGAGTGAATTGATTTTTTTTTGTTATTTGCGGCGATACCTGTTAGACCGGCTGTCTTAAGATCACATAACCTGGGATTGCCGTGGCGGCGCACGGTGTTCAGCTCCATTTGTATGGCGGATACGTCTCGCATTCGCTGTTGTGGACAAGATTGATGCGTGGACTGGATGCGGTGAGTCATTGCGTTCCGGCGCACGGCAAAAGTGAAACAAATGACTGGCAGACAAACGTTTGGGGTCTTTGGATAGTTATTTCGTCACCCAGGGCACTCTTTCGAGAGAACTAATTGGCATGCGATGCGGTACTTAGACAGACGATGATTGTTTATCTGGAATGGCCTACAGGGTGGTGGACGGTTGGTACGGCTGAGGTTTGTCCAGATTTGCTGCGTGATTGTGGAGCTCTTTGCAGGAATTTGTGACAATCAATGCAGCTGTCTGTCGGTGGTGTGGAAGTCGATTCATGAGGGAATATAGCGATCAAAGCTTTAGATCTTGTCTTTTTTTTTGTGGCAATGCCTTCGCTAGGGGTGCCAGACATTGTTATTTGGGCGTATGTTTTCAATAATTGTCTGATACACGATTGCTCTCCGGGGGTTATCAAAGCAGGCGAAAATTACGGGGCGCACGATTGTTATCCCATTTGGATCCGCACGGCTTAAGTTTTTGAGAGTAGGTTCAGGTTTGTTTTAGAAACCTGCAGCTGACGAAGATTGTTTCCACCGAAAATTCTTCTCTGTCTACAGAAGGCTTCGTACCAAAAGTACAATGTGAAGTAATTAATCTTCTATTTGTGAATATACTCAATGTAAGAAAGGAAGGCGGGCGCCCAAGGCCATTGTATTTGATCACTTAGAAAACACATATTTTCCCTGTAGACACCCATTCAGGCAAAAATGATCCTCATCGTGACATGATTGAGGCTGTTCTTCAGTTTATGAATGCGCGACGCCTAGAATGATCATACAGCCATAGACCATGTGCCAACTTGATCTTGTATAGTCGTAGGCCAAGATCCATTTCCGAATTTTGATACAAATATGACACAAAAACGCCCAAACGTAGAGTAAGTTCTCTTAAATGATATATTTTAACTGCGCGCACTTCCTTCTCCCAATTCTTCTTCTTCTTTTGTGGCGCTACAGTCCGAGGTGAATGTGAGCCTCAACCTCCATCCAGCGCGATCTTTCACTAGCTGGCTCCAGTTCCGCACTGCAAGTTGGTTGCGCTCTCTCTCCACTTGCGTGCGCCACTTTAGTCTAGGTCGTCCTCTGTTGCGTTGTCCGAATGGCTCTGATTCGAAGACTTTTCGGGCCGGAGCAGTGGTGTCCATACGCTCCACATGGCCTAGCCATCTTAAGCGTTGTATCCGTAGACGCATGTCCAGGCATATGTCGCTATACTGCCCATAAATTTCGTCGTTAAATCTTATCTTCCAAATGTCATCAACGCAAACAGGATCACAAAAAGCATGCAAAACTTTTCCCTCGAAAAGACTAAAGGCTTCCTCATCCGCCTCTGGTAACGTCCAGGTTTCCACGCCATAGAGTAGTACTGGAATAACCAAGCTGTTATATAAAGCGACCTTAGTTCTTCCAAAGACGTATGTTACTCAATTGACTCTTGAGCCCATAGAAACAGCGATTAGCAAGAGTGATTCTGCGTTCAATTTCGGTACTGATGTTGTTGTCCCTGTTTACCGCGGAGTCGATGAAGGCGAAACCCTTGACTATCTCGAAGTTTCTGCTGCCCAGTTTGACACTCAGTCCGAGACGATGTTGTGTGCTATTTCTTGATGACAGCATGTACTTCGTTTTGCACTCATTTACCGCCAGACCCATTTTAGCCGCCTCTGCTTCAATGCCAGCAGAAGCCTTTTCGACGGCTCGCTGTGTTCGTCTAATCATGTCAACGTCATCAGCGTAAGCTAGCAATCGAAATGACTTTTTTAAGACTGTGCCTCTGGTGTTGACTTGTGAGTTACGCACGATCTTCTCGAGGATGATGTTAAGGAAGTTGTTTGACATTGCGTCGCCTTGTCTGAAACCTTTTCTGACATTGAAGGTCTCGGTGAGTTCGTTACCGACCTTGACGGAGCAGCGAGAGTTCTTCATCGTCGTCCCACACAATCTGACGAATTTGGCAGGAATGCCAAAGCTAAACATGGCACTCTATAGGTCGTCTCTATGCACGCTGTTATACGCGGCCTTGAAGTCGACAAATAGATGGTGGGTGTCGATTTGTACTTCTCGGAACTTCTCCAGGATCTGCCGCAGAGTGAAGATCTGGTCGATTGTGGACTTCCCTGGCCTGAAACCACACTGATAAGGACCTGTCAGGTTGTTGTCAGGCGCTCACACAGTATGGCAGAGAAAATCTTATATCTTATCTCCCGGCAGTCTTCTGTCCGAGGCTTATAACCACCGGATAACTGTTTTATCTTGTGGTAAAAATTTCGGACGTCATTCCTGCCATACCACCTCTCCATTTCCTCGACCGCACGCTTCTCGTGCTCTTTCTTTTTTCTTCTGAAAAGCCGGTTCTAGGACTTAACTATGTCCGTAAAAATACGGACGCGTGCAACAAGGCGTATGTGCTATTTATATGCTTTACATATATATCTAATACGCCATTGCATGCACCTTTTTTGTGGTTTGTTGATTTTGTTTTTTTTTTTGGTTTTTTTTTATATTTATAATATTCCCTACATCAACTTTAGCCTATGTGCGTTGGCCCTATGACTCAACTATACCATCTTTTACTTTCAGTATTTAGCCGTATCGAATGCTGGTTATGGTGTAACCACCAGTAGAAATGCCGTTCTTTGTCTGTTTGCTCTGTCTCGGGCAGAAATAGCTCTACTGGAACGTAGGAGATCTCGTGGCTGCGAGCGACTTGCAGTTCGTATTGGAGTTGCCTTTCTACTGTTCGGCGTGCGACGTGGAAGATGTTAGGGAGAATAGCCATTGTAAGCTGATTCGAGTGGTTGAACTCATTTCCAATTCTTCATAAATCTGTAGAAGTTGTACAGAAGACAAGCATCTACGGAGGCAAGCTCAAAGCTTACGATAGCTAGGCCATTTGTAGAGTAGTTTTGGATTGAAGAAAACTGGAAGGCGACTACTTAATTAACCTTCAACAAGTCCCGGGATTAACCAATAAAAACACATTTTCTAGACATCGACTTTATGGTTGAAGAACATTATTCCTCGTTAATTGGTTTGGTCATTAAAGAGCAAATAAACCAAGTTTGTGTCATTCATATTGTCCCGACGTTTTGACGGAGGTTGCTGTCTTCTTCACGGGATCTTTTTTTATTGAGACAATAAAAATAATAGAGCATTAGTGCACGTTAATAAAACTGGGATTGAATAACTAACAATTAGGTAATACTTTTGGGTTTTGGTGCGCAAATTCTATGACATTTAACATTGAATTAAATTAATCAAATTTAAAATATACTATTTAAACTAAATATTATTATTGTACATATTGTCAGTCTTGCTGTTTGTACAAAAATGACAATAATATTTGAAAATGGGCTGGCCGTTGCCATTGTTTCGTAATCCGCCGTTACGCTCTATGTGTCCTGCATCTGTTCATAATTTTGCTGTTGTTAATAATGTGAAGTGTTTCTAATGTATACCTTTTGCTTGTGTGTTTTTCATTCCGCAGAATTTCAATATCGCTGAAGTCCGGATGGTGGTTAGTCAATAGGCAGTGGTTGGCAAGTGCTTTTTTAGACGCGTTCTTGTTGTTTATGTCGGATTTACCATATGGCCGGCCATTCTCTGTCGTAATTGTTTTGTTGTACCTACGTAGCATAGACAAGGAATTAACTTGGTCAACTTCCCAACAAATAAACAACGACTTTATTGATCAGCATATTTTGCTTCAAGGTGGCCGCCGTGGAGTAGTGGGTAGAGTGCAAAACTCACACGCCGTCGGGTCTAGGTTCAATTCCCTGCTGAACACCTCGCATTTTTCACGGCACCACCTCTTTCGAGCTGCTGACAACACTTAAAGAGTAATAACTGTCTAAGAAAGCTTCTCAAACTTCGCCGTTCGGAGTCGGCAAAAAACTGAAGGTCTTTTCTATTCGTGAAAGAACAGTAGCGCGCACACCACGAGTAGTTGATGAGCCAGCTAGGCCCAGGTCCCCCTGTGGACTGTCGCGCCAACAATTAATTATTTATTTTGCTTCAAGTGTGACACAATCAGTCGGCTCTAACATTTTGATACCTTTTCTTTGTAGAATGATGTATATTTGGCCTCAAAATAGGCTTCTGTTTCGGCGATCACCTCCTCATTCGAGCCGTATTTTTACGGCGAGCATCTTTTTGAGGTCTGAAAAGATGTAGAAGTCGGTGGGGGTCAGATCTCAAGAATACTGTGGGTGCGGAAGCAATTCAAAGCCCAGTAGCCAACGACTTGTGACGCGGTGTATTGTCTTAGTGGAAGGGATTTTTTTCTTTTTCATATGGAACCGTTTTTTTTTTGCAATTTCTTTCTTCAAATGCACCAACAATGGCATGTAGTATTCGTTGTTGATCCGTTTCCTTCCTCAAGGTTGTCAATGAATAAATTCCCAAAGTACGGATGCCATAACCTTAGCAACCGACCCTTGTGTTTTTCGACAATTTGGTCGTGGTTCACCGGCTGTTGTTCACTCCGCTGACTGCCGAGTTGACTCTGGAGTTCAGTGGTGGATCCACGTTTCATACATAGTGACATACCGATGCAAAAATGCCTGTTTGTTCTGGCGAAACAGCTCCAAGCAGCTCTCAGAATCATCAGTACATTGTTGTTTCTGGATCATTGTGAGCAAACGCGGCACCCATTTCGAAAACTGCTTTCTCATGGACAATTCATGTAAAATGATGTACACACAGCCGTCTGATATCCTTAAGGTGTCAGCTATCTCACGCAGTTTCACTTCGCGGTTTTCCGAAACGATTATGTGCACTTTTCTGACGTTTTCGGGTGTAACCACTTCAAATGTCCTTTCAGAGCATTCAGCATCGTTGGTGCCTGTACGGTCCCAGTCAGCATACCACTGAAAAATAGTTGTTTCTGATAGAGCAGAGTCCCTGTAACACTTTTCAAGCTATTGCTGAGCTTGCACGGTATTTTTTCCATCAAGCATTGTTTAATCAACACACGAAATTCTGTTTTTTCCATTGCTTTAAAAATTGCAAAAGTTGCGCCATTTAAAACACTGTAAATTGTAACCTAATAATCAGATTGCTATGAAAAATCGACAGGCATCATTTGAATGCTTGTACCAGAATCTATTAAAGAAGGAGATGGTCAACTGAACAGCTGATCAAACAGCTGATTTCCCCTTTGTCTATCGGCAGTTTGACTGTTATTTACGTGTTCTTGTAGAAAAAACCCCAATTTCTGAAAGTTATTTACGTAACATCGAACATTGTCGCATTTTACTCACACATCTATACGTTTCCGCTCCAAAATTGGGAAGATGGCGTCTAATACTTCAATTTGTGCCTTAAATAGTGTCAAACACTCGTAAATTGTCAACTGTTCGTGAATTCGTCAGCCAATTTGTTTACATTCAAAACAACGCGTTCGGAAAATCTACTGCAAATTGTTTACGGAAGTAAGTGTAACCGAAACTTTAAATAGGATTTATTAATAATAATTAAAAAAAAATGAATCAATAATAAAGTAATAATTAAATAATTAAAAAAAATATAATATAATAATAAATAATAAATAAATAATAATATATAAAAATAATAAATGGATAATTTGATAGCATTTGGTATTGTGTCCCTAGATAGTTTTAATTTCGGAATAAAATGCTCACATTGATATTAGCTATCACACAGCATATGTTTCAGAGATTTGATATATCATATATCTTACTACTGGAAAATGAGTTTAACTTATAATTAAATCTATATAAATTTGATAGGAATTGAAGCAAACAAACTGAAGGAAAATACGACAAAAAACTTCAATGAAAATAAAAAAAAATAAAAAATAAATAATTGATTAAATAAATCAACATATAAGTAAATAAATAAATAAATACATGAAAAAATAAATAAATAGATAAATTATGAAATAAAAAAAACAGATAAATAAATAAACACATAAATAAATATATAAATAAACAAAAAAAGTAAATAAACAAGTATATGAAATAAATAAATAAATTAATATATTAATGTTTAACAAGTAAGGTAATGACATTCGAAAGACGTTAAACATATTGAAGAATACAATCAGTCAACTCATTGACTAGTGGATTGTCAGCAAAAGGACATGAATTATAAAACTTATCCGTCAGTTTTAATATTCGCTTATAAACCAGCTCAACACCCTCTCTTTTGTGCAGTTTAAAGTGGAATAATCCCGATTTAGCTCTAACATCATTTTTAGAACTTTGTTCTGAGCTATTTGTAATTGCTTGATGTGGCACAGTGCGACTTTTCCCCATACTGGGGAACCGCAAAGCATAATTGCTTGGAATATCGATTTTAGAATGGTTACTTTGTTGGTGAAGGACAGAAAAGATTTTCTGTTGATTAAAGGGTAAAGCATTTTTTTTGCAATGCTTACTTTCTTAAGGGTGTGTTTGATGTGCTCATGAAAAGTCAATTTGCTGTCAAGATGTATACCAAGATACCTTACGGAGTTCTTCCACTCTACGTTGATTTTTTTTGCAATGCTTACTTTCTTAAGGGTTTGTTTGATGTGCTCATGTAAAGTCAATTTGCTGTCAAGATGTATACCAAGATACCTTACGGAGTTCTTCCACTCTACGTTGATTCCATTTACCCGCAAGCTAGTACTAGGGAGAAAACAAGGTTTTCTTTTTCGTGTGAAGAAGATCGCTTGTATTTTATCTTCATTGTACTTGATCTTCCATTTACCACAGTATCTAAAGACAATTTCCATCGCATATTTGAGAATTTTCTCAATGTTAAGAGCGAACATTTGATAGCATTTATATTTATGATAACTTATGAAATATGTAGAAAAACCTGAGAGTAACGCGTGCTAAAAGGTCGCACATTTGGAAAAGACTTATTATCAATTGATATTCCGAGTTAAGCGTATTATAATTAAAATAAATATTTGGTGTTACATATTATTAGTACAAAATGTTATTTTTTTGTCCAAGTGACATCAATTCAATATGAAAGGTGTTGTTATCAATAAAAATAATGAAACCTAACCCACAAAACAAATAATAAACATGTTTCCTACAATGAAAATAACAACAATAAAAATAAAACGAATATATTTTGCAAAACATTTTTGTCTAATTAAACTCAGAACGAAGATATAATAATTGTAATACATTGAATATACTTAAAACAATTAAGTTGGTTCGCAATGAGAACGTTTTTATAAATGTAAGATACCTTTTGAGTACTATTTCAATAAGAACAAACATAATATCAGTCATAATATATACTAACAACAATTAATAAATTAATATTATTATAGAAAGTTAAAGTAAAAGAGTTAAAGAAATAAAAATAAATAGCTGGTGTTCAGTGTTTTGCAATGTTTATTAATTCATAAATACCATTTAGTAAATTATTGCGTTTGAACTAAGTTTGTATCCTCATTTTGTTCTTGAATTAATCTTGAAGTTTTAAGAATATTGTTTTTCTGATGCAACTACTGCCTTACAAATATAATTTCTGAACGCGGCTATCGGCAACCATTACTTTGTGTTGGAAAAAAACTATACCTTCTCTTTTTTCAATTTTTAGTTTTATATGCCCTCTCCTTCTAACAGTTTTAAGAGGAGGGAGATCCACCGTATAGGCAGTTCACACGTATTCTCATTTAAAAACAAAAAAATCCTGTCTATGAATCAGCTGTTCATGAGGGGAAATGTTATAAAAAACGCTGTCAAAATGAATTCAAGGGCGGGAGACGAGGGAGTTGACTGTCTCCCTATTGGTCTCTGGCTTGTACTTCCTAAAAATAATACGAATTTTTTGTTAGTGGCACCGGGTGGCAACGGGTGTGTTGCTTCTTCATGACAACGTTGTTCACACGGCGCGAGTTTCCAAGACTGCTGCGCGATATTGTGGTTTCGAAGAAATTCAACACCCACCCTATAGTGCAGACCTCGACTCTAGTGATTGTTTCCTGTTTCCGGATTTAAAAAAAATGTCTTCGTGGAAAAAGATTTTCGGATGATGAAGAACTCAAGTCGGCAATAAATGGGTGTTTCACAGAGGAAGAGGAAATTTATTTTTTTGAGGATTTAAAAAAGCTTTTCTCAAAATGTAACAAAATGTAACAAATTAGGGGAGATTATATTGAAAAAGAGAAACAATTTAAATTGAATTCGCATTTTCCTTCATATCGATACCGAGAATATATTGAATGCCCCTTGTAATTAAGGAGTGTGTATGTCGTTAGCTAACCGATAACAAAGCATGAACGAACTGGCACATAGCACGGAGGATAGATTCAAAACAGTGCCTTTGACTGTTCGATAACGCTTCGAATAAGCCGACAACTGATCTTTTTGTCTGGCAGTTTACGGGTGCCGTTCTTACGAATTTATTATACAGCTGCGTCTGAAATGGACCAGCTGCAGAAATGCGTAACGGGTGCAGGGCTTTATAACATCCGACAGACTTGAAGTTATTTTTCCGAAATTCTCGTTTTATTCACAATCCTCAAATACATACGACGGAGGTAAAATAACATCACGAAAAGTCGTTCATTCAAGTCTGTAGGTGGATGCAAGATTGACTATGGATGGGAATGCAATAAATCTTAAATTCAGTTCTACTCATTTTTAATAAAATTCTGATAAAAGAAAGGTCAAAAGGGCATGAAATGTTTCCTACAGTGTTCATTACTAGGAGCAGAAAACGAAAGGGAATCTTTCTATCACCACCTTACAGAAAAACTTTTAAACTATACCAACAAAGTGTGATACATAATCACCACACTTAATTACTACTTCAAAACATACACTCCTCTACTCCATGAAGTTGTACGCTTCGTGTAGAGTGACGTAAAACTATACGAAACCTCCAGTCCATTGGCTCATTCCGGCTGCAATTTACGATAAGACAAAATTCCCAAGAACACAAAAATTGTTAACAACATTTCATGCCTTGTTCAGTGTGACACAACCACGGTTAAAATTTATGAACTGAAAACTTAACAAAGTATTTAAATGAAGAAGAAGTCACGATCACTGATTAGGCATTTCCTCTTTCAACACTCTCTCTAACGACCGACCGAGCTGCAACTGCATGTGACTATCAACCGCGTCAACGATGAGGTAACTTATACATATATTGCGTGAATATCAAATCTCAATGTGAGCACTGAAAAATTATGATTCCTGAATGCCTCTTCTTCACTCACACAATGCACTTGAACAGTCAGTCGCTTTATCACTGCTCCGTGTGCCAGTTTGCTTCAATTAACTCGGAAAAGCAACTCATCGCAGCATGAACACGCACAGTCAATATTGGCAATCATTTTCGTAGCCACCGGCCACAGGCCACGTTCAAGTTTGAAAGATCGTACACAATCCAGAGAGTGCTTGCGGCGAATGAGAAACATTTGAACTCCATTCAGTCAAACGAAATGTTACCCCCTTCGGCAATAAATCATTTGCTTCATCGCCCAAATACAATTTCATTTATAATGAAACATTTGCATTTAATTTATCGAATACATTAGCCTCAACCGCTCCAGCACAGCCGTTGCGGCGAGCGACTGAATTCAGCCACAGAAAACCAGCGTCGCGTTGCAACAAGTTTCCCAGGCACTGAGGTCTGCCATCGGTGGCAAATTTCTGCTTATAGCATCTTTATGGCATAATCACCGTTAATAATGTCACAGTATTAGCCGTTAAATTAAATTTATTTCTTAATTTGTAATCACCCTCGTTAAGCAACACACTAAGCACTCGGCTGTTAATTGTGCTGCTGTCGTTCACTTTGAAGCGAGCACTCGCCGTCAGGCTTGAACTGCAAAATGGCTCATTTGACATGTTATAATTGCACTTCGTGTTGTCATTTGGTTTTGTATTCCAAACGGGAATGGGTGTGTTTCGAAACTGGTTTGCGAAAAAAATCTCAAAGGCACGCCAAACACCGAACAAGTTCGCACCTCAACTCTTTCGTTTGGCTGCGACGACGACAACGTAACACGGCCAAGAGAACACACCAATAACGCCGCTTCCTGATTCCGAATGCCTTTTGGTTTTGAACAAAACCAAAAAAAATCCATTGAATAATCACCGAAGACTGCTGTCAGTTAGGATTTACCAATGCGGGCAAAATGACACAAACAAGTCAAAATATACAAAAAATTTGCATCCAAGCCTGTCTTAAAATTTATTTTCTGCTGTCCATTTGAAGACAGCTAAGAGGGGACGTTGAGTATGTATAACTCGTTCTGGCGTTTTAAAGGCTACCATTGTGAGCGAGTAGAAAGGCAATAAAATTGGGAAATCACGAAACATTCACCTCTGAACTTGTGTAATTTTCGGCCACAGTTGATCGGTCTTCAGACCACTTGAAGACAGGTTTGAATGAAATTTTGTTGGGAGTGAGCATTGACAGCTCGCATTTATGTTTTGACTGTGTTTTTAATCAGCAGAACTGTTCTGGTTAGTTTGAAATGGCATTTGAGGCGATCTCATAATGGGGAATAGTGATTATATAACTCTGACGGGCTATGTCGACTGCATTTATTTGTTAATTATTACGCATTGAAAGCAGATGTGGAGCCTGTTAATAATTGCACGGCGCGACAGTACGACAAATACTCGTGTTGTGCGCGCTACTGTTCTCTCATGAGTAGAGGGACCTACAGTTTATTGCCGACTCCGAACGGCGAAGTTTGAGAAGCTTTTTCTTAGACAGCAATCTTGTGTTGTCAGCAGCTCCAAGAAGTGGTGCCGTGAAAAATCTAAGGCGTTTAAATGGGAATCGACTTCGGCTTGAGAGTATCGCCCTCTACCCACTACGCCGTTGTGGCCACAGCCAGGTGTATTGACCGAGTTTAAGACACATATCCAGTTTTGTTTGCAGCACTTAGAAACAAGCGTCAAATGCAAATGATATAACTATTAAATTGCCGTTTCGAGCACAAAACTTCAAGGAGATTCCTCGTACTACTACTACGTGTACTACGTAGATCATTGATTACATGAAACAATTAAATGTGCTTAAGAAGTTGGCGAACCTTTCTTTTAAAAGTTTTTCTTAAGATAACTTAGGCAATCAACAAGTTTTCGCCTTGCGCATTTTCCGAGTTTAATTTATTATTAACACCAACTAAACGTCTCACCCATCAGTAGGACACAAGTTTTTAATTTTCCAACATAGTTTTGGAGGGTTCAGGTAATCCGTTGCCGGTTCATGTGCCCAGATGAGGTCTACAAACTTACAACAGGCAAATCGTGGGCTTCGAAAAATGCCCTCTTCAAACACTCTGTTTTAGACAAGACACATCTCAGTTTATTTTTAGAACGAAAGTTAAAGGCGATTTTTAAAGGTTTTTAATTTTTTACATGCGCTTGACTCTAAAAACGTTAAGTTGAATTTATGCATGGATCTTAACTTTAATTTTTGTCTTGGCATGTCCACAACAGCCACTTGAGCAAGAGTGCAGTCCTCGGACAGCCTGGAAACGGACTTGGGCGTTTGGACTTCACCTCTGGGCGGATTCCCTCTTAACATCCTTAAAGGATCTTGGTAATTTCCTGATCAATCCACCGTCCATCAGATTGATTATACTTCTGAAGTGCCAAAAACGACTCGGATCATCCTTTTGTCGTAGCCAAGGTAAAAACACGGTTATCGAGACAGCGACGAAGTCGAGACAGGCCAATTTTTAACGTCGGTAAGCTACAATTGTCTGAAACCATTTGTCCATGACCTGATAGGTCCCTATCAGTGTGGTTTCAGGCCAGGGAAGTCCACAATAGACCAGATCTTCACATTACGGCAGATCCTGGAAAAGACCCAAGAAATGCAAATTGACACTCACCACCTATTCGTCGATTTCAAGGCTGCATATGACAGTGTGCATAGAGACGAGCTATACAGTGCCATGTCTAGTTTTGGCATTCCTACCAAACTCGTCAGATTGTGTAGGATGACGATGGAGAACTCTCGCTGCTCCGTCAAGGTCGGTACCGAACTCACCGAGACCTTCAATGTCAAAAAAGGTTTTAGACACACGACGCACTGTCATGTGACTTCTTCAACATCATCCTCGAGAAGATCGTGCGTAACTCACAAGTCAACACCAGAGGCACGATCTTCCAGAAGTTAGTTCAATTGTTAGCTTACGCTGATGACATTGACGTGATTGGAGGAACACAGCGAGCCGTCAATGAGGCGTTTGCTGGCATTGAAGCGGAAGCGGCTAAAATGGGTCTAGCGGTAAATGAGGGCAAAACGAAGTACATGCTGTCATCAAGGAAGGACACACAACATCGACGTCTCGGACGGAGCGTCACACTAGGCAGCAGAAACTTCGAGGTAGTCAAGGACTTCGTCTACATCGGCTCCGCGGTAAATAGGGACAACAACATCAGTACCGAAATCAAAAGCAGAATCACTCTTGCCAATCGCTGTTTCTTTGGGCTCAAGAGGCAATTGAGTAATAAAGCCCTCTCTCGAAGGACTAAGCTCGCTTTATATAACAGCTTGATCATCCCCGTCCTACTATATGGCGCAGAATCTTGGACGATAGCAAAGGCGGATGAGGAAGCCCTTAGTCTTTTCGAGAGAAAAGTTTTGCGTGCGATTTTTGGTCCTGTTTGCGTTGATGGCATCTGGAGGAGAAGATTTAATGACGAACTCTATAGGCTGTACAGCGACATGCGCCTGGTCAAGCGTCTACGGATACAACGCTTAAGATGGCTAGGCCATGTAGAGCGTATGGACACCACTGCTCCGGCCCGAAAAGTCTTTGAATCCGAGCCATTGGGACAACGCAACAGAGGACGACCTAGACTAAAGTGGCGCACACAAGTGGAGAAGGACCTCAACCAACTTGGAGTGCGCAACTGGAGACAGCTGGCGAAAGATCGTGCTGGCTGGAGAGGCATGATGGTTGAGGCCCAGGTCCACCCCGGACTGTAGCGCCACAAGAAGAAGAAGAAGAAGCTACAATTGTAACTGATCGCTGGTATCTCTGCCTACGGAGTCTTCCTGGAACTCGCTCAGAGTTCAACGGTGCCTGCACTATTTGTAGAAAGAGACTGGACACGTTGTCAAGAAGCCATCAAAGAAGCTGCCACTGTTGTGCTGGGTCTCATCTCACACCCAGAAAGAACCCATGGTTTGACGACAAGTGCAGGCAAGCGCATGCAGCCAAATAAGACGCCTATAAGGCGATGCTGCATAGAAAAACGAGGGCTGTTCGTGAGCTCAACGAACAGAGAAGAAAGGAAAAGCACCAGCTTCTCATCTCTCTCTCATCGCTTGCAAGACCCTCTCTGCCGTATTGTGTGAGCGTCTGAAACCTTTTGTCCATAATCTGATAGGTCCCTATCAGTGTGGTTTCAGGCCTGGGAAGTCCACTATAAACCAGATCTTTACTTTACAGCAGATCCTGGAAAAGACCCAAAAAGTGCAAATCGACATTCAACACCTTTTCGACGATTTTAAGGCCGAATACGACAGTGTGCTTAGAGACGAGCTATACAGTGCCATGTCTAGTTTTGGCATTCCTACCAAACTCGTCAGATTGTGTAGGATGACGATGAAGAATTTTCGATGCTCCGTCAAGGGTGGTAACAAAATCACCGCTACCTTTAACTTCAAAACAGCTCTTAGACAAGGCTACGGATTGTCATGTGACTTCTTCAATATAATACTTGAGAAGATCGTGTGTAACTCACAAGTCAACACCAGAGGCACGATCTTTCAGAAGTCAGTTCAATTGCTAACTTACGCTGATAATATAGAAGTGATTGGACGAACACAGCGAGCCGTCATTGAGGCGTTTGGTGGTGTTGAAACGTAAGCGGTTTAAATTGTGGTAAATGAGGGCAAGACTTAGTACGTGCTGTCATCAGAAAAGACCCACAACATCGACGTCTATGACGAAGACTCACACTAGGCAGCAGAACCTTCGAGGTAGTCAAGGATTTCCTCTACCTCGGCTCAGCGGTAAATAGCCACAACAACACCAGTATCAAAATCAAATGTAGAACCACTCTTGTGAATCGCTGTTTATTAGGGTTCAAGAGGCAATTGAGTAACAAAGCCGTCTTTCGCAGGACTAAGCTTGCTTTATATAATAGCTTGAACATCCCAGTCCCACTTTTACACCCCGCTGTTAAGACAGGACATTGTTAAATTGTAAGTAATTCACATGTACACACTCAAAACTATGTAAGACAGTTGTTCATACGTCGGGCCCTTATGGTTGAGCCGACACATATATATATATGTATATTCACTGTAGTCTTAAGCTTAAAAATTTAAAATTGTAAATATTTTAGTTCGCACGGAAACCTGGACGTTACCAAAGGTGGGTGAGGAAGCCCCTTGTCGTTTCAAGAGAAAAGTCTTGTGTGCGATTTTTGGTCCTTTTTGTGTTGATGTCATTTGGAGAAGAATTTAATGACGAACTCTATGGTCTGTACAGCGACATGCACCTGGTCAAGCGTCTACAGATACAACGCTTAAGATCGCTAGGCCAATATAGGGCCTATGGACACCAATGCTCCGGCCCGAAAAGTCTTCGATTCTAAGCCATTGGGACAACACAATAGAGGACGGCTTTGGCTAAAATAGCGCACACAAGTGGAGAAGGTCCTCAACCAACTTGGAGTGCGCAACTGGAGGCAGCTGGCAAACTATCGTGCTGTCTGGAAATGTTCTTGTTCCAGTGCATTGATCTGATTTTGTGGATAGCATATTCGTTCGTCTTTTGTTTCTAATTGTTTTCATATGTTTCAAGTTCCTTCGTAAGTGTTTGCAGCAATTCAATGTTTTATGTGAGATTGGTGTTAATTTTTTCGAATTTGCTTGCTCTGAATTCAGCTGTTATGGCATATTCTTTTAACAGTGGTTCGAACTCGGAAATTTCCTTTTTTGTATTGCAGTTTTCGTTGTGTATTGCTTTTTCGGACTCCGCTGTTCTCAACCGTTTAAAAATTTGTGTTTCGTCTTCTGATAATCACTAGGAGCAAGGTCTGGACTATAGGGTGTTGGAATTCTTCGAAACCACAATCTCGTGCAGCAGCTACTTTTTTCTTTTACATTAGATGATGGGCATTTCCAGTTTTTCGTGGCATACGCCGATATTCTTGGGTAAGAAGTTTGCTATATAGGGCAGCATCCATAATGCAAATTTTTCAGATCTTCACATCTAGTCTACTAATTGTTCCTTTTAACATGTAAACTTGTATATAAGATATGAATTTGAATTTAAATAAATAAAACAATGAAAAGAAACAGACGCTTTGCTGCCTTATTATAAATAACTTCAACCTTTTATTTATTCCACAAATAAACTCTTAAAGCGAATGATTTTATAACACGTCCTTATAGTTACAGTAGAAAACTCAACTCAACTTCAAACAGACATCCCTCAAAGTATTGTCCGTCGGAAGCGACTACCTTTTTCCATCTATATTATTTTCGAATACATTCACTCTTTGGCCGCCGTGGCGTAGTGGGTAGAGTGCGACGCTCACACGTCGAAGGATCTCGGTTCGATTACCGACTGAACAAATCGAATTTTTCACGGCACGACCTCTTTCGAGCTGTTGACAACACTCAAAGAGTAATAGATGTCTAAGAAAGCTTCTCAAATTTCGCCGTTCGGAGTCTGCAAAAAGCTGTAGGTCCCTTCTACTCGTAAAAGAACAGTAGCGCACACATCACGAGTAGTTGATGAGCATACTAGGCCCTGATCCCCTTGTGGACAGTCGCGTCAACAATTATTGTTATTGTTATTATCACTCTTTGGCATTGATCCAATCTTTGAGCCATAGTTCAATTTATTTAAAAGACTCCAACCGGTGACAATTCATTTTGCATCAAGAGGAAAAACCGCTAGTCGGGAGGAGGAAAGTCTGAAGAATGTGGTGGATGCGGTAATACCTCCCATTTCATAGTTCTCAGGTAGTCTTTGAAAGCTACAGCCAACTGGGCTTCAGGGCTGTCATATTACAGAATTACATAGCCATCCCTTTAGGTCGTTTTTGTCTATTTTTCACGCAACGCATGTCTCAAACACATAAATTGTAGTCGGCAACGTTTCCCATCAATAGTCTCGCCTAGTTTTAGCAGCTCATTGTACACCACATCTCTCTGGTCTCACGATGTTCAGAACAACCTCTTTAAGCAATGAATGTTTTTCTTTGGCGTTTATATAGGTGATGAAATGGGTGTAGTGGGTTCTCTAGGTTTTGCAAAGTACTTTTTTCTTCATTGGATTTATGGTAGTATCACCTTTCTTCATCTGAAGTTACGAATGGGTGCAAAATTCCCTTTGTTTGCTTTAGCAGTCAAACAGGAAAAAAATGATGACGCCTTACCGCTGGTGGGGAGAAGTCAATGTGTGCTGGTTACTTTAATGAACTGCGCTTTATTTTCAAATAATTTCACTTAAATACTACAAATTTGCCTACTCTACGATAATAATGTGAAAACCCCGGGAAACGAAATGCACAAAGGTAAATGAATCGCGCTGTTGGGCGTTCTTGAGCGCTGTGCTTCATCGCTTGGCGTCGTGTTTCATTATGAACGATCACAGCATCCTTCCTTTCATATCTTTTAAGTGCCTTTCAAGAGGTAGTATCGGGTGAAAAATCATTTTTTTGACATCTCTTGCCTCTCAGCTATGAGCTCGACCAGCACCTAACTTTTTTAACCGAACGAAAATTGTCTGCCGAGTTAACCTCAGCGATTTTGCGAGTTCACTTTACGTACGACACCTCCGTTTCTTTCTTTTCAAACTCGTTGGGCTATACAAGACAATCTTGTCTACGGTGATTAAATCACAACATTTGAAGCTTTGAAACAACTCCCTGCATGATTTGTCGACAAGCAGATTCACCTTAAGCTCTCACAATTCGATGGGCTTCAGCTGAAACCTTCTTACAATTAAGAAAGACAAATCCGGGCATTATCGAAGAGGCTATAAACAATGTTGTCCAAAGCAGACGTTTTCCTTCTTGTTGTGGCGCTACAGTCCTGGGTGGACCTGGTACAAAAAATGGACGTTCGTTTATACTAATTGACTTGTATCACCATTTTTCTATCGGAATTTTTTGGAACTAAAATAAGTACACAAAATTTTGACAGTTCGCAGGCGGGAGGAAATTTGTATGGAGAATGTAAAGATCTAATATGAAATAAATTGATTAAATCTAATAAGAAAGTGTTTAAAATAAATTAAATTGGAATAAAAATGTCGTGGGAAGAAAGGCAAGTATCGAATACCAGGTATACCGTTGTCAAATGAGTTTTTTTTTGAAAAATAAAACACTGATTATTAACGGGAAAGTAAAAACATTTTATTCAAAGTATTGGCCATTGTTTTCTACACATTTTGACCACCTTTCTGGCAATTTGTGAATACCACGCCAATAAAATTGTACGTCAGACACCCAATTTTCGACCTCCTCGTAGGAATCAAAGTGCTGCTCAGGCAATGCGTGTCCCATCGATGAAAACAAATGGTAGTCGGAAGGAGCCAAGTCTGGTGAATACGGCGGGTGGATCAGCTGCTCCCAGCCAAGTGTTTTGATTGTATCCTGAACCGGTTTTGCTTTGTGTGCAGGTGCATTGTCATGGAGCAAAATTACCTTGCCGTGTCTTCTGGCCCATTCTGGTCGTTTCTCGATCAACGCATGGTTCAAATTGATCATTTGTTGTCGGTAGCGATCAGTATTAACGGCTTCACCAGGTTTTAGTAGCTCGTGGTACAGCACACCTTTCTGGTCCCACCAAACACACAGCATTGTCTTTTTGCCAAATCGATCTGGTTTTGCAGTCGATGTTGATGGTTGTCCCAGATTAAACCATGATTTTTTCCATTTATTTCCAAACAATGTCCCTCAAAGGAACTCGGTTTGTGGTATACAGATGCTCCAACATTCATATTTCACCGGTTACAACTTAGAAGCAAAAAACAACCTTAACTAAGATAAAACAACTCAGTTGTGCCCACTCTACATCCAACCTCGGGCCACAGTCCAGAGGAATAAGCTGGCCAAAGAAATGCGGGTTAACTGGCCCTATGGGGATCGTTCTTTTCAGTCAACCATCAAAACTTACCCTGACCTTGCAGAATAAATTGCCACTTCTGTCGCACTTCATCGAAATCGGGGCACCAATGTACTCTTCACCGTCAGACCCAGAATTCCAAGTGCAATTTACTCTGAAATCAGATATAACTCGTGTGTCATCAAAACCCTCATCGATCCCGATCGACAGCACGACAACGCGCGACAGCCAATCGTTCGACACATCGTTCGACTCATTTAAAAAATGATTGATGGCTTGCCGACCCACACGAGTTTGACTGCAAGCGGGATGCCACACTCCACGTCCCTTAAGTGGATTGCGCGTAGAAGGCACTCACTCAACGAGATGTTATGTGACTGCAAGGTGGGACCTTTCACCAGCCGCTTGCATAACCAAAGTCGTCAGTCAACACGTCGCGTGAAGTTCAACGACCAATGCCACCCAGCGGGACTCGATCTCAGCGCACAGATCTCGTCCTTCTCCGTGCGCTGACTGCTGCCCAGAAGCGGAAATCCAAAGATATCCTTACCCGCCCTCGCCTGTTCAGCTGCCACTCATACTGGGCGGCGTTTCCTCTGCACTTTCATTGTGCAGAACTCCACCAGCAACGCCGACTGTCTAGAGATCTCAAGCACATTCGATTATCTAAGAGCTTGTAATCCATTAATTGACCCACGGCGCTGCGGCGGCTGCGCTGTGGCTGCGGATGTGGATGCAAAAAAACGAAAACAAAACCAAATCGTCGGAACGAAACTATCTTTTATTGTTTTCTCTTTCGCCTGCCATTTCTCCGGCCGAGGGGCAGGCGGCATCTACATTCACACGAAGCAAAAGCAAAACAACGCCGCCGCCGATTGTGGGTCACCGTCGTTGTGCTGCACATGCGAGCGGCTGCCACAAGCCGCGAACTGGTATAAAAAGATGGTCCGCACATGGCCAAGGCATCAGTTTCCGACTGTCACTCCATACATTGGTTAACAACGTCTGAGTCTCATTTGTAACCAAGTCGTGCTACTAGCAGAATGAAGGTACGCCACTGAAAAGGATTAACCGCAAGGACTTCGTCTCACTAACGCACTCTGCTTTCAGGTCTTTGTTTGCTTATTCGCCACATTGGCAGTTGCCTCAGCCGGATTCCTTGGTGGCAGCAGCGGAGGTCTCAGCCACGGAGGCGGAAGCTTTGGTGGCAGCAGCTACGGAGGCGGCAGCTACGGAGGTGGCAGCTACGGAGGTGGCAGCTTCGGCGGCGGTCACGGGGGTAGCATCGGTGGTGGATACGGCGGCGGCCATGGCAGCTCCATCTCATCGGCTCCGGTCAAAGTGATCAAGGTCATCAATGAGGGTGGTATCGGTGGAGGAATCGGCGGCGGAATTGGTGGTGGCCATGGAGGTTGGGCCAGCAGCGGCGGCTTCGAGAGCGGACCATCCATTGGTGGAGGATATGGTGGCGGCATTGGCGGCGGTATCGGCGGAGGGGACGTGAAGATCATCAAAGTCATCTCTGAATCTGCCGGACCATCTCTGGGCGGCGGCATCGGTGGCGGACACGGTGGATGGTCCTCCGGTGGTAGCATCGGCGGAGGCAGCATTGGCGGCGGATGGTCCTCGGGCGGCAGCATCGGCGGAGGATATGGCGGCGGTGCCGAGCAAGTCAAGATCGTCAAAATCATCAGCGCTGACTCCGGACTGGGAGGCGGCATTGGAGGAGGTCTTGGCGGCGGCATCGGTGGCGGACACGGTGGATGGTCCTCCGGTGGTAGCATTGGCGGTGGAAGCATCGGCGGCGGATGGGCTCCTTCCGGCGGATGGGACTAAGCCGGCCACACGCACCTATCATAAGCAAATGCCTTCATGTGATAGTCTCTGTATACGTGTGTCTTTCCCCAAACATAGAGTGTGAATGTGTGAGTGTGTTGTACCTGAGAGCAAAGATCAGACGTTGTTAATTTGTTAATAAATTTCCGTTGTTACACGAAAAGTATTTGAATTGACTCTTTACTTATTTCGGTCCGGTTCGGTCCGGGAAAGTCCGCTTGCGTAATACTCTTGGCAACGAGTGTGCGCCCATTTTTCGATGATTTGGAGTCACTCCGCAAATCTTTGGCAGCGCCAAGGGGTCGCCCAACTTTCACTTAACAAATTAATTGAAGTACGTGTAACAATCGGCTCCGTTGGGAGCATGTAACACATTTTCAGCGACTCCACTGTTCACTGCAATCTGGCAGAGCAATTATGTATCTGGTCTTGTTGAGTGGCGATGGCGATGGCAAAAGAGATCCCCGCCGGAGATTGCGCTAACAGATGGGAAATGGAAGGGGGAGGACAGCAATTTGTAGATGAAGTGACAGCCGAGGTTTTGAATGAGCACTTGGCAGTGGTCTTAAGAGTCTTCCGGAGGGAGGTCTTTCGCTATTCGCGGAACGCTTGGTAATTTGTGGTGTCGTTTATAATTGTTTCTGCTGTGAATTGATTGCTGTGTGATTAAGTCATGGAATGAGTTATGAGGAACCTCGCCTCGTGGTTTCATTAACTTTAATAGCACACTGCTTAGTTTAAGGCGGAGTTGGGAGCGAATGGCTTTGCAGTTTCCTGACGGGGAAGCATTTTGAATCAACAAATTTTGAACAAAGTTAGCTTATAGCATACGATAGTGGTTTACTTACTGGCTTCTATATGGGAATGCAATAAGATTTGAACTTGGAAGCACTTTGCCATCGTGGCATTGGATGATAAAAGCCGGATATGAGGAGACCCTGTTTGTTTTGGAGAATCGAAGGCATTTCAACGGAATGACATTCGTAGGTTTTTTTCCTTCTCATATTTAAAAATATCCGAAAAAGAGAGATTACTAAGAACATGGTCCTTCGAGCCGAATATCAAGCTCTGATTCTTTTTCTTAAGAAAATTAAGATTGACAACTACTGGAGCTGTATGAAATCATCAAAGTTCTTTTCAGACAAGAAAATTTATCCAGCTAGTCTTTAACACCAATTTCTGTGTAAAGACGGAGAGGAAGCGCAAATGAAAATAAAGTGATGCTGTCTAGTGACTCATGTCTTGCATGCCTTGTGCCACATGGGCATGGATGTGTATAGACATAGCCAATGCCTAGTATAATCGCATTTTCTTGCATCAAACTAGATTTTTATAAAACTCCTTTCTCATCTATCCGCCGTTGTTTTCCTTATTTTCGACTTGAGAATAGGGTATAGCACGAATAGATTGCAGCAGTCGACATTTCAAGGAAAAAGGAGGATACAGCACACCTAGAGTAGCCGTCGTAGCGTTTTCAAGACCGCGGTGAAGTATTGTACTAGAAGGAGTTTATTTGGGCGCCATTAACCAAAAACTGCCTTGAATTCAGTCACTTTCTTCGTGGAGTATGAATGGCCCCAAATGGCAAAGTTTGACGGAATCACTTACATATATTGATATCGTGCAGCTGCATAACGCACGCTTTTATATGCGATCTCGAAAAGCGATAAATACTAACTGGGATGAAAGGTATACGAGGGTTGCCTCTTATATTTCGGGATTAGAGAACAAAACCAGATATAAATCATCGAAAGTAGCTTTATTGTTTTTCAAAATATTCCCCATACAGGTCTATGGTATACACTTTTGAATGCGTTTGAACCAATTGTCGAAGCACACAGAATCCAAAACATGGATTCTGAGCGCATTAACCGCTTGTTCAGGTGTCAAAAAACGTTTATCTCTCATTTTATTTTTTAGGTACGGGAATAAAAAGAACTCATTTGGTGCCAAGTTAGGATTATAGGGCGGATTACTCATGAAATCGATGTTTTGAGTTCAAACGATCAAAAATGCAGTTGTTTGAGCCGGTGTGTGAGAGCTCGCATTGTCGTGGTGAAGAGTGATCCGTTTTGGAGGTTGGTTTTCCTGGTTTCTTGCAAGACAACTGCCAAACAAATGGTTGTGTACCACTCAGAATTGACTGTTCTGCGTTATTCCAGTGGCACGGTTGCGACATGTACAGTTTTTCTGGAAAAACAGGCGACTATTTGCTTGGAAATGCTTCGTGCGCGACCAACTTTTGTTGGATTTGGCTCAATTTGAAACACCCATACAGTCGACTGCTGTTTACTTTCGGGCTCATACTCGCTAATCCACGATTAATTACCTGTCACGACGTCATAGATGTGTTTCGAAGCACCGCGATCGTATTTTTGGAGCATTTCTTTCGACCAAGCGGCACGAGCCTATTTTTGAGTGATTGACAAAATGTGTGGGATCCAACGCGAACAAATTTTTTTAACGGCCAAATGTTCATGCAACATTGAATGTATGCTGGTCCCACTAATGCCTAAGGTTGTCTCACTCTCACGATAGGTCACATGACGGTGTTGCAATATCAGTTGGCGTACAGCATCAATGGTTTCCGGAACAACAACTGATTTTGGACGACCTTCACGAAATTTGTCTTGGAGTGAACTGCGATCTCTGCTGAATTCACCATACCATCGATAAACACTGGTCCTTGATGGAGCTTCATCGCCAAATAAAGAATTAAGTTCATCGATGCACTGTTGTTGAGTTAATCCACGTCGAAAGTTGTTATAAAATAATCGCACGAAAATTTCCAGTACATAATTCCATTTTTTGGGCGAGATAAATCTTTTAAGTTACTGTAAACAACACAAACAGCGCTCGTATGTCAAAACATTCTGAGTACGTATAACCTCAAAAATGTTTTACTTTTCGATGGAGCTGGGCGTTGCCAGATTGCAACACTAGTTTTGCACAATTCCGAAATATAAAAGGCAACCTTCGTACATGACCTAGCCATCTCAATCGTTGGATCTTCATTCTTCTAGGCTAAGTCGATGCCACTGAACAGCCCGTGTACTTCATCGTTATTTCTCCTCCTCCACTCATCATCTATGCAGTTGAGACCGAAAAACACACGAAGAATTTTCCTCTCGAAGCAACCAAGATCAGCTCCAACCACTTTTGATAAAGCCCATGCCTCCGAGCCATAGAGCAGAACTGGGACGATTAAGGTTTTATAAGGCGTAACCTTGGTTGTTCGAGAGGGGGCTTTGTTTACCAATTGCTTTCTTAGCCCAAAAAAGCAGCTATTGGCTAGAGTTATTCTTCGTTTGATTTTAGCGCTGGTGTCACTATCTGAATTGATAGCGGTGCCTAGGTAGACAAAATGTTTGGCTTCCTCAAAGTTATATCTGTCTGCTGTGACGTTTTGACCAAGACGTGGGTGTTGGGTGTCCTTTCTCGATGATAGCATATACTTGGTTTTACTCTTGTTTACCCCTAAACCCATCTTCGCGGCCTCCGTTGCAATACCCACAAAAGCGCCACTGACATCACACTGCGTTCTTTGGATAATGTCAGTGTCCTTGTAATATGCGAGTAGTTGGACGGACTTCTGAAAGATTGTTCCTCTGGTGTTGGCATTCGAGTTTTGAACAATTCTTTCAAGAACGATGTTGAAAAAGTCGCATGACAGCGCGTCGCCTTGTCTGATTCCTTTTTTTACATCAAAGATCTCGGTAAGGTCTTTACCGACTTTGATGGAGCAGCGTGTGTTCTCCATCGTCATCCAAAACAAACAAGCGAGTTTGGTAGGGATGCCAAAACTACCGGTTATACAGTTCTTTTTTGAAAATAAAACACTACCATAAATCTTAATGGGGAATATTTTGAAAAACAATAAAGCTATTTTCGATGATTAATATTTGTTTTTGTTCTCTAATCCCGAAATATAAAAGGCAACTCGTAATTAAACAATATTTCTATGGTCTCGCTAGCTCTCATAATGTGGATGATTTTTTTTTTCAACACAGTTCGCCCATAAACAATTAGTTAGAATTATTTGTTAAAAAAAGCGCTGTACTTCGAGTTGGCCTGAAGCTGAATCTTAAAGAACTTCATATCCCGTCGATAAGGCATCTCTATGCCTTTAAGGTTTTAAAAGAATTTTTCAAACATAGTGGTCATACTAGAACGAGCAATTATTGTGAATAAAGTTCAAAATGACATCATCTCGAGATCAACTGTGTCTAAGAGTTGGACAGCGCAACAGTCTATAGAGAGACTTCTTCCCTTCTTCTTCTAAAGTAAGAATTCGTGTTATGCGAGCTACTGTTTTCTAACAATGATCCACAGTTTCTTACGGACAACAAACGGCGGTATTTGCATAAAGATTTCAGCAACTCAGAAGGGATATTTACGAGGGCCGTTCAATATATTCTCGGTATCGATATGAAGGAAAATGCGAATTCAATTTAAGTTGTTTTTATTTTAGAATATAATCCCCCTAACATCAGTGCATGTGTTACATCTTGCGATAAACTTTTTAAACCCTCAAAAGAATACATTTCCTCTTTCTCTGCAAAATACCCATTTATTGCCGACTTGAGTTCTTCATCATTTGAAAAGGAAAAAGATTTTTTCCACGAAGACATTTTTTCAAACCCGGAAACAGGAAATAATCAAGTTCTGGACTATAGGGTGAGTCTTGGATTTCTTCAAAACCACAATCTCGCGCAGCACCCTTGGAAACTCGCGCCGTGTGAACAGGATCGTTGTCATGAAGGAGCATCACACCCGCTGTGAGTTTTTTTAATTTCCTCCCGCAAATCATGCAGAGTGAGAGGATGTGGCTTTGATAGTTTTACCTTTTTTGTACTCAATGAGAAAAATCCTCTTTAGAGCCAAAAAAACTGTGGCCATGAGCTTCCCGGCAGACGGAGTGACTTTGAACCCCTTCGGGGGGTCTGTTCCTTTTTTATACCACTGCATGGACTCTTGATTGCTTTCAGGATCATAGTGGTGAACCCATATTTCGTCCTGAGTAACAGTTCGATGCATAACATTGTCCGCGTTGTCACTATCTCACTCACATCTCCAAAAGCTCTCTACAGCATGTGATTCTCACTTTTTTCTGAGTCGCTGTGAGCATTCGTGGCACCCACCTTGTACAGACCTTTGAAAGGTTGAGATGGTCATGAAGAATGGTGTGAATGGCACCAGTTGAGAGCTTAATGATCTCTTCCATCATTTTCACCTTTATTCGGACATCCTCGAGAACAGGCTTTTCGACTTCTTTGATGCTTTCTCCCGTACAAGCAGTAACCGGGCGCCGGAGGGGGGGTCGTCTTCAATGCTCGCTCTGCCTCTCTTGAACTCACTTAACCACTTTTGCACAGTTGATAATGAAGGTGCGGAATTCTGGTAAACAGCCACCATCTCCTCATGAATAGTTTTTTGACTTTTTCCTTGTTTAGTGAGAAATTTAATTACAGAGCGATGCTCAATTTTCACCATCATCGTCTTAGTTGCCATTATGATTCTATTTAACTAGAGATAAAACGCGAATTAACAATCACATTTATATGAAATATTACATGAATGCACTAATATAATAGTATTACTTGATAAATAAATCAATCCATATATATAACCACAGCTTTACTCCGATACCGAGAATATATTGAATACCCCTCGTAGTCATGGAATCGAACATGAGATGTTCAGCTTGATTGCCTACCTGCCTCTAAGGGGAAACATCTATAATTAATGCGAGGCTGGAGTTTTCCTTGAACGAAAAGGAAATATAAAATTCTAAAGTTCGCCATTCGCACAATTAGTAGCGAAAAAACGGTTACTGTTGAGAAAGCAGCAATATGTGGAGTGTCCGAAAGAGGGTCAATAAGAAAGCGAGAGTTTTAACAAAAAAAATGTCATTTCAAGTGGTTCTAGAGCATTGTAAAATTCAAGTTCGCCATTTAGAAGACCAAACGTCAAAAAAATGAGTGGCTTCAAAGAATGCAAAAGAAGATTAAGATTGTTGGAAAAAAACCTTTTTTACAGGTGCCATAGAAGTGAGCATCAAAAGGAAACATGAAAATAAGCTGTCGACGCTTACTATGAACAAACAATGACACTCAAAAAAATCAATGCTCGTATAGACGTTTATTTCTTAGCAATATTGCATTTTTTCGGGCGTTTATTAAAAAATATATAAAGTATTTGGGAACATAATGCGACTGTGTCTTTCTTAAAGATCGAAAACCAAAATTCTGCTATAAAGTTTTTATCGAACTGGCCACCGCACTCCACAACCTTTTATTGAGCGTTCTTGTAACGTGAACCAATTTACGATTCTCACTAAATAACTTGATGTCTGGTCTTACTCAAGCTCGATGCCTGGTCTTACATAAGTTACAGCCTGTCAAAAAAACTGTAAAGAAAGTAAACAATTCCAAAAAAGAAAGCGAAATGCGTCTCTCATCAGCGATGTAAATTTGATGAAACGCCTTCTCCTTGATTCAGTTTTAACGATTGCTCACTTCATTTACATTAAATTGATGTGACGGAAGACATTTGTTAGATTTATTGCCACTGATTGACAATAATTCGATGCACCACAGAGCTACTGGGGTGCATCATTAATTAAGAAAACGTCCATCATCATCAGCACAACTGGTCTTGAATGCCGGACGGCTTGAATTTATCTTTCGTTGGGTGCCTTGGTGGTAAGATAAATAATGGATTTATGCCGTCGGTAACAAACGTTAAAGAAAATGTAACTCCACTCCGAATTGGTTAAGAAACTTGGCGTTAATGGAAAGAAATTCTGTAATTTGTTTCTTTTTTATAACTGACGTGCACTAAAGGGATTGTTTATACCCTTAAACGAATGGAATTAAGTTACAGCACGGGCGGAAGGTATAGAGGAAGAGAAGGAAAGGAAGTATCGATGCACATTGGCCTTAAATGCATGTGGATTGTAATGGCGGGGAAAAAGTTGGGTTGGCATTCAATATTCGTGTGGTGCGGCTGAAGAACGAGTCTCTAAGCTATATCTGAGGATGAGTTTAAGTGTGAACGGGTGAGCATTCTTAGCATGGCGGGTATTGTGGGTGAATTCTTAAAGGGGGAAATGCAGCCTTTCTTGTTGCAATAGCGATAAAATAGTGATAGAGACCTTTTCTAGCAAGTTCTAGCAAGTCGATTGACTCCGATGCATTGCTATTACCAATAAGTTGTACCTCTCGCTGTCGGATTCTATTTAATAGGTGCAGAGAGGTCTTAGGAGGTCCAGACCAAATAGGAGCATTATACTCAAGCTTTAGGCAGATGTTCGCCTTATATAAAAATTGTTGCAGTGATTGGATCTAGTTCAAATATGCCCCGTTTTGTTCGATAATCTGTTTAAATCTAAACGGAAACTTCATAATACTCGAAGAAGCCCCTCTCCTTATTTGCGAAGAACTCGAACAGCCACTTTTCACAAGCCACTTTTGAGTTCAACTTAACACCACCAAGGGCGTTCGCCATGGACAGGAACAGGTGGTAATCACTTGGTGCTTTGTCCGGCCTGTATGGTGAATGCGATTAAACCTCCCAACCGAGCTCCCATAGCTTCTGACGAGTCATCAACGAAGTGTGTGATCTGACGTTGTCCTGGTGGAACACTACACCTTTCCTGTTGGACAACTCTGGACGCTCCCGGTCAATCCCCTTCTTCAACCGGTCTAGTTGTTCGCAGTAGATGGTAGAATTAAGCGTCTGAAAATATAGGAGCAGCTCAGAGTGGATGATTCCCTTCCAATCCCACCAAACACACAGCAAAAACTTTCTGGCCGTCAATCCTGGTTTGGCCCCTCTTTGGGACGATTCACCGGAATTAAACCACGACCCTTTTCGTTTGATATTGTTGTATGTGATCCATTTGTCGTCGCCGCTTTACAAAATGGGTCGAGTTCGTTCCGTTTCAGCAGCATATCGCATGCGTTGATTCGGTCCAGAAGGTTTTTTTGCGTCAAATCATGCGACACCCAAACATAAAGCCTTTTTTGTATCCAGGCTTCTGCAGACGGCTTAAAATGATTTGGTGACTAACTCCCATCTCATGGGCGATGTCACGGTATGCCACATGCCGGTCTCACTCGATGATTTCCATTATTCGATCGGTATTCGTCGTCACAGGTCTTCCGCCGGCTGGCTTATCCATGGTATCGTTTTCACCGGCTCTGAATCGTCAAAATCATTTCTCCGCAGTTCGAAGTGACAGTGTACCATCCCCCAAAACACCATTAATCTCACGGAACGTTTCTCTAGCGGATTTGTCTTTAACGAAGGAAAACTTTAAAATAGCGCGAATTTTGGTGTGAGTGAATTCCATGTTTACACGTCTATACTGTTGAAAGCAATATCCAAATCATGCATAGCGCCGTTTTGTAGGTTATGTCAAGACCTTTCAAATGATGTATGATAAATAGATATATTTAGTGAAGAAATAAACAACATGGAAGTTTCATGGCTTATAAGAAGTGTGAAACGATTAGAAAAAGTTTTTGCTGAAAAACGGATCTTAAAACAGCGGTATATTACAGACTTTTCAACTAAAATAATTTACGTACTCGCATTAGTTGAGCTGTTTTTAATAATCTTACACTTTCTTACTTTCTTTCTGACTTATTAATAAAAAATGTAAATATAAATGTGCATACATATGTATTCTTACCTACTGGTAAAAACTTGTTTTTCTTGACATTCTTTTGTAGCGACATTTGGCTGTAACGACCTTTTAAGTCCGGCCCCGTCACCGTCGGTATATCCGGATTTCCCTGTATGTCCATTCGTGTGCAAAGACATTGCAATTTTACACGGACTCCACGTCTAATTGACATAAACTTAGGAATGAGGACGTTCTAAAATTGAACTTTTATCCTCTTTGTCGGGTCTTTGTCTGGTCTTTGTCGTGTTTTTGGCGGGGAAGAACAAGCCTTCTAGGCGATAAATTTGGGAAATTAAAGTGGAAAAAGTGGCCGCCGTGGCGTAGTGGGTAGAGTGCGACCGTCACACGCCGAAGGGTATAGGTTCGATTCTCAGTTGAACACCTCGAATTTTTGACGGCATCACCTCCTTCGAACTGCTGACAACACTCAAAGAGTAATAACTATCTAAGAAAGCTTCTCAAACTTCGCCGTTCGGAGTCGGCAAAATACTGTAGGTCCCTCTACTCGTGAGAGAATAGTAGCGCGCACAACACGAGTAGTTGATTAGCAAGCTAGGCCCTGGTCCCCCCTGTGGACTGTCGCGCCAACAATTATTATAAAATACAAATGAACATACATAACTGTTCTTACCTACTGGTAAAAACCTGTTTTTTCGACATCCGGTTTTAGGGACATTTGGCTATAACGACCTTTTAAGTCCGGTTCCGTCACCGTCGTTATATCTGGTTTTCACTGTGTGCATTCATGTACAAAGACACTGCAATTTTACACGCGTCTATTTGTCATCAACTTAGGCCTGAGGGCCTTCTAAGATTGCACTTTAATTCTCTTTGTCGGGGAAGAACAAGCCTTTTAGGCGATTAATTTGGGAAATTAAAGTAAAACAACACTGAGATGTTCGGCGCTGTTGCCTTCAAAGTTCAATGTTATTCACTTGCCGGCACTTCCAATAAATCAACTTGAACCTTCCAGGCAAATGAAATACGTAAAGTGGGCGTATTTGCACAACTCAACTAAATTTGAAAGCGATCCCTCATAGAAATGCAAACATTTGCGGTTGCGAATTGCCAATGCGACCATCCATCTCTTGGATTGCTCCATTAAGTTAATTCATTCACATTCCACCGCAAACATTTTCGGTAAGAGACCTGCCATTATTGCAAACCCAATCGAATTCAACTATTGCCTGATGCCGTACAATCCATGTTACAAGTTTATGTTTACAAAAACCTGCTGTTCGCGTCTTGAAAAAAGCCATCTGATTAGTGGATTCTATCAAATCCACTTAATTGATTCGGCCATCCATCATCCAGCTGCTCATCGCCGGATCGAATTCTGTTTGATGAATAATTTGAAAAACGTCTTCAGGCCGCCGCTTGTATACCACAACAGAATTAATGTGGTTCTCTGTTTGGAATTCCCAAATTTGATGAACTTTCTAAAACAAAAAATGGTTTATTACCTAAGAGGCGAGGCGCAGTGGCGGAAGAGGTTCTTGATGAATAAGTCAAGGTCGGCTTTGTGATAGAACTGCTAAACATTTCAAGATGAAAAAGTGATGATAGTAATTGGTGGGCAATAAGGGCCTCAAAAATTTAGCTTCATATGAGTTGCCAATCAATCATGGACTTATTGAAGGGATTACTTATGCCGGTATCCCTTATGCGATCTTCTTTAATGACTTTGGTTTCGTTCTTTCATATCGTGTCGGTCTCAATTGTTTTCCTAATCAAATCGCTTTATACTTGAAATAACATAACATCACATTTTATCATTATGACCAGGTTTGTGTTGTTTGCTTAAGTTTATGTACCTGTGGCCGCCATGGCGTAGGGAGTAGAGTGCGACACTCACACGCCGAAGGTCCAGGTAAGATGTCCGGCTGAACACCTCGAGTTTTCACGGTATCACCTCTTTCGAGCTGCTGACAAGACTTAAAGCGTAACAACTAAGCAACTTCGTGGAAACATGTAACGCATCTTACCTTTTACCGGCACATGACTTTGTTTCTCTCTTTCCACTCGTAAGTACTCAAAATTATACAATACTCGTCTGTGGGTGAAAATTCTGAAAGTTAAATAAACTTGAAATATTTCAGATGAAACTACAATCCCTCAAAAACATGTTAACATTAAATTAAAGTCGACTGAATTGGTACGAGTCACACTCACACATAGATGGTTTTGTTTTTCTTAAATTTTTGACAGATCGAAACATTTATATTTGCGGTGTGTCCGTCAACTTCGTTCGAAAATTTGCGTGTTCCCAACTGCTTCCTTTATAAGAAAAATTTAATTTTGTAGCACAATTGGGGTTGCTTTAATGTTCTGTACTAAAAATTGGAGAAAAAATAGGATTGCATCGTTTCCCAGTCTAATTTGAGCTCGGCCACAATGTTATTGTTTTTAAATAGCATCACGAAGCAGAAAGGTGTAACTCAAGGACGATCAATTTCCACCAATATTTTTATGTTGGATAGCGCGACAGTCCATAGGGAGACTAGGGTCTAGCTTGCTCGCCAACTACTCGTAATGTGCCCGCTACTGTTCTCTCAGGAGTAGAGGAGCCTACAGTTTTCTCCGACTCCGAACAGCGAAGTTTAAGAATCTTTTTCTTGGGCAGTTATGAGTTAGTATATGTAGGCACACAGTATAACGTCAATATAACTTGGGAATTGTATTCTGGATCAGCGTAAGTAAGATCCTTCAACTCTTTCGCTTGAAAGTTGTTTCTTTTCTCAGCTGGTACGAGTAGCTGCCTCGTTAGTTTTGATAAATCTACGAGGGCGTATATATATTCTCGGTATCGATATGAAGACAAATGCGAATTCAATTGAAATTGTTCTTATTTTTCAATATGATCTCCCCTAACATCAATCCATTTGTTACATCTTGCGATAAGCCTTTTACACCCTCAAAACACTAAATTTGTAAAATACCCATTTATTACCGACTTGAGTTCTCCACCATCCGAAAATCTTTTTCCACGAAGGCATTTTTTTCAAATCCGGAAACAGGAAATAATCACTAGGGGCAAGATCTGGACTATATGGTGGGTCTTGGATTTCTTCGAAACCACAATCTCGCGCAGCAGCCTTAGAAACTCGCACCGTTTGAACATTCCCTTTGAGGTCAAAAAGACTGTGGCAATGAGCTTCCCGGCAGACGGAGTGACTTTGAACTTCCTCGGAGGGTCTGTTCCGTTTTTATGCCACTGCATGGACTCTTGTTTGCTTTCAGGGTCATAGTGGTGAACCCATGTTTCTTACCCAGCAATAATTCGATCCATGAAACCGTCCGCGTTCTCGCTACACATCTCCAAAACCTCTCTACAGCGTGCGATTCTCACTTTTTTCTGAGAAAATACGCGTCACCCACCTTTCACTAACCTTTGAAAGGTTAAGATTGTCATGAAGAATGGTGTGAATGGTACAAGTTGAAAACTTGGTGATCTCTGCCATAATTTTCGCCTTTACTTGGGCATCCTCAAGCACTACTTTTTCGACTTCTTTGATGCTTTCTCCCGTATAAGCAGTAGCTGTCCCGCCAGAGCGGAGGACGGCTTCAATGATCTATCTGCCTCTCTTGAACTCACTTAACCACATTTGCACAATTGAAAATGAAGGTGCGGAATTCTGGTAAATAGCCACCATTTCTTCATGAATAGTTTTTTGACTTTTTCCTTGCTTAGTGAGAAATTGAATTACAGTGCAATGCTCAATTTTCACCATCATCGTCTCAGTTGCCATTATGATTCTGTTTAACTAGAGATAAAACGCGAGTTAACATTCACATTTATATGAAATATTACATGAATGCACTAAAATAATTTATAACCAGAAGCAGGAAGGTGTCACTCAAGGACGAACAATTTGCACAAATATTTATATATTGGATAGAGCGGCAGTCCACAGGGGGACCAGGGCCTAGCTTGCTCAGTAACTGCTGTCCCCTAAAGAGTAGAAGGGACCTACATCTTTTTGCCGACTCCGAACGGCGAAGTTTAAGAAGCTTTCTTAAACAGTTTTTATTCCTTGAGTGTTGTCAGCAGCTCGAAAGAGGTGGTGCCATGAAAAATTCAAAGTGTTCAGCCAGGAATCGAACCTAGGTCCTTCGGCGTGTGAGCGTCGCACTCTACCCACTTCGCCACGGCGGCCACTTCTCCCCGATACCGGGAATATATTTGAAGTTCGATGCTGCCCTTGGGTGTATGGAGAAGTTGATTGTGCTGCATGTTGTTCCTGGATCTGTAGCTCCTAGTCCACTGACTGGTACGAAAACCTTTTCTCTCATTGATTGGGTTACTTCTTCTGTGACCAAAGAAAGTTGTGATTCAGGCTCAATAAGTGCTCTTATTTGTTTGCTATCCCCATAATTATTTTTGGCTTTGATTATTGCTGTAACCAGTAGAACGTTCGAACCATTATGATTTATTTGAGGTTGCACTCCACCTTGCTCTGTTTCCGATTGTTCCAGCAGAATTGTCCAGGTAATGTGGCTGGATTTTATGGGTCACATGATTCAAAAATCACATCCGTAACACTGTTTATAGTGTTGACGGAAACACTGATGGAGAAAGGATGATCTTGTGGCTAAATGGCGCCTACCAGACGAAGGTTTTGAGGGAGCCTGACTGGTACTGGAAAGCTTGACCAGAGGCTTTATTGTGGTGCCACGGGAGGTCAGGATCCCTTGGAACTTCGGTTCCAGTCTGACCGTGCGGTAGTCCTCCTTGTAGGAGTATCGTGGTGGCTGTGGTTTACCACCTAACAACGCGGGTAGAGCCGAAGTAAGTGTACTGTACTGACTTGTCTAGTTTGTGTTCACTCATGGCCAGAGAAGGCGGTTAAGGGACTATCCTAGCTCCGTGTGGATTTGCATTCTCAACCAGGCACTGCGATCCAGAGAGCGGTAGAGTTTTAAAAAAGGCCTCGCATCAATCCAAGGTCGGTTGATTGTCTCAATTTGGTACTTGGGTAACTAAGACGTTTAGACTTGCGTTATTTACGGCTCATGCGAAATGAACCCCGTTTCGTAACAGAATATGCTGTTTTTTGTACAACGTTTGCTTAAACTTTTGCTCAGAGATGCATTTGTTTGCCATGTGGCGAGCAGTTGACACAGCGTTTTGCTGCTTTCACTTGGTTATTGGTGTCTCTACCTGCTTTTTCGGTTTCCACCTCATAAGTTTACTGCCAAAATAAATATTACGTTCACTCTTGCAAAATATGAACTCAGCTGCTATTGCGATTTGGTAATTGCGAACTGACTTTTTACATCATCTCTGTGTCTTCTGCTGTGATGAAGATAGAACTTCCAATTCGCGGTTTCGTCTTCTTAGAAACTCAAAGAGTGCTTCTTGAGTTGGCATCCGTTTGGATTCTCTATGAATTGTTTGAACAAGTTCCTGGTCTCTAGACCTTTTTAACTTATTAACAAAGATTTTTCACCATGTTGCCCTTTTGCAATGGTTTTGACAAGAACTCTTCATGCTGGTATTGGTGAACCTTCTTCTTCTTCTTCTTCTTGTGGCGCTACAGTCCGGGGTGGACCTGGGCCTCAACCAACATGCCTCTCCAGCCAGCACGATCTTTCGCCAGCTGTCTCCAGTTGCGCACTCCAAGTTGGTTGAGGTCCTTCTCCACTTGTGTGCGCCACTTTAGTCTAGGTCGTCCTCTGTTGCGTTGTCCCAATGGCTCGGATTCAAAGACTTTTCGAGCCGGAGCAGTGGTGTCCATACGCTCTACATGGCCTAGCCATCTTAAGCATTGTATCCGTAGACGCTTGACCAGGCGCATGTCGCTGTACAGCCTATAGAGTTCGTCATTAAATCTTCTCCTCCAGATGCCATCAACGCAAACAGGACCAAAAATCGCACGCAAAACTTTTCTCTCGAAAAGACTAAGGGCTTCCTCATCCGCTTTGCTAACGTCCAAGATTCTGCGCCATATAGTAGGACGGGGATGATCAAGCTGTTATATAAAGCGAGCTTAGTACTTCGAGAGAGGGCTTTATTACTCAATTGCCGCTTGAGCCCAAAGAAACAGCGATTGGCAAGAGTGATTCTGCGTTTGATTTCGGTACTGATGTTGTGTCCCTATTTACCGCGGAGCCGAGGTAGACGAAGTCCTTGACTACCTCGAAGTTTCTGCTGCCTAGTGTGACGCTCCGTCCGAGACGTCGATGTTGTGTGTCCTTCCTTGATGACAGCATGTACTTCGTTTTGCCCTCATTTACCGCTAGACCCATTTTAGCCGCTTCCGCTTCAATGCCAGCAAACGCCTCATTGACGGCTCGCTGTGTTCGTCCAATCACGTCAATGTCATCAGCGTAAGCTAACAATTGAACTGACTTCTGGAAGATCGTGCCTCTGGTGTTGACTTGTGAGTTACGCACGATCTTCTCGAGGATGATGTTAAAGAAGTCACATGACAGTGCGTCGCCTTGTCTAAAACCTTTTTTGACATTGAAGGTCTCGGTGAGTTCGGTACCGACCTTGACGGAGCAGCGAGAGTTCTCCATCGTCATCCTACACAAACTGACGAGTTTGGTAGGAATGCCAAAACTAGACATGGCATTGTATAGCTCGTCTCTATGCACACTGTCATATGCAGCCTTGAAATCGACGAATAGGTGGTGAGTGTCAATTTGCATTTCTTGGGTCTTTTCCAGGATCTGCCGTAATGTGAAGATCTGGTCTATTGTGGACTTCCCTGGCCTGAAACCACACTGATAGGGACCTATCAGGTCATGGACAAATGGTTTCAGACGCTCACACAATACGGCAGAGAGGATCTTGTATGCGATGTTCAGGAGACTTATCCCTCTGTAGTTGGCGCAGTCAAAGGGGTCTCCTTTCTTGTGAACCGGGCAAACGACGCTGAGATTCCACTCATCGGGCATGCTTTCCTCCGACCATATCTTACAGATGAGCTGGTGCATGCGCCCAACCAGGTCATCCCCAGCTGCTTTAAATAGTTCTGCGGACAGTCCGTCCGCTCCAGCAGCTTTGTTCGACTTCAGCTTGGATATTGCTATCTTCACCTCGTCTAAGTCGGGGGGACGGAATGCTTGTCTATCATCGTCCAAATTGAGTGGAACATTCTGCCTAACAGCGGGATTTGGGTCGTCATCGCCGTTAAGGAGTCTGCAGAAATGATCCTTCCAGATTCTCAGCACAGACTGCGACTCTACTACGAGTTGTCCATTTTGGTCCCGGCAGGCCTTGGTCCGAACCTTGTATCCTCCGGATAGCTGTTTTACCTTTCGGTAAAACTTTCGGACTTCATTCCTGCCAAAGCACCTTTCCATTTCCTCGACCGCGCGCTTCTCATGCTCCTTCTTCTTCCTTCTGAGAAGCCGGTGCTCTTCCCTTCTTCTCTGTTCGTAGAGTTCACGAACAGCCCGCGTTGTTCGATGCAGCGTCGCCTTATAGGCGTCTTGTTTAGCTGCGTGCGCTTGCCTGCACTCGTCGTCAAACCATGGGTTCCTTCTGGGTGGTGACGTGAAACCCAGCACATCAGTGGCAGCATCTTTGATGGCTTCTTGACAACGTTTCCATTCTTCTTCTATGCTTAGCGCAGGAAGCGTCGAACTCTGAGCGAGTTTCCGGGAGACTCGGTCGGCAAAGTTTCCAGCAATCAGCTGCGATTGTAGCTTTTCGACGTCAAACCGTTTTGGCCTTTCTCGACTCCGTTGCTCTCTCGATATCCGGGTTCTTACCTTGGCTACAACAAGGTGATGATCCGAGTCAATGTTTGCACCTCGGAAGGTTCGGACATCGAGAATACTGGAGGAGTGTCTGACGTCGATCGCAACGTGATCAATCTGGTTGACGGTTGATTGATCAGGAGATCGCCAGGTTCCTTTGTGAATGTCCAGGTGTGGGAACCGCGTGCTAGCCACAGAGAGGTTTCTCCCCGAGGCGAAGTCCAACAGCCTGAGTCCGTTTCCGGATGTGTTGTCGTGCAGGCTGTGTTTACCGATGACTCCAGCAAAGATGTCCTCCTTTCCCAGCTGAGCATTGAAATCTCCTAGAACGATCTTGGTGTCATAGCTGGGGCATCGATCGTATGTTCTTTCTAGGAGATCATAGAAGTCATCCTTGATGTTGTCATCCTTCTCCTCTGTCGGGGCGTGAGCGCATATTAGGCTGATGTTCCCGAATTTAGCCTTGATGCGGATTGTCATGAGGCGTTCGCTGACTGGGTCATAGCTCAAGACTTTTTGCCTAAGTCTGCCTCGAACAACAAATCCGCATCCGAATAAGCGCTGCCTTCTCTCTCTATAGCAATTGCTGTAGTAGATATCGCAGTTCTTCATCGCTTTTATGCCAGGCCCATCCCATCGCACTTCCTGGATGGCGGTTATGTCAGCTTTGTAGCTGTCAAGGGCCTCCGCTAGTTGTTCGGCTGCACGTGGCCTGTTAAGGGACCTCACATTCCACGTGCAAAACCGAAAATCATTGTCCTTTAAACGTTTGCTGGGGTCGTCAACAGTTAATCCGTCCTTATCCGAGGCATATCGGGATTTCTGAACTATGTTATTTTTACGTGGTGAGGAAGTTACCCACAGACTGGTAGGCCAGGCCCATTATTTAAATCCTTGGGCAGAGGGGGTCGCTGCATACATTAGTTCACCATACAACGGGTGTTGTGATGGCTATCCAGGGGGCGCCGCATGGAGGCTGTATGTCAACTTGACCTGTGCACTAACGAGGATTGCCTTGGCAGCTCGCGATGTTGAGCGCAATCAACGACGTTACCTCGCGTGCAAAGGCCCATGCCCCCCCATTGGTGAACCTTATTGGAATAATTATAATGATTGAAACATATATTGCCAAAAAGCCATCAGAGATTCACGTCACCACCCACAAGGAACCCATGGTATGACGACGAGTGCAGGCAAGCACATTCAGCCAAATAAGAAGCCTAAAAGGCAACGCAGCATCGAACAACGAGGGCTGTTCGTGAGCTCTACAAACAGAAAAGGAGGGAAGAGCACCGGCTTCCCAAAAGAAAGAAGAAGGAGCATGAGAAGCGCGCGGTCGAGGAAATGGAAAAGTGTTATGGCAGGAAGGAAGTGCGATTGTTTTACCGAAAGTTAAAACAGCTATGCGGAGGATACAAAGTTCAGGCCGATGCCGGCCTATACTGAGATGGCGCAGACAAGTGGACTAGGACCTCAACCAACTAAGAGTACAATATTTTGCGGTAGCTAGCAAAATATCGTGCTGGCTAAAGAGGCATGTTGGTTGAGGCCTAGGTCCATCTCGGCCTTTAGCGCCACAAGAAAAAGTCAAAGAAAGCACCTACTTGCTCGTCTACTGTTCAGGACAACAGCTTTGACCAGTCTACAGGGGACGCCCAGGTAAAAGCAACATTTTTGACACTGTGTCCAATCTTTTGTTATCCTAAACAAATGAACTTTCTGAAACTGCACTTACATTTTTCCGACAAGGCTAGAGTTTATTAGATCACTGTTGACAAGTACTTCAACCTGATTCCTTCCATCAATTGCTTGCCACCAAGCGGCGCCCCCTGGATGGCAACACCCTTTGTATGGTGAACCAATGTGTGCAGCGAGCCCCTCTGCCCGAGGGTTTAAATAATGCGCCTGGCCTACCAGTCTGTGGGTTGTGCGTGAGGGTAACTTCCTCACCACGTAAAACATTATTAGTTCAGAGACAAAAACATTCCTCGGATAATGAAGGATCACCCGTTGACGACCCCAGCAAACGTTTAAAGGACATTGATTTTCGGTTTTGCACGTGAAATATGTGGTCCCTTAACAGGCCACGTGCAGCCGAACAACTTGCGGAGGCCCTTGACAGCTACAAAGCTGACATTAACGCCATCCAGGAAGTGCGATGGGATGGGCCTGGCATAAAAGCGATGAAGAACTGCGATACCTACTACAGCAATTGCTATAGAGAGAGAAGGCAGCGCTTATTCGGATGCGGATTTGTTGTTCGAGGCAGACTTAGGCAAAAAGTCTTGAGCTACGACCCCGTCAGCGAAGGCCGCATGACCATCCGCATCAAGGCTAAATTCGGGAACATCAGCCTAATTTGCGCTCACGCCCCGACAGAGGAGAAGGATGACAACATCAAGGATGACTTCTATGATCTTCTAGAAAGAACATACGATCGATGCCCCAGCTATGACACCAAGATCGTTCTAGGAGATTTCAACGCTCAGCTGGGAAAGGAGGACATCTTTGCTGGAGTCATCGGTAAGCACAGCCTGCACGACAACACATCCGGAAACGGACTCAGGCTGTTGGACTTCGCCTCGGGGCGAAACCGCTCTGTGGCTAGCACGCGGTTCCCACACCTGGACATTCACAAAGGAACCTGGCGATCTCCTGATCAATCAACCGTCAACCAGATTGATCACGTTGCGATCGACGTCAGACACTCCTCCAGTATTCTCGATGTCCGAACCTTCCGAGGTGCAAACATTGACTCGGATCATCACCTCGACGACGGGTGCAGGCAAGCGCACGCAGCTAAACAAGACGCCTATAAGGCGACGCTGCATCTAACAACGCGGGCTGTTCGTGAACTCTACGAACAGAGAAGAAGGGAAGAGCACCGGCTTCTCAGAAGGAAGAAGAAGGAGCATGAGAACTGCGCGGTCGAGGAAATGGAAAGGTGTTTTGGCAGGAATGAAGTTCGAAAGTTTGACCGAAAGGTAAAACAGCTATCCGGAGGATACAAGGTTCGGACCAAGGCCTGCCGGGACCAAAATGGACAACTAGTAGTAGAGTCGCAGTCTGTGCTGAGAATCTGGAAGGATCATTTCTGCAGACTCCTAAACGGCGATGACGATCCAAATCCCGCTGTTAGGCAGAATGTTCCACTCAATTTGGACGATGATAGACAAGCATTCCGTCCCTCCGACTTACAAGATCCTCTCTGCCGTATTGTGTGAGCGTCTGAAACCATTTGTCCATGACCTAGTAGGTCCCTATCAGTGTGGCTTCAGGCCAGGGAAGTCCACAATAGACCAGATCTTCACATTACGGCAGATCCTGGAAAAGACCCAAGAAATGCAAATTGACACTCACCACCTATTCTTCGATTTCAAGGCTTCATATGACAGTGTGCATAGAGACGAGCTATACAGTGCCATGTCTAGTTTTGGCATTCCTACCAAACTCGTCAGATTGTGTAGGATGATGATGGAGAACTCTCGCTGCTCCGTCAAGGTCGGTACCGAACTCACCGAGACCTTCAATGTCAAAAAAGGTTTTAGACACTTGACTTCTTTAACATCATCCTCGAGAAGATCCTGCATGACTTCTAAGTCAACACCAGAGGCACGATCTTCCGGAAGTCACTTCAATTGCTAGCTTACGCTGACGACATTGACGTGATTGGACGAACACAGCGAGCCGTCAATGAAGCGTTTCCTGGTATTGAAGCGGAAGCGGCTAAAATGGGTCTAGTGGTAAATGAGGGCAAAACGAAGTACATGCTGTCATCAAGGAAGGACACACAACATCGACGTCTCGGACGGAGCGTCACACTAGGCAGCAGAAATTTCGAGGTAGTTAAGGACTTCATCTACCTCGGCTCCGCGGTAAACAGGGACACAACATCAGTACCGAAATCAAACGCAGAATCACTCTTGCCAATCGCTGTTTCTTTGGGCTCAAGAGACTCAATTGCCTCTAAAGCCCTCTCTCGAAGAACTAAGCTCGCTTTTTATTACAGCTTTCTCATCCCCGTCCTACTATATGGCGCAAAATCTTGGACGTTAGCAAAGGCGGATGAGGAAGCCCTTAGTCTTTTCGAGAGAAAAGTTTTGTGTGCGATTTTTGGTCCTGTTTGCGTTGATGGCATCTGGAGGAGAAGATTTAATGTCGAACTCTGTAGGCTGTACAGCGACATGCGCCTGGTCAAGCGTCTACGGATACAACGCTTAAGATGGCTAGGCCATGTAGGACACCACTGCTCCGGCCCGAAAAGTCTTTGAATCCGAGCCATTGGGACAACGCAACAGAGGTCGGCCTAGGCTAAGATGGTGCACACAAGTGGAGAAGGACCTCAACCATCTTGGAGTGCGCAACTGGAGACAGCTGGCGAAAGATCGTGCTGGCTGGAGAGGCATTTTGGTTGAGGCCCAGGTCCACCCCGGACTGTAGCGCCACAAGAAGAAGAAGAAGAAGTGCGCGACTCATGGGAAGCTATACCAGTTGAGGGATGTCGGAGTCTGGTTGACTCAATGCCACAAAGATGCAGCGCAGTGATAGAAAACAAAGGCTTTGCTACAAAGTACTAATGGTAAGCTGTAAATAATAATGACTTCATATTGGTTCATTGATTTCTGTTGTCTAGGCACAGCATAATTCTAAACACTGCTGTTTTTATGAACAACTGCGAAATATTTCTACGACCAAAAATAAATTTGTTAAAAGTTATGAACATCGTTTATTTTGTGATATACCTGTTAAGACTGAAATACTTTACTTTTTATACATTTTTTGAAAAAATAATAAAATAATTTGAATTAATAGAAAATTATTTGTCTTTTTTGAGAAGCACTGCTATCTTTAAGAACACAACTGTAAGTCCCTCGGTGGACTTATGTCGCGGGGCCTTATGTCCCGGGGACTTATAACCCTGCACCCACATCAACTACTCGTGTTGTGCGCGCTACTGTTCTCTCACAAATAGAAATGATACCTGCCAAATTTTCATGAGAATCTGATTATTAGGTTACAAGTCACAGTGCTTCAAGTGATGCTACTTTTTCGATTTTTAAACAATGGAAAAAACAGAATTTCGTGTGTTAAGTTTGATTTAGAAAAATACCTTGCAAGCGCTGCAATAGCTTGAAAAGTGTTACAAGGACTCTGCTCCATCAAAAACAACTAGCTGTCAGTGGTACGCTGACTCTAAATGTGCCTGTACAGACACCAACGATGCTGAACGCTCTGAAAGGACAATTAGCCCGACAACGTCAGAAAAGTACACAAAACCACAAAAGTGTAACCGTGTGAGATAGCTGTAACCTTAAAGATATCAGAAGGCAGTGTGTACACCATTTTGCATAAATTGGCCATGAGAAAGCTGTTTTCGAAATGGGTGCCGCGGTTGCTCACAATGATCTAAAATAAACAACGTATTGATGATTCTGAGAGCTGCTTGCAGCTGTTTCGCATCGGTATGTCACTATGTATGAAACGTGGATCCACCACTGAATGGATGAACAATTGTCCATGAGAAATCTGTTTTCCAAATGGATGCCGCGTTTGCTAACAATAGACCAAATAGTACAACAAAGTATCGATGTTTCTGAGAGCTGTTCGGAGATGTGTCGCCAGAATAAACAGGAGATTTTGCGTCGGTATGTCACAATGGATGAAACATGAATCCACCACTACACTCCAAAATCAATTCGGAGTTCAGCGAAGTGGACAGCAGCCCGTGAACCACGCCCACAGCGTCCAAAACCACAAAAGCCTTCTGGCAAGGTTATGGCATCCGTATTTTAATATGCGAACGGAATTTTATTCATGGACGATCTTGAGAAAGTCAAAATTCAATTGAGCCTCATAGTGAGTGCTTTTATAATCCACAGGGGCTTCCAGCGCAGCTTCACAAAACGCTGTTCTGGACCGCGTCCATTGCCGGCCAACTCCACATTTAAAGTGTCTTCGTGCGAGCGACTCGTTTGCCTCTTATATAACCCACCACGTACCACTCGGCGCACTCCGAGAAAGAAAGAAAAAAACAAGTTTGCGCAAATTCGCACTCATTAGGTGTTAAGATCATGACACGGCCGAAAACACTTTTTCTCATGCTAATGGACGGCAGTGTCCGCAACTAGGTTAGACAGATTGCCTAACTGAAGAAAGGTGCATCGGCGCAAGGGCACTTACCTCCACCAGATCCGGCAGCCTGCGATTATATATCACTTTCGAATTTGTCGTTTTCAAAAGAGACTCATTAATCAACGCAGTTGCACTCGCGCAACCTTCATCGCTGGCAGTGGTAGCGTTGGTGACGCGGGCAGGGGAGAGGTACACATCTGGTCCTCTTCCTCGTCGACTGACCTACACACCACCGCCGGGGCAATAATTAACCGATCATCACACAGGGAAAGACGTCTCTGGTATCTACGAATCGGCGATATCCATCTCCTCACCGCGGCTAGTTATGCTAAACTGAGTTGGATGAGTTGCGGTCGGGTCCAGGGTTTCGTGCTCTCGTTCCTCGGTCTTGGGGCACTTAATCCGTCCCCCAATTAGATGTATAGTTGGTGAGTTGCTATCTTGGGGGGCGCTTACTCATATTTCGTTTTATCTCGCGCACAGATCCCGAGCGACGGGGATTTGCGGTTTTTTCCGTTTTTCGGCGATTCACAGAGCTCGTCTTGGGGTGGGGCCGGAGTATAAAACGAGTCCACGCCGGGGGTTTGTCACTGCAGTCCGATAGAACATTTGTCGGAGATCACATTGCTGAAGAAAAGAGATGAAAGTGGGTATTCCTGGTGGAGGCGAGTCCGTCGGAAAAGGATTAACTAATTTGAGTTTGTTCCGATTTAGGTTTTCGTGTGTGTCCTGTTGGCGTCCCTTGCCGTTGCGCACGGTGGATTCATTAAGTCCATTGGAATCGGTGGACTTGGCGGCGGATATGGTGGTGGTGGCTACGGCGGCGGTAGCTATGGTGGCGGTAGCTATGGCGGCGGTAGCTATGGCGGTGGCAGCTATGGCGGTGGCTATGGCGGAGGATATGGTGGTGGCTATGGAGGAGGCTATGGCGGTGGATCTACTAGCATCGTGAAGGTGATTCAGCCAGTCGTCGTTAGCTCCGGATATGGCGGTGGCAGCTATGGTGGTGGCCACAGCGGCGGCTACGGTGGCGGCTATGGTGGCGGCTACAGCGGTGGCTACGGAGGTGGTCACGGTGTTAGCGTTGGTCTAATCGGTGGCGGCGGCCATAGCAGTGGCGGCTACAGCGGAGGATATGGAGGCGGCTACGGAGGCGGCTACGGAGGCGGATATGGTGGCGGATATGGTGGCGGTTCTACTGTCAAGATCATCAAGGTCATCTCAGGAGGTAGCGGCGGTTATGGCGGTGGCTACGGCGGCGGCCACGGCGGCGGCTATGGCGGAAGCTACGGAGGTGGCTATGGAGGTGGAGTATCCAGTGGATGGTGGAAGAAATAAGCCAGAAACACCAAGTGTTTGTGTACCTAAATTTTAATTTTAAAATTTCCTAGAAAATAAAGAATATTTCCTAGACCAAGTATATGTAGAAGTGTTTGAAGTTCCGATTGCAGAGCAGGTACACATTTTAAGATTTATGTGAAATTAATGCATTTTGAATATTTCTGTTGTGTGAAAGACTGTTGAAGTGCAAAGTGTCAGCAAAAATGTTTCCAAAGTCCATTCGAGAGCAAGAAGAACGGGTTATGCTGACGAGGCTGCTGTGTGTTGAAAATGACATTTGACCAGTTGCTTGCTAGTTTTGCATTAAAAATGCCATCTCGTGAAGAAGACGTTGGCAAGCTAATAGATTGCATTAAGAGGAAATTTGCAAAATTAGTTGCCAAGGGAAGGTTGTGGAAGTTACTTTGAAGATGGACCATAGCTGTCTGGTGCTTCTTTTTATTGTACATTCCATTCAAAAGATCTCACGAAAGGTACTCTTTCAATTTAACGCTGATTTAAATCTGAAAGATGTGCTGACATGAATCAGGAAACACATTTGCGGTTTGGGAACAACAAAAAACCACATTTTGCATTCGTTTGGAAGGCTCTCTAAACAGCTTGAGATTAAAGGCTAGAATAGATTCTGTGACTACGCGGCTACGTCTTTGAAAAAAAAAAATACTCGTAATTACCCAAGTCGAGTTCAGATAAGAGTACAGCCTCTCTGATACAGTCTCTCTGATACAGCCTCTCTGATACAGCTTCTCTGATACGACCTCTCTGATACAGCCTCTCTGATACAGCCTCTCAGATTCAGGCGTTGACAGCTTGCCAAGAGGCTATATTCTGGTAACACTGGAGGTCAGAAGCTCCTGGAATTTCGGTTCCAGCCCGACCGGGTGGTAGGTACCCTTGTGGGAGTATGGTGGTGTTTGTGTTTGAAACCTATAATCGGGGCGAAGTTAAGGTTAGTGTCCTCTGCGGACTGGTCAAGTATAAGGCTATCAAATATCTTTCCGTTTTATTTCCTCTTCATTCAATGCTTCATTTGAAGTGTTACATTGACCGGATTTAGTTCAAATATGCACCATTTTGTTCAATAATCTGTTTCCATCTAGACGGCAACTCCATAATACCCCCCACGTAGATGCCCCCTCCTTATATGCGAAGAACTCGGACAGCCACTTCTCACAAGCCTCTTTTGAGTTCAATTTCACACCACCAAGGACGTTCGCCATGGACAGAAACAGGTGGTAATCACTTGGTGCTTTGTCCGGGCTGTATGGTGGATGCGATAAAACCTCCCATCCGAGCTCCCGTAGCTTCTGACGAGTCATCAATGAAGTGTGTGGTCTGGCATTGTCCTGGTGGAACACTACACCCTTCCTGTTGGCCAATTCTGGACGCTTCTGATCGATCGCCTGCTTCAAGCGGTCCAGTTGTTCGCAGAAGATGGTAGAATTAAGCGTCTGGTCATATGGGAGCAGCTCATCGTGGATGATTCCCTTTCAATCCCACCAAACACAGAACAAAACCTTCCTGGCCGTCAATCCCGGCTTGGTCACTGTTTGGGACGATTCACCGGCCTTCAACTACGACCGTTTTCTCTTGATATTGTCTTTTGTAATCCATTTTTCGTCGTCAGTCACCATCCGGTTCGTCCTGTTTCAGCAGCATATCGCAGGCGTTGATTTGGTCCAGAAGGTTTTTTTGCGTTGAATTATGTGGTACCTAAACATCAAGCTTTTTTTTTGTATCGAGCCTTCTGCAGATGGTTCGAAATGGTTTGGTGACTAACTCCCATCTCCTGGGCGATGTCACGAGATGCCACATGCCGGTCTAACTTGATGATTTCCATGATTCGGTCGGTATTCGTCGTCACAGGTCTTCCACCGCCTGGCTTATCCATGGTGTCGTTTTCACCGGCTCTGAATCGTCGAAACCATTCCTCCGCGGTTCGTAGTGATAGAGTACCATCTCCTAAAACACCATTCATCTCACGGAACGTTTCTCTAGCAGGTTTGCCTTTAACCAAGGAAATCTTTAAAATAGCGATGTTTATACGTCTATAACTGTTAAACGCAATATCCAAACTAGTCATGCATAGCGTTTTGTAGGTGATGTTAAGACCTTTCAAATGACGTATAGTATTGTCAGATATGCTCTGTAGCGCTTTGTACATTGCCAAAAAATTCAGAAGGACAAAAAGGCGGAAGTGAGATATTTAACAGCTTAATAAGTGCTGAACCGAGACTTGGCTAGGCATTTAGGGGACTATCTTAGCTCAGGTAGGAGTTGCAGTATTAATCGTGTGCTGCGACTCAGGCTGCTGCAGAGACGTTGCCTCAACATAATGTGGAGTCAGTGTTCCTCAAGCATAATTTTAAATAGGTTCTTGTCCGTCTTGCGCTATGTACGACTCTTAGGAAAATGAGCATTAATCCGAATCCCTTATCCGCCTTTGTGTGCTACAAGCCTTCTGCTTCTTCTTTTTTTTTTTTTTTGTGGTACTACAGTCTCGGATGGAACTGGACCTCAACCAATATGCCTCTTAAACCAGCACGATATTTTGCCAGCTGCTTCCAGTTCGGCACTTCAAGTTGGTTAAGGTAATTCGCTACTGTGCCACCTTAGTCTTTGTCCTCTTCTGTTGCGTTGTCCCAATGGCGCAGATTCGAAGAGCCTTCGGACTATAGCAGTGGTGTCCATAGGCTCTACATGGCCTAGCCATCTTAAGCATTGTACCCGAAGGAGCTAGACAAGAATTACTCTTTAAGTGTTGTCAGCAGCCCGAAAGAGGTGGTGCCGTGAAAAATTCGAGGTGTTCAGCCGGGAATCGAACCAAGACCCTTCGGCGTGTGAGCCGCGCACTCTACCCACTACGCCACGGCGGCCACGCTACTAGCCCCAACAAAAACAAGCGCTGTAGCTACATGCTTAGTTTGTAGAGTGCGACACTTATACGCAGAAGGTGTAGGTTCGATTCCCAGGTCAACATTAATTTTTCGAATTTTTCACTGCACCGCCTCTTTCGAGCTGCTGACAACGCTCAAAGATTAATACCTGTCTAAGAAAGCTTCTCAAATTTCGCCATTCGGAGGCCACAAAAACCCGTAGGTCCCTTCTACTCGTGAGAGAACAGTAGCGCGCACAACACGAGTAGTTGATGAGCAAGCTTGGCCCTGTTCCCCCTGTGGACTGTCGCGCCAACAATTGTTATTATTATTTCTGGACTGCTTGGCCAGCCGTTATGCGGTCGAGGACCACTCAATTGGTTTTGCTGGCATTTCCATTTTCGAATACAGAAAGAAAAGTGTTGACTGCCTCCGATGTTATCGCTTCCAGCTGCTTACAACGAACAAGCATTGGAGCTTCAAGTAAAATCGATTCCTACACGAGCATTTCAGGTTGCCACAGAAATACTCGTTGAAAGTATCTGAATTCAACAAAGGTCAGAAAAAACAACAAAATTTCAAAGATTTGTTTACATATTACAAGTTAATTTGTCCAAATTTAGTTCATGCACTAAAAAGTTGTGAAGTTTGTCACAGAAGAGAGCGTGTGAGGAATTTTTTCATTGTTTGCAGTAATCTCCCAACTGTAATGTTTTTTACTTTTACTTTCTTATGATTTTCGCTTATCTGGATTTCGACAAGTGCAGGTTACCACACAAGCATTATTCTCTTCTTCACTCAAATTATGTGGACAAAGCGACATCCACGACAGAGCCCCCGTTTCTTTGAAGACATTTGAATTGAATCGCCCGGAATACATTTTGATGAGTTTCTTAAAATGTTGCCGCATTCACATACAATGGCATGAATACCGGCATACCGGTAGCGTCAAGATACCTACAAATGTCTCGATAGGGAACATTTGTTGTGAACGAGATCTTATTACATTTTTGGTTGTTTGCTGTGACATCTGTGAAGAATATTTAGTATACATCAAGTCATTGAAGAGACAACATCATATTTTTTCATCGTGTTAAAAATGTCGAATTTTGTACCAGAAAGTGAATTTTTTGTTTTCATTTGCAGGGTCGCAACGAATGCTTGTCGAGGCTTACGCTGATCATGCTCTATCGGAAGCAACATGCAAAAGATGGTTTCAACGGTTCAGAAATAATGATTTTGATGCGAGAAATGAAGAACGTGGAAGACCACCAAAAAAGTTTGAAAACGCCGAATTGCAGACGATATTGGATGGAGATGACACTTTGAGTCAAAAGCAAATGGCAGCAATGTTAAATGTTGCACAACCAACAATTTCTTTCTTTCTTTTGGAAAGATCCAAAAGTGTGGGAAATAGGTGCCACATGAATTGAATGGAAGACAGATGGAAAACCGAAAAAACACTTGTGAAATTTTGCTTCAAAGACGCGAAGAAAATCAATTTTGCATCGGATTGTTACTGGCGATGAAAAATGGATTTATTTTAAGAATCCTAAACGGAATCTGGGACAACCATCAACATCGACTGCAAAACCAGATCGATTCGGCAAGAAGACAATGCTGTGTGTTTGGTGGGACCAGAAAGGTGTGCTGTACCACGAGCTCCTAAAACCTGGTGAAACAATTAAAACCGAACGCTACCAACAACGAATGATCAATTTGAACCACGCATTGATCGAGAAGCGACCAGAGTGGGCCAGAAGACACGGCAAGGAAATTTTGCTGCATGACAATGCACCTGCACACAAAGCAAAACCGGTTCAGGATACAATCAAAACACTTGGCTGGGAGCAGCTACCCCACCCGCCGTATTCACCAGACTTGGCTCCTTCCGACTACCATTTGGTTTCATCGATGGGACACGCATTGGCTGAGCAGAACTTTGATTCCAACGAGGAGGTCGAAAATTGGGTGTCTGATTGGTTTGCTTTAAAAGACGAACAATTTTATTGGCGTGGTATTCACAAATTACGAGAAAGGTGGTCGAAATGTGTAGAAAACAATGGCCAATACTTTGAATAAAATGTTTTAACTTTCCCATTAATAATTAGTGTTTTATTTTCAAAAAAAACACATTTCATACCGGTATACCTGGTACGTGCCATAAGTCTATGCTCATGTGCGTGTGGGGTTTAAAAATTTGAATAAAAAAAGCATAACAATATTTTTGTAATTGTTTTCGTTTTATTAATAAGTAATTGTGTACTTCAATTGACTTATTATAAAGCAAATACATTTTTAACCGCATACAGAATTTATTGATCAAATATATAATTGATTTCAACTAAGAAAATATACACGTCAAAAGTTTACGCGCATAAAATAAAAGTCAAAATGAAGAACTTGCTTTTGTTAGAAAATGAAACTTTCTGCCGAAACTCTGGGGGCTTATTGACATACTCATTAGCAAAGGCAATCCGCTTTTGCCGGTTGCTTCTTCTTCTTGTGGTGCTACAGTCCGGGGTGGACCTTGTCCTCAATCAACATTCCTCCTCCTTTCAGCACGATATTTCGCCTGCTGTCGCTGTACAGCCTATAGAGTTCGTCATTAAATCTTCTCCTCCAGATGCCATCAACGCAAACAGGACCAAAAATCGCACGCAAAACTTTTCTCTCGAAAAGACTAACTGCTTTCTCATCCGCCTTTGCTAACGTCCAAGATTCTGCGCCATATAGTAGGACGGGGATGATCAAGCTGTTATATAAAGCGAGCTTAGTCCTTCGAGGGAGGGCTTTATTACTCAATTGCCTCTTGAGCCCAAAGAAACAGCGATTGGCAAGAGTGATTCTGCGTTTGATTACGGTACTGATGTTGTTGTCCCTGTTTACCGCGGAGCTGAGGTAGATGAAGTCCTTAACTACCTCGAAGTTTCTGCTGCCTAGTGTGACGCTCCGTCCGAGACGTCGATGTTTTGTGTCCTTCCTTGATGACAGCATGTACTTCGTTTTGCCCTCATTTACCACTAGACCCATTTTAGCCGCTTCCGCTTCAATGCCAGCAAACGCCTCATTGACGGCTCGCTGTGTTCGTCCAATCACGTCAGTGTCATCAGCGTAAGCTAGCAATTGAATTGACTTCTGGAAGATCGTGCCTCTGGTGTTGACTTAGGAGTCATGCACGATCTTCTCGAGGATGATGTTAAAGAGGTCGCCTTGGCTAAAACCTTTTTTGACATTGAAGGTCTCGGTGAGTTCGGTACCGACCTTGACGGAGCAGCGAGAGTTCTCCATCGTCATCCTACACAATCTGACGAGCTTGGTAGGAATGCCAAAACTAGACATCGCACTGTATAGCTCGTCTCTATGCACACTGTCATATGCAGCCTTGAAATCGACGAATAGGTGGTAAGTGTCAATTTGCCTTTCTTGGGTCTTTTCCAGGATCTGCCGTAATGTGCAGATCTGGTCTATTGTGGACTTCCCTGGCCTGAAACCACACTGATAGGGACCTATTAGGTCATGGACAAATGGTTTCAGACGCTCACACAATACGGCAGAGAGGATCTTGTAAGTCGGAGGGACGGAATGCTTGTCTATCATCGTCCAAATTGAGTGGAACATTCTGCCTAACAGCGGGATTTGGGTCGTCATCGCCGTTTAGGAGTCTGCAGAAATGATCCTTCCAGATTCTCAGCACAGACTGCGACTCTACTACTAGTTGTCCATTTTGGTCCCGACAGGCCTTGGTCCGAACCTTGTATCCTCCGGATAGCTGTTTTACCTTTCGGTAAAACTTTCGGACTTCATTCCTGCCAAAACACCTTTCCATTTCCTCGACCGCGCGCTTCTCATGTTCCTTCTTCTTCCTTCTGAGAAGCCGGTGGTCTTCCCTTCTTCTCTGTTCGTAGAGTTCACGAACAACCCGTGTTGTTCGATGCAGCGTCGCCTTATAGGCGTCTTGTTTAGCTGCGTGCGCTTGCCTGCACTCGTCGTCAAACCATGGGTTCCTTCTGGGTGGTGACGTGAAACCCAGCTCATCAGTGGCAGCATCTTTGATGGCTTCTTGACAACGTTTCCATTCTTCTTCTATGCTTAGTGCAGGAAGCGTCGAACTCTGAGCGAGTTTCAGGGAGACTCGGTCGGCAAAGTTCCCAGCAATCGGTTGCGATTGTAGCTTTTCGACGTCAAACCGTTTTGGCCTTTCTCGACTGCGTTGCTCTCTCGATATCCGGGTTCTTACCTTGGCTACAACGAGGTGATGATCCGAGTCAATGTTTGCACCTCGGAAGGTTCGGACATCGAGAATACTGGAGTAGTGCCTGACGTCGATCGCAACGTTTTCAATCTGGTTGACGGTTGATTGATCAGGAGATCGCCAGGTTCCTTTGTGAATGTCCAGGTGTGGGAACCGCGTGCTAGCCACAGAGAGGTTTCGCCCCGAGGCGAAGTCCAAAAGCCTGAGTCCGTTTCCGGATGTGTTGTAGTGCAGGCTGTGTTTACCGATGACTCCAGCAAAGATGTCCTCCTTTCCCAGCTGAGCGTTGAAATCTCCGAGAACGATCTTCGTGTCATAGCTGGGGCATCAGGGATGACTTCTATCGATCGTATGTTCTTTCTAGGAGATCATAGAAGTCATCCCTGATGTTGTCATCCTTCTCCTCTGTCGGGGCGTGAGCGCATATTAGGCTGATGTTCCCGAATTTAGCCTTGATGCGGATTGTCATGAGGCGTTCGCTGACTGGGTCGTAGCTCAAGACTTTTTGCCTAAGTCTGCCTCGAACAACAAATCCGCATCCGAATAAGCGCTGCCTTCTCTCTCTATAGCAATTGCTGTAGTAGATATCGCAGTTCTTCATCGCTTTTATGCCAAGCCCATCCCATCGCACTTCCTGGATGGTGGTTATGTCAGCTTTGTAGCTGTCAAGGGCCTCCGCAAGTTGTTCGGCTGCACGTGGCCTGTTATGGGACCTCACATTCCACGTGCAAAACCGAAAATCAATGTCCTTTACACGTTTGCTGGGGTCGTCAACAGTTAATCCGTCCTTATCCGAGGCATATCGGGTTTTCTGAACTATATTATTTTTACGTGGTGAGGAAGTTACCCTCACGCACAACCCACAGACTGGTAGGCCAGGCCCATGTATGTCAACTGTATGTCAACTTAACCTGTGCACTAACGAGGATTGCCTTGGCAGCTCGCCATGTTGAGCGCAATCAACGACGTTACCTCGCGTGCATAGGCCCATGCCCCCCCTTATTTTGAGATGCAAGTCAAAAAAAGGTCGTCGGTAACGAAATTGCCAAAGAATCAACCGAACTCAGGACCTCGAACCCTGTAAGTGAAACCAGACATCTCCCATTATAGTGTTCTATTCAATAATCGATGCATTCTGCAATTTCTTTAAGAGACCTGAACCGGTGACACTATAAATCATTTTAAATCCTTCGAAAAATCTAAAAGTCTGAAGGGAAATATGGTGGGTGGAGTAAATCCGCCCATTGCAGCATTTTTTTTGGTATTTTTTTTTACCACTACAGCCATGCACGCAAAACTTTTCTCTCTCATCCGCTTTTGGCAACGTTCAGGTTTCCGCGCCAACAAAAATATTTACAATTTAAAATTTTTAAGCTTAAGACTACAGTAAATATACATATATATATATATATGTGTCGGCTCAACAATAAGGGCCCGACGGATGAACAACTGTCGTACATAGTTTTGAGTGCGTACAAGTGAATTATTTACAATTTAACGATGTTCTGCCTTAACATCGGGATCTAAAAGTAGGACTGGGATTATCAAGTTGTTATATAAAGCGAGCTTAGTCCTGCGAAAGAGGGCTTTGTTACTCAATTGCCTCTTAAGCAAAAAGACAGCGATTGGCAAGAGTTTGATTTCGTTACTGATGTTGTTGTCGCTATCTACCGCGGATCCGAGGTAGTCGAAGTCCTTGACTACCTCGAAGTCTCTGCTGCCTAATGTGACACTCTGTCCAAGATTTCGATGCTGTGTCTTTCCTTGACAACAGCTTGTATATTGTTTTGCCCTCAGTCATCCCCAGAAACAATTTTTGCCACTTCCGCTTCAATGCCATCAAACGCCTCATTGACGTCTCGTTGCGTTCGTCTAATCACGACAATGACGTCCGTGTAAGCCACCAATTGATCTAACTTTTGAAAGATCGTTCCTCTGGCGTCGACTTTTGAACTATACACGATCTTCTCAAGAATTATATTAAAGAAGTCACGTGAAATTGCTCAACACCGTCTAAAATCTTTTGTGACATTGCACACTCTCCATTTTCTCCTTGTTCCTTCTTATAACTGGCGTTCTTGATGCAAGCAAAACGACTTGGTGTCACCTATTCGGGTCTTTTGAAGAAATTCGAGAATGGCTCAATAATTGGGCCGATATCGGAGAGGACTTCTTATGATATTTGAAAGATATTTTCAAAATTGACCACAGAGTTGGGAAAGAGTAATCGGTTAAAACGGGTAATAATTTGAATGATGTGTTTTCGAACATAAAAATGGACCGAACTCATTTCGTATAACTGTCAATAGAGCCAATAACCGTCAAAAGAGATACCTCACATATTTCAAACCACTTTATAAAACTTCTTCCTCTTCTTGTGGCGCTACAGTCCTCGGTGGAGCTGGACCTCAATCAATATTCCTCTCCAGCATGCTGGCTCCAATTGCGCACTACAAGTTGGTTGAAGTCCTTCTCCACTTGTGCACCCCATCTTTATAAAACATGTGGATTAAATTACTTCAAACTTACAATAAAGAGGAATTTAATGAACACAGCTACTAAAGTCATGCCTGCAAATTCCACTGGAGGAAGCAGTGCGACAACTCTTGGGAGCCCAAGCTGAAGCGATTGCAATCAACCGGCCAAAAAGTGAAATAAAATTTCAGTTTAACAGCTCAAAAGAGCGACGAAATTAAGTCAATGAATAATTAGATCACAATCGGCCGGCGTACGCATAATTAAGTCGCCGGACGTTATTTTCATAAATTAGCTCTATTCTCTCAAGGTTGCAAGTCGATTCTGAGATGCGACCAAGCAGATGAAAAATAAGAGCTCCACTGTATCTTGGCTTCCAATCGTAAAGATTACTGTGACGTGCACAACGAGGGAGATATAACACTTTTTCAAAGCTGTGCGATGTGGATGCGCGTCTTAGGCATCAGAGATCCGAACTATATCGGGGTCTAGCGGTGAGACTTGTATTTATACCCCAGTGGTGCGTGAGTATTCCGCTGATGCAATAATAAACGTAGAACGCATCATCTTGTGTTTGCTTCTGAGGAAGATCACTAGCGATGTACATATTTAGTGCGAATTTTAACTGTGGAACTGGAGCTAGAAGAACATTTATCTGATACTCAAATTAACGACCATAAACATGGAGCATAAATTGCAAATAAAGATTAACACAGCTTGAGAGTTTGCTGCTATAGAAGCTGTTCTTATTACTTAGATATGGCCGTAGGATAAACCATTTGTTGGCAGTGTGGAAAAGAAAAATAAATAAACACAAGGAGAAAGGAGTCATACGAGTGTAAGAAAATACTGTCAATTTGTAGTTTCCAAATGAAGCAAGTCAAAGGGTTATAAAAAATGTTAATGATGAGCTCGGACGTAAATGGAAAGTTATTTAGGATTATTTTTATCAGTGCTAAGTGGTCTCATAGTGGTCTCTCTCTCCAAGGCAGACGTGGTTATTCCAAGTACCAAGTCATTCTCAACCTGAAGTCCTTAGGGGTCCGTTTTGGTATATTGTGAGGGTGGACGTTATGCCAAAAGACTGTCACAACAATTCCTATATCTGAGGTATGAAAAGAAAGCCAAAGGATTCATCTCCCACATCCATTCTTGTCGTTTCGTTGATTTTCCTGATTTTGTTTACCCTGATAAGAAGAAAGCTCTGTGGCAAATCTGTAGACTGCTGCTACACCTGCCTACCTCAAATAAAGAGTTGAAGGCCAACGAACTACAGCAGAACACTAATCCCCTCAATAGAGTAAATCCATGGTTAAACTGTTTATCTTTAGTTTAAATATTTAAAATTCATCAAATGCTCAATTGCGTGTTTTAGTTTCTTTTTTGCTGGAGGTTGGGAAATACTGCATCATAGCACTCAGACTCAAATACCGGTCCATTGTCCCAGGCAGTAACCCTTTCTTGATTTTCCGAAGAAAAAACTGGGGGCGCTTCTGTGAAATAGAACTTAGGTTTGCAGTTCCCACCACATCAGCGCCAAACAACTGCCATCACCACACTGACAGAGAAAGTGCTCTGAAGTATCTTCACCTTCTCCACAGGTGCCGCAAAGGGATACAGCACTAAACCCAACCCGACTTAGATGCATAGCAAAGGTTAAGTGTACCGTTAGAACGCTGACAAGTCGCCTGCAGTCATCTCTGCCTAGGGATAGCAGAAAAGACGCGGATTTCTTGCTAACGTCTCCCGAACGTTGGTTGCAGCGCACTTGGTTATCCTGCAATCTGGAGAGTTACGCCATCTCTGGTTGTACTGTTGGGAGTTCCATCCGTCGACGGAGGCCCTAACCAAGGAAGCAGGTAGTTCCAAGGTGAGTTCGGGCCCAACGAATGCCTTTTCTGAACCTTGCCTAGCTAGTGCATCGGCAATCTCATTTCCCAAAATCCCGTGATGTCCCGGGACCCAGACAAGTTTTAGCGAATTCAGCCCACCAACTAAATTTAGAGCGGACTAGCATTCTTGGCCTAACTTGGAAGTGGCTAAAAGGTTGAGTAAGGTCTTAAGCACAGCTTGGCTATCGCTACAGGCACAGATACTTCCTCCCTTTCACCTATTCTTCAATTGCGGTTGCATTTAGTATTTGATACTTTAATATTATGACACCCTTCTTTCAGCCGGGTAGCCACACCAAAGTTGATCCTAAGATTCAGAGAGTTTTCTTACTTCTAATAGACTTGTGAGTCTCTATTCATTTGAAGAGAACTTGCTGCCTTATAAGTCAAGACGATTGGTTCCCGAATAGCTTTAATTTTTATTTTCCTCTTTTAGCGCTAAAGTCCGGGGTGGAACTGGGCCTCAACAAATATGCCTCTCCAATCAGCACGATTTTTCACCAGCTGTCTCCAGTTGCGCTCTCCAAGTTGATTGAGGTCCTTCTCCTCTTGTGTGCGCCACCTTAGTCTAGGTCGTCCTCTATTGCGTTGTCCCAATGGCTCGGATTCAAAAACTTTTTGGGTCAGAGCAGTGGTGTCCATACGCTCTATATGGCCTAGCTATCTTAAGCGTTGTATCCGTCGACGCTTGACCAGGCGCATGTTGCTGTACAGCCCATGAAGTTCTTCTCCCCCAGGTGCCATCAATGCAAACAGGACCAAAAATCGCACGCAAAACTTTTCTCTCGAAAAGATTCAGAGCATCCTCACCCACATTAAGTGACGTTGAGGCTTCCGCGCCATAAAGTAGGACTGGGATGATCAAGCTGTTACATAAAGCGAGCTTCATCCTTCGAGAGAAGGCTTTATTTATCAATTGCCACTTCGGCCAAAAGGAATAGCGATTGGGAACAGTGATTCTGCTTTTGACTTCGGTACTAATGTTGTTGTTCCTGTTTATCGCAGATCCGAGGTAGTAGAAGTGCTTGACTACCTCGAAGTTTCTACTGCTGCGCTTCGTGTGAGACGTCGATGTTGTGTATCTTTCCTTGAAGGCAGCATGTACTTTGTTTTGCCCTCATCAACCGCCATATCTATTTTAGCTGCTTTCATTGACGGCTCGCTATGTTCGTTCAGTCACGTTAATGTCGTCCGGTTAACAAGCAATTAAACTGACTTTTCAAAGCCGTTGGTGTTGACTTGTGAGTTACACACAATCCTTTCACGAATGAAGTTAGAGAATTGACTTGAAAGTGCGTCATCTTGTCTAAAACCTTTTTTGGTGAGTTCGTTAACGACCTTGACGGAACAGCGAGAGTTCTTCATCGTCTTTCCACAAAATCTAACGATTTTGGTAGGAATGCCAAAACTAGAATTGACACTGTGTACGTCGTGCACATGCACACTGTCATGTAATAAGTAATAATTATTTAATGACGCAACAGTCCACAGGGGGACCAGGGCCTAGCTTGCTCATCAACTACTCGTGATGTGCGCGCTACTGTTCTCTCATAAGTAGAATGGACCTACAATTTTGTGCCGACTCCGAACGGCGAAGTTTGAGAAGCTTTCTTAGACAGTTGCTACTCTTTGACAGTTGCCAGCAGCTCGAAAAAGGTTGTGCAGTGAAAAATTCGAGGTGTAAAGCCGGCTTTAAAATCAATGTGAGTGTCGATTTGCACTTCTTGACGTTTTCTCAGGATCTGTCGCAAAGTGAAGATCTGGTCTATCGTGGACTGCTCTGAAACCATCTTGGTAGGAACATTTGACTGCTCGCATTAAAATAGTAAGTCGAAAAATGTTGGGAGTAGAGAATAATTTATTTTTTGCGTTTCAAAATATAATAATAAACAAACGTGAAACCGCATTACTCAAAGTATCGTCCGTTGGAAGCACAACGCTTTTTCTTCTATCTGAATGAATAGCCCTTTGATTTCACCAGAAGCCCCGAACCGGATAGCTCCTAAATCGATTTGCATTCCTCGAAAAAGTCAAAAGTGAGAAGCAAGGTTTTGACTAGGACGACCTTCCATTTCGCTGGTTCACGGTAACTTTTGACTTCTACAGCCATGTGGAGCCGAGCGTTGTCGTGTTTGAAAACCACCTTGTTGTGCTTTTCCGCAGTTTCTGGCAACTTTTCACCCAGTGCACGGCTAAAACGCATAATTGGCAGTCAATTACGTTTTCCTTCAATAATGCCACCTGGTTTCGGCAGTTCACAGTACCCCATACTCTTCTGGTTCCATCATATGAAAAGCATAACCTATGAAAAATAAATGTGTTTCTTTGGAGGCAAAGAAAATGAAGGTGGAATGGGTTTACTCGACTTTGCATTGCATACTATACCATATTTAAAAATACTCTCCATCTTCATACAATGCAAAAATTCCTTCTTTTCATGTCATTCAAGAAGCAATTCTGAGTTGAAAAACGCTTCTCGATTTTATCTCATATGACACCCACCTTTCTTGTTCTGATTAAACCCAAATTATTACTCCGAGAGGAAATTGTTTACTAAGTCACTCCCAGTGATTCTGCGCGTTCACTCTGCATTTGGCAATCTTGATCTTCTCAAGCTTCGAATTCCTGTTCTTCTTCTTGTTTTCAGCTGAGCTTACAATTTTTGAAACTTCGAAACCACTCTTTGCATTCGAAACAGGGTCACGTTGTACATCTACAAGCATTCGATGGGCTTCAGCTGAAGAATTATCAGTTTAAAAATTTTCCACAAATACTGTTTATTTAAGTCAAATTCTAACATTTTCGAAAATGCCAAAAAATATTATTATCTCAGACAGGATCTGGTCCACACTGCATATTACTGACAAACGCCACGCCTTTCCAATGAAGTACATATTCATTCCCAAAATTATACAAATTTTGCAGGTGGCGCCATCTTTTGAAATCGAACCAAACTAATGTGTACCCCAAAGTTCCAATATGATTTCGAAAACGATGCGTACACTGCTATACAAACCAAGAGTGGAGTAGCCTGTGAAAATTTTTTTAACTTACTTTTTCTAATTTTTGTAGGTTTTGATAAGTGTTCGAAATTTGGATCATTTCAACTTCAGTTTAAGTAAAATTTTCCACAATATGGACGTTTCTATTCATTTTTGACATTTTGGTACTCGGCATTCAACAATTTGGAATTTTCATTCATGCAGAGATTCTGGCGTTTCGAAATTTCTCCAGTTTGGGATTTTTCAGATATACCACGTATACCCATATGAAGTGAGCGTCAAGATACAAATGTCTCGATAGGGAACATTTGTTGCGAACGAGCCCTTATTTTTTTTTTTTGTTTGTTTGCTATGACATCTGTGAAAAATATTAAAAATACACAAAGTCATTGAACAGACAACATCATATTTTTGCATTGTGTTAAAAATGTCGAATTTTGTACCAGAAAGTGATGATTTGGGGAGAGTATTCATTTTTTTGTATTCATTTGAAGAAAAGTGCTGCAGAGTCGCATCGAATGATTGTCAAGGCGTACGCTGATAATGTTCTATCAGAAGCAACATGCAAAAGACGGTTTCAACGGTTCAGAAATAATGATTTTGATGAAGAACGTGGAAGACCACAAAAAAAGTTTGAAGACGCCGACGCAGACGAGCTGACACTTTGAGTCAAAAGCGAATGGCAGCAATATTAAATGTTGCACAACAAACAATTTCTGACCGTTTAAAAGCTACGGGAAAGATCCAAAAGTGTGGAAAATGGGTGCCACATGAATTGAATGAAAGACAACCGAAAAAACACTTGTGAATTTTTGCTTCAAAGACACGAAAGAAAATCGGTTTTGCATCGGATTGTTACTGGCGATGAAGAATGGATTTATTTTAAGAATCCTAAACGGAAAAAATCATGAGTTAATCTGGGAAAACCATCAACATCGACTGCAAAACCAGATCGATTCGGCAAGAAGACTATGCTGTGTGTTTGGTTGGACCAGAAAGGTGTGACCACGAGCTTTTAAGACCTAGTGAAACCGTTAATACTGATCGCTACCGACAACAAATGATCAATTTGAACCATGCATTGATCGAGAAACGACCAGAATGGGCCACAAGACACGGCAAGGTAATTTTGCTCCATGATAATGCACCTGCACACAAAGAAAAACCGGTTCAGGATATCAAATCACTTGGCTGGGAGCAGTAACCCCACCCGCTGTATTCACCAGACATGGCTCCTTCCGACTACCATTTGTTTTCATCGATGGGACACGCATTGGCTGAGCGGCACTTTGATTCCTACGAGGAGGTCGAAAATTGAGTGTCTGATTGGTTTGCTTTCAAAGACGAAAAATTTTATTGGCGTGGTATTCACAAATTGCCAGAAAGGTGGTCAAAATGTGTAGAAAACAATGGCCAATACTTTGAATAAAATGTTTTAACTTTCCCGTTAATAATTAGTGTTTTATTTTCCAAAAAAACTCATTTCATACCGGTATACCTGGTTGTCAGGTTGTCAAATATCTCCCGGTCAAATTTCACATATCTTTTCGGCTATGTACAAAGCGCTACAGAGCTCGTATCTGACAATTCTATACAGCGGTTGAAAGGTCTTGACACAACCTACAAAACGACGCCATGCATTTGGATATTGCTTTCAACAATTCTTGACGTGTAAACATGGAGTTCACTAACGCCGAAATTCGCATTATTTTAAAGTTTTCCTTTGTTAAAGGCAAATCCGCTAGATAAACGTTCTGTGAGATTAATGGTGTTTTGGGGGATGGTACTCTATCACTTCGAACCGCGGAGGAATGGTTTCGACGATTCAGAGCTAGTGAAAACAACACCATGGATAAGCCAGCCGACGGAAGACCTATGACGACGAATACCGACCGAATCATGGAAATCATCGAGTTAGACCGGCATGTGGCATCTCGTGACATCGCCCAGAATATGGGAGTTAGTCGCCAATCCATTTTAAACCATCCATCAAGCTTGATGTTTGGGTGCCGCATGATTTGACGCAAAAAAGCCTTCTGGATGGAATCAACGCCTGCGATATGCTGCTGAAACGGAACGAACTCGACCCATTTTTGAAGCGAATGGTAACCGGCAACGAAAAATGAATCGCAAACAACAATGTTAAGTGAAAACGGTCATGATTAAGGGCCGGTGAATCGTCCCAAGTAGTGGCCAAGCCGGGATTGACGGCCAGGAAGGTTTTGCAGGGTGTTTGGTGGGATTGGAAGAGAATCATCCACTATGAGCTGCTCCCTTGTGGCCGGATGCTTAATTCTGCCATCTACTGCGAACATCTGGACCGCTTGAAGCAGGCGATTGACCAGAAGCGTCCAGAATTGGCCAACAGGAAGGGTGTAGTGTTCCACTAGGACAACGCCAGACCACACACTTCGTTGATGAAACGTCAGGAGCTACAGGAGCTCGGATGGGAGCTCCGATGGGAGCTCGGATGGGTGCTCCGATGGGAGGTTTTCTCACATCCACCATACAGCCCGGATTACCACCTGTTCCTGTCCATGGCGTACGCCTTTGGTGGTGTGAAGTTGAACTCAAAAGAGGCTTGTGAAAAGTAGCTGTCCGAGTTCTTCGCAAATAAGGAGGGTGGCTTCTACAAGGGGGGGAATATGAAGTTGCAGTCTAGATGGAAACAGATTATCGAACAAAACGGCGCATATTTAAACTTGATCCGGTCACTGTAACACTTTTTATGAAGCATTGAATCAAGAGCGAGGAAGCAAAAAGGTATATATTTGACAACCTTATATTTGGGCCATTTGGAAATTCGGCACTTTCGAAACTATAATTTGAGGATTGCAGCTATCTCTTTATCAATGTTCTCATCTCCGTACTCACTTCCATTGGACCAATTTCTTCTGAGACCTTAGATTCATCGGAATGCCTTATGTTGTCCCACTACCCTAGATAGAATGAGGGAAGAATTTGTTTGACAGTGCGTCATAAGATTAGCCTCTGGCTGTATGAGTCGCCTGTTACATAGTTTTAAAGTCTTCTTGGTTTCTATTTTACTCTACAAACTTAAGGAATAAAAAATTATCCTTTAGCTTTGCAGACTGCTTCTTTAAGACTCCTCAACCTACCGACCTAGACTGAAGCAGACGTTAAAGTTCGTTCAATTTATAGCCAAGCTACGATCAACAAATCCAACCAACTATATCATAATAAGACGACTTAATATGTCTGAAACAGAATTATTCGCTTGTCTTTTAAATTTTGTTTCCTTGAGGATTACAAAGATAAATTGCCACCTTTTGTTTCCCGCAAAGAGATTAAGCTAATTTCCCAGAAAACATTCCTTGGAAGTCCACCAGAAAAACAATGAAAAACCGGCTAGCGTGGCTAATCCGGCTGCATTCGTAGACTGCAAGAAAGAACAATGTGGTTCCAGTTAATCGAGTTGATTGCCTGCTTGTGCCATCAATATGAATACGTAATGCATCCCAATGCCGGTGCAAAAATGAAGTAGTTTGTCATTTCAACACCTGGCCACTGGCCACACACTCACCATCCGGTCAGGTGCTCTCGTTTAAAGGCCAAATCTTCTGGCTCCACCCCTCCCAGCGGCTGCTTCATAACCAAGTGAGTGTCGTGTGAAATAGGAAGCATTTGGGCAGACTTCACTTCACCTTCTCTCTGCGCGCATCTCTATCCTCCAGATTCAGATGCTGACTATATCTGTTCATCTGGGCGCAGATGTGTGTACGCAGAGTTCTTTCGGAACGGGTTCCTATGATTCGCAATCTGATAAGAGGAAGCTTCGATTTTTCGTTTCTTTTCGGAATTTTTTGCGATATGAATGAGAGAATGCGGCCCTCCCTTGTCGCACATCATCTGCATACGCTTACGAAAGCAATTTTCAGCATCAATCTTCACTGGTCCACCTATATAAGGTGCGACTCGGCTGAGGAAAGCATATAGTTCTTCAATTCTTTGAAACACATCCAAAATCATGAAGGTGAGTGTAGCAGCGTTCTAGTGCCTGATCTAATCCTTCTCTTATCCAGGTATTCGTTGCTCTGCTCGCTATGGTGGCTTACGTCAGCGCCAGTGGTTACGGTCTTGGATACGGAGTTGGTGGGTATGGCGTCGGTGGATACGGAGTCAGTGGATACGGAGTCAGTGGATACGGACACAGTGGCTACGGACTTGGTGTTCGTCACATTGCCGTCGCTCAACCCTTGGTCAGCGCTCCATTGGTTAGCAGCCAGGTGATTGGTGCTCCATTCATTGGAGGAGTTAAAACTGTTGGTCTCGGCTATGGCGGTTTGGGATACGGAACTGTAGGACACGGAGGTCTTGGATACGGAAGTCTTGGATACGGAAGTCTTGGATACGGAAGTCTTGGATACGGTAGTCTTGGATACGGTAGTCTTGGATACGGATATGGAGGTTATGGTCTTGGAACCCACCGTCTCGTTGGCGGTGTCTGGAAGAAGTAAATTAAGTTTTTCAAGTCAATAAAAAAATACACGCTTAGTATCGTCTAAAAACTTGTCGCTTACTGAACTTCGAATAGTTTGTCAAAAATTGTCGGGAACTTCCATATTGTATTGACTCTCAGACTGTGGCTGTAAAAGCTTTTAGTTGTCGTATCGTACATGATTCAAAATAGAACGTTAACAGGGAATATTTTTCATTCTCCCTGTATTTATACGAGTGTTTCTTTTTATATTTCGAGATTAGAGGACAAAAACAAACAAATTTAATCAAAATATTCCCCATTAAGATCCATACACTTTTGCATGTGCTTGAACCAATTGTCGAAGCACTTTTGCCACTCTGATTTAGGTATCTCCAAAACATGCATTCTGAACGCATCAACCGCTTCTTCAGGTGTCGAAAAACGTTGACCTCTCATTTTATTTTTTACGTACGGGAATAACAAGAAGTCGTTCGGTGCCAAGTCAGGACTATACGGCGGATGACTCATCAAATCGATGTTTTGAGTGCTCAAAAATGCAGTTGTTTGAGACGATGTGTGAGAGCTCGCATTGTCGTAGTGAAGAATGATCCATCTTTGGCGGTTGGTTTTCCCGATTTCTTGGAAGACAACTGGCAAACAAATGGCTGCGTAGCACTCAGAATTGACTGTTCTGTGTTGTTCTAGTGGTACGGTTGCGACATGTCCAGTTTTTCCGAAAAAACAGGCGACCATTTGCTTGGAAGTGCTTCGTGCTTTTTGGATTTGACTCAATTTGAAACACTCATACAGTCGACTGCTGTGTACTTTCGGGCTCATACGCGTTAATCCATGAATCAGTGTTTCGAAGCACCGCGATCGTATTGTTGGAGCATTTCTTTCGACCAATCGACACGAGCCTCTCTTTAACAATTGACAAATTGTGTAGGATCTAACGCGAACAAATTTTTTTGACGATCAAATGTTCATGCAATATTGAATGTATGCTGGTCCGACCAATGCCTTAGGTTGTCCCAATCTCACGATAGGTCACATGACGATCTTGCAAAATCAGTTGGCGCACAGCATCAATGGTTGCCGGAACAACAACTGTTTTTGGATGACCTTTACGAAATTTGTCTTGGAGTGAACTATGACATCGGTTGACTTTACCATACCATCGATCCTTGATGGAGCTTCATCGCCAAATATTGAATTAAGTTCATCGATGAACTGTTGGTGAGTTAATCAACGTCGAAATTTGTATAAAATAATCGCACGAAAATGTTCACGACTTAATTCAATTTTTTGGGCCAGATGAATCCTTTTAGTTACTGTAAACAGCACAAATGCCGCTCGTATGTCAAAACGTTCTGAGTACGTATAACCTCAAAAATGTCAAACTTTACGATAGAGCTGGCAGTTGCCAAATTGCAACACTATGATTCACTAGGATTCGCCGTGTCGTAGTGGGTAGAGAGCGACGCTCACACACCGAAGGTCTAGGTTCGATTCCCAGCCCAACACGAATTTTTCACGGCTCCACCTCTTTCAAGTTGCAGTAAACCTCAAAGTTTAATAACTGTCTAAGAAAAGGCTCTTCAAACTCCGCCGTTCGGAGTGGGCAAAAATATGTAGGAACCTTCTGCTCGTGAGAGAAAAGTAGCGCGCACAACACGAGTAGTTGAGGAGCACACAAGCCTCCGGCCCTCCTGAGGACTGTCGCTTTACTTAATATATATGCCTATGCCCAAGGTTAATCCGTCAACTAGAACTCAATGACGCTCTGTTTTAAAGAATTGAAATGAACAGAGTCAAAAAGTGTTAGTGTAGTGAGGCAATGGAAAAACATTTTTGAAAATTGTCAGAACATGACTAGAAAAGGTTTTTCAACAAACAACTGACTTATTCTTTGACATTTGACATTTGACAACGATGCTCACCAGTAAGCATCATCTTAAGCTACTTTCAACGTCTCGCCTCAAGTCCTTCTAACCTAGCATGCGTTATCGGGGAAGTGGGTGTCGTCTATTGTGTTCTCACTGATTCCGGGTTGAAGAGTCTTTGAACTTAAGCAATTTGCAGTCTGCATGTCTTAATTATCTCTGGCTATGAACCTGGCTGGGCTCAAGTCGCTGAGTCTTGTTCCCAGCAAAAAACAAAAAAACATCAACACAAACTGGGCCAAATATTAAACGCAGAATTTTTTTCTTGAAAAGACCCAGAGCTTCCTAAATTAATTTTTAGTCCAGGCTTTTGTGCCATAAGGCAGAATAAAGCTGTTCAAAATGTTTCATACCAGGTATACCGGAAGGAAATTGTTCAAAGTATTGGCCATTGTTTTCTACACATTTTGACCACCTTTCTGGCAATTTGTGAATACCACGCCAATAAAATTGTTCGTCTTTTAAAGCAAACCAATCAGACACCCAATTTTCGACCTCCTCGTAGGAATCAAAGTGCTGCTCAGCCAATGCGTGTCCCATCGATGAAAACAAATGGTAGTCGGAAGGAGCCAAGTCTGATGAATACAGCGGGTGCGGTTACTGCTCCCAGCCAAGTGACTTGATATCCTGAACCGGTTTTGCTTTGTGTGTAGATGCATTGTCATGGAGCAAAATTACCTCGCCGTGTCTTCTGGCCCATTCTGGTCGTTTCTCGATCAATGCATGGTTCAAATTGATCATTTGTTGTCGGCTGCGATCAGTACTAATGGTTTCACCAGGTTTTAGGAGCTCGTGGTACAGCACACCTTTCTGGTCCCACCAAACACACAGTATTGTCTTCTTGCCGAATCGATCTGGTTTTGCAGTCGATGTTGATGGTTGCCCCAGATTCCGTTTAAGATTCTTAAAATAAATCCATTTTTCATCGCCAGTAACAATCCGATGCAAAACCGATTTTCTTTCGTGCCTTTGAAGCAAAATTTCAAGTGTTTTTTCCGTTTTCCATCTGTCTTTCATTCAATTCATGTGGCACACATTTTCCACACTTTTGGATCTTTCCCATTGCTTTTAAACGGTCAGAATTTGTTTGTTGTGCAACATTTAACATTGCTGCCATTTGCTTTTGACTCAAAGTGTCATCTCCATCCAATATCGTTTGCAATTCGGCGTCTTCAAATTTTTTTGATGGTCTTCCACGTTCTTCATTTCTCACATCAAAATCATTATTTCTGTTGAACCGTTGAAACCATTTTTTGCATGTTGCTTCTAATAGAGCACCATATGCCTCGACAAGCATTCGATGCGACTCTGCAGCACTTTTCTTCAAATGAAAACAAAAAATGAATATTTTCCCCAAATCATCACTTTCTAGTACAAAATTCGACATTTTTAACATGATGAATAAATATGATGTTGTCTGTTAAATGACTTGATGTATAGTATACTAAATATTTTTCACAAATGTCATAGCAAACAAACAAAAAAAAATATAAGGGCTCGTTCACAACAAATGTTCCCTATCGAGACATTTGTATCTTGACGCTCACTTCATACCTTTATACCTGGTAAACTCGTAAATGCAGCATGTACCAACTACCTGAAACAATTTAAATTGGCGAGTCAATCATCTTGTGCTTTTGTTTCTGAAGTTATCGACTGTATGAAAGATGTCATTTGACAGAAGCCGCTCTCTCGTTTGCTGAAATCGCTCTATTGAACCATAAAAAGTTCTCGTGGTTGCAATTGGAACAGAGACAGTAAGGCCTAACTTTTTAAGAACCACTACCTTCGGGTTATAAGTTCCACAGATCTGATTGTTGTCTAATGTTTTCTGATTTGTCAACATTTGTCAACATTTGTATTCGAGCCTCGTAAAAATAAAATTTCTTGTGCTTTAGCTTTAGGGTCTCATACAAACGGCTGGCAGACCGGCTTATACTGCACCAGGCACCCTTTCATCATTCATCTAGAAACGACTCAATCGACGAATGAGGGTTGAAAGTCTTTCTGTTACAAAACAGACAATTCAAGCGCTATGTATGTGCATGCCAAAGAGTGTTATCAAGCAATAAGAGGAACACGAATAGAAATAATTCATTCAAGACAGATATCACGAACAGTTTTTAAACGCAACAAGTAATCTCGTCAAACATTAAGAATTCACACATTTTCAAGCGATTCCATGGATATTCTTTATTATTGCCTTCATGACCGTAGTTTACTTCTTCCAGACTCCACCAATGATGGGGCGAACGTAGCCCAGACCTCCGTGTCCATAGCCTCCGTAGCCATAGCCTCCATAACCATAGCTTCCGTAACCAATGGTCCTAACTCCGCCGATCAATGGAGCGCCAATCACTTGACTGCTGACTATTGGAGTGCTGATGACCTGACTCCTAATCACGGGCTGAGCGACAGCAATTTGGCGAACACCAAGTCCGTATCCACCAAGTCCGTATCCACCAACTGCGTATCCTCCGAGTCCGTGTCCTCCGATTCCGTATCCTAGACCGTAACCTCCGAGAGCGACTCCACTGGCGCTAACGTAAGCGACCAAGGCGAGCAGAGCAACGAATACCTGAAAAAGACAAGGATTAGATCAGGCGCCAGATGACGGCCAAAGGATCACTGCCTCACTAACTTTCATGTTTTTGGATGTGTTTCAACGAATTGAAGAACTGTATACCTTCTTCAGTCGAGCCACAGCTTATATAGGTGTCTCGGCGAAAACTGTTGTCAAAAATGTACGTCGAAGTATATGCAGATGAGGCGCGCGAAAAGAATATGCTCTATTCATATTGCACTCACCCCTTGTCTGGGCGTACATTTTTGAACCAGTTTCGAGTATGAACACCTGTATCTAAACGAACAGGTTCACATAAACACCATTCAAAGCTCGTTCGCATGTTGTCCATTTAAATACGATCACAATGACGAAGGTGGTGGCCGGGGATGAGGACACAAAGATGATATTCTAGTGGAACTCGCTTAAATGTTTCCTTGTTCTTTTGTTTAATTTGCTAAAGCTTGTAAATCAGGAAAGATGCTGACGTGCGTTTGGTACCGTTGATGGAAGTGTGCTTTTTTTCTTTGACGCAGATATCTGAGAGAATGACGGACAAGGGTTCATATATCCTGGATAGTTCAAATAAAGACCCCAGATAAATATAAAAATGGAACGATTAAAGCGGTAGGGGAAGGTAGCGAAGAGTACCAACCAGTGATGAGAAATTTCCAAATAAATCTTTTTTTTGGCTATCTACTGTTGCCTCAAATATTCACGCTGGCCACAAGGTCAATTTTCGGTGTTTGTTACTTAAGTAGTTTTTGATGCAGGTACCCGTAAAAGATACGTTCTCTGGCAAACTGGGTCTTGTCTCGTGTTGAAATCGCCCTTGTTACAAGCGACGTCCGGTTCCTACTGAAGTTGTCCGTTCACCGTTCGGCGTACGACATGGAAGGGCCTAGCTTCTCTCACGAGTAGAAGAGACCTACAATTTTTTTGCTGACTCCGAACGGCGAAATTTGAGAAGCTTTCTTATACAGTTATTATTCTTTGAGTGTTGTCAGCAGCTCAAAAAAGGTGGTGCCGTGAAAAATTCGAAAAATTGTTGTTGAGCTGGGAACTTACACCCTTCGGCGTGTGAGCGTCGCATTCTACCGACTACGCCACGGCGGCCACGCTACTAGCCCGAACAAAGACAAGCGCTGTAGCTACATGCTTCCCGAAATACAGGTGTTGGTCCAACCAAACGTCAAGTTATCGAGCTCCACGTGGCCAGTTGTTTTGTGTTTTTTATGTCACTTTAGCTCTTCCGGCAGCTGATTTTCAACTTCCAGCCATCGCAAAATAGCTGACTTCTGTCGACGTCAAGTTGCAACATGTTGTTGTTTATTTTGACTCTTGGACCTTATCTGTACGCTAGGAAATGATCGACGTACGCTATTATGTACGGCAACCTACCAGATCGCTGGTAAATATGAAAAAGCAATGACGAATGAGCAGTAGCATTATCGTGATGCAATGACCAGGAATTATATTTCCACAACTCAGGACGTTTTCTTCATATTGCGTCTCTCAAGATAATACTTTTTATTGACCGAGCGGCCATGTGGTATGAACTCGTTTTTTCCCAAATAATCGAAAAAACAGTCAGCAACACCTTCACATTTGATCGAACTTGGCGGAGCTTTTTTTACCCTTGTAACTTTTGGGGCTCTTCCATTGGGAGCATTACAGTAACGATATACCAACGATTCGTTACCAGTTAAGACCCTGTTAAGCAAATCTGAATCGCCGTAGGCGTCATTTAACAATCCCTGAGCGATGCTCATTCGACACTTGATTTGATCAAAATTCAGCACATTTGAAATTAACTCCGCTGCCACACGTTCCATGCCCAAAATTTCCGAAGAAAATGCATGGCATGAGGCAAGACAACCTCCGCAATAATGATTCGACAATTCTCCATAGCTATTTTCTTCAATTTCTCAACATTTTCATCGGTTGTTGACGTGCTAGGGTGTCCATGGTAAGGACCGTCATTCATATTCTCGGCTTTCTTTGAAAGGCTTGTACCACATTTTTACATTTTTTTTTGACCCAAAGTACACTCACCGTGTATCGCTGTGAACATTTCAAGGGTCTTTGAGCAGTTAGTTCCATTTTTCACTAAAAATTAAATGCTTGTTATTTGATACATTTTCTCGACAGCAGCAAATTGCCCAACACGCACCTGGGCCTCAACCAACATGCTGCTCAGGCCAACACGATCTTTCGCCAGCTGCCTTTGCGGCATCTTAGCCTAAGCCGTCCTCTGTTGCATTGTCCCAATTGCTCAGATTTGAAGACTTTTCGGGCCGGAGTAGTGGTGTTCATACGCTCTACATGGTCTAGTCATCTTAAGCGTTCTATCCGTACACATTTGACCAGGCGCAAACAGGACCTAAAATCGCACGCAAAACTTTCGAGAGTACATAGCCCACGAAAGAGCCTTTATCTTATTTTTGAACAGAACTCGTTTAGCGAACAAAATCGTTAAACCCACCGCCCCTTGTTGCGGTTGGAGTTGCATCGCCATTTACCACAAAGAACTTCCTGCCTGCCTTCCTGATCATATCATAGACCATATACAGCAGTGCCTTACCTATTCCGAATCTAACCAACTTGAGAAAAAGACCTGCCAACCAAACGGTATCGAAAGCATGTTTACGCAAGGGGCCTCGATTTTATTCCATTTATGTCGGAGGTATCATGCCCCGCTCTGAGGCCGAATTTGTTGTCCGGGAACGTTGTACAGATGTGACCTGCAGCTTTTGTGAAATGAGATGAGACCATCGAGATGATTTGTGGCAAGGTAAAAGACAAAAACCTATTCATGAAGAGATGGTGGCTGTTTACCAAGGTTCCGCACTACCATTATGCAACTGTGCAAATGTAGTCAAGTGAGTTCCAGAGAGGCAGAGAAAGGATTGAAGACGACCCTCGCTTCGTCGCCCTGGCTACTACTTCTACGGGAGAAAGCATCAAAGAAGTCGAAAAACTTATTCTTGAGGACGTCGGAATAAAGGTGAACATGATGGCACAGATCCTTAAGCTTTCAACTGGTACCATTCACACTATTCTTCATGACCTTTTAATCCTTTCAAAGGTTAGTGCAAGGTGCTGCATGCTGTAGAGAGTTTTTGGAGATGTGTAGTGAGAACGCGGACGGTGTTGTGGATCGAATTGTTACTGAATACGAAACATGGGTTCACCACTATGACCCTGAAAGCAAACAAGAGTCCATTCAGTGGCATAAAAAAGGAACAGAGCCTCCGAAGAAGTTCCAAGTCACTCCGTCTGCGGGGAAGCTCATGGCCACAGTTTTTTTGGGACTCAAAGGGAATCTTGCTCTAGAGTACAAGAAAAAGGTGAAACCATTAACGCCACATCCTACGCTCCAACGTTGCATAATATGCGGGAGGAAATTAAAAGAAAAAGACAGCGGGTGTGTTTCTTCTTCATGACAACGCTCCTGTTCACGTGGAGCGAGTTTCCGAGGCTGCTGAGCGATATTGTGGTTTCGAAGAGATCCAACATCCACCCTTTAGTCCAGACCTTTTTCCTAGTGATTATTTCCCGTTTCCGGATTTGAAAATATGTCTTCGTGGAAAAAAACCACGTCATTCCTGTCGCGTATGGTGATGGATGTGCTGAAACGAAGGTCACTCGGACTTATGATATTTACATTACCCTCGTAGAGCAGCCGCTTGTCCATTGTCCGTCTTACGATGTGGTAGAGAAGTGGACATCCCTCTGCATGCTGGACCAAGCCAAGTAGGTCCAGATACAAGAACTCTTCCCGCGGAATGAATCCACTTCGGCGTGCGCTCTCATGATATGCGTCGTTTGAGTAGTAAGCGCCGAATATCAGCTCGTTTTCCGATGTCGTTGCTCGTGCGACATGTCTTCGAATCGGCTTAATAATAAAATTATCCAGCATATTCAAGTTTGCTGCATTGTACAGGATTTTATTGGAATATAACTTCTTGTACTCAGACTTGGGGTTCTGTACATCTTAAGGCAAGCCCGATGACATGGCCTCCCTAAGACTCTCATCCTTTCCATCTGGGAAGGACTCAAGTTGAACCACATCGGACAGCCATACACCAGATTAGCGCCATGTAGCAGATAACCTTCACCCTGGTATCAAGCCGGCTGCTGTCAAACAACCTGGTTGCCATAACGAAGGCTATTCTGGCTTTTGCCAACCCGTTGCTGCATGGATTTTACACATATACAGAAACTAATCCAACATAATGCCCAAATATCTCACCTCACCTCACCACCTCACTGCTAATGGCCGCCCATGTGGGTCTAAGATGCCGAGCTTGCACCAGTTTTTATTCGTATCCCATGAAGCCTTGTACAACGGAGTTCTGAGTAGGATGGTTTCACACTTGTGGTAGTTGATTTTTAACTTCCATTCGTCGCAAAATTCCTGAATTTTCTCGAAGTCTCGAAGAGGATATTAATGACCTCATTCTTCGGCGCCGTCCTGTACGCGATCCAATCGTCGGCGTACGCGATCATTGTATTGCATGGAGCCAATTAATTCACTGGTGAAGACAGTGAAAAGAACTGGTGAGTTCACTGCGCCCTGCTGGAGCCCATTTTCAATAGAAAAGTCATTAGTAGAAACCTAGTTGCCACTCTTAACAACAAACTTTCTACCTGTCACCATATTGTAAATCATGTAAAGCAGTTCTTTGCTTATACCCAACATCGTCAACTTAAGGAAGAATCCTTCTAACCAGACGGTGTGGAATGCCTTTTCCAAGTCAAGAAGACAGGCCCCGGTACACTGAGTTTTAGACTTATACAGTCCAACCTCTCTACGTATGAATGCTCAAGGCGGTGCACATTCTCTTTGTATAATATTTTGGTCATCCCCGTCCTGAATATGAATTTTGGTTCCAGGTTTCTGTGTTTGGAGATGGATATAAATTTATTAACTGTATTGGCTGGATGCTGGTATGCGGCTGAGGTCTCTACGGACAAGTTTTCAAGGAATTTTAAGCCTGAGATAATGCAATAGAGGCTTAGATGGTGCTTAAAGTGGAGAAGTGATTCAAACAGACTTGGAATGCGCAATTGATGTCTTAGGAACCGGTGTGAATACGTAAAAATTGGAAAGGCATATCAATACCCGAGTCTATGTAGTTTGTAGCGCTATGAAAAAAAAACTGATGCAATTATTGTTTAAGCCGCAAATGAACGTCTTATTCAATTCCACCAGGAGGAAAGGATCAGGCAGCGCACAGCAAAAAATGCCAGAAAGCAATAACTCCCCATTCGTTGAATTCGTTGAATCAGGTTTTCCGTTTTGATTGTAATTCCCAGACCAACTCAACCCGCTGCATGCTAGACAACTTTATGGCTTTCTCACAATTTACGTCACTGGTGAATGGGAACAGACATTTCGAGCATGTACGGCGACATTTCCACAACTATTCCCAGACAGGCGTTAACCAAACGACTTAAAACCGCATCCCTACGTTAAACTAGCAAATTGTTTTGCCATCAGAACTGGTTCCCGATAAAATATCAATCGGCTCCGTGAATTCTGTGCGAGCAGATGTGTCTTGAAATTTGACGAAAGCCACGGGCAAAACTTGCTAGACTGGAGATAAAATGGTTCTGGCCGTTTAGGGAAACATATTTTTTCCATCGGACTTATAAATAAACTTGACGGTGAAGCTTGTAGTTCTGCCGGAATGGGCACTGTACTCGGGCATCAATGGTGTGGTCTCGTCCAGTGCGAAGAACAGGTTTTGTTTGTGCGAACGATTGTTTACGGAACGTGCATGGGTTGAATTAATTCTTTAAACGCGTTCTTGGCCGCGAAAATAGTTATTGCTGGAAACTTTCGTCTTCAATCTGCGACTGCGATTATTGAATGGATGTTTTGTTGAGTGAGTTTTTAGCAAACACTCGTTTGCTTGAGAGGGAAAGGGGATTTTTATGTTCCCTAAAGCAACCATTGAATGTTAAGGACAAGCCTCAATGGTACCCCTAAGGTTAGTTGTCCCCTTTAAGATACCTTCCAAATCTCTACTATGATCATATCACTTAAGTATGATTTAATGGAAGACTTCTTATCATTTTACCAGCAAACAAAGTCGTCTCTAGACGGATGAATCATAAATCACAAAATTACGTTTATCACCTTGACCACTGCCAGGGTGACAAGGTGCCAACAAACTGATGAAAATGTCTGTTAAATTAAGTGGTTGCGGAGGGGGGAAACAGATGCGGTAACTGGTTATGTTGGCAGATGCCGAATGAGTGGTGTGTCATCCGCCGTTTAGCATCTGTGGAGTCGCACAGAGTGAAAAATTGTCTTGCATACTTTTAGGGAGAGTTGAAAATTTAATATCTTTGGTTGGTACTCGGTCTTTTCGTTTTAAACTTGAGATGGTTCTTGGCCTTGAGCTACATGCCACTCCAGCCGAAGTCACCTTTACCAAAGGCTTGATTGGTTGAAGTTGATGCGAACTTATATATGCCCTGTATGTATGTCTGTTTGTGCTTCGATTTAAAGACTTCACCAGTTCAGTGTCATCTTTGTCATACTATCCGTGTGATCTTCTCATCAAGCTGCAGAGGTCTGATTGTGGAAGTATAATTTATGCATCGCACATTGACGCTTCCCGTTCAGTACTGCATCAAAAACAGCATCTAAGATTTTTCCCTCGCAAAAAGTTTCTTTCCTTTTTTGCTCCCAGTAACGTCCACGCATTGGCGACACAAGACGGTACATAATACACAGAACACCATTTTTCATTTTTCTTTTGGTGGAAAAAGATACGTCCGTAATAAAGCATGGGACAAAATTGAATGACTCTACAGGCTGTTATAGATCAGGGCTAATCTTTTCCTCATCCTCTTAGAGTGAGGTCCAGGTTTGTGCGCCATAAATTAGGACTGGGATGCTTAGTCCTTCAAGACAGGGCTTTATTACTAATTGCCCCTTGAGCCCAAAGAAACAGCGATTGGCATGAGTGATTCTGCGTTCGATTTCGATACTGATGTTGTTGTCTCTTTTTACTGCGGATCCGAGGTAGACGAAGTCCTTGACTACCCCGAAGTTTCTGCTTGTGCGACGCTCTGTCCGATACGCTGATGTTGTGAGTCCCTCCTTGATGAGAGCATGTACTTTGTTTTGCCCTCATTTACCGCCAGACCCATCTTAGCCGCTTCCGCTTCAATGCCAGCAAACGCCTTATTGACGGCTCTCTGTGTTCGTTCAATCACGTCAATGTCATCAGCGTAAGCTAGCAACTGTACTGACTTTTGGGAGATCGTGCATCTGGTTTTGACTTGTAAGTTTCGTACGATCTTCTCGAGGATATTTTTGAAGAAGTCACATGACAGTGCGTCGCCTTGTCTAACACCTTTTTCGACACTGAAGGTTTTATATTACCGACCTTGACGGAGCAACTAGAGCTCTCCATCGTCATCCTACACAATCTGACGAGTTTGGTAGGAATTCCAAAACTAGACATGGCATTGCATAGCTCGTCTCTATGCACACTGTCATATGCGGCCTTAAAATCAACGAATAGGTGGTGAGTGTCGGCTTGCACTTCTTGGGTCTTTTCCAGGATCTGCCGTAATGTACAAATCTGATCTATTGTGGACTTCCCTGGCCTGAACCCTCACTAAGAGGAACCTATTAGTTTATGGACAAATGGTTATAGACGCCAACATAATACGGCAGAGAGGATCTTGTAGGCGATGTTAAGAAGCCTAATCTCTAAATAATTGGAGCAGTCAAAGGGGTCTCCCTTCTTGTGGACCGCGCAAACGAAGCTGAGATTCCACTCATCCGGCTTGCTTTCGTCCGACCATATCTTACAGATGAGCTAGTGCATGCGCCCAACCAGGTCATCTCCAGCTACTTTAACCAGTTCTGCGGGCAGTCCATCCGCTCCAGCAGCTTTGTTCCACTTCAGCTTCGATATTGCTATCGTCATCTCGTCTAAGTCGGGGGGACGGAGTTCTTGTCTATCATCGTCCAAATTGAGCACAACATTTATGCATTCATCGTCGTTAAGGAGTAATATGCCTTCCAGATTCTCAGCACAGACTGCGACTCTATCACAAGTTGTCCATTTTATTCCCGGCAGACTTCGGTCCGAACCTTGTATCCTCTGGAAAGCTGTTTTAATTTCTGTAAAACTTTCAGACTTCGTTCCTGCCATAACACACTTCCATTTCCTCGACCGCGCACTTCTCATGCTCCTTCTTATTCTTTCTTAGAAGCCCGTGCTCTTCCATTCTTCTCTGTTCGTAGATCTCACGAACAGCCCTCGTTGTTCGATAGGCGTCTTGTTTGGCTGCATACGCTTGCCTCCACTCGTCGTCAAACCATGGGTTCCTTCTGGGTGGTTACATGAAATCCAGCACATCAGCGGCAGCTTCTTCGATGGCTTCTTGACAACTTTTCCAGTCTTCTTCCATGGTAAGTGCAGCCAGCGGCGAAATCTGAGCGAGTTTCAGGTGAACTCGGTCGGCAAAGTTCCCAGCGATCGGCTGGAAGTGTAGCCTTCCGACATCAAATTGTTTTGGCCTGCCTCGACTCCGTTGTTCTCTAGATATTTGAGCTTTTACCTTGCGTACAACTGTGATGTGTGATGATCCGAGTCGAAGTTTGCAACTCGGAAGGTTCGGACATCGAGAATACTGGAATGGAGAGTACCGCGTGCTAGCCACAGAGATGTTCGGTCTCCAGGCGAAGTCCAACAGCCTGAGTCCGTTTCCGTATGTGTTGTCGTGCAAGCTGAGTTTTCCGATGACTCCAGCCAAGATGTCCTCCTTTCCCAGCTAAGCATTAAAGTCTCCTAGAACGCTTTTGATGTTGTAGCTGGGGCATCGATCGTATTCTTTTTCTAGAAGGTCATAGAGGTCATCCTTGGTGCTGTCATCCTTCTCTTCTGTAAGGGCGTGAGCGCATATTAGGCTAATGTTCCCGAATTTAGCCTTGATGCGGATTGTTATGAGGTGTTCGCTGTCGGGGTCGTACCTTAAGACTTTTTGCCTAAGTCTGCTTTGAGCAACAAATCCGCATCCGAATAAGCGCTGCCTTCTTTCTCTCTCTCTTTGTAGCAATCGCAGTAGTAGATGTCGCAGTTTTTCGCCACGTTGAGCGCAATCAATATACTTCGCGTGGACAAGCTGATGGTCCCTTGTTTTCTTTTTACCCCAATCAATTATGCTGTCAAGATCGGAATTTAATGAGCTAAACATACGCTGCCGTTCCAAGTCAATGGCCGAAGAGGAGGTACGAGAGCCGAGGAACGAATCTGAAAAGCTGAGGGTACTGTCATCAGCGAAGGAGTGAATTGGATTAGAAGTGACAGACAGGAGATAATTTTTAAAAATGTGTCATTTATGAAGAGTGTCGGACACAAACCGGAGCCCAGGGGAACACGAACATTAATATGGTGAATTACAGACTTGAACCGATCCAATACAACTTCTATTGATCGGTTTGAAAGGTAATTTCTAATCCATTGAAGAAGAATTGAAGAAGAGATTCGTTCACCTTAGTACGACTGGCGTTTTACTTGATCGACTCTAGTCGATTTTTAAGTTGTGATGCTTAGGTGGCATTTTACTGTCGGAATTACGGTAGCAAAACGCGTTGGTTGTCGTTTCACTTATGTTCCACTTGTATTCCACAGATAAAACGTACAATTGACAGATTTATGCTTTTTATTTTTTGAGTGAAAAAGTAGTTCATAACAGTATTGAAAAATAGTTTTGTAATAAATGGATAATGATAAATGGACAGAATTTTGATGTTTATGCCGTGGAGTAGTGATGAAGAAGAAGATACAACAAAAATTGATCTAATGCGAATACCTAGAACTATTAGATCGAAGTCCAACCCATTAGACAGTTTAAAGTCCTAAAGGGGGCCAGGGCCTAGCTTGCACATCAACTGCTCGTGTTGTGAGCGCTACTGTTCTCTCACGAGTAGAAGGGACCTACAGTTTTTTGCCGACTCCAAACTGCGAAATTTGAGAAGCTTTCTTAGACAGTTATTACTCTTTGAGTGTTGTCAGCAGCTAGAAAGAGGTGGTGCTGTGAAAAATTCGAAAAATTGGTGTTGAGCTGGGAATCGAACCTACACCCACTGCTGTGTGAGCGGCTCACTCTACCCACTACACTCAAACGCCACGGCGGCCACAGATGCTAAGTAGGTACTTGATAAATGCAATAAATTTCAAAGCAAACAATTTTCATTTTCAGATTCAAAATGTATTTTCGGTTAAGCAAGGATGCATTTGTTTATATTCTAAATGCAGTGCAGGATAAACTTTCTAAAACAATAATGCCTTTTTCTGTACCGCCGATACTTGAGCTTGCTGCAACCCTGAGATTCTTTGCTGAAGGCGGTTACCAAAAGGGTGTAGTGAATGATTTTGTTTTGCCTTAGCACAACCTCCAGTCAGTAAAATTTTGAATGAAGTTATTGTCGTCCTGGAAAACTTCATTTGTCCGCAGACTATATTGCCGGTGATTAAGAAGCTTCCTGGTTTAAGATATTTCATAAGCTGATGAGTTATCAGCGTCTCCATGATCTTAGAAAGTAGGGACGTAAGTGCTATGGGTCGATAGGAGGTGGGTGATGATGGTTCGCCCTTTACAGGGACAGGTTGGGCAAATGGTGTTTTTCACTTGCTCGGAAAGAGCCCTAAGGAGTAGGACAGATGGAAAAGCTTGCGCGGTGGTTTTGCCAGCATAAAAGAACACCTCTTCAGAAGAACAGGGGGATATCATCAGAGTCAGCGGATTTGTGCACGTTTATATCAAATTTAATTACTCTTGCAACTGTTCGAGTGCGAAAGTGGACTTGTCCCATGGAAAAACTTACGTTCTCGAGTACAGGCAGGGACAAAGCGCAATCTGGAAGCGTTGAGCTGGCTGCAAAATGTGCAGCTAACAGAGGTGCTTTGTCCAAAAATCTGAACACGGGAATGATATTGTAAATGAACGTTGGTGTTGACGACGAGGCGGAATTCTTCGTTTATTACGAATGACCAAACGTTTTTGCTGCCTTTGGGACACTGCAGCACTTTTTGCCACAACTTTTGATCATAGAAGAATTTAACACGTCTTATTAATGCATTGCAATCATTTCGCCCCCTTTTGAACTTCTTCCGGTTTTCCTCAGAAGGATTGGCTTTGAAAGTCCGGAAGCTTATTTCTCTCAAACTGATAGCCTCTTTGCAGTTTCAGGAATGAGGCAGATTTTCCCAAAAGAACTTTTTAGTGGCCCTTAACACACATCTCACATCTATTTTCGTTCACACGCTTATTTTCCCATATCACAGCTTTGCTCAGCCACACCCTCTGTGGCTTTACCTGCTTTGGAGAAGCTTCCTCAACATTCCGCACGTGTTATGATGCTTTGTCTTGGACAAGGTCAACCCAATTTGGGCACACGCCATTCGAAGTTGGGTTCAAACCAACTGCCAATCCGCCCAAGCCAGTTGCAGCCCTTATTCAAGACTCGAACTAGTTTCGGGAAACTCATTCCGCTTCAGGTTATGCAAATGGCCCTTGTGTGTCGCTAGCCGCCCCGCACTTCCACCGAACGCACGACGCGATGAATGGGATGTGCGGCTTGAGCCGACCGCCTCATTACAATACATTCGATAATTTATGCCGAAACGCTTGTATTCTTGATTCTTGTGCGGAATATTGTCGGAAATGAGACCCGAACGGCGTTCGTATAAAACCGCGCTCGTGGTCAGAGGTGACATATTCCGTTTGTTGTCTTCGAGCAGTTAATAGAGATCATCACCATGAAGGTGAGTCCGTCCCAGGCCGGAAGGATTAACGGGGTGGCTAAAGTGGAGTGTTCTTTGATTTGCAGGTCCTGCTGTGTTTGTTCGTTGTATTTGCTGTGTCTGATGCCAGTTTGCTGAAGCTCCTCGGCGGAGGCGGTGGCGGCGGCGGTGGTGGTGGAGGTGGTGGCGGCGGTGGTGGATACAACCGTGGCTACGGAGGCGGTAACGGAGGTGGATACGGAGGTGGCGGCTACTCCGGTGGATACCAAGGTGGATACGCCGCTGCTCCAGTCTCATACGCTCAACCAGCTCCACAGGTGATGTACGTGCAGGCTGCTCCTCAGTACTCTGCCCCAGCACCACAAGTGCAGTACGTGCAAGCTGCTCCTCAGTACTCTGCCCCTGCCCCACAAGTGCAATACATTCATGTTGTTCCTCAAACGTCCTACGCCTCAGCTGCTCCAGCTGCTTCCTACGGCGGCGGTAGCTACGGCGGTAGCTACGGAGGTGGCTACAGCGGTTCATCCGGATACGGAGGCGGCTATGGCGGTGGCCACAGCGGTGGTGGCTACAGCGGTGGTGGCTACAGCGGTGGTGGCTACAGCGGTGGTGGCTACAGCGGCGGTGGCTACAGCGGCGGTAACGGTGGCTACAGCGGTGGCAACGGTGGTGGCGGCGGCATCACCAAGATCATCAAGATCATCAAGGGAGAGTGGTAAATGTGTTCAAATTTAGCAAAATTCAAAGTCTGTAAATAAAATTGTGAAAGCCTCTTTTTTATAAAAAACAAATTTTGAGATTTTCCATTTTGAGTTAAATGCGCCAGCGACCGCGTGGCGGAATGATCGAGAACTTTGTGATTTTTTTTTTAAGATTTGCTGGAATTTGAATGATTATCTGGAGTTGAGCTGATTCACTTAATTGAACGCCCCAGTTACAGGGTGAATAAAAAATCGTGTGAAAATTCATGAGAAGTGGACAAATTGGCCATTTTGTAATTTCGTTCCAAGCAACTGCCAATTTTCAGTTTAAATCCAGTTTCAAGGCATGCCTCCATCCACAACTAAAACATCGGAAAACAGAAACAAGCACGCGTTGAAGGCAAACAGTGCCCACCCGGTGCTGTTCAATCAAAAGAAGGCATTCAAAGCTAAAATGCAAAATTGGAAATTTATTTAAATTCGCCAATAGAACACTGACAACATGTGTTTCAGCGGTAACTCAGAGCGAAACAAGTTTCGTTAATTTGAGGCAAGATGACCGCTTTAATGACTCGGTTTTGATTAACTTTAGGAAGTCGTAACTCATGCGAATTTGATTTCACGTCAGTTTGACGTTTTTATGCATCGACATTAATTCAAAACTGAATCTATTTTTTGAGATTAAGTACACGTGTTGTTGTTTTACCCAAAGACACGCTACGACGTCAAGAAAAACGAGGGAGTTTTAGGAGTACACATATTTGTTAGTAAAGTGGAACAATCCTTAGTTTAAGAAAGCAGCGAAAAGAGCTAACGTCAAACAAGTTACCTCCGGAACTATCCTTAACTTTATGATCATTGCCAGCCTTCCGTTGGCTTACATTCCAAGTGCTTGGTGCCTTCATGCCAAAAATTGGTAAGGAGGACTACTGCCTTACCGAAAACTTTTAGTCAATAGTCTTACCTCCTTCATGCTGGAAAGAGTAGAAAGGCTAGTCGAACAACATGTTCAACCCAAATGTGTTCTGCGAATTGAGATGCAACAGTACTTTACTCAGTGCTTTAGTATCAGTGCTTAACTTCCTGGGAGACTGCCCTTTAAAATCTCGTTGGCAGCTTGGACGATCTTGTCCTTGTCAAGACAGTACGCACTATGGATATATTTATCGATATTGGGGGTGCTCTCGAAAATTTCTGATGGTATCTGTAACGCGGTCAGGGAACACGGCGTAGTGGCATCATTAGTGTTGTGGATAAAAGAAATACTTATGAACAGAACTATAATCGTAAGAGAGTCTGCCCGCAAGGGTGCATCTTCGAACCTTTCGCACATGTTGGTCAACCCTGCTTGTCGCCCTGGTATTTAGCTCCACTTGTCACCGGACCATGTCTAGCGGCTGTACGCTCAGGAGATTCAAATGATGTGACAGACCGATGATTTAATTCAAAATCACATCCTTCTTCTTCTTCTTCTTGTGGCGCTACAGTCCGGAGTGGACCTGGGCCTCAACCAACATGCCTCTCCAGCCAGCACGATCTTCCGCCAGCTGCATCCAGCTGCGCACTCCAAGTTGGTTGAGGTCCTTCTCCACTTATGTGCACCATCTTAGCCTAGGCCGTCCTCTGTTGCGTTGTCCCTATGGCTCGGATTCAAAGACTTTTCGGGCCGGAGCAGTGGTGTCCATACGCTCTACATGGCCAAGCCATCTTAAGCGTTGTATCCGTAGACGCTTAACCAGGCGCATGTGGCTATACAGCCCATAGAGTTCGCCGCTAAATCTTCTCCTCCAGATGCCATTAATACAAACAGGCCCGAAAATCGCACTCGAAACTTTTCTCGAAAAGACTAAGGGCTTAATCATACGGCTTTTGGTAACGTCCAAATTCCCGTGCCATAAAGTAGCACTGGGATAATCAAGCTGTTATATAAAACGAGCTTATTCCTTCGAGAGAAAGCTTTATTATTTAATTGCCTCTTGAGCTCAAAGAAACAGCGATTGGCATGAGTTATTCTGCATTGGATTTCGATACTGATATTGTTGTCTCTTTTTACTGCGGATCCGAGGTAGACGAAGTCCTTGACTACGTCGAAGTTTCTGCTGCCTAGTGTGACTCTCCGGCCGAGACGTCGATATTTTGTGTATGTACTTTGTTTTGCCCTCATTTCCCACCAGACCCATCTTAGCCGCTTCCGCTTCAATACCAGCAAACGCCTTATTGACGGCTCTCTGTGTTCGTTCAATAACGTCAATGTCATCAGCGCAATTGTACTGACTTTTGGGAGATCGTGCATCTGGTTTTGACTTGTGAGTTACGTACGATCTTTTCGAGGATATTTCTGAAGAAGTCACATGACAGTGCGTCGCCTTATCTAACACCTTTTTCGACACTGAAGGTTTTATATTACCGACCTTGACGGAGCAGCTAGAGCTCTCCATCGTCATCCTACACAATCTGACGAGTTTGGTAGGAATTCCAAAACTAGACATGGCACTGCATAGCTCGTCTCTATGCACACTGTCATATGCGGCCTTAAAATTGACGAATAGATGGTGGGCGTCGAATTGCACTTCTTGGATATTTTCCAGGATCTGCTGTACTGTGAAAATCTGGTCTATAGTGGACTTCCCTGGGCTGAACCCACACTAATAGGGATCTATTAGGTCATGGACAAATAGTTTTAGACGCCAACACAAGAGAGGATATTGTAGGTGATGTTAGGAAGGCTTATCCCTCGATAATTGGCGCAGTTAAAAGAGTCTCCTTTCTTGTGGACCGGGCAAACGACTCTGAAAATGCACTAATCGGGCATGCTTTTCTCCGACCATTTCTTACAAATGAGTTGTTGCATGCGCCCAACCAGGTAATCTCCAGCTGCATTAAATAGTTCTGCGGAAAGTCCGTCCGCTCCAGCAGCTTTGTTCGATTTCAGCTTGGATATTGCTATCTTCATCTCGTCTAAGTCGGGGGGACGTAATGCTTGTCTTATATCGTCCAAATTGAGTGGAACATTCTGCCTAACAGCGGTATTTGGGCCGTCATCGTCATTAGGGAGTCTGCAGGAATGATCCTTCCAGATTCTCAGCACAGACATGGCTCGAAGAATGCCATGTAAAATATTTCGAACACCACTTTATGGACTTCTTAAACCAGACGCCCAGATTTTTGAACTATTGTCGGAGAAGTAAAAGTAAAATGTGTGATGCTGACGGAACTGAGTTTGCTCTTTTAAAATGCATAGCTTTAGTCTTTGATGGGTTTAAGTTAACATAGTTTAGTTGGGATCAGACATAAATTGACTTAACATCACTATTCAGTTCGTCTATTGCGGACAATTCGTCGGATTTACAGAAACTTTTTAGGAGCTGTACACAATCTGCGTAGATATACTACTCGCAACTTTAAATATATTTTGCTATTTCATTAATGAAGAGTATAAATGAAAGGAGACCGTGTACAGAGCGTGAGTTTAATTTCCTTACCACGTAAAAAGAAATTAGTTCAGAGACAAGAACATGCCTCGGATTAGGACGGATCAACTGTCGACGACCCATGCAAACATTTTGAAGGCAATGATTTTCGGGTTTGCACGTGGAATGTGGGGACCCTTACCAGACCAGGTGCAGCCTAACAACTTGCAAAGGTCCTTGACTGCCAAAAAGCAGACATAACCGCTAAAGGCTAAATTCGGGAACATTAGCCTAATATGTGCTCACGCCCCGACAGAGGAGAAAGATGACAACATCAAGGATGACTTCTATGGTCTCCTAGAAAGAACATACGATCGATGCCCCGGCTACGACACCAAGATTGTTCTGAAAGACCTCAACCCTTAGCTGGGACACCTTTGCTGGAGTCATCGGTTGACACAGCTTACACGACAACATGTCCGGGAACGGACTCAGGCTGTTTGACTTCGCCTCGGGGTGGAATCTCTGTGGCTAGCAAGCGGTTCCCATATTTTAACATTCACAAACAAGCCTGGCCATCCCCTGATCAATCCATCGTTAATCAGACTGATCACGTTGCGATGTCCGAACCATCCGAGGTGCAAACATTGACTTGGATAATCATTTTGTTGCAACCAAGGTAAAAACCCAGATATCGAGAGAACCACGGAGTCGAGACAGGCCAGTACGGTTTGACGTTGGAAAGCTGCAATCGCAACAGGTCACTGGGAACTTTATCGACCGAGTCTCCCTAAAACTCGCTCAGAGTTCGACGCTGCCTGTTGTTAAGCACCTTCTTTGACGGCTTCTTGACAACGTTTCCAGTCTTCTTCCATGGTCAATACAAGCAGCGTCGAACACTGATCTGCTGGGTTTCACGTCACCACCCAGAAGGAACCCATGGTTTGACGACGAATGCAGGCAGGCCCATGCTGCTAAACAAGACGCCTATAAAGCGACGCTGCATCGAACAACGAGAGCTGTTCGTGAACTCTACGAACAGAGAAGATGGATGAGCCCGCGGTCAAAGAAATGGAAAGGTGTTATGGCAGGAATGAAGTCCGAAAGTTTTACCGAAAGGTAAAACAGCTATCCGGAGGATACAAGTTTCGGACCGAAGTCTGCCGGGACCAAAATAGACAACTTGTGGTAGTGTCGCAGTCTGTGCTGAGAATCTGGAAGGCGCATCTCTGCATACTTCTTAACGGCGATGAACGCCTAAATGCTGTACTCAATTTGGAAGACGATGTACAAAAATTCCATCCCCCGGAATTAGACGAGATGAAGATAGCAATATCCAAGCTGAAATCGAACAAAGCTGCTAGAGCGGACAGACTGTACTCAGAACCATTTAAAGCAGCTGGATATTACCTGGTTGGGCGCATGCAACAGCTCATCTGTGAGATATGGTTGGAGGAAAGCATGCCCGATGAGAGGAGTCTCAGCCTCGCTTGCCCGGTCCCCAAGAAGGGAGACCCCTTTGACTGTTATAATTATTGAAATATCAAGCTTCTTAACATCGCATACAATATCCTCTCTGCCGTATTGTGTTAGCGTCTAAAACCATTTGTCCATAGCCTAATAGGTCCCTCTTAGTGACGTTTCAGGCCAGGGAAGTCCACAATAGACCAGATTTTCACAGTAGTGGAGATAATCGAAAAAACCCAAGAAGTGAAAATCGATGCCCACTTCCTATTCGTCGATTTTAATGCCGCATATGACAGTGTGCATAGAGGCGAGCTATGCAGTGCCATGTCTAGTTTTGGCATTCCTACCAAACTCGTCAGATATTGTAGGATGACGATGGAGAACTCTCGCTGCTCGAACTCACCGAGACCTTAAATGTCAAAAAAGGTTTTAGACAAGGTGACGCACTGTCATGTGACTTCTTTAACATCATCCTCGAGAAGATCGTGCGTAACTCACAAGTCAACACCAGAGACACGATCTTCCAGAAGTTTGTTCAGTTTCTAGCTTACGCTGGCGACATTGACGTGATTGGACGAACACAGCGAGTCGTCAATGAAGCGTTTGCTGGTATTGAAGCGGAAGCGGCTAAAATGGGTCTGGCGGTAAATGAGGGCAAAACTAAGTACATGCTCTCATCAAGGAGGGGCAGGACTTCGTCTACCTCGGCTCCGCAGTAAACAGGGATAACAACATCAGTACCGAAATCAAACGCAGAATCACTCTTTGCCAATCGCTGTTTCTGTGGGTTCAAGAGGCAATTAGGTAATAAAGCTTTCTCTCGAAGGACTAAGCTCGTTTTATATAACAACTTGATTATCCCAGTCCTACTTTATGGCGCGGATTCTTGGACTTTAGTAAAGGCGAATGAGGAAGCCCTTAGTCTCTTCGAGAGAAAAGTTTTGCGTGCGATTTTTGGTCCTGTTTGGGTTGAGGGCATCTGGAGGAGAAGATTTTACGATGAAGTCTATGGACTGTACAGCGACATGCGCCTGGTCAAGCGTCTATGGATACAACGCTTAAGATGGCTAGGCCATGTAGAGCGTATGGACACCATTGCTCCGGCCCGAAAAGTCTTTGAATCCGAGCCATTGGGACAACGCAACAGAGGACGACCTAGACTAAAATGGCGCACACAACTGGAGAAGCATCTTAACCAACTTGGAGTGCGAAACTGGAGACAGCTGGCGAAAGATCGTGCCGGGTGGAGAGGCATGTAGGTTGAGGCCAAGGTCCACCCCGGGCTGTAGCGCCACAACAAGAAGAAGAAGAATTCTTCGAGCTTTATGTCCGAAAAAACAATATCTACCAACGGCAGTCAAATTAAAATTATGTAATCAAGACATTTGTTTAGTCTACTATGACATATGGATGTGAAATCTTTTCAAATTTGGACTATGAGTCAAACAAAAAATAAAATTTTGGGTTTAACAATTGTACTAGATACGAGTTCAACCAGATGCTGTTCTCTAAATGTACTGTTCAAGGTTCGCACTCTTCTTAATAAGAATTAAGAACCTTAACAGTAAGATTTGAGTTAATTGATTTTGATAGTACTTAGCACGATAATGATAGCGGACTTCGGAAGAAATTCTTCTTTTTAGTTGGACGGCGGGTCATATAAAGTTGCCAAATATCTACCTTCCGCTTTTTTGCTTTTAATTCATTGTTTCGTAAAAATGTTACACTGATCGGACTTAGTTCAAATATACGCTGTTTTGTTCGATAATCTGTTTCCGTCTAGACGGCAACTTTATAATACCCCTTCGTAGAAGCCCCCCTTCTTGTTTGCGAAGAACTCGGACATCCCCTTTTCACAAGCCTCTTTTCAGTTCGACTTCATACCACCAAGGCCGTTCGCCATGGACAGGAATGGGTGTTAATCACTTGGCGCCATGTACGGGTTATATGGTGGATGCGATAAAATCTCCCATTCGAGCTCACGTAGCTTCTGACGAGTCATCAACGAAGTGTGTGGTCTGGCGTTGTTCTGGTGGAACACTACATCCTTCCTGTTGGCCAACTCTGGACGCTTCCGGTCGATCGCCTGCTTCAAGCGGTCCAGTTGCTTGCAATTGATGGTAGAATTAAGCATCTGGAAATATTGGAGCAGCTCATAGTGGATGATTCCCTTTCACTCCCACCAACACACACAGCAACACCTTCCTGGCCGTTAATTCCGGCTTGGTCACTGTTTGGGACGACTCACCTGATTTCAACCACGACTCATTCGGTCCAGAAGGTTTTTTTGTATCAAATCATGCGACAGCCAAACTTCAAGCTTTTTTTGTATCCAGCCTTCTGCAGATGGTTTAAAATGGTTTTGTGACTATCTCGCATCTCCTGGGCGACGTCACCAGATGCCACATGCCGGTCTAACTCGATGATTTCCACTATTCGATTGGTATTCGTCGTCAAAGGTCGATTTTACATCGGATTGTTACTGGCGATGGATTGGATTTATTTTAAGAATCCTAAACTCATGGGTTAATCTGGGACAATCATGAACATTGACTGCAAAACCAGATCGATTCGGCAAGAAGACAATGCTGTGTGTTTAGTGGGACCAAAAAGGTGTGATCCCACCAAACACACAACATTGTCTTCTTGACTTCTTCTGTACCACGAGCTCCTAAAACCTGGTAAAACCGTAAATCTGATCGCTACCGACAACGAGTGATCAATTTGAACCATGCATTGAGCGAGAAACGGTCATGGGCCAGAAGACACGGCACGGTAATTTTGCTTCATGACAATGCATATGCACCCAAAGGAAAACCGGTTCAGGATACAATCAAAACATTTGGCTGGGAGCAGCTACCCAAACCCCCCCCCCCCCCGCCGTATTCACCAGATTTATTGGCGTGGTATTCACAAATTGCGAGAAAGGTGGTCAAAATGTGTAGAAAACAATGGCCAATACTTTGAATAAAATGTTTTTACTTTCCCATTAATAATTAGTGTTTTATTAAAAAAAAAACGTTCATTTCATACCGGAGAGTAAGTATCAAATCAAATAAATCCGCTAGGAGACACATCGAACATGGCGTGCCTCAGGGATCTGTCCTGTAGCCTATTTTGTTTGATATTTATGTATCGGACTTGCCTTCATTGAGCAACAATTTAAACAAAGCAATGTTTGCAGACGTCACTGCCTTCTTTGTTTCTGGTACATTAGTCCTAGATGTCTTCAATTGACTTCAAACCGCTCTCACTTCATTTGAGGAATACTGTTTTAAATGGAAGATAAAGCCAGTAGACCTGGATTCAGCTTCACCCGCGATATTGAAGAATATATTGAAGGTCGATCGTAAGTTGGTCCTGTTACTTAAACCAACAAAGCAACAAAACGCCCTTTAGCCCGTGCCGTATCGAAAAATAAGTCTAGAACCAAATGGTTGTGTCCCAGTAAAAAAAGAAGAGGCAAAGTGAGTGGAGAGGAACTTAACCAAAAATTAAATTCACAAGAAAATATATATCCGATGAATATTAGCATCCAAAGAGCGCTGAATTAAAGAAGATAACGTATAGTGCTGATGCTGAAAACCATCAGAATATCACACAACAGTCTGTGAGTTTTGGCAACGATGATCAATAATTCTGTCTGCCCAACCAAGAGCAGGTTAATACATTGCCCTTCGACATCAAATATAAAACAAATCTGCAAAAGCAAGGGAAAGACATTCAGTAGGACTCCTCAGCCCAACCTAAGACAATTGCTTTTGACCATTTTCAGCTCGTTTTCAAGAACTGGCAATAAATCTGTTGGGCTTTATAAAAATGAAGTCTATAAGTAAACTTTAGGACTGCGGCAGATTTACCACATGGTCTTAGATTTCAAGATCTCATGTGACAAGCTCCACTTGCAAGGTTTCGTTTAGATCAGAACCATTCCTTGAACTCCCACCGTCTCTACCGTTCGGTTCAGTCCAGTTCATTAAAAAGGGAATAATTCTTCCACAGTAGGCCGTGATCTTTACGCCCTGTGGTGCCACTAATTGTAACCAATCCCAAACCTTAACCATGCTTTGTCTGCATTTTCTCTTTCCGTGTCAAATCTCATCTCGTACGGCCGCTTATTGCATCAAAAACTGTTTCCACCACCCCACCATTAATTTTCCACATCACAGCTCAATCCGCAATTTCAACTTCGAAAGTATCCTTTCCCTGAGAACCACTTAGCTTCCACTCCTTCCGCGGCGTCGGTGCGCTTTTGCAATGCACTCTTTTGTTGGCTAAACTTCAGTCCACAAGCTGGGCTCAAACTGTATCTCCGCACAATCATTCGATCTATACATTGGCCCCATCGGTGTCTTGCGAAAATCTCATCAAAACAGGTGCAGTTGACTGCGTTTTCAGAAATTCCGTCACTCCCGCCACCCAGCTGCCGGAGGAGCAGTCACGACTGCAACTGCACCGCCTGCGGCACTCCTGTCTGCTGCGCGAACAACGACAAATTATGTTGCACTAATCCCATTATTCCGCGAATCGTTGCAAAACGCGGCGGCAGTGGTGGCGACGTCGATGCCCGCCATGCGTGTAGGTAAAGTGAATTCAATTCACTTATTAACCAAACTATTAGCACAACATCCAGCAGCGGTACGTCCGTAGTCTGACTGTCGGCCAAGAGTGATTTGTCTTTGTCTGTTTGCGATGCCGCGCTACATGGCAGGACTGCAGACTTTTAATTGCACAGCGCCGATACCGATGTCGATGCCGGGTGATTTACAAATCTGCCCACGCCGGCGAAGCGACACCAAACTGGCAGTCGACCTGTCAAGCATTTCAATTTGTGTCATCCTTGACGTGCACCAAATCCCCGGTTGGCTTCGCGCCACACGGCGGATGATCGATGGCACTCATCGACGGATCCGTCAACTGATCTAATCTCGCTTGCGCGATTGCTAATCACTTCAAATGACTTTGGGGAGCGCACGTCACACCGCAGCTGTGAACAACAGTGTGCAGCAATGCGGGTTGCGTAACTCCGCCAGCCTAAGTGCCACACTTCGCGAGTCAGGAAATGGAAACACTCGGCGCAACTCTGACTCGGCGAAGTCCCCGGTAATTTGCTCAGCAATTAGAGTGAATCCGACGAACACTGCCGCCTCGGGGGGTGTGTGAACCAGTTTTGAAAGACGTACACGTTTGTGCTGTGCACGCCTCCGGTAACGCGCACATCTGCAGCAGAAAGCAAAAAGAGACAGTGGTCCGGAGAGCGTAGTCGTATCTGTGAATTGAATCCACGAAGCGCGAGTCATTCCTTGGGGGCAACGAACGCGAAGTAACATTTGACGATCGAGACTCGTGTGAATTTGAAATTAGGCGGAGACGCTCTGAGAAGCACCACATGGCCTTGGGCTTGTTTCGTGCGGTAGGTCGCACTCTCCGATAGGCCGACCCGAGGTTGGAGCGCTTGTTCGACAGTCTTGAGATGTACTCGAATTGACGTGCGACTCTGACCGCCTGAACTTCAAGGCGAAATGGGAAGTGATCGAGGGAAGCGTCTTGAACGATGATGAATTTCAGTTGCCGAAGGTTGACTGTTGGCTTGCCTTGTGGTGCGGTAACCTTCCTTGAGACTGATAGCTGAATGATATTGGTGAGATGGACGATACAGGCAACGAAAGCATCATTTGACCACTTTCCTCTCTGTGGACTTTATCCACTTTCTTATCTTGTGGACTATATTGCCAATTCGTTAAGTTAAGAAACTAAAATAGTGGCGTCTTTAAGCCTTCACAAGACAGTCACAAGGATTCATCAAGCGCCGTGAAGCTATGCCACAACCGAAATGAATGCACAAGCAATTAATCGTCATCTTATACAGCTCGTACAAACACCGCTATCAGTCACAATGACGCATGCATCAGCCTTAAATTGAGCGCACGGATTTCCACAGCTGCGGTGTCCGAGTGGTTAAGGAGATGGACTTGAAATCCATTGGGCTCTGCCCGCACAGGTTCGAATCCTGTCCGCAGCGTTTGACATTTTTTATAGTTCTTTTTTTTTTTTTTTGTGGAACTACGTGTTTTGTTCAGCAGCTGTCTCGCGTAGACATAAAAGCCGAACTACGTAGCTCGAATTTTAAGTGGATGTTATGCAAAGACAAAATTTAGTTTCCTTCGAAAGGAATTGCCTGTTGCCTCCACGACGTTTGCGATTTTCGAAATGAGCCCAATTCAACTTAATCGATGGCTGTGCTTTGAGCTTCACTAAATAAGACAATTAACACCGATAATGTTCTCTTTCTTTGCAACTTCGATTAACTTTTATATTCCCTCTAACTTGCGCACCGTTACGAAAGACAAGAAAATTTGATGTCCAATTAAGTGATCCAAAAGCCTACTCTGCAGCTAGACTCACGATGTTGTCAGAAAAGCGAAGTCACGAGATAATACACTCACTCAATAAGTCCCGTGACATATACAGGGCGCCACTAAAAAGTCAATATTTAATTAAAAATTTTTGTTAGTGGCGCCCCCTATATATCCCAGGACTTACTTTAAAGCCTTCTTTTTCTTGAGCTCTTCTTCTAATGCCGTCTTAATACTCTGTCATTTTATGGGTCTCCTCAGTCAGACGTTGTAAGTGGTGATCAGTCACACGCAGGCGCAATCACATAGTTTCCCATCAATATAAATTCGATCTTATTTCTTTTCGAAGTTAGGTGCTCTTAAAATGAATGAAAACCCAAATCATGGGTAAAATGAAGACAATCGTTGGGTTGGGTATCTCAAACACTTCGTCAGTACTCCTAATAGACTTCATTAAAAAGTTTTGTTTGCTGGCAACATGCTCGGATGCTTGGCACAATCTTTGTCGCTCATTTGTACCCGTCGACGACTATGGTACGTACAGCAATCATAGCCTGGAATAGTTCCCCGCTTTAAATTCTGTTTTTCGTCGAACATTTTCATAAGACCTTTTAGATGGTCAGGAGGTGAGAGAGTGGTTGCTACGCAGATGATGATGGAGGTGGTAGCAGCAGCGGTAATCTGCGTCTGTCAAAGTTGTGAAACTCTAGTGAATATGAAGGCGGTTTCGAAAGTGGTCTCGGTTGAGGCTGCAGGAATGTGGACCACAGAGGATAGGCTGTAAGATTGTCAAGACATTCAGTGGAGGGGGTGCTGGTGGATGGCGAAGCTACAACGGCTACGGATGTGACCATTCAGTCACCAATGTGACCAGTGACCAACTCGGGGAGGCAGTAGTTATCTCGGCGGAGGATACAGCAGTGGTAGCCACGAAGATGATCCAGCAGTAGTAGCGGACAAGTTAAAGGCAGCATTGGAGTAAGCTACGGTGGTGTCAGTGGAGGCTCCATTGGTGCTGCCGGTTGAACCTTCAAGATCATTCGTGGCCCTAACTCCGATGGATACGGCGGTGATGGTAGTCACTGTCAAGTGATACCTAACATTCAAGTGGATTCTCTGAACCTTTAGCACAATGCCTCACCATCTGAAGAGGCTTTAATGTCTAAATACAAAATAAAGAGAAAATCGCTGGAATTTAGTATCAATGGGCCGCAAATCAATGCAATGGAATCTATTTAAAGTATTCACTGGGACGACAAGTGCAGGCAAGCGCATGCAGCCAAGCAAGACGCCTATACGAAGGCTGCCTTTTATATTTCAGGACTGGGCAACCCGTTGCAATCTGGCAACTTCCAGCTCTATCGTAAAGTTTGACATTTTTGAGGTACTCAGAGCGTACTCAGAATGTTTTGACATACAAGCGCTATTTGTGCTGTTTACAGTAAATTAAAAGATTCAACTCGCCCAAAAAATGAAATTAAATAGTGAAAATTTTCGTGCGATTATTTGTTACAACTTTTCGTCAATAAAGCTATTTCCGATGATTAATATTTGTGTTTGGTCTCTAATCCCGAAATATAAACGGCAACCCCTGTAGGCCAATGCTGCATCTAACAACGAGGGCTGTTCCTGAGCTTTAAGAACAGCGACAAAAGGAAGAGCACCGTCTTTTTAGAAGAAAAAAGAAGAAGCATGAGAAGCTCGCGGATATGGATCTTTCCATTTAATGGCAGGAATGAAGCCGGAAAGATATACCGAAAGGAAAAATAGCTCCTTATTGCAGCCAAGGTAAGAACCCCTATATCGAGAGAGCAACGGAGTCGAGACAGGGCAGTACGGTTTGGCGGTGGAAGGCTACAATCGCAACAGGTACTTTGCCGACCAAGTCTCCCTGAAGTTCGCTCGGAGTTGGACGCTGCTTTCACTGATCATAGAAGAAGTCTGGAAACGTTGTCAAGAATCCATCAATGAAGCTCCCACTGATGTGCTGGGTTTCATGTCACCACCCAGAAGGAACTCATGGTTTGACGATGAGTGTAGGCAAGCGTATGCAGCTAAACAAGACGCCTATAAGGCTACGCTGGCTCGAACAATGAGGGCTGTTCGTGAACTCTACGAACAGAGAAGAAGGGAAGAGCACAGGCTTCTCATAAGGAAAAAGAAGGAGCATGAGAAGCTCGCGGTCGAGGAAATGAAAAGTTGATATGGCAGGAATGATGTCCAAAAGAAAAAATTGAAACAGCTATTCGGAGGATGTTAGTTCGGACCGAAGCCTGTCGGGATCAAAATGGACACCTTGTGCTAGAGTCGCAGTCTGTGCAGGGAATCTGGAAGGATCATTTCTGCAGACTCCTTAATGACGATGACGGCCCAATTTCCGCTGTTAGGCAGAATGTTCTACTCCATTTGGATTTGATGATAGACAATAATTCCGTCCGCCCGACTTAGACGAGGTGAAGATAGCAATATCCATGAAGTCGAACAAAGCTGCTGGTGCGGATAAACTACACGCAGAACTACTAAAAGCAGCTGGAGATGACCTGGTTAGATATATGCACCAGCTCATCTGTAAGATATTGTCAGCATGCCTGATGAGTGGAATTTCAACGTCGTTTGCCCGGTTCACAAAAAAGGAGACCCCTTCGACTACGTCAACTACCGAGGGATAAGATCCTCGCACACAAGATCCTCGCTGCCGGATTGTGTGAGCGTCTGAAGCCGTTTGTCGATGACCTGATAGGTCCCTATCAGTGTTGTTTCAGGCCAAGGAAATCCACAATAGACCAGATCTTCACATTACGGCAGATACTGGAAAAGACCTAAGAAATGCAAATTGACACTCACCACCTATTCGTCGATTTTAAGGCCGCATATGATAGTGTGCATAGAGACGAGCTATACAGTGCCATGTCTAGTTTTGGCATTCCTTCCAAACTCGTCAGATTATGTAGGATGACGATGAAGAACTCTCGCTGTTCCGTCAAGGTTAGTAACGAACTCACCGAGACCTTCAAAGTCAAAAAAGGTTTTAGACAAGGCGACGCACTGTCATGTGACTTCTTTAACATCATCCTCGAGAAGATCATGCGTAACTCCTAAGTCAACACCAGAGGCACAATCTTCCAAAATTCAGTTCAATTGCTAGCTTACGCTGATGACATTGACGTGATTGGACGCACACAGCGAATCGTCAATGAGGCATTTGCTAGCATTGAAGCGGAAGCGGCTGAAATGTGTCTGGCGGTAAACGAGGACAAAACAAAGTACATACTGTCGTACTGTCATCAAGGACACATAACATCGACATCTCGGACAGAACATCATACTAGGCAGCAGAGACTTCGTCTATCTTAGCTTCGCGGTAAACAGGGACAATAACAACAAATTAAATTCCGATCTTAACAGCATGATTGATTGGGGTAAAAAGAATAGAGTGGAATTTAATGCTTCCAAATTTCAGTGCTGTCTACTGTCACTCAAGCATTCTCAAAACAACCTTCCATTATTTATGAATGGCTCCAGCATTAGTGCAACTTAACGACTTTCCACCCTCGGTACGTGTATCAACTCAACATTAAGTTGGAACTATCACATATTTGAGGTCGCCAAAAATGCAGCGAAATGTCTAGGTTTCTTAAAGCGATGCAAGAAATATTTCACCCCTTCTGACCTGTCAACAAAATACAAGGCGTATATCCGCCTAAAGCTTGACTACAACGCTCCTACATGGTGCTCCTAAGACCTCCCTGCGCCAATTAGATAGAATCCAACAGTGAGCGATAAAACTTATTGGGGATAATAATGCTGCGAAGTCAAACGACTCGCTCGTACATCGACGAAATGTTGCGTCCCTATTACTATTTTATTGCTATTTCAACAAAAAATGCTCTAACGAGTTAGCCAGCTGCATTCCTTCCCTTCAAGAATTCACCCGCAATACCCGCCTAGTTAGGAATGCTCACCCGTTCACCCTTAAGCCCACCTTCGGACTACATTTAAGTCTAGAGACTCGTTCTTCAGCCGCACCACACGAATATGGAATATTCTCCTCAGCTTACCTTACAATCCACAGGCATTCAAAACAAAAATGCCTCCTTTCCCTCTCTTCGGCTATACCTTCAGCCCGTGCTGAGACTTAATTCCAGCCATTTAAGGGTATAAACAATCTCTTTACTGCGTAACAATTATAAAAAAAAACAACATCCGTACCGAAATCAGACGCAGAATCACTCTTGCCAATCGCTGTGTCTTTGAGCTCAAAAGGCAATGGAGTAATACAGCCCTCTCTCAACGGACTAAGCTCGCTTTTTATAACAGCTTGATCATATCAGTCCTACTTTATGGTGCAAAAACCTGGATGCTACCAAAGGCGGATGAGGAAGCCCGTAGTCTTTTCTAGAGAAAAGTTTTGCGTGCGATATCCGGACCTGTTTGCGTTGATGGTATCGGGAGGAGAAGATTTAACGACGAACTCTATGGGCTGTACAGCGATATGCGCCTAGTCAAGTGTCCACGGATACAAAGTTTGAGATGGCTAGGCCATGTAGAGCGTGTGGACACCACTGCTCCGGCCCGAAAAGTCTTTTAATCCGAGCAACAATCCGAACAACGCAACAGAGGATGGCCTCACAAGTGGAGGCGCGCACAAGTGGAGAAAGGCCTTAACCAACTTGTATTGCGCACCTGAAGGCAGCTTGTGAAGATCATGCTGGCTGGAGAAGAATATTGGTTGAGGCCCAGTTCCGACCCGGACTGTAGCGCCACAACAAGAGGAGGAAGATAGAGATTGCTCTGTGCATTCATGCTTTGTTTTCTCACATTCGAAATCCGACCTTACCCGCAACGAAATTCGTCATTGCGGTTACATTTTCCCTCTCAAGCTCAAACGCTTTCATCTTTCAAGGCCTGGTCGTCCATAAATCACTTTGCACAGCCAGGCGACTTCATGGATCGTACCCAACGACTTCCGCGCAGTGTACTGTTTGTTTATTTTTGCACTCCCCACATCTTAGCGTCACTCCAACCCGCTTCTCAAGTGGCAACATCTTAAAGTCCACTCCAAAGCCATGAAATCGAGTGTAACGTGTATTTCCTTGGAAGCCATTGCAAAACGCGTAATCATACGCCAGCTTAATTAACTCACTTAACAAGTTCACCTCATTCACTAAATTTGACCTTTGGTTCCATGCGTACCACATATGTGCCAACGCTGGTCATTCTTACCAACATCTAAATACCAGTAGCTTCAATAAGTGCTTCGCGTCGTTCCCCAGACGTGCCCTAACCTCATTTTGAAATGCAGTCATTAAAATAATCCCTTGATATGCAATCCAATTAGACACGTCTTAGGCCCGGCGCCAGGCATGCATCTACTTTGGCTCATAGCCGATGATTGCCGATCGTCGTTGGGGAATACAAAGTCTGCGCTGACATTGAATTGTCGATGAACGCTGGTGACTACTCATCGAGCTTCAGCAATTAAGCTTCTTTTCTTCTTCACCGAATGCAGATGGATCTCTCGTGTGAATGGAGAATGAAAATTTCTTCACGGCTATCAATTAATCACCTCTTTCGCCCGTGGGGGCCAAAGGGAAGAGAGGAAAAAACACAGAAACCATCCGACAATCCAATCAACAGCCCGTGATGGGAGTCGAAGATTGCGGGAAATTAATGTGGAATTTCAGTAGACAGTCAGCGACGCTGCTGTCTATTCACTGTCTTAAGGCCGGTTAAAGCGAGTTTGAATGCATTCAACTGAAACGTCAGTTTTTTCTGAACAATTTGCTTGCAATTAATTCCACGACCACCCATTTCAAGTGATTTTGCGATGCATATGCAGCGCGCACTTCATTTCAGGCTTCAGTCGCCTGTTGGCGGAACAGGACTTAACCGTGCAGCCTTAGGCTGGCCGCTGTTACATGTTTTGACCGATTAATCGGCGTTGCCTAAGCGGGTAAATGTTTGTGCTCCAGAAAGACCACGCACTTGATCGGCCTGAGTTGACTACACTCAATCTGGAAAATCAATTGCGGGCTTTGACGAAATTGACAGGAAACCTAACAACACTTGTTCTTGTGTACTCCAGTCCAATTGAGTGTCATGTTTCTTCTTGCAATGGCGACATCATATTTGGTGGCAGGACATTAGTCAAGCAAAATTAATGAACGAACATGTAACAAGCCATCAAATGGACAGCGAAACAAATGATGTTATGTCCAATAAACAGTGTCAGTGCGAGGAAAATAAGCAAAAATTGGATTAAGCTGTGTGTGGGGTTCCAGTGACAGTTCTCTCACTAACATCTGTGCACGAAAGTTCCACGGGGTGTTTTACGCTTATTTTCTTTTACACTAAGCTTATCGGGACAAAGTTCCTCGATAGTCGAATCGAAAGGAATAAACGCCACCCGCATGCCATTTGATGGTTGGAGACCATATCCAAGAAGATTTGAGTTCTTTTCAGGAATACGGCGAAGTCTAGAACAGATTGCATGTAGATGAGATAAAAGAACGCAGATTGAAAGGGGCATGTTGGTTGAGGCCCAGGTCCACCCCGGACTGTAGCGCCACAAGAAGAAGACAAAGAAGAAGATTGAAAGCCCATGTTCAAAAGTCAAAGGGCTGCCAGTCAAATTTCAATACCTTTGCCCGACGATGTTATCTGTCCACATTGCTAACACACCACTCAATAAGATCCGGGACTAACCAATAAAAACACATTTTGTAAGCAATATTGAACTTTATTCATCAACACAGCTTCCTTCCAGAGCGATACAATCAGTCCGGCTCCGCTTCAACGTTTCGATACCTCTTCAATAGAACGATTTATGTTGGGCCTCAAAATAGGCTTCAGTTTCACCTCTTCATTCGAACCATATTTCATTCCGGCGAGCATTCTTTTGTGGTCTGGAAACGAGAAAAAAGTAGCTGGGGGCAGATCTGGAGAATAAGGTGGATGCGAAAGCAATTTAAGACCCAATTCGTGCAATTTGGCCATGGTGGTCAATGACTTGTGACACGGTGCACAGTTAGGTGTGTCTTGATGGCAAAGAATTTTTTTTCTTCTTATTATGGGACGAGTTTTTCCTTCAAATAAACCAATAATGCCATGTACGAAGGTTGCCTTTTATATCTCGGGATTGAGCAACCCAAGTGTTGCAATCTGGCAAACTGCCACATCTATTTTTGAGGTTATACGTACTCAGAACGTTTTGACATACGAGCGGCATTTGTGCTGTTTACAGTAACTAAAAGGATTCATCTCGCCCAAAAAATTGAATTAAGTCGTGAAAATTTTCGTGCGATTATTTTTTACAACTTTCGACGTGGATTAACTCAACAACAGTGCATCGATGAACTTAATTCAATTTTTGGCGATGGTGCTCCATCAAGGAGCAGTGTTTACCGATGGTATGGTGAATCCAACCGAGGTCGTAGTTCACTCCAAGACGAATTTCGTAAAGGTCGTAGTTCACTCCAAGACGATTTTCGTGAAGGTTGTGCAAAATCAGTTGTTGTTCCGGAAACCATTGATACTGTGCGCCAGCTGATATTGCAAGATCGCCATGTTACCAATCGTGAGATTGAGACAACCTTAGGCATTAGTGGGATCAGCATACATTCAATATTGCATGAACACTTGACCGTCAAAAAAATTTATTCGCATTGGACTCCACAAAATTTGTCAATCGCTCGAAACAAGGCTCGTGTTGATTGAGCATTGCTCCAAAAATACGATCGCGGTGCTTCGAAACATGTCTATGACATCGTGAGAGGTGATGAATCGTGGGCCTACGCGTATGAGCCCGAAAGTAAACAGTAGTCGGCTGTATGGGTGTTTCAAATGAGCAAATCCAACAAAAGTCGCTCGCGAACGAAGCACTTCCGAGCAAATGGTCGCCTGTCTTTTCGGCAAAACTAAACATGTCACAACCGTACCACTAGAACAACGCAGAAGAGGCAATTCTGAGTGGTGCGCAACCATTTGTTTGCCAGATGTCATGCAAGAATTTAGGAAAACCAACCGCCGAAGACGGATCACTCTTCACCATGACAATGCGAGCTCTCACACATTGGCTCAAACAAGTGCATATTTGAGGACTCAAAACATCGATTTGATGAGTCATCCACCGTGTAGGCCTGACTTGCCACCCAATGACTTCTTTTTATTCCCATACGTAAGAAATAAAACGAGAGGTCAACGTTTTTCGACACCTGAAGAAGCGGTTGATCTGTTTAGAATGCATGTTTTAAAGATACCTCAATCAGAGTGGCAAAAGTGCTTCGACAATTGGTTCAAACGCTTGCAAAAGTTTACACATCTTAATGGGGGATATTCTGAAAAACAATAAAGCTATTTTCGATGATTCATATTTGTTTTTGTTCTCTAATCCAGAAATATAAAAGGCAACCCTCTAAGTATTCGCTGTTGATCCTTCTGACTTTCTGAGCATAGTCGATGAATATATTTCTGTCCGCACCCCCAAAATACGGATGCCATAACCGTATAGCCGTAGCCGACCTTTGTGTCCTTGGACGCTTTGGGCGCGATTCACCAGCTGCTTTCTAATTCGCTGACTGCCGATTTGATTCTGGTGTGACCCATGTATCATGCATTGTGACATACCGACGCAAAAAGTCATGTTTATTCTGGCGAAACAGCTTCAAACAACTTCACAGAATCATCGATACGTTTTTGCTTTTGGTCGAATCAGGACCCATTTCGAAAACAGCTTTCTCATGGACAAATAACAATTGGGTGGCGCTACAGTCCACAGGGGTACCAAGACCCAGCTTGCTCATCAACTTCTCGTGTTGTGCGCTCTACTGTTCTCTCACGAGTAGAAGGGACCTACTATTTTTTGCCGACTCGGAACGGCGAAGTTTTGAAAAGTTTCTTCTTAGACAGTTGATACTCTTTGAGTGATGTCAGCAACTCGAAAGAGGTGGTGCCGAGAAAAATTCCAGCAATGAACTGAACCCAAACCTTCGGCGTGTGAGTGTCGCACTACACCCACTACGCCCCGGCGGGCACCTCATGGACAAATGTTCATGCAAAAGAGTTCACACACTGCCTTCTATTATCTTTAAGGAGTCAGCTGTCTCATGCATTTGGACTTTGCGGTTATCCCAAACGATTTTGTGTGCTTTTTTGACATTTTCAGGTGGAACCACCCCAATTGGCTTCCCAGAGCGTTCAGCATCGTTGGTGTCTGTATGACTACTTTTAAAGTCAGCGTATCACCGACAAATATTTGTTGTTGATGGAGCAGAAATCCTCTAACACACACAAAAAGCAATTTTTAATCAACACACGAAATTCTGTTTTTTTCCATTGTTTGAAAAATCGCAAAAGTAGTGTCACTTGAAGCACTGTAACTCTGTTGTGAACGAGCCCTAGCGTGAAAAACGCGCACTGAGTCAGCCAGATGTCACTGATTAAGACTCAATCAGGGCGAGTTTATCCTGAAGGGTTTTCCTTCCTTTCAACAGAAACGGTAAGCGGATATGCTAAACTAACAACGTTTGCTAGTTATTCAAATTGCCCAAAATAAGCGGTTAGTCAACTCCACTGAAAGAGCATTAACATAGTTTTATTTTTTGACTCCAAGTCAACAATTCAGCACCAGCTAAAAACATTTGAATCCACATTTTTACTACACAATGCTAATGAGATATAGAACTGAGAGCAACCGGTCCAAAAGGGCCGGTAACAATCGTTCACACAATGTTGTCAAGATTTGGGCGTCTGTCAAGTTGACACAAGAATTGAAGTCGTTGGAAAATTAATTTTATTATGCTGAAGAACAGCCTCCTCTTAAGTGATGAGTTTGTTCTTTGGGGAATTATATCCTGGTTGGTTCATTGGACGTGAATGCAAATCACTATAGTTATGTTTGTATTTTGATTTGCGTGCATGCAGTCAATTTACTCAAGAGTATACCGGTATGAAATGTGTTTTTTTTTTTTTTTGAAAATAAAACACTAATTATTAATGGGAAAGTAAAAACATTTTATTCAAAGTATTGGCCAGTGTTTTCTACACATTTTGAACACCTTTCTGGCAATTTGTGAATACCACGCCAATAAAATTGTTCGTCTTTTAAAGCAAACCAATCAGACACCCTATTTTCGACCTCCTCGTAGGAATCAAAGTGCTGCTCAGCCAATGCGTGTCCCATCGATGAAAACAAATGGTAGTCGGAAGGAGCCAAGTCTGGTGAATATAGCGGGTGGGGTAGCTGCTCCCAGCCAAATGTTTTGATTGTATCCTGAATCGGTTTTGCTTTGGGTGCATATGCATTGTCATGGAGCAAAATTACCGTGCCGTATCTTCTGGCCCATTCTGATCGTTTCTCGATCAATGCATGGTTCAAATTGATCATTTGTTGTCGGTAGCGATCAGTATTAATGGTTTCACCAGGTTTTAGGAGCTCGTGGTACAGCACACCTTTCTTGTCCCACCAAACACACAGCATTGTCTTCTTGCCGAATCGATCTAGTTTTGCAGTCGATGTTGATGGTTGTCCCAAATTAACCCATGATTTTTTCCGTTTAGGATTCTCAAGATAAATCCATTTTTTATCGCCAGTAACAATCTGATGCAAAACCGATTTTCTTTCGTATCTTTGAAAATTTCACAAGTGTTTTTTCGGTTTTCCATCTGTCTTTCATTCAATTCATGTGGCACCCATTTTCCACACTTTTGGATCTTTCCCATCGCTTTTAAACGGTCAGAAATTGTTTGTTGTGCAACATTTAACATTCTTGTCATTTGCTTTTGACTCAAAGTGTCATCTCCATCCAATATCGTTTGCAATTTGGCGTCTTCAAACTTTTTTTGTGGTCTTCCACGTTCTTCATCAAAATCATTATTTCTGTTGAGCCGTTCAAACCATCTTTTGCATGTTGCTTCTGATAGAGCATGATCACCATATGCCTCGCCAACCATTCGATGCGATTCTGCAGTACTTTTCTTCAAATGAAAACAAAAAATTAATGCTTTCCGGAAATCATCACTTTCTGGTACAAAATTCGACATTTTTAACACGATGAAAAAATATGACGTTGTCTGTTCAATGACTTGATGTTTACTCAAATTTTTTCAAAGATGTCATAGCAAACAAACAAAAAACAAAACTAAGTGCTCGTTCACAACAAATGTTCCCTATCGAGACATTTGTATCTTGACGCTCACTTCATACTTATCTACCTGGTATCTTGCCATTTTCTAACTTCCACAGCAATGTGTTTGGGCTTGTCTTAATACTAAAAATCCAAAATTATATTAAAACTTCGTTTTTTTTTTGCATGCTGCGTACACAAGTGGAGAAGGACCTCAACCAACTTGGAGTGCGCAACTGGAGACAGCTGGCGAAAGATCGTGCTGGCTGGAGAGGCATGTTGGTTGAGGCCCAGGTCCACCCCGGACTGTAGCGCCACAAGAAGAAGAAGAAGAAGTTCCACTTGATTACGTATATTTTATTTACCGTACAGACGCACCCTAAGCGGGAAAAATGTCATAAAGATCAAATTCGGTGCATACAGTGTCTGAGGTATGAGAACGGTGTTGTTTTTGGCCAAAACATTACGAACAAGCCACATTTTTTTGGTCGAAATTAAGCAATTTTGGAACAAACTTCGCTACCATAGGCTTCATTCAGAGAATTTCCAGAAAAAAAATTGCATGGCATAAGCAAACCGATTTGCCGACATCATCGGCAACTTCTCTTATAGTGATGCGGCGATTTTCTCTCTCTTTCTCTTTTTTTAACATTCTCAACATTTTCATCGATTGTTGATGTACTGAGTCATACAGGGCGAAAGTCGTCGTTCACATCCTTTCGACTTTCTTTAAAAAGCATGTACCACCTGTAAACTTTTTTTTTACCCAGAGTACACTCACCGTAAGCCCCTGTTAACATTTCAAGTGTTTTTACACTTAATTTCATTTCACACAAACTTGAATGCAAATTTCTTTATCAATCAGGCAATCGCCGAATACGCAATACAGGTCTAACTTTTATTCCTCTCACAAACAACTTAAATTTACTAACAAATTACTCAATAAGTCCCGGGACATATAGGGGGCGCCACTAACAAAAATATTAATTGAATATTCTATTTTTTTTTTGTTTGTGGCGCCCCCTATATGTTACGGGATTTATTGAGAGATGTGGTATGTAGCTGAAACTGTAACAATTTGTTCGAGACGACTGTACCAACATAACAAAAAAAATAGATACACGAATGTACGTAGCCCACGAAATTTGGAAATTTACGACATTTTTTGAACAGACCTCGGATATATCGAGTAACACGACTTTGGCTTTTAATTTACCTTTGACTCAAAAATTCACTTTACCGTCACGTACAAATCTTTCCAATCTTCATTCCTAAACTGGAAAAGGTCAGAAAGATTTGGACGGTATCAGATGTGGCCGCCATTGCGTAGTGGGTATAGTGCGACGCTCACAAGCCGAAGGGTTTAAGGCTCCGGCACATAGAATACGTTACTTGCGTAGCGGCAAAATATCCGTTGAAGTTGAAGTACGTGACGGAAGGGGGTGACACAATGAATACTTCAACGCACAGCTGATATCATTTGACAGTAGCTTTAAATTCAATTTGTTTCGGATATAGTGTAGAGCAGTTTGATATATTTTTTTGTAAAAATTCCTCCAGACGAGTTACTGGATTAATTTAACATAATTAAAACACAATTTAATTTTTGTATTTTATTTAAGTCTTGCAATAACAAACCTTAATTATGTCCTGCAAAAAATTTTATTCCCACTCAATTTAGGATTTCCTTTCTATTTTTTCTTCCGTCCTATGTTAATATCTTTAATAAGTTAATTTTATTTTTATTATTAAAACTTGCAAATACAAACCTTTGTTATTTTCCTGTGTGACTTCGACGAGAGCTTACCTCAAACTCAATATGTAAACTTAAAATTCAAAAAAATTCTCTTGAAATGTCACAATGTTCGATTGTCAACGCTGACGGAGAGAGAAAAGTTGAAAGTTGAGCTACTACATCCGTCGCGTGAGCGGCAGCGTTGGTCTATGAACCACTCCCCATAAGAATACACGTATTTCTATGTATCTGTCAAAGTAACGCTGACGCTGACGCTAGTAACGTATTCTATGTGCCGGGGCCTTTAGGTTCGATTCCCGGCTGAATACCTCGGATTTTTAACGGCACCACCTTTTTCGAGCTGCTGACATCACTCAAAGAGTAACAACTGTCTAAAAAGAAGCTTCTCGAAACTGCGCCGTTCGGAGTCAGCATAAAACTGCAGGTCTCTTCTACTCGTGAGAGAACAGTAGCGCGCACAACACGAGTAGTTGATGAGCAAGCTCTGGCCCTGGTCCCTCTGTGGACTGCCGCGCCAACAATTATTATCATTATATCATATATAACAACTTACAAGAGCGGTCCGAATATTTTGCAGGAGAGATTGATTGTAGTCGTTTGACCGAGCGAAGCTCTTAGAGTGGCAACAAGTCAAAGCCCATTCTGGCTGATGAAGACAGTCCTCCTTTTGAAGCAAGCTTTCGAATGAAGCAAACATCTTCTTATTGGCCTCTCGTTGCCTGTTACTAGATCTCAAGTGGATTTAAGTTCCATTAAGAAACACGGAGCTCTAACTTTTACTTAAACTTACACCCATCGTGCAAACAGTACCCTCGTCCCAAACATTTCATTCTAAATATGATACGCTGTATTTCTTCAGAGGCGGAGATGGGTATTGTCAAATTATTCTCCGTGATGACTGTGTTCATGAATCTGGCGAAGGAGAGTAGTAACCGTACACAGTTTCTGAACGCACTTTAATTTTTGCGCGACTTCCCTGTCAAACTTTACATGGAATCATCAATGACCGTTGTTTCCCTTCTTGTAATTTTCACCAAACATGCATACATGACCCGTATTCGCGCGGTGAAAACAGAGTTTCGTGTCCGTACCTGACATATAATCTTTACTTTTTATTTTCCTTCACATCTGAGACACTTTTCTGCTGGGCAGTTCCAAAAAATCCACTCCCTTCCGTTGGATGTAATGGTGGAAAACCAGACTTGCACATATAGTAACGCCTCAGTGTGTAGCACGATTAATTTCGGTAAAACTACGAATTGGTGAGAGAGCTTAAAAGGTACCACTGATCAACAATTCCACAGCCCATGTCACACACATGAGAGCGAAATTCCTTCCGACCCTACAGATGCTTGACCTACACGAAATCCATCGCCGTGCCGGCCAGGCCAACACACTCACCTCAGTCAGCGGCCAGTGTCGTTTGTCGTCACCAGCGACCAGAGGCAGCACTGCGCTGTTGTTTTCGCACTGCCCATGGCACCGGTCATTGTCTGACGTGATTACCTTATCTATGCCAAGAGGCGAGCAAGAAAGAAGAAGTTGAACGGAAGGCGAGCTGCGCCGCGCTGAGGAGATTACATAATGGCTCACGTTTTGACAAGGCTTCGACGAATTTCAAGTGTTGGTCATATGGTGAGCGGGTGTGCGTCTGTGTCGCACTGGCGGGGGCCAGTCTGCATGGTAGCGCGTCCCCACTTCGGAGCAAAATTTGGACATGACTCAACTGCGTTCGGCTAAGGAGACCTAGTGAGCGGTGCACCGATTTTCAACACCACCAGGTCGGGCAGGAGGGAAGACTGCAAGTGCTACTATAAAAAGATGCCTCTGCGGCGGTAGAAGGCATCAGTCTTGGTTGTGCTATCGTTCGCTGTACACTTGGACCATACACAGAATGAGGGTGAGCGCCAAAGTGACTGGCCTGCGAGTGGGGACAACGACTAATCGGGCTTGTGTCTCTTGCAGGTATTTGTTTGCTTGCTGTCGATCGCCGCGGTCGCTTCCGCTGGATTTCTAGGAGGTGGCGGTGGAGGGGGATATGGAGGAGGATATGGTGGAGGCAGTAGTGGCGGACACGGTGGATGGTCCGGCGGAGGCGGTGGCGGCTACGGAGGCGGCTACGGAGGTGGCTCCAGTGGAGGATCTGTGAAGATTGTGAAGGTCATCAGCGGCGGAAGCCTTGGTGGCGGCCTCAGCGGAGGACTCGGTGGCGGACATGGTGGATGGTCAGGCGGTGGCGGCGGTGGCTACGGAGGTGGTGGCTACGGAGGTGGCAGCTACGGCGGCGGCAGCTACGGCGGCGGTGGTAGTTACGGAGGTGGCCAGTCCGTCAAAGTGATCAAGGTCATCTCGGGAGGCAGCTCTGGTGGATACGGAGGCGGTCACGGAGGTGGTCTCGGCGGAGGATACAGCAGCGGCGGCCACGGAGGATGGTCCGGTGGTGGTAGCGGTGGATACGGAGGCAGCATTGGCGGAGGCTACGGTGGTGGCTATGGAGGTGGCTCCAGCGGTGGTGCCGTAAAAATTATCAAGGTCATCAGTGGCGGCAGCTCCGGTGGTTACGGTGGCGGTGCTGGTGGATGGTCTGCCAGTGGCGGTGGTGGCGGTTGGTCCAGCAGTGGCTGGTAAGAGTTCTCCTCCCAAGCCCATGTAAATATGTAAAAGCAACCAATTGTGATCAAAAACCGAGAAGAGAAAAGATTTGTGTTGTTAACAAAATAAACGAAATTAACTTTTTTATGTAATGATAATTTTGAGACTTTTCTTACTTATGTGCTCTACGAGCTGTTCTATGTTTCTGTTAGTCCAGGGGGACAAACAGTCGACCAATGGCTGCTAACTAAGGGGTTTCTTTGAATTACTAGGACATTGAATTTTTTATGATTTAAAGGAAATACGTGGTCGAGGGACCACAGCAAACAAGCTCTCATTAAATTTACTCTGATGGTGATGCCATCATACACTGGGGAGCACCATCAAATGCATTATATTGGAGGATAACATAGTAGTTAGGGAAAATAGGAATTAAAAAAGATCCATATCTATATGCATTTGTAAGCAGTGCAAATATGAAAGGCCATAAGATCATAGATTAGCTTCTACAGTAGTTCAAAGCGCTAAACTTAAAAAAATATTCAAGTAACGAATGAGAATGTGTGATGGACTTGTAGTCCGTCAATTTATATTTTGACCTATATATGACTTTTCTCCTTCTCCATGTGTAACAAACTTATGCTGAAACCTAGGAAGGAACAGAGCTTCTAATACAACAGCACTCAGGGGTGTAGAATCATTCCTCAAAGTTTGGCGGTACAAATTTTGGTCCACTTTCAAAAGATGGCGCCACCTGCAAGTTGTCAACGATCTTGGAAGCAATTTTTTACTTCGCTGGAAAGGTATGACGTTTGTCAGTAAAAAGGAATACGAATCAGCGTCTATTTCGTTGAACCATATTATTGTTTCCTTCTTTGAAAATGTTCGAAGTTGTTTTAATTAACCTCTTTACGGACAGTTTTGATTTACACAGAGTTTCTTCGCGAGGCACCATTCCATGCTGGAAGAAATCACAGTTTGTAGTTAATGCCATGCAGGTGGTGTCATTGTGCCATATTTTTTATTGATAATAATAAGAAAGAGGTGGTGCCGTGAAAAATTCGAAAAATTGGTGTTAAGCTGGGAGTCGAACCTAGACCCTTCGGCGTGTAAGCGTCGCACTCTACCCACTACGCCACGGCGACCACTTTTTTTTATTGATGCTACTTGATAATGTGACAAAAAAAATTGAACCTAAAGAAAAATCCGTGTATTTTTCAAACCTAAAGAAAATTTTATTCATATGCAGTTGGAAAAAAAAGTGGTACAGGGAGAGGCCCTATGGGTGTTGTGATAAGTTGGTTGCGGAATCGTTTTATTTACTATTGCAGTTTCTTAAAAATTGTAGTTGCCGACGCCATTGAGCATTTTATAATTGTAACATTTATTCGCCGAAGATCCCAAATTGTAGTCCTTGAATCCATCTTCCACGATATGAAAAGGCTTCTTAAATTTATCAGTTAATAGTTCTGGTACTTTTATGGACTCCTGGATGTTCTTCTTTATTTTTTCGTTCCTATGTACCAGTTTAATAGTAATAATTGGATGGCGCGACAGTCCACAGGTGGGCCAGTGCCTTTCTTACTCATCAACTACTCGTGTTGTGCGTGCTTCTGTTCTCTCAGGAGTAGAAGGAACCTATAGTTTTTTGCCGACTCCGCACTGCGAAGTTTGAGAATTTTTTTCCTTGACATTAATCACTCTTTGAGTGTTGTCAGCAGCTCGAAAGGGGTGCCGTGAAAAATTAGAGATGTTCAGCCGGGAATCGAACCTGTACCTTCGGCATCTGGGTGTCGCACTCTACCACCATATACCAGTTTACGTACGATAATATTTTACCATCGGGAGCACACACAGTCATTGAGTGGACATCTGTCATCGAATCGCAATATCCCACGATCGAAGCAAAAATAACGGTGTGCCAAATTGCAGTGACAAAATAATTAAGTATTTAACATAGACATAAGATATCTATTATTATTCCTGTAGGCAGGAGGTACAAAAGCTCCACGTTCAATAAATAGAGTGTTTTTTAATTTCGATTGTCACCTGATTTTACCTTTTGTTCTATAAAAGCTAAACTACAGCACATCAATTTCGTCAGCTGAGTCTTTGTTTCACAAAAGTTCTGGTTGATCTCAAGTTTTGTTTAAAGAATCAAACCACTCCTTCATACAAAAGAAAAAAAAATATTGTGAAACACGTTCCCGATTGGACCCACGTGCATTGTTTTTATGGCTAAATTAGAAATTTAATTAAAACGACCACGAGAATTGACGACTTAGCGAATTTTAATTGCGTCCCGCTTTACGATAATTTCAGACGTATGCAATTTCACCAAGACAGCTCGAGTGGGCTCACTTTAAGATGTGTAATGTCTTGTAGACAACAAATTATTTTATGATGATGACATTTAAGAGATAGTTACTTTTATGGAGAGATATGGATGTGGATTAGTGGCGGTCTATGTAGTAACATTGAAAATTATAAACAATACTTTTTGTGAAGATCGCGTACTTACTTTTCGGTTTTCTGTTTAAAATTATTCGGCTGCAGAGCCAGATGATGTGACTGGATTTATGAATCACATGATTCAAAATCACATCCGTATCACTATTTATAGTGACAACGGAAACACTGATGGAGGAAAGACCATCTGTGGCGCGATGGCGGCTAACAGACCCAGGCTTAGAGGGAACCTGACTGGTAGTGACAGCTTAACCAGAGGCTATATTCTGGTGCCACGGGAGGTCAGGGGCCCCTGGACCTTCGGTTCCAGCCTGACTATTGCGGTAGGCCTCCTTGTGGGAGTTTCGTGGAGGCTGTGGTTTACCACCTAACATCGCGGGTAGAGTCGAGGATAGTGTACTGTGCTGACTTGTCTAGCCCATTGTTTAAGCAAAACTAGACAAGTCGGTTAGGGGACTATCCCTTCTCAGTGTGGAGTTGCATTCTCAACCGGGCGCTGCGACCCAAAGAGCGGAAGAGGTTTTAGGAAGGCTTCGCATCAAACCAAGGTGGGGTGATTGCCCCTCAAGCATGATCCCAGTTTGGTACTTGGGTAACTAAGGCGTTTAGTCTTGCGTTACTTACGACTCTTGGGAAAAAGGTTCCCCGTGATATAAGCCGTTAAGGCAGGTGATCACGTAAAACCAAATCCCACATCTGGGCTGCAGAAAAGAAATTACGGCTTAAATGAAACGCGTGAGTTTTAGTCGGTTATGATTTACAGAGTTATTTTTATTCCTTTTGTTTTTTTTTTCTTGTTCTGTTTTGACATTTATTTCTATTTTAATTTGAAATAAATATGGCCGATAAATGAAATTATGATTAAATGAAAATTTAAAAATTAGACCAATTACTCTTTTTATGACTTTACGATAATTGCTGACGATTTATAATTGCACAATTATTAATTTTCAAATTTTAAAGTAAAAAAATTAAGTTTTAATTAAGTTTAAAAAATTGATGTTTTAACAATTTCAAGTTATTGGTTCTGCGATACATACATGTTACTTGAATAAAGTTATCCCCCTTCCGTTTCTAATAAAATCATTAAGAGTAGTTATTAGATTCTTAAAAAGAGGTACAGTAACATCGTGTACCGCTTCCGATCCTAAGATTCGCCAACTTGAGTTATAAGTAACTTAAGTGAATTGCTTTTGATTGATTGAAATTAGTAGCACGTTTGGGAAAAGACAACAATAGTTGCAAAACTATCAAGTTTTCAAGTTTTGATGTATTTCATTTCTCTTCACTTTATTACATGGTGTAAAAGATCACTTGAAAGCTTACTAAAATTAATAAAAACAGTGATTTTAACTCTAACTTACTGGCTCTTTATACGTGCTCTAAGCTGACAACCGATTTCCTTCTTTCTGCCTTTGTTTTTCTTCTTAATATTTCGTTTCGTTTCTAATTTCTAATATTTCCCCACAAGAAATTTTGTAAACTTGAAAACTAGGACATACAGAGGCGTACAATATATTTTTGGTATCAATTTGAAGGAAAATGCGAATTCAATTTAAATTGTTTTTTTTTTTTTTCAATATAATCTCTAGTACCATCAATACATTTGTTAACTCCTGAGATAAGCTTTTAACCCTCCTAAAAATATATTTCCTCTTTCTCTGCAAAATACCCATTTATTGCCGACTTGAGTTCTTCATCATCCGAAAATCTTTTTTCCACGAAGACATTTTTTCATTTACAGGAAATAATCAGTAGGGACAAGGTCTGGACTATAGGGTGGGTGTTGGATTTCTTCGCACAATCACGCGCAGCAGCCTTGGAAACTCGCGCCGTGTGAACAGGAGCATTGCCATGAAGAAGCAACACACCCGCTGCGAGTTTACCCCGTCTTTTCTTTTTAATTTCCTCCCGCACATTATGCAAAGTTGGAGCGTAGGATGTGGCGTTGATGGTTTCACCTTTTTCTTGTACTCAATGAGCAAGATTCCCTTTGAGTCCCAAGAAACTGTGGCCATGAGTTTCCCGGCAGACGGAGTGACTTTAAACTCCTTCGGGGGATCTGTTCCTTTTGTATACAACTGCATGGACTCTTGTTTGCTTTCAGGGTCATAGTGGTGAACCCATATTTCGTCCTCAGTATCAACCCGATCCATAACACCGTCCGTGTTCTCAATATCTCATTCACATCTCCAAAAGCTTTTGACAGTATGCGATTCTCATTTTTTCTGAGGTGCTGGCACCCACCTTGCACCGACCTTTGAAAGGTTAAGATGGCCATGAAGAATGGTGTGAATGGTACCAGTTAAAAGCTTGGTGATCTCTGTCATCTTTGCTGCAGTGTCGCATCGAATGATTGTCGAGGCATATGGTGATCATGCTCTATCAGAAGCAACATGCAGATGATTTCAACGGTTCAGAAATAATGATTTTGATGTGAGAAATGAAGAACGTGGAAGACCACCAAAAAAGTTTGAAGACACCGAATTGCAAACGATATTGGATGGAGATGACACTTTGAGTCAAAAGGTAATGGCAGCAATGTTAAATGTTGCACAAGAAACAATTTCTGACCATTTAAAGCTATGGGAAAGATCCAAAAAGGTGGAACATGAATTGAATGAAAGACAGATGGAAAACCGAAAAAACACTTGTGAAATTTTGCTTTAAAGACACGAAAGAAAATCGTTTTTGCATCGGATTGTTACTGGCGATGAAAAGCGGATTTATTTTAAGAATCCTAAACGGAATGTGGGACAACCATCAACATCGACTGCAAAATCAGAACGATTCGACAATGCTGTGTGTTTGGTAGGACCAGAAAGGTGTACTGTACCACGAGCTCCTAAAACCTGGTGAAACCGTTAATACTGATCGCTACCGACAAACAATGATCAATTTGAATTGCATTGATCGAGAAACGACCAGAATGGGCCAGAAAACACGGCAAGGTAATTTTGCTCCATGACAATGCACCTGCACACAAAGCAAAACCGGTTCCGGATACAATCAAAACACTTGGCTGGGAGCAGCTACTCCACCCGCCGTGTTCACCAGACTTGGCTCTTTTCGACTACCATTTGTTTTCATCGATGGGACACGCATTGGCTGAGCAGCACTTTGATTCCTACGAGGAGGTCGAAAATTGGGTGCCTGATTCTTCTTCTTCTTGTGGCGCTACAGACCGGGGTGGACCTGTGCCTCAACCAACATGCCTCTCCAGCCAGCACGATCTTTCGCCAGCTGTCTCCAGTTGCGCACTCCAAGTTGGTTGAGGTCCTTCTCCACTTGTGCGCCACTTTAGTCTTGGTCGTCCTCTGTTGCGTTGTCCCAATAGCTCAGATTCAAAGACTTTTCGGGCCGGAGCAGTGGTGTTCATACGCTCTACATGGCCTAGCCATCTTAAGCGTTGTATCCGTAGACACTTGACCAGGCGCATGTCGCTGAACAGCCCATAGAGTTCGTCGTTAAATCTTCTCCTCCAGATGTCATCAACGCAAACAGGACCAAAAATCGCACGCAAGACTTTTCTCTCGAAAAGACTAAGCCTTCCTCATCCGCCTTCGCTAACGTCCAAGATTCCGCGCCAAAATAGTAGGACGGGGCTGATCAAGCTGTTATATAAAGCGAGCTTGGTCCTTCGAGAGAGGGCTTTACTCAAAGAAACAGGGATTGGCAAGAGTGATTCTGCGTTTGATTTCGGTACTTATGTTGTTGTCCCTGTTTACCGCGGAGCCGAAGTTTCTGCTGCCTGTTGTGACGCTCCGTCCGAGACGTCGATGTTGTGTGTCCTTCCTTGATGACAGCATGTACTTCGTTTTGCCCTCATTTACCGCAAGACCCATTTTAGCCGCTTCCGCTTCAATACCAGGAAACGCTTCATTGACGACTCGCTGTGTTCGTCCAATCACGTCAATGTCGTCAGCGTATGGTAGCAATTGAACTGACTTCCCGAAGATCGTGCCTCTGGTGTTGACTTAGGAGTTATGCACGATCTTCTCGAGGATGATGTTAAAGAAGTCACATGACAGTGCGTCGTCTTGTCTAAAACCTTTTTTGACATTGAAGGTCTCGGTGATTTTGTTACCGACCTTGACGGAGCAGCGAGAGTTCTCCATCGTCATCCTACACAATCTGACGAGTTTGGTAGGAATGCCAAAACTAGACATGGCACTGCATAGCTCCTCTCTATGCACACTGTCGTACGCGGCCTTGAAATCGACGAATAGATGGTGGGTGTCGATTTGTACTTCTTGGGACTTCTCCAGGATCTGCCGCAGTGTGAAGATCTGGTCGTTTGTGGACTTCCCTGGCCTGAAACCACACTGATAGGGACCTATCAGGTCATGGACAAACGGTTTCAGGCGCTCACACAATACGGCAGAGAGGATCTTGTATGCGATGTTCAGGCCACTAATCCCTCGGTAGTTGGCGCAGTCAAAGGGGTCTCCTTTTTTGTGGACCGGGCAAACGACGCTGAGATTCCACTCATCGGGCATGCTTTCCTCCGACCATATCTTGCAGATAAGCTGGTGCATGCACCCAGCCAGGTCATCTCCAGCTGCTTTAAATAGTTCTGCGGACAGTCCGTCCGCTCCAGCAGCTTTGTTCGACTTTAGCTTGGATATCTTCTAAGTCAGGGGAACGGAATGCTTGTCTATCATCGTCCAAATTGAGTGGAACATTCTGTCTAACAGCGGGATTTGCGTCGTCATCGTCCTTTAGGAGTCTGCAGAAATGATCCTTCTAGATTCTCAGCACCGACTGCGACTCTACCACTAGTTGTCCATTTTGGTCCCGGCAGGCTTCTGTCCGAGGCTTATAACCGCCGGATAACTGTTTTATCTTGCGGTAAAAATTTCGGACGGTGTCTTGTTTGGCTGCATGCGCCTGCCTGCATTCGTCGTCAAACCATGGGTTCCCTTTGGGCGATGGCGTGGAACCCAGCACATCGGTGGCAGCTTCTTTGATGGCTTCTTGATAACGTCTTCCTCTATGGTCAGTGTAGGTAGCGTTAAAATCTGAGCGAGTTTTAGGGAGTCTCTGTGGGCAAAGTTTTCAGCAATCACTTACGATTATAGCTTCCCGACGTCAGATCGACCTTGGCTGCAATAAGGTGATGATCGGAGTCGATGTTTGCACCTAGGAAGGTTCGGACATCGAGAATACTAGAGGACTGTCTGACGTCGATCGCAATGTGATCAATCTGGTTGACTGTGGATTGACCAAGGGATCGCCAGGTTCCCTGGTGGATGCTTAGGTGTGGGAACCGAGTGCTAGCTATAGAGACGTTCCTCCCCCGAGGTTCGTCCAACAGCCTAAGTCGGTTCCCGGATATGTTGTCGTGCAGGCTGTGCTTACCGATGACTCCAGCAAAGATGTCCTCCTTTCCCAGCTGAGCGTTGAAATCTCCTAGAACGATCGTGGTGTCGTAGCTGGGGCATCGATCGTATGTTCTTTCTAGGAGATCATGAAAATCATCCTTGATGTTGTCATCCTTCTCCTCTGTCGGGGCGTGAGCGCATATTAGGCTGATGTGCCCGACTTTAGCCTTGATGTGGATTGTCATGAGGCGTTTGCTGACGGGGTCGTAGCTCAAGACTTTTTGCCTAAGTCTGCCTCGAACAACTAATCCGCATCCGAATAAGCGCTGCCTTCTCTCTCTATAGCAATTTTTGTAGTAGATATCGCAGTTCTTCATCGCTTTTATGCCAGGCCCATCCCATCGCACTTTCTGGATGGCGGTGATGTCTGCCTTGTAGCAGTCAAGTCGTTCGGCTGCACGTGGTCTGTGAAACCGAAAATCGTTGTCCTTTAAACGTTTCCTGGGGTCGTTAAAAATTGATCCTTCATTATCCGAGACATGATGTTGTCTCTGAACTATATGATTTTTACGTGGTGAGGAAGTTACCCTCACGCACAGCCCCCAGGCATGTAGGTCAGGCCCATTATTTAAACCCTCGGTCAGAGGGGTTCGCTGCATGCATTGGTTCACCATACAATGGGTGTTGTGAAGGCTATCCAGGGGACGCCGAGAGGAGACTGCAAGTCAACTTCACCTGTGCACTAACGAGGACAGTGTTAGCGGGCCACCCTGTTGAGCGCAATCACCATACCTCGCGTGGACAAACCCATGCCCCCCAATTAGAGTGTTTTACTTAACTTAAAATAAAAATAAGTGGGTAGAGTGCCACGTTCACATGTCGAAGATCCATGGATCGAATTGTTACTGCGGACGAAACATGGGTTCATGACTATGCAGTGGCAAAAAAAAGGAACAGATCCCCCGAAGGAGTTTAAAGTCACTCCGTCTGCCGGGAAACTCATGGCCACAGTTTGTTGGGACTCAAAGGGAATCTTGCTCATTGAGTACAAGAAAAAGGTGAAACCATCAACGCCACATCCTACGCTCCAACTTTGCATAATGTGCGGGAGGAAATTAAAAAGAAAAGACGGGGTAAACTCGCAGCGGGTGTGTTGCTTCTTCATGGCAATGCTCCTGTTCACACGGCGCGAGTTTCCAAGGCTGTTGCGGGTGATTGTGCGAAGAAATCCAACACCCACCCTATAGTCCAGACCTTGTCCCTACTGATTATTTCCTGTAAATGAAAAAATGTCTTCGTGGGAAAAAAGATTGTCGGATGATGAAGAACTTAAGTCGGCAACAAATGGGTATTTTGCAGAGAAAGAGAAGATTTATTTTTTTAAGTTTAAAAAACCTTATCTCAAGATGTAATAAACGCATTGATGTTTGGGCAGATTATATTGATAAATAAAAACAATTTAAATTGAATTCTCATTTTCCTTTATATCGCTACCGAGAATACATTGATCGCCACTCGTATTAGAAAATAAGGATAAAAAAAAATCACTAAAAACTAAAACTTAATCTTAAACAAAAGTAAGCTTCATTACTCATAGACGTAGTGTGTTATACGCATTTCGAATAAAGCAATGATTCGCTAACGAAAATGGAGGAAAATAAACAATTTTATCAATTTATTAAAAATGCCAAACTATGTATAAAATAAGTCATTTAACAACTTCTAAAATAGGAATCAGTTGAATAAGTGTTTCTAATTTTAAGTTCTATGTCTCGAAAGAAAACATCCATTATAATTTACATTCAACCGGTTTCATTTTCTATTTGCCCCCTCTTAGGCTTCAATCTTTGCGTTCACATATCCCAGTTATTCCAGGATCCACACAAAGTGCTAAATTGCTTACAAGGATTCCAAATATCCGAAAAGAAATTAAAACTATTTTGAACTTCAGGTTTTATTTTCGTTAAAGTTCAATCGAATGTTGTTCAAAATGCCGTTCGAATTATATCATAGCATATGTCTGACACGATTTATATGCAAATCAATTTCCACAACCGAATACTCAGTTATAAAGCAACAAATAATTTTATGCGTTTCGCACCAAAGCAATATTTCATTCAAATGATACAGCGTTTTGTAACCGCCTCAGTCCGTGCATATAAATGCGTAATATTTCCATTTTGCTGGGGGTCTCTCAACAATCTCTGGCATGAAGTTGTTTGGAGTCTCACAATTTAACTTGGCACAGGGAGATTCGATCTAATTCTCAGATATCATTGCATGCCGATGGGTTACTTTGAATAGGTTTCAGTATACGGAACTGTAACTTCTGTTTTTTCTGTTAAGAATCGAGTTCATGGGAGAAATAGGGACTCGGACTCCAAAAAAGCATGAGATGAGACATGAGGGGTTACGAGAAGCTCATCGTAGTGGAAAATGGCGCAACATGTGTTACAGCATCAAATCACACACCCCATGGCAGCAGATTCGTTAATAGGATCCCGACTTTAAATGCAACAGGAGACCGACTTTAAATACAATAGTCTGAACGGTTGTGGTATGGATCACGTAAAAGTTGGAAGATTTAGTTCATCCGTCCTGGCCTACATCTGTGGTAAGAATTCTTAGCCCCCACGGCATATGTTATAATAACCGATTTCTAAACATTAAAAGACACCCGAGAGGTGTGCCTGGGCTGTAGACTGGTGGCGCATTTAACACAAAAGATAGCAGAGCCATCAATTTCAAACGAAATTCTTTAATTAACTGCAGAACGTGGAACAAAAATCAATTGTCAAGCTTCCCAAAAAAAAAAGTGCATTCATTTAAATTGTGTCCAAGGCAAGTAAAACAACACCTAAGGGAGTTTGTCTCTTGCAAAACCAGCTGCTTTTCGAAATGCATTTTCTTGTCTCAGCTGTTCTGTTGGTTCCCACTGAACAGAATTAGAAAATACACTTTGGATTGTGCGTCCTGCAATGCTCTACAAAAGACCGGATAAACTAAATTCTGTGTTCATGGCTAAACCCCAGGTTTGTTTGAAAAGTTTAAAATGAAAAGTGAAGTGACACTAGGCTTAATTTTATCACCGATTTATTTATTTTTTTGCAATAAGTGAAATCTAAGTAATCCGATGGACTCATATAATTTGAAACAACGCGACCGATATCTTAAAAATTAAACTACAAAATTAATTTAGTTGAAGGTTAACTTTTCCTTGGAGAACATTTATACGAAAATAGAGTGTTAATAGATGGCGCAGACAAAGTTGAAATTGGAGTACAGAAGCGGAAAGAAAATGTTGACACATACGAATGCTGCCTTTTATATTTCGGGATTGGCCAACCCAAGTGCTGCAATTTGGCAGTCAGTCAGTATCTATCGTAAAGTTTGACATTTTTTAGGTTATACGTAATCAGAACGTTTTGACATACGGGCGCCATTTCTGCTGTTTACAGTAACTAAAAAGATTCATCTCGCCCAAAAAATGGAATTAAGTCGTGAAAATGTTCGTGCGATTATTTTTTACAACTTTCGACGTGAATTAACACAACAACAGTGTGTCGATAAACATGATTCAATTTTTGGCGATGAAGCTCCATCAAGGACCAGTGTTCATCGATGATATAGTGAATCCAACTGAGGTCTCAGTTCACTCCAAGACGAATTTCGTGAAGGTCGTCCAAAATCAGTTGTTGTTCCGGACACCATTAATGCTGTGCGCCAACTGATATTGCACGATCGTCATGTGAGCTATCGTGAGATTGGAACACTCTTAGGCATTAGTGGGTTCAGCGTACATTTAATATTGCATAAACATTCGACCGTCAAAAAAAATTGTTCGCGTTAGATCCGTCACAATTTGTCAATCGCATAGAAAAAGGTTGGTGTCGATTGGTCGAAAGAAATGCGAATTTGGTCGCGGTGCTTCGAAACACGTCTATGACGTCGTGACAGGTGATGAATTGTGAATTTACGCGTATGAGCCCGAAAACAAACAGCAGTCGACTGTATGGGTGTTTCAAATTGAGCCAAATCCAACAAAAGTTGCTCGCTCACGAATCACTTTCAAGCAAATGGTCGCCTGTTTTTTCGGAAAAATTGGACATGTCGCAACTGTACCACTAGAAGAACGGAGAACATTCAATTATGAGTGATACACTACCACTTGCGTTGAAAGGTCAACGTTTTTCGACACCTGAAGAAATCTTTGATGCGTTCAGAATGCATGTTTTGGAGATACCTCAATCAGAGTTGCAAAAGTGCTTGGACAGTTGGTTCAAACGCTTTCAAAAGTGCATACATCTTACTGGGGAATATTTTGACAAATACTAAAGCTTTTTCCGATGATTAATATTTGTTTTTGTTCTCTAATCCCGAATTATAGAAGGCAACCCTCCTACATGTATTCAAGCTATATTTTTCTTTCTAAATAAAAATATTATTGAACTCTTCCAAAATGATTGACATTTTTGAAGATGCAAAAATTACGGTTGTGATTAATTATTGCTGACAAATGTCACACCTTTCCATAAATATGATATATCGCATTCAATATCAGCCACAACTTTTCGGTAGCGCCATCTCTTGAAAGCCGACTGAATTAAATATTTCCCCCAAAATTTGATTACTTCATTGACAACATTAAGATAAAGAAAATCAAAGATCTCGGTGTAATCTTAGACTCTTAGATGGATATTTCTAGACACCATGACACATGACACGATTCCGAAGTCTAACGCAATGAAAGTATTTCTTAAAAGCAAAATGTCCGGGATACCTGCCATGAATATAAAGTATTAAGTTCATACTTTGATACAGAAAAACTCAGACTTAAAAGAGTTCAGACTTGAAGGAGTTTCACGAGACATGCTTTCCTATGATCAGATTCGCAAGGAGAACTTTCTAGCTGTGGCAAAAGTTGTTCAGCCATGTAGGTAGGTTAAGGTGGCTGATGAATGAACTTAGTGTGCTGCCACACAGTGTGGGAAGAACCTATCACCAGCTGGAGCCGATAATAAAGTTTAAAATGTCGGCGGAGGGGTTTCATTGAGGTCATGTAGGACATTGAGGAAGTAGCTTCCAAAGTGCTTGTATCTTAGGCGCAAGGGAACCGGGCATGTGCAGAACGGGTGTAAGAGAGTTTCTGATTCTTCCTCATCCCCGCAGCTTCTGCAAAAATCATTTAAGTGAGCATCTAACCTACTAGCATGCTCACCGATTAGACAGTGCCCAGTTATGGTCCCATGACCAGGCTTATGTCTGTTCTTTTGAGCGATAGTAGCAGTCTGGAGCATTTGGGTTCAAGAGAGGGCCACACCTCTTTGGAGACCCGACATAGATTATGGTTAGACCACCTTTGATTAGTCTGATAGATCGCGTTCAAGTGCAGTTCTGACTTGCATGAGGCGAGAGGGATACCGAGGTGTTCGTGCTCCTGTAGTAGTGGTTGCGTAGTGGAAAGCCCGGCCAATCCACTTGCTATATAGTTACCCGCAATATCTCTGTGACCTGGCACCCAGCACAGGCATATATTGAACTGCTCAGCCATCTCATCTAATGATGTGCTGCAGTTAGAGTTTGATGAGACAGATTCCAGGGCACTGAGTGCTGCCTGACTATCCGTAAGAATAAGGATATCAGCTGAGGATATTCTATTCCTCTTCAGCCAAGACAGTGCTTCGCGAATGTCCACTAATTCAGCTTGGAACACGCTACAGTGATTGGCAAGTCTGAATTTTAGACTAAGGTGAAGATCCTCAGAGTAGACTCCGCAACCAACGCCTTCATTTGTTTTTTATCCATCGGTGTAGATGTACGTAGCGTCAGCAACCTATTGTGGGTTAGCCGACCACACCTCTCATTCAGGGATCATAGTGCGGAATTTCTGTGTCAAGAAGGCCTTCGGCGCCGCGTAATAAAGGTTTTGGTATACAAAGTTTACTCTTTGAAGGTTTTTTGAGTGTCCTTCTGTTTTAGGCGTAAGTCAATGTCAACCATGGCAAAAAGAGCATCATGTGCAAACCAATTGGATAAAGCTCATTTTCACTTTGCCCTATAGCAAGAGTAGCTAGACATTTAGGATGGAACAGTCTTAAACCTAATCAAAACTTTTTAAATATATCTTGAGAGCCTAAGAAATGAAAGCTGCTTCCTTTCCACGACATACTGGAAGGTAAAAAACCAAGTCTGGATGAAACAATAACAAGAAATTTTAAGCGCGAAGTGTATCTTGATGATCTAGTTAATTCATGCGCAAATAACTTTAGCACACAAGTAAATGCACAATACATCACTCTTCTGCCAGGACATCAACACACATACATAATAGATTGACCAACTGCATCTATATTCAGGAAATAAGTCTTGTTGAAATTAGAAATGTGATAAATCATCTGAATCAAAATAATTCGCCAAGTATAGATGAAATTCGAGTTGTTGATCTAAAAAAACATGCAGACACCAATACTCTGTAAACTGATTAATTTAAGCATCGCACAGGCGAAAATTCCCTATACCCTAAAAATCGCAGTGATCAGAAGGATTTATAAGGAAGGTTCGAAAAACGAACTAAAACATTATCGCCACATATCAACATTGTCGGTAATTGAAAAGTGTATGGAAGAGGTTATTACAAAGAGGTTGCCAGAATTCATTTAGGAAAATTTTCTGATAAACCCAAGACAGTACAGTTTCCAGAAGCATAAAAGTACTGGTAAGTTTAATGTCGAACTCTATGGGCTGCACAGCGATGTGCGCCTGGTCAAGCGTCTACGGATACAACGCTTAAGAAGGCAAGGCCATGTAGAGCGTATGGACACCACTGCTCCGGCCCGAAAAGTCTTTGAATCCGTACCATTGGGACAAGGTCGACCTAGACTAAAATGGCGCACACAAATTGAGAAGGATCTTAACCAACTTTGAGTGCGCAACTGGAGACAGCTGGTGAAAGATCGTGCTGGCTGGAGAGGCATGTTGGTTGAGGCCCAGGTCCACCCCCGGTTAGGGGAATACGCGAATTGTGTTAATGAAAGTCTTAATAAAAGTCATCATATCCTGGTGTTATTTGTCGACTTCAGCAAAGCTTTCGATACCCTGAACCACGGGAAACAAATTGAAGTTCTGGAACACTTTGGTATAAGAGGGCCAATGGCAGACTGATTGCGTGAGTACCTACACCACAATCAATTCTGCGTGAAAATTGACATCACCTACAGCCAAAATGAGGACGTGTAATACGGAGTTCCGAAAGGTTCAAAATTGGGTCCAATCATGTTCATACTTTATATTAAGGAGCTACTACGAGTTTTCAAGAAGGCCATTCCATTCGCGTATGCAGATGACACCACAATAGTGGTGCGTCACAAATCTTTGCACTTGGCACTTGAAACTATGCAGGAGGAATTCGACAACACGGTGAAGTGGTGTCATGACCACGGCCTTTCAATCAATGCATCTAAAACGAAGATGATGCATATTCACACATATACTTCAGAGATGAACCCTAAGTCCACTTGTAGTCCTATCGAAACGGTAGCAAATTATAAATGTTTGGGAGTTACCATTGACAGCAACTTTCTGTGGGATATGCACTTAGATGAACTTCGTGGAAGCTTAAGACGATATTTATACGCACTAAATCATCTACGGTACCATGCCACAAAGGATATCCTAAAACAAATATACTTCGCATTATTGAATCAAGACTAAGGTTTGGTATACTTGCATGGGGCAATGCAACAGTGACACATATCCAAAAGCTTCCAAAACTCCAGAAGTCAGCCCTAAAGAAGATCGAAGCTCGTGCCCAGCACAACCTTCAGGAGCAGCGGCGTTTTAAAGTACTTTCAGTAGAAGATATCTACAAGATGACCCACGTCTCAATGCAACATCTGAACGCCACGTCTCAATGCAACGTCTGAACGCCACGTCTCAATGCAACGTCTGAACGCCACGTCTCAATGCAACGTCTGAACGCCACGTCCTAACGCAACGTCCCAACGCCACGTCTCAACACAACGTCTGAACGCCACGTCTCAACGCCTCGTCCGAACGCCACGTCTGAACGCCACGTCTGAACGCCACGTCTCAACGTCCCGTCTAAACGTCCCGTCTGAACGCCATGTCTCAACGTCACGTTGCAACGTTCCGTCTGAACGCCACGTCTCAACACCACGACTCAACGTCACTTCTCAACGTCACGTCTCAAAGTCACGTCTCAACGCAACGTCTCAATGCCACGTCTCAATGCCTCGTCTCAACGCAACGTCTCAACGCCACATCTCAACGCCACATCTCAACGCCACATCTCAACACAGCGTTTCAACGTCATGTCTCAACGCCACGTCTCGATGCCACGTCTCGATGCCACGTCTCAACGCAACGTCTCAACGCAACGTCCCAACGCCACATCTCAACACAGCGTCTCAACGCATCGTCTCAAAACTGGAATAAAAGCAAAAGTTTTGAAGTTTCGCATTAAGAATATATACCTCAAAGAATTTTAACATTTAGCACATACGATTCCATCCACGCCATAGACTAACATGAATCTAGAAGTCTGAGGAACTCCTTTGTTTAAAAAGGGTTTTCGAAAATGTTCATTATGTTTGTTTGCCAACAATTCAAATCATTACTTTCCGCATATGCCACGAATAGACCGATTAAAGCAACCGCAAGGAGAATGCCAAGCACATTATCAAATCGCCCAGAAGCGCAATAAATCGCAAACAATTCAAATTCTTCTCCCTTGAAGAGCTCCTTTGCTCACTGCCGTCATAATCATAAAGCGGAGTCGTTAAGAAACGCTGATCTTGAAGCAGTTTCCGAGAGCACCAACGACTGCAGACCGAGGCACCATTAAACAGCACAGCGATGAGTGTGCACCGAAACAGCGCTTAACCTTAGCGGGAACTATAATTCACGGCGGGTTTTTAATGCAACCGGTCGTTAGAGATCATAACGACCCAAAGCAGTGCAGATGCCTGACCTACAAGGGGCCCAAATTGCAATTTCGAACTTGTCCAACCGTGGCACATCGGCGGTAGCGAGTACGGTGGCGGCAGCGGTCAGAGGGCGATTCCATTCGCGGCTGTACTCGTACAACAAACAATAGGCGCTGCCAGACGCGATTGCCTTATCTTGGGCAAGAGGCGAGCGAACGACAAGAAGTTGAGCGGAAGAAGTTTGCACAACGGCGTGCGCACAATTTGACAAGGCTTCGCTGATTTTCGTGTGTCGGTCGCATGTGTGACTATGCACTCTATGGAGGGGCTGCAATCCACTTGGGTGCACTTCCCCACTTCACTTGAAGTATGACTCAATCGGCGCACTGCCAAGGAGGCTCGGTGAGCAGTGTACCGATTTTCCACACCGCCAGACGCGGCAGAAGGGAAGCCTGCAAGTGCTACTATAAAAAGATGCCACTGCGGCGGTAGAAGGCATCAGTCTTGGTTGTGCTATCGTTCGCTGTACACTTGGACCATACACAGAATGAGGGTGAGCGCCAAAGTGACTGGCCTGCGAGTGGGGACAACGACTAATCGGGCTTGTGTCTCTTGCAGGTATTTGTTTGCTTGCTGTCGATCGTCGCGGTCGTTTCCGCTGGGTTCCTGGGAGGCGGTGGAGGAGGATACGGAGGAGGACACAGTGGAGGTGGTGGAGGTGGATATGGTGGCGGACATAGCGGTGGATACAGCGGTGGAGGCGGCTACGGAGGTGGTGGCTCGAGTGTAAAACTCGTCAAGGTCATCAGCGGTGGAGGCTATAGTGGTGGTGGATATAGCGGTGGTGGCTACAGTAGTGGCGGCCACGGAGGTGGTGGCTACAGCAGTGGCGGCTATAGCGGTGGAGGATACAGCAGCGGTGGCCATGGGGGTGGTGGCCAGACTGTGAAAATTGTCAAGATCGTCTCAGGAGGTAGCTCGGGAGGATACGGAGGTGGTCATGGCGGAGGATACAGCGGCGGTGGCTACAGCAGCGGAGGTTACAGCAGCGGAGGTTACAGCAGCGGCGGGTACAGCAGCGGTGGAGGACACGGAGGATATTCAAGCGGTGGCGGCTATGGAAGCGGTGGTAGCTTGAAGATCATCAAACTCGTCGGCGGAGGTGGAAGTTCCGGAGGATATGGTGGCGGACACGGTGGCGGCTACAGTGGCGGTTCCAGTGGTTGGTCCAGCAGCGGATGGTAAGAGTACAGATTTGCTGCCTTGACTGATTGTAAATATGTTAAATGTGCTTCGTTGAAAATTTGAAGAAATATACTTTGTGATACAGTCGAAAGATTTGTGACCTCATTTCGGTGACAGAATAGCCCTACCGGGAGCACGATTTAAGCCTACGGGTAGGAGTGGAGCTGAGTTTATGGTTTTTTTCGCTTGAGAAATGCTTCTTTTGAGATTGCAGCAAGTGGTTCATGGGTCCATAGTCTTGGATAGGAAACATTTCTTTCATTACTCTCCACTATTCGTAATGTTTTAATCTTCCGAAGAAGACACTAAGCCCCTCTGTGAGGAGCATCGACTTTGTATAGGGCAACGCTGAATTTTCCACTGAGAAAAGACTGGACAAGATTGGAGAAATCGTCTTGAAATAACTTTCAACGAGCCCAGAAGTTTTTATTGCCAAGTCGTAGCGCTTATATTGTTTACCAAAAGCGTAGTATTCTATTGTAATGTTGTCTGTTTCTCGATGACTAAAAACGTTGAGGATCATGCACTTAGTTTGTCTAAATCCTGTCTTTAACGGTTATACTCTCGAGAAGCCCAACAATCGATCTCTAATCAATGTGCTGGGTAGTTGGTTTGAGTTCCAAATGCAATGACGATCGCTCCGTAGTGACTTGAAACGTAAACAGGCCTTAGTGAAGTTTTTTTTTTATTTTCTGCAAAGTGGTGGAAAAAGACCTCAAGTATAGTTGGCTGTTAGGTAGCTAGGTAGGCTAAGGTGGCTGATGAATGCACTTAGTCCCATACAGGACCATTGTGCTGCCACACCATGTGGGAAGAACCTAAAACCAGCTGGAGACGATAATAAAGTTTAAAATGTCGGCGGAGGGGTTTTATTGAGGTCATGTAGTGCTAGTGCTTGTATCTGAGGCGCGAGAGCGTCGGGCAGGTGTAGGAGAGTTTCTGATTCTTCCTCATCCCCGCAGCTTCTGCAAAAATCGTTTAAGTGAGCCCCTAGCCTACCAGCATGCTCACCGATTAGACAGTGCCCAGTTATGGTCCCATGACCAGGCCTATCTCTGATCTTTTAAGCGATAGTAGCAGTCTGGAGCATTTGGGTTCAAGAGAGGGCCACACCTCCTTGGAGACGCGACAAAGATTATGGTTAGACCAAATTTGATAAGTCTGATAGATCGCGTTCAAGTGCAGTTCTGACTTGCATGAGGCGAGAGGAATACCAAGGTGTTCGTGTTCCTGTAGTAGTGGTTGCGTAGTGGAAAGCCTGGCCAATCCGCCTGCGATACAGTTACCCGCAATGTCTTTGTGATGTCTCTGTGAAATGGCACTCAGCACAGGCATATATTGAACTGCTCAGCCATCTCATCTAAGGATGTGCTGCAGTTCATGACCATATTAGAGTTTGATGAGACAGATTCCAGGGCCCTGAGCGCTGCCTGACTATCCGTAAGAATAAGGATATCAGCTGAGCATATACTATTCCTCTTCAGCCAAGAATGGCCATTACTTCAGCTTGGAACACGCTACAGTGATTGGGAAGTGAATTTTAGACTAAGGTTCAGATCTTCAGAGTAGACTCCGCAACCAATGCCTTCGTTTGTTTTTGATCCATCGGTGTAGATGCACGTAGTGTCAGCAACCCATTGTCGGTTAGCCGACCATACCTCTCGTTCAGGGATCATAGTACAGAATTTCTGTGTCATGAAGACCTTCGGCGCCGCGTAGTTAAGGTTTTGGTATGCAAAGTTTACTCTTTGAAGAATTTTTGAGTGTCCGTGGGACACGTTCCATTGTGATGAGGAGATCAGTCTTATTGCTGTACCAGCCGCCGCCTGTTGGGCAAACAGATCTATGGGCATAGGGTTGAGAATGACGTCCAATGCATCTGATGGGGTGGTTCTTAGAGCACCGCAGATACATATGGAGGCCAGTCGCTAGACTTTTCTGATAGTGTTATAGTGGAAGGCTGTGTAAAGTGCAGGCCACCAAACTGCAAAGCCATATAGTAGAATAGGGCGCTCCACAGCCGTGTAGATCCAGGCCATCATATGCGGTTGGATACCCCATCTAGACCCAATAGCCCTCCTGCACATGTAGAGTGCAGTCGTGGCTTAGTGGGTGCGCTCGGCAATATTTGCCTTCCAGCTGAGTTTCCTGTCCAGCGTAAGTCCTAGGAACTTGACTGTCTCGAAAAAAGAGCATTGCTGGCCGCTGATGGTCAGTGGATCAACATGGGGAACTTTGTATTTCCTGGTGAAGAGGAGTAGTTCTGTTTTTTGGCATTGATGCTTTGTCCATTTTTACTCGTCCACTTAGATAGGAGCGATAGAGCATTTTGCATAAGGTCCCTAAGTACCGAGGGATATTTGCCAGAGAGCGCAATAGCAATTTCATCCGCATATGCTATCACCTTTCAGCCCTCACCTTCCAGCAGTAGTAACAGTTCGTTGACTACTATGTTCCATAGAAGAGGAGAGAGGACTCCACCTTGGAAAGTGTCTCTGCTAACGTATCTGAAAGTTGTTGGCTGTTGCACACAAATTTCCCAACTCTTCAACCTGACATTTTACACAAACGATCGTAGGCATTAGGAATTCTATGCGAAAACCGACACAAAATTATATGATTGTATTTGATTGTTTTGTGCTGCAGTCCATAGGGGGACCAGGGCCTAGCTTGCTCACGAATAGAAGGGATCTACAATGTGAGCGCGTGTGAGCGTCGCACTCTACCCCCTACGCCACGGCAGCCACACAAAATTAAATACGACGTGTAAAAGCAGTCTGTTGCTGTGGTCCTTCATGAAAGCGCTGATCGTCGTCTTTGTAACACAACTTCTAACATAATTCGTGAAAAGCAGAAGCCAACATTTTGAGGAAAAGGCCGACAGTACAAATAACTAAGTTATTCGATCATTTTGAACGGATTTGGAATTCGATCATTCAGCCAGATTAATAATGTTTCGGCACTAGTTTTGGCTCAGTAATAGGAAAATGGAAAAGGTTTGCAGTCCGTAAATGGTTTTTCATTAACGACGCCTCAACTTCTTTATAAAGATTGAATGTGTTATGCACACCTTTAGGGGTGGGACAACCAAGAGCAATATTGCAGAAATGCAGTTTTAAACGCCAATTTTTGAGCACTTGAGCACATAATTTAGCAGAAATCCGACATTTCTCGTTCAATATTGAACCTTCATCTCTCTTTTCCTTACCAGCTTCTTCACTTGGCTCAAAAAGAGAAAAACAAATCAGTTTTTAGGCGTAAAATCACTTAAACAAAACCGCCATGTGATGGGCTTAGTTCTTGAAACAATGCGCTCGCAAAACTTTCTCTTCCAGAAGTCCATGGTAGCATATGTTGCTCGACTTGTGGCACTGTTTCGTTAAGACGATATATTAGCCAAGCAATTTCCATTCCCAAAAATCATTTACAACAAATAATGGTCCGGCATGTAATACACACCAAACATTTGTTTGTGCCTCTTGAATTGCGTGTGGATTACTGCCTGTCCAGTAAAGCATATTTTGCTGGTAGTCAGTCAGAAGTCTTCCAAGATGAGGCTGCTCTTCAGCACAATTAACAAATTGGCAGCATTTATGGTAAAATGGTCATACAGAATTATTTCCTCTGCTAAATTGATCATGAACGAATGTAAGCGAAAGCTTTTTGTCAATACAATGCCGTCACAGAGGTGCTAAAAAGTTGAGAATAACGTGGGAGTAATTTCAGTCCTCTTCAACGCAAGCTGAAGCGGCGGCGATATTTTCTTGGCTGTGACTACTTCTTTGCCTCACTGACTTTGAAAGATTTTGCAACAAAAATGTGATTCATATATCCTAGAGAATGGCAGCCTCTGTTGCGTTGTCACAATGTAAAATACGATTTTGACAATATCATCTTGCGTATTGATTGACTCGCTTGGGTTGGAACGCCGCTTGGCTATTTGCTGTGAGGACACGTTAAGTTTTTGACAAAAAGCCGTTGATGTTGAATGAGCTTAAACCCAACATTCAACGCGAAATAGGTGCCGTTTAGGTCAAGATATGTGACAAAGTCATTGAAAATTGGGTCAAAAGAATTACCCGCTACATGCGTGTCCGCTGTGGCCGTATGATTGAAAGTTTACGATAAAAGAACGAAGGTAAAAAAAAATATACCTCATCATGGCCAAGTACTAGACATTATTTACATATAAGATTCACACACCTAGGGTTTAATTAGGGATGAAGACTATCTTGCACGATATTGTTGAAACGAGAGTTTTAAATCGCGTAATAAAAAAAAACGATATCGACAAAACGAAATCATTTTGCTTGCTTCATGTACTCTCAAAACTGCCTATCGCTGTTGTCCTGACGGCCGGTTTAGCTATTTCACTATCGTTTTGCATCGGGCTGGCATGCAAGTGGTGAAAATGCAGTTATTTCAAAATGTTTTGGATATAATCTTCAGCTTACGGAAGTATAAATGTACATCCAAAATTATTTAAAAAAATATTCCCTGAAATCAAACCTTATACATTTTATGACCTCCTCTCGAACAGCCGTTCGCTCATTCGTAATGTGTACACATGGCACAAAACAATGACAACTATCAGGCAGTCGTTATTCATTGTTTTGTTGTGTGTGTACAATTATGACAAGAGATAGTAACGGTCAGTAGCGCTCAAACTGCGTATAAAATAGACCGCAGACGAGACGATTGAGCAAAATCCTGGAAAGGTTGTTAGTGCAAAAAATTAAGCAACACTACACGGAGTCAAACATCATCCCAGACATCAAATTCGGATTCCGGGAAAAACACTCAACTCTGCATTACTTGATGAAGTTTCATCACGATGTCGTGGCTGGTTTGAACAATCACCAAGTCACCGTGGCATGCTTCTAGGATATTGAGAAGGCCTTCGACACGGTTTGGATAGAGAGTCTCATCTTTAAGCTCAAATGAATGAGATTTCCCTCTTACCTCATCGTAATCATCCACAGTTTTCTTCAAGCCAGGAGATTCTATGTGGAAATAGAAGACGGTAAATCGAGAACAAAGAACATCCAGGCAGGCGTTGCACAGGGATCGCGACTGGGATCTATACTATTTAACATATACACCGCTGACCAACCACCATTATCGCCATCTGTTAACTGTTGCCTGTTCGCGGACGACTAGTTAACATATTCAACATCGCCGTCACCGCAGATAGCAGTGCGGAGGATCGAACAACAAATGAAAAAGCTCTACTTCTACTATCAGAAGTGGGGCATCTGCATCAATACCAATAAATCGGTCCTCATGTGTCTACGGAGACCAACACGACGAGGTTCCTGAGCAGACGGAAAATGCCGGAGCATTAAGGTAGTGCTACCCAACGTAACAGCACTAACGACAACTGACAAAGCGTAGTATCTTGGCGTGAACTTCACTGAGAGGTTGAAGTTCAATCCTCACTCCAAAGTGACCCTTCAAAAGGCCATTTTCGCTTTCCATCGCATGTACCCATTGATGCGACGTGAGAACGGACTTGCCGAGAAGACGAAGCTATTACTGTACAAGCAGCTCATACGACCCATTATAGCGTATGGCTTCCCTGTATGGTACAGTATCTCCAAGACCAGCATGGAGAAACTATCGGTCTCCGAAAGGAAGATACTAGGAATCTGCACCGGTCTTACCTTCGACAAGGACCGGATGAAACATCATAGCAACAAGAAGGTCTACGAAAAATCGCGCATCATCCCCCTGCAACAGTTCTTGGTGCAACTTTCCAAGAAGCAGATATGCGAAACTGAAACCCATCCTAACCCAATCGTCAGGAACCTAAGGAGCTCAGTCCCTGGACAGCGATTTCTCAATGCACACAACATGTTAAACGAAGAGATTTTCCCCCCGACATCTTCTGCATGCGAGAAGTATCAATTCTTCTCCAGCAGTGATACAACCTTTCATCGAGGTTGACCCTGAAAACAACCCCCCCTCCCCCCACACCACTACAAAGGAACATCATCGACACACGGATATGAACACCCCGATGTTAAGACAGGACATCGTAACATTGTAAATAATTCCTTGTACACACCCAAACTATGTAAGACAGTTGTTCATCCGTCGGGCCCATATTGTTGAGCCGACACATATATATGTATATTCACTGTAGTCTTAAAAATTTTGAAAATGTAAATATTTTTTTTTTTTGACAAAAAAGTGGTCGCCGTGCCGTAGTGGGTAGAGTGCGACACTCACACGCCGAAGGGTCTAGGTTCGACTCCCAGCTCAACACCAATTTTTCGAATTTTTCACGGCGCCACCTCTTTCGAGCTGCTGACAACACTCAAAGAGTAATAACTGTCTAAGAAAACTTCTCAAATTTCGCCGTTCGGAGTCGGCAAAAAACTGTAGGTCCCTCCTACTCGTGAGAGAACAGTAGCGCGCACAAAACGAGCAGTTGATGAGCAAGCTAGGCCCTGGTCCCCCTTTGGACTGTAGCGCCAACAATTATTATTATTAAAGACAAAAAAAAAACCGATAGTGGTTGGGTTATGTGATGCAAATTATCTACGATATCGTTTTGGTGTATCGTCAGGACGATAGTCGTTTGAAAAGTTACGTGATTTCAGCCCTGGCTATCACCTTGTTGGAAAAGTCATTTCTCCGGCAAGTAAACTTCATTAAAAAATAAAATTGGCACATCAGAAACAAGAAAGAGTCATAGACAAATATCCAGAAACCTTTTCATTCAAAGGGACTGGCAGTTTGGTATGTGCTGGCATCATTGGGCAGTATTTTATAAGGGTCTCTTTTGTTGGAGGTTGAGAAACACTACACTGGGAGAGCTCAGAATCGCAAACCGATCCTTTTTACCAGAAAGAAACCTATATCGAACGTATTTTCTTGGTCTTCCAAGATAATAAAGAGTAAGACTTGGGTTTCAGCTCCAATCACATCAGGATCAACACAGCCGTCTCCTGACCCGGACAAAGACGGGACAAAATAGTGCTCAGCAGTGTCTTCACTGCCTCTACAGGCGTGGAAAAGCGCTTCTTTACTTAGCTCAAACACATTTAACTTCTAAAAAAAGGCGAAATGAGCTTATTGCGTGAATACGAGTCCTCTGGAGCCTCTCCTTTATAGAAATAACAGAAATGCGACGGATTTCTTACTAACGCTTGGATGCATGTACTTGGTGAGCCTGCATCCTGGAGAGTTATGCCATTTCTGGTTGTGCTGACGGGAGGCGCTGCTGTCGATGGACGCAGGCAGGGGGGTCCGTATGAATACCTGCCTCTTTTTCCCCTTGCCTAGCAAGTTCATATGCAATCTCGTTTGCCCAGAAAAGTCTTAACGAATTAAGTCTCCCGACTGAGAAGGGGGGCCATATGAATACCTACTTCTTTTGCCCCTTGCCTAGCAAGTTCATATGCAATCTCGTTTCCCCCATTTCCGTGGTGTTCTGGAACCCAGACAAGTCTTATCGAATTAAGTCTGCCGACTGAGGGGGAGGGGTCCATATGAATACCTACCTCTTTTCCCCTTGCCTAGCAAGTTCATACGTAATCTCGTTTCCCCTATTTCCGTGGTGTTCTGGAACCCAGATAAGTCTTAACGAATTAAGTCTGCCGACTGAAGTAAGGAAAGACTTCGATTCCAGAACTTTCTTGGAAGTAATAAGAGAGGTGGGTAAGGCGGGTGTTGGCTTTCGCTGCGGAGGCAAGTACTTCACTTTAAAAAGGTGTGTGTGAGGTCAGTCTTACACTCGCGGTGTTAACCAGGTCCTTTTTTGCCCCAAAGCGTATTGAATTCATGCCAGTCAAAGCTGTTCTTTCGCCTGTTGTCATTTTCTTCGAATACCTCAGCTCAAGATACTTCCATTGTCTTTGAATAATAAAAATAATAAGAATTGGGTGGCGCTACAGTCCACAAGGGGACCAGGGCCTAGCTTGCTCATCGACTACTCGTGTCTTGCGCCTTACTGTTCTCTCACGAGTAGAAAGGATCTACATTCTTATGCCGACTCTGAACGGCGAAGTTTGAGAAGCTTTTCTTAGACAGTTATTACTCTTTGAATGATGTCAGCAGCTCAAAAGAGGTGGTGCCGGGAATCGAACCTGGACATTCGGTGTGTGAGTATCGCACACCACTTTGAGCCGTCCGAACAGTACCTTCCCTTCCAGGCCCTTAAGGGGCCTAAGTTTTTCATTAAGATTGTAGGCAATGACTAATTGAAACAGGATGGCGTGCAGCCTCTGCGATAATAAATACTTATTCCCTTTGAACTTCATTCAATAAAATGAACAATCCAAAAACGATTCAGGTTGTACATCATCAAAATAATTGCTGAGTGGTAACAAAGGGCGCAACAGCGGGGGTAACAGAAGGCCCAATAGCATACAGACTCCCACAGCAGTTCAAGTGTCATTTCCCAAGGGCATGCTAAAGTCGCTTACAGCTGCAAACTCTGATCTAATGATGACATGTCGTGCATCCTCCATTCGTGATAAAGATTACATCCCCAACTCGTTTGTCTTTAATACGAACCATCCTCTCGGTTCAGTCATCTCTTCTTGTCTCTTCAATTTCACACGATCATCCCAGATTAATTGCCCGGGAAGTCATTTTGCGAAATGTATTTTGGGACATCATACGGGAAAGTATGAACTGATGCTCGTACGCTCGCACAAAACCTTCATTCCCTTCCCCAATGAACGTCAACTCGTTGCAAGAGGAATTCCCAGAAAGAGAAAACTGTTTGAAGTGTGTTTGGATATGACATCACTGCACTCATACAAACCGCAATGTAATTCCAAAGCGATGCCCCACACAACAGCGAACGAAGATCCCAAGCAAAAGACTTCGATGACCACATTAAGTGGCAATCGAGCCCTTGTAGAATGCATGAGACGTCTCAATTCCATATTCCACTCACAAGCTGTACCTCGATCTGTTATGCATGACATCGATGTCAACACGTAATCAGGCCTTCATCCGCACTTGGGGACAGATGACAATCCATCTCGATGGCCCTGTGGTCGCAATACAAGAAAATGCGTCAGTGCCTGCAGTCCGCTTAGAAGTCCACACCGCCACTCGACCGGACAGCTCCAATTAATTGCTGCTAAAGTGGGCACGTGCAGGGCAGTAGCCCGCTCTTGGCTTAATTAGTCAGTTGTTTAGGCGAAGGGCCTCGCTCGCCAGCTGGCGGTATACGAGCGCAATGGTCCACGGGCAAGCGAAGTAGAGTGCGCACTTGAACGGAACACGGAGCCCGCAGGGTGTGTTGTTCAAACTGACAAAAATGGGACGTATGTTGTGCTTCTGAGAGAAAGGGGAGGCCCCCAGAAACTTGGGGGCAAACACCTGAAAGGAAAGTGAAAGCAGAGCCAATTCCATGTGGTATGTTGAGCAAGGCCTTTCCTCTCTAAGGTTTGCACTTGTATAACAATCGTGTCCCACATTGGGTAAAGTACACGTTCCAAAACTCATAATCACCTTGTCCGCATCAGGTTCAAGATCAGCGAAAGTCCCTCCGAACAAGTTTCTCCAGGAGCTCTGTCTGTCCACCCAGAATGGCCTGTCAATCAGACAGATGAAGTCAACGCTAGCCACAACTGCCCATTAGATTATCTGCTCTCCGAAGGCAGCATCTACAGTGATGACAGCCATTAGCCTGCACGTACAGCCATTATCTGTCAGCGCGACGTGACAACTGCATTGCCGTCCACAGTCCATCTCCTGGCGTCATCACACGTAATTTCTCCTAATGACAGCGAATCTGTTTTCACATGACGTCTGCAGCTTTTCCCAATGACCCAGTCATTAGGCGTTCAAATACGCTTTGATTAATTCCCCCATTCCCTGCCGCAGCCTCCGCACGCCATGGGTAAACTGAAACGCCAATTCGGGCACAGCGCAAGAGCGGGAGCTGTGCCAACCGAGGCACCTGCTTTTTTGTTGTTTATTTTTGTCGGAATCTTCGATTTAATGATGTGAGCTGAGAGCCGGAGTGTTCCTCGCAATTAAGACCGAGTACCAAGACGAGCTGTTTTGTAAGCGAACACTTTGAAGCTTTGCCAAGTCAATGATTTCATGAGTGGAAGCCTGAAGACGCGCGAACCACTTCAAGTTGCTATGGGAAATGGTGTGGATTTGTTCAGCCTACACAGCGTCTTGTCTGAATTGGAAATTTTGGCAAGGCGAAGTTGAATTGGCAATTGGGGGTTGAGTCACTCACGTGGGAAAATATTAAAAAACGGGAACAGTGGGCACTCGTTTGGGTTTTGGAGGACCTTTGGAAACTACATTTGTTTGCAATTGTGTGCCAATTTGTGTCAAGAATCATGCTGCAAGCATTTCGCGTGGTTCAATGAAAGTGATTTCATTCAAATTCATTCAAATTCATATTTATTTTTCAGAATTAGTTACAATGTTCGTTTGTTTCCGCGAAACCTTCTAAAAGCTTTTCTGCAGAAGATTGTGTTTCTTGTTGTTAACAATTTTCAGTGAGTAAGTTTAGGTAAGGTGGCCGCCGTGGTGTAATGGGTAGAGTGCGACGCTCACACGCCGAAGAGTGTAGGTTCGTTGGTTGAGGTCCTTCTCCACTTGTGTGCGCCACTTTAGTCTTGGTCGTCCTCTGTTGCGTTGTCCCAATAGCTCAGATTCAAAGACTCTTCGGGCCGGAGCAGTGGTGTTCATACGCTCTACATGGCCTAGCCATCTTAAGCGTTGTATCCGTAGACACTTAACCAGGCGTATGTCGCTGTACAGCCCATACAGTTCGTCGTTAAATCTTCTCCTCCAGATGCCATCAAGGCAAACAGGACCAAAAATCGCACGCAAAACTTTTTTCTCGAAGAGACTAAGGGCTTCCTTATCCGCCTTCGCTAACGTCCAAGATTCCGCGCCAAAAAAGTAGGACGGGGATGATCAAGCTGTTATATAAAACGAGCTTAGTCCTTCGAAAGAATGCTTTATTGCTTAATTGACTCTTGAGCCCAAAGAAATAGCGATTGGCAAGAGTGATTCTGCGTTTGATTTCGATACTGATGTTGTTGTCCCTGTTTACCGCGGGGCCGAGGTAGACGAAGTCCTTGACCACCTCGAAGTTTCTGCTGCCTAGTGTGACGCTCTGTCCGATACGTCGATATTGTGTGTGTTCCTTGATGACAGCATGTACTTAGTCTTGCGCTCATTTACCGCCAGATCCATTTTAGACGCTTCTGCCTCAATGCCAGCACACTGATAGGGACCTATCAGGTTATGAACAAACGGTTTCAGACGCTCACACAATACGGAAGAGAGGATCTTGTAGGCGATGTGAAGAAGGCTGATCGGCGCAGTCAAATGGATCTCCTTTCTTGTGAACCGGGCAAACGACTTTGAGATTCCGCTGAACGGACCATATCTTACAAATGAGTTGGTGCATACGCCGAACCTCTTCCCTTCTTCTCTGTTCGTAGAGTTCACGAACAGCCCTCGTTGTTCGACGCAGCGTCGCTTTATAGGCGTCTTGTTTCGCTGCATACGCTTGCCTACACTCATTGTCAAATCATGGGGTCCTTCTGGGTAGTGACGTGAAACCCAGCACATCAGTGGCAGCTTCTTTGATGGCTTCTTGACAACCTTTCCATTCTTCTTCAATGCTTAGTGCTGGAAGCGTCGAACTCTGAGCGAGTTTCAGGGAGACTCGGTCGGCAAAGTTCCCAGCAGTCGGCGACGAATATAGCTTTTCAACGTCAAACCGTATTGGCCTTATCTTGGCTACAACGAAGTGATGATCCGAGTCGATGTTTGTCAAAAGGTTCGGACATCGAGAATACTGGAGGAGTGTCTGACATCGATCGCAACGTGATCAATCTGGTTGACGGCTGATTGATTGATTTGTTAATTGACCTCACGTTCCACGTGCAAAACCGAAAATCATTGTCCTTTAAACGTTTGCTGGGGTCGTCAACAGGTGATCGTTTAGTATCCGAGGCATGTTTTTGTCTCTGAACTAACGATGTTTTACGTGGTGAGGAAGTTACCCTCATGCACAGACCACAGACTGGTAGGCCAGGCCCATAATTTAAATCCTCGGTCTCGCTGTATACATTGGTTCACCATACAACTGGTGTTGTGATGGCTACCCAGGGGGCGCCGCGTGGAAGCTGAACGTCAACTTGACCTGTGCACTAACGAGGATAGCCTTGCCAGCTCTCCATGTTGAGCGCAAACAACGACGTTACATCGCGTGCACAGGCCCATACCCCCTTTTCTTTCTATTATTAATATTAAAAATGTTTCGAAGTTGCTGAAGCAGTGTATTAAAAGCTTCTGGTACGCTGCATTTTAGTTGTCTTCTCCCGTAGTTGTTTTAAAATCTTGGCACTTGAAATATTCCTTGCGCCTGTCTCCTTGTGTTGATTCCGTGTTGCATTGGTGTTATGAATCGGCTATCTGCGTAGTACTCCAGGATAGGAGTCATCTTAAAAATGTCGTCTACTGGAAGAACTTTAAACTGTTTCTGTGCAGGAGCATTTGGTCGATCAGCAGTTTTTATTTTCTTCAACCCTCTTTTCTGCAACTTTTCAATTTTTTGCATATGAGTTGCAGATGCATTGCCCCAAGCAAGTATCCCATACCTCAGCTTCGATTCTACTAAGGCATAGTACACTTGTCTTAAGACAAACGTTGTAGCATGGTATTTTAGATGAGTGAAAACGTATAATGCTTTTTTAAGGCTAACGCGCAACTCACCAATATGTGCATCCCACAAGGAATTGCTATCGATAATGGCACCAAGGCATTTGTAGGTCTTTACTATATCTATAGAACAGCTAATAGTAGTAGTGCAAGATTCATTTCTGAATTTAATTTGCTGCTTAGTACCCTTAAATTGGGGGGCTTCTAACGTGCATAATTTTTGTTTTTGATGGGTCTCTGAAGTCACAGATCAAAGTACTCCAAAAGCTTATTCGCCAAAATTACAGTCTATCTATAAGTTTGCATGAGGGCAAGCCTTGCTGAACCATTTCTCCCTTCGGAACCAAATAAGTTAATGGATCCGAGATCCAATGGACCCCGATCCGAGAATATTGGTTTTACCAGGATCAGTGACGACCTTCTGGCAAATAATGCCGTCGCCGATGATGAAAACAATTCTATCCTTATTTCCGAAGATGAACTCCTTGGTATCTTTAACTCACTAAAGAAACAGAAGTCTGTGGGAATCGATGGGATACCAAATATTGTTCTGCGCCACCTGCCCCCTGAGACAGTGGATGTATATACAATCCTGTGAGTAATGCATATTACCCAGTGCATTGGAAAACGGCTGCGGTACAGCAAAATTCGAAACGGGACAAAGGTACTTCCATTCGGACCAATCTCCGGTCTTTAAGTCTTCTTCTTCAAAAGCAAGGTATTCGAGAAGGTAGTCATTAGAGCTCCTAAAGAATGGGTTGATGAAAAACAATTAGTACCGGAAATCCAATTTGGCTTCAGGGCGAGGCACGACACCAATCATGCCGCGTCTAAATTGGTTTCCGACATTCAGTGGAATAGAAACAAAACACAGTGCACACGTGGCTGCCTGATTGATATGGAAAAGGCATTTGACACCGTATGATTAGCAGGCCTCTTCCTCAAGTTGATGAGGCTCGGCATTCATAAAACCTTGCTATATTCAAAAATTGCTTTTATATTTCGGGATTGGACAACCCTAGTGTTGCAATTTGGCAACTGCCAGCTCTATCGTAAAGTTTGACATTTTTGAGGTTATACGTACTCAGAACGTTTTGACATACGGGCACTATTTGTGCTACAGTAACATAAAGGATTCATCTCGACCAAAGAATGGAATTAAATCGTGAAAACTTTCATGCAATTATCTTTTACAACTTTCGACGTGGATTAACTCAACAACAGTGCGTCGATGAACTTAATTCAACTTTTGGCGATGAAGCTCCATCAAGGACCAGTCTTTACCGATGGTATGGTGAATACAACCAAGGTCGTAATTCATATCAAGACGAATTTCGTAAGGCCGTCCAAAATCAGTTGTTGTTCCGTAAACCATTGATGCTGTGCGCCAGCTGATATTGCAAGATCGTCATGTGACCTATCGTGAGATTGAGGCAACCTTAGGCATTTGTGGGACCAGCATACATTCAAGATTGCATGAACATTTGACCGTCAAAAAAATTTATTCGCGTTGGATCCTACACAATTTGTCGATCGATTAAAAAAAAGGCTCGTGTCGATTGGTCGAAAGAAATGCTCCAAAAATACGATCGCGGTCGCGGCTACGTCTAACACGTCTATGACATCGTGACAGGTGATGGATTTATGTGTATGAGCCCGAAAGTAAACAGCAGTTGACTGTATGGGTGTTTTAAATTGAACCAAATCCAACAAAAGCTGATCGCGCACGAAGCACTTCCAAGCAAATGGTCGACTTGTTTTTCGGAAAAACTGGGTATGTACCAATCGTACCACTAGAACAACGCAGAAGAGTCAATTCTGAGTGGGAAACAACCATTTGATTGCCAATTGTTTTCCAAGAAATCAGGAAAATCAACCGCCGAAGACGGATCACTCTTCACCACGACAATGCGAGCTCTCACACATCGGCCCAAACAACTGCATTTTTGATCGTTTGAACTAAAAACATCGATTTGATGAGGCATCCGCCGTATAGTTCTAACTTGGGACCGAATGACTTTTTTTTATTCCCGTACGTAAAATATAAAATGAGAGGTCAACGTTTTTCGACACTTGAAGAAGCGGTTGATGCGTTCAGAATGCATGTTTTGGAGATACCTCAATCAGAGTGGCAAAAGTGCTTCGACAATTGGTTCGAACGCATGCAAAAAGTATAGATCTTAATGGGGAATATTGGAATATTTTGAAAAACCATAAAGCTATTTTCGATGATCAATATTTGTTCTCTAATCCCGAAATATAAAAGGTAACCCTCGTATAATCTACAACATGATAACAGGAGGGAAGTTCTTTGTGAAAAATGGCAACGAAATTTCCACAAATGTGATCCATGTAAAAAATGGGTTGCAACAAGGGGCGGTGGATTTGCCGGTCCTGTTTACTATATTCACCAGCGATCTTATAGGTTCTATGCCTAACATAATTGTGTTTGCCGACAATGTAATCGCGTACAGTTTGGGTCTGAAGGTAGAAAAAATAAACGGTGGCTGTTGACCGTGAAAACTGTAGTAGGATATCTAGGCATCTCGATGGATAGCTTTCTATATGGTAGCATCCATGTAGAGTTAGCTAGGTAGACACCAGGACTAGGAATGCCTTCACTATGGTAAAAGGGATGTTTTACATTTATCAGCTGTACCGCAGACACCTGTACTAGGAATGCCTTCGCTATGGCAAGAGGGCTGTTTTACAATAGTCAGCTTGACCGCAGAGTGAAGGTCATCTGCAACATGGTCCTCATTCGGCCAATCGTGGTATAGAGTGAATCAAAAAAAATGGGACACTTATTACCTTCAAATTCAGCTTAAAATATCTCAGCCATTTTGTAATAAATTAAAACGAAATTAATTGCAGATAAAACTGCAGTTTAATACGGTTTCACTAATCTCAACACATTTATTGTTATTTTTTATTTTACAACTGAAGGTTTAAATCAAAAATAGTGCAAATTCATCGGGCCAAAAAAATGGGACGCTTGTTTTCCAAGACCAGAAATAATGTACTGTTGCTTTTATATCCTTATTTTTGTTCAAGCATTACCTCCGCTATTCGGCCAAGTTGTTTACAATTGCATATTTATGTAATTAAAATTTATTGTTGAAAAAATGGAAAATAAACAGAGAATTGATTATTACGAACAAAATTACAACAAACCTAAATCAACAGTCTTCAACACTATAAAGACTTTTAAAGATGACGGTTTTCTTCATCGCGCTTCGGGAAGTGGAAGGCCTTCCAAAATTTCTACGGATCAAAGTAAACGAAGAATTTTAAGGGTGGCAAATAGAAACCCTAGGGAATCAGCTGTTCAAATTGCCAAAATTGCAAAAGTTCATCCACAAATAGTGCGTAATTTTTTACATGAGAACGATCTAAAAGCCCGCACACCTCGTAAATGGCCAGCCTTATCAGAAAGAAACATAAAAAAGCAACTGGAGTATGCCAAGAGGTACGTGCAAAAGACGGATGAGTTCTGGAATCAAGTTATTTTTTGTGACTAATCAAAATTTAACATTTTCGGTAATAATGGTCGACGCCTTGTGTGGAGGAGGGACGGAACTGCTTTGGATCCCAAAAATGTCACAAATGTCACTACAGTTAAGCACGTTGATGGGAACAAAATGGTTCGGGTTTCAGTGGCAACAAACGAAGTTCATTCCCTTCACGTAATTGAAAGAAATTTAACAAAGTTTGGATACGTTGATATCCTAAAACGTTGTATCCCCGAAACCAAAGAAAATTTGGGACTACCGCCGGGTGTAATGTTGTTACATGATAATGATCCAAAGCACACAATCGGTACAACAAAGGATTGTTATTTAGAACATAAAATACACTTACTCGCATAAGTCTGTGTACAACGAAAAAAAACAAAAACATAAACTTCAAACGTACATCTTTTAGCTATTAAAGCATGCATCGAGTTCATTTTTGTTTTATTTTATACACTAACAATTTTTCTTACTATTGACTTTTAAAATTCCATTCAATTTCCAAGAAATAGTAATTTAAATAATGTATTTCTTAAGAACGCATAAAAAACACGAACGCAAAAGTCTGCTTACAAGTCCCTCGCAGCTGCGTACAATAAGAAAATATGCGAGTACCGTTAACTGTGCGTGCGTGTCTAGACTCCAGATGTTTATTCCATTCTTTTCTGATATTTTGGCGAGTTAAGTTCATATGAATAGCACTATGGAAAATAAAGGAAAAGAAATTTGTGCCGAAGAGAGGATAATTATTTTGAAACTTTATGAAACTGTATGAAACTATATGATGAGAGTAAAACCTATAGACAGATTGGACAGATAGTTGGAAGAGCTCGCCCATCTATCCAAAAAGTGATAAGTAATTATGTTTCGACGGGTTCCATCTTGCTAAAGCCCAGAGATGGCCGTCCAACATTATTAACAAAGCGAGAACAAACACGCAGTAAGTATCCCTCAACCCCAAGATTACTGCCCACCAAATGAAACTTGAGGTAGAGGAAAGGTTTAACAAAACAATATCCGATGACACTATCCAGAGAACTTTAAAAAAAGCTGGTATCATAGCCAGGTTGCTCGTAAGAAGCCACACGTCCCAGATATTAATAAAAAGGAACGCATGGATTTTGCGAATGAATACGTTTCCAAGCCTCCAGAGCTTTAGAACAAAGTCATCTTTTCAGATGAGAACAAGTTCTGCATCTTTGAATAAAAGGTAAAAAGCTGGTATGGAGAAAGAAAGGTACAGCTTTTGAAAAGCAGAATCTAATCCCCACGGTGAAGCATGGAGGAGGCGGAATTACGGTTTGGGGGTGCATGGCAGCTAACGGTTAGGGTAAACTTGCATTTATTGAATCCACAATGGATCAAATGGGTTATATCCAGATTCTAAAGCATAATTTATTGCAAAGTGATCAGCAGTTAGGTCGCCGTGGCCTAGTGGGTAGAGTGCGACGCTCACACGCCGAAGGGTCTAGGTTCGACTCCCAGTTCAACACCAATTTTTCTAATATTTCACGGCACCACCTCTTTCGAGCTGCTGACAACGCTCAAAGAGTAATGACTGTCTAAGAAAGCTTCTCAAATTTCGCCGTTCGGAGTCGGCAAAAAACTGTAGGTCCCTTCTACTCGTGAGAGAACACTAGCGCGCACAACACGAGTAGTTGATGGGCAAGCTAGGCCCTGGTCCCCCAGTGGACTGTAGCGCCAACAATTATTATTAACGTCTGTTTTAAGGCAAGTGTACTATGCCTTAGTAGAATCAAACTTAGGTATGGGATACTTGCATGAGGCACTGCCTCCGCAACTCATAGAAGTTGCAAAACGCAGCTTTAGAGAAAATAAGTGCGGATGGTCGACGAAACGTTCCAGTATAAGAACAGTTCAAAGTTCTCGTAGTAGAAGACATATTTAAGGTGACCCTGATACTGGAATACTAGTAAATCTATTTTTATAAATTTTGCTTTGTAAACTCTTCTTCGAACCAAAAAAGTTAAGCATTTAGTTTATTTTAGAAGTCTCTACGAAAATGTTCACATTGTTCACTCAATTACTTCCAAAATAGTTCCCATAGCTAACTATTTCTACTAACTATCTATATATAGGAGCACACACATGTAGATACAATGCAACCATGCATCACTCCACAACTTAGACCATGCCATTCAAGTCAATGCCATTAAAAGCGATGACATAACACCTCGTTCCAGATCACTACTGACTCACCCTTCTCCCGAAGAAGAATTTCTCTTTCTCACGCATCGGTCCGATTGAAATCGATATAAAACCTCTCTCTTGACCTAGGCGAATGTCATGGAGACTCCGTTTTGCTTTCCCCCAGACTGAGATCACGAAGATGGGGAATTCCCTTAGTTCTATGATGATCGATTGACCCCAAAAATAGACATCCTCCATCATCAAGTTTAAAGATTGATTCTCAACTACTGGTCTATTGGTCGTTTGCTATTCTCGACTCAATTAGCCCGCGTCCAACGGAAACTTTACCCGACAATGAAGCTGTCGAAATAAATCAAAAGCCGGCTGGGCAAGTTCACTCCGGCAAGTGCTCACCGTCTGCAGGATTCAATTCGCTTTCCGTCGTACACCAACACCATCCAGTGCCATCTTATGCAAATCACTGTCGCAATTAGGCGAAAAGACTTCTTTCTAGACGAGAAGCTAATTATGTTCCTTTTCAGTTTTGTTTTGTTTTTGTTTCTTTTTGTAGTCTGCTGCGGCGCCTGATTCTTCGGGAACTCCGTGCGCCAGCTGTTTGGCTATTTTCGTCGCAGTAGCTTTTGCACCGCCTCGTCGCCGCTGGCTAATGCGGCTTACGGTGGAGAGCGAAGCAAAACAAACAGTGGGGGCCAACCAGAATATCTTTCGGCCGGCGGTGTTCTTGGCTGGAGCTGTGTTCTTTTCATATAAAAGTGCCGCCACCACTCTGGAGTGGCATCAGTCTGGCATCGAAAGTTCGACACATTCAACATGAAAGTAAGGATAACCGTTGGGTGGTGTGTTATCGAGAATTGTCCTCTGAGTGGCTTACGATTTCTTCCAGATATTCATCTTATTGATGGCTACGCTGGCTGCAGCCGCCGCTAGTGGAGGTGGATACTTGCCACGGGCTGGGGCAGGTGCGGGAGCAGTTGCTCAGGCCAGCAATTTGGGACTTGGTGGCTTGAGTCTGGGCGGAGGAGTTGGCCAGGGTCAAAGTTTTTCAAGCAGCGGCATTGGCAGTGGGGTATCCTTTGGTGGCGCCAGTTCGCATGGAGGTGCGAGCTCACTTGGACTTGGCGGAGGATCGTACGGCCTGAAGGGCGTTTCTTCTGGATTGAGTAGTGGGTCATATGGAGCCGCCTCTAGCATTGGAGGAGGCTACGGCCACAGCGGTGCCTCGACTGGCCTCGGCGTTGGCCGCGGCTTGAGAATATCATCTGGACTGGGAGGTGCTTCTTATGGTGGTGCCTCCTATGGCGGTGGACACAGCTTGGGTGTCTCTTATGGCAGCGGACGTAGCTTGGGATCCTCTTCCAGTCTGGGAGGAGCCTCCTACGGTGGAGCATCTTACGGCAGCAGCCGTAGCTTGGGAGTCTCTTCTGGTCTAGGAGGAGCGGCTTATGGCGGCGGCCACAGCTTGGGATCCTCTTCCAGCCTGCGAGGAGCCTCCTACGGTGGAGCTTCTTACGGCAGCGGCCGTAGCTTGGGAGTCTCTTCTGGTCTAGGAGGAGTGTCCTATGGTGGCGGCCACAGCTTGGGATCCTCTTCCAGCCTGGGAAGAGCCTCCTACGGTGGAGCATCTTACGGCAGTGGCCATAGCTTGGGAGTCTCTTCTGGTCTAGGAGGAGTGTCCTATGGTGGCGGCCACAGCTTGGGATCCTCTTCCAGCCTGGGAGGAGCCTCTTACGGTGGAGCATCTTACGGCAGCGGCCATACTTTGGGAGTCTCTTCTGGTCTAGGAGGAGTGTCCTATGGTGGCGGCCACAGCTTGGGATCCTCTTCCAGCCTGGGAGGAGCCTCCTACGGTGGAGCATCTTACGGCAGCGGCCGTAGCTTGGGAGTCTCTTCTGGTCTAGGAGGAGTGTCCTATGGCGGCGGCCACAGCTTGGGGTCCTCTTCCAGCCTGGGAGGAGCCTCTTACGGTGGAGCATCTTACGGCAGTGGACATAGCTTGGGATCGTCATCTGGCCTGGGAGGAGTTTCCTATGGAAGCGGCTCTTACGGTGGCGGATACGGAGTAAGAAAAATTTCGTCAGGACTGAGTAGCGCTTCGGCAAAAGGCATCTCATCAGGATACGGTCTAAGCGATAGCTCAACTGGTAGCATCGGCCGCAGCAGCTATGGACTCAGTGGCTCATCAGGACTGGGCGGCGCTTCCTACGGCGGTAGCTACGGACACGGAGTATCTGGTGTGAGGTACGGTGCACCTTCCGGTTTGAAATGGGGTGGTGCTTCCCTTAGAGGCGGCGTCTCTCGAGGCAACAGCTACGGACTCTCGTCAGGCTATGGACTCGGTGGTGGATCTTTGTCTAGCAGCTACGGTTCATCTGGCGCCGTTGGTGGCATTTCCCAGGGATACAGTGGATTGGGCCTCGGCGGTATTTCTCGTGGATATGGAACCGTCCCATTTGGAATTCGCGGCTATGGTGGTGGCCACCGACTTGGAGGTTATTCCGGCGGAGTGGGGCTCGGAAGAGTCGGCGGCGGTGGTTTGTACGGAAGCAACGTCAAACCTGCTAGATATGCCAGCGGCTCACTTGGCGGCAGTCTCGGACAATCGGCGTGGGCTAGTTCCAGCTCCAGCCAAATCGGTGGACAGTCCGGATGGGCCGGAAGTGGCAGTGGTTGGTAACGTGCCCCTCATCTGGATTACCTAACGCTTAAATGTGTCTAACGAATTGTGAAATAAACTCTCCGCTTGTGATGTGCTTAATTGTGTGTCTTCTTGTCGGTGTTGTTCTTGGAATTGTTTGTGGTCGCCACCGCCACCACTTAGACGCATTGGGTGTGTGTTGAAATTAGTGACTAGGTTTTCACACGCGACAATCAATCAGATTTAGGGAAACGTGCCGAGTTAGCGGTTGAAAGAGGTATTACTCAATACAAGAGGAAATCACTTCGGCTTCTGGTTGGTGGGATTCTATGGTATTTGTACACTGCTAATGGTGCTTCGCTGTAATCAGTCTGCGGAGTGTCAGCAGTTGACCCAGATCGCCGAAAATTTGATGACTGCAGCTGTGGGCGGTGATGGAAGCTGTTTATGTCTAAGATTAACTTTAGTAATTGGATGCAATTGGGCCATTGTCTTTCACGAGGTGCGGATAATTGACGAATGGACTCATTGGTTGGGTGATGTGGATTGTGTATGTAATTTTGTAGCTTAACTGTTGACTTAAATTGCACGTTTACGTATTTCGCAATCAAAGTTTCTTACGCTTACGGATTTTTGTGAACTATTCCCGTTCTTGAAAACTCTTTTGGTTAGTCACAGGAGCTTAAACATGTTTGCCATCATTCGACATCTGCCACCAAGGCAGTCCCCGTTTTGTTGCTCATAATGAATCGCTCTGGAATCGAATTAATTTCACTATTTCTGCAGAGTTTCACTGACAGCCAGTCGGCTAGGTAGCATTGAATAATCTCACATCTTTATTGGATCCAAACTGTCGTATGGATGATGCTAAGCCAAACAATTTCCAAGTTTTAGCGATATTTTCAGCGACAGAATAGTCGGTGCGAGGTGTCCCTCTCAAGCATTTTTTTACAGAATCAGATGAGTGTTTCCAGACAAGTATTGTTTCATAGTGCGCAATCTGAGCCGCGACGACTTACACTTGACAGAAGCGCTTAACATACTAAAGTCACCGCTTCTTTTAAAGCAATCTCCAGCCTTTCATATTCTAGCATGGCATCCTCAAATCAACTGTCGGGCAACTTACGAGGCGTCGATCTTCCTTCGAACTTACAAGATACGATCAGACTCAGCTCCAAAACTCTCGTTTGCTGCTGCCTGTCTCTAGCTCAAACGTAGAGCGTTCTTCTTTTTACACATACCGTGTGGCTCTATCGTTGTCACAACGATGTGACAATAATAGGGCTGTTGCATTAGAAAGGGGCAGGGATTCAGAACGTGAGGCTTGTGCCTCTCGACATAATCACATCGAAATTGGACATGGACTCGTTTCACTCTTAAGCTGTCGCCCAAAAAATCGAATATAGGCAGTGGCGCTGCTTGATTGACAAGCATGAATGTAGAAGAGAAGTGTTCCTGCAAAAGTTAAGCGAAGTCAAAGAAATTCTACTGACTTAAAATTAACTTACACAATTCTACGCAGCTTATTATTTAGTAAAGTAAATGCATGCATTCGTGTCCCCCTGGCCGAGCGTTCGTCTTCTTTCCGTTTTACTTTTTTGGAATGTCCTCAATTGTTTTAAGAACATTGGTCATTTACTGCTTTATTCGATGTCTGGAAGAATGTTTGACATCATGACAACATTTGTGAGAAGATCATACTCTCCTTATTCTTTCGGCGCTACAGTCCGAAGGTGGCCGCCACGCCGGAGTGGGTAGAGTGCAAAGCTCATATGCTCCGATTCCCGCCTAAACACTTCGAATTCTTCACGGCACCACCTCTCTCGAGCTTCTGATATCACTCAAAGAGGATCAACTGTCTAAGAAGAAGATTCTCAAAACTTCGCTGTTCGGAGTAGGCAAAATATAGTAGGTCACTTCTAGTCGTGAGAGAATAGTAGCGCGCACAAAACGAGTAGCTAATGCGCAAGCTATGCCCTGGTCCCCTGTGGACTGTCGCGCTAGAAATTATTATTAAAGTCAAAAAAAAACACTGATATGTTCAGCGCTGTTGCCTGGTTGATTCTTTGCTCCAGCGCAAAGTTCAATGTTATTCACTTGCCGGCACTTCCAATAAATCAACTTCAACCTTCCAGGCAAATGAAGTATGTAAAGTGGGCGCATTTGCAAAACTCAAATAAACACAAAGAAATTTGAAACCGATCCCTAGAAATGCAAACATTTGCAGTTGCAAATATACAAATTGCAAATGTATGAAGTGAGCGTCAAAATATTAATGTCTCGATAGGAAACATTTCTTGTGAACGAGGCCTTATTTTTTTCTGTTTGTTTGCTATGACATCTCTCAAAAATATTTAGTATACAACAAGTAATTGAACAGACAACATCATATCAACAACATTTCATCGTGTTGAAAATGTAGAATTTTGTACCAGAAAGTGATGGTTTGCGGAAAGCATCAATTTTTTGTTTTCATTTGAAGAAAAGTACTGCAGAGTCGCATCGAATGCTTGTTGAGGCATATGGTGATCATGCTCTATCAGAAGCAACCTGCAAAAGATGGTTTCAACGGTTCAGAAATAAAGATTTTGATGTGAGAAATGAAGAACGTGGAAGACCACCAAAAAAGTTTGAAGACGCCGAATTGCAAACTATATTGGATGGAGATGACACTTTGAGTCAAAAGCAAATGGCAGCAATGTTAAATGTTGCACAACAAACAATTTCGGACCGTTTAAAAGTTCTGGGAAAGATCCAAAAGTGTGAAAAATGGGTGCCACATGAATTGAATGAAAGACAAATGGAAAACCGAAAAAATACTTGTGAAATTTTGCTTCAAAGACACGAAAGAAAATCGGTTTTGCATCGGATTGTAACTGGCGATGAAAAATGAATTTATTTTAAGAATGGAAAAATGGATTTATTTTAAGAATCCTAAACGGACAAAATCATGGTTTAATCTGGGTCAACCATCAACATCGACTGCAAAACCAGATCGATTCGGCAAGAAGACAATGCTGTGTGTTTGGTGGGACCAGAAAGGTGTGCTGTACCACGAGCTCCTAAAACCTTTTGAAACCGTTAATACTGATCGCTACCGACAACAAGTGATCAATTTGAACCATGCATTGATCGAGAAACGACCACAATGGTTCAGAAGACACGGCAAGGTAATTTTGCTCCATGACAATGCACCTGCACACAAAGCAAAACCGGTTCAGGATACAATCAAAACACTTGGCTGGGAACAGCTACCCCACCCGCCGTATTCACCAGACTTGGCTCCTTCACGGCACTATTTCATTCGAGCTGGTGACCACACTCAATAGGTAATAACTGTCTGAGAAAGCTTTTCAAACTTCGCCGAGTCTCGAGTCAACAACACGAGAAGTTGATGAGTAAGATATGCCTTGTTTCCCTGTAGACTGTCGCACCATATAATTATTATGTTTCTTATTCAAGGCATCACTATTCACATTGTGAATTCATCACTCATCATCAAACCTGAGGCCGTATTCGCAACATCCATAAGGTTAATCCTTGGCTATTTCCTGAAAAGTATTTTAACTGCCAAGTCAATGGAACCATCGTGCCGGGTTTCATCAGCCGTCATTAACAATTCCCCGATGTGCAATAGAAGGAAAACAAAACATTGCTCCAGAGACTTTACAAATTTTTATATGTATTTTATATATATTTTCATATTTGTCGAAGCACTTTTGCCACTCTCTTTGAGGTATTTCCAAAACATTCATTCTGAATGTATTAACCGCTTCTTCAGCTGTCGAAAAACGTTGACCTCTCATTTTATTTTTTATGTACGGGAATAAAAAGAAGTCATTCGGTGCCAAGTGAGGACTATACGGCGGATGACTCATCAAATCGATGTTTTGAGTGCTCAAAAATGCAGTTGTTTGTGCCGATGTGTGAGAGGTCGCATTGTCGTGGTGAAGAGTGATCCGTCTTCTGCGGTTGGGTTGGCTTTCCTGATTTCTTGGAAGACAACTGGCAAACAAATGGTTGTGTACCACTCAGAATTGACTGTTCTGCGTTGTTCTAGTAGTACGGTTGCGACAAGTCCAGTTTTTCCGAAAAAACAGGCGACCATGTGCTTGGAAGTGCTTCGTGCGCGAGCAACTTTTGTTGAATTTGGCTCAACTTTAAACAGCCATTAAGTCAACTGCTGTTTACTTTCGGGCTTATACGCGTAAATCCACGATTCATCACCTGTCACGATGTCATAGACGTGTTTCGAATCAGCGTGATTGCATCTAGCAATCGATCCGAGGTTTTTTTCTAACAATTGACAAATTGTGTGGGATCCAACGCGAACAATTTTTTTGACGATCAAATGTTTATGCAATATTGAATGTATGCTGGTCCCACTAATGCCCTACGCTGTCTCAATCTCACGATAAGTCACATGACGTTCTTGCAAAATCAGTTGGCTCACAGCATCGTTGGTTTCCGGAAGAACAACTGATTTTGGACGACCTTGACGAAATTCACCTTGGAGTGAACTACGACCTCGGCTGAATTTACCATACCATCGATAAACACTGGTCCTTGATTGAGCTTCATCGCCAAAAGTTGAATTAAGTTCAATCGATGCACTGTTGTTGAGTTAATCTACGTCGAAAGTTGTAAAAGATAATCGCACGAAAATTTTCACGATTTATTTCCATTTTTGGGCGAGATGAATCTTTTAAATTACTGTAAATAACACAACTAGCGCTCGTATGTCAAAACGTTCTGAGTACCTCAAAAATGTCAAGCTTTACGATAGAGCTGGCGTTTGCCAGATTGAAGCACTAGCCTTCGTTGACAAAACAAAAGAAATTTAATATTTAGAGGCTGACACCGTCAACAAGTAGTACCCTATCTCTGAAACCCATTGCAACCTTGATTGGTGACAAATGGCATCAAATCCTGAAGTAGTAGCAAAATTGACTCTTACAAAGATGTTTTTCCTAAGCCCTCTAGAACCTGTGAAACTCCCAACCTGACAATTTATTGTTTAAGACGACGGCTTACCAAACGAAAGAAGCAACTGTTCGACATGACAACAGCTTCAAAGTCTGACACATGCTTAGCTCCCTATCATCTCGACACGAACCACAATCCAAAACAGAAGCGAACAATAAATCAAGTTGTCACCGTCAACATCAAACGCTAGACCCAGCCAAAGCCATGTTTGCTTTTGAAATGAACGCTTCATCCAATTATGCATACGAGAGCTGAAGACGGGACTGAAGCTGTCTTGCATTCACTTAAACTGCGTTTAACGACCGATCGGTTTACCGGGCATATTATTTCCTCGGTCGTGCATCTGTTTAGCGAGCGGATTGTCAATCGAAAGTGTCAACTCCAGTGCGAAATCCCTCATCCACTTGAAGTGGTAATCAGTAACGCCATTTAATCATGGGAAGCAGCAGCCAGAACTGCGAAGAATCCATGCAAACCGGTTGATGAGGGCGTTGGTAATTGTCAAACTACTGTCTGTCCCGAAAGATCAGAGACCTGTGGGAGCGCTCCAACATGTGTGGCCGAAGAGTCTCGGTGGAGATTTTGGTTTCCTCTGCAAACCGGTTCAAAACAAAATGGAAATCCGCAACCAGTTCACCTTGAGCCTCAGCACAGCGGCAGGGAATGTGATGTGAAAAGAAGGAAACGAGTCGCGCCGCCGAGAGCAATAAGATTCAAACACACGCAGAGAAGATTATGTAATCACTGGGGATGCGCATAGCTAACGAGAGCCACACAAGAATCCGAACGATCGGACTTCGACAAGCGGCGGCTGTGTCTTTCGAGAGGTGGTGCCAGTGAAACAATCACAGTTGTTAAGTCATGCTCCAAGTTGTGCCTAGCGGTCAACATGCAAATTGTGCAATTATTTCAGTGTCAAGGAATCGTGTGGGAAAACACCTCGGGGACGGAGGAGTGTTTGCTTGATGGGTGAAATCGGGCTGAGAGGCCGATTTTAAACAAACTCTTCTTTTTTTTATTTTGCGGAAAATCAAATCAGTCCTAGTCAGAACAAATGTGATTGTAATTCAACGGAGAGTGAAGAAATAGGGCATTTCAGAGAAAATTATAAGTGGGAGGGAAAAGGCATTTCTGATGTGGAGGGCATAATCTAGTGTCGGCAATAATTGTCGTTTATTCGTACTTTCTGGGGTTATTCAGACCACTCAAGATGCAGTTGACAAGATTGTACGTGAAAGGCGTACAATCGTAGAATCGGTTGAGAGGCAGGGACAATTTGGTCTTAGATTCTTGATCACTGAGTGTAGCAAATGAGGCATAGGATAAATATATAAATGCCTTCACTGTTGGTGACAATTTGGGTATATCAACTTATTTGCGTTTTTCACACTGGAATTATGAATGAGTAAAAATGTATTCAATATAGTTCAATATAATTTATTAAATACAAGGAAACAATAAGACATGAGTCTTTTATAGTACTAAGATATTAGCATCAAGGGAATAGATAACAATTGAATACCAGAAAGTGATGATTTGCGGAAAGCATTCATTTTTTGTTTTGATTTGAAGAAAACTGCTGCAGAATCGCATCGAATGCTTGTCGAGGCATATGGTGATCATTCTCTATCAGAAGCAACATACAAAAGATGGTTTCAACGGTTCAAAAATAATGATTTTGATGCGAGAAATGGAGAACGTGGAAGAACACCAAAAAAGTTTGAAGACGCCGAATTGCAAACGATATTGGATGGAGATGACACTTTGAGTCAAAAGCAAATGGCAGCAATGTTAAATGTTGCACAACCAACAATTTCTGACCGTTTAAAAGCTATGGGAAAGATCCAAAAGTGTGGAAAATGGGTGCCACACGAATTGAATGAAAGACAGATGGAAAACCGAAAAAACACTTGTGAAATTTTGCTTCAAAGACACGAAAGAAAATCGGTTTTGCATCGGATTGTTACTGGCGATGAAAAATGGATTTATTTTAAGAATCCTAAAGGGAAAAAATCATGGGTTAATCTGGGACAACCATCAACATCGACTGCAAAACCAGATCGATTCGGCAAGAAGACAATACTGTGTGTTTGGTGAGACCAGAAAGGTGTACTGTACCACGAGCTCCTAAAATCTGGTGAAAGTGTTAATACTGATCGCTACCGACAACAAATGATCAATTTGAACCATGCATTGATCGAGAAACGACCAGAATGGGCCAGAAGACACGGCGAGGTAATTTTGCTCCATGACAATGCACCTGCACACAAAGCAAAACCGGTTCAGGATACAATCAAAACACTTGGCTGGGAGCAGCTACCCCACCCGCCGTATTCACCATACTTGGCTCCTTCCGACTACCATTTGTTTTCATCGATGGGACACGCATTGGCTGAGCAGCACATTGATTCTTACGAGGAGGTGGAAAATTGGGTGCCTGATAGGTTTGCTTTAAAAGACGGACAATTTTATTGGCGTGGTATTCACAAATTGCCAGAAAGGTGGTCAAAATGTGTAGAAGACAATGGCCAATACTTTGAATAAAATGTTTTTACTTCCCCATTAACAATAAGTGTTTTATTTTCATTTCATATCGGTATATTGTATTCTCGGTATCGATATGAAGGAAAATGCGAATTCAATTTAAATTGTTTTTATTTTTCAATATAATCTGCCCTAACATCAATAAAATTTTAAGCCCTCAAAAACAAAATACCCATTTTTGCCGACTGGAGCTCTTCATCATCCGAAAATCTTTTTCCACGAAGACATATGTTCAAATCCGGAAGCAGGAAATAATCACTAGGGGTAAGGTCTGGACTATAGAATACGTGTTGGATTTCTTCGAAACCACAATCTCGCGCAGCAGCCTTGGAAACTTGCGCCGTGTGAACAGGAGCGTTGTCATGAAGAAGCAACACACCTACTGAGAGGTTAATAATTAATAATTGTTGGCGCGACAATCCACAGGGGGACCAGGGCCTAGCTTGCTCACCAACTATCGTGTTGTGCGCGCTACTGATCTCTCACGAGTAAAAGAAGCCTACAGTCTTTTGCCGACTGCGAACAACGAAATTTGAGAAGCTTTTTGGAAAGTTATTACTCTTTTAGTGTTGTCAGCAACTCGAAAGATGTGGTGAGGCGAAAAATTTGTGTTGATCTGGCGTGTTTCGCACTCTACCCACTACGTCACGACGGCCACACGCTACAAGCTTACAACGTCTTTTCTTTTAAATTTCCTTCCGCAAATTATGCAAAATGGAAGCGTAGGATGTGGCGTTGTTGGTTTCACCGTTTTTTGTACTCTATGAGCATGATTCCCTTTGAGTCCCAAATAACTGTGGCCATGAGCTTCCCGAAGTGACTTTGAACTGCTTCGAGGGGTCTATTCATTTTTAGTGCCACTGCATGGACTCTGGTTTGCTTTCTGGGTCATAGTGGTGAACCCATGTTTTGTCCCCAGTAACAATTCCATCCATAAAACCGTCCTCGTTCTCACTACATATCTCCAAAAGCTCTCTACAGCATGCGATGCTCACTTTTTTCTGAGGCGCTGTGAGCATTTGTGGCACCCACCTTGCACTGACCTTTGAAAGGTTGAAATGATCATGAATAATGGTGTGAACGGTACCAGTTGATAGCTTGGTGATCTATGCCATCATCTTCACCTTTATTTGGGCATTCTAAAGAACAAGTTTTTTGACTTCGTTGATGCCTTCTTCTTGATGCGGGAGTCATCTTCAGTGTTCTCTCTGCCTCTCTTGAACTCACTTGACCACTTTTGCACAGTTGATAATCAAAGTGCTGAAGCCTGGTAAACAGCCACCATCTCTTCATGAATAGTTTTCTGACCTTTTCTGTGCCTAGTGAGAAATTTAATTACAGCGCGATGCTCACTTTTCGCCATCATCGTCTCAGTTGTAATTATGATTCTCTTTAACTAGAAATAAATCGCGAATTAATAATAAAAAATTTTTCAAATTTTACATGAATGCACTAAAATAGTAGTATTACTTGATAAATAATTGATGATTTATATATATAACCGCAGCTTCACCTCGATACCGAGAACGCACCTCGTATATTTTTAGGCATATTTGTTGGTAGCGGCCGAAGTGGCGTAGGGGGGTAGTGCGACACTCACACGAAGGGTCTAGGTTTGATTCCCGGTTGAACACCTCGAATTTTTCACGGCACCACCTCTTTTGAGATGATGACAACACTCAAAGAGTAATAACTGTCTAAGAAAGCTTCTCAAACTTCGTCATTCGGAGTCGGCAAAAAAAAACTGTAGGTCCCTTCTACTCGTGAGAGAACAGTAGCGCCCACAATACGAGTAGTTGATGAGCAAGCTAGGTCCAAGTGCCCCGTGGACTGTCGCGCCAACAAATATTTTTATTATAACCGACTACACATACATTCTTCACACAGATCGATTCGGCGGCATAAACCTCGAGGCTGCACATTCGGGAAGGAATTGTGGCTTCGCCTGTTGAAACGACAGTTTGGTAAACGATTAAGGTAGAAGGCTACCTGTGTGTAGTTGATGCAGTGGCATCTTCCTTAAATTAACACTGACACTCGACAACAACATGGAAGAGCGGCTGTGGATAAGGCTCTTCTAGTCGAGAAACCTTGTCATAATATCAATGCTGTTGCTTTGCATAATAATTGATTTATCAATTTGAGTGCTTAGCAAGAGACATTAACTCTCTTGTCCGCGTTTGAGAAAAAAGTTTAATAGAAAGTATAAAAACTGGAGGCGATATACTTGTAAACTGATAGAGCACCAACTAATTTCCATAGACCCAGTAGGAAGAAGACGGGTCCGAATGTGCTTTTTAGCTGGTTAAATGGTAGACGACAGAGGCGAAAACCATGTCCGCTCTGGGGAGATGGCGCAGACTAAGTTGCACGAAGCATTTAGATGCGCTGTTAAATGGTGTTGGCGCATGACCAGGATAGACGAAAAGAGTTGTTAATGAAGGCTTTTAATAGCGCCAGTGATTAGGTTACTGTAATAGATATAATTATACTGCGCAGGTACGGTGTAATTGTAAAAAAGTTTCAACTTCCTTTTCCGTTCAATAAACTTTGTGCTTCTTTTTCTTTTTTCCATATTTTTTTGTTTATCTCAAAAGACGTTTTTCCTCCAGTAACAAGGAAATAAGGTAATTCCCTGGCATTCATATTAGGGGCAAAGCATTGGTAGATTATTGCGAGGGAACAATTAAGTAAAATTAACTAATTAAATCTCGCGTTCAAGAAATTGGAAAGTTAGCTCTGCTGTAATATTCAGGTCCATCATCTTCGATAAAAAAAAATTGTACGATTTTTTCCTTATTCCAGATCCATCCCAGCGTCTGATAAAATTTCTTTCCTTACATTACTAAACTCTTCAAGTGATCTAGTAAATAATAAATATCGCGACAGGGGACCAGGACCTGGCTTGCTCAAAAACTACTCGTGTTGTGCGCGGGTTACGTACAACGTAGCTCACCACAATGTTAAACTGCAAGATGACACTTTTGCATTAACTGAATGCCGGAAAGCAGAAACGCAAAATTGATAAGAAACCGAACGAGAAATGCTTGGCTCAGCAATAATGTAATATAAAACCAACCGAATGTCAAAAATCGGGTGGATTATTCGAGGTGTTCAGCCGGGAATCGAATCTAGACCCTTCGACGTGTGAGTGTCGCACTACGCCACGGCGGCACATAGTTAGTTATGTTCATGTCATTATTTTTATTTATAATATATTTGATATTATTTTTGATGGGTAAATTAATTCAGTGGTCGCCGTGGCGTAGTGGGTAGAGTGCGACGGTCACACGCCGAATGGTGTCGGTTCGATTCTCAGCTCAACAGCAATTTTTCGAATTTTTCACGGAACCACCTCTTTCGAGCTGCAGACAACATTCAAAGAGTAATAACTGTCTAAGAAAGCTAAAAGTCGGCAAAAAACTGTAGGTCCTTTCTACTCGTGAGAGAACAGTAGCGCGCACAACACGAGTAGTTGATGAGCAAGCTAGGCCCTGGCCCCCCTTTGGACTGTAACCCCAACAATTATTATAAATTAATTCAGTTTTAAGTTATACTGTCTTCCTGGTAGAAGACCATAAGACTTGTGTCTTCAATGCGAAACGCAACAAAAATCGTCTTGGCTAGGATTTACTCCAAAACAAAAGAAACACCATGTTTCCTAAACAGAATGTTTCGAGTTGAAAACAAGCACCTTACTATCCCAATCGCAAAAAAGCAACCTTCCAATCAATTATAAGCAATTAATGGAAACTCTCAACAATCTAATCTCTTCTGCGGTCACACGATGTGGAGACGGGCTCCTCCAACCGCAAGTTGATTGAAAAAGAAATGAAAAACTATAACCACAATAGATTCTCGTCGTTATTTTTAATATCAAGTGACCATGATATCGGTTAATGTATTCCAAAGCAGACAAGCATTAATTTCCTGTTGAAATAAATCAAAACCTCAACAGACAGCTGTCTTAAAATTTGACTACCCTTCGTACAACCAGTAGCCGTGTTTACTAATTATAGTTTCTTTTGTTTGTTTCTGAATCACCTGGACAATTCTACCAAAACATCCAACAACTAGAGAATCTCATGCAGAAGCAACTGGTGTGACGAGTTCCGTAGACACACTTTCAATTGCGTCGATGCCTCCAATTAATTTAAACTGTGCATCTGTTGCGTGTTAGCTTTTCGGAATTTAAACATTCACTCCATCCGCCTGCAATCAAGTTTAAACCGCTTCCCATTGTGTGTCACCCAATTAGTATATTTTAAAATTCCCTCTCGTGGCAAGTGTGGTTCGCACACTAACTCTTTTGTATTCAATCCGCTTTGGTAACACCGTCTGTAGTCTCACGCTGCCATTAAGCTGGCGCTGTGTCTCCATCTATGATCATGCCAAAACACAGAAGGCAAAGTTCGTTTTCTTAAGCTGCTTCCATCGAATTCCACCAGACAGCGCTGTGAACTTATTGAAAGCTCCGCTTAACCGCTTCAAGTTTTCTGTCGGTCATCGTTGCCCCTTCTCACACTACCCACTCGCTTGGTCGTAGAAATAGAGTGTTAACTTTCTGCTTCATGAAATTCATTCAATTCGTCGAGAGTTGCGTGGTGCAACCACTCATCACTCGTCTCGGGGCTGTTGAACTGAACTATTGAAAAACTCAAAATAAAATCAAGTTCAGTGTCAATAGCGCTTAAACTGGTTTCTGCTCCATGTCGAAGAGAGTCATGTAATTCCACTCACCCTTCATAGTGTTGCGTAAGACTCTCGTCCGAGTTTGAATGGAGCTTCTTTATACTCTACGGAGACCATAGTATTTATTGGTCCAATTTACTACAAAGGATGCGCGGGGCTTGAGGAGTACAGTTTATTAATTAATATCTCCAATAATGAAATAATTGCAATCGCCATCATCAAGAAGGCTGCACAGCAAATTTGTCTGTTTTCCGAGCTGTGGAAAGTTCATTTGTGAACTAAGCCGCAGAAATGAAAATGAGATGTCTTTCGACGTCTCAACAAAATTATTCTCTCTTTATAGCGAGCTTAACATTCACTAAGAAAAATTTAAATTCGAAAATCTTAGAATCTAAGCAACTTGTAACGTAAGCCACCTTAAGAAAAACTTAACATCTAGACCTTAAAACTAGCCTCAAGAGGAAATCTACGCTTTGGTCATCTAGCAACAAGTAGGGCTCGTTTCTTCGCGGATTCCCTCTCAGTAAATTAACATTCAGTGAGTAAGCTCTATTCACTGGCGTAGCCATCATTGAATTGATTGCTGTAGTCTACGCACAGCCGTCTTGACCTGCTCCAAGAGCTCTCGCATCTCAATGCAGTGTCGCTCGAGTGCGGCTACCCTCTCATCAAAGGGAGGTGCCGGCCCAGGAACTGCGACTTCCGGTGGCCTAGACTATACGGTCTGAGGAACAACCGTCTGCCTTTGTAACGCGTTACCTCGTCTTGACCGCACTTGGGCGTAGAAAAATTGAGGCCTCACGGAGAGAGTAGAGACCTCGTTGGTTTTACGCAGATGATTTTGCTTTTTTGAGCTCCTTGAGCTTGGTGCACCCGCCATAACTAGCGGTGTGCCCGGAGCTCTTGCAATGGTCGCACATAAGCTGACTCTTGTCAGCTACCTCGTCCTTTCCCAGGGGGCAATCTTCCATCTTTTGGCTATTGGCGCACTTTACGCAACGAGGCTGCATAAGGCAGTTCGGCGCTGCGTGACCGAACCTAAGACTGATATAGCATTGCATAATGCCATCACGCCTTTTTAATTTCTCCCATAAGCGACCCCAGATCCCTAAGGATTTGATAGTCCTTAGCCGCTCTAGTTTGCTGCTGGGCGACAGCTGTACTAGGAAGAGCGGATATTTTCGATTTTCTTTTTTTGCCCTTGGTGTGATGAAGGGCTTGACCCCGATGAACTCGAGGCCATCGCAGTCGAGCTCAGAGAGCAGACTAACGATCTCATCCTGCTCAAGCCGGAGCACCACTGATTGCAGGCATTCTCCCTTGGGTGAGAAGGAGAAGAACTCCGTCTTTCCGATCACTGGACACAGCTAGCTCACAGCCTACAGCTAGCTCACATACCTTTGCTACGCCAATGATGTCCGCCTGTTGTGAGGCGGCACCTTCTCGCTTTTATGCTGTTGTTGTTCTTGCTCCTGTTGCTTTTTTGACATATTTTTCTATTGCTGTTGCTATTTCTATAATTGCGGCAGCTATTGCTGCTGCTGTTGCGACTGCTGCTTCTGTTGTTGTCGCTGCTGTTGTTGTTGCTGCTTAAGCGGCTACAGCTTCTCTTGATGCTAATTCTGCTCCTGTTGCTCTGCAGCTTTGGTTTCCGCCCTCTTTGCCTCGGTATAGACTCGAAGCTCCCGAAGGCACTTGACCAGCTGCTGGACCTTATCGCTGGATCTGAGTTCTTGTCCGCCAGGCCACCATTCTCAAGAACTTTTCATCCTTCACTTACTTACAGCTGTTGCGGTTGATGCCCAATAGGATATATCAAATGTTTTTTTGTTTTTAAAATGTATTTTTTTTAATTTCTATTTTTTCTAATTAATTAAGTCTAGCTATAAAAATGCTGTTGTTGCTGCTGCTTAAGCGGCTTCAGTTTCTTCTGCTGCTTCCTTGCTTGCTGCTGCTTCTGCTCCTTTGCTCTGCAGCTTTGGCTCGCGCCCTCTTTGCCTGAGCATAGGCTCGGAGCTCTTGGAGGCCATTGACCAGCTGCTTGAACTTATCGCTGGATCTGAGGCCTTGTCCGCAAGGCCACCATTCTTACGAACTTTTTATCCTTCACTTACAGCTGTCACGGATGATGCCCAATATTATATATCAAATGTCCTGCCTGCTTGATTGACAGAAGCTTATTAGAAATTTAGGCCTCTAAATGGACAATGATTTACGTGTAACCATTTTTCATATTTGACAGTTGGCTACAATTACACTCTATAAGATTGCATTATGATTGGTATATCTCTTGTTACTTCACAATATTGTATTTCATTTATTGAATTCAACTATTACACTGCATCCTTGTGCAAGTTACACACTTCCTTCTATATATATATATATATATATATATATATATATATATATATATATATATATATATATAATTGCCACTAACATTATATTGTCATTTTGACAGGTGTCAATCTGGCATGCTATAAGCAATTGACAGGATGTATCAATTATATAAGCATGCTCTTGAAAGTCACCACATGCAAGCGAAAGCTAACAGGCGCCGCGTTGGAGACATCGCGTCAGCAGCTTGCTAACCTGAACACAGGTCATCGAGTCGCAACGTCAGCAGCGTTCTCACGATCAGCATGCTGCTCACATCCAAGTGCCGAATTACAGTGTCAGCAGTAATTAGGTATTTAAGGTGTAAAAGTGCAAAATTATTCAATTTGTGCAGTGTTTGTTAAAAGGCAGAACCGCTGCCAGTTTGGACAATCAAATTAAAATAGTTTAATTGATATGTTGCGTTCAGTAGCGCTCAAGCTGTGCAGAAAACAGACAGTAGACGAGGCAATAGTGGCTGGGTTATGTGATGCAAACTATCGACGATATTGTTTGGTTGATCGTCAGAACGATAGTCGCTCGAAAAGTTACGTGATTACAGCCCAGGCCCATAATTTAACCCTCAAGCAGAGGGGTACGCTCCTTACTTCAGTTCATACATTTGTTCACCACACAACGGGTGTTATGATGGCTTTACAAGATGCGCCGATCAACAACGTTACCAGGTCCATGGTCTCCTTACTTCAGTTCATACTACTAAAATAGAAAATCAATAATAAATATCTATTTTTTTTTTATTTATATCCTTTCATCAAACAAAGATACAATGCTTTAATGATTACTGGAATGAACAATGTTACATAATGCAAAATAGAAGACATTAAAAAAGAATATATATAAAGCAATAGTATCAAAAATAGTAAAAATAATAGTACAATAAAAAAAATATATTGTTATTCACTAGACACTGTTAACATGAATATTGTTTAGAACTAATAACAAATTGTTTTTGAAAGCTGATCTGTGTAGACAAAAATCAATATGAACACAAACTGTATTCGTCTCACTAAGACACCTAGTCAATGGTTCATTGGCAGCATACTTTTTCTTGTGATGAGGAACATAAAAGGTAAGATTTCGATTTCTGGTAATAATGATAATAATTGTTGACGCTACAGTCCAAAGGAGGACCAGTGCCTACCTTGCTCACCAACTACTCGTGTTGTGCGCGCTACTGTTCTCTCACAAGTAGAAGGGACCTACAGTTTTTTTTTGCCGACTCCGAATGACGAAGTTTGAGAATCTTTCTTAGACAGTTATTACTCTTTGAGTGATGTCAGTAGCTCGAAAGAGGTGGTGCCGTGAACAATTCGAAAAATTGGTGTTGAACTGGGAATCGAACCTAGACCCTTCGGCGTGTGAGCGTCGCACCCTACCCACTACGCCACGGCGACCACAATGAATCTCATTAATTTTATGAATAAAAGCATTCGATTTCTGGTAGGTACGTTAAAACCTATTAAAGCTAAAAGATCGGAACAATTAATATGATTTCTTATTATATCACTAATAAACATCACTCCATAAAATTTTCTTCGAGTTTCTAAAGGCCAAATTCCAAGTAGCAGGTATACCGGTATAAGTGTGCATCAAGACACAAATGTCTCGATAGGGAACATTTGTTGTGAACGAGCCCTTTTTTTTCTTTTTTTTTTTTTGTTTGCTATGACATCTGTGAAAAATATTTAATATACATCAAGTCATTGAACAGGCAACATCATATTTTTCCATTGAGTTAAAAATGTCGAATTTTGTACCAGAAAGTGATGATTTGCGGAAAGCATTCATTTTTTGTTTTCATTTGAAAAAAAGTGCTACAAAGTCGCATCGAATGCTTGTCGAGGCATATGGTGATCATGCTCTATCAGAAGCAACATGCAAAAGACGGTTTCAACTGTTCAGAAATACTGATTTTGATGTGAGAAATGAAGAACGTGGAAGACCACCAGAAAAGTTTGAAGACGCCGAATTGCAAACGATGGATGGAGATGACACTTTGAGTCAAAAGCAAATGGCAGTAATGTTAAATGTTGCACAACCAACAATTTCTGACCGTTTAAAAGCTATGGTAAAGATCCAAAAGTGTAGAAAACGGGTGCCACATGAATTAAATGAAAGACAGATGGAAAACCAAAAAAACACTTGTGAAATTTTGCTTCAAAGACACGAAAGAAATCGGTTTTGCATCGGATTGTTACTGGCGATGAAAAATGGATTTATTTTGAGAATCCTAAACGGAAGAAATCATGGGTTAATCTTGGACAACCATCAACATCGAATGCAAAACCAGATCGATTCGGCAAGAAGACAATGCTGTGTGTTTGGTGGGACCAGAAAGGTGTGACCACGAGCTTCTAAGACCTGGTGAAACCGTTAATACTGATCGCTACCGACAACAAATGATCAATTTGAACCATGTATTGATCGAGAAACGACCAGAATGGGCCAGAAGACACGGCAAGGTAATTTTGCTCCATGACAATGCACCTGCACACAAAGCAAAACCGGTTCAGGATACAATCGAAACACTTGGCTGGGAACAGCTACCCCACCCGCCGTATTCACCAGACTTGGCTCCTTCCGACTACCATTTGTTTTCATCGATGGGACACGCATTGGCTGAGCAGCTCTTTGATTCCTACGAGGAGGTCGAAAATTGGGTGCCTGATTGGTTTGCTTTAAAAGCCGAACAATTTTATTGGCGTGGTATTCACAAATTGCCAGAAAGGTGGTCAAAATGTGTAGAAAACAATGGCCAATACTTTGAATAAAATGTTTTTATTTTCCCATTAATAAGAAGTGTTTTATTTTCAAAAATATCTGGTAAATAACATCTTGTTTTATAATCGGGCACTTCAATTTCCCACTTTAGTTTTTTAAACAAGGCGTTTTTGAACTTTTTCTATTCTATAAAAGAATGAACTTCATACACGGGGTTCCATACCGTGCAGCACTATTCTAAAGACGGTTTAACGTAAACAAAGAAAAGACATTTCAGAGTATGTGGGCGGCGAAATTCTTTGAAATTACGTGAAATAAAACACAACATTGAATAACCTTTTGTGACTACAAAATCAATGTGATTTACAAAATCAAGCTTTTGATTGAAAATTATCCCAATTTATTTTTTAAACCTCACAACTGAAAGGGGTATATTGATGATTTTGTAACTATAATTAACAAACGATCGAATGCGACAGAAAGTTTACCTTTGACACTTGGCAATGTTAAGGTATAGTGAATGAATTTCGCACCAGTTTGATAGCTTTTCGAGATCTTCTTGTAGCAAAATGCAATCTCGGGCGCCTTTTATGATACGATAAACTTTCAAGTCATCGGCATACATTAAACTTTTGGAATGTGATAGGGAATTTAAAAATGTCATTAATGAATAATAAGAAAAACATGGGGCCAAGGTGACTACCTTGAGGTACACCTAACGAAGCGTGAATACATAAAGACAAAGATAACGTATTGAGTACGGTCCGTCAAATATCCTCTTATCCATTTTAAAGAACTCGAATGAAAACCTATTTTATTCATAAGTTATATTGAATGATCAACCCTATCAAACGCTTTTGAAAATTCTGTATAAACGACATCCACTTTGTAACCTTTTCCAATTTCGTTCCGTTTCGTTCATAACAAAATTAGTAAAAGCTGTAAGATTGGCACAAGTAGATCTACCAAAAACAAAACCATGTTGAAATGGTGAAATAATTTCTTTAAGAATTGGAGACAATCTGTCGTATGTCATTTTTTCAAAGATTTTCGGATTTTGGATTTTGTATTTGGAATTTGTAAACTCCCCACAGTTAACAAATTGGACGATAGTTAGAAACTTCATTTCTGTTTCCTGATTTATAAATTGATCTGATTGTCCTCACTTTTCCCTCACTTTAACTTTCAAACTTTCAGCTTAGCAAAAAAAGCAAATCCCTTGCTGATGGTTTCATTCCTTTTCCCCACAATCGACAATTTTCCAACCATTCAGTACATGTCAATCGCTTGTAAGGGCCTTCTCCAATTCTGAATTTCCCAAGAATTCCATGCGAATTCCGATTGTTTCAACAATCTCTCGCTCACCCTAATTAAAACTTGGATTCACCCGGCTGACAACAGTCAACTCATCATATTCACTGAGTCAACTGCATCGATTGTAGATAAGAAACTAATTGCTCCCTGCTGCTGATGCATCTGAAAGTCTACACCCACCGACATTGCCGCTCACCCCCACCACCTCCCACAGCCGATAGTTCGGAATGGGGTTACTTCCGAGAGGAAGAACACCGAATGAAACAAAATAAGCACACGCACAACCGACAATCACCCGCGGAATTTCCAGTTTTGTAACTTGGTTGAGCGTAGTTCCAGTAGTGACTGTTGGTTTTTGGATTTTTTTGTTTCAGTTCTCAGCGCTGCGGGACATGATTGTAGTCGACGTATAAGAGTGATTGTCAACATTGTCAACAGTTTAGTGTGGTAAAGAATCTTGAAACTACTTAAAGCGAGTCACAATGAGAACGGTAAGGGGCACAAAGGATACGCGGTCGTTTCTGCCCACGCGATAATCGGATTTTTTGTTATTTCAGACAGAAACCTTCATTTTGTTCAGCATTTCGGCAGCGTTGGCTTCACCCACGCTCCATCATATGAAGAAGATCTTAGGCGGCGGCATTGGAGATGGTTTGGGGCTCAACATTGGATTATCCAAGAGCATTGCGTTTAGTGGCAGCATAAGTACAGGTCACAATGGAGGGTACAGCAATGGTTATGCTTCCTCCAACAAAAGGAGACACAGTTTTCGTCATGGAGGTTACAGGGGCTATAGTGGATGTGGTGGCAACTGCGGCATAGGTGGCTTCACAGAGCCAAGGACAGTTGAAGTACACACTATTGAGAACGTGCCAGTGCAGTCTGTTAGAACTGTTCCCGTACACACTGTGAAAACCTACAAGATCAATGGTGGTGGACCCAATAATGGTCACGTTGGCGACAGTGATGGAAACGTTGTCTATGTTGGAGGATATGGTGGTAACGGCGGCTATGGAGGATATGGTGGTAACGGCGGCTATGGAGGATATGACGGAGGATATAGCGTTTCCAATAAGAAAAGCGGTGATACCACCGCCAGTGCCAGTACAAGTGCAAGTAGCACCGCCAACGCGGGATTGGACCACAAGCGATATGGCGGCGGAGACTGCAATACCTGCGGCAGCAATGTCGGAAACGGACTCAGTGCAAATAGTGAATCATACGCCAACTCAGGCGCCTCAAGAAGAGCCTGGAGTAGCAGCAGCAGTAACAGCCGGTCTGGATCGTTGTAGATATTTATAGATTTTGTTTTGCAGTGTGAAGTAAAAAAAGTAAAGGAACTTAGGAGAACTAAAGTGAATTGTGATGTAGTTTTTTTAATTTACGCTGAATGTAATAGCCGCTTAAACTCTCCACAAACAGATCGCTAAGGTGGTATCACTGTTGTCGTACGGTGCGCGCAGATATGAGTGTGATAGTTGTGGTGGAGAATGGGAGTTATTTTACGGACCTTAACACGCCAACGATCTTAATAGCAAAAAATTTCATCCTCGAAACTGAGGATTGCAGAGTCGTGATTTGACCCTAAGATCATTTTGGAGAACGGCGCCCGAAGAGAGCACCCGCTGAACCTCATTTAACATGACGTGTAAAAGCGAAGACAACTAGCCATACTGTAACCAAAGTCGGCTGTAGATTTTTTGTTAGTGTTATATCCCGAGACTTATTGATTGATATGTTACTTAGACTGCGCTTGCTGGAAGGACGTACTGATTACACAGGTTCACCAAAATAAAGAAAAAGGAAAACTACAATTGTTGCTAATGACCTTTATTCTCACCAATAATAATTTAATTGTAGACGCGACAGTCCACAGGCAGACCATGGCCTAGCTTGCTCATCAACTACTCGTGTTGTGCGCTTCTGTTCTCTCACGAGTAGAAGGGACCTCCATTTTTGTGCCGACTCCGAACGGCGGAGTTTGGGAAGATCTTTCATAAACAGTTATTACTCTTTCATTATTGTCAGCAACTCGAAAGAGGTGGTGCAGTGAAAAGATTTAGGTGTTGTGCCGGGAATCGAACCTTACCCTTCTACGTCCAATATAAAAGCCGACAAGCGATTGAAAAGGTGAAATTCTGGTAAATTGTAAGTTTTGTGAAAGTTTTCAATAGGTGGCGAACCACACAACACTATTTCACGTGATAAGGTTTTATTTCTGTTTTTACCTGCACACAATATCGCGTCTTTGAAACATTTGCCGTGATTTCAACAGAAAAGTGAAAAAAGGTAAACAAAATTAACTCTGCTGCGTCGCCTTTTGATTTAAAATTTTCTTCTTTTATCAGTCTTTACCTAGAATTGAATTTAAGTAGTGTTTTATCCTCGCTTTTGTGATCGAAAACAACAATCCATGCATTCATACAGACCAATTTTCAGCCAATGCAAGTATTACATTACTAAACTGGACGTCGCACAGTGGTGCCCCAACGAAAAAAAAATACTGCTTCTTGTAGTGCTACAGTCCGGGGTCGACCTGGGCCTCAACCAACATGCCTCCCCAGCCAGCACGATCTTTCGCCAGCTGCTTCCAGTTGCGCACTCCAAGTTGGTGAAGGTCCTTCTCCACTTGTGTGCGCCACCTTAGCCAAGGTCGTCCTCTGTTGTGTTGGCTCGGATTCAAAGACTTTTCGGTCTGGAGCAGAGGTGTCCATACGCTCTACATGGCCTAGCCATCTTAAGCGTTGTATACGAAGACGCTTGACCAGGCACATGTCACTGTACAGCCCATAGAGTACGTCGTTAAATCTTCTCCTCCAGATATCATCAACGCAATCAGGACAAAAATCGCACGCTAAACTTTTCTCTCGAAAAGACTAAGCTTCCTCATGCGCTTTAAGTAACGTCGAGGCTACTAAAACGTAACGTAAGACTATACTTCACAGGATCATTTCTGTAGTCAGTCTTCTTTTACTTTCAAATAAGAACGTCGAGGCTTCCGCGTTATAAAGAAGGACTGGGATCATCAAACTGTTATATAAGGTGAGCTTAATCCTTCGAGAGAGGGCCTTATTACTCAATTGCCTTTTGAGACCAAAGGAATAGCCATTGGCAAGAGTGATTCTGCGTTTGATTTCGGTACTGATGTTGTTGTCCCTGTTTATCGTGGAGCCAAGGTAGACGAAGTCCTTGACTTCCTCGAACTTTCTGCTGCCTAGTGTGACGCTATGTCCGATATGTTAATGTTGTGTCTCCTTTCTTGATAACAGCATGTACTTCGTTTTGGCCTCATGTGCTACCAGATCCCTTTAAGCCGCTTCTGCATCAATGCCAACAAACGGTTCGCTGTGTTCGTTCGATCACGTCAATGTCATCAGCGTAAGCTAGCAATTGAACTGACTTCTGGAAAATCGTGCCTCTGGTGTTGACTTGTGAGTTACACTTGATCTTCTCTAGGATGATGTTATAGAAGTCACATGACAGTGCCTTGTCTAAAACCTTTAGTGATATTGAAGGCCTCAGTGAGTTCGCTACTGAACTTGACGGAGCAGCGAGAGTTCTCCATCGTCTTCTTCTTCTTCTTTTGGCGCTACAGTCCGGGGTGGACCTGGGCCTCAACCTCTCCATCGTCATCCTACACAATCTGAAGAGTTTGGTAGGTATGCCAAAACTAGACATGGCACTGTATAGCTCGCTTTTATGCTCACTGTCATATGCAGCCTTGAAATCGACGAATAGGTGGTGAGTGTCACTTTGTATTTCTTGGGTCTTTTCCAGAATCTGCCGTTATGTGAAGGTCTGGTCTATTGTGGACTTCCCTGGCCTGAAACCACACTGATAGGGACCTATCAGGTTATGGACAAACGGTTTCAGACGCTCACACAATACGGCAGAGAGGATCTTGTAGCCGATGTTAAGAAGTCTGATCTCTCAATAATTGGAGCAGTCAAAGGGGTCTCCCTTCTTGTGGACCGGGCAAACGACGCTGAGACTCCACTCATCGGGCATGCTTTCCTCCGACCATATCTTACAGATGAGCTGGTGCATGCACCAAACCAGGCCATCTCCAACTGTTTTAATTAGTTCTGGGGGCAGTCCGTCCGCTCTAGGAGCTTTCTTCGACCTCAGCTTGGATATTACTATCTTAACTTCGTCGAAGTCGGGAAAACGGAATACTTGTCTATCATCGTCCGAATTGAGTGAAAAATTCTGCCTAAGAGCGAAATGCAGACTCCTTAGCAGCCGTCATCGCCGTTAAGGAGTCTGCAGAAATGATTTTTTCAGATTCTCAGCACAGACTGCGACTCTACTACGAGTTGTTCGATTTGGTCCGAACCTTGTATCCTCCGGATAGCTGTTTTACCTTTCGGAAAAACGTTCGGACTTCATTCCTGCCATAGCACCTTCCCATTTCCTCGAGCTCACGAAAAGCCCTCATCGTTCGATGCAGCATTGACTTATAGGCGTCTTGGTTGGCTACATGCACCTGCCTGGATTCATCGTCAAACCATGGGTTCCTTCTGGGTGGTGATGTGAAACCCAGCACATCCGTAACAGCTTCGTTGATGGCTTCTTGACAACGTTTTCAGTCTTCCTCTATGGTCAGTGTATGTGGCGTTAAACTCTGAGCGAGTCTCAGGGAGACTCTGTCTGCAAAGTCACTTACGATTATACTTTCCCGACGTCAAATCGTATTCGCCTGTGATATTCGGGCTCTTAACTTGGCTGCAATAAGGTAATGATCCAAACTGATGTGGGCACCTCGGAAGGTTCCGAGATCGAGTATATTGGAGAAGTGTCTGACGTCGATCGCAATGTGATCAATCTGGTCGACGGTGGATTGACCAGGGGAACGCCAGGTTCCCTAGTGGATGTTTAGGTGTGTGAACCAAGTGCTAGCCAAAAGAGGTTCCGCCCGAGGCGCAGTCCAACACATTGAGCCCGTTTCCAGATGTGTTGTCGTGCAGGCTGTGTTTTCCGATGACTCCAGTAAAGATGTCCTCCTTTCCCAGCTGAGCGTTGAAGTCTCCTAGAACGATCTTGGTGTCGTAGCTGGCACATTGATCGTTTGTTCTTTCTAGGAGATAATAAAAGTCATCCTTGGTGTTGTCATCCTTCTCCCCTGTCGGGGAGTGAGAGCATATGAGGCTGACGTTCCCGAATTCAGGCTTGATGCGGATTGTCATGAGGCGTCCGCATATGCGGTCGTAGCTCAAACACTTCCTGGATGGTGGTTTGTAGCAGTCCACAAGTTTTTCGGCTACACTTGGTCTGTTAAGGGGCCCAACATCCTACGTGTTAAACCGGAAATTATTGTCCTTAAAACGTTTGTTGGGGTCGTAAACAATTGAGCCTCCCGCGCCGAACAATTGTAACGCCTTGAGGTACACAAAGCGTTACATATATATTGCACTTCCCACTTTAGTTCTCTGGATTCGTCTGTCCAAATACGAACTGAACCACTTCAGCTCGCTGTCTTTGATTCCATATATGTCCGGCTTATCCAACAGTATGTCTCTGTCAATTGTTTCATAACCTTTTCTTAAGTCGATGGACACCGCCACAATACACATTTTGCTTTGTACTGCCATCAGCAATAATTTAATTTAGATGTGTTTCACGAATTTGTCTCCCTCTAAAGCTCGACTGACACTCTGTAAAAAGCTTATTGGGCTCCACATTACCGTTGAACCACTTTCTCTAATATTTTCCCTTAATTCTTCAAAATATTAATTGACGGTAGTCCACAAGTTTGGTAGCATTTTTTTTATCTCCCTCGAATCACCCTCGATTCTTTCCATACATTTGGAAATGTACAACTTATCAATGATTTATTTATAATATCACATGGATTTGGGCCAATATATGAGAGGAAGGAAGGAAGGAATTTTAATGTCATTTTTATTTGTCACTTTTATTCGTCACTTTTATTTGTCACTTACATATAAGTTCATCATCATCATCATCATTTTCAATTGCCGCATGATCCACTAATGAGGTCGCGGGGGCAAAGCACGCACAAGAGATCTCCAGGCCGTTCGATCCTCCGCCATCAACTCTAACTCATCAGGAGATATGCCCAAGCGTCCCCAGGTAAGTTCATAGACATGATCCAGCCATCTCTTCCTGGGTCTGCCGAGCGGCCGTCTACATGATGGAACTGGCACGTCTCGGGAGTCGAGATAAAGGGGACATTCGCGTCACGTAACCAAACCATCGAAGTATAGCTCTTTCAGTTCGGAGAACTAGCTGCTCAACATTAAGTCCCCCCCGTACTGCCGTGTGTCTCACCCTATCCCGGCGAGTTATTCCAGCAATAGCACGGAGAATTCCCATCTCGGCCTCTTGTCTTATTCTTTCGGTCATTACCCATATTTCATGAGCATAGGTGAGGGTTGGAACAAACACCGAGTTAAAAACCGATAGCTTGGCTGTGACACAAAGTTCGGCCTTCCTTATTACAGATCGTCCAAGCTGCTTCAAAATTGATCCAGCTTGGCCAATCCTACAAGGAAGCTCAGTGTTACTTCTCCCATCACTCGTGAAAAGGACCCCAATATACTTAAACTTCTCCACCTGGTTCAATGAGACTCCACTCACATGTAGAGTGCATTGAACAGGGGTTCTGGAAATTACCATAACTTCCGATTTGTCCGCATTCACCTTCATCCCGGCTTCAGCACATACGGCCACAAACCTATATAGTGTGCACTGGAGTTCCATCTGGGAGGATGAGAGAATGACTAAGTCATCTGCAAAAAGGATGAGTCATCTCCCTCAAATCTCCCAAAGAGAAACATTCCTCATCTCGGCTGCGCTGTAACATCCAATCCATATAAATTATGAAGAGGAGAGGTGACAAGACACACCCTTGGCGAAGCCCAATGCCCACGGTGAAAAGTGTTGGTTTACTACCGTTTACCCGGACACAGCTACCGCAGTTTGTGTATAGAGACTGAATAGCATCCAATAGAAGACCATCAATCCCATACTCCTGCAGGACACTCCAGAGCTTATAAGTTCTACATCTACGCTTGAGAAATAAAAGCACAACTCACACAATTCCAAACATTGGGACATTTTAATAAAAACCCCCTTCTGTGGGGCATTGCCAACATTCACAACATTCATCAATCGCGTTCATAACAATCCACAATCAACTTCAATTATACCTTCCATTATTTGCAATTATCACACTCACATACACGTCTCATTTTATCCAACAGTCCATATTTTAAACACTTGTCTGTTCTTCGTATTTTCTCAAATTCCATAGATCCTTAAGGAATAGTTGAACCAATAGGTTCGATTGGCCTCAATAATGCTCGCAATGAAACGCTTTCCAATGCCCCCGGCAATGACACGCGCTGTCCCCAGATTCGAGCTTTGGTCAACAACTACTTCAACATACGTCACAATGGCGCCGGTTCCACTTGTTGGGTACTGCAGTATCAGCGTAACATTCTGCGGGGTGTCCCAGTAGTCTCTGTCGGAGTTGTGCGACACTAGTCGATCGTCTTCAATGAAATCCAAACAGAGCACAATCAGCTTAGTGATCTAGTTATGTGTGAAATTCTACTTACGTGGGACGCGCTTTCCTATGCGATATTTCAGGGTTCCGCCGAGCGAGGAAGCGGGCACAGCACTTAATTTACTAGATGCGAAATTCCTAGTCCCCACTTCAGAGTAATCCATCCTGTCATCGGAGTTGTCTCCATTAGAGGTGAAATCCACAAGATTCGCAGAATACTGATCCACTGGGATGCATGCGACGACGGCTATCAGAACAGCCGCAATAGCCGCGGGGGCTAGGTAGTGAAACATTTCGCTCAACCGATGGATAGTGTATGCAGTGCCGCCCCCAGTGAACAAGTGGTTTTATATCACATGCAATAGTTAGTAGATTTTTGATAAGACTTCGATGACTAAGAGGTGGATTTGACTGGAATTTGTGAGGTGCTGTCGATAGATTGGCTGTCAAATGAGGGACGGTGTATTTCATTTAATGATGGCCTTTATTAGTCATCGAAGGGAGTCAAGCGTATGTGATAACAAGCACCACTTGGTACATGTACTAGACTTCGTTTAGTCACACTTTTAATAGACGCCCCTTGGGGTAGGCGCAATATGTTAAAGTAGTTCGATATAAATCTTATCAAAGTTTTTTGTTTTGGAGTATTTCGGTGCTTTTGCACCTTTTTGAATAGCATGCTTCTTTAACTGCTATTTTGTGTGAAGCCAGGCTGCCTTACATCCCTAGTTTAGTTTTGTTTATATATGGTTGTTTCTTATATTAGTTTATATATGGTTGTCAAATATTTCGCTTCTTGTCTTTTGTCTCTTTTTTCGGCTATGTACAAAGCGCTACAGAGCCCGTATCAATACTATACACCTTTTGAAAGGTCTTGACATAACCTACAAAACGACGCTATGATTAGTTTAGTAACGACGCATGATTAGTTTGGATATTGTGTTCAACAGTTATAGACGTGTAAACATGGAGTCCACTAACGCCGAAATTCGCGCTATTTTAAAGTTTTTCTCCATTAAAGGCAAATCCGTTAGAGAAACGTTCTATGAGATTAATGGTGTTTTGGGGGATGGTACTCTATCACTTCGAACTGCGGAGGAATGGTTTCGACGATTCAGAGCCGGTGAAAACGACACCATGCATAAGCCAGCCGGCGGAAGACCTGTGACGACGAATACCGATCGAATCATGAAAATCACCGAATTAGACCGGCATATGGCATCTCGTGAGATCGCCCAGGAGATGGGAGTTAGTCACCAAACCATTTTAAGCCATCTGCAGAAGGCTGAATACAAAAAAAGCTTGAAACTTGGGTCCCGCATGATTTGACGCAAAAAAACCTTCTGGACCGAATCAACGCCTGCGATATGCTGCTGACACGGAACGAACTTGACCCATTCTTGAAGCGGATGGTGACTAGCGACGAAAAATGGATCACATACGACGATATCAAACGAAAACGGTCGTGGTTGAAGGCCGGTGAATCGTCCTAAATAGTGGCCAAACCGGGATTGACGGCCAGGAGGGTTTTTCTGTGTGTTTGGTGGTATTGGAAGGGAATCATCCACTATGAGCTGCTCCCATATGACCAGACGCTTAATTCTACCATCTTCTGCGAACAACTGGACCGCCTGAAGCAGGCGATCGACCAGAAGCGTCCAGAATTGGCCAACAGGAAGGGTGTATTGTTGCACCAGGACAACGCCAGACCATACACTTCGTTGATGACTCGTCAGAAGCTACGGGAGCTCGGATAGGAGGTTTTATCGCATCCACCACATAGTCCGAACATAGCGCCAAATGACTACCACCTGTTCCTGTCCATGGTGAATGCCCTTGGTGGTGTGAAGTTGAGTTGAACTCAAAAGAGGCTTGTGAAAAGTGGCTGTCCGAGTTCTTCGCAAAATAAGGAGGGGGGCTTCTACGAGGCGGGTATTATGAAGTTGCCGTCTAAATAGAAACAGATTATGGAACAAAACGGCGCATATTTGAACTAAATCCGATCACTGTAACACTTTTTATGAAGCATTGAATGAAGAGCAGTTTAGTTTTGTTGTGTTGTTTGTTGTGTTTGTGTTGTGAACGAGCCCTTGTTTTTTTTTCGGTTTGTTTGCTATGACATCTGTGAAAAATTATTAGTATACATCAAGTCATTGAACAGACAACATCATATTTTTTCATCGTGTTCAAAATGTCGAATTTTGTAACAGAAAGTGATGATTTGCGGAAAGCATCAATTTTTTGTTTTCATTTGAAGAAAAGTGCTGCAGAGTCACATCGAATACTTGTCGAAGCATATGGTGATCATGCTCTATCAGAAGCAACATGCAAAAGGTGGTTTCAACGGTTCAGAAATAATGATTTTGATGTGAGAAATGAAGAACGTGGAAGACCACCAAAAAAAATTGAAGACGCCGAATTGCAAACGATATTGGAAGGAGATGACACTTTGAGTCAAAAGCAAATGGCAGCAATGTTAAATTTTGCACAACAAACAATTTCTGACCGTTTAAAAGCTATGGGAAAGATCCAAAAGTGTGGAAAATGGGTGCCACATGAATTGAATGAAAGACAGATGGAAAACCGGAAAAACATTTGTGAAATTTTGATTCAAAGACAAGAAAAAGAAAATCGGTTTTGCATCGGAATGTTACTGGCGATGAAAAATGGATTTATTTTAAGAATCCTAAACGGAAAAAATCATGGTTTAATCTGGGACAACCATCAACATCGAATGCAAAACCAGATCGATTTGGCAAGAAGACAATGTTGTGTGCTTGGTGGAACCAGAAAAGTGTGCTGTACCACGAGCTCCTAAGACCTGGTGAAACCGTTAATACTGATCGCTACCGACAACAAATGATCAATTTGAACCATGTATTGATCGAGAAACGACCAGAATGGGCCAGAAGACACGGCAAGGTAATTTTGCTCCATGACAATGCACCTGCACACAAAGCAAAACCGGTTCAGGATACAATCGAAACACTTGGCTGGGAACAGCTACCCCACCCGCCGTATTCACCAGACTTGGCTCCTTCCGACTAAGATTTGTTTTCATCGATGGGACACGCATTGGCTGAGCAGCTCTTTGATTCCTATGAGGAGGTCGAAAATTGGGTGCCTGATTGGTTTGCTTTAAAAGACGAACAATTTTATTGGCGTGGTATTCACAAATTGCCAGAAAGGTGGTCAAAATGTGTAGAAAACAATGGCCAATACTTTGAATAAGATGTTTTTACTTTCCCATTAATAATTAATGTTTTTTTTTTTTCAAAAAAAAAACGCTTTCATATAGGTACACCTGATACAGTGTATATTTTTTTTTATTGTGCATAAGGTTAGTTTTAGTTGTACTTTAAGTTTAGGTGTAGATATTATGTTCTTTTAAGGTTGTTTAAGTTACACGTTGCTTAGATATTAAGTTTTTGCATTAGGATGTTTCTTAGTTTACGTTAAGCTCTCCACAAAGAGAGAAGAATTTTTGTTGAGACGTCAAAAAACATAGCGTTAAGTTTAGGTTAGAATAGGGTGCCCGAGAAGGGCCAGTAAGTCAAAAATGAATTGTTTAGATAAGCTAGTTTTAAGCGTTTTTGTCTAGTTCGTAAGATATTTTGATAGTTAGTAATAAAAATACAATTTAAAGAAAAACAATGAAATAACCTTTTTTCATTGAAAATCGAAATTGTTTTGGCCATTTAAAAAAAAAACAGCAACTTTGGCCAATTTCGAATTTTGGAAGCACAAGTTTTCAAAGAGAACAGTAGCGCGCACAACACGAGTAGTTGATGAGCAAGCTAGACCCTGGTCCCCCTTTGGACTGTAGCGCCAACAATTATTATTATTATTAAGTTTTTAAAGCCATATGAGAATATTTAAAATTGGTAATCGTTTAGGATATGTTTTCATTAAACTCATTAATAGAAATTGATGGATATGCTCTCTGATGCGGTCTACATTTCTCTTCATTTTCAACCGCTTAACAAATTTTACGGCAACTAACTATTCAATAGTGATTATGGTAAATGCTAATGCAATGGGCAATGGTGCGATAGTGGTCAATGGTACGTTGAGGTGTAAAACTTTGAAATAGCATAAAACAAAGCTGATTTATTTTTGATATTTTTTTTTTAATTTTTTCGAAATATAATCTCAATTACTTAAAAATGATTTCTTTCGTGTACTCATCATATCTGGCTCGGATGTAGTCCAATCTGGGGATCAACAATTCTTTTTTAACATTTGTGGCCGTACATCGGGAATAACGTGGCAATTGTTGTCCTCCAAGTAGCCAATCGTTTCGAGCTTATTGGCGTAGACAAGCTACTTTACACATCTCCACGGAAAACAGTACAGCTCTGTTAAATTCTGCGATCTTGGAGACCAATTCACGGGTCCGTAACGTGAAACGTTTTCCTCATTTAATTAGTTATGTCACAAGCTGTATATGTCCCACCGTCTTGTAGAAATCACAACTCCTGCACTTGTGGTGGTTGATGAAAGAAAAGGTCAGTTATCAGGGCTTATATATTGACAGTTACGTTCGAGCTCGCGTTGCTTTTAAAGAAGTGTGGACTATTTCATCAACCCGTAAAGCACATCCATGAACCTTTATCTCAACATAAACTTGAGGCTTATCATCACTCCAAATATGGCAGTTTTGTTTGACGTATCATAAAACATGAACTTCGCCGCTTAACAAGGTACGGCTATGAAATACGCGCGAAAGAACAAAACCATTATTTTGCACAACCTTAGTCGTTAGTCTTTTCATGTCAACTAAAACTAAAAACAAAACACTTGACTGCGAACAAAATGACAACCGGTTAAAGCAGTTTTACCAACTTTATTTTCTACAACTCTAAAAAAAACTTCACAAATAATATAAATTTGGGACATAGTCCTGGTTGTGGCCGCCGTGGCGTAGTGGGTAGAGTGCGACGCTCACACGCCGAAGGGTGTAGGTTCTATTCCCAGCTCAACAACAATTTTTCGAATTTTTCACGGCACCACCTTATTCTGGCTGCTGACAACACTCAAAGAGTAATAATTGTCTAAGGAAGCTTCTCAAATTTCACCGTTCGAAGTCGGGAAAAAACTGTAGGTCCCTTCTGCTCGTTAGAGAGCAGTAACGCGCACAACACGAGCAGTTTTTGAGCAAGCTAGGCCCTGGTCCCCCTTTGGACTGTAGCGCCAACAATTATTATTACAGTCCTGGTTGTTTAATTGAATCCAGTTAAACACTTACATATGTACATACTCTTATTACTTTTATCAACAACGAGTGTAAGTCCTGTAAAGCCAGCATTTATGAACAATCATAAGATCGCACATAGATGAAAGGACAAGCGCTGTACACGGACTAAGTGTGTTTGGCTCTGTTGAAACATATCGCGATGCTCAAGATTTTGGAGACCTGTTACTTAAACTAACCTGTTACTTAAACTAACCACCCTTAAAATATACCTGATACTCAAAGAGTAAGTGAAAACACATACACCCCAGAATAAGACTTTAGTGCAATTTGTATCCGAAAATTCCTTCACAACAAATAAAGACACAAAACATTTTGTTGTATCAAATTTGTATGTTTATTATCGATTTCTTGTATAAAATTATATACAAAGTGTTTTGCGTTATCATTAGATATTATAAAAACTTTACATTAAGTTATGATGGGCTGAATTACTGCTCTGCGCGCAAGCGGTAAATCTAATTTGTTTCTTGGTCTGCATAATACCGTTTTAGTTTTTTTTTTTCTTTTACATTTCATTATTATTTAGCAAATCATTAGCGCGATCTTATAAAGGCGGAATAGCTTGTATTGGGGAAAATATTAAGACATTATTCAAAGGTAAAGCATGTTCGGAAGTCGGAACTTATGTACTCAGCGATTGTCTACCTCAGCGGTATAAATTATACAAAAATAAACGTTTTCATTAAAATTATAGTAATAAGTGTATCCATATCAGGAGGAGGGCCAACAGCACCCCCAAAACGCGTACAAAGTACTCAAATTAGATTTGTATTGGAAAGTATTATTTGAAAACAAAGTAATATTATAATAACAATGCATTCGTGTGCATTTATCAAACAAAAAAAGAAGAAAACAAAAAAAAAATAAAACGAAGTATATTTAAGGTGGAGCAATGCCTTGGGAGAGTCACGGAATACGGACTCTTGCTTAATCTGAAATATCAATTGGAATCGACGTTGTGAATGTTGGCGTCTCCAGTTCCTCGTGTTTCTTCATTTTGAGCATCTGAAATTAAGAAAAGAAAAGGCATTAAAATTGGTTTTCGGTAAAGAAAGGTTACGAAACCCAGTGAAAGATTATGTTGTTTAACTTAAACGTTGTGAGATTATATACAAATGACGACTGTGAGAGATGTTTGTTACGTGTGTACATACATCGCTTAAAACTATTCCACCTCCATTTGTAAGTCTATGAAATGCGTAGGGCTTTTTCGAGTGAAACATGTTAACAGCAAATTATTTTAACAAATAAAATGTAATATTGAGTGTTTGACAATTTTTGGATAAGCCGTCGACAACAGACATTAATAGATATAGTCATATGGATTACTGTGAAAGTTTACTGCTCTGTTGGTGAGTACCATGGAAGTTAGAATTTCTTCAGTAACTCCCCTAGCAACTGCCTTTTTAGTCTGTGTTAATGAAATATCAGGAGAAAGATGTTTTGGATCTAAATAATTATTCAATAGTTGTAGCTTTTTTGGGTGTTAGGAAAGTTTTTACGTAAATGTTGGGCAGACAATTATTAAAATTGATGAGATTTATGAATCAGCTGAGATAAAAATTAAGTGTGAATAATTCACACTTTTTTGAACATTTTGTGGTGCCTCCTTGAAAAGTTCAAATATATATCACTCTGAAATAAAGAAGTGGTAGAATTGATTATTAATGCGTTCTTTCGTTTTTCCGCCTAGACGACGAATCAAGTATTTTTTAGCCGGAAATAAAATTGAGAGAGCACGTTAAGTGAACGTCAAAATTCCTCGCAGAGAAGCCTTGAACTAGCGAACACCGACGATTTGTCTTATACGTTGCGAACATCCTCATATTAATAGTCATATAGTTTTTCTTGGGTGGGACGAAGACTAACGCAGACAGTAATTGCGGGTTTAACATGAAAAGTAGTTACTCTTAGGCGATGATAAATATATCATGCGTTTTGTACCTAACCTTCTTACTAACTAACGTTTTTAAGGCATGTGTAGAAAAAAGAGTGCAATATGCATCTACCCGTTCCTTAAATAATAATAATAATTGTTGGCGCTACAGTCCAGAGGGGGACCAGGGCCTAGCTTGCTCATCAACTACTCGTGTTGTGCGCGCTACTGTTCTCTCACGAGTAGAAGGGACCTACAGTTTTTTGCCGACTCCGAACGGCGAAATTTGAGAAGCTTTCTTACACAGTTATTACTCTTTGAGTGTTGTCAGCAGCTCGAAAGAGGTGGTGCCGTAAAATATTCGAAAAATTGTTGTTGAGCTGGGAATCGAACCTAGACCTTAGGCGTGGGAGCGTCGCACTCTACCCACTACGCCACGGCGGCCACCCGTTCTTTACATAACTAAAATTGCAGAAAAAAACTTTGATCTTAAGGTACCATATAGACTTCTTCGAGATGACACAAGACGGTGAGACTTTCGCTTTAATTAAAAGAAAACTGTTACTTATTATTTATTTAACTATAAAGAATCTTGCGCCTTCCCTTCTCTATTTTCAAGCACATCTCAATTGTGAAGCTTATGCAAAAATAACACCAGCGGTAAAGTAACTCGATGTTATTCATTCGTTTTAAGAAAATTTATCATCATAAGACTCTCTAAATGGAGCAGCAAAACCCATTGTTTAGCTGGAGTCTGAAAGTAATCAAAGCTTCACTTTTTCAGTTTCATCCGTGCGGTGCAGTACACGGCTCCCATTCCCGGGGACTTATAATTTCAAGTAACCAAACTTCTCAGTTTCTTGAGAACGAACGCAAAGCAAGCAGTTTCGGTTAGAGCACCCAGTTTAACCTAACCATCACGTTTGTCTTAATAAGTTGAAAAACAGTTCAAACACGTTTAAGTTACGATTTAACACACAATTTGTAAAGCTTGGTGTGCTGTATGTATAATATAAACTTTAAAAGTTATTTTATTTATTTTCTCAATAGTTTTTGTACTCTGTGTCTGCCTTGGTTTTATTTCATTTATTTAAAAACGATTTCTTTATCATTGGGTATTTCAAGAGGTTGCTTGAGAGTTTTGCATTCGATTGATTTGGTTTTATATGCGCTCGTTCTAAAAATTAATGAATGGGAAAATACAGTTCATTTTCTGTTTTTCTTCTTCAATTTCCTATCAAAGCGAAAAGGAAGTTTTTAAGTCAGGCAACTGAAAGCAATTAACTGCGAGCTTGAGTTTCGTTCACTCCTTTCTGGTAATTTCTGGTTAAAGATGAACAATATAATTGGTGCGCGATAAAAAGATTGTTTGGTACCACTAAAAGATCAGAATAGAGGAAGAGAAGGGATAGAGACCGAAGGTATAGAGAGAGAGAGGGAAGGGAGGTACCGATGCACATTGGTTCTAAATGCCTGCGGCTTGTAATGAGGGGAGAAAGAAAGGAGCTGGAAAGGGCATTTCATATTTGTGTGGTACGGCTAAAGAACGAAAATCTGAACTTAACTGTACGGTCGAACGAGTGCCTAGCGAGGCGAGTATTGCGGCTATATTTTGGAAAGGAGGAATGTAGTTGGGTAAATTATTAGAGCATTTTTTTTTGTTGAAATCGCGATGAAAGAATGATAAAAACGCAACATTTCGGCGATGTTTTAGCGAGTTTATTGACTTTGCAGCATTATTAACACGATTTAGTTTAACCGTAACTGAATACTATCTAGTAGGCGCAAGGAGGTCTTAGAAACTTCGGACCAAATAGGAGCTTTTTGTTCAAGTTTGGGACGGATGTACGCCTTATATATTGTTGTCATATTAAAAGGGGTTAGATATTTCTCGCATCGCTATAAGATACTTAAACATTTCGTGGAAAGTCGATTGTCAAAAGTTGTGTAAAATTGTTGAAATCGCTCAAGTAAGCACTGTTTCGATTACACAGGAACAACCAAAAAAAACAGTTATATCAAAGTACGAGTAAGCACAGAAAAATCTGGTGAACCATATTTTTGACCATGAATTGCGCAAGATAACTGGATATATATATACTAACTTTTAGTCGATATCAAGCAAAAACAGTGAGATCCAATGTCAATCAGCCGATGCAAATGGTTTTGTCCAGGGATAGGATGCGCTCTGTGCTCTGTGCTACTCCCCTACTCTTAATTTGACCAGGTGCTGTCAACAATTAGAGCGTTTAAAGAAAGCAATTTCTCAAAACCGATGGCGTTGACCAAAAAGAAGATAAGTTGTTTTCCTTTAGGATATTGTTAAGCCACGTCGTTAGGTATTTGGGAATTTTTTACGATGACTCTTACACATCCACCATATAGATCGGATGTGTAATGAAGTGATAGCCACCTGATATTGCGTCTGGCGAATGATTTTGCCGGTGAAAACTTCGCTACAAGAGAAGTGTGTACTTTGATTCTTAGCACCATGCTGTCTACGCGAGAGGTAAAATGCAATTATCTTTAAAATGCCAGACTAATCATTATATACATATGAAAAAACATGTCATCAACTGCTCAAAAAGAAATGGATTTCTTTGTAACTACACCTTATACTTGTACGTATATTAGAATGGTTGATGGGGTGATAATTTATGAGTGATCTTAAGGCTTCTTATGAAGTTTAACTAAAACAGGTTAAAAAATCATCGTACGCCTTTGGGATGCACTTGTATACACAACTATAAGGGCAATTCGTTTTTTACGTGTTTGCCTCACTTACGAGTACACAACACACTCCGCCGTGGCGCCTAATTAAAAAAGTAATAAAATATATGGTTACTCTACGTGCTGAATAATGTCGGGTTTTTAAACAGGGTGTATTGCCCTCTTAAAGGTTAATTTAACTACTAAATACGGCACATAACTTGTCACGCTTCCTAAAGAGATATTGTAAATTGAAAGCTTCACGTTTTTCAAAACGTGTTGCCTGAGTGGAAAACAACCAAATCAAAATCCATAAAGGTTTCTAAGTAAATAATGTTACTAATACGGTTAAAAATGATCTGTTTTATTTACAAAATGAAAAACAAAAAACACCGAAACCACGTTGTTAATAGTGTTTTTTTTTTCAAAGAAACAACCACAATAATAAAAAAAACAAAGAACCCAAAAAACACCATCCAAATTGTTGTTTTCTCTTGTCATTAAACATACCTGTTTAATATCACCTTTAGCCTTGTTTTCAAAATAATTATAGTTTTGTGATTGAGTAGGTAGCAAAGAGAATAAATAGAAATAATCAATATTAGTTAGTTTAACGAAGAAATAGGGATTGGGTTAGGATATCAGGACAAAGGATTGAAAATACAGCAGGACTGAGTGCGACTGCTTACCTGTTGCAATTTGTAATGATTGATAATATCCTGATCCGCTGGGCAGGATTGCGTGAAGGCATCTAACTGATACATGTGATACATGTAACGCCACAAATCTGTCAGGTGAGTCTGAAAAGTTCAAGATGAGTTTGTTAGTTTTTTAAAATTATTGTATTTAAATTAGCTGTGCTTACGGGTATTTCGAAGTCAACAAAATACTTTCCAGCCACTCGAATATGTTGTAGCCTTGGCATGAGCTCACAATCGAAGCAACACATTGTATCACCAGTGAGGAAACGTGTTCCACGTGATGCTAGATGATCGTTAATTTTCTTTAAATGTGACAACAAGGCGTTATTCTTATGTTCGTCCTTCTTTACAAGCATCAGCTTCAGTTTGGAGTACAGGTTTTCAATAAGAGTGGCAACCTCTTTGTCCTGCAAATGAAGAAGAAAACCACATTTAAGTGAGTGTGAAGGATTTGACTAAATTATGCGTGACTAACCTGAACGAAGAGATTATATCCTCCGGGGATATTCTTCATGATGTGCCTTTCGATTTTATCGTTCTCTAAAATTGCGAGACCATTGTCAATGAGAATTGGCGGATGTGTAGCCTCAAAGTTGGTGCGGAAATCTGGTGGTGGTTTCTGCATGTCAACTGTTGTGACCTGAAACAAAAAAAAAATAATTAATTATTATTACCTATGGTGAATAAGTAGTCGTCTATGAATTTAACTTATTTCCATTCACACACAGCAACTTTTTTATAATTTAATCGTCGTCATTATATTCATTAGAAGCTTTTTTGTTCTGGCAAATGGTGTTTGATTGTTGTCAGCAAAGCGAAAGATGGTAACTTTCATAATAATATAAAGTGCTCAGTCCCGGATTAGGACCTGGAACATTCAAGAGTCGCACATACTCACTGCAAGACGTCAATATCGACATTGTTATATGCATTGAACAGCTTATTTTTAAAGCTCTGAGTGGCATTGAAAAGAACAGAATACTTTAAGGCCAACGCGAATAGACATTCTATTTTCGAAAAACAGATGAGGAAGTCCTTAGTCTCTTGTAGAGAAAAGATCTACGTGCGATTTTTGACCTGTTGGTCCTATTTGTATTTGGAGAAGAAGATTCAATGAAGAGCTTTATGGGCTTTACGGCGGCATGCATTTGATTAAACGTCTTCGGATACAACGCACAAGAGGGCTTCGTCATATAAAATGTATGGACACCACTGCTCCGGGCCAAAAAGCCAGCGAATTAAAGCCATTAGAACAACGCAATAGCTTGAGATAGCGCACACAAGCGAAGTCCTCAACCAACTTGAAATGCACATCTGGACGCAATTGGCGTGTATTCGTGCTGGCTAAAGTGCCATGTTGTTTGAGGTTCTGATCCGTCTCGGATTGTAGCGCCATACAAGGCAGAAAAATAAAGATTTCTGAAAATGTTTTTGCAAGGTCACATACTTAACGAGCAGCAATCATTTAAAAATATATTCAGCCCTTCTAATCATTTCATTCCACTTATTTTAAGTTTTTAAGCAGCAAAGGTTATAAAAATAAAAGTATTCTTATTTGCGTTTCTTTTACAAAAGGGCTCGTAAACTTCCAATTATTATTTTGACTTGAAATATTGTACATTTCGGAAAAAAAATCTCCCCATCAACCTTGAAATTGATTGGAATTTTAGTCCCCAAGGCATCAGGACATCACCAGGAGATCTTAAAATGCTGCCAAAAGTGCTGGAAAGGTATCCCGATTGTATGAAGGTCTTAACCGAATAATATTTATTTATATTCATATTGCCTTGAATCATCTATTTTGACCACTTCCACCACTGCTCCGGCCCAAAAAGCCAGCGAATTAAAGCCATTAGAACATTAGAACCAACTGCGTTGATTGGCAGAAAAGCATCCGATGCATGTTATTTATTTATTTATAAAAAGCATACAATACAATATAAAATTATAAGGTAGCCAAAGAAAAGCCGGAGCACCACAAGACTTTAGGCAAATGATGCATCTTATTTGCTGTTTTCGCTTTGCATTATATTTATACCTGAATTCTTTCGAAGAGCTTAGCTGAGAGCACAAATACCGAGCGGAAATTGTGTTAATTGGCAAGACAAGTTCATATGCATGTTCACTTGTAATTTGATTAACCACCAAATGAGTCAAAACTAAATTCTCATGATCCAGTTTTAACAAAGTTGAAGCCATAAATAGTATCATAAGTGTTTGTTGTTATTTTCAATGTGGAAATATATAGCTTGACATGTGCGGAAGAGACTAATGTCTGAAGTGTATTCGAAGATCTAAATAGTCTGTACTGACAATTTTTTTTGCTAATTCAAAAACAAGTTTATACATATACTTTTGATGGTCATATACCTCAAAATAAAAATCAAATTGAGACAAGGTTAATAATAATAATAATTGGGTGGCGCAACAGTCCACAAGAGAACCAGGGCCTAGTTTGCTCATCAACTAATCGTGTTGGGCGCACTACTGGTCTCTCACGAGTAGAAGGGACCTACAGATTTTGCCGGCTTCGAACGGCGAAGTTTTGAGAAGTTTTTTTTTCTTAGACAGTTATTACTCTTTGAGTATTGCCAGCAGCTCGAAAGAGGTGGTGCCGTGAAAAGTTCGAGGTGTTCAACCGGCAATCGAACCTAGAACTTTGTCGTGTGAGCGTCGCACTCTGCCCACTACGCCACGGCGGCCACTGAGACAAGGTAACAGATGAATAGAAATTAGTAAGGAAAGTAAAACTCACTTACTTAATGAGGTACGGGAGAAGTAGAAGCAACTCCATGTCAATCTTGTAACCTATGTAAAATCTCATTACCAAGCAACGTGGAAAAAAACACTTCAAACGTTACTGAGCACTACGCTATGAGTAACACCACCGTGCCTACACGAGACGGATCGAGCCTTGAAGTCCAATGACCCAGAATTCTGATAAAAAATCTGAAGTCCGTAACCATGAAACTTAAAAAAAATCGTAAGAACTTTGTAGAAATATACATTAAAAATTTTTTGCAGCTACTCTAAAATCCACGGGAAACTCCAACGGAGGAGAGCCCACAAACACACTATTGTATCGTGATTTTCATCAAAACTTCGTTTTCGGTATTGTGGGTATTTCAAAATTTGTAGAATTCACTTACAATTCTATGTTCACACGATATTTTCCGAGTGAACTGACGGAGATGTTGAGATAGTGGATTGAAGTAAATTTTTCTTGTGATTGGAAATCAACTGAATGCCATGAAATGTAATCCTACACAACAATCTGTGTAAAGGGTGTATTCAGTCATTATGCTTCCTTAAATGTTCATCTTCGAATCAGAGCAATTGGGAGAAAGCAACAGAGGATGGCCTAACCTTAGATGGCAAACACAAGTGGAGAAGAACCTCAACCAACTTGGAGTGCGCAATTGGAGGCAGCTAGCGAAAGACCGTGCTGGCTGGAGAGGCATGTTGGTTGAGGACCAGGTCCACCCCAGACTGTAGCTCCAGAAGAAGAAGAGGAACTATGCTGGGGAATATTGCGATGAACAGTATGTGACTGAACTTGACAGCGTACCGTTCAAAAGGACAATGCAATGGCAGCAGAGAATCGCACAGCCCAACACGGCCTAGAATTATTCCACAATTACATTGGAGCCTTTGTTACGAGACATTGTTCCTGCAACTTGTGCGCTTTCTGTGAATCGATGGGCGCTGGTGACTGCTGTCAAGTAACAGCAATCGAGAATTTTGTATTAGTATTAGTAATAAAGAGTGTCCCAACAAAAATGCAAGATTTAAATTTGGCGCCATTCGAATTGTCATAGTTTTACATTTGGACAATTATTATTGTTTGTTAGTAGAAGGTAAAAGGTTAATAAAAATGGAGCGTTACACGAATGAACAATGCATTCTCATTGTGAAATTGTTTTACAAAAATGGTGAAAGTTTTGAGGCTACAGTTCATCTTTAGTGACATCCACATCTCACAGAAAACAATCATTTCCTGGTTGTGTTATTTCGCGTTTTTGAGACCAGAATTGGCCGCCTAGATCGTGCGATTTGACACCATTGGACTTTTTTAATTGGGGTTTTTTGAAGTCGATTTTATTTATGCGAATAGGCCGACGATGATTCAAGCTTTAAAAGCGGAAATTGAACGCTGCATTAATGAAATACCGCAGCATTTATGCAAAACGGTCATTGAAAATTTCTTTAAAAGATCGCGTATATGCCAGCAAAGCAGCGGCGGCCATCTGGCCGATGTGTTAACCTCACACTGTCTACTTTACGATATAATAAAGAATTCACGATTTTTTTTGTAAATATCTGCGTTTTATTTAAAATTTAAATCTTGCGTTCTTGTTGGGACACCCTTTATATACAGCTCTGTGCAAAAAATAGCACCACGTTGAGGTCTGCACTTTGGATGCTAATTACTTTCCTCCATGCTCATGTAAAGACACGATATTTATTGTAGGACATCTGTTGGGTATCAGTAATAAAATGCAAAAAAACAAGATAAGCGAAGATGCATTTTAAGACAAGAAAATTCCCGTTATACGAAATGAAACCGAAATTTTGGTGTGCAAAATAATAGCACAAGTAAAACGTCGTAAATAAAATGCAAAATTTAGTGGAATAGTACGGTTTTTATTTTTTTCTTTATACTACTGTTCGAGTACTTCGTCTTATAACCCTTATTTTTGAGCACAGCGGCACAACGTCGTGGCATAGAGTCGATTAGTGCCTGACATCGCCGAATTGGAATATCCCTCCACGCAGCCTGCACAGCTTCCCATAGCTGTAGTGTATTTTTTAGTTTCGCTTTAAAAACAGCTTTCTTAACATTTGTCTAAAGATTTTCAATGGGGTTTAGGTCTGGAGATTGCGGCGGCCATTCCATAACTTGAACCCCATTCCTCGCAAAAAATTCCTCGACCAATTTGCTCGTATGTTTCGGGTCTTGCTGCAGGACCCATCTGAGAGGCATATTCCACTCGGCGTAGGGTAACATGGTTTCCCTCATTTCGCCAACATAAACTTCGTCGGTTATCATTGGTTTTATCTAAAATATAGGACCAGTACCGTTGTAGGGGAAGCATCCCCATATGTTAATTTTCGCGCCGCCGTGCTTAATGGTTTTTAAAGTACACTCCGGTTTAAACTCTTGGTTTTTTTTTTGCCTGCGAACAAATGTCCTGGTCCCAGGAGTTCCAAATAAAACAATTTTAGACTCATCTGTCCATAATAAATTACGCCATTTGGTTACTTCCCAGTTCAAATGTTCTTGCGCAAATTGTTTTCTTTTATGAAGATGGACCTTTATCAGTAAGGGTACTTTTCTGAGGCAGGTAGTTCCTTCTCTATCAACTTCCTTCTTATGGTTGATGTTGATACGGGCAGATTTGGTTCCTATTTTATTTTGTTTGATGTGATGAATGGGTTTTGTTTCACTAATCTTATCATTCTTCGCTCGTCGGTAGAGGATAATTTCGTTTTTCTACGTATTGTTTCTTCTTTTTCGACGTGTTTTTTTTTGCATTAGTAATCATTTTATTCGAACAACCAACGATTTCCCGATAAATTTGTAAGTTTTTCCGTCAGAAATGAATTTTTTTATAAGTTCACGTTTCTTAGGAGTACAATGCACACCGCGACCCATTTTACTTGTTTATAACGTTGTATTTTAAAAATACTAGTTTCAAAATACTTAAATATTTTTACTTTAATCTTTTGACGCACAAAAAAAAAAAAAAAAACTAAACACCACCAAACTCATCGAAAACACTTTTTAGAATGACATGGTGCTATTATTTTGCACACCAAAATTTCGGTTTCATTTCGTATAACGGGAATTTTCTTGTCTTAAAATGCATTCTTGCTTATCTTGTTTTTTGCATTTTATTACTGATACCCAACAGATGCCCTACAATAAATATCGTGTCTTTACATGAGCATGGAGAAAAGTAATTAACATCCAAAGTGCAGACCTCAACGTGGTGCTATTTTTTTGCACAGAGCTGTAGCAGGGTGGCCACCTTGGCGTAGTGGGTAGAGTGCGACACTCACACGCCGAAGGTGTAGGTTCGATTCCCAGCTCAACAATTATTATTAATATATAGCAAGGCATACGCAGTATGTTCCAAAGTGTTGATTGTCAATTACTAAATGCAAATGCTGAAACCATGAGTAAAGACTAGCGCAGATTTCCTGGTTATGCAGAATGTCTTGTGGCAAGGCCTAGAGGTGCACATTGCAAAGGTCATTCTGTATTAAAGATGCGGGGAAAAAGACATCCCCGTGGTTATATATAGCTTTTGAGAAGGAGACTCAGCTTTGTAACAAGCGCTATAAGACACTTTTTAAATCCTTGATGAGGACGCGGTAGTTATTATTATGTTGGAGTTTGGGATACACTGCACTGGAGCGCTCAGAATCAAATACTTATTCATTGGCAGTAACCTTCATTTAATGTGTAGGCCGCGGCGGACTTGAAAAAAATGTCCATATCACCCAAAACCACATTTTTATGTTTTGGAAAATTGTTTATTTCTATAATACAACTTAATTTGTTGCTTTCAAAGACCGAGTTAAAACATGAAGTTACATGTTTGTTTGTCAATTTTTGATTCACACAGTTTCCATGCCTCGGATGATTGGAATCGCGTCTGTCAAACCTCCTACGCCACATTTTTTATGACATCCCCATGTCGCAAGCAATTCTAAACCTATAAATACAATATGCCCTCGTATAATCATTTCGAATTCATTCTGACGTTCGACAAAAACCTTCATCGCTCAATTCAGTGGATGGTGTACACACAGATGTACTTCGCACGACTTGAATGGGAACATTTCCAATATAAATAAAATCAAAAAAATTCAAAATTTGTTCGTCTTTCTGAGTAAGCAAACAACATGTTCTCCTAATATAGTTTTTATACCCCCAGCGCGGATGGAAATCACTTCGAATAGCAATTATATTTGCACTTTGACATCATGCCGGATATTCAATGCAAACAACGCTTCAACTATTAGAACACGACGAGCGTACTAGTGGAAGATGTGTGTGCATACTAAAATCTATTTCAGACATCCACACATGGCCATAAACCTGTTGAAGGTATGATCAAATATGTGCACTTTTTTGCGCACTGACGTCGTTCACGTCGGTTATTCTAATGAACGCTCATTGAAATGGTTTTTTGGCAAGTCTCTCAAGGGCACATGAAGGTCAGAGCTTTATGAATTGCATGAATTGAATTGAATTTTCACAATATTTAACAACCGAATATATAAAACTTATGAAGTTGCTGAATTGTTATAAGCTCGAGTGTGTACTAAATTTGTTTGAAATTAATTTCTGGTAATGTGCTTTATTTTGTTTGTATGTTTGTTATTTAACATACTGGACATTTTTGAAAAAGTTAGAAAGTTTGTTGGTAAATGCAGAAGGATATGGTTACCATTGGATATTGCAGGGAAGGGCGCTTTGTAGATGGTAATACAACACTCGAGTAGAAGAGACCTCCAGTCTTTTGCCGACTCCGAACGGCGAAATTTGAGAAGCTTTCTTAGACAGTTATTACTCTTTGAGTGTTGTCAGCAGCTCGAAAGAGGTGGTGCCGTGAAAAAATTCGAGGTGTTCAACCGGGAATCGAACCTAGACCCTTCGGCGTGTGAGCGTCGCACTCTACCCACTACACCACGGTGACCACCGAATACCAAGTGCCTCATTGAATTAATGTATTTTCATAATATGTTGAAAGAAATAAAATTATATTAGTAGTCTTAAAAATGTAACAATTAATATGTTCATCATTCATATCTTACCTTCAAACTAATTGTTTTCAATTCGGCCAACAGATACAGGTCCATGAAATATTCCTGGCAAAACAGACATGCTCCCTTTCGTCTTCCATCGATCGTGGACGCCTAAAAGAAAGCAAATAAAAATTACAAACGATGCGTTGTAAAGTAAATTTAACACATTACGTTATACGTCGATCTGCCCAGTAACAGCAAAGGGTAAAAGAGCAAACTATTATATTGCTTAAAGTTCCTCCCTCAACAGATACCAACAAAAGTGCGCATCATTTGTTTATTCTCCGATGGAGTACTGCATTTTAAATACGAAAAGAAGAGCGAATTGCAAGCTCAATCATTACCAGGCGCAAATCGCTTTAAGTGTATCTTCAATCTTTCGTCTTCGTCCTAAACAACTTTTAACTCTTTAAGCAGTTGATTTATTTCCTCATATAGAAAAAGTATCGTTCAGTATCGGAGAATGCACGCTTTGAACAAAAGTTCCCCTTCTTCTACTGTGAAAATTCAAAAAGAAGAACAAACGCTCTATAAAGTTACTAAATCTTCATTTTATTTGGTTTCACTTTCACAATTCAAGTCTCAGGACAATCCGCTAAATTTCCCAGCGGTATTTAAAACAACTTTCACACTACTCCTTTGGCTACCTCTCCAACTCTTGTTTAATGAACTCCTCAAACGTTTCAAAGTCAAAACTTATCAGAAAATCATCAATTTCGCTGGTGGTACTCTCGTCTTCCGCGCAGTTGCTGCTCGCTTTGGACGCCTGTGAATTCGTATCATCTTCTGCACTCGATTCAGAGTCCCCATCTGTTTCAGTCTCTTCCTCTTCTTCTGGTTCAACTTCAGCGCTCTGTTGTTCACTGCGACCACTTATTGTGCCACCGTGTTGGCTCTTGTACTGTTGAATGTGTCTCCACAGAGTTGTGGGTGATATTGAAAAGAATTTCGCCGCTAGTCGTATGGACATCCCATTCACCTGGCAACCACGAAATGCTTCGATAACGCGCTTTTTCACGGCCAGCCTTTCCTCAGGGTTTACAGGCGGTTTCAGTGTCACATTGGACGGGAGTTGGCCGCTCTGAGCCAATCGTACCTTGTGCTGGTGAAGTGTGGATTTGGCTACTTTCAGCGTTCGAGAAATTTTCGAAAGAGACTCGCCAGAGCATATTCGTTTCGCGATTTTTCGATTGAGTTCCTCGTTTACAACTTTCTTGCGGTGATCTGTGCGCTTGTTTACCTCCTTCCAGAGTGTGCTTTTGGTCACTTGGTAGACGCTAGCCGCTTTGTTAATAGTCATTTGTCTGCTAACGACCGCTTCCAGAGCTTCTTCAAGCCGTTTTCTGTTCAGGACTCGCTGTGCTTTGCGGGAGTTCTCTTTAGTTTCTTCTCGAGCCTTCTTTGGACTCGTTTCCTGTACGCAGATTTTATTGGCTTCTTCAGGCTGAATGCACTCGTTGTTGGCAGGGGGTATTGTTGGCGGTGGTATACTATCATCGAGCGGTGGTGTCTTGACCTGCTTTATGACATAATTGAACATTGGTTCTGTGTCAGTCTTTAATTCAAAAATGATGAATTGCTCGCAGGACGTGTGAGTCGGGTCAACAACCGCCGCCACCGGTATCAGAGTTTCTTCGGCGGGTTTTGTGTCTATTTCAGTGGTGGCGTCGTCGCATTCTATTTCGTCCTGGAATTTGTAGAGTTAAAATAATAGGATAATTCATCGTCGGCCATGTGTGGACAGGAAGAGAAAAAGAGAATTACAGAACAACTATCACATCTACTGGATAACATGCGTTTGTTACTTCTAAGCTACTTAATGGGATATTTAGAGGGATTATACGTAGATGAACGAAGGCCAAGTGCGCAAAACAACTGCTGACCTGTGGCCTTGATTCACATTCTTCGCTTCCCGTGGTTTTTGTGTTTTGTCCAATAATACAGTTCAAATTACATCAATGACCACACACGGCAGCGAACAAGAAACGATGTTTTAGGGCTTCCTTAAAGGAAATAATTAAAATGCCATCGGTCATGTAACGAACTATTTTCGAAGGTCATGATGTAAGCAAACTGGGCCATGGGGAAGGCAACCTCCTTTCAAAGAAAAGAATGCTGGCTCAGACCGATAGTTCAAGGAATTGGACACATTAACGCCAGGATTAATACGTTTGAATAGAAAGTTCATCTCGTATTTTTTCATGCAATATTTTGTTTCCCGTTGCTGACAACATTCATAGTTAAAGATTAAATGTTGAGTCATTAGTTAACCCCAAGTTTTCTGGGATGGTTGTACATTGCAATTTTTCACCCAGTATCCATCTGTCGGGCAAAACGTGAGCAACAAGAACTGAAAAAATGAAGAACAACTTAAGAAAAAAGAAGATTTATCCCCCTGCGATCATTCCGGAATTAACTCCTTGGTATAAGGTTCTTTTAGAGTGTGGAAATCAAGCCACTTCTGGCTGCTCCAAATAGTGGGCCTATGGATAAATTAATTTTTTCAAAATAACTTCACCAAAATAATGAGGTAATCAATTAAAAAGCAACAAACTTAAGCTTTATGTGGTCTGTGTGGGCCTAAGCAAAAGGGAGCACATGAACCTAGAGTAAGCAGGAGATGTAAATGCAAAACGACAAATAATCACATTACCAGTAGAGAAAAATGCCAGAATTCGGGTCGCAATCGTTAATAATAATAATATTAGGTTGTTAAATATCCCTTCAGATTTTCTGCTCTTCATTCAATGCTTCATAAAAAGTTTTACAGCGATCCGATTTAGTTTAAATATGCTCCGTTTTGTTTGATAATCTGTTTCCATCTAGACGGCAACTTCATAATAACCCCTCGTATAAGCCACACAAGGACAGCCACTTTTCACAAGTCTCTCTTGAGTTCAACTTCACAATACCAAGGGCTTTCACCATGTACAGGAGCAGCTGGTAATCACTTGGCGCTATGTCCGGGCTATATGGTGGATGCGATAAAACCACCCATCCGAGCTCCCGTAGCTTCTGACAAGTCATCAACGAAGTGTGTGGTCTGGCGTTGTCCTGGTGGAACACTACAGCCTTCCTGTTGGCCAATTCTGGACGCTGCTTTAAACGGTCCAGTTGTTCCCAGTAGATGGTAGAATTAAGCGTCTGGGAGCAGTTCACAGTGGATGATTCCCTTCCAATCGCACCAAACACACAGCAAAACCTTCCTGGCAGACAATCCCGACTTGGCCACTGTTTGGGACGATTCACCGGCCTTCAACCACAACCGTTTTCGCTTGATACTGTCGAATGTGATCCATTTTTCGTCGCCAGTCACCATCCGCTTTAAAAATGTGTGGAGCTCGTTCCGTTTCAGCAGCATATCGCAGGCGTTGATTCGGTCCAGAAGGTTTTTTTGTGTCAAATCATGCGGCAGCCAAACACCAAGCTTTTTTGTATCCAGCCTTCTGCAGATGGTTTAAAATGGTTTGGTGGCTAACTTCCACCTCCTGGGCGATGTCACGAGATGCCACAATGCCGGTCTAACTCGATGATTTCCATGATTCGATCGGTATTCGTTGTCACAGGTCTTCCGCCGGCTGGCTTATCTATGGTGCCGTTTTCACCGGCTCTGAGTCGTCGAAACCATTCCTTCGCGGTTCGAAATGATAGAGTACCATCCCTCAAAACACCATTAGTCTCACGGAACGTTTCTCTTTTCGGTTTCCTTCATTTTCCTTTAACAAAGGAAAACTTTAAAATAACCCGAATTTCGGCGTTAGTGAACTCCATGTTTATACGTCTATAACTGTTGAACGCAATATCCAAACTAATCATGCATAGCATCGTTTTGAAGGTTATGTCAAGACCTTTCAAATGATGTATAGTATTGCCAGATACGAGTAGCGCTTTGTACACAGCCGGAAAATTCAAAAGACAAAAAGGCGGAAGGGAGGAAGATATTTGACAACCTTATAATTGGGTGGTGCGACTGTCCACAGGGGGACCAGGGCCTAGCTTTCTCATCAACTTCTGGTGTTGTGCGTGAAACTGTCCTCTCACGAGTAGAAGTGACCTACAGTCTTTTTGCCGATTCCGAACGGCGAAGGTTGAGAAGCACTTTCTTAGACAATTAATACTCGTTCAGTGTTGTTAGCAGCTCAAAAGAGTTGGTGCCGTGAGAAATGCGAGGTGTTCAGCCTGGAATCGAACCTGGACCGTCGGCGTGTGAGTGTCACACAGTGTCCATTACGCCACGGCGGCCACGGTCGCAATCGTTACGACAATGCGTAAGTATAAGTTCCTTGCAACAACGATTCCGATCGGCGAAGGTTGAGAAGCACTTTCTTAGACAATTAATACTCGTTCAGTGTTGTTAGCAGCTCAAAAGAGTTGGTGCCGTGAGAAATGCGAGGTGTTCAGCCTGGAATCGAACCTGGACCGTCGGCGTGTGAGTGTCACACAGTGTCCATTACGCCACGGCGGCCACGGTCGCAATCGTTACGACAATGCGTAAGTATAAGTTCCTTGCAACATTTAAATAAGACAGACTCCTATGAACAAAAAAAAAATTTAGTAGCTATTTTACAAAACCAATACTCTGAAACTGTATCTATGGTGTCTTTTAATCTAAATATCCAGATGCCAAACTATCTGAAGCCAAACGAGCAAAACAAAGTCAGCCTGCATGTCAGCCTCCGCTTTCAAAATGAGGGAAAGAAAATGTCGTAGTTTTAAGGTAAACGTCAAGTCCATTCATTGAAAACACTTCCTTTTAAAAGTTTCCAAAAGTAAAATTAAAAACTTTTTAGACCCATGTTACATTCCAAGTGTAAAGAAACTATATTGAATGAAGTATCTTTTGTTTACCTTCGCAACTATCAAACGACAATATTTCGCTCTTCTCACGGTATTGGCGTCACAGCACACCATTTGCAGCGATATCAAATTTGTATTCGCATTTTACAGCAACCTAAACTATCAGTTCATTCACCTCCACCTACAGAGCAGTCGGTATTTCCATCCGTGTCTATATCGACCCCCATAATGTTGCGAGCATTAAAATGGGCACTGCCACTCCCAACAACACACGCATCCAATGCCTTGCATTGAAACTCATCAAAAATGCAGGAAAACGAAAACAAAAAACAAAACAAAACTTCTATCCAACCCATTTGAACTAAAACCCAAAAGAAAAACGAGAGAAGAGTGTTAGGCAGAGTGGAGGAGCGCCGCCGTTGCTGCGACATTCCGTACATGGCCAAACAGCGATCGTCGAACGGACTCGATGATGACTCGAATGCATTATTTAAACAGCATTTCTCTTGCAAAATAGAGCAAGCAGTCGCTAATAATAGTCCGAAGCACTCGATTTGATTGCACAGTGCGCGTAGTTGATGCTCTTTGCGGGCTGACCTTTGGGCCAACATTGGACTGATAGCATCATCGGCTTGTGCATTTGTGCGACCGAGTGGAAAGTTGAACAATCTGTGCGTGCCTGGGCATTAGTCATTCTCCACTCCTCTGTATGCTTCTCTGCTCGTGAATTATTTCCTTGTACTTTGAGTGGAGCCCCAATGACCCGCCAGTCTTGGGTTAATCGCAGCTGCTGCGTTGTGTGATTAGCTGAAAGAGAATGTTGTTGAGTATGGGAGGGGAAAACGAAAGTAATTGCTGCTTGCAACGAGAACTTGTCCTCTGTCCGCTAATTGGTCGCTGAAGGGTGAGTGTGTGGCAATTATAACGAATCTAAGTCATGAAGGAAAAACGATGCGTTATGTTGCAAAGAAACTTGTTCTTGACTTAAATTGCCGTGGGAATGCTGACAGTTAACCATTGATACAGAACAGAAAGGCCTTTAAGTTTTTTTTTTTTTTTGCAAAATTTCATGTCACTCTTTTCGAGTGCAGAAGTCAAACTTTCATTTTAACTTCGAGAAAACGGATTATCCGCTCATCAAAATATTATACACCCAAAACATTACAACGACGAGCAATGCGACTTCAATCACCGCTTATTAACGTTCGTCAAAAACAGGACATATGTAAGCATGCACACACTGGAAGATTAGTTAGCACAAAGCCCCTGTCAAGATATCACGACTTGAGTTATTGTCCCTCAACCTTATCCAAATTAAAGTGATCCATTATGAACCCTACCGTGATTCAGTAATATGCAGGGCACGTGCATCTTGTCGTGACTGAATCCATTTTTCAGTTGTTGAAATTATGCCACCAACTAGACACGAAAAATGGTTTTATAAACGTGATGTTCTCAAAGTTTGAGTGAATTTTCCGTTTAAGAACAGAAAGAACACAAAGAATTACAATGTTATATTGTCCTTTTTAAGGCAGTGTTTTAATGAGTCTTAATTAAGGAATACCTAGTTCAATTTTTTGTGGGTCCGTGAATAAATGGATGTTTTACAGTCTAATCCAAAGCGAGCGGGACCAAAGCGGATCTGTACCTTTCTTCTAGTGTTAGCATTTCAATGACCTTCCCAATTATCTATAAAATAAGCTCAAACTTGAATGTTTTCCTTTCCTTCCAAATTGTTTGAGGAAATCTTTTGCGGTAAAGCTCTGTGCAAAAAAAAAGCACCACGTTGAGGTCTGCACTTTGGATGTTAATTACTTTTCTCCATGCTCATGTAAAGACACGATATTTATTGTAGGATATCTGTTGGGTATCAGTAATAAAATGCAAAAACACAAGATAAGCGAAGATGCATTTTAAGACAAGAAAATTCCCGTTATACGAAATGAAACCGACATTTTGGTGTGCAAAATAATAACACCATGTCATTCTAAAAAGTGTTTTCGAAGTGTTTGGTGGTGTTTAGTTCTTTTTCTTTTTTTGTGCGTCAAAAGATTTAAGTAAAAATATTTAAGTATTTTGAGACTAGTATTTTTAAATTACAACGTTATAAACAATTAAAATGGGTCGCGGTGTGCATTGTACTCCTAAGAAGCGTGAACTTATAAAAACATTAATTTCTGACGGAAAAACGTACAAATTTATTCGGGAAATCGTTGGTTGTTCGAATAAAATGATTACTAATGCAAAAAACACGTCGAAAAAGAAGAAACAAGAGGTAGAAAACGAAATTAACCTCTACCGACGAGCGAAGAATGATAAGATAAGTGAAACAAAACCCATTCATCACATCAAACAAAATAAAAGAGGAACTAAATCTGCCCGTATCAACATCAACCATAAGAAGGAAGTTGATAGAGAAAGGACTACCTGCCAGAAGTCCCAGAAAAGTACCCTTGTTGACAAAGGTCCATCTTCATAAAAGAAAACAATTTGCGCAAGAGCATTTGAACTGGGAAGTAACCAAATGGCGTAATATATTATGGACAGATGAGTCTAAAATTGTTTTATTTGGAACTCCTGGGACCAGGACATTTGTTCGCAGGCAAGAAAAAACCAAGAGTTTAAACCGGAGTGTACTTTAAAAACCATTAAGCACGGCGGCGCGAAAATTAACATATGGGGATGCTTCCCCTACAACGGTACTGGTCCTATATTTTGGATAAAACCAAAGATGACCGCCGAAGTTTATGTTAGCATAATGAGGGAAACCATGTTGCCCTACGCCGAGTGGAATATGCCTCTCAGATGGGTCCTGCAGCAAGACAATGACCCGAAACATACGAGCAAATTGGTCAAGGAATTTTTTGCGAGGAATGGGGTTCAAGTTATATAATGGCCGCCGCAATCTCCAGACCTAAACCCCATTGAAAATCTTTGGACAGATGTTAAGAAAGCTGTTTTTAAAGCGAAACCAAAGAATACACTACAGCTATGGGAAGCTGTGCAGGCTGCGTGGAAGGATATTCCAATTCGGCGATGTCAGGCACTAATCGACTCTATGCCACGACGTTGTGCCGCTGTGCTCAAAAATAAGGATTATAAGACGAAGTACTAGAACAGTAGTATAAATAAAAAAAAAAATAAAAACCGTACTATTCCACTAAATTTTGCATTTTATTTACGACGTTTTACTTGTAGTGCTATTATTTTGCACACCAAAATTTCGGTTTCATTTCGTATAACGGGAATTTTCTTGTCTTAAAATGCATTTTTGCTTATCTTGTTTTTTGCATTTTATTACTGATACCCAACAGATGCCCTAGAATAAATATCGTGTCTTTACATGAGCATGGAGAAAAGTAATTAGCATCCAAAGTGCAGACCTCAACGTGGTGCTATTTTTTGCAGAGCTGTAACTTTAGAGAGGATCGAAAAAAAGAACAACTTTTTTTTCAAATCTATGTTTTTAATGTTAAACAAAAAATGTCATTGAAGAATAAGCAGCATTCGACCAATTACAACTATTAAGGGGGAGTTCAAGAATTTTCAAAAACACAAAACGAATCTAAGAATATTGAACTCAAGTGTCAAGTCAAGTAACAGATATGTGTTAGAGAAACCTGATTGATTTCAAAATACACCAAACAGACACTTCACGTACTGAGCAACAAATGTCTCCGTGAAATTTTCTGCCCAAACGTCATCGGCAGCGTGAATCTTTTGGAAATATCAAGATAAAGGACGTAAATGAAAACGATTCAGCATGTTGTGCTTAAAACGGGTAAAAGATTTGATTAACGATTTGAAAACCTGCCACCTATTTGTAAGCGCTCTATTTATCGCTTCCATTTGATGAAGTCAATGTACTCACTTGACGACTTAACGAGGATTTATCAGCGATATGTAAATGGGCCTCCAGAAATAAACCTTTACTAAATCCGTCTAAGTGTCAGGCTATTCCTATCGCTAATAGATCCTTTGAGTTTGAACATATTTCTGATATCATAATTTCTGAGACAAAACCTAAGCTGGTTGAATTAGCAAGTAACTTTGGTTTTGTCATTTGTCGAAACTTATCGTGTCAGAGTGTTACAATAAGCCGTATTTATGGCTGCCCGCGGAAGCTATGAACATTTGCAAGTTTTGCTCCTTTCACGCATGGCGGAAACTTTCAAACACTTATTATGCCTATTTCAATATATTATCGGTATGGCGGTGAAGCTGTCGTTATATATACAGTTGTCTTCATAAAAATTGCAGTATTTAGAATTATGCTGTGCCTGGACAACAGAAATGAAACAATATGAAATCATTATTATTTACAGCTCACATTAGTACTTTGTAGCAAAGCCTTTGTTTTTTATCACTGCGCTTCTTAACATTGAGTTTACCAGACTCCGAAATCTCTCAACTGATAAAGCTTCCCATAAGTCTCGCACTACCTCCCACAATTCCTTGGCATTTTTTGGTTTGGCCTCATGGACAGAATTCTTAACATCACCCCACAAGTTCTCAGTGGGGTTTAGAGCAGGGGATTGTGCTGGTCACTCCACAACGGTTATTCTTTTTTCATCAAACCAAGATTTTACCCGTTTTGACGTATGTTTTGGGTCATTATCTTGTTGCTATACCCAAACTAATGGCGGCATATGGCAGCATAACCTCTTCTAAAATTTTAACGTACTCAGCACCGTCCATTATACCTTTGATAGGATATATAGGCCCAACCCCATTATATGAGAAACAGGCCCAAATCATTAGTTTTGCTCCTCCGTGTTTAACAGTTTTCACTATATAACGGGGATTATTTTCTTCATTCTTTGGTTTTCTTACATATTCCCGACGACCCTTGGACCCAAATAAGACTGCTTTGATTTCATCGCTCCACAGAATATTCCTTCTTTTCTCCTTAGGCCAAACTTTGTGAAACTTTGCGAATGCCAATTTTTTTTGCACATGCTTTTTTGTCAAAAGCGGTACTTATCGCGGGCTTCGAGCTGGTAGTTTAGCCTCTAGAAGACGTCTTCTAACCGTTACAGCACTCACCGGAAGTTGGAGTTCATCCCTTATCTGTCTGGAGGTTATTGAAGGGTTCTCCTTTGCCATGTTGATAGATTTTCGGTCAGTTCGCTTAGTTGTCACTCATTTTGGACTGCGTTTTTCGGGCGTAGCTTTCCTGTTTAGCGCATTGCTAACCATTTTCTGAACATCCTATGATTTCCTGGAATGAAGCACATGTTTTTCCCTCCTCCGAACGCAACTTTTTGATCAAATTCCGCATATCTTCGGTACAATGTTTTGATCGACCCATATTTCGAACTTTAAAGTATGTGAATAAAAGACAACATATACAAAAACTTTCACTTACCAAACAAAAATACACAAACTCTAAACAACAATTTCTGAGACACTTTATGGTAAAACCAAAAAACATTGCTATTCAATGAATGAGTGAAAAAAGGAGAAAGTAAGCCTCTATTTTTTATTTTTTATTTCTGGTATGGTATCTTAGTAACCGGAAAATACAATAAAACCGGATATACATTTTAAAAAAGGATCTTCTTAGAAACATGTTGGTAATTATCTAAGTCGTATAACTACTGCTATTTTTATGAACACAACTGTATGTGTTAACGAAACCTGATTGATTTCAAAATACACTAAACAGACACTTTGTGCACTCAGCAACAAATGTCTCCATGCCATATAAGGAATTTTGACGTGGAACCCTCAAGAGTATAAGGAAGTTCCGAGAACACCCGAAGATGATTAATGCTTTTGTAGCTCACGTAAAGCATAGCAAAGACAGTTTCAAAGAACCGATTGAGATGGAGATGTCAAGTGAATTTCCCACGCTACGAGTATTGCCTTTTATATTTCAGGATCAGAGAACAAAAACAAATATTAATCATCGAAAATAGCTTTATTGTTTTTCAAAATATTCCCCATTAAGATCTATACACTTTTGCATGCGTTTGAACCAATTGTCGGAACACTTTTGCCGCTCTGATAGGTATCTCCAAAACATGCATTCTGAACGCATCAACCGCTTCTTCAGGTGCCGAAAAACGTTGACCTCTCATTTAACGTTTTACGTACGGGAATAAAAAGAAGTCATTCGGTGCCAAGTCAGGACTATACTGCGGATGGCTCATCAAATCGATGTTTTGAGTGCTCAAAAATGCAGTTGCTTGAGCCGATGTGTGAGAACTCGCATTGTCCTGGTGAAGAGTGATCTTTCGGACGTTTGTTTGGTTTTCTGATTTCTTGGAAGACAACTGGCAAACAGGCGACCATTTGGTTGGAAGTGCTTCGTGCGCGAGCAACTTTTGTTGGATTTGGCTTAATCTGAAACACCCATACAGTCGAATGGCGTTTACTTTCGGGCTCATACGCGTAAATCCACAATTCATTACGTGTCACGATGTCATAGACATGTTTCGAAGCACCGCGATCGCATTTTCGGAGCATTTCTTTCGACCAATCGACACGAGCCTTTTTTTGAGCGATTGACAAATTGTGTGGCATCCAAAGCGAACAAATTTTTTTGACGATCAAATGTTCATGCAATATTGAATGTATGCTGATCCCACTAATGCCTAAGATTGTCTCAATCTCACGAAAGGTCACACTACGATCTTGCAATATCAGTTGACGCACAGCATCAATGGTTTCCGAAACAACAACTGATTTTGGACGACCTTCACGAAATTCGTCTTGGAGTGAACTACGACCTCGGCTGAATTCACCATACCATCCATAAACACTGGTCCTTGATGGAGCTTCATCGCCAAAAATTGAATTAAGTTTATCGATGCACTGTTGTTGAGTTAATCCACGTCGAAAGTTGTAAGAAATAATCTCACGAAATTTTTTACGATTTAATTCCATTTTTTGGGCGAGATGAATCTTTTAAGTCACTGTAAACAACACAAATAGCGCTCGTATGTCAAAACGTTCTGAGTACGTATAACCTCAAAAATATCAAACTTTACGATAGAGTTGGCAGTTGCCAGATTGCAACACTAGGGTTTCCCGATCCCGAAGTATAAAAGGCAGCCTTCGTACATATGATAACAGTTTAAAGAATAATCGATAACAAAGTTACAGAAAGTTTAGTTTTAGAGAAATCATCTGCACTCTAACATCTACACTACAATGTGTTAAGTTCATAAATTGCTCTTTTATAATGTTCAAACTCAACAGAAACCGCCGCCACAATGGCCAGACTTAAATGCTATCGAATAGATTAATTAATTAATGGAACCCTCAGAATGTCCGAAGAAAAACTAAAGCGAAACAAAATGTGCTCATCAGAAGGATTATTATTATTAATTGAATCTAAGTTTCAGAAAATTATGAAAATGTGTTTTTCTTTTGTTATTTTGAACTAGTTTCTGGTTTCATATGTTCAATGGAATATATGTATAATTTAAAACGAACATATTTAGTTTGTTAAACATCTCATCTTAGACGTTTTCTCAGTTCGCAATGCTGTTTATTGAGGGTGTTTACTTACTTTTGTGACTGAGTGTAGCACATAATGTAAAATAAACTTTTATTTAATGAAAATGGAATTTATACACAAATGTTCAAGAGAACCAGTGTTTCTCATTGATTTCATTCAATTTGCAATTAATGAATGAAAAATCTTTAAAATAAACTTTAAGGCGCTATAAAACTGACGGTTGCAAAAAATGTAACCCGTTTCCTTACAAAGAATTACATTTTTTTAAAAACTGATTTTCAAAGATTGATTTTAAAAATTGGTTTATCCTTGCTATTGACAATTTTCTTTTTACCCCGGTACTGCTACATGATAGAAAGCATTAAATTCACATACATTTGTATATGCACATAATTCTTAAGTAATCCTAAAGCATTTATTTTGTTTTTCAGTTTGGCACAAAAAGTGTTATGTCAAAGACACCAAATTTTTTATTTACAGAATGATGCTTTTCCACATAAAGATTTTTAAAAAATGTTAAGCTGTATTTTCGAAATGAAACGATTTTTTTATGTCATTTAAAAAGGAACGTTTCTTTATTTGGAAAACAGATTGAACGATCACTGTCCATTCTTGGTACATTTTCTGCAATTGCAGTTCTCCTCCCTAACCAAGATTTCGTAACGATACTGCCTTACATTTCTTTGCAACAACTTACTTCACAACTACACTTAAAGGACAGCATATCTGTTCGCTAAGGATTAGACACAACGTAAATGGGAAGTCCCACTTATCATTTAGTTAAGGGGTTCATGCGAAACTGTTAGATGTTAGAGTTAAAAACTTTCTGACCCTTTAAAATAGACATTTCTACTAAATTGTTTGCTCAACTGTTGTCCAATTTGCGCCATACAATTCAAATAAAATCATTAGAATGTTTGTTTAAACCTCAATTTAATGGCACGTGACAAGTTATCGACATTTTTCTCAACGAGTTATAAGGGAAGATGCTCCCAATCAAATTTCTAATAGTGTAAATCACATCAGCCAGCAGTGTAAGTGATCTCCCTGATGGAAACAAAAAACATTTAGTGCTATGGCTAGCTTTCTCATATAGAAAGTAAGCACTCTTTCTGGTAGTAAGTGCCTGATGAGTGGTAAAATATTGATCCAACTAGAAATCACCTGAACCGCCATGGCGTAGTGGGTAGAGTGCGGCACTCACACGCCAAAAGTCCAGGTTCGATTCCCTGCTGAGCACCTCGCATTTTTCACGGCACTACCCCTTTTGAGCTGCTGACTTAACAGTCAAAGAGTATTTCTGCCTAAGAAATAGCTTCTCAAACTTCGCCGTTCGGAATCGGGAAAAAACTATAGGTCATTTCAACTCGTGAGAGTACAATAGCGCGTACAACACGAAACTTTAAAGTTAGGCCCTGGTCCCCCTGTGAACTGTAGCGCTACTCAATTATTATTTAGAAATCACTTAAACATGCAGTTAGACCTTCTTTAGAGAGCATCGCCATATTTGAGGTTTAAGTCCAAATCGGGCAACAAGTAAGTTCGAGCCAACCACATAGAGATCTAATAATTTGTGACCTTGACTGGATGATCACCAAATCTATGCGAAAATTGTCAAATTCAATAAGATAAGAGTTTTTCGATTCCGTCACCAAAGGCTCATACAATCCACGCAAATTAGGAATATAGTTCATCTTAAATCCAGTTGTGTTAAGCTCCGAATACAAATCCATAAATACAAGGCGCAGACCATCCGCGACTGGTTGTTAACCTACATCGGCCTAAGAAAATAATTTCTAAGTACTAACATTTGCTAACCGCTCAGTGAATTTAATTTCTGTTCCAAATACATGCATAACCAAGTACCTAGAACACATCCGTGCCACGGATTGTAGCCATGACTTCACGCCAGAAACTTTACCAGCAGCAATGACATGACATCATAAGTTCTTATGATTCACATTCATCAGCGTCCGCATTCACTGATTTCACTCCCTCACTTACATACAGCAGGAATTATGCCCCAACAGCAGTTCGGATTCAAATGATGAACAAATATTTGATGAATACCAATAAACTTTAAACTGCGAGACCGCTAATTAAATGGGGAAACAGCAAGCAACCGCTCTCCTGCCTTACCGACAGCTGCTCCACTTACTGTACCCACACAGCAACCACACCTTGTCGCTTTCAGGTAACTATGACTACATCTTCTCTTTGCATTCTCAGTCTGTGTTACGCCCGCAAACGAGCGAAGACTTGTTAGCCACTATCGGCGGCAGCGGGAAGTGAATTCCAAAAGCGTTCTTCTCCGTGCACGAAACGCCACAATTCAGGCTGAGTAAGCGCAAATTGATTTACCGCCGCCGCACCAGTTGCGCGTCTAAAAAGGGCGACAAGCGGGCATGCGGCGCGGCAACGCGATAGCAAACAAAAGAAAGATATGAAAAGCAAAACTAAAAAGTAAATATTCCAATATGCTATGACCTCATCGTTCCAGCGGAATGTCTGAAGACACCGTCAATACGCCGGTGGCGACGGCAGCGGCGGTTAGGTTGTTGTCACCGTCAACCTTTTTCTTGGACGAGAGCAGTCCGAACTCGAGCTAACTGTGCTATTCTGTGCTTGGAGATTGGAACATTGCCCACTGCGTCTGTGTCTGTAGGTAACTCGCGGTCGTGAGAGCACACTCTTCAGTTGCTGTGGTGACCAATCAATTCCGATTTGGTTCTCACATTGCTTGAGGGTGACTGTGTGAGTTACATTTTTTTTTTTTTGTGTAATTATTGGGTAATCATGCAGCGTAGAGGGAGCTCGGACGTTTGTTTGCACGATCATAACCTTTACGTAGCACACTTCACAGTGAATCACATGATGATGGGCTTATGAGTGGAGAGTGCTGGTTGAAGATGAGTTGCGTTTAGTGACACGACCAGTCGTTCACAGCTTGTCATCGTCACTGCGTGCTAGATTGAAATTTTGGTGCTGAAGAAATTCTAAATTTTTCAAATATTCCCATTAGACAGTGGGGAACAAAAATATAGTGTCACATTGTATTTTAAGCCAGTGGGAATGATCTTAATAAATCACATAAGGTCATCATAAAAAAAGAGGGTCTAAAATCTGATTCTTTTGTATTGGGGTACAAATTTGCTTTATCGTATCTATTAAATCTTAAAATCGGGTAATGCTTTTAAGAGATGGCGCCACCTCCAAGTTCTGGTTGTTTCTGGAAGCGATTACCTACTTTATTGGAAAGATGTGACATTTTTTGGCTAAAATATGTACATCAGCGTCTGTTTTAGAGAACAACATTGTTTTTTGCCAATTCAAAAATGTCCGGAGTTGTTTTGAATAAACAGCATTTGCAGGCTGTTTTAGTTTTCTGTTTTAATTGAATGAAAAATGCAGAGACGGGGAACGATTTCGTGTAGTAAATGATGAATCTACTGGGACCGATCAATTATGCAGAGTAGTTTCGCTGCTTCAAAAGTGGCGATTTAGGCCAGCCCAAAAAGTTTTAAGATATACAATTTGAGGATTTACTGAATTAAGATCCGTACCAAACCGAAGTAATTTGCTAAAATGATTTAAAGAGATTCAGCAAACAATTTCTGTTTGATATGAGAAATTTGGATTTATTCAAAAGCAAGAATATGAGTACAAGTTGAAACCGAGAAATTCGAAATTCATTTTTCACCTCGGAACTGCCTCTTGAAAGACAAGGAAGAAATCTATTTTTGCACCGGATCGTAACTGGAGAAAATGTTTCCACTTCTTGCGTCTACGTCGACGCTAAAGAGGAAAATCCACTATTTAAAGGGCATGCTCTGCATGAAGAGAGACAAGATGGGTATGAAATACTAATATCTATAAAAAACCAGGCGAAACCGTTGATGGGAAACATTGGGGACTAAAAACAATGCGTTTGAGCCGTGCTTTACTTAAAAACTGCAAAAAACGACCGAAAAACATGGCAATGTGATTTTGGAACATTAAAAGACTCGGCACCACGTGGCAGCAGATGTCAGAAACATCCTGTAAACGTTGAAATAGAAGGTCTTACCCCTCACGCCGTATTCTCGAAACCTTTTGCCATCCGACAAACGACTTTTCCAACGGAAGTTGAAATGAAATGATGTGGGTTTCAGAGGTTCGGGTATTTTGGAGAAATCAAAGATTGAATCGGGCCATTGGAGACTCACGGGGGACTCATTTTTAGATATGGTATCCGAAATTTTCCGCCGTGGCGTAGTGTGTAGAGTGCGACCTTCACACGCCGAAGGGTCTAGGTTCGATTCCCGGCTGAACACCACGAATTTTTCACGGCACCACCTCTTTCGAGCTGCTGACAACACTCAAAGAGAAAAAACTGTCTAAGAAAGTTTCTCAAATTTCGCCGTTCGGAGTCGGCAAAACACTGTAGGTCCCTTCGACTCGTGAGAGAAAAGTAGCGCCCACAACACGAGAGGTTGATGAGCAAACTAGACCCTGGTCTTTCTGTGGACTGTCGCGCCAACAAATACTAGTACCATTCAAAATTTTCCAAATTTGTGCCAAAAATCACACTTAAGCACACAAACAAGTACAAAATCAATTTGTACTCTCAACATTCACGTCATATTCAAACGTGTTTTGATTATTTCTATTCAATTATCCCATCTGTGCGTCGCCTTCAATAAAATGTTTCGGTGAATAAAATCGTGTTGTAATATCAGGGAGCACTGAACCAAACGAAAACGCTAGCCATCCAAAGTTTTCAAAAGCGCCTTGTAAAAATGTAACCCCCCGTTCAATTTAAAAAGTGACATTTCAGGGCATCATACAACTGTTTAGTTTCTTCCTTATCAAATTTAAAGCTGTAATGAGATCCAATGCAGTGGGCAGAATCTGACCTCGAATGTCTTTCAATCCAAAAAGTGCTTCCATTCAAAATGGCGCATAAGAAACAAATGCATTTAATAGTTTGCCAATACTCGTAAACAGTCTCACAGACAACAAGAGAAAACTCCAGTCGCACAGCATGTTAATCTCCAGAGAGAGTGAAACAAAATATCATACATTCGACCGCAAAAATGTTCAATCCAAAAAAACCTGCTTCTATCCTGAATTACAAATCCACTTCCAGGCCAGACAGCGAGACAAGCCGATCGCACTGAAAATGCAAATCACTTGAATGTGAATTGTGCAAGGGGAAAGTGTGCACCCAGGCCATTTGCCACATTATTTGCTCAGATGCAATTGGACTGCAATTTCATTTCAGATACTCGTTTTCACACCCCGCACGTGATGGGAAGTAGTCATGTGAGAGATTTATCGCCCATTTCAAGATTGCACTGATGAATCTGAAAAACAAAGAACCTCCGCACGTAACACTCAACCAGGAAAATGGCAAACACATCAACGGTCGACATCAACAAAATGAGCCAAAACAAAACGAAAACCCGCACAAATAATGAAACTTTTACTTTCTTTCATTGCCCTCTGGTTGACCGTTAAATTGTGCACCTCAAATCATTTCGTGTTTTTGCGCACATGATTTTATTTATTTATTTCTGCATTTCGCTCTGCACAATTACTCCCACATTCGCTGGTAACATGCGGCATGCAACCACTCGGCCGCGACTCCACGACAGCGACAACAGCTGCTGGCGGTTCTGCTGCATCGAAAGGAAAAGTTCAAAATGCCATAATGAGAGAGTCGAAGTCGGTTTTAGCAAGTTGCTGGATGTTGCCTTTATTACGAGCCTGCTTTTACCATACCTGGGGTCGCCGGTATCTCTGGGTGAAAATCAGAAGGGGAATCATATCATTCCACGGCCGTAGATCGAAAACGGAAGATGGTGCTGTGCGCCGCAAATGGGGCTGCTGTCAATGACTTGTCATTGAGTAATGAAAGATAGGCAGCATTTGCCGTTGAAGATGTGGCGCAGATAATTTGTGCGATGCACTTGCCACAACCACTTAACCGGCAAAGTGGTTTAGGCCCTTACTTGGGGTGTGTTCGATGCTCGGATAGAAATGTTTCATTTGCGCATTGTTTCGAGAGTAATGGAAATGGAAACGGAAGAGAATGAGATTCTGGGAGGGGTAAAGGAAAGATTGATTAATTAGTCTTCCTCTTTCTTTGTGCACCTTCTTCTGAGGTCGACAGCAGCCAGACGAACGCCGTTGGGAATGCAATCAATTTATTGATTTCTGATTCATTAAACGCAGGCTGTTTTGCGGATGCAGTCATTATACATTGATGTGTCTGTAATTACTTTTCACGCTGATTTCTTATTTGTCCTGATTGTGGAAGCATATTAATTAATCATTGGACAGTGTGCGCAGTTGCCACAGGCGACAGGGGCTGGACGACTGCTACAATGGAAGTGCCTTTTACTTTCTAACTGCAATTGCTTGTGGCGCTATGAAAAATTTCTGCATTTCTTTGTTCATTTACAATGAAAGCTAATTTGAGATTTTTAAAGTAAAAAGAAACCTCAAAAACAAATGAGACTTTCGAAAGTCTAAGTTAGATGTGAATACACAAAAACAATGAAGCGCGAATGAGGTTAAGCACGGTTTAGGTATGTTTTTCTATAGCGACACTTGGAATATTGTCGAAATTGATTTTAAAATGGATCTGCCTAACGTCAAATGGATCCAGTTACACTCGTCTTCATTGAATTGTAATCGGATGTTTGAAATGCGGATTCAGACAAGTCCGCCGATGGCCGTCAGAAGTTTCTAGAGCAAGTTTTAGCTGATGCACATGTCGCTTTACTACAAATCACACCTAACTGTCCGAAAAAAGATAACCATGGAGTGAGAAAAATTCAATATTTTAGTGTGGCTGCCCTTTGATTGAAGATAAGCAATATTCAGTTGAGTTCAGAAATGAGTTGAGCTTCTACTTTGGCATAAATCTTTTCTCATATATTCTAGAAATTCATGAAATGAAACTTAACAGGAATGTGCCTTTGGAGATTCTGGGTGAACGCAGATTGGTTACCTACCGGTGATTTATTTGTGAACGTTGCGTAAACTGCCTTTGACTCGCTTTTACACTTACTGTGAACGTCAAAAGTATTACTGTATAAAGATGAAAATTGGGTCAAAACAACAACAAAACTCAAATTCCATTGATTCACAAAAACAGCTTCATTCAATGTGATCAATTATTCAAAAAATAAAGTACGCTAAAAACAAAAACAAATACATTTTTTCAATGAAAATTATAACTACTTCATTTATTACGAGTCAAAAGTGAGCAAACAATATACATTTCTGTCAACAAATGTACTTATTGAATGCTTAAAAAATTAAATTTAGTACTTTGTTGGCCCTTCTTTAGACTTTATTACTTCCTTGAGTCTACGTGGCACAGACATTACCAGTTTATTGGTAACATCGGCGGAAATTTTTGACCATTCTGTTAATAGTACTCCTGTCGAATTCTTCTATCCAAATGCTCCCATAACTGTTCTATTGGGTTAAGGTCCGGTGATTGCGGGGGATGATCAAGCTGTTTTGCAACCATTCCTTAACAAGACGTGAGGTATGCTTGGATCATTGTCTAGCTGAAAGATCCAATTCATAGCTAAACCTAATTTGTCTACGCTCGGTTGCAAGTTGGTCCTGAGAATATTTGGATAATCTTTCTTCCTCATTGTACTATCAATGAAGACAAGATTACCACCCCAGACACTGCTACACACCCCCACACCATCACTGAACCTCTCCCATGTTTCACGACCGGCCTAATATTTTTTTCAGTAAATTCTTCATTTTTTGCTCTCCAATTTTCTTTATTAATATGGCTCTTAAAAATTTCGAATTTGCTTTCATCACTAAATAAAATGTTTTGAATAATTGATCACATTGAATATAGCTGTATTTGTGTATCAATGGAATTTGAGTTTTGTTGTTGTTTTGACCCAATTTTCATCTTTATACAGTAATCAGATATTTGTTTACTCACTTTTGACGCTCACAGTATATTCTCAGAGTGAAGGCTGGTATTTGACGCTTGAAAGCAAAACAATTTAAGTTCGCAATTTGTTCAGTTTTGGTAGTGGAAATATTGCCCCGACATACACGAAATCAAGATACCAATATTGTGATTGAAGTAAAAAAAAGTAGCTGGAGTGGAGGAACTGTCTGCAGAACTATTCAAAACAGTTGGAGATTATCCCGTTGGATACATGCACCAGTTCAGCTGTAAGATATAGTCGGAGGATAGAATGTCCGATGAGTGAAACCTCAGCGTCATGTGTTCAGTCCACAAGAAAGGAGACCCCTTTGCCTGCGCCAATTATCGAGAGATCAACCTTCTTAACATCGCACACAAGATCCTCTCTGCCGTATTGTGTGAGCGTCTGAAACCGATTGTCCGTGACCTGATATGTAACAGTGTGATTTCAGTCCAGAGTAGTCTACAATAGACCAGATTTTTGAATTACGGCAAATCCTGGGAAGCACCCAAGAAGTTAAAATCGACACTCACCGCCTACTCGTCGATTTTACGGCAAAGTGCATTTAGACAAAGTACGAGCTATACAGTGCCAATGCTAGTTTTGGCATTCCTACCTAACTCGTCAAATTGTGTAGGATGACTCTCGCTACTCCGTCAACATCGGTAACGAACTCACCGAGACGTTCAATGTCAAAAAAGGTTTTAGACTAGGTGACGCACTGTCATGTGACTTCTTTAACATCATCCTCGAGAAGATCGTGCGTAACTCACAAGTCAACACCAAAGGCACGGTCTTCCAGAAGTCAGTTCAATTGCTAGCATACGCTGATGACATTGACGTGATTGGACGAACACAGCGAGCCGTCAATGAGGCGTTTGCTGCCATTGAAGTGAAAGCGGCTAAAATGGGTCTGATGTTTAATGAGGGCAAAACGAAGTACTTGCTGTCATTAAGAAAGGACAAACAACATTGACGTCTCGAACAGATCGTCACACTAAGCGGCAGAAACTAAGAGGTAGTCAAAAACTTCGTCTACCTTGACTCCGGAGTAACAAACGCAGAATCAATCTTACCAATCGCTGTTCCTTTGCGCAATTGAGTAATAAAGCCTTCTCTCGAAGAACTAAGCTTGCTTTATATAATAGCTTGATCATCCCAATCCTACTTACGTACCTGAACGCTTATTAAAAAAGATGAGGAAACCATAAGTAAAACAAACCCGTCAATTGTAAGAAGAATGTTTCGCAGCCAGCAGGTGCAAGACTAGTGACCGCACACGCCGAAGGTCCAGGTTCGATTCCCGACTGAACACCTCGAATTTTTCAGGGCACCACCCCTAAGGAAAAGCTTCTCATCAGTCGTCAAAAAACTATTTATCACTTCTACTCGTAAGAGAACAGTAGCGCACACTTCACGAGTAGTTGATGAGCAAGTTAGGTCTTGTCCCCCCTGTGGACTGTCGCGCCATAATAATAATTGTTGGCGCTACAGTCCAAAGGGGGACCGGGGCCTAGCTTGCTCATCCACTACACGTTTTGTGTGAAGAGACCTATAGTTTGTTTCCGACTCCGAACGGCGAAATTTGAGAAGCTTTATAAGACAATTATTACTTTTTGAGCGTTGTCAGCAGCTCGAAAGAGGTGGTGCCGTGAAAAAATTCGAGGTGTTCAACCGTTCAAATCGAACCTATACGCTTCGGCGTGTGAGCGTCGCACTCTACCCACTACGCCGTGGCTGCTTACAGTCTTGCTAAAAGAGTCCGTTCCCAAAAGTAAATCATACGATTTATTTTGCAGGCCATCTTGCAGCACTTCAATCTACACGACTTATTCATTCTTAACTCCTTTGGAGCGTCCGTTCCTATAATTTCGATTTACTACCCACTACGCCACTGCGACCACACTGTCGCGCCGTACAATTATTAATTATAGGACCACGGAAGATGGTATTGGCCCTAATATAAACAACTTAAGCACAATCAAAATTTTTCCAACATCAACGTGCACTAAGAACGTACAAAGTTTTTAAGGACATTGTTGTTGTTTCCCCGGTTCTCCTGTGGACTGCCACACCATACAATTACTATTATTATTATTAAGTGCAAGGCTAAGGAAAAAAGTAAAATGGAAACAAAAGGTTTACATAAAGAATGGCGTTATTGGGCTTATGCCCTCTTGGAGGATAGTTGCAAGTTCTGAAGCAGCATAAGTCCTACAGGCAGACACCTGAAAGGAAATTAGTTAGTGGACAGTTAACAGGATATTCCTCAAAAAAAAAAAAAAATGTGTTAGAACATAAAGAGAAGGAAGGTTAAATTTCGCCAAAAAGTATGCGAATTTATTCGTCGATGATTGGCGTAATACAGTCTGATGAAACCAGAATAAATCTGATATTTTATTAACGGAAAATCGTGTGCTTGGAGCAGACATGGCGAATCGTTGAAGGTTCGTGTTGCATACATGGAGGTGGATCGATAATATTGTGTGGCTGCATGAGCTCTTTTCATTTAAGAAAGAAGCATCGCAAGGAGCTTAGAATGGACCAACACATCTACTTGGACATTCTTAGGTCAAACATTGCACTAGCAGTGAATTACATGATCCATAATCCCAATGAAGTTTTTGTTTTTCAGTATGATTGGGATCCGAGAGGCATGGTCAAGCATTTTGATGTGCTTAATTGATAAGCTCTAAGTCCAAATCTTATATCAATCGAAAACTCCTGGGCCGATCTGCCCTTGCCAACTACAACTCGAAACTATTATTCTTAACTGTGCTTTGAGAAAGCATGCACATATTCGACTCCAATAGCCCACCATAATGACTCAGTCAAATTAGAAAAACCAAAGGGGTCTGTGGATGGTATCAGCAACCTTTTTTTATCTTTTGGTAAGAAATCGTGTTTTTAGGTTCACGTAACTCATTTTTGCACGCAACTGTAGCTAAGAAAGTAGACATCTCAACAGCACACGTGAGTCGTAATCTGTATGAAGTGCTTGGCATGAGCAAACTCTTAGATTTCCTTAACCCAGGCAACATGCACAACCGTGCATTACAGAGCAATATTTTAGGCTGTTTAAGCGTAGTCCTATGTTCTGTGCATCGAAGAGGCATCACCCACACCGTATTCACCAAATTCGACTTTAATTGTGATCAAACGCAGAATCACTTTTAGCAATCACTATTTCTTTGTTCATTTGAGTAAAAGTCTCCTCTCTCGAAAAACAAAGCTTACTTTATATAACAGCTTGAAGCTCTTAGACTTCTCGAAAGAATTGTTCTGCGTGCAATGTTTTATGCTGTTTGCGTTGATGGCATTTGGAGGAGAAGATCCAACGACGAACTTTATGGGCTGTATGGCGCATGCCGCTGATAAAGCATTTTCGGGTTTTGCTCTTAAGATAACTAGGCTATGTGGAGCGTATAGACACCACTGCTCAGGTCCGAAGAGTCTACGAATTTGATTTTCAACTCCCAAGCCATGATCAGAAACCGTTGGTAAAATGTATTCAAACAAACTTTGAAAAATTTAATGAAGCCTTTGAAAATCACAATAAACAGTAAAACGGATTACTTAGGTGCTTCAAACCTTGCATTTGTTTTCATACAATTTTTTGCAATTTCTTTTAACTTCAATCGACATTATCGACATCAAGTAGACAAATCCATGACACGCCGACACGTAACTGCATTACCATCTGCCTTCAACTGTCAATCCGACTTCATAAATTGATTGTGAAACCCAATCATTCCGAGGAAATGAAATACAACCATTCAATCGGCTTTTCTGAATTCGGTCAAAAGCAACAGTTCCCCTTCTGTCGCAATGAAGAGACGAAGAACAAATAACGTGAGAAATTTCTGCAAAAGCCACGACAACGACTTCTAAGTTGGAATTCGGTTTGTGTTCACATAGGTTTTGCTTTAGTCATGTCCGCGGGAAATCGGAAAACGTGAGTCAGCTGAACTGCAAAATTATAACCACGACAATGAAAACGCAAACCGTCTGCACTTACGAACATGCCAAGTACGCTCGAACCGAGTGCATTTAGAAAGGAAACTGTTGTGGTGGCAGTTAGGAAAATGGAAAATGTCACTCAGACCCCCGGTCGTTGCACACACAATTGCCTTTACATACCCAGGAGCACATATATACGAGTACGTATGCATATCACTCGTTCACGTGTTGTAGGGTAGGCTCTTTACTCCCAAACGGCAAACACAGCGATTACGATCTACTGCCAGAACCTCTAAGCACAGTCAAAGTGTTACGTAAGCTCCTCTCCCTGCTGTTACTGATTACAAAATCATATTTTCGAATGCCTTTCCAGATAAGGCCCCCGTCACGTACGTACCTGGAACGAGAAAAAAGGTAACGATTAAAAATAGGCATTTGGTAATTGTTCGATGGTCATTTAATTTTCACTCTCCACGGCACGCACTCGATCAAGTGTGGCCAAAAACACAGAAAACAAAAGACTCAAGATCAGTTTCTGTCTTGTGAATACGCTCGCCGGCCGATCTCTGGCCCACAAGAGCGCCAACCGTCGAAGAAAGTGGGTCAAAAACAATTCACGGCGGAATTAACATATGTTACTTGGACGCGGCGCTCTATGGGTCCGTGGAGCCCGCGGGGGAAATGGCGATAAATGGATGCATGAGGCAGCAGGCGAACCCCAAGCTGCATGGTTTCGATTTTCGTTCACGCCGCTGCGCTGTGACATTTTCCACAAAGTTACACCTAGCTGATGGATGAGGAGACGAAAGCGAAGAAAAACAGCTAAATGCTGGCATGAGTACGCTTTTTTTCTTTTTCACCACCAGGGAGTACGAGATTCTTATTTGATCTAGGGTTTCATAAGAGAAACGTTGCATTTGTGATCGCATGAGTCATACACGTGACGCGATCATTGTCGTCGTGTCGGATTTTAAATACCTGCGTACCCACGGGACGGGTAAATTATAAACGACAAATATTAAGGGCACAACGCAACAGAAGGTTCATTGCACCCCTGACAGTCGGCTGGAGGGGGAAATATGATTTGCATACGTCTGAATGGAATCTATGTTGGGCGGTATTGTGCTATGTGTGGTATTGCGTTTCAGTGCTTCACTTAGTGAGTGAGAGTTCTCGCAACAATGTTGTTAACTGGGCTATTTTAAATTATTGTTTTGTCTCTACTTTGTTTGCCGCACTTGCTCTAACATTGAGGTTAAATTTCCTCGTCAATTGTTTGACACCTGTGCGGGGAATGAACGCAACATTCAATGTGTGACGTCGTTCAGGTATCGTCCCGTGCGTGTAGACAAGTTCTGAAAAACTTTCAAAACTCAAACACGTACTGATTTGTTGCGATACGGAGCAAATTTTCTGCCGGTGACCTAAATCCTAAACGCTTCACCATTGAGCTCGGAATAAGATAGGGATCGGTTTTGACTTTGTATTCCTGACGTGTTTCCATATTGACTCAATCATAAACTAATTTCCGAGAATATAGGGCGTAGAATATTTTCTATTTCTTACGCACCTATTATAGGTTCGTACTTGGATCCTCATCGAAAGCAACGAATGTCATAGAAGCATTCCACACTGCACACTTTATTACGCCCCCTTAAATCAATTTTACAACTTTTCTTGCACAACTGTCGATCGAAAGGCAAAACAAATCGTTCACACAAGACGAACGAAGCAAAAACATCACTCGAAGTCGCAAACGTTTAAGTATCTCAAGGATAAGCTTATCACCAAGAAGCATCGAGTGAAGAACAAACACAGAGACCGGCAATGCATTGACGCGAGCCCGTTAATTAATGTTTTTTTCCATCGAATATATCCGATAAGACTTTTTGGAGTGGTTGTAAAATGACAGCAGAACCGTTGCGATGAAGTAATTCACTGAAAGTTGACTTGTTGCCATAAGGCACACGTCGATCAGTTAATTATGACTGGAAGGAATCGGTTGTGCTCCGTTGGAAATGTGGGGTGAAGCATTTCAAAATCAATGCAATGCATCGATGTTTAATCGTGCATTAAATGGTTGGAGGTTTGGCGTGCGCTCGGATTACCGAAAGCCTTCAATTATGACTAATTTTTAATGTTTTAGCTCTCACTGTTAGGATTAATAAGCGACTTCCAAAATACATTTTGTAAAAATGTTGGCTTTCGCGCTTTAACTATTTATCCTTTTCTGCGTTTATTTGTTAATTAAACCTCACTGTCGAAGTGCAAAGATTGATCTCGTGTTCACATAAGATAATAAACAGTTAAGGAGCTGTCAATTCATGGTGAAAATGAGAAGTGCGCGGTCAAGGAAATGGAAAGGTGTTATGACATGAATGAAATCCGAAAATTTTACCGAAAGATAAAACAACTATCCGGAGGATACAAAGTTCGGACAGAATGGACAACTCGTGCTAGAGTCGCAGTCCGTGTTGAAAATCTGGAAGGATCACTTCTGCAGACTCCTTAATGGCGACGACGGCCCCAATTCCGCTGTTACACAGAATGTTCCACTCAATTTGGACGATGATAGAAAAGAATTTCGTCTCCCCGACTTACAAGAGGTGAAGATAGGTAGAACTATCTAATCTAAAATCAAATAAAGCTGCTGGTGGGACAGACTACCCGCAGAACTATTTAAAGCAGCTGGAGATGGAGGGAAAGCATGCCCGATGAGTGGAACCTCAGCGTCGTTTGCCCGGCCCACACGAAAGGAGACCCCTTTGACTGCACCAATTATCGAGGGATCAGCCTTCTTAACATCACCTACAATATCCTCTCTGCCGTATTGTGTAGCGTCTGAAACCGTTTGTCCATAATCTAATAGGTCCATATCAGTGTGGTTTTAGACCAGGGAAGTCCACGATAGACCAGATTTTTACATTACGGCAGATCCTGGAAAGAACCCAAGAAGTGAAAATCGACATCCACCACCTATTTGTCGATTTTAAAGCCGCATATGGCAGTGTGTATAGAGACGAGCTATACAGTGCCATACCCAGTTTTAGCATTCCTTCCAAACTCGTCACACTGTGACGGATGACTATGGAGAACTCTCGCTCTCTCTCTCTCTCGATCGGTAATGAACTGACTGAGGCCTTCATTATCAAAAAAGGTTTTAGACAAGGTGACGCACTGTCATATGACTTCTTCAACATCATCCTCGAGAAGATCGTGCGTAACTCACAAGTCAACAACAGAGGCATGATCTTCTAAATATCAGTTCAATTGCTAGCTTACACTGATGACATTGACGTGATTGGACAAACACAGCGAGCCGTCAACGAGGCGTTTGCTGTCATTGAAGCCGAAGCGGGTAAAGTGTGTCTGGTGGTAAATGAGGGCAAAACTAAGTACATGCAGTCATCAAGGAAGGACACACAACATCGACGTCCCGGACAGAGCTTCACACTAGGCAGCAGAAACTTCGAGGTAGTCAAGGACTTCGTCAGTACCGAAATCAAACGCAGAATCAGTCTTGCCAATCGCTATTCCTTTGGGCTCAAAAGACAATTGAGTAATAAAGCCCTCTCTCGAAGGACTAAGCTCGCTTTATATAACAGCTTGATCATCCCCGTCCTACTTTGCGATGATCCTACTGGCAGAAACCTGGACGTTACTAAAAGCGAATGAGGAAGCCTTTAGTCTTTTCGAGAAAAAAGTTCTGCGTGCGATTTTTGATCCTGTTTGCATTGATGGCATCTGAAGGAGATTTAATGACGAACGCTATGGGCTGTACAGCGACATGCGACAACGCTTAAGATGGCTAGGCCCTGTAGAGCGTATGGACATCACTGTTCCGGCGCGAAAGGCGAAAGATCGTGCTTGCTGGAGAAGCATGCAGGTCCAACCCGGACTGTAAAAAATCTTATCGACCATTGAATTTCTATTTCAACAAAGAAAGCTGTAACGAGTTACTGCATTCCTCCCCTTCAAGAATTCATTCAGAATGCTCACCCGTTCACCCTTCGGACGCACAGTTAAGTTTAGAGACTCGTTCTTCATATGTATCATACGAATATGGAATGCTCTTTAGGGTTCTCCCTAAATTTATGTATTAGGGGTGCAACACATGCAAGTGGTGGCTAATCTTAGATTACTTCATAAGAAAGACAAAATGTTCGGATCATTATTTTTTGTATTTATTTTTGCTCATTCCAGTCGGTCAGCTCTTTCGAAGCATTCGTGTGACCTTCTTGAAGTATAAAACAAACAAACAACTATTGAGAAAAGAAAATTGTGGTTTCAAACTAGTGAAACTGTAAATCAGTGAATAAGAAAAAAAGATGTCTACTGTCTAGGGAAAGTCGAAGAATCGTAAATAAACAATCTCAACTGAAGATGAAAGGTTTATTCAGAAATGTTAAACGTAGAAACCATTTCCGGGTTCCGAAAAAATAAACAATTTACTTAGAAGGGTTACTCGTAAAAAATTTAGCTGAAAAAAACTTCCTTTTAAGACTACAATTCGCAAAGGAAAATCTATGATGGAAGCATGGAATGATATCAGACCTTCTTTCGGTCAAAACTTAGTTCAAAGTATGCCAGAGCATCTTCAAGTTTCAAATATAAAATATGTAGGATGAGTCATCGAAAATTGGACATCAAAATTAGACCAAGTATGAGTTAGCCGCGAAGGTGATAGCAGTCATGTCAATTGAAAAATGATCTCTGTTTGATTCCATTTCAATGTTCTTTATCTTAACAAGAACTACCTTGTACTTGAAAACCACATTGTGAAAGAATCGCGCCCTTTATAAAAAGGAACATGTGAAACCAAAGCATTCATGGAAAGCGAAGCTGATGAAACTAAATAAGCAGAAGTGGAAAATATTTTTTTTTTTTCAAATTCAACGACATTAACGTTGTGCAATTTCAGAGGGACAGTGTACGGTCCCTCGGAAAAAAAGCCAGATGACACCAGAACTGTTAAAGATATTCTAAAACAAAAATATAACCTCGCCAGGTTATATACAAAATAAAATCTAAAATCTATACAAAATATTTTTTCTCAGTAATACCATGGTGAGTAATGTAAGCCTCTATTTGGCGGGGTTAAGGCTACGGAACGTTTGTAAATTAGACATCTTGTATTCATGTCATAGTGCAAGGTAAGTTAAATAATTTAAGTGATACTTTAAATAAAAGAGTATTTTGCTTAATGCCCTATCGACTCACCACATGTTGAGTTTATAAAAGGAATGCACTCTTTGGGTAGAATTGTGAATTGGATTCGCACTATGCGTTCCTAAATCAGACTTAAGTGATCAATTTAGGCGGAATGCTGCTCGTGCCAATCAGTAATTTCTTACTTACAAAGCTTAATTCAAGAAACTTTTTTTTTTGTTTTTTTTTTTTCATAATTTGCGCGCACTAACGGGATTATTTATACCCTTAAATGACTGAAACTAAGTCACAGCACGTGCCAAAGGTATAGAGGAAGAGAGGGAAAGGACGTACTACTGCACATTGGTTTTAAATGCCAGTTGATTGTATTGGGAGGGGGGAATTGGGCTGGGAAGGACAGTCAATATCGGTGTGGTGCGGCAGAAGAACGAGTTTCTAAACTTTACTGTACGTCCGAAGGTGGGCTGAAGGGTGAACGGTGAGCATTCCTAACGAGGCGGGTATTGCGGGTGAATTCTTGAAGGGAAGGAATGCAGCTGGCTAACTCGTCAGAGCATTTTTTGTTGAAATAGCAATAAAATACTAATAGGGACGCAACATTTTGTCGATGTTCAAGCGAGTCGATTGACTTCGCAGCACTATTATCACCAAAAGTTTTATTGCTTGCTTTTGGATTCTATCTAATAGGAGCAGAGGGGTCTTAGGAGCACCGGGCCAGATAGGAGAGTTGTACTCAAGCTTTGGGCGGATGTACGCCTTACATATTGTTGCCAGGTCAGAAGGGGTGCACTATATCTTGCATCTCTTTTAGGAACCTAGACATTTCGCTGCATTTTTGGCGATCTCGAATACCATATGTGATCGTTCCAACTTAGTGTTGAGTTGATACACGTACCGAGGATGGAGAGTCGCTCAGTTTCAACAATGCAAGAGCCATTCGTAGATAATGGCAGGTTGTTTTGAGAACGCTTGAGTGACAGTAGACAACACTGAGTTTTGGAAGTATTAAATTCCACTCTATTCTTTATACCCCAATGAAATATATTATCAAGATCGGAATTTAATAAGCTTAACATACGATGCCGTTCCAAATCAATGGCCGGAGAGGAGGGACGAGAGCCGAGGAACGAATATAAAAAGCTGAGGGTACTGTTATCAGCGAAGGAGTGAATTGGATTAGAAGCGACAGACAGGAAATCATTTATAAAAATGAGGAAGAGTGTCGGAGACGAAACGGAGCCCTGGGGAGCACCAGCATTAATATGGTGAATATCAGACTTGAACCCATTCAAAACATCTTGTATTGAACAGTTCGAAAGGTAATTTGTAATCCATTGAAGAAGAGATTCAGAGACGCTAAAAGCAGGCATTTTTGACTAGCCATTTCTTAAAAATAGTAAGAACACTGTATCGGGCATAAGTTGTAGATAGGAACTATAAACTCAGGGGTTAATCAAGGTTGTACTGAAGAAAACACAGAAAAATTCAACTAGAACCTCCACTAGTTTTAGAGCGCCCAGGATTGCAAAATATATTGTTTAAGACAAAGCATATGATCATTTTGGTTTATACAACAGAAAATTGTTAGTCTTGAAGTAATCCAAAGGAGGCTAGAAACTTAGCCAACTTTTGTACTTTATAGACTATCCACAAAGAATCCGCGAAAGGTTGCGTTAGTTCATGCATCTTGAGTCAAAGAAAAGAAAAATATGCCGCTTTCTAAAGACCGTAAACAAAAATATTTTGACTTGAACTGAAAGATCACCGGAAAAATGAAAATATTTTCAATCGCAAAAAAAAATTGGATCTTGTTTCCCAGTTTTCTAGTTCTAGTTCAACAAAGGCTTAATTTCGTTTAATACTTACTAATTTACATCCTCATCTACGAGGTTGTGTTGTGTATAACAATAAGTCAAGCTCATTACAGCCAAGGACTTCGCCAACCTCGCCTTCGCAATAATAGAGAGGAATCCTTTTTGCTTGACACTTGCTAAGTTGGGGCTCTTGAAAAACTTGGAAACTGGAAGTTATCTAAAGATAATGTGGAAGTATTTGGTCTTTTCAAGAGGAACATTCTTTGAGGGATTTTTGGTCCAGTTTGTCCTTTTCTCATATGGCGCTGGATAAGGTTTTGAATGTATCTAGCGAGCGACATATATGGCTGGAAAAGCGAATAATGCTGGAGAGGCATGTTACAGTTTCGGTCCACTTCTGTTACAAGACTAGACTAAAAATTAATTCACAGAGCTTTATTTTGTCATCAGGACACCTTTCCTTATTATTAACTTCTGTATGCCATTTATGCATTCATGCGCTGCTTGATGAAATTTTATCTGCCGGTTATCTGATTCATCCACGACAAAACTACTTCTACGGGAAGGAGATATAAAACAAAAACTTGTCGTAAGACACTAAATAAACTTTTTTACGAGCACCCGCTGCACATAACTCCCACGAACTAGACAAATCCTTTCTACTTTAATCGCGATTTTCATCTTTAAGTTGCGGAATAAAACAAGTCCACAAGACGAACGGGCCGAACGAAGGAAAATGTCAATGTTTACTCACCACCGCCAGATAAGTGAATTAAGCCATAATTCACGCCAGTGACTCGGCGGCATTCAGAAATGTCTGACGAAACCAGCACGATGATGTCACATGCAGAACTCAGAAACTGTCAATTTGTCTGGCGGCCGCCACATGTGGCAACCGGCATGCCGCTGATTCATCCTCGAGTACGACTCCAAAAACTGCAATCGTAACTGAACTTTTTCAATTGCGTTGCTTAATCGTTCAGTTGACATAAAAGTCGATCCACCCCAATTGAGTAACATCTTCATGTTTCAATGGCGGGCACGAAAAAACGCTAATTGACATCGATAGGGGAAAAAAACCGACAACAACGTCTAAGAAATGAGCAATGGCAACAAGTGGTTGTTGACTTTTAGCGAACATTGATCTGCTAGCGCATGCCTCAGGCGGCCATAACGATACCGCCTCTTCGAGCTATGAGTTTCTACAGCCCCGATCGCAACGCTTCATCTGCTTTGGGTATCGAGGTTCATCTCTCGTGCGTCGGCCGCCGCACTGTCGTGCAATTGTTGATGAACAAAACAACTCATATTTGAATTGAATATCAATTTGATTTCGCCCTGCTTGCCCCCTCCTTTCCCGCCCTCTGTGGGTGTTTCTTTTTTATTTTTATCTTATCGCTCTAAATAGACTCTCCTGGTCTGATATTGTTTTCAATTTATTGCGTGGAACACAAGCCCAGAATGCGGTGCGCGCGGAGATAAAAGTGAAACCGAGAAGACACACGAAAATATTCACGATTTCGGGCACGTTGCGGCGATTTTTTCTCCATTTTTCCTTCGCTGTTACACTCTCGTTGAGCTTCAGGGCGATTTTAAGTGGCACACAGCGAAGATAGTAGTGGTTAGCTGAGCGCTGAGCGTGGTGTTCTACAAACGCGAAGACAATTTGTCATAATTAGCTCTAAACGTTTTCCCGCTTCAAGTCCCGGTTGTCTAGCGCAGTCGGTTTATTTTATCGTTTGGATTCCATCTGGAGCGGGAGGTACGGGATGCGGCTCTTGCCGGTAATTAAGTGTTAATGATTTTTGTTTTCCTTCGGAATTTCTGTAGCACTGCGCTATCACATGTGTGTGAACTCTTATTATAAAAGCAATTAGGTTGATATTTCGTTTTGTTTTAATACTTCAACGCTATCATTGTTTGCCAAAATTTCGATGCCGTCTTTGAGTTTGAGGAAGAGTCGAGAGGGTGCGTTCCGCAGTGTTCTTTTCTTTGATTGTTGCTAAGTGGGAAGCGATTATAAAATTCCTAATCGAATTATTTTATTGAAATTCTAATGGAATTCGTTATAAGGCGGAGGGGAAAGATCTTGAAACCGAACCTCCAGGGACAACAAGCGGCTGCCGTATCACACCAAATAAACACGCTCGACAGGGCAATGACTCTCGACTTCTACAGTTCTTGATTGTTTCACGCATTTCAAAGCTTATTGTCCACTAGCGGCGATCTTCTCGTTTTTTAGTAGGTGTGAAGCGCCACAATTCGTTAGGATGAAAAAAAAAATATAAAGCAGGGGAATGGCGTCCCAAAGTTCCTAATCAGTTGAGTTTAATTATGGAATTTGAGTGTGGTCAATGATTTTCAGTTCCACCCACAAGTGCTCGATCGGACTGAGATCGGGGAACTGGGAAGACTATGATCATGCGGACAATTGATAGTCCTTCAACTAAGCACCCACTTGTTTCGATCAGTGCTTGAGATTGTTGACTTGTTAGAGGTTCCATCTTAAGAGAATCTAGTCTCTAGCATACGTTAACATCACATCCTGTAGAACATTACGATTTGATATTCAAGGTTTTCTAATTTTCTCGGAGAATGTCAATAAATGTATATATATGCATATATATGTATATACAAAACAAATATCTCCCTTCCGACTTTTTGTTATTTGAATTTTTCAGCTATGTACAAAGCGCTACAGAGCTCGTATCTGGCAATACTATACATCATTTGACATAACCTACAAAAGGACGCCATGCAGTTTGGATATGACGTTCAACCGTTATAGAGGTGTAAACATGGAGTTCGCTAACGCCGAAATTCGCGCTATTTTAAAGTTTTCCTTAGTTAAAGGCGAATCCGCTAGAGAAACGTTCCGTGCGATTAATGGCTAGATACAAAAAAAAGCTTGATGTTTGGGTGCCGCATGATTTGACGCAAAAAAACCTTCTGGGCCGAATCAAAGCCTGCAATATGCTGCTGAAACGGAATAAACTCGACCCATTTTTTGAGCGGATGGTGAATAATGTCGAAAAATTGATTACATGCGACAATATCAAGCGAAAACGGTCGTAGTTGAAGGCCGGTGAATCGTCCCAAACAGTGGCCAAGCCGGGATTGACGGCCAGGAAGATTTTGTTGTGTGTTTGGTGGGATTGAAAGGGAATCATCCACTATGAGCTGCTTATATATGGCCAGACGCTTAATTATACCATCTACTGCGAACAACTGGACCGCTTGAAGCAGGCAATCGACCAGAAGCGTCCAGAGTTGGCCAACAGGAAGGGTGTAGTGTTCCACCAGGACAACGCCAGACCACACACTTCGTTGATGACTTGTCAGAAGCTACGGGAGCTCGAAGGTTTTATCGCATCCACCATATAGCCCGGACATAGCGACAAATGATTACTACCTGTTCCTGCCCATGACGAACGCCCTTGGTGGTGTGAACTTGAACTCAAAAGAGGCTTGTGAAAACTGGCTGTCCGAGTTCTTCGGAAATAAGGAGGGAGCTTCTACGAGGGGTATTATGAAGTTGCCGTCTAGATGGAAACAAATTATCGAACAAAACGGCGCATATTTGAAGTAAATCCGATCTCTGTAAAACTTTTTATTAAGCATTGAAAGAAGAGCAAACAAGCGGAAGGGAGATATTTCTCAACCTTATATGTAGGTGTAAGTACTTAATTATAATAATACATGATGCCGAAAGCCAAAAAACAAGAACCCTAGATTAGCTTAGAGTACACATAAAGAGTCAGTAAGTTAAAATGAAGATCAGTAGATAACTTTGGTAGGCTAGTTAAAAGTATTTTTGTCTAGCATGTAAGAAACCGAGTTAAGAGAAACAAAAATGCATTATAAACTAAACTAAACTAGAACATATCGATAAGTTTCCTTGGTTATGACATCTTTATTTGGAAAACAGGTACCAGGACCAAACCAAGAAAAACAGGCATACGCCTGGAGATACCGTCCTCATGTTTTATAGTTATTTACGAAACGGAATTGAAGCTATTTACCCTAAATTCGCCTATTACTTTAACTATTAGCCGAGCCATGTATTGTAATGTATTTTTGTCTCTTCTCTTGAGAAATATTCCAAAAAATCTGATTGATGATTGTTGGCGCTGCAGTCCATAGGGGGACCAAGGCTTAGCTTGCTCATCAACTACTCGTGTTATGCGCGCTACTGTTCTCTCACGAGTAGAAGGGACCTACAGTTTTTTGCCGACTCCGAACGGCGAAGTTTGAGAAGCTTTCTTAGACAGTTATTACTCTTTGAGTGTTGTCAGCAGCTGGAAAGAAGTGGTGCTGTGAAAAATTCGAAAAATTGGTGTTGAGCTGAGAGTCGAACCTAGACCATTCGGCGTGTGAGCGTCGCACTCTACCCACTACGCCACGACGACCAAAACATCTAGTTTAATGTTTTAGCGTCATCTAGGTCGCGAATCCTTTCCTTGACCTTATATCGTTTTACTTAGAAAGGGAACTTTGCGAGCTACCCTTCCCGGGAGTTGACTTTATATCAATATTTTTTGGATCTCTAAGTTTTTATTAACTTCCGCAGTTATTGCTTTAAACGCATAAAAGGATCGAAAGGAAAGGTTTTTGGCCTACCTCTTGTTTCTTGCGGATGGGTTTTTGGAAAGCGAATTGTAAACAAACTTTACTGATTGACTCGTTTGCAGTAAATCTTTGAGTTTGCATCCTTTTCATTGGCAGCTGCAAAGAAGCAGTGCCGCTAGACTGAAATTCGGGTTTTTCGGCAGTTAAGTGTCGCATTTTACCCACTACGGCACGGCGGCCATATAACCTCCTATTATCTCATTTCATTGCAAATATAAAAAATAAAACAAAATTTCCTATTTTTTGTACTTTGTACTACCTCACCATTGGAATGAATGTTCGACTAACATGACATGCTGATATAAGCAGGATACGGCAGTTGTTCAAATAACGCTACCGCATAATGCGAAAGAATACCAAAAGGAATCATACATTGTAAATGCTCTTCCCTTTAATTTTGAATCGACATTACAATCGATCATTGACTTAACTATCGCTTAAAGAGTAAAATAAATAATCAAACAATCAGCGAATAATCGAATCGAAAGACGTTTCGAAAACGTAGAGAGTATGCGTAATTTTGTTCCTTAGACTTAGCTTCGTTTCATAAACCACATTACGAAAACCGAAAGATTCTGGCAACAATTTCTTTCAACGTGCTACAATTTGGGTTCCTCAATTTCGATCCCAATGTTAATCGGGTTACAAGCCACTAGTGGCAACAAGCCTCTGTTTTCCCTGCTTTCACTCTTTATTTCCCATCTTTCCAAAAACTTTTCGAACTACATTACAAATTCAAAAATTTTCTTTGGTCTGCTTATACCTCATTCTCTTAATTTAGTCGGCAGACTTGTCTGATTCCCGGAACATCACGGCATCATGGGCCACAAGATTGCTGATGAACTACCTGGGCTAGGTTCAAAATAGGCATTCGCAAGGGCCGCTCCCATTTTGGGACTACCTGCATCCTTGGTTTGGACCTCTGTCGACGGTTGGGTCTCCCAACAGTACAACCATAGAAGGCGTGACTCTTCAGGTTGCAGGATGATCAAGTGTGTGTTCCCGAATGTTAGCAAAAAATCCGCGTCTTTTCTGCTATCTCTACACAGAGTGCAGACGAATTGTCGACGTACTAACGGAACACTTCATCTATGCTAAGCACCTAAGTCGGCTTGGGCTTAGTGATGTCACTCTTTGGGATGCCTGAGAAGGTGAAGACAATTCAGAGCACATTCTCTGCCAACGTACCGCCTTTGCTCGTATCAGATGGCGGCTGTTAGGCGCTGAAGCGAAAAACCTAAGTTCTATATCACAGAAACGCCTTCTAGTCCTTCTTTCGAAAACCAAGAAATTACATTAAATAAATGTTACTGGTAGTACAATGGACCAGTATTTGAGTCTGAGCACTCCAGTGTAGTGTATCCCAACGAATACTTCATTTCGGTTAATGAACAATGCGTTTGAACAAGTTATTGAATTAAAAAACACATGTCTTCAATAAATTCGAATATCCACCAATCAATTGTCATTATCAAAATCTTAGTCACGAGTGCTTCAAATCACGTTACCAAAGGCGTACAGTCTAATTTAATTTATAAACATATTTAAGAGAACACGAACATTGATTCTGAGAGTAGCTAACAATAAGAATATTCCTTGATAGACTCTAAGCCGTCGAAATTCTGTCGGAAATACGTTTGCATACAAATTTGACAGCGTGTCCCAAAAGGTAAAAACCAAATAAATTCACAGGAAATGTTTCAATAAACATTCAGACACGTCGTCTTATTAAATATCCCTAGTTTCGCACAACATATCAGCCACCTACCTATATATGTCCGCCATCACAAAACACTATTATGTAAGCATTGTTCATGGCGACAACGACCTGTAACCTTAAGTCGCAAAGTGAGATAAAGCCTATAAAGCCTTAATGTAATAATAATAATTGTTGGCCCTACAGTCCAAAGGGAGACCAGGACCTAGCTTGCTCATCAACTACTCGTGTTGTGCGCGCTACTGTTCTCTCACGAGTAGAAGGGACCTACAGTTTTTTGCCGACTGCGAACGGCGAAATTTGAGAAGCTTCCTTAGACAATTATTACTCTTTGAGTGTTGTCAGCAGCCAGAATAAGGTGGTGCCGTGAAAAATTCGAAAAATTGGTGTTGAGCTGGGAGTCAACCTTCGGCGTGTGAGCGTCGCACTCTACCCACTACGCCACGGCGACCAATGTAGACAACATTTTATTCTGAAAACAAAATTCAAAAAAAATAGAATTTTAAGTGGATACAAAAAACTTGCATAGGTGTTTCTTTTCAAATTTAAGATTTCGGGGGTTTGTACTTTCGAGGGTACGTGCAACCAATTCAGCGCGTCAAAAGATATTTTTCTTCAGACGCAGCCTCTTCATACAGAACCTTGAATTTCATGCGCACTATTTCTCTTTTCAACGATCAAAAAGTAAGCTCATCGATTGGTAGACCCTTCTACGTCTTACAGCAAGACTAAGTGGGTACGCACCCGACTGCTAAAAACAACGAGGTCCGGTCTGTCGATCAATGTCCAGGATTCCCTTATACTCCTCCACAGATATGTTTCCATTAGTGTTCTTTTTTATCTGCAGCATCAGTTCTACAAAATCGTTTAACACCACAAAATAGAATCCTCTCCCCAGACATTTGCCTCATGAATGGCAAGGGTATAACTTGCAAAATAGAAATAAACTAACAACAAGCTAATCTCAACTACTCTATCATTAAAGTAAATATATTTCAGACCAATCGCACAAAAAGGCTAAATTCGTCACCATTCCGAAGTGAGGTCAAATTAATTAAAAATTAATAGACTCATTGATTACCGAGAAGCTTAAGCGACAAAAACTCATGTGCACACGTATCCGCGCTATCTGATATCTCGTGAGGTCTGAAATAAGCGAAATGAGGTAATGGGTTTATTATCGCCGAACACCAAGTGAACTGAACAAAAGCTGATGTCATTTCACACTTGAAAAGTCTCCAAGTCAGTGCTAAATGAAAACCACTCAACACACAGCCCAATAACATACAAAATCGATTGTCGTTCACAAGCGAGTGTGTTAAATGACAAGTGACTTGATGAGAGTTGGGTAAAAGTAAATGATAGTAAAGTAAATCGGTAGAATAGACTTCGTTATTGTCATTAGCAAGGATGGAATACTTGTACGCTTTTTGGCCACTGTATGTATGGCCCTTTTCGATAATTTGGTCAAATAAACCACCAGACTCTCCACCATTTTGCATATGAAAACAGGTTTACCGGTATGAAACTAAATGCAAATGCTGAAAACATGAGTAAAGGCTAGTACAGATTTCCAGTCATGGTTATGCAGAATGTCTTGTGGCAAGGCCTATAGGTATATAGGTCCTGCCAACTTATAAGCGGGGCTAAAAAAAACCATATTACCACACTCGCGATTAATCCTTATTGTTTTTGAACACTACTACAGGTTTTATTTCAAAAATACCAACTTGGAAGAAGGATGTGCACTGACGAGGATAGTGTTTGGCAGCTCGCATTGTTGAGCACAATCAACGACGTTACCTCACAGGGACAGGCCCATGCACCTCCATAATAAAAACCAAAAAAAAATCACCAAAACCAAAGTTTTACTTGTTCTTGTGCAATATGCGGTGAAGTGTAACCGTGTTTTAAAATCGTATTGTTCATCTTTACTAGTCCCCAAGAGTTTGGCAACAAACACTTTCAGATTGGGTTTTAAGCAAATATTTATCATGCCGCAACCACTAGGGCGCTGAGGAATGGATGAAGGCGCGAAAGGGTTTCTCTTTAAAGATTGACACACCGATGAAAAGACTGATGTTTACTCAAGATGTATCAACTCAATAATGTCATTCAGTATTAGAAGGCGTTACGACATTTAAAAGTTCAAAATTCCGCAGAAACACATAATTTGTCAATTTCGTCAATCACATCAAGCTTATTTTGACTGTCAGCCAATATAGTCATATGCTGGCTCTTGCAGAGATTCTTCTACAACAGCTGTACCACACTGCGAATTGTCCTCAGTTATTCAGTCTTTAACAGTAAACACCACTTGTCGGAATTGTGTGAAAGCAAGTGTACAGGTCTGTGCAAAAAAATAGCACCACGTTGAGGTCTGCACTTTGGATGCGAATTACTTTCCTCCATGCTCATGTAAAGACACGATATTTATTGTAGGATATCTGTTGGGTATCAGTAATAAAATGCAAAAAAGATAAGCGAAGATGCATTTTAAGACAAGAAAATTCCCGTTATACGAAATCAAACCGAAATTTTGGTGTGCAAAATAATAGCACCACAAGTAAAACGTCGTAAATAAAATGCAAAATTTAGTGGAATAGTACGGTTTTTATTTTTTTTATTTATACTACTGTTCGAGTACTTCGTCTTATAACCCTTATTTTTGACCACAGCGGCACAACGTCGTGGCATAGAGTCGATTAGTGCCTCACATCGCCGGAATATCCCTCCACGCAGCCTGCACAGCTTCCCATAGCTGTAGTGTATTTTTTGGTTTCGCTTTAAAAACAGCTTTCTTAACATCTGGGGTTTAGGTCTGGAGATTGCGGCGGCCATTCCATAACTTAAACCCCATTCCTCGCGAAAAATTCCTTGGCCAAGTTGGTCGTATGTTTCGGGTCATTGTCTTGCTGCAGGACCCATCTGAGAGGCATATTCCACTCGGCGTAGGGCAACATGGTTTCCCTGATTATGCCAGCATAAACTTCGGCGGTCATCACTGGTTTTATCCAAAATATAGGACCAGTACCGTTGTAGGAGAAGCATCCCCATATGCTAATTTTCGCGCCGCCGTGCTTAATGGTTTTTAAAGTACACTCCGGTTTAAACTGTTGGTTTTTTTGCCTGCAAACAAATGTCCTGGTGCCAGGAGTTCCAAATAAAACAATTTTAAACTCATCTGTCCATAGTATATTACGCCATTTGGTTACTTCCAAGTTCTTGCGCAAATTGTTTTATTTTATCAAGATGGGCCTTTGTCAACGAGGGTACTTTTCTGGGACTTCTGGCAGGTAGTTCCTTCTCTATCAACTTCCTTCTTATGGTTGATGTTGATACGGGCAGATTTAGTTCCTCTTTTATTTTGCTTGATGTGATTCGCTCGTCGGTAGAGGATAATTTCGTTTTTCTACCTCTTGTTTCTTCCTTTTCGACGTGCTTTTTGCATTAGTAATCATTTTATTACAACCAACGATTTCCCGAATAAATTTGTACGTTTTTCCGTCAGAAATTAATTTTTTTATAAGTTCACGTTTCTTAGGAGTACAATGCACACCGCGACCCATTTTACTTGTTTATAACGTTGTACCTCACCTGTTGAACATCAGTACCGAAATCAAACGCAGAATCACTCTTACCAACCGCTGTTTCTTTGGGCTCAAGAGGCAATTGAGTAATAAAGCCCTCTCTCGAAGGACTAAACTAGCTTTATATAACAGCTTGATCATCCCCGTCCTACTATATGGCGCAGAATCTTGGACGTTAGCAAAGGCGGATGAGGAAGCCCTTAGTCTTTTCGAGAGAAAAGTTTTGCGTGCGATTTTTGGTCCTGTTTGCGTTGATGGCATCTGGAGGAGATGATTTAATGACGAACTCTATAGGCTGTACAGCGACATGCGCCTGGTTAAGCGTCTACGGATACAACGCTTAAGATGACTAGGCCATGTAGAGCGTATGGACACCACTGCTCCGGCCCGAAAAGTCTTTGAATCCGAGCCATTGGGACAACGCAACAGAGGACGACCTAGACCGAAGTGGCGCACACTAGTGGAGAAGGACCTCAACCAACTTGGAGTGCGCAACTGGAGACAGCTGGCGAAAGATCGTGCTGGCTGGAGAGGCATGTTGGTTGAGGCCCAGGTCCACCCCGGACTGTAGCGCCACAAGAAGAAGAAGAAGAACGTTGTATTTTAAAAACACTAGTTTCAAAATACTTAAATATTTTGACTTAAATCTTTTGACGCACAAAAAAAACTAAACACCACCAAACACTTCGAAAACACTTTTTAGAATGACATGGTGCTATTATTTTGCACACCAAAATTTCAGTTTCATTTCGTATATATATATAACAAGAATTTTCTTGTCTTAAAATGCATTTTTGCTTATCTTGTTTTTTGCATTTTATTACTGATACCCAACAGATGCCCTACAATTAATATCGTGTCTTTACATGAGCATGGAGAAAAGTAATTAGCATCCAAAGTGGAGACCTCAACGTGGTGCTATTTTTTTGCACAGAGCTGTACATCAGTAATCCACAGTTCGATGATTTCCTTAAATTAGTTAGACTCTGTAACAATTGATTTTCCGGAATGCAGGAGCAGGAGAAGGGGCAGAAGCAGGAGCAGAAGCAGGAGCAGAAGCAGGAGCAGAAGCAGGAGCAGAAGCAGTCGCAGAAGCAGGAGCAGAAGTAGTCGCAGAAGCAAGAGCAGGAGAAGGAGCAGAAACAGGAGCAGAAGCAAGAGAAGGAGCAGAAGCAGGAGCAGAAGCAGGAGCAGAAGCAGAAGCAGGAGCAGAAGCACTCGAAGAAGAACGAGCAGAAGCAGAAGCAGGAGCAGAAGCAGAAGCAGAAGCAGAAGCAGGAGCAGAAGCAGTCGCAGAAGCAGGAGAAGGAGCAGAAGCAGGAACAGAAGCAGGAGAATTCTTGGATCAATTTGAACGTTAGCAAACTCGACTGAAGTGGTGGTAGCGTTTATACGAAAACCCTAAAATGATAAGAGCTATGAGTCCCACTAAACGGTGTCTCCTGTAGACCACAAAGGATCTTCTTGGTACTTTGCTCGGAAATCATATGTTGAGTTAACCTCCAACGGAAAAACATTCATTTGGACAGCTTTTCCCCTGGCGACGGCAAGAGGAGATTGCATCCAACTGACTCACAATTGAACGACTTAAAATATGTGCTGCAAACATTGCGAGGAAATATCAAGAAAAGGCAAAAGCAAACTCAAGCATGTACACACCGAATTTATCGTATCGGCAAATTTTCATTATACTGCCGTTTGCCCTGCTGGAACTGCTCACTAGACACCCCCTAACGAACATCTGCTCGTAGAATACAGGCACCGCAAAATATCGCAACCTGCACCTACGGCCAGTTATCACAATTAGCAGAAAACAGAATTCCGACACGTTCTTCCATTTCTAAGGAATTTCGCGTTTTTCCTCCTGCCTTCGCCCCCAGAAGACGACCAGGTGAACTCAGAGTGCAAGAGCACCCTAGCAGCGTACTCAACAAAAGCACGAGGCCACTACGGAAGTGTTCATAAGTTGAACGTCGTCTACATCGACTTATCTAATTAATTTAGCGTAATTGAATTGCTATAAGATAGATCCACTTACAGCGGCGTCGAACTGGAAGTCAGTCTGCCTTAACAGAACACCAAGACATCAGATGTGCGTGAGGCAAGAAATAAAACAATCATCTGTCTCCGGTGTTTGCCAGGCAACAGGAAAACCTTTCTCCTCGTCTGGATGAAGGAGCCAGCAGTTAGAGCGCCGCTGTGTGCGAAAAAACGGCTGCCACCAGCGAAGTGCTCCGCTGAGGTGTTTATGCGATATCTTCCATCAGAGATCGCATCAAATGTCGATTTATTTACAGGCACCCGCCGCATCAACAAGAGTAACATTTAATTGTAGTCAATAAATCTGTAATTGTCCGCCACTATGCGACCAACTTTCCCGCGGCGAATTACAAATCACCGCGGGAAAGAAATCCGAATCCAAACTCCTGTAAGGCCAAAGTTTACCCGCGAACATCCGAACCGAAAGATGGTAAAGAGACCCACCAAGTGAGTGGAATTTTTCAAACCCCAAACTGCCATGACTTTTGCTGACGAGCCCATTAGTCGTTGTGGTCGTAGCCACCACCGTCACCGTCACCGCCGTCGCCTTAACAATGACCAGCGACACTGACAACTAGTTTTGATCTTCGTTTTTCATTTCACATGACTTTCATGTAAAAGCGCAGCGCAAGTGCAAAAAGAAACAGAAATAAAAAGCAAGCTCCACGACGACGACGGTTATTGGCTTTCACTTTTGTTTTGTTCTTTCACTTAGTCGGCGATTGTGCGCACTGTGCACTTGAGATGTTCCAACTTGTGAGATTCAAACTGCACACAAATATGTTTTCGAAAGAGAAACAACAACACAAATTATATGCGCATCACGAGAAATACCATTTAAGGCCATGCCACTTTGCGCCATATTACCGCCATTGCTGCGGACCCAAGCTTATTTATTCATCACCAAATCCGTGAATACAGCCATCTGCTGTCCCGGCGGTTTTATTATCTCAATTCATTAGAATCGGCTTATGATTGGCCGATTGTTGGCACTGAATCGGCGAGAAGCGGAAACCTGTTTGCGGTCGAGTCTGTGTGCTCGCCGGATCGGGGTGCTAAAATATTTGCCTTTTCCAGTTGAAATTGATTTAATTCTGTACGCAGGACACGTGCGCCCCAGCTGCCCACATAGCAAAGTGATCGAGATTGTCTCAGATTCTTCACTCATTTGCATGTCGTTTTGGGCTGGTGTGATGAAATAATTATGTCGGTTTACCATACTTTTCATATTCCTGGAATTCTTCACTGTCTCCTTGTTGATTTTTCTAGCGGAGCATAGATTGACTGACTGTCGCCTGCTGCGATAATGTCTCGCTTTATCAGACTGTACACTGATAGGAGAAATATTTGACTATGTTGGTTGATTTCCAACTATTCCTCTCATAGAATTGGAGCCCAACCGCGAAGAAGGCTTGACTGTTCGCTTGATTGAGGGTCGCAATGATTATCAGTTCCACGGATGACATTGACAGGCCCATGTCTCACGTGCGACACAATGTTTTCATTAGAGAACATGATCATATAGTTCTGACTGTGATGTCACCACAAAGTACCATATGTATACTTGTTGCTACATAAAATAATGAAATATAAATAATTGATAGAAATCGCATCTAATTTTTGACTAAAAAATTTGTTTACCCTCAAAGATGTAGTTTATATTCTTTATTTAAAGCTTTACAAAAAAAAATAAACTTTTTATTTTGTTTGTGTTGATTTATTTTGTCAAATTCAATTCCTGTACACGAAATAAGAACCATACAGAACGAAACAATCAAAATTAACCTACGAAAGAGTGTCCCATGTGCCAAAAACAATGACATTAGATAAAGCGGATGTTTTTGAAGGTGAAGATTTAAAGTTGGCAACACAAATTTTACTGACAACCATTTTATCATCTGTCAAGTGACTTATTTAAAGATTTTTTTGACATTTCAACAAACAACGATTCCAAATTCTGCAAATTTACAATATTTTGAATATCATACTTCTGCCCGAAATAATATTGCACGAATTTTGTTTAGCCCTAAAGCCCACATAAGTTGAATGAATACGTCGATGACCAAAACCGCCGTTTTTGGACAGATAATAGTCCTTATTGATGCCTAACTGGTTAATTAAACAAAATGTGGGTACTCAACAAGGTTACAGTCAAAGGTGACCACTAAAGAGCCATTACCACTGAATTTTTCGTTAATTAACGACGATGATATGCAGGATCTGAGGCTTGAAAGAACGGAGCATTATGTCACACAGCTCGTTCCACAATTGACTTATTGAATAGAATGTTGGAAACCCTGTAGTTTCACGAAATGACCTCTTATACCAGACCGATAAGGTACCGACACACTGTTTTCTGTGACGAGAAGTGAAATTGCTTGTCTATGATATGATTGCCTATTTTGGGCAAATATTGAAATTTTGTTATTTTCAAAAAATGCATGAACAATTCCTTTATTCATTCAATTTTTGTATACTTTAAAAAATCAGGAAAAAGTCAGTCCCGAAAAAACACATCAGTTTCCGGGTTTCTTCTCAAATTTGATATTCTAGACTGTGCAACACAACTAGTATTAAGTACGGTTATAGTAGCAATTGTGTGTTGTCGCCTTGACGTAATGGGTAGAGTGCGACGCTCACACACCGAAGGGTCTAGGTTCGATTTCCAGCACAACACCAATTTTTTAAAATTCTTTACGGCACCACCTCTTTCGAGCTACTGACAGCACTCAAAGAGTAATAACTGATAAGAAAGCTTCTCAAACTTCACCGTTCGGAGTCGGCAAAAAACTATAGGTGTCTTCTACTCGTGAGAGAACAGTAGCGCGCACAACACAAGTAGTTGATGAGCAAGCTAGACCCTGGTCCCCCTGTGGACTGTAGCGCCAATAATTATTATTATTATTATAGTAGCAATTGTAGTTTGTAAAAAACTGGTTCAGTCATATAGGCATAAACAAAGAAACTGTTCATAATTGTAGGTAAGTCTTGAGTTCAAAAAAAATGGACCTTTAATAAATGAAAAAATGAACCAATAGACAAGGAGACCAGACCCTGCACCTCCGAGATCCATGGCTGCCACTTAAATGAAATAACCTAGCTTATAATTTAGTCACACCTAGCTAGGGCGAAATAATTGAAACCGGTTTTTTAATTCTCGAAAATTGTTCAAGGTGAAAGCAACAATTTGGAACTGCCATTCATAGCAAACGTGCACACTTAAATCTTCTAATATTAAATATTAAATTTTCCTACCCCAAACAAAATTCATTACACATTTGAAGAGATCAATAACTGGATCCTTGATTTCCACTGTAAAATGTTTCTCCACGGACTCCACACTTCTTCATAATATACCTCCGATAAAAGACTAGACTGTGATTTAAGCAGGCTGAATATAGCCACATATTATGGTGGGGTTTGAATTTCGGTGAATTTGTTACCAATCTTTACAGAGCAGTGAGCCAATAGAAAAAAGACAAATGTCCAAGACAAAGTCCTGACACTGTAAAGTAAAGTATGTAAAGTATGTAAAGTTAATTTTTAAATCAAACACGGATATCGAACCGCACTCGTTAAAACTCTTTTAGGTTCCTTTGCTATGTTCAAGTATAGACTAGAGGATTTTCTGAAACCACGCTGAAAAAGCTATCTACAAATGTCAACAAATGACTTGATAATTTCAAGCGATATCGAAGTCAAATTTTTTAATACCAATAAAATTATGATATACGAAGCACAGAACAGTTTTTTGTTTAATTTAGTCTCATCTCTTGTATTCCTATTTCCTCCTTTCCACAAATGGCTTAACATATTACTTAATTCAAATTCCATTTAAATTTTGTTACCCTAGGCTGAAACGAATTGAGCGGCGTTTAATTATTCCGTTGGATATTTTAATTTCCCAACGTGTTGTCTTCTTCAATGTATGAATTAAACCGAATTTGTCATTCAAGCGGCATATAGTGTTTGTGTGTTTGGTGGATTTTCCGGAGATTACAAAACATCTATGATTGACATTTAAAGTAAGTATGCAGTAAGGTGGAGAGCATTTTTCATTATTCCAATACTTTAAATGTCACAATTAGATAAATATTTCAACATTTTTGAAGGAACACGATTAAGAACTTTAGTTTTTTGTTTACTCAAGAGACTACGTCATTCGTTCGGATTTCGGCAGCCGAAAGTTTTAAGGGAATTTCAATAATTTAACTAGGGCTCATGATTGACATACATTATTCCGCAACAAATTAAAATACGTTCCATGATTACCTTTGTTGTGCCTAGTAGTAGTTCCAAAAATCACATTTTAAAACAGTCGAACGATAGAGCAGGATGAGATGATTGGGTCATTGGTACCCAATTAATCAATGTAATGCCACACACAATCATTTCTGGAATCAGTTATAATAAAATTAAAATAAAATCATAGATCTTTCCTTGAGAGAATTCTTGATATTTGCACATATAAAATCAGTTCATCATCTAGGCTGTTGCAAAATTAGGAATCGGTTATCTTTCCAGAAAAAGAAAAAAAGACTTATTCTCCTCTTTTGGCAACCTTTTCACGGGGCTTTTCCAATAAACTGCATTCAATTGGTCTTAGAGTCTTTTGGATTCAAAGATGACTGAACAATAGTATTCAAATAACATATCATTGTTGTATCGGATTAACTGCTCGTTAGCACTACTCTGCGGAAAGTTATAATAAGCAACGATTCATGAAACGTCTTTATCTAATTTTAACAATTGGCGTATAATTCGCAAAATACGTCAGTTTCCATTTTCGCGACTTCCTTACAGCTGACATTTCCAATATCCATACGAAGGCTCTATTACACGTCTGGGTGATAATTCATTAAGACCTTCAGAAATGTTTGCATTTACTAAATTGTATATAGTGAAGACCCGTCTACAGTTTATAAACTCCATGTCCTTATTTAATTTAGTCACGTGGGTTTTCCGAAGTGGGCATGTTTTATTCAAGCTCTCCTTTTTCATCCTTAAATGCAAACTTTTTCTTGTCTCCTGCAAGGGGTTTATTCTTTGACGCTACATCCAGCAGCAGTTTTTTCATTGATCTACAGGGCGTTTTAGGGTTAAAGCACTGGGGAGAGTTATTGACACCTTCACCTGCTACAATCTCTTGATTGACTATTAAGTACGAGAGCTGATTATATATATTGCTCCTTGAAACAGTAGTTTCAATAATCAACGCCTTCTGTCATTGCTAAAGTCTCCTTATTTACCCACCAGACCAGTGCTGCATTTATACGACTTTTCAAATCCAGATTATGACAGCAGTGAAAAGAAAGCAAAACTTCTAGCGATGTTCAATGTTCTAAAAATAGGCATTCGCACAGCCAACTCTTACTTTACTCCAACCAACGTCACAACCTACCACAGGTTCTGTGCTGCGTCTCTAAAAACTGGTCTCCTACACCAAAGTGGGACACACAATCCCACAAAAATAAAAATAAAACCTCAACCTCAACGACCGACCAAGCGAACGTATTAACTTTCCTCTTGGACATAACCCACTAAGTGCTTGGACGATCTCCCAAAGCAGCCACCACTGTCATTCAATGCCGGTGATCTCGGAGAAGGAACGTTTGTAATTTGGAGAATAAACAACAAAAACAACGTTAGAGCGGCGAAAGCCCAGCCAAACAACATCGACGTTCGGTAACCAGCATCATGTGAGCCTTTAGCCCTCCAACGTGAGCTGGGGGACTACACAGAACTCGCGTCCACAACCACATACCCGTGCGATGTAGCGCTGACGAATCAGTGGCAGCAGCACCAGCACTAGCACCAGCAGAACCACTTCAATCTTGCAAACTTGTTTCTCCGGCAGGGGATTTTCAATTTTTATTCTAAAACCTCGTTTCTGTCTTCTCTTTTTTTTTGTTTGGCGCAGCAATTTACAACCTTTTTCGATTTTATTTGCAAAGCGGCGACGATTACGTAGTTCGCCACTTGAGAGCACTGGAAATGCCAACCACTGCTTGGAAAGAGGGCGCGCCGCGCAGCAACTTGTGCGGCACAAGTTAAGCCGAGCAAAGGGAAAACATACTCATAACTACGGCCGCTGGTTCTGAAATTGCTGCATGACTCCGCTGGTCAATTGCACATGATACAATACGGAACGTGACGTGCACGAGCTGGCAATGCAAAGTAAACCCGATTTTAAAATTAATGATTAAATCCACAGAGGAGGCTGTGAAAAACAATTTCCCTTAGCCATCGTCGCTGGAAGAATGCCTCTGCGGCGAGAAAATTGCGTAATTAATTCTAAGCACTGTTGCACATTGCATGTTCTCACTCGACTTGCAGAACAATGGAGGAACTTCAAGAAAAAAGGAACACAAAAATAAAACATGGAAAGAGATCAACGTCGTTCGTTGTCTCGAAAAATAATTCCCATCCAACACACAAGTCCAATCCGCTCAAGGTCGCATAAATTTTGAAAACGAATAATATTGCATTTATTTATAGTTTTGTTTTCTGTATTTTTTGATAACAGGCACATTTCGCGCGTGTATGTGGTTAAGGGAGATTGTTCTGACGCGACTTCTCACCTACCTTAATAATCAATTCAATCTCTGGGACGTCCCCGTTGGCGGTTCCATTTTCTTGATTATCTTCAGACATTGTGATGATTGTTTGGAATTATTTAGTCCACAAATGAGAGTTCACTTTCCTTGCGTGGCAAACACACAAAATTGCAGGTGTTGAGCGAAATGGAAGAGCAAAAGTAAATATCAAGTACAAAATAACCAACACGGATGAAAAGGTTAACTTTTCTCACTTTCAAACAAAACCGTAGAAAACTGCACTCGCGTATTGAATGACGACCGGACAAAACGACAGCTCAAAATACACTGAGGAAAAAAATGCTCATATGACGAAGGAGGCAAATATTGTGAATTTGTCGTTTTGTGAATGGTTTTCCAGTCATGACGGTATCACAATGGTGATTTTATTCAGATAATTTTGAAATTGAGTGAAAATTATGCAGTTGGAAATTGGAACAATAAGATATATCTCTACGCAAGTTATGCCAAGTCAAAGGAATGATTAAGAGTAAAATCAAAATTAACTTCATACGGTAATATGCCACTGAATTGGAATTAGATGAGGAGTATTTAATTTTAATTCATCGAGAGCAATGCAGTTCCAATGATTCAATCTAAAATTTACATAATTCTCACTGGGTGTTAGAATGCGAAGGAAAAATTGAATTTAGTAGGTTGGAAAAATCGCAAATTAAATGAAGTCACATTTATATTAAAGACACCGAATTCAGAATACTAGAAAAAACGCTTTGTTCGAAGAATTCTCATGGTCAAGTTTTACATTTTTATTTAATTGTCGCATCACCAAAATTAAAACCTAGCACAAGTAGGCTTAAGTAATTATTTGGTTGGGTATTCAATAAATATAACTTCTTGCCATGCATGGTCCAACAATTTTCAATGTAAAAGGTGTTCGTTAGCGACAGAACAAGGCGTTCAATAGCTTAACGTGCAAAATTATTCCTCAGATAGTTAAGCCAATCATTTTCTTCTAAACATTGTCATAAGAAAAAGGGGTTTCTCCTAGACAAGAACTTTGTTCTTACAGGCATTTCGAAATCATTGGGTTTATATAATTTTGGTGCGTCCATAATGAAGTAAACATCCACGATACACATCGTGTGACTTGACAACGTTCAAAAAAATTCGGTTACAAGTTTCATATTGGAGACCAAAAGATAGATACATATGCCTTTGCCGCAAAGCCACATCACTGTTTACAGCTTCCATTGTTCACGGTAGATGAAGAAACCGACGCGAACCTGACAGGCACGTATGTAGATGTACAGTGAGCATCAATTCACAAAAGTTTTACTTAGCTTTTTGTTGTACAAAGACAAACTAGGTATAGACCAACTAGGTATAAGATGCAGGATTTTTCAACTCTCGTTGCCACTTAAACATATTTGGCAGCTCGTTGTTCTTGTAGAATCTATGATTCAAAAACCAATAAGGTCTTTGCTGTGAATATAGAAAGCTAATTCGATTCGATTTAGCTGAGTATCTTCAACTTCTACATGCGCTATATAATTTGATAACACCTGTACATACGTATGCGCTTTGAAATCCATAGTCTCTTGGTCGCTTAAGATTTTATTGACAGATGGAAATTTTTGTTGTAGAAAGAAAATATTTAAATTTGTTCAACATGACGCAGAGAAAAGGCTACAAGGAGTAATCAAAAATACATAAAATCCCTTGATATACTTATAATTGTGGCCGCAGTGGCGTAGTGGGTAGAATGCGACGCCCACACGCCTAAGGGTCTAGGTTCGATTACCGGCTGAACACCTTGAATTTTTCCCTGCATCACCTCTTTCGAGCTGCTGAAAACACTCAGAGAATAATAACTGCCTAAGAAAGCTTCTCAAACTTCGCCGTTCGGAGTCGATAAAAAACTGTAGGTATCTTCTACTCGTGAGAGAACAGTAGCGCGCACAACACGAGTAGTTGATGAGCAAGCTAGGCCCTGTTCCCCCTGTGGACCGTCGTGCCAACAATTATTATTGTTATACCTATAATTGTCTATCGACTGCTATTAAATAGTTAGGCTGTAAACATTGGGGGGCATGGGCCTGTTCACGCGAGGTAACACTGTGGATCGCGCTCAACAAGGTGAACTGCCAACATTATCCTTTAATGCAGAGGTCAAGTTGACATACAGCCTCCTCGCGGCACCTCCTGGATAGCCATAACAACACAACGTTATGTGGTGAACTAATGTATGCAGCGAACCCGGCTTAAAGAATGGGCCTGGCCTACGAGCCTGTGGGTTGTGCGTGGGGGTAACTTCCTCCCCACGTAAAAATAATATAGTTTAGAAAAACCGATATGCCTCCGATAAGGACGAATCAAGTGTTGACGACCACAGCAAACGTTTTAAGGACTATGATTTTCGGTTTTGCACGAGGAATGTCAGGTCCCTTAATAGGCTACGTGCAGCCGAACAACTTGCGGAGGCCCTTGACTGCTACAAAGCAGACATTACCGCCATCCAGAAATTGCGATGGGATGGGCCTCTCATAAAAACGATGAAGAACTGCCATATCTACTACGGTGATTGCTATAGAGAGAGAAGGCAACGCTTATTCGGATGCGGATTTGTTGTTCGACGTAGGATCGATGGCCCAGCTACGACACCAAGATCGTTCTAGGACATTTTAACGCTTAGCTGGGAAAGGAGGACATCTTTGCTGGAGTCATCGCTAAACACAGCCTGCACTACAACACATCCAAAAACGGACTCAGGCTGCTGGACTTCACCTCGGGGCGGAACCTCTCTGTGGCTAGCATGCGGTTCCCACAACTTTACATTCACAAAGGGACCTGGCGATACCCTGAACAATCCACCGTCAACCAGATTGATCACATTGCTATCGACGTCAGAAACACCTACAATATTCTCGATGTCCGCACCTTCCGAGGTTCGGATCATCACCTTGTTCTAGCCAAGGTAAGAACCCGGATATCGAGAAATTAATTTAATTGAAACAGACCCTGCGGTTTGACGTCAGAAAGTTACAATCGCTACTGATCGCTGGGAACTTTGTGGACCGAGTTTCCCTGAAACTCGCTCAGAATTCGACGCTGCCTGCACTGAACATAGAAGAAGACTGGAAACATTGTCAAGAAGCCATCTAAGAAGCTGCCACAGATGTGGCCGCTTCTTTGATGGCTTCTTTCTGGCTGAAGAGGCATGTTGGTTGAGGCCCAGATCCAACCCGGACTGTAGCGCCACAAGAAGAAAAAGAAGAAGCTCTAAACATTGATCGGTTTAAAAGTAGCTCGACTATTTATATCTAAGATGGAATTCCAATGACGATACTTATGCCTTCTATATTTATATTCTCTACAAGTGCCCAGAATACATTTTCTAATATCCAATATCGTACTTAAGAACTAAGAACAACAAAAAAACAACCACATCATATAGATTTAGATAAAAATAATATAAAACACTTTATTAAATTATTATAAATTATATTACGTTTCTTGACTGTAGGAGCGATTAATGTCTATTCAGAAATGATTTCGTCTTTGAATGATAGAGCTGTTACAGCTTTAGTGTGACCGATGTATTTTCTCTCGGGATTTTTGGTTTCTAGTTTCCAAAGTCTGGCAATTCCGTCCGATGAGGCGGTGAATAGGTACTTTGAATCGGCACTAAATTCCGCATCCCATATCCAGTAGTTCTCCACAGAGAGTTCCTGCCACATTTGAAAATCATCCGCCTTCCAAATGCGTGCCGTTCCATCGGCCGATGTGGTGACGAGCAGACTCGAGTCTGGACTAAACTTACAACGAAGGACATAGCGTTTGTGTGCGCAGATTTTCTGCTTTGCATGCAGTGTGCTTAGCTTCTGATCTTTTGATGACGTGAGAGTCCATATGTAGCAGTTACCCTTGTTATTTACAGCTGCTAGGTACATGCCATTCGGACTGATCGCTATATCTAGTATGGTCGCGTCTACTTCAGGAACTAACTGATCATTGTTTTCTGACTTCACATCCCACAAGAAGACCCCACCACTATGTGAACCTACTGCGATCTCAACTTGATTTGGGTGCAGGCAGGCAGCGCTAATGGGCGCCTGACAATCGAACACTCGTGTGCAGGACGGTGTACTATAACCGAAAGGCATGTCCATGTCCCAGATGCGCACACGACAGTCTTCCCCGGCAGTAAACATCCATTTAAAATCTTCCTGAAAGCCCAAACGTGTGACATTCTTTTGAGCACCATCGAAGGCAATGAATGGGTTGTCGAAATTTGAATTAACATCGTATATCCGTACACATTGGTAACCGCAGGCAGCGAGCATTGTTTTGTCCGGTGAGAAATCTAATGCGTTCACTTGCTGCAATCGATTTTGTGAAATTATTCATGAATTTATTTGTGGTTGGACGATGCACTTACCGACGAGTCGTGAAACTTTATAGTTCTTATGCACTTGCCTGTGTGGGCCTGCCAGAGTCTTATTGTGTGATCGTAGCCGCCTGTGGCTAAGATTAGTTGTTCTCCGCTAGTTTCCATAATTTGTTTCATTTAATTCTTAATTTGAGCATTTAATAAATTAAAGTAGGAAATCCTGGCTTTGAGTTTGAGTCTTTTTTCTTGTGTTTTTTGACAGAGACACAAGGAGTGAAGATATTTGTCTCACGCATCACTGTCATTGGAAAGTTCTAAGCAGACAAGAAAATCAGCTGATTGTAATATATTTTCATTGCTAGAGACGCTCGTTTTCCAGGATACAATTGACATATTAACAGTTCTGTTTCTCAATTCTTGTTCGTGTATACCCGAAAAATAGCCATTTCTCGCAAAGTCAAATGGTCTTCTCTATATCAGTTACACTGTCGAATATGATTACTGTCTCTTGCCAAAATCAACGCTCGGACGCTGTTCACAAAGTGCTTTAGAAAACCTGATGTGATATTAATTTTGTCAATATCGAAAAAAAAGAAACAAAAATATTTTTCCATAATCAGCCTATAATTTCTTTATCTGTTGTGGAATTTTATATTGGGCAAAAAACTGCACATTTGAAATAAGCAAAAACAAACTATGCTTTTCGGAGTCAGCAGAAGACAAAAGGTCCCTTTTTCACGAGAAAGAACAAAGCACCGCCAAGAAGAGTGATTCAATTCGAGCTGCTGACAACATTCAAAGAGTATTAATTGTCTAAGAAGGAGCTTCTTAAATTAAGCCAATCGGAGTCGGCAAAAAACTATAGGTCCCTTCTACTCGTGAGAAAATAGTAGCGCGCACAACACGAGAGGTTGATAAGCAAGCTTGGCCTTGGTCCCCCAGTGGACTGTAGCGCCTCCCAGTTATTATTAACGAATAACTTTCCAAAAGTGGCCGCCGTGGCGTAGTGGGTAGAGTGCGACGCTCACACTCCCAAGGGTCAAGGTTCGATTCCCGGCTGAACACCTCGAATATTTCGCGGCACCCCCTCTTTTGAGCTGCTGACAACACTCAAAGGGTATTAACTGTCTACGAAACCTTCTCAAACTTCGCCGTTCGGAGTCGGCAAAAAACTGTAAGTCCCTTCTATTCGTGAGAGAACAGTAGCGTGCACAACACGAGTAGTTGATGACCAAGCTAGGCCCTGGTCCCCCTGTGGACTGTCGCTCCAAAAATTATTATTAGTAACTTTCCAAAAAGTAGAGTTCTCAAATCAACAAAGGACCACTGAACAGAAAGCCAGCCTACCTACACGGTATCTTGTCTTTATTTCAACCACCTAACAATATAAAAATTTCTCTTCCCCACCCTCAGTAAGGAGAGACCATTCTTCAGAATGTGAATTCCTTGTGTTATCACTTCCGTTATGTTTTGGGCACGTTTCTGATTGATGTAAAAGCCTCCAGCTGTTATTATTCGAATAGCATCACCTAAAATAAACGCTTAATCAGATGGGAAAAAACTCAAGTCACTTGGGGTATCCAACTTTCTGTGGGAAAGCACTTGGCTTTCATGGCCAGCTGGAGAGTCGATAGTCCCGGTTCGGGAAGGATGTCCACTAAGGTTGCCCCCGAGAACGTCTGACGGATTTCTTCGTAGTTCAATTCCCCTAGACCTTCCATATCACCCTTGTACAATGCATTCGTTACGCGCTCAGCTTGCTTAAGTCCACTCTCTAGGGAGAAACATGATAAAGTTTGCTACTAAAGACAACACCCATATTTTTACCTCCATGCACAAGTAGAGTAACATCCTCTGCCAGTATAGTTTGCGCTTTCCTCTTTTCAGGCGTTTTTCGGTGCTCGTCCATGAGGACTTCGATCTCTTTCAGTGGAATAAACGTGAATAGCTTAAGAAGTTTCTCCACTTCTGAGTCGGGCATTCTCATAAAGAACTGATACAGAGAGAATGGCGAGGTCTTATTTTGGTCCAGCCAAATGGCATTGCCGGCGGATTTACCAAACTTATCACCTTCCTCGTTAGTCACAAGTGGCAGAGTCATTCCAAAAACAGTTTTTTTCTCCACACGGCTGATTAATTCATGACCAGTCATAAGATTCCCCATCTGGTCACTGCCACCCATTTGAAAACGGCAATTGTACGTCTGCAGAAGGTGAAGCCAATCGTAGGCTTGAAATATTTGATAGGTGAATTCTGTGAAACTCATCCCGGCTTCACTTTCCATGCGACTCTGCACAGAGGTCCGTGATAGCATTGATCCCATTCGAAAATGTCGTCCCATATTTGCCACAAAGTCAATTAGATTAAGATTGGCGTACCAATCAGCGTTGTTCACAACTCTGTATAATAATGAATTTTAAACATTTTCTTGAGTGAGTGTGTTACAGTTACCTTATGTCTGAAAGCTTGGTTTTATTCTTTTTGTCATCCCATAGCACATCCTGGTGGTTCTTAAATATTCGTTTGAGTTGGCTTTCAATTGCTATCAAGTTCGTTTCTACAACATTGTCTCCGATTTTGTTTCGTTCTGTGTTTCTTCCACTTGGATCGCCGATAAGTCCTGTGGCACCACCAACTAACGCAATTGGATTGTGTCCAGCTCGCTGGCAGTGCAGGAGACCCATAATAACCAAGAGATTTCCAACGTGAAGACTGTCTGCTGTTGGATCAAAGCCGGCGTAAATTGTTTGCTGACTCTTTGTGAAGAGTTTTCTCATTTCTGGGCTGTATGTGATTAAAGGTAATTAGTTGGAAACGATTGGATCAAATACCCACCCTGCCGTATCTGGGAAGAAATCTTGAAAGAATCCTCTGTCAGCAAGGGCCAGGAGGTCTCGGTGAGACATGCAACGCCGGGCTATTTGGAAAGGCAACTTCAGGTGACGAAACAGTTGTCTTTGTGTCATTTTGATTGAACACTTTCTACTGAATTTGATGCAACAAATGATTATTTTTAATTTGCGAAGTTGATCGTTGAATGTTACTTTTAGGAAAACCGAGAAATTTGATTCAAAATCGTCGACAAATGATAAAAAGTAATATTATTCAATAGACCATCATCTCACTAATGTGACTAAAGAAATGTCATTCTGTAAGTAAATATGACCAATTCACAATTAAAAGATAAAAATATAGAATAGCAATACGGTTATTAAAAAGTATTCATATACATTCACTTTGGATTTCTTAGAAAATGTTTTTCTTGTGTATGGTGATTATGCAGATTATTTTCTTGAAAATTTTATCATTCTAATAGACACAAACATATATTTTGTATTTAAAACCCAAGTCTGCGAACGTGAAATTCTTTTTGCGTTTACGAACATACACAGCTCAATTCCAAACTATTCCCACATGACTTTGACACCTTAACCTGTCACCTGTGATCACTACCGCCACCGCAAATATATTGACATTTCTCTCGCTCTCTCCTTCGTTCATATCATTCGCTTTTGTTTATTGTCTCTGCTGCTGCTGATACTAAAATCGAGTGCGGCTCGTCCGGACACGTCGACAAAAGACGAATATCATCTGGAGCGCTTTAATTGTACTCCCCATAAATCGCAGGAATTTACAACAGTTTCCCCCGCAATTGAAAACAATATTAAAGTGCTTTGCCCCGATAAATGTACAGTAGGCTGTTGTTTGTGTAAATTGAGTGTGTGTAACTGGTGCCGGGACACGCAAAGATGCGCTTGACAAACTTTCGCAGCGGACGAATCATTCGATTAACTATTTGCGTCCTTATTATCCTGCCGTTGATATATCTCCTTGCAACATGGTCAGATGGACACAAAAAAGTCCGGGATGTCTATTACAGCGCCAAGCAGACAGCGCTGCGGAAGCAACGTTCAGTACCAATCCTCCGCGAAGGTAAGTACCGGTAGAATGTGCTACTGCATTGTGTGATGTGCTGTTGCTTGTCCTTGACATTTTCTCGAGTCGCTGAGTGTGAGATGGAGAAAGCTGTGGTTATTACCACCAGCCAGTTCCTTGTTTCACATCAGATAGCCTTTGTTATGGACTCTAATCCATATGAGTGATAGAGTATCGCGCAGGAGTTGTATCTAGTGGCAGTTCAGACACGCTTTGGAATCCTCTCGAGTAAACATCGGCGTTAAAGATTAGTCATGTCGGTGGCGGAGGCGGTTGTGGTCAAAATTTATGATGCACGAAAATCATTCCTCTGACAAAGTGGGCCAACAAATGATTTATTATGTCTCCTTTGTGTGGCAGACAGAAGTAATGAGGCAGTATTTTTTTTTTCGCAAAATGACAAGCGTCAAACGCTTTCACTTTCGAATCCCCTCAGCCACGCTTGAATGTGAATAATTATTATTTTCTTAGGCCATACTTAATGGTACTCATTGTTACCTTTCTGTTAAGATCTGGGGCCTATTCGCTACCGATTTCTTACAAGCAGCTACTCGAGCACGTTTCAATTGTACCTTCGGAGGGCTTGAGTACACAGCTGCTGGGTGTTGTTTTTTACGAATTTATTTGCTAATTATTACATGTTGACATATCTGTTTTTTATTTGTGTTCCTTAACGTGTGTCCTTCATACTGTGTGTGAGTTACGGCGTGTATCTGGAGCGTTGTACTGGGCAAACATACATAAGTACAACCTGACGTCAAAGCTTTTCCTTTTTTACTACAACGAGGTGTTTAGCAAAATGTGTGGCTTTCTCTTTTCTCGTTTCCTTAATTCCCATGTGACAATTGTCACACAAGTCTGGCTTGGGTTGCATGTCAGAGGTGAAATGTGTGATCAGTGGTAACAGGTGCAGCACATGCGGTGTCATGACTTAAATGTTCCTGTGGTTTAGAGAGGTTTATTTAAATTTGATCGGAGATCTGAATTTTGTTTACACGTAACGTATTTAAATATTTGGAAAATGGAAAATTTTCGCTCGCACAATTTGCACACTTCAATCACGACGGTAGCCATTTCTTGTGTAAATGTATTTATCTCCGAAGACGTTGACCTTTTCACGTGCACTCGTAAGCATTGTAATGTTGGAAGATACATCGACAAAGCTGGTGCACATGCAGGAGTGCAGAAGGTAAATCGCCATAGCCGTCGAATTGAAAGGGCAAAAAGTTCATTAAATGTCGCCATTGTATGAACAACTTGATCACAGATGTACTTCAAACGTTTTGCATGCCAGGAACTCAAGTGAAACTAAAAGAAAAAACGAATTGATACAAAAAAAGTCTACTTCACGATATATTTTTGAAAGAAGTTTTGTGGTGTTTAAGTCTTTAAAGAGTTTTAATTTTGAAATTTGGTAAACTATGATGGCCTCCTTTTCAACGCGATGTCTGTAGTTTCATGATTCGCCCAAATCTGGCCAAAATGTTATCTCCATTGAAAAATAACTGCTACAACCAAAGCTAGCCTTAATCCGTCGTCGTATTTGTTTATGTTGCTTAAGACAGATTGTTTGCTTTTCTGCACGTGAACAATGTAAAGATTTCATGTAGGAAAGGGAACCTTTGAAACAGAATAGAAACAGCGTAGATACTCGTCTTACTGAAATATAATCTAAACTTTAAACACTTTGAAGTTCGTTTAACTAAAGACAACCTTGAATATAATGTCATCTCATGAAGAAGGCTTTATTCGTACAAAAAAGGTACAGAGATGGTGCATATCGATATTGTGTACAACAATGTGTTCCAAAATTGCTTCCGAGGTTTTCAAAGTTACACGTTTTCTGATAAAATGTTCGCTATTCGATTGACATCATGAACTCAGTAGCTATGTGTCTAATTGATAAGACAATTTAAATTTTATCTTACAGTTGTTTTCGTTTCTTTTGAATGTAAGTGTTCCGAAGATTTTGGCACAAAAACTGAGAAACTGGTTTTAACTTTGAACTTAGTCCGGATTGAGTTATGACAAGAAACATCTTGTTATACCAAAACACTATTATACATTAAAACATCTAAAAACAGTTACACAAGATGGTAGGTTAGATTAGAGGAGCTGATTACCACGAGAGACCACGTGGATATTGCCTTTTAAGTAAAATAACCTGTGATTGTTATAAATATTGTGGTGTCCGACACACTTGTCAGTCATAGAATGAGTTCATATTACAGGGTTTAGCGAGAGTATCTTGCAATTTGCAAGTGGTGGAAATTTCTTATTCATTCATACGTGACCCCGACCTGTGATGATATTCATTATAATTCTTCTGTGTTTTGTCTTAGCTGGCATTTGTTAAGTTATCACATTCGTCGTTGATCAAGTAATTGTTTTCCATTTTGAATTCCTTATATCTTGTTCGTAGGCAGGACGAGTTCCGCCAAAGAGTCATTAAATCCATCCTTGTGACGTACTGATGTTGCGCAAAGATTAAAGTGTAAATTAAAAAAACCTCTTCGACAAATCTCTTGGCAATCTAATCCACTTCTTCTTAAGGAACACATTAATTTGGACACTCTCCCTTCTAAGTTCACTTCTTGACTTAAGTTCTGCTTCATTCTCCATATACTTAACACAGCTGCGTATTTTAAACATGTTGAACTCGAAGAGAGGAAAGAATTCTATTTAATGCATCTCAAACTCAATATTGTGTCTTCTCTTATACTTCTATACCCCTATTAAAATGGTATTCTTTCTTACCTTTCCATCAACTTCTATCGATAAATGGTGTTAAATTGACGGTTTTTTCTTTCGCAGCTAAACAAAACCGATCGCACCCGTCCAAAGTCAATAACCTTCCTCAATATCAAGATTATAGTCTTTAGTCAATAACTTGTCAATGTGTTTCATAGATTCTTTAATCTTCAAGTGACAAGTTCTGTTTGAGTTAAGAATATCGGACGTGTTCTGCATTCTTATCAGAGAGGTGGACTGAGGAACTTGCATTTTCTTCGCAAAAAAGAAACACGAAAACGAGCACACATCCTTTTGCAAAATTATAAATCAAATATGTGTACTTTTAGACTATTTTTTTGCACACAACTGACAACGCTTTGTACATTCTGTACTATCACATATTTTCTTTTGATGGAGAGGAAATTGATTCCTAAGTATTAAAGAATCAAAAGTTTGCTTTTTTGCTATCAGTAAACATTGTTTTGCGGGCCATGAAGTAATCATCGCTATTATTTGCAACGCCCTAACATAAAGCAATTTAAATTGCCGCAAAAAAATTAAACAACTTGACATGAGGAGGAAGCAGCCGACAACTTATCGCTGCGGCGTGCTTGTTTACATTTTCGGATAAAATACAATCTTCTTTGAATATCTTGTGTGATTTGTTTGCACTTTGGATACACAAACAGGTGTCAACATTGAGACGGGGAACAAAACACCGCTGAAGTGCCAACTATGTCTCTCGCAAAGCAGCAACAACTTTCGTCTCTGTTTGATTAGTGTCATCTAACCGTGTTTAGAACATCGTTCAAAACTACTGAATCTAGTCTGAGATCAGAGTCAATGAACTTCGATGTTTAAATAATTCATGAATTCTTGCTCTTAGTTCAACAGATTCTTTTTTGTGGAACCGTACGGCGCGAACAATCACGACGACAATCATACTCCGAATATACGCTTCACGTCTATTTCTTTAAAGGGCACCGATTGATGTGCGACTTGCATTAACTGCATGTTCTGATGATCTGGCGAAGGCGTTAATAACCCAGCAAACTGGAACTTGTATTTTTATTTGTCATCCGAAAGACGCGCACAAACAACGCTCCGTCTGGGACTGATTGGAGTGGATAAAGCTATGAATATTCTTTTTCGTGTATGCCCTCGTTATGTCACTTGATAAGTTATCAGTGTGGTTTTAAGTTACCCTTAGACCAGATAAGTCATAATAATGATACATTGAATACTAAGTTTAAAGTAAAAGCAATTCGACGGGTTTATTTAAAACGAACCCATCTGTTTCAAGTTTTTTAATGCTACAAGCAGCAATTCAAACGTGTTTTACGAGACACCACATCATTCAGAGAAAAACGTTGGTGGATGTGGTTAACATGCTGAAGTTGTCATTCGACCATATTTTTGTCGATGATGCTAATTTTCTCGTTACTGTGAATGGAAGTCGCTATCGTACCATGACAAGTGTATATTTTTGTCATCAATTACAAAGTTTAGCATTAGCCAATATGAGGTTTCTACTGGACTGGGCCACAAGGCACAGAAAGAAGAAGCATTGTTAATGAAAACCTCTTCATAGATAATTTGCTCTGATGGACGAGGGGCGTTCAATATATTCTCGGTATCGATATGAAGGAAAATTCGAATTCAATTTAAATTGTTTTAATTTTGCAATATAATTTCACCTCAATCAATATCAATGCATTTGTTACATCTTGAGAAATGCTTTTTTAAACCCTAAAAAAAAAATATCCTCTTTCTCTGCAAAATACCCATTTATTGCCGACTTGAGTTTTTCATCATCCGAAAATCTTATTCCACGAAAACATTTTTTCAAATCCGGAAACAGGAAATAATCAGTAGGGACAAGGTCTGGACTATAGGGTGGGTGTTGGATTTCTTCGAAACCACAATCTCGCGCAGCAGCCTTGGAAACTCGCGCCGTGTGAACAGGAGCGTTATCATGAAGAAGCAACACACCCGCTGCGAGTTTATCCCGCCTTTTCTTTTTAATTTCCTCCCGCAAATTATGCAAAGTGGAAGCGTAGGATGTGGCGTTGATGGTTTCAACTTTTTTTGTACTCAATGAACAGGATTCCCTTTGAGTCCCAAAAAACTGGTCATGAGTTTCCCGGCAAACGGAGTGACTTTGAATTTCTGTCTGCTCCTTTTTTATGCCAATGCATGGAGTCTTGTTTGCTTTCAGGGTCATAGTGGTGAACCCATGTTTCGTCCCCAGTAACAATTCGATCTATAACACCGTCCGCGTTCTCACTATCTCACTAACATCTCCAAAAGCTCTCTACAGTATGCGATTCTCACTTTTTTCTGAGGTCCTGTGAGCATTCGTGGCACCCACCTTGCACTGACCTTTGAAAGGTTAGGATGGTCATGAAGAATGGTGTGAATGGTACCAGTTGAAAGCCTGGTGATCTCTGCAATCATTTTCATCTTTATTCGGGCATCCTCAAAAACAAGTTTTTTGACTTCTTTGATGCTTTCTCCCGTATAAGCAGTAGCCGGGGCGCCGGAGCGGGGTCGTCTTCAATGCTCTCTCTGCTTCTCTTGAACTCACTTGATCACTTTTGCACAGTTGATAATGAAGGTGCGGAACCCTGGTAAACAGCCATCATTTCTCCATAAATAGTTTTTGGACATTTTGCTTGCTTATTGAGATATTTAATTTCAGCGCGATGATCAATTTTCACCGTCATCGTCTCAGTTGTCATTATGATTCTGTTTAACTAGAGATAAAACGCGAATTAATAATCACATTTATAATAAATTTTACGTGAATGCCCTAAAAGAATAGTATTACTTCATAAATAAGTAAATTTATGTATATATAACCACGGCTTCACCCCGATACAGAAAACATATTGAAGGCCTCTCGTATATTTTTCCTTCGTGAACTAGAGAAAGTTTAAGAATTCAAAAGATATATTTTTCTTGAACATCAGTGAAGGAAGTTCAAATGCTGTCTTGCTGATGAGCCTTACCAGGATATAATGTTTATCACAGTCCAAAGTAAGCAGGAACAAAAGTTGAGAAATTGACACAAAAATGAATAATACAAATTATTCATGAACCCTTTTAACATGCCAGTGATTAAATCATTGTAATAAAATACGATTAGCCTAAATTGTTGTTTTATTGTACAGAACACTAAGCTTCAAGTTGTCCCAGCGCTCTTACTGCACGAATTAAATCATTCATCGACTAATTAACATGCATCCTCATCCAGTCAAACGATAATCTATTAAATAATTGAAAATAGATTTTGTTTGTAGCACATTTATTTTTGACAAGCATTATATTGAAAATAGATTTTGTTTGTAGCACATATATTTTTGACAAGCATTATAATGCTTGTTAATTTAGCAGACTTAGTTTCAATAACAAAGAAAAAAAAATAACAAAAATAATAAAAAGAAAGAAATTTCCTTTTTCGTGGAGAAGATATCCCAATTTTCTCGTTTTCTATTGCTAAGTTAAGTGCATTGTTAATTTTCAAACCTGTTTTTGCTTAGGAAGAACATAACCTATAATTGGAACGATAGAAGATTAGTATTGTCCCTGCGCAAGGATGTCACGTGAAATCGTGAAGCGTTCCATATTTTTCAGCAGCACAACAATTCATACCATTCTTAACAATTTTGTCCACAGTAACAGTCACAAAATCCATCCATACTTCAACATTACTTTTATTAAAATTTAAAACTATCTTGAATTTCCCTTTTTTACTTTCTTTACTGTATTTTCTACGGTTTTACTCATGAAAATAACTTTATATCAATAGAAATTTCGAAATGAAAGTCCTAGCAGTTTGGTTCTTTATACCTTTTTTAACATTTGCGTTGTAATTTCAAATTATCTGTAAATAAATAATAATAATTATTACTTTAATTATCAGTCCCATGCGTCCAAATGAAATATTTCCTGCAATTTACCTTAAAAACAGACAGAAACCCATACAAAGCAACAAACAACACAATAATATGTAGCCAAATGTTTCAAACACGTCAACAATAGCAATATCTATTTTGGGTAATTGCGACACTCACGCCCAAGATTCCAAGCTCAATTCCATATCACGGCGCCACCTCTGTTAAGTTCCTGAAAGTACACACAGTACACAAACTTCGCTTTCCAGAGTCTCCAAAATCGATTGACCCCTTCTTTGCTTGTGGTGTTTTGTTTTTTATGCATGCTCCATGTTCTCTTATATGGTAGATAAAAGTATTTAAAACTAGCTTAGTATCTACTTAACTGACCTTAAATCTAACTTACTAACACCTTACAAGTGCTCTAAGTTAACCTGGTATTTATTTATTTTACCGTTGCGCTTCTTTATAATGTTCGTTCGTTTTTTTTAGATCGTTCTTTGATTTTAGTGTTCAATTAAAAAAACTTAAAAAAAAATCTTGGGTAGACCCCAATTGCAATCACAACGCGAGTGTGTTCTTTTCCCTTTGTGGATACGATGAATTCTTGCGCCATTGAGGATACGATGATTTCTTCAAAACTCTAAAAATACTTCTGCTTGTGGGAGAACAGTAGCACGCACAATACGAGTGGTTGATGACTAAGTTAGGCCCTGGTGGACTGTCACACCATTCAAATGATAACTACGCTAGGCCCTGGTGGACTGTCACACCATTCAATTATTATTATTATCATTATGCGTTTGGTCAAGCGGCTTCGGATTTAACACTTAAGATAGCGAGGCCATATCACATCAGACATCACTGCTCTGGATTAAAAAGTTTTCGAATCCGAGCCATCTAGAAAGCGCAAGAAATGAGTGTCTGGTTTTAGATGGCGCACTCAAGGACCTCAACTAACTTACAGTGCGCAACTCGAGACAGCTACCAAGAATTCGTCCTGTCTGGAATGGCGCAGGTCCAGAAGAAGATGGAAAAATATAATCTTTTAATGTTTCGAAAAATGGGCACTTTTCTTGACTTCAACCAAAATCTTTTTTGTTTCTGAATTTTTATTGATTTATGACAATTTTTTCTTTGAATAAGCGATAGAAATGGAGAAATTCCCATGGAATACAGAAGATACCCTCTTTTTTAAATTAAATATTTGCTAACGCCAGTATTTATTGAGGCAAATAAATATTTGAGTAAATGGCACAACGTTCACCAAAGCAGATAACTTAATTAAACAGCTAATCACTTTGGCAGAAGCCTCCTCAAATTTATCAAAAACCAAAAACAACAGTTTTGTTTATCCCTATGTTTGTATTTATCTATTTGAAGGTGTGTGTATAATGCACACTGCCGTTTGTTGTTTCAATGTTCTGAAATAACAAAAGCTTTAAATTCTTTTAGTACAATAGATAATCGATTTAAAAGATTAATAGCTAAGTAGTTGTTCAAACAAAAATCTGTTCAAACCGATTTGACCAAGAATATCACAATTTCATTGTGGTACATCACATTCATTTGTGTACATTTTGTTCTGCAGAGGACCTGAGTTTTAAAAGGTCACCAGTGATCTCGTGAATCACTGACATCATCAGTTTTAAAGTGACTGTGATATATTTTATGAAACAGAGACAATGTGTATTTTGTGCATTGGTACAGATGCGTAGGTAAACAATGGTTAAATCAAACAGATAGTGTACAATGCATAGTTTTTAGTCATCGATTAAAAAAATTTAATACATCACGTACAGTGATGAACTTTAAGATATACATGTTAGCAAGTGCATTTAATAAAATGAACTCAAGTTTCAACGACAAGCGCTTATTGTGTTTCTCCTTGTGACTTCGGCAGTCTTCTACGACGAAAGTTTCGGGTTCGATTCATGGACTGAATATGTCGAGTTGTTGACAAAGCTCAAAGTCACCATTTGACTGCGTGTCTTTATTTGTGACAGCACCCTCTACAATAGTTGTTGCTCAAGAAACTTGTCAAGAAACCTCAAAATAAAGGGAATTCAATATGTAAAAATAAAACGCACAAAAAATATTCAATAAATAACAAAAACTTAGGTAACTTCATGTTTTACACTCAAAAAATTATCCGTACACTTACCGCTGCACACATTGCAATAAACTTATCATTAATAATATGTGTGCTTTCCCTTAGCACACAATCTATTTGTCATTGAAAGCATTTCGGTATATTCGGGCGATATTTCCCGCCAAACACTTTCCAATACCATTTTAAGTTCTTGTTTGCTCTTAATCGTCTTTTGCCTTAGTTTTGTTTCCATATGAGCCCACAAATGTTCTATAAGGTTCAAATCTGGACTTTGGGGAGGATGGGGAAGAACTTGCTTAACATTATAGAGTAACCACTCTTTTACAATCATTGACGAATGTTTAGGGTCATTGTCGTGAACAAAGCGATATTCATTATCAATGTGCAATTTTTGGGCGGAACTTTTTAAATTGTCTTTTTAAATTTGTAAATATTGTATTTTGTTCAAAGTCGACTCTACAAACACAAAATTCACCACTCCCGAATCTCCCATTGAATCCCAGACTATAACATTACCACGACGGTGCTTGTCGGTATGGTTAATATTGCCATCCTCAAGTGCTGTTGCGCTCTTACGCCAAACAAAACGTCGCCCGACGGATCCAAAAATATTAAATTTGGATTCATCTGAGAAGATGACATGTTTACAGAACTCAGGAGGCTTATCGACGAAGGCTTTAGCGTACTCTAACCTTTTCTGTATATTCCGTTTGGATAGCAAGAATTTATTATGGAGTGCACAGGCCTTAAAGTTATGTGAGCGCAATAAATTTCTGACTGTCTGTGGGTTGACATCAATATTACAGTCTTCTTTGAGCATTGTTCTTATTTCTGTAGCGTTCGTTTTTGATTTTTTTTATTGCTCGCAATATTTTACTTTGGACTTGTGGGGTATCCAACTTCTTTTTTCGTCCCCAGCCTGGCACCATTTCCACAGAACCTGTAGCTTTATATTTGTTTATCACATATTGTACTCTGACGAATGTCTTCTTTTAACAGTATCTGCGATTTCACGTAAGCTCCGACCTTTTTCCCAGAGTTTTATTATTAATTTTTTGATATCCTTTGGAATGCCTTTCTGTGTTTTTTTTTTTTTTCAATTTTTAAGAACATATGGAGATATCAACTGTTGCCAGCAAAGTCTCAGATCGCAGTGATCTAGCAGCAATTTTATTTTTTCCCACATTAATTTTATATTATTTTGTAGGGTGCACGGATAATTTTTTGAGTTTAAAAAGGGAAACCTGATAAGCTTATGGCCTGTTATTGTCAATGTTGTCATTAATTTATTATTTTCCTCCTTAATTTATTTTCTATAATACATTATCATTTTTTAATTTAAGATATATTTTGTTGGAATTGGCCTAGTACTTTTCCAGTTATACTATTTTAACTTAAAAAGCCTTAAGTGGTGTACGGACAATATTTTGAGACAGTGTATAAAACACACTTAGTTGTTTTATTGATATTTATCAAAATTAAATTTTCATTCTCTTATTTATTAAAAAGCAAAACCCTTTTTTATTTCAATACGAATTTGTCAGAATACTCCCTGGAATGAGCCTTCGCCCATTCTATTGCTTTATCAAAAAATTTTAGCCTCACGGTTGATCGACCGATTTTTTCATGGTCTCGTATTTTTAGAACCGTATCTATATCTCTTGTAGAGTGTGTTACCTAAACAAAATCAAGCTATGCTTTAAACGATATTCGTAATCATGAAATACCACTTTCTGCTATAATAATATTGCAGTTCATTAGTTTCTTCAAATCGCTGCTGCTTGGATATATCCCTAATCATTTTTTTTTTGCAGTTTTATTGAACTGAATATAATTGATGGATAAATCCTAGGAAAATATTTAAAACTAGGTAACATAATCTAAGAATGGTTTAACATCTAACTTACTGACCCTAAACAGGTGCTCTAAGTTAATCCATATCTTATCTAATTCAAATTGCCTTTGGACATAATAAGCGTGAAATTATTGTTGTACAATAATGTTTTAATTTGTTCCAAGATCCCTAATCATGTTAAGAGGGATATGTTCCTCTTCACCTGAACTATTCCTTTCTCATGCGCAAAATTGATGTAAAATATTATGACTTAATAAAACGTCTGGTTTGAACTGACTCCATGCTATTGCGAATGGAGAAACTGCGTCTTTTATTGTCAAAGACTATCCTTAATCTAAACATCCTTTTTCTGTAATAGGGCTTTGTCATATGGATTGCATTCTGATCCATTGGCTTAATTAATTGTGTCACGTTTGGTTGCATGTATAGTGTGAAAATATAACCCTCATCTGCGTTACCCAGAAGTAGAAGAGCTTTTATTGGCATTTCTCCTACAACTAGTAGATATTCACTACACCGCCTCAAAAACCATTTTATAATACTTGCTTCATACGAGGATACACGTCTTTGCTTTAAGGTTTTTCTATTACTACGAGGGTTGACTTTTATATTTCGGAATTAGAGAACAAAACAAATATTAATCATCGAAAATAGCTTTATTGTTTTTCAAAATATTCCCCATTAAGATCTATACACTTTTGCATGCGTTTGAACCAACTGTCGGAGCACTTTTGCCACTCTGATACGTATCTCCAAAACATGCATTCTGAACGCATCAACCGCTTCTTCAGGTGTCGAAAAACCTTGACCTCTCATTTTATTTTGTACGTACGGTAGTAAAAAGAAGTCATTCGGCGTCAAGTCAGGACTGTACGGCGGATGATACATCAAATTGATGTTTTGAGTGCTCAAAAATGCAGTTGTTTGAGCCGATGTGTGAGAGCTCGCATTGTCGTGGTGAAAAGTGATCCGTTTTCGGCGGTTGGTTTTCCTGATTTCTTGGAGGACAACTGGCAAACAAATGGTTGTGTATCACTCAGAATTGACTGTTCTGCGTTGTTCTAGTTGTACGGTTGCGACATGTCCAGTTTTTCCGAAAAAACTAGCTTAGAAGTGCTTCGTGCGCGAGCAACTTTTGTTGGATTTGGCTTAATTTGAAACACCCATACAGTCGACTGCTGTTTACTTTCGGGCTCATACGCGTAAATCCACGATACATCACCTGTCACGATGTCATAAACGTACTTCGAAGCACCGCGATCGTATTTTTGGAATATTTCTTTCGACCAATCGACACGAGCCTTTCATTGAGCGATTGACAAATTGTGTAGGATCCAACGCGAAAAAATTTGTTTAATGTCAAATGTTCATGGAATATTGCATCTATGCTAGTCCCACTAATGTATAAGGTTGTCTCAATCTCAAGATAGGTCACATGACGATCTTGCAATATCAGTTGGCGCACAGCATCAATGGTTTCCGGAACAACAACTGATTTTGGACGACCTTCACGAAATTCGTCTTGGAGTGAACAACGACTTCGGTTGAATTCACCATACCATGGATAAACACTGGTTTTTGATGGAACTTCATCGCCAAAAATTAAGTTCATCGATGCACTGTTGTTGAGTTAATCAACGTCGAAAGTTGTAAAAAATAATCGCACGAAAATATTCACGATTTAAGTCCATTTTGGGGCTATATGAATCTTTTAAGTTACTGTAAGCAACACAAATAGTGCTCGTATGTCAAAACGTTCTCAGTACGTATATCCTCAAAAATGTCGAACTTTTCCCTAGCGCTAGTAGTTGCCAGAGTGCAACACTAGGGTTGGCCAATCCCGAAATATAAAGGGCAACCTTCGTATTAGGATTTTGTCCTGAAATTGTCGATTTGACACCGTACTAGCTAACTTGATGCACCTTCAACTCTTCCCAATTTCCCAATTTCCCAATAATCTTGTAGTTGTAGAGGGTGTTCACGCCGAGTTTATACGGAATCAGGAATCACGCTACCCAGACATTACTGTATATCTTTTCCAACAGTACCTATTTTTAAATTATGCTTGAAAACGAGTGGTGTTGGAGCTATTACAGGGACATTTGCAAACTTGTAGTGTCGGAGAGTTATATGCGTCCTCAGGCACATTCATATTAAAGACAGGGTATTAAAAAAGGGGCAGTACTTAGAGTTCTGAGGAAATTGACGCAAAAATCTAAGTTTAAGTTCCCATTCTCGTTGTAGAGCTGCTGATAGCTTTATTTCGAATGTTTTTTTGAAGCTCAGCCCACAATTGTTCAATGGGGTTAATGTTGGGTAACTGTGGGCGCGTTTTGAGCTGCGACCAAGCATTGAAAAGAAGCAACATTTTGACACTGTGAGCAGTGTGCCTTGGGTTGCTGTTTTGTTGAAAGACATAATTTGATCCTAGACCCGTTTTCGTGGCGCTTTGCTGCAGATTTCTTTTTAGGATTTTAAAATATTCATGTTGGTTTTTTCTGTAGTCAGTGAACTTTATTTAACCAATCCCCTCGAAGACATAAATCTCCACATCATGGTATTGCCACCGCCATAATTCACCGTCGCTTCAAGATACGCTGCTCTCAGTTCAGTATTTAATTTTCGCCAAACCTTTTGTTTCCTAGGCCATTTGAGCCTTCCCTTTTCAACCCTCCCTCCAAATTGCATATGATGCCTTTAATTTATACAAAATTATGATGTCATATATTTTTTTCTGCATTGTAGTTTAATGTTAACAAAATTCAAATTAAATTATACGATTCCTTGCTACTCAAAAATATATCCCCCTAATTGAAAATATCTCTCACGAACATTCTTTTCTTACAGAACTGGGAAACTTTGAGCCAAGAGATCTGCCCGAACGCACTGGCCCTGGAGAGGGTGGCGAGGCGTACATACTCCCACCGGAGAAGAAGAATCTAGCCGATGATTCCGAAATGGAATACGGCATGAATATCGCTTGTTCCAACGAGATATCAATGCACCGGTCAGTGCGAGATACACGACTGAAAGAATGCCAATATTGGGATTATCCCTATGATCTACCCAAGACTTCTATCATCATCGTGTTTCACAACGAAGGTTTCTCTGTGCTGATGCGGACAGTTCACTCGGTGATCGACCGATCCCCGAAGCATGTGCTGCACGAGATCCTGCTGGTCGACGACTTCTCAGACAAGACTGATTTGAAGGAAAAACTGGATGACTATCTCAAGCAATTTAACGGTCTCGTTCGAATCATAAGAAATGAAGAACGAGAAGGCTTGATCCGTACGAGATCCAGGGGTGCAAAGGAAGCGACTGGTGAGGTGATAGTGTTTCTGGATGCCCACTGCGAGGTGAATATAAACTGGCTGCCGCCACTGCTGGCACCAATCTATCGCGACAGAACAGTTATGACAGTCCCCATCATCGATGGAATAGATCACAAGACTTTCGAGTACCGTCCGGTATATGGCAATGGCCACCATTATCGAGGCATTTTTGAATGGGGCATGCTGTACAAGGAGAACGAAGTACCCAAGAGAGAGCAGAAACGACGAGCACACAACAGCGAACCATACAGAAGTCCAACTCATGCCGGAGGTCTGTTTGCCATCAACCGGGAGTACTTCCTGGAGCTTGGTGCATATGATCCTGGTCTACTGGTTTGGGGAGGAGAGAATTTCGAGTTGAGCTTCAAGATCTGGCAGTGCGGCGGTAGCATTGAGTGGGTGCCCTGCTCCCGAGTGGGTCATGTTTATCGGGGATTTATGCCCTACAACTTTGGCAAACTGGGCCAGAAGAAGAAGGGACCTATCATCACGATCAACTATAAACGCGTTATAGAGACGTGGTTCGACGAAACCCACAAGGAATATTTCTACACCAGAGAGCCTCTGGCCCGTTACTATGACATGGGTGACATCTCAGAACAGTTGGCGCTGAAGGAGCGCTTGAAGTGTAAGAGCTTCCAATGGTTCATGGACAATGTGGCCTACGACGTGTATGACAAATTCCCTGCGCTACCAGCGAATCTTCACTGGGGTGAACTGCGCTCCGTGGCGACAGAAAATTGTTTAGATTCAATGGGCCATCAGCCACCGGCAATTATGGGATTACAGCACTGCCATGGAGCTGGTAACAATCAGCTCATTCGACTGAACGCAGCTGGTCAGCTGGGTGTGGGAGAACGGTGTGTTGAAGCCGACAGGCAAGGCATTAAGTTGGCTGTCTGTAGGCTGGGCACTGTTGACGGACCATGGCAGTACAACGAGGAAACCCGCCACCTACTACATCGTGTAAGTAAAAAATGTATGGCACTACATCCGCAGACATCACAACTGTTACTTAGCCATTGCGACATTAACGATGGCTACCAGCAGTGGAAGTTCAAGCCGATTAAGGAGAGATCATAGACACAAACAGTATTTTCTTGTTTCTTACTGTCTTTTGCGTTTAAGCGTCACAGGATAGAAGTAATGAGGAGAATAGTAATGTCGTCCTCCTGTGCAATTGATGAACAGTTGTTTTACTGTCTAGATATTTTTATTTTTGTTTTATTTTTATCGTCGCGAAAATTTTATATCGAATTGAATATTGTTACTTAAGTCTGCACGTGTATGTCTGAGGTATGACTTAAATCAATCTCTGAAATAACGGTTAATATAGTGAAAGGAAAAGATTCATAAAACTAAGTATGTGATAAAAAAATGAAAAGAAAGAAAACCCATAAATATTGTTCTACGAAAAAAAAAAAAAAAACACAAAAGCAACAGAAATAATGTTCTAGATCGTAAGTAAGGCAAGTAGGTTTATTCCAAAAGCAATACAAGGATCTGATCCATAGAACCGTTCGAATACAAGTCTTTCAGAATGTAAACTCTTAACGCATGTAAGGGCAACGAAATAATATAAAATCAAAAGCAAGAAACAACTAACACAACAATCAAACTAACCTCGCTATATAAATGTACGAACTGAAAAAGAAAACAAAAATACATCTAAATAGTAAACAAAAATATGACATTTATAAACTTTCTTTTAAAATGAATGCACGTGTGAACACGACTTAGAGTTAACCCTAAAAACAAACAGCAAACACTGAGTAGTGTAATGTAAATTAATTGCTTTATATTGCATGGTTTCTTAGGCAGTTGCTCGTAAGTCTAGATACATTTGATATTTTAGTTGTATCTTACATCAACTTTTGTTCTTTTTCAAATAGTTAAAATGTGACAATCAAAAGCTGCCCACTGATTTGAAAGAGGTTGACGAAGTGATTCTTTTTCGAAAAATATTCTCGTAAGCAATAACTCCACCTGTAAATTAAAACAAAAAAATTTCTTTAAAATAATCTAATGATTTGAATTCATTTGATTTGCGAAAAAGAGACTCGGTCCTGAAACACTCTGAAAAAAAAAATCATTACTGCTTGGGATGGACAAGAAGGAATTGGTTCCTAATTGGAAGTTTTGTCTATAACATCATTCAACTACCGATAAAAGTCTTCTTCGGGTGACTCTAAATAATTCTAATTCAGTTGAAGGTAGTGAAGAGTTTTCAATGTTAAGAACATTAACATTTTCTACAAGCTTACAAGTAGTATATTTTTTACGGAATTGATTTGTTTTTACTTCCTGTACTGTAAGAAAAATAATATTTTTCAAGGATTTTACTTTTGCATTTTTTACGCGATGTTTTAAAAAATTTGATCACCAAATAATGTTCCTCAATTAGAAAAATGCTAGCTTAAATTCTAAGGAGACACTCTCTTAGACATTTCTGTGAGTTTCGTTTGTCTTGGAATCTTAGCTTGTGAGGTCAGTTCGTAGCAAACTACCATATAAATCTCTTTCTTCTCAGAAATAGCACGGAGAGCTTTGTTTTGAGGATTGATGCATTTTGTTTTTTTTCAATGCGTTCAGTATATGATGTGGTGGTCATCAATCTATAATGAGCACTTGAAATGCGTTTGAGAATACTTTGTGTTGGTTTATCTCTCCTGTATACAATTAAAAGACAGATGCCTTTCACGTGCAAAATATATTAAGTAACCCAATTAGATTAAAAGGTGGCCCACTAATACGAAGCCGTCGTGTTGCTATCTGTAATTATATGTCTTAAAAACCGACGTGCAGCGATCTGCTATACTATTAAAATTATTTAATGAATCCTCAATACACAATTAAACCACCCACCGACATTTTTGTTTGTTTGTTTAATTTTCCAGGTAGGCAGAGCAACTTTCACATGAGGTAGCCATCTACGAGAACGTGCAACTCGAATGCATATTTTTCATGCCCTATAGGGCAATGAGATACCAATCAAACCACATTAGTATTTAGAATCTTGATACATTTTTGTGTAAATCGGAATTGTCTTTAAAAAATCTGTTAAGTGGCTTAAATTTTACTTCTTGTGACTGAACTCTCATACAACGAAAATCACAAAGTCGCAATAAATGCAACGAGTTTAGTTCTTTTTTCTTTTCTAAACGCAAATGCACATATTGTTGTAAATTTAGTCGAGATTTTGTTTAGACATGACGTAAACTGAGGTAGATCGTGGATAAATAGTAAGATATACGTGGTTTGCCGTTCAGATTTACATATCCGTTTGATTAACAAGCTTTTTCAGGTAATTTTTAGCTTCTAACATGTAATCGATTTCAATGTCATCATCTAGTGCAAAACAATTTTTTCGTTTATAAGCTTTGCTAGCTAAAAGTATCTAAGTAATAGGAACATTTATTAACAGATATGACTTTATTGGTTGGATGTCGTTTCATTTAAAAGTGATGAATACTTCACCGCAAACCGACGTAAAAATTATGTTAATTACACATTTGCGGTGGCATGAAAAAATATAAAAAGAAAATTGCTTTGACAACCAAAAGACAAACTCATTCACTGACTTAGCATCGTAAATGTATATGAAGGTGTATATGAAGGGGGAACTGGAAGCAACAATCAGAAAGTCGCATTAAGTTACTCCAGGTTAAAAAGAAGAATTGATCTTTTCGGAAATTAACTATTACTACACGATTACTTAATTTTTATTAAACATTTTAATATATCAACAAAATATTTAAAACATGCATTTTTTCTACCAAAATTAACATAGCCGATGATAGAAGAGAATGACTTTTTAAGAACTTTTCGAAAAGTTGATAGAGGCAAATATTTGTATTTGTAATTATATATAATCAACCATTTACATTTCTTCTTACAAATAAAATGTACATAGACATGGTTAATGTTGACCTTACTTATCAAAAAAGGAGATACGAGCACAATTTCAATTTTACAAAAGATAGGAGCCGAAGGAAAAGCTAACTAAAGCTGTCAACAGATAACGCTGTATCCCACAAAGAAAAACTCTTCAAAAATTTCAAAGATATTTTGGCGTCCACTTTCATCCTCGTCCTTAAATCCGGCTGATCGCAAATTCCTTCGACATTGGACGCACAATATTATACTGTTAGCATTTCTCATTACTTGTCTATTTGACATGCAACTTTCTAGGCATGCTCGCACATTAGCTATTTCCTCCTTTTACGCCAATATAAATACAAAATTAAAAAAAGGATTTGATTGTGCGTAGTGATTTAAGAAGTGAAGAGCTATTTTCACTTTGATAGAATTAAAAACATGAAATTCAAGATTTCGGTGGACGTTGAATCTGAAAGGGTTGTTAGAAAGTGCTGTTCCAAGAAATAAGGAAAGAAAAGAATACTTGTAATCCTTAAATATGTTTATATGGGTCTTTATGCGAATACTAAATTGAAATACTGCTGCGTTTTTCATTCTTTCTTAACCCAAACTGTGGGGCTGGTGTCGATGGTGGACAAATTATTGGTCTGCACGCGGTTGCTTACCTTCGCACTGAAGGAAAGTTTCGTTGGCAATGTTGCCCATAAACCTAAAAAAATACAAATTTCGAACACGGACATAAATTCGGTTTATTTTATTAAGGTACAAATTTCGCGTCCACCATCCTATGTTCAAATCATTGAAAAGAATCGAATGACATTTGCCAATCGGTTTGTTTAAGAAGGCAATGACTTATAAGTACCATCTTATTCACTTCCTTAAAGAGATCAACTGTGGCTGAAAAGGCGAGGCGGTCGGCACGGTCTCCATCGTTCACATCACATGGAGAACATTTTGTACTGTCATTTATGTTGCTTCGGTCCATTCACATGTATAATGCGTCTTTCACTTAAAATATGGAATTGGTTTCTTAATTAATTTTAAGCAAATTAATTCTTACCTATATTTGGAAAGCTTTTATTTGGATTTTACTTTTTGAAAAACCCAGAAAAATATAAATAGAATTTGCAAACGTAGGAATACTGATAAGGTCCCGATCAGTTATGTTTAGAATTTAAGTTAATTAATGAGAAATTCCAAACCATTCTTGTTGGATGGCTTTACAAGCAAAACTAGAGGATACCGGAGTTGGAACTTAAAGCATGTCATTGAAAGTTTTTTTTTGGGTCTCTGCCTGAAACTCAATACATCGTCATTGGGTTCATTTAACTCTTTTTCAATTGATTTCAAAAAAACTAAGATTTCGAACAGACTGATCTTTTATACGTTCTTCCGCTACCACAAAACCCTAAGCAGACATATGTAAATCGCAAATCAAATGAATTCATTGAAACAACGTAGATATATTTTCAACAACTCGGCCACATATAATTTAAAAGGATTTTATTTTCCATCTCAATTTCACTGAATATTAATTTTTGACTTACTTTTAAAAAATGACTTAATCTCATGCATAAAATATATAATTTTCTTTATTAAACTGTGCCTTTACTACTAATAAACGTATTTTTAAAATAACTGAAATAAAATACTAAACACTCAGACTAAGGACATATGTATGTAATGGAATAAACTTAGAATAAAACAATAACTAAGCAGAATACAACTTTAGGCTCCAGAAACGATTGATATGACTCGTAAAAACACAATTTTTTATTTAAAGAAAAATTAATTGGATGCAATGAAAGGAGATAACTGTTTAAAGGTTAAGATACAATATATACGAAACAATACTTAATAAACGACTAAACGATTTAATCAAGAAACTGGTTAGTTAAGTTATGTAATGCAGTAGACGTAAGCATTTATTATTATATACATATATGATCGTTCGTAGTTGCAATAAACCAGTTTATTATATGTGGAATTAGTTATTATTAATTTATCTTTTTGGTATTTCCTTCGAACTTGTCAGATTGAGCTCTCACTCTGGTTCATTGTCGGTGAAGAACTTAAACCATGTTGATTATGAAGAGCTGTTTAGGGCCAACGCGTACACTTCCACTTGATTTTATCAAATCCATTCTGGAGAAGATGAATTCAACACCAGAAACGGGATCTAACAAATGTCTGTTGAGCTGCTGGAAAACGAGGATGACATCAGCATGATTAGACATACAATTCTTCAATAACGTCTTTGCTGCTTTGAAACGAAGTTGCCTTAAATGGAAAGGGGATAAACGAATCAATATACGATATAGAGTACGATTTTTTATCAAGTAAAAAGAATTTGCACAGCCTTGTGCTGTGACTCCTCCCAATAGCTGTTTGTTTGCAGTCAAAAGCAGTTAAGTATGCAAACCCTGCATTGAAAGTTTTTGACCATAGATTGAAAACATGGATGGTACTGAAAGTCGATGAAAAAGTGTTTGGTCTTTTTAACAGAAGACTAAGTGAGAGAATCTTTATGTACGATGAAGAGTTTCTTATCCGAAATTAATATGGAATTGTTCCTTTTTAGAAAGACACTAATTCTGAGAAGAAGCCCTTAGGAACACCATCTCTATGTTGATGTTGAAAACGATTTAGGTTTTAGACATTGAATTGAATTGAAAGACGTCAAAAGCACAAGCATTTTAAATAAAAGTAAATATTTTCTAATAGTAATAGGAGCAAGTTGAAAATATGTTTCTGTTTTCGGAGCTATAAAAGAAGCAAGAAAAATGTATACTGAGCATATTCTTCTTTTCATACCGCAACAGATAGTGTTTGAAAACAAGCGAATTATGTGTTGTATGTATCATACTAAGCAGACAACGATTCGAAGAAACTCAAAAGTATGCAAAACAATAAAATTCTCGAATGTTATGTGTCTGAAATGCATTATCGCAATTTTTCTGTTTGAACTGCCAAGCATGATGGAGTTATTGGACATACCAGATATACCGGTATTATTTTTGAAAATAAAACACTAATTATTAATGGGAAAGTAAAAACATTTCATTCAAAGTATTGGCCATTGTTTTCTACACATTTTGACCACCTTTCTGGCACGCATATAAAATTGTTCATCTTTTAAAGCAAACCAATCAGGCACCCAATTTTCGACCTCCACGTAGGAATCAAAGTGCTGGTCAGAGAATTCGTGTCCCATCGATGAAAACAAATAGTAGTCGGAAGGAGCGGGTGGGGTAGCTGCTCCCAGCCAAGTGCTTTGATTGTATCCTGAACCGGTTTTGCTTTGTGTGCAGGTGCATTGTCATGGACCAAACTACCTTGCAGTGTCTTCTGGCCCATTCTGGTCGTGGTGCATGGTTCGAATTGATCATTTGTTGTCGGTAGCGATCAGTATTAACGGTTTCACCAGATTTTAGGAGCTCGTGGTACAGCACACCTTTCTGGTCCCACCAACACACATCATTGTCTTCTTGCCAAATCGATCTGGTTTTGCCGATGATGTTGATGGTTGTACCAGATTAACTCATGATTTTTTCCGTTTAGGATTCTTAAAATAAATACATTTTTCATCGCCAGTAGCAATTAGATGCAAAACCGATTTTCTTTCGTGTCTTTGAAGCAAAATTTCACAAGTGTTTTTTCGGTTTTCCATCTGTCTTTCATTCAATTCATGTGGCACCCATTTTCCTCACACAGTCTCAATATGTAGGTCTGGAACGACTTAACTTGACTAGAGTATCACAGTACACATACTTAAGCGTCTGCGGATAAAAACTTTTCAAATCCAAGTTATTGGGGCAACGCAGCGTGAACTACGTCTTAAGTGGCTCACGAAATGGAGAAGTACCTTAAAGAACTTGGTTGGATATTGCACGCAACCTAAAATAAATCGATTCCCTTCGAACAATACAACAATAGATGCTCTGAGAGCCTTTAACACCTAATGTTTTCATCAACACGTGCCAAATGATAACTGAATCGATGTTCGTGGCAAATTAGAAGAAGAAAACGTGGTTTAAAATTTGTAAATTTGATTTGGAAATTGATTTGTAAATTTTTTCTGGACGTCCGAAGATGAAAAATTGGAAGATTCTGTCGAAAAATTGGAAGATGCTGTCGAAAAATTGGAAGATTCGTATGGGTCGTATAAATTGATATCAAGGCAATTTTATCTTAAATGCTCTCGAGCGTTTTTCGAAAATTAAATTTTGTACCAAAATAAGACTGGTACTACAAAGTGGAACATGTAAGAATGTGTTCCACATTTGATGGTATCAGCCAGGTAGTGTTGTTTAATTTCTTTCATCGAATAAAAGCGAAGTTTATTGAAGACAGTCCGAACCGATTACTGGAATTCAGATATTTTACCCTCATGGGATAAATGAAAGCCGTAATAGGGTGGGCTGATGAAAAAAAGTAGGGGTGAACTAAATGACCAACTAATTGACAAGGTTTTAGGGAGTACTGTCCTGAAATATTCTGTACCATTAATTATGTTCTTCGGTTTATTCAACTAGTTGGTTAAAGTTATTTTAGAATTTCGTTTCGTTATATTAGGTTCTTCTTGATATACTTCTTTACTTCTTAACTAAGTAATTTGTTTCAACTTTCTTAAAGACTAGGATTTATTTTCCTTGCACAACATTTGCCTTAGTATCTTTAATCTGATTTTAACTTCCTCCCTTCAGTCGAGCGTAAATGGATATATTTCCTTGCTTCCTTTTTTCTGAGACACTCCACTAATAATCAAAAATGTGAAAATACACTGAAACAAATTTACTAACTACGAACAATTTTATCGATAAAAGCAGTGTTGCAATCCAAATAATAAAAAACATATCGCGAAAAGTTACGACCCAATTGCTACAGCAAACCGCATTAAAGGAGAAAGCAAGCAAAAATTTAGAACGTAGAGGTATGTTTACGGTGGCCACATTTTTTAATGTGACAGAAAGCAAATTTAAAACCATTCGTCTTGCAAGATAAACGTATGCATAACTGTTTTGATCCGAGGCCAACGTTATTATGCTTATGCTTAGAGACTTCCATAGGGCCGAGTCGGTACTGATATGTACCTTAAATGCGCCATTAAAATTTACTAAAGGGATTTCCAACGTAAGAGGCACGAAACTGTAAGCGTACAATGGAAACTTGTTTCCTAATGCTTTCGAACTCCGATTTTCTTGCTAGGAAGTGAAAACAAAAGTTGATAGACAAAGCCCAAAAATTAAGTTTTGAATGGTTCGAAATATTGAGAATACCAACTTATGAAGTCTTGGCATTGTTTGGATCAAGTAGCCAACTTGTAAATTTGGATGAGTTTTGCCCGCTGGTTTTTTAGAAGTAATGACTGAACTTTCAGTTGGTAACACTTTTATAAACGGTAGCTATTTTGTTATTATTTTTTGGTGATGTCTGTACAAAGCTTTGAAATTGCGTAAATTAATTTTAAAAATCGTGGCTTAAATCCAAAAATTTTTTTGGGCACTGCTGCCATTTTGTTGAAGTTCATTTTTAGTTAAATGGAAATTGTGCAATTTGAATTTAAACAAAGTTCACTACCGGTCTAAGGGATATGTCAAAAAACAAAACTAAACTACTAAACTAAACTAACTAAACTAAGCTACTTGGAGTGATGATAATCTTCAAGAGTTACATCCACGAAAACTGACTGTTTGGTTGCATGATAGATTGGTGGAAAAATTGGTCTGTACTTCTTTAAAAACGATGTTGTAGAGAATGCTACAGTCAATGGTGTCCCCCAGAATTTTTCCATTTTCAAGGTCGTGATAGTCATATGCCACAAAAAAAATTGAATGATACCATAATCCTCGAATAGGACCTTTAGAATAAATTAAATGTCAATTTAAAAAAAAAAACCTTTAAAAAAGCATCCTTAGATTATGAGATCTATAAAACTGTCACCAACGTAACGGTACCACCTCACCGACAAGAGCTTGTGCTATATGTAAAATTTCCTAACAATATGATATGTCGTTTGTATTTCAATGACTCATAATCTTTATTGCTGCTCTACTTCCGCTGCACCTTTTGAAAGTGCTTAAATTTATGACTCATAATTAACTCTTAGCGATTGCGATAGATTTTGTCGTGATTTCGGTCAAAATAGCGTGGAGGTAGCATGAACCACACCAGACAAAGCGAGTATATTCTCTTCCACGAAATTCCAAAGATGTTTCCACTTTCTGGATCGCATCGTCTGGAGCTTTCCACGAGTTCTTCTGATAAACAAAATACTTGGCGCGCACAAATTGGCAATCAGGGCACTTATTGTCAATTAAACTAATCACGCCGACTTGCCATTCAGTGGACAGTTGTTATCGGATTCTACGGAAGCCTATCAGGAAAACCATTCGAGGGGGCACTTAGTTGAATGGGGGTAGGTTGGCGGACTTCTTATCGATTTTCACCTTTATCTCGGCGCAGAAATCACAATTGTTTTCATCCTATCAGTGTGTCACCATAGCGTGGTATCAAGAAAACCCATTTGTTCGTATGGCAAACAGAAATAAACAATTCCCGTGCAATATAAATAGCCGAACGGTGATCAGTTTCCAATTAGTTACGATTCAACGTCCCGCCGCAATTAGCACAAGCTTTCCAGAAATCTCAAGCCATGGCAAATCCAATTTTTCTCGCAGCGACTCTGGTCATTTCTTTAACTGCCGCAGTTCATGGGATGAGTGTTCCATCGGAGACAATTCAGAAATTGAAGGACATCACCGTCGTCAAGGACATCAGTAACTTTACTGCCAAACATCCTGGATTAAAGTTGACCCCGCTTGTGAAGGATGAGAGTAAGGCTCGTTCTCAATCGGTCCGATACAGTTTGGGTGGACGTGTCCAAAGTGAGTTTTGAAGGTTTTAATTGTAAACGGATTGGCATTGATGCTTTTTTTTCCATTTAGATGATGCTTTGGTGGCTCAAGGAACAGACACTTACGCCTATCCGGTTCCGAATGATGTCAGCTTGCAGTTGACCTACCCAGAGAGTGGAACTGGTGCTATTGTGACGTACGTCGAAATTATCACCCAGCAGAGCAATGAGCAGGGCAACGCCTACGTCGTGGCCGGTGGAATCGGACAGAGATTCATTTCGATTATTATAGAAGCTCAGGAAACGGACTACTTCTCATACAAGGCGCAATACTTTGGAGTCAATTAAAAAGTTCGAATAAATTGTAGTTTGTAGAAAACACTGACGTATATGCGTTTGTTTTAACGAAGGTGGTTAAGAGTGCTGATATTGAAAAATGTTTCCTTCAAAAATAGATTTCGTATACAGCAGCTTTCAAATGAATTGATAAAGTGTACGTTTGGAAAACTTTGGAAAATAAGATGCTCAGAATTCTTTGCTCAGTAATTGGCATACATATGTACTCTTCGTTCCTTATTTGCATTACTGGAATTCTTAAACTTTTCCGGGCCATATGTCTTTAAAAACATTTTCCGTTTATTTTTAAATGGTAACTTTCGAAAACTAGCAGAGCAAGTGCGAGTAACACTCAAACATGGCTTCGTTTTTGCATTTTTTGTTTATTATGAAACAAAAACTTGCTTTTACAGAAGTTCATGATCTTGAACAGATCGCTTTTGTATTCTTACTTCCTGTATTTAGAAGTTGTCTTCCTTGATTTTACCATTCACGGACATTAAACCTGCGAAGTCTGCATGTACAAACGTCAGACCTGTGCAAACATTTGCTTGAAGCTATACTTTGCTGACCACCGTGGCGTATTGGGTAGAGTGCGACACTGACACGCCGAAGTTATAGGTTCGAATCCCAGCTGAATACCTCGAATATTTCACGGCACCACCTCTTTTGAACCGGATTCAAGCGACTAATGACTAATTTATTCATTATTCATGAAAATAATGATTGACCAATAAGTTATTCATTATTCGCAAAAACTACTCATGACTAAATCAATCATTATTCATGAGTTATTTGAAAAAGTTAATCATTAGTAATTAATCACTAAATAAGAGCATTTATTGAAAAAAAAGACAAAGTATTGAGTTATTTCAAATCATTTTCTTATTTTCAAAACAAAGTAATTCTAATTTACAAATAAACAAATAAAGTATATTCATAAAAAAGTGGCCGCCGTGGCGTAGTGGGTAGAGTGCGACGCTCACACGCCGAAGTTGTAGATTCGATTCCCAGCTCAACATGAATATTTCGAATTTTTCACGGCACCACCTCTTTCGAGCTGCTAACAACACTCAAACAGTAATAACTGTCTAAGAAAGCTTCTCAAATTTCGCCGTTCGGAGTCGGCAAAAAACTGTAGGTCCCTTCTACTCGTGAGAAAAAAGTAGAGCGCACAACACGCGTAGTTGATGAGTAAACTAGGCTCTGGCTTCCCTGTGGACTGTAGCTCCAGCAATTATTATTATTATTCATAAAAAAAATCAAACATAAGCTTAATGTTAATTATTAATATATAATTTCATTTCCACTTTAAAGAAAAAATAAATAAAGTGAATGGAAAATTTAGTTCCTATTGAATGTGCGTTAGCCTTCAAAATGACTACTTTCAAAACGCATATCTGACAGTCTATTTCATTTGGGCAAATTCGTCATCGTAGCAAAACTAAGAAGCTTCTCCATGGGAGCAAAAAATGGAGAGGGTGTATTGTACTTGACAAATATTTTTTGTTTGCTTCAGGATAGGTTTCCAGCGTGGTCGCCGTGGCGTAGTGGGTAGAGTGCGACACTTACACGCCGAAGGGTCTACGTTCGATTCCCGGTTGAACACCTCCAATTTTTCACGGCACCACCTCTTTCGAGCTGCTGAAAACACTCAAAGAGTAATAACTGTCTAAGAAAGCTTCTAAAGTTTCGCCGTTCTTAGTCGGTCCCGTGAGAGAACAGTAGCGCGCATAACACGAGTAGTTGATGAGTAAGACAGTCCCTCTGTGGACTGTCGCGCCAACAATTATTATTGTATTATAGGTTTCCAGCATACCCAATGTTTGACCATGGTCTCCTAAAAACTGCACAATTCGAACATCAGCTTCTTGAGTTGTAAAAATCTGAATTAGGAGCGTGTTCGTTTTCTCGTCTCTCTGATTCTATAGGCGTCCATTCCTTAAATAATTTTATAAGGTTAGTTCGTTGCGCCTCAGGAATAAGAGTAAACCAGTGATCCTTGAATTGAAAATGTGAAATAGATGCGATTGCAGCGTCAATGGATTGTGTGGTAGAAAATTCAATAAATTCCCGGAACCTACTTTGGACATTATTCAACAAACTTAATCTAGGTCTACAATATTTCAATTCATGGTGAAGTATGTTCTCGAGTTTGGATTTCAGTAAAAATATCACTGGTATTATTGAACAGTAGAATGTGTGATGTTCACCCTGAAGTATGTCGAACTCTTTCGCAAGCGGTTCTGTACACGTCAAATGCTCTTCAATATATGAAAGTTCGCCCGTACTAAATTTAGTTTTTAGTTTTAGGGCATGAAGAACTTCCTCGCGTTTGGCATCCATCTGAATTATTTCTTTTAAGGCATGATGCCTTAAAGGAGAGTTCCATCGAGCTTGAACCATATTCCCTTATATTCTATCCGCAGTTTCACAGTGAATTCTTCCCAAATGGCTAATGTAATTGGACGATGAACTCGAATGTTCCTTTATTTCGACTCTTCTGGCTTGGCATTTTTTACACAATGCAACAATATGTTCAGCATCGCTCTTTTCTTCTAATAGCTGAAGAAATTTTCCATCAACAATAAAAATATTTTAATGTTTATAATAGGACCTGTTAAAAATAATATTGAATATCTTCACAGTGAATATGAATTATATACTTCCTGTTTCCTGATAGCAAGGAACATATCTGCATAGATGTAGATAATACCGGATTATTTGATATTTTTCAATCACTAAAGTACAGCCCGAAAAGGATGATGTAGTACATATATGCAAAATAAAAGCAGGTATTTTCCATTCCGATTTGAGCTTGCCACTCTCGGGAATATCCTTTTACGTGGAAAAAATAGTAATTCCTGAAGTATTACGACCTCAAGTACTGAGTTTTGCCCATGAAGGTCACCCCTGAGAAACCGTGATGAAAAGAAGAGTGCCATCAAAAGTATGGTGGCCACTAATTGACAAGGGTGTTGAGAATTATTTAAAGAGCTGTAAATATGTCTTTTGGTATCGCGACCAAAAAAAAAAAAAAACAGGAACTATGAAGCGGCATAATTTTCCAAGAGGACCATGGCAATGTGTAGCGGTGGACCTTTTAGGTTCTCTTCAAAATCACGACTAAATTTTTGTAATTATCGATTATTACTCAAGATATCAAGAATCAAAGTTTCCTTAGAAAATAACATCGGCAAACATTATCAGTATTTTGGAGGAAATATTTTGTAGATTAGGATATCCTAAATCAATTAGAGATGATAATGGACCGCAATTTGTAAGTGATGAATTCAAATCTTACTGTAAAACTAGCAATATAGGGCTAATAACATCTTCACCTTATTGGCCACAAGCAAATGGTGAAGTGAAAAATATGAATAGGTCAATTTTAAAAAGATTGAAGATATCAAATGTTTAGGGTTCTGATTATAGAAAAGAACTTCAGAAGTTTGTTTTAATGTATAACGTGACTCCATACGGATCTACAGGAGAGTCTCCTACGGAGCTTATGTTAAATAAGAGAATACGAGACAAGATTCCATCTGTGCAGATATTGGCGATGATATCTTAGACTCAGAGGCGAGGTATATGGATTTAATTTTCAAGCAAAAAGGAAAAGAAAGAGCAGATAAGTGCCGTGGTGCAAAACCTTGTGACATAAAGAGTGGTCACAAGGTATTACTCCGCAATATTGACCCCCTATATTGCGGAGTAATACCTTGTGACCACTCTTTATGTCACAAGGTTTTGCACAAACAAGCTGTATACAACATTCAATCCAACAGAATTTGTCGTCTTTGAACGAAAAGGAAGGAATTATATTATATTCGAAGGAATATAAGTCACGTAAAGAAAATTCCAAATACTGAAAAAAGAACAAGTGAAGCAGCGAATATACAGGCCGATGAAACAATTGGCGATGGTTCCGAATTAGAAAAGGAACTGTTCAACAAAGAGACACCGCTACAAATATCAGGATTGAAATAAAAATTAAAAAACATTGAAGGAATGTGACAACATGCGAATAATGAATCTAAATAATCAAATAATCTGAGGAAATTATTCAAAATAGAATTATTAATAAATTGACTTAGTTTTTGGTCAGACTTCATAGTAGTCAGTGGGAAAGAAAAATATATTTTTCTTTAGCGAGAATTCTGAGTTTTCTTTAGAATCTTCGAGGCTATTACAATGACAATGAAACATTTAGTCACGTTTCTTTAGTCATAAGTCATTATGTTATTTTATGCTCAACTCTGCTTTTGAGCTGCTGACAACACTCAAATTGTAATTACTGTCTAAGAATAAGCTTCTCAAATTTCGCCGTTCGGAGTCGGCACAATTATTATTAGGTCCGTTTCATTTGCTCTGAACTGCAGCGAATGCCTATGAATTTCTCCGACAAACTTTCAAAAGGCGTTCCATATGCTGATTTTTTCGTAGAAGAGAGAGCTGTCAAATCGAGAATAAAAAAACCTATAATATTTTATATGTGTCATAGTTGTTTATGAAGTCGTTTCACAAGTTTCGGTAGAGTTACCGATTCTAACCCAAACTACAAACAAACTAGTGGTCGCCGTGGCGTAGTGGGTAGAGTGCGACGCTCACACGCCGAAGGGTCTAGGTTCGACTCCCAGTTCAACAACAATTTTTCTAATATTTCACGGCACCACCTCTTTCGAGCTGCTAACAACACTCAAACAGTAATAACTGTCTAAGAAAGCTTCTCAAATTTCGCCGTTCGGAGTCGGCAAAAAACTGTAGGTCCCTTCTACTCGTGAGAGAACAGTAGCGCGCACAACACGAGTAGTTGATGAGCAAGCTAGGCCCTGGTCCCCCTTTGGACTGTAGCGCCAACAATTATTATTATTAACCCAATCTACTCAACTACGAATTTCTGTACACAAATGAATTGGAAAAGACCTATTATGACATACGTTACTGCGTACATATACATGTCAAGCATCAGATAGGCTGGCCATTAGCGATTGGCCCGTGGTAAAGTACAGAAATGCACGATTTTAAAAATTAATTAAATCCGTAAGTATATGATTTACGAGTATGTTCGAAACGACTTAAAAATTTAGTACCCTCAGTTAAAAAAGAGAAATTAAGAGAAAACAGAAAAAAAAGTCTGTTGATTTGAAGAGAGGTAACGGAACACAGACTCCAGTCCGATGTATCCAAGTTGGTGAATATCGCAGAATCGAGCATGGCGTATGTGTTTGATTGGCGTGTGTCCGTCGAAGACTCTCGTCAGATTAAAGTTTTTAATTTCAGTTTTTGAATTGTTTTCCACTCGACAAACAAGTCCAATTTTATGTACTTCCAGCTATTTGTTACTTTTCCTGAATTTTCCAAGTCGATTCGGGTCAATTTGGGAATATAAAAGAAATGACGGAAACAATTCTAATTACTTGTCGACATCCTCCAAATGCCTGATTTAAATACACGTGCGTTTGGGAATGGGATGAAATTCTAAACGATACCAATTAAAAGCTAATTCCTTACAAGTCCAATTGAATTTTATGAGGCTTGAATTAGTGGTAATCCGCGGGAAACCTTACGTAGAATGTCGCCTGTGCCCATAAGTTGTATTCACTCTCATCGATCACATAGAGTTGATGTTTTGTTGTTTCGTTCACTTAATCTTCTGTTAAAAGAAATATTTTATTCGTTATCTGAAGACTGTGGAGAAGAGTTTTAAGACGCCCAACTTAGGGACGTAGACTTCTCTGTGTGGAAATATTTTCTTTGCTAATGTACCATTAAATATTTCTTCATCTAAGTATAGACACAATGTAGAAAAGTAGTAGTCACACGAAAATAGACGCACGAAAGTAGATGCAATGATTAGGCAGAAGAGGAGAGCCACAAAGTATTGCATAATTCCAGGATCCTGTGGGATCTCATATTACTATCCCATACACAAATTATATCACATTCCCTTTGGTGTTACAAAAATCGAGTGCCGTTGTTGTATATCTAGTGTTACTCAGCTTCGCAGCATATCACTATCTTACATTTGGATCTGCATCTAACATTTCATTGTTGCGTTTAAACCACTTGTAGCACGTTCCAGGTGATAATGTTCCAGACATTTTGCAAATTGAATCGGAAAAGAACATGGTTGCCATAACGTAGAGGGAGTATGTGAGGTACATCACTCACACGCCGAAGGAGGTTTGATTCCTGTACTGAGCACTTCACACACACAGTTTTTACGACTTACCTCTATTGAGCTGCTGACAACACTCGAGCAGAAATAACTGTCTATGAAAAAACTTCTTATACCTCCGGTGACGGAAACAAATTGTAAGTCCTTTCTACTCGTGAAAGAGAACATTAGCAAGCAGGATGAAAGCTCTCTTCTATCCCTCACACAAACTATACCGAAATAACTCAGTTTTTCTTTCAGTTGTTGCTAAATATTGAATAGTTAGTTGATTCTGGTTAACAAAATATATATTTTTTATTTGCGGCTATTAGTTGGCGCGATAGTCTTCAGGGTGACTAGGGCCTAGCTTGCTCAACTACTCGTGTTGTGCGCGCTACTGTTCTCTCACAAGTATAACGGACCTACAGTTTTGTGACGACTCCGAACGGCGAGATTTGAGAAGCTTTCTTAGACAGTTATTACTCTTTGAGTGTTGTCAGCAGCTCGAAAGAGGTGGTGGCGGGGAAGATTGGAGTTGAGCTGGGAATCGAAATTAGATCCTTCGGCGTGTGAGCGTCACACTCTACCCACTACGCCACGGCCAAATTTTAAAATGGCTCATAATAAATATAATGAAAGAGTTAAATCTAAAATAAGTTATGACTATAAGAGAGGTGTTTTTCAAAAAGAAATATAAATAATAAATAAATATTCAATCCCAAAATCAGTTATATCTAAACTTAAAAAATATAATGAAATAGGTTCATGTGAATTAGTCCATAGAGGATGCAGGCCTACGAAAACACCAAAGCAAGACCTTGCGCAAACTTATGTCAAACCGCACTTTTTTCCGATGAATCTAAAATTTATTTAATTCATTCTGATGAAATGATACGCTTAAGACGACCAGCTGGGAAAAGACTGGATACACGCTACTGTAACAAGACTGTGAAGCATGGACGCGGCTCCAGAATGGTGTGGAAATGTTTTTCAGTCCAAGGGTTCGGACCTTTCCGAAAAACAGAGGAACGAATGGATCGATTTCAATACCGAAATATTTTGCAAGAGACGATATTGCCCTATGCCAAAGATCACATGCCCTTTCGTCGGAGAATTCAGCAAAGATAATGATCCAAAGCTCACGGCAAAAAACATCCAAAATTTATTTCTGGTACAAAGAAATGATGTTATTAAATGGCTGTTGCAATATCCTGACATTAACCCCATTCAAAATCTATGGGAAATAGTCAAAGGAAAACTAACAGGCCACATTTTAAAAACCTCAACAATTTCTTGATGCTTTTCACGAAGAAAGGACAAAAACACAACAAACAAACAATCTTATAAAATCTATAGAGTCTATGCCAGGACGATGTCAAGCAGTTTAAAAAAATAAGGGTGACCCCACAAAATGTCAATTTAGAGATAGAAGTGATACAATATCAAAGTTTTTTTTTCCAGTTTTCTTAGTTTTGTCTGCCCAGAATAGTATGTTATATTATGTTTTTCGTTGTAACAAAATTGTTAATGAAGTTCTAATAATATTTTCTTTTTTATTTTAAACTTTTAATAAGAGAAATAAATTTATTATAATTAATTTGGAAAAGTTGCCTTTTGATGTTTTTAACTACGTCCAAATGTTTTATTCATTTCATTTTCCTTAGTTTCATCCGACACTGTACGTGGACTACGGTAAGATATATATGTAGAAATAAAACTAATTTTTATTTTAGTTTATGCAAACTTTTAAAATTCAGTTATTATCATATAATCTCAGTCGCTCAGTCTTCAACGAATTGTAATAAGCTATGTGCAAAATTAATCCTAATTCAAAAAAGGAAACTTAAAATTTGACGCATTCAAAATTCTATAAGAAAAGACATTAATTTTTTTCTACAAAGAGAAAATTTATAATTCTTTCTCTTTTAGATTTCTTAAATTTTCTGGCATATTTTATTAAATATATAAAACAATGATATCTTTATTCTAGACAAATACTTAAAATTAGCTTACATTTATCTTTGCAATAGTTCTGAAATCTAACTCACTGACAGGTGCTCTAAGCTTTTTTTTTGAAATGTATTTTCTTATGTTCTATTTTTTCTACTTAAATAATTCTAAGTAGAGCTAAAACACTTAAACTTGTTATTTATTTTTAAAAATAATAACGATCTTACTAGCCTTATGTGGGCACTCTAAGTTCATCTAATCTATTCTTATAATTAATAGCCTTTTAACGTGTATTTTAACGACAAGTCTTACAAATTTATTTCGATGAAAATTAACAAAAAACTTAGCAATCTAATTTATTTTTCTTAAAGCTAATTTAAAACTAAATACTAAATCCTACAAAGTATCCTAAACAACGGAACTATATCACAACTTTTTTTTTTTTTACTTTTATATATTTTTTTAACGTACTAACCTATCCTTCCTAACCTAACCTTAATGTAAATTGGGCGAAGGGGACTATCAATATGCGTTTTAGCTGACAGCAGCTAGGACACTTGATGTGGCTTAAGCCACCAACTAAAAAAGCCTATCCCTTCCCATCTCATTCCTGTCGCTAATGGTGATGGAAGTGCTGTACTGAAAATCACCCGGACTTACGATTTTAATATTATTCTCGTAGAGCAGCCGCTTGTCCACTGTTTGTCTTAAGACTTAGTAGAGAAGTGTACATCCGTCTTCATCCTGGAACAAGTCATGTCAGTCCATATACAAGAAAGCTTTCGACGGAATGAATTCACTTCGGCGTGCGTTTTTTTGATATCATTGCTCGTGCGACATGTCTTCGAATTTTCTTTTTTTTGTTGATAAATATTGCCTAATTAGTTGATTTTGGTTAACAAAATATACACTTTTTATTTGCGACTATTAGATTTTTATTATTTGCACATACATTACATATGTGGACTACGGTAAGATACATATGTAGAAATAAAACTCATTTTTATTTTAGTTTATGTAAACTTTTTAAAATCAATTATTATCATGTAAGGTAGGTAAAAGTACTTATATACTAGTGAGTTTGAAAAACCGGGCTAAGTTGAAATTAATTGTTCTTTCTAGTGGGTAGAGTGCGACGCTCACACACCGAAGGGTCTAATTTCGACTCCCAGTTCAACACCAATTTTTCTAATATTTCACGGCACCACCTCTTTCGAGCTGCTGACAACACTCAACGAGTAATAACTGTCTAAGAAAGCTTCTCAAATTTCGCCGTTCGGAGTCGGCAAAAAAACTGTAGGTCCCTTCTACTCGTGAGAGAACAGTAGCGCGCACAACACGAGTAGTTGATGAGGAAGCTAGGCCCTGGTCCCCCTTTGGACTGTAGCGCCAACAATTATTATTACTTAAAACTAGCTTACATTTATCTTAGCAATAGTGCCTAAATTTAATTTACAGACCACTAGCAGGGGCTCCAAGCTAATCTGTGTCTGACCATAGTTTTGTTTATTGATATATTTTGTTATCACATAATAATTCATATTGTTTTTTCTCAAGAAAAAGTAGAAAAACTTGGCCCCGTTGTGTTTTTCTAACTAAAATTTACAAGCAAATAAAACCAAATAATTATATACACCATAGTATCATTTACAACCATATATATATACAACCATATCAAAATACGGTTGTGTGCACCATGGCATATATAGAAATTATGTGCTTAACATATGCAACTGTTTTGTGGGCCTTATACCTTATACTCGTATATGTTTTTTTCCTTTTCTTTTCTTATAATTTTATCTTGTTTTTTTTGTTACTACCGTATACACTTACCCGCTACCTTTAAAACAATGTCAGTTTGCCACAAGGGAAACTTTAAATTCAATATTGTTGACTTTCCAGCTGTGGCGGGGGCTGGTTTTGATTCAACCACCAGTAGAAGTTACGTTTCCTGATGGACTGTGCTCTATCTCGGGCTGAGATAGCTCTGAAGAAGTTCCTCTTGGCTACGAGCGACATCTGGCTCGTATTGGAGTCGCCTATCAACTGTTCGGTGTACGATATAAAGTGATATGACATGTTTCCGTGTCCTGTTTCAAACGTTTGTAGTATAAATAGAGAAACGCTTCAGGGTGTATAAATCCGTTTAGACGCACCTTTTCATGGTACATTATATTGGATTAATACGCCCCAGAGATCAGATTGTTGGATGAAGTCATCGCTCGTGCAATGTTGACCTCAAATCAACTTAATAAGGAAATTATTTATCCTGATTGGGTTTGCATTGGTATACAAAACCTCGTTGGAGTAGAATTTCTAGTAATCGGATTCAGGTGTTCGATACAACCGGAGGCAGGCCCGAAGACATTACCTCTCTAACACCCTTTTCTCTTCCATCTGGAAAGGACTCAGATTGAACCAGACCGGGCAATTGCATACCATGATTAGCTGTATGAGGGCCATGTAGCAGATCATCCTTACTCTGGTGTCAAGTTAACTGCTGTAAAACAATCAACTTGCCGCAGCAAAGGCTTTCTTAGCTTTTGTAAGAGCTATAGCTACATGCTTTCCGCAGTACAAATATAATGCACAACTAACGGCTGGCCCCGCGGGTCAAATATGCCGAATTTGCGCCAAATGTTCTTCGTGTCCCTTGAGGCCCTGCATAGCGGGGTTTTGAAGAGTATAATTTCGCTGTTGAAAATCAACTTCCGGGCGTCGCAAAATTGCTGAATTTCGTCGAAGTCATGCTGAAAGTTATTTATCACTTTGATTTTCGGGCCTAATCTGTACGCTATACGATCATCGGCGTACGCGATTAAATGCGGCATTCAAACAATCACATCGCTAGTGAATATAGCGAAAAGAATCGGTGAGCTTTGTTGCAACCCATTTTACATGTGGTGGATGTAACTTTACCATTTTTCATAACAAACCTTCTGCCTGTAACCTATCATAAATCATATATTACGGTATATTTTCTACGTCTAGTCTGACTAACTAGATGAGTAGGCCTTCTAACCAAACGGTGTCGAACACATTTTCCATGTCTCAGACAAGCACTTGTGCATTGGCTCTGGTTTTCGTTCCACTGAATGTCGAGCGCCAATTTGGACGCTGCATGTATGGTATCATGCTCCGCCTTAAAGCCGAATTGATTGCCTGGCATAATTTGACGGTCCTCGACCCATATATTAGGGTTGTAATGGCAATCTTTTCAAAAACCTTGATTATGCACGGAAGAAGACTTATAGACCCGGGATTTGGAGACCTTTTTTGATTTTTTTGTAGCCGGGGCGTAGTGGTTAGAGTGCGATGCTCACACGCCGAAGGGTCTAGGTACCACTCCCAGCTCAACACCAATTTTTCGAATTTTTCACGGCACCACCTCTTTCTACCTTGTGACAACAGTCAAAGAGAAATAACTGTCAAAGAAAGCTTCTCAAACTTCGGTGTTCGTTGTCGGTAAAAAACTGTAGGTCCCTTCTTCTCGTGAGAGAACAGTAGCGCGCACAACACGAGTAGTTGATGAGCAAGCTAGGCCCTGGTCCCCCTTTGGACTGTAGCGCCAACAATTATTATTATTTTATTTGGAGAAAATTCAATGGAGTTATCTTTGTCCCCAGTTATTCTTTCTTATGGTATTATTATTGCCATTTGTGTAATGATACGACTTGAATTTTGTGCAAATAGTACTAGTGCGAGAAGAGTAACTAGAAGCTCTACGCTTTGAAGCATATTTGGCTTCTACGAGTATGAACTGGGGAAAATGCTTAAATGCAATCATAACAATCTTTTACTGCAAGTGCTTCCACTTCACTTTTCACCCTTGCAGACCTAGAAATGTCGGGTGGTTTGCTTGATTCGGATTTCGAGTTGAATAGTACTTTAGACCGATTCTTAACGGTCATTCTTTAACTTCGCTAGAAAATCCTATTAAAGCTTTTGTAACAATGACCTTGAACTCCAAAAATTTGTTTTTCTTTTCCGCATATACGCATGGTGTCTTTTGTGCATAATCCAACAATTAGCAATTCCTAGATCCACAGTAAAAATTAAAAATTACAGTGAATGCAATAATACTTATTTTCTCAAACACCTATATGCTGGAAAAAATATTCATAGAAAAAAAAACATGAATAGGTACAAAAATCACATATACATATGTATATTTATTCTGTGTTTAATATAAGGTTGTCAAATATCCCTACCGCTTATGCTCTTCATTCAATACTTCATAAAAAGTGTTACAGTGATCGGATTTAGTTCAGATATGCGCCGTTTTGTTCGAAAATCTGTTGCTGTATTCTTCTTCTTCTTCGGATGGCGATACAGTCCGGGGTGGACCTGGGCCTCAACCAACATGCATCTCCAGCTAGCACGATCTCTTGCCAGCTGTCTCCAATTGCGCACTCTAAGTTGGTTGAGGTCCTTTTCCACTTGTGTGCGCCATCTCAGTCTAGGACGTCCTCTGTTGCATTGTCCCTGTGGTTCGGATTCGAAAACTCTTCGGGCCGGAGCAGTGCTGTCCATGCGCTCTACATAGCCTAGCCACCTTAAGCGTTGTATCCGTAGACGCTTGACTAGGCTCATGCCGCCGTACAGCCCATTCAGTTCGTGGTTGAATCTTCTCCTCCAGATGCTATCAACGCAAACAGGACCAAAAATCGTACGCAGAACTCTTCTCTCGAAGAGACCAATGGCTTCCTCATCCGCTTTTAGTAGCGTCCAGGTTTCTGCGCCGTAAAGCAAGACTGGGATGATCAAGGTGTTGTACAAAGTCACTTTGGTCGTTCGGGAGAGGGCTTTATTACTCAATTGCCTCTTGAGCCCAAAGAGACAGCGATTGGCAAGAGTGATTCTGCGCTTGATTTCGGTACTGATGTTGTTGTCCCTATTCACCGCGGAGCCGAGATAGACGAAGTCCTTCACTACCTCGAAGTGTCTGCTGCCCATAGTGACACTCTGTCCGAGACGTCGATGTTCTGCGTCCTTCTTCGATGACAGCATATACTTCGTTTTGCCCTCGTTTACCACCAGTCCCACTTTAGCCGCTTCCGCTTCAATGCTAGCAAACGCCTCATTGACGGCTCGCTGAGTTCGGCCGATTACGTCAATGTCATCGGCATAAGCTAGCAATTGAACGGGCTTGTGGAAGATCGTGCTTCTGGTGTTGACGTGTGAGTTCCGCATGATCCCCTCAAGGATGATGTTAAAGAAGTCGCATGACAGCGCGTCGCCTTGTCTAAATCCTTTTTTGACATCGAAGGTCTCGGTCTGAAACCACACTGATAAGGACCTATCAGGTTGTTGACGAACGGTTTCAGGCGCTCACACAGTACGGCAGAGAAAATCTTATATGCGATGTTAAGAAGACTGATCCCTCGGTAGTTGGCGCAGTCGAAGGGGTCTCCTTTCTTGTGGACCAGACAAACGATGCTGAGATTCCACTCGTCGGGCATGCTTTCTTCCGACCATATCTCACAGATGAGCTGGTGCATGCACCCAACCAGCTCATCCCTAGCCGCTTTGAACAGCTCTGCGGATAGTCCATCCGCGCCAGCAGCTTTGTTCGATTTCAGTCTCGATATTGCTATCTTGACCTCGTCGGGGTCGGGAGGACGGAATTCTTGTCCATCGTCGTCCAAATCGAGTGGGACATTCTGCCTAACAGCGGAATTTGCGACGTCATCGCCGTTTAGGAGTCTGCAGAAATGATCCTTCCAGATTCTCAGCACCGACTGCGACTCTACCACTAGTTGTCCATTTTGATCCCGGCAGGCTTCTGTCCGAGCCTTATAACCACCGGATAGCTGTTTTATCTTGCGGTAAAAATTTCGGACATCATTCCTGCCATAGCACCTCTCCATTTCCTCGACCGCGCGCTTCTCGTGCTCTTTCTTTTTTCTTCTGAGAAGCCGGTTCTCGTCCCTTCTTCTCTGTTTGTAGAGCTCACAAACAGCTCTCGTCGTTCGATGCAGCGTTGCCTTGTATGTTTCTTGTTTGGCTGCATGCGCCTGCCTACACTCGCCGTCAAACCATGGGTTCCTCTTAGGTGGTGGCGTAAAACCCAGCACATCAGTGGCGGCCTCTTTGATGGCTTCTTGACAACGTTTCCACTTGTCTTCTATTGTTTGTGCAGGCAGCGTCGAACTTTGAGATAGTTTCAGGGAGAATCGATCGGCAAAGCCTCTAGCGATCGGTTGCGATTGTAGCTTTCCGATATCAAACCGTCTTGGCTTATCTCGACTCCGTTGCTCTCTCGATATCCGGGTTCTTACCTTGGCTACAACAAGGTGATGATCCGAGTCGATGTTTGCACCTCGAAAGATTCGGACATCGACAATACTGGAGGAGTGTCTGACGTCGATCGCAACGTGATCAATCTGGTTGACGGTTGATTGATCAGGTGATCGCCAGGTACCTTTATGAATGTTGAGGTGTGGGAACCGCGTGCTGGCCACAGAGAGATTGCGCCCCGAGACGAAGTCAACTAGCCTGAGTCTATTTTCGGAGGTGTTGGCGTGCAGGCTGTGTCTTCCGATGACTTTAGCAAAGACTTCTTCTCTTCCCAGCTGAGCGTTGAAATCTCCTAGAACTATCTTGGTGTCGTAGCTGGGGCATCGATCATATGTCCTTTCTAGGAGGTGATAGAAGTCCTCTTTACTGCTGTCATCTTTCCCCTCTGTCGGGGCGAGGGCGCATATGAGGCTTATACTCCCGAATTTAGCCTTGATGCGTATTGTTATGAAGCGTTCGTTTATGTATTGGAAGCTTAAAACTTTTTGCCTAAGTCTGCCTCGAACAACAAAACCGCATCCAAATAAGCGTTTCCCACTCTCCTTATAGCAGTCGCCGTGGTATATGTCGCAGTTTCTCACTCTTCTCTTGCCCGGCCCATCCCACCGCATTTCTTGAATTGCGGTAATGTCTGCTTTATAGCAGTCCAGAGCCTCCGCAAGTTCATCGGCTGCACGTGGTCTGTTTAGGGACCTCACATTCCACGTGCATATCCGTAGAGCATTATCCTTTTTTCATTTGCGTGGGTCGTCAACAGTGAATCCATCCATATCCGAGGCATTCGGTTGGTTCGTAACTGATTATTTTTAATGTGGCCGGGCAGTTACCCCGACGCACACCCCCAACCTGGATAACCAGGCCCTTTTTTATACCTCTTGGGCGGTGGTCGCACTTATAGGTTTAGCAGGTTGAGTTCGGGTGAACAACAACCAGTACCCGATGGCTACCAACGTGGAGGTAGAATAAGCACAATTGGTGTGTGGAAGACAGTTACAGCAGCTGGGCATCGCCAAGTTGATACCAATCAGTGCCTAGCTACTTGCTGTCTAGCAACTTCATAATACCGCCCTCGTAGAACCCTCCTCTTTATTTGCGAAGAATTCGGAGAGCCAGTTTTCACAAGCCTTTTTTGAGTTCAAGTTCACACCACCAAGGGCGTTCGCCACGGAACAGAAATAGGTGGTAAACACTTGGCACTATGTCCGGGCTATATGGTGGATGCGATACACCCTCTCATCTGAGATCCTGTAGCTTCTGACGAGTCATTAACGAAGTGTGTGGTCTGGCGTTGTTCTGGTGGAACACTACACCTTTTCTGTTTCGATCGCCTGCTTCAAACGGTCCAGTTGTTCGCAGTAGATGGTAGAATTAAGGGTGTGGCCATATTCGAGCAGCAGTGGATAATTCCCTTCCAATCCCACCAAACACACAGTAAAACCTTCCTGGCCGTCAATCCCGGCTTGGCCACTGTTTCTGACTATTCACCGGCCTTTAACCACGAACGATTTCGCTGGATATTGTCGTATGTGATCCATTTTTCGTCGCCAGTCACCATCCGCTTAAAAAATGGGTCGAGTTCGTTCCGTTTCAGCAGGCGTTGATTCGGTCCAGAAGGTTTTTTTGCGTCAAATCATGCGGCGAACAAGCATCAAGCTTTTTTTTTGTATCCAGCCTTCTGTTGTACGTATTATCCAAAATAATCAATAAACAATCCAAAATAAAAATAATCCAAATAATTTTGTAATGTTATGTAAAGACCTTTAAAATGATGTATAGTATTGCCAGATACGAGCTCTGTAGTGCTTTGTACATAGCCGGAAATTATATTATATTAAGTACAAATTAAAAACGAAAATAATAAAATCTGAAATTTCAACGAAATAAAATACAACAATATCCACAAGAATACAATTTAAACCTCCAAAAGGTATTCCCTTACACTGAGAATAACTAAGTTCTTAACTGAACTAATACTTTGCCGGTCACCCTTTACTTCTAATTATGTAAGCTAGTCGATGTGGAATTTAGTTAACCCGATGATGACCGATGAAATTTTGTCTCATTCAATCATCAAAGCTGTTTACAAATCAACTTTACAATATTTCGAATGTAATGATTCCTTTTATTTTGCTCCAAAATATTCCATACGTTTTCGATTGGATTGGTGTTTGGTGAATAAGGTGGCGCCTGAATCCATCTATCTTGGAGTGTTATAAAATAGCTACATTTTAGTGTTTAAGGCTGTATGTTTGGGATCGTTGTCCTGACCAAAGATGTAATCGGAACTAAAACCTATTTTATTTGCATTGGATTGAAGGTTTGTCTTCAGTATACTGATGTACACTTTATGGTGCATTACACTATCAATAAAGTAAAAATTACCAACCCCTTTAGCACTCATACAATCCTAAGCAAACACAGATCCAGCCACATGTTTAAATGTCGGCTTAAGATGTTTTATCTGACATCTCAATGGTTTTCTTTCTCCGTACCAGATATCGACCATGAACGAATATTATATTTACTTTCGTCCGTAAATGTGGCTGCAGTGGCCTTTGTTTTTAATTATTATTTCAAATTCATAACAAACTTACGTACTAGACAAAAATGCTTAAAACTAGTTGGATTGTATGTATGAAGGATTAAATGGCTGCCATGGCGTAGTGGGTAGAGTGCGACACTCACACGCCGTAGGTCTAGGTTCGATTCCGGGCTGAACGCCCTAAATTTTTCACGTCACCACCTCTTTTGAGCTGCTGACAACACTCAAAGAGTAATAACTATCTGAGAAAGCTTCTCAAAACTTCCCCATTTGGAGCCGGCAAAAAACTGTAGGTCCTTTCCACTCGTAAGTGAACAGTGGCGCGCATAACATGAGTAGTTGAGGAGTTAGCTAGGACCTGGTCCCCCTATGAACTGTTTGGCCCCCCTAATTATTAACATTAGCATAAGTTCCATATTCTATATGACATTTAACGTGTTTAGCACTTTCAAACTGTTTCTGAAACTGCCTACTATTTGAATGATGACCGACACGATGAAACGATGCGATTGTATTGTTCCCCGAAGCAGACTTTTGACGACGTCGTTTAATACAATTGTTTGGACGACGATCGTCTCAAAAGTTACGCGATGGGAATCAAGGTTTGGACTATATGCTAGCTCGAGATCGACATTTTATTGAAACATTTCTTAGTGTGAAATGGACTGGAGCCCGAATTCAATGACTTCATTATTGACACGCTGTCTAGTAAGTGCGATTCCCTTGCACTTTAATACGCTGCGATCTAGTGTCCTTGCAACATGTGGCCAAGCATTTCGTCTTTTTCAACCATTTCCGGATGCACTATACGTCTTGGATAGGCTTACTTGCGGCTGTCTCAATCGGGGTCCTGGAGATGTGACTGAGTTTTATGAATCACATGATTCAAAAATCACATCAGTAACACTATTGTAGTGTCAATGGAAACACTAATGGAGAAGAGTCCATCTTGTGGCGGAATAACAGCTAACAGACCCAGGTATTAAGGAAGCCTGACTGCTAGTTACAGCTTGACCAGAGGCTATATTTTGGTACCACGGGATGTCAGGAGCCCCTGTAACTTCGGTTTAAGCCTGACCAAGCGGTGTGCCCCCTTGTGGGAATATCGTAGTGGCTGTGATTTACCACCTAACATCGGATAGAGTCGAAGTTAGTGTACTGTGCTGACTTGTCTAGTGGTTGTTCACTCTAGGCGATTAGGAGGTTATCCAATTATCCTATCCTATTATTAGGTGTGGAGTTGCATCCTCAACCGACGCTGCGACCCAGAGAGTGGCAGAGGTTTTAGGAAGGCAAAGGTGGGGTGATTGTCCCTCAACCATCATCTCAATTTGGTACCGGACCCCGTGATAAAAGCCAAAAAGGTAAGTGATCACGTAAAACCAAATCCCACATCTCTCCCAACCGGCTGCTGGACAAAATGCTAACAAAAGTACGAATTTTCAAAAACTAACGAGAACAGCAAATGCGGTGAACAGATTTCGGAGTGATAGAATTTTCAAATCCCAGCCAAATATCTCAGGCAATCATCATCTTTCGTCAGTCCCCTTATCCCACTTGTCGGTGAAACATAAAAGAGTTTTTAATCTGCTACATTGCTTGCATAGGAAATCTACCGGCAAGGAATGACATCTTAGATATGGCAATGATTAACATCGCTCCCCACAATAGACCTCTAAGGGAGTGTCTTTGGCGTCAATGGTAATCCAAGTCTTCTAGATGTCGATCTTAAGTCACTCACTTAATTAATAAATAAAAATACACAATCAGCAACTATGCATAATAGCGATGCAATCACGCGCCAATAGATAGTTCCCAATTAATCAGATTCGCAAGAAAATATTACGTATACGCCACCTGAATGACGTAGTGGCGGGTAAACATGATTGTCTTCTATTGCCGACAGTGGATTTGTGATTAGCCTGGGAAAAGAGATTTATAAATCATTTTCGTACACAAAGAAGCGATACTTCGTCACCTGAAGTGGTAATTTATAGACGCCCACGGTTTGGCGGCGTCGTGTGTTTGGCGACATGAAGTTGCAATTAATTATCGACTTATCACCTAGCACGACCATGATGAATTGCTGCTTTCAAGAGGTTCCTTATGACATTTGGATTTAATGTGTTTCCCGTATACTGAGCGACAATTCGATTGAAGGGCTTAGCATGGGCGATGTATCGTAAAACTTGTTTGTACTGAATACGAGGTGGGAATGAAATGTTATGTTAGACGATGGTGTCATGATAAAGATATATTTTAGTTTTATAGGAATCAGTGACAAGAGTCTGATGAGATATGCCTTCAATTTCTTACCGATTGTCAGTTGTGTATGTCTGTCATACTCTTCATACCTCTTGGAACTGTGTTGTAATTTTCATGAAATTTCTGATACATATTCAAAGGGAATATTGCCTTTATATGACCATTTTTTTAAACTCGGTAGTGCGCAGGTCAAGTTGACATACAACCTTTTCGACGAGGTCCCTGGAACACCCGTTGTGTGGTGATCCAAGGTATGCAGCGAACCTCTCTGCCCAATGGTTGAATAATAGGCCTGGCCTACCAGTCTGTGGAATTTGAGATCTCTTAACCCGCCACGTGCAGCCCAACAACTTGCGTAGGCCCTTGACTGCTACAAGGCAGACATCACCGCCATACGGGAAGTGCGATGAGATGGGTACGGCAAAAAATAAAAAAACAATGAAAAACTGCGACATCTACTACAGCGATTGTCACAGAGAGAGAAGCTAGTGCTTATTCGGATGCGGATTTGTCCTTCGAGGCAGACTTAGGCAAAAAGTCTTGAGCTACGGCCCAGTCAGCGACCGCCTCATGACAATGCGCATCAAGACTAAATTCGGGAACATCAGCCTAATTTGTGCTCACGCCTCGATAGAGGAGAAGGACGACAACACTAAAGGTCACTTCTATGATCTCCAGAAAAAACATACCAACGATACCCCAGTTACGACAGCAAGATCGCTCTAGGAGACTTCAACTCTCAGCTGGGAAAGAAGGACATCTTTGCTGGAGTCATCGGAAAACACAGCCTGCACGACAACACATCCGAAAACGGACTTAGGCTGCTGAACTTCACCTCGGGGCGGAACCTCTCTGTGGCTAGCACACACCTGGACATTCACAAAGGGACCTGGCGATCCCCTGATCAATCCACCATTAATCGGATTGATCACGTTGCGATAGAAGTCAGACACTCCTCCAGTATTCTCGTCCGCGCTTTCCGAGGTGCAAACATCGACTCGGATTATCACCTTGTAGCCAAGGTAAGAACCCGGATATCGAGAGATCAAAGTCGAGACAAGCCATTACGGTTTGATGTCGGAAAGCTACAGTCGCAACTGATCGCTGGGAACTTTGCCGACCGAGTCTCCCTGAAATTCGCTCAGAGTTCAACACTGCTTGCACTAACTATAGAAGAAGACTGGAAAAGTTGTCAAGAAGCCATCAAAAAGGCCGCCACTGATGTGCTGTGTTTAACGTCACCACCCAGAAGCAACCCATGGTTTGACGACGAATACAGGCAAGCGCATGCAGCCAAACAAGACGACTATAAGGCAACGAGCAACGAGAGCTGTTCGTGAGCTCTACGAGAGAAGAAGGGAAGAGCACAAGCTTCTCAGAAGAAAAAGAAGGAGCATAAGAAGCGCACGGTAAAAGAAATGAAACGGTGTTATGGCAGGAATGAAGTCCGAAAGTTTAACTGAAAGGTAAAACAGTTATCCAGAGGATACAAGGTTCAGACCGAAGCCTGCCGGGAACAAAATGGACAGCTCGTGGTAGAGTCGCAGTCTGTGCTGAGAATCTGGAAGAATCATTTCTGCAGATTCCTTAACGGCGATGACAGCCCAAATCCCGCTGTTAGGCAGAATGTTCTATTCAATTTGGACGATGATAGACAAGAATTCCATCTTCCCGACTTAGGAGGGGTGAAGAATATCGAAGCTGAAGTCGCACAAAGCTGCTGGAGCGGACGGACTATCCGCAGAGGTGTTCAAAGCGGCTGGGGACGAGCTGGTTGGGTGCATGTACCAGCTCATCTATGATACATGGTTGGAGGAAAGCATTCCCGACGAGTGGAATCTCAGCATCGTTTGTCCGGTCCACAAGAAAGGAGATCCCCTTTGACTGCGCCAAGTAGGGATCAGGGATCGAGGGATCAGTCTCCTTAACATCGCATACAAGATCCTCTCTGCCTCATTGTGTAAGCGTCTGAAAACGTTTGTCCATGACCTGATAGGTCCCTATCAGCGTGGTTTCAGACCAGGAAAGTCCGCAATAGAGCAGATCTTCACATTACGGTAAATCCTGGAAAAGAGTGCAAAGTGCAAATTGACACTCACCAGCCGTTGCATATAACAGTGTACATATGGACTAGCTATGGAGTTTCATTCCTAGTTTTGCCATTCCTCCCTAAATCGTCAGATTGTGTAAGAAGACTCTCGCTGTTCCATCAAGGTCGGTAACGAACTCACCGATACCTTATATATCAAAAAAAGGGTTTAGACAAGGCGACGAACTGTCATTTGACTTCTTCAATATCATCCTCTAGAAGATCGTGCGTAACTTACAAGTCAACACCAGAGGCACGATCTTCCAAAACTTAAATCAATTGTAAGCGTGCGCTGACGACATTGACGTGATTGAATTAGCATAGCGAGCTGTCAATGATTGCTAGTTTTGAAGCGGAAGGCATGTTGGTTGAGGCCAACTACAACTGTTGCGCAAATAGAAGATGAAGACACAGGACAGCATCAAAGTGGGCAAGTTATTCTCCGCAACTTCTTGTCAAAAAGTATTACATTCTGTGGGCACTTTTAATTGATTTTTGTTTACTTTTAGGTTTATAACTTAACCAATTGCGGCTTATAAAATCGTGAAACGTTCACGACTACGGATTTCGAAAACATGCACATTTTGTTTACGATAAGAATATTAAAATAAACAATACTATATCTTTAGTGGATTCAGATTTGTAGGGCTTAAGTGTATTTTCATGCAACTAGAAATAATTTTATATTTTGAGTGGCCACCAACGCTCACACGCCGTAGTTCTAGGTTCGATTCCCAGCTCAACACGAATTTTTCGAAATTTTCACGACACTACCTCTTTCGAGATGTTGACAATGATCAAAGAGTAATAACTGCCTAAGAAAGCTTTTCAAAGTTCGCCGTTCGGAGTCGGCAAAAAACTGTAGGTCCCTCCTACTCGTGAGAGAACAGCAGTGAGAACAACACGAGTAGTAGATGAGCCTGGTCCCACTGTAGACTGTCGCACCAACAATAATTATTATTATTATTATTATTGTTATTATTATTATTATTATTATTATTATTATTATTATTATTATTATTATTATTATTATTATTATTATTATTATTATTATTATTATTATTATTATTATTATTATTATTATTATTATTATTATTATTATTATTATTATTATAATTATTATTATTATTATTATTATTTATTTATTATTTATTAATATTTATTTATTTATTTGTTTATTTATTCATTCATTTATATTTATTATTTATTGGAATAGCTTCAATACCAATTAACAATAGAACAATTATTTCATGACTGAGTTTCGCAACTTCTTCTCTCTGCCCTCCAACCCTATTTGCATTACTTTTTCTTTTTTGTTTTTTCTCTCATTTTGATGAAGGTTTTTGAGTGGCTTTTCCTTCTAAATTTTAAAAATATGTGATATTATTTCAAACAATTGTATTTATATTCTGTAGTAAGGTACTTTTACTATATCTGAAATAATTGAAAATTTTTAAATTGTGTGAATTGTAGATTTTATGCCACAATAAAAGAAATGTAATATGTAGCTTGATGGAAATCGAAAACTTAGAGAGCTGTACATTAAAAAAATTTTCTCTGTACGACAAAGTAGTTTTAATGGCTATCATGGAAAATCTGGGCATGGATTGTTGGCCTTCAACAAGAGAATCTTGTTTCATTGAAAACTTTTAGTTTTTTTTTCAGTACAATAGAAGCAACAATTGATGTAAAATACTGTGTAAGCATAAAGTTTACTTTTAACTCAAAATATCTGCATAATTGTCCAATTGTTGTCAATAACTGAAAAATTATTGTAAAAATATCAACGAATTGTCTTTGTTTTTACAGACTTGTTGGCAACTCTGCTTTAAGTACAGATAGTTTTGTTATTGATGACTGCTATTATCTGTATTAAATAAAATATGAAAGCAATGAAAAACACCACTTGGCTTCTTCTTCTTTTGAGAGCTTAAAGTGTATCTTTTGAGTACCTCAAGAGCCGGAGAATACGCTTGAGTTTCGTTATTAATAGTAACGAAACCAGAAGTCTTTTCAATCCCGCAGACTTAATGTTATTTTGCGCCTTGTTGCGTGACCGGATATTATAACTTATTTGAAGGAAATCAGATCTTGAGTTTATCAAGTCTGCCTTTCGTCTATTTTAAGACAATGTGCTTGGTATAGATTCTCTAAGATAACGTATGGGACTTGTTTCCATGTCGCGATTTTTCCGTACACCAAAAGCTTCCCTGGTTCAACTAATAAAAGCTTAAAATATCCCCGTTTATTAGAGCGCCTTTATCTTCGGTGCAAAACATTATTGTAAAACACTTGAAATCTTATAAATCGATCAAACACCAATTAACCGTCGAGTGTTGACAGTTTCTTTGACACCCGCCTCGAATTGCGTCAACTGCGTTTATTTACACTTCTTGGTGGCGCAAAATATCATAAATGTGTCTTAAATATGGAACTCAGTTGCAATGCAGTTGAAAGGAGAGACACGCGTGATTTGTAGCAGCGCCTTTTGGACCGGACTGCACTGATTTACGACAAATCCCAGTGATGTGAAATGATTAAATCATTTCGTCGAAAATATCACTTCTTTGGTCAACTGACCAGGTCATAAAGATTGAAATCTGATTTCGAGCTACAAATTTGACGGACTTTTTTTTAGAAATCATCAAAGCTATTTGTCATTATTATTTATAACATTTTGAATAGCACGGGTACACACAGGTCAATTGCTGAGCTTATCAAACGCGTTAAATAATGTATGATATGTGAATTATTCGTGGAATTTTTGAGCTATGGGAAATGTACAAATATGGTCTATCCGGCTGTGAGAAGGTGTTGTGTTCCTTGTAATCTGCGTGTTGTATGTTGCTTTGGAGCAGTAGAATATAGATGACGCACACGTCTTTTATCTTTAAGCCCATTCTTAATTTCGGATGAGGAAAGGATATGCTTTGAAAACAACATTTTGTACATGAATTATATTTTTACGAATACAATTGAAGCTGAAAAAAGAATTGAAACAATAATTAAGAACTTCGTACAGAGACCTTTAAGCTTGGCAGTTGATAGTGGACACGTTTCTTAAGAAATATCTGTTCATATGGTTGCGAATTGGCGAAATGTTGAACCTGCATTTAACGCCATCAATTCCTTCTTCCATTTGTTGCGCTACAGTCCGGGGTGGAATTGGGACTTAACCAACATGCCTCTCCAGCCACCACGATCTTTCGCCAGCTATTTCCAGTTGCGCACTCCAAGTTGGTGGAGGTCCTTCTGCACTTGTGTGAGCCACGTCTATGCCGTCCTCTGTTGCGTTGGCTCGGATTCAAAGGCTTTTCGGGCCGGGGCAGTGGTGTTGATAACCCCATTATGGCCTTACCATCCTAAACGTTGTGTCCATAGACGCTTGATCTGGCGCATGTCGCTGTACAGCCCATAGATTTCGTCGTTACGAATGTTGCCTTTTATATTTTGGGATTTCGGGTCAATCCTAGTGTTGCAATCTGACAACTGCCAGCTCTATCGTAAAGTTCGACGTTTTTGAGGTTATTGAAGTTATTTGAGGATATATGTACTGAAAACGTTTTGACATACGAGCGCTATTTGTGTTGTTAATAGTAACTTAAAGGATTCATCGTGCTATTATTTTTTACAACTTTCGACGTTGATTAACTCAACAACAATGCATCGATGAACTTAATTCAATTTTTGGCGATGAAGCTCCATCAAGGACCAGTGTTTATCGATGGTATGGTGAATTCAACCGAGGTCGTAGTTCACTCCATGACGAATTTCTTGAAGGTCGTCCAAAATCAGTTCTTGTTCCGGAAACCATTGATGCTGTGGGCCAACTGATATTGCAAGATCGTCATATGACCTATCATGAGATTGAGACAACTTGAGATATTAGTGGGACTAGCATACATTCAATATTGCATGAATATTTGACCGTCAAAAAATTTGTTCGCCTTGGATACCTCTTAATTTGTCAATCACTCAAAAAAGGCTTGTGTCGATTGGTCGAAAGAAATGCTCCAAAAATACGATCGTGGTGCTTCGAAACACGTCTATCACATCGTGACAGGTGATGAATCGTGGATTTACGCGTATAATTCCGAAAGTTAGCAGCAGTCGACTGTATGGGTGTTTCAAATTGAGCCAAATTCAACAAAAGTTGCTCGCTCACGATGCACTTCCAAGCAAATGGTCGCCTGTTTTTTCGGAAAAACTAAACATGTCGCAACCGTACCACTAGAACAACGCAGAACAGTCAATGCTGGGTGGTACACAACCATTTATTGGCCAGTTGTCTTCCAGGATCAGGAAAACCAACAGCCGAAAACGGATCACTTTTCACCACGACAATGCGAGCTCTCACACATCGGCTCAAACAACTGCATTTTTGAGCACTCAAAACATCAATTTGATGTATCATCCGCCGTACAGTCCTGACTTGACGCCGAATGACTTCTTTTTACTACCGTACGTACAAAATAAAATGAGAGGTCAAGGTTTTTCGACACCTGAAGAAGCGGTTGATGCGTTCAGAATGCATGTTTTGGAGATACGTATCAGAGTGGCAAAAGTGCTCCGACAGTTGGTTCAAACGCATGCAAAAGTGTATAGATCTTAATGGGGAATATTTTGATAAGCCGTAAAGTTTCTTTTGTTGGTTAAAGTTTGTTTTTGTTCTCTCTCTCTTTCGAAAAGACTTCCTCATCCGGTTTCGCTAACGTCCAAGTTTCCGCGCCATTATTTCCTTACAAAGTCTAAATTCACTTTTGATATCAGGAAAGTTTTAGATGTGGAAAGCATTACATCTGCAGCCAGCAGGAGTTTTTTTTTTTTTTTTTTGGGAGGTTGGGATCAACTACACTGGAGCGCTCAGACTCAAATACTGGTCCATTGTACTACCAGGCAGTAACTTTCATTTAATGTAATTTTTTGGTTTTCCGAAGAAAAACCAAGATACGCTTCTGTGATATAGAACTAACGTTTTCGGTTTCCACCACAACAGCGCTAGCCAGCCACCACCTGATACGAGCAAAAGCGGGACAATGACAGAGAAAGTGCTCTGAAGTGTCATCACCTTCTCCATAGGCGTCGCAGAGTGTGATATCACTAAGCCCAAGCCGACTCAGGTGCATAGTTTGGGTAAAGTGTCGACTCAGGTGCATAGAAGGTAAAGTGTCCCGTTAATAGGCCGACATGTCTTCTGCACTCGATTCTGTCTAGAGATAGCAGAAAAGAAGCGGATTTCTTGCAAACTTTGGGGAACATACTCTTGATCACCCTGCATTCTGGAGAGTCACGCCATCTCTGGTTGTGCTGTAGGGAGACCCAACCATCGACGGAGGCCCTGACCAGGGACGCGGGTAATCCCAAGGTGGGTTCGGGCCCTACGAATGCCTCTGCTGAACCCAGCCTAGCTAGTTCATCGGCAGTTTCGTTTCCCGTGATGACCCGAGACCCAGACAAGTCTTAGCGAATTCAGCCTGCCGACCAAATTAAGGGAAGACTTGCACTCTTGAACTATCTTGAAAGTGGTTAAAGGGTTGAGTAAGGCCTTAAGCACAGCTTGACTGTCGCTGCAGACGCAGATACTTCTTTCCTTCCACCTGTTCTTCACAATATAGTTGGTGGCCGTTAGGATCACGAAGGCTTCCGCCTGAAAGATCGACGCGAAATTACCTAAGGAGGCGTGAAGTCTAATGCTGTCGTTTTCCACTAAGGCCCCAACTCCAGAACCCTCCTTTGTCTTGCAACCGTCCGTGAAAATCCGACTACATTCCTTTTCCGGTTCAGTTTCTGGCCACAGCCAGTCCAGGAGACGTGGTAAGTCGACTTTGTAAAAGCGTCGCAACTGTATTATTGGCGACCTCGCATCAGACGGCATGTCCATGAGAGTAGTATCATAGGAGATGCGGTGTGCGAGGTCATCAAAGCTCCAGTGCGAGTGGCACCAAAGATCTTTCCTTTTTAGTCGAGAGATGGCCTTGAGTATATATCCCATGATATGCAGATCAAGGAGAGGTTGGGGGAAGCCAGTAGGATAATATTGAGAATGTGCGCGTGACGAGCAAGAAATATGTCATTCTCGGATAGACATTTTTTTGCATGATTTGATAATGCGCCATGGGCGCTATGGCCACTGGATGAGTTTGTCTACCCACACGCTGAACTTGCCTGGTTCAATTCCTGGTTATCATTATTATTTTGTTTCGCTCAGTTGTTCAGGACATCACACTTTTCGATTTAGGGGCAACACACAAGGATTTCCACTTTTCTATGATTAGAGCTTCTAATGGCTCTGGCCATTTTGTGGGCTCCTTGTTTAGGTCACAATTTTCAAATACACGGCTGACCGAGTGCTAGAGTTATTTGACGAATGAACTTTGATTTATGAATGAGGGCAAAGATACCCATCTCTGGATTAAAGGTATTCCTCTACAAGCAATTACATCCGTTCCTCTCTGTACCCATGCCTTGTCTGCATTGATAAGTCCCCCTCCTTTTGATATCTACATCACGGGACTTAAACACAAGGTTATCTTTCAAGCAAAAAAAAGTATTCCTTAGTTGGTTTGATGACCTCGTCTCCTATGACACTAATCTCACGGATATGTCGTACAACGCTTGTACAAAGTCCTGTATCTAGGACAAGCTCTGGACAGAATATGAGCCATGGTGTTCAATAATTGAGAAATAGCCAAAATGAAATCAACAAATCAAACACGAGATTGGTTAGTACAAATCAAACGCAAGATTTTATTGCCTAGAACGTGTGACTACGTTGAACTGCACTCGAGAACTGAACTTAGGAAACTACTAATGTTACAAAGAAATGTTATGTATGTACATGTATGTTACATGCTAAGGAACATTTATCATTCATTGTAAGTCATTTTCTGCTTGTGCTTGTCGCCGTGTGCTTTTCCTCATCTTCGCCTGCCTGTATTATTTTGCGCGTGTCGTTATCGTCGCCTGCCTGAGTTCGTCCCTTTACCACATCACGTGTTGCCTCTATGGAAATATTGTTGTGCTCTGGTTGGCTGGGTGCTTATCGCCTGATCGTCGTTTCGGGGTACCGCTAATGGGTTATTGTTTGTGTGAATATTTGTTCAAATTTACGATAGATTTTTATGGTTTTATCTGCCTGCGTATTGCTTGAATGTTTATGTAATTTACTGCCTCGTTGTGGTTCTGCCATCTCGTTCTGTTGTGCTTGGTTAAATCCGCAACACATGGAATACTCCAAGACGATGGAGGGATCTATAGGTGGGGCCTTCATAAACATTTGCGACTTTAATGGAATGGAATACTCCAAGACGATGGAGGGATCTGTAGGTGCGGTCTTCATAAAGAGCGATAACATTAGACTTCAGACCTTTTAAAGTAACTTCGCATCAGTTGTTTAAGCTGAAACATTTGCGACTTTAATGGCTCTTTACTACATTGTGAAAACAGGTGAAAGGAGCGTGTTTGTGTCTGTAGCAACAGCCTAAGACCTTACTCAACCTAACCTCCTAATCATTTTCATGATAATACAGTAATGCAAGTCTTTCTTAAATTTTGTTGGCAACCTTAGTTCTTTAAGAATATTCTGGGTCCCGGGATACCACGAGATTAGGGTAAATGAGATTGTCGATCAACTCGCCAGGAGATGATCAAAAAAGAAATAAAAGCCCAACCCATCCTGGGACTGCCCGTGTCTTGGTCAGGGTTTCCACGGACAGTTGAGTCTCTCGACAGCATAACCAGAGATGACATGACTCTTCTGTTTGCAGAATGAGCAAGCGCATGCAAGCCAAACACCAGCAAGAAATTCAAGCATTTCTTCTACCTCTAGCCCGGAAGACTTCAGACGGCTTGTTGACGTACAGTTAAAATTCACTAGACACTTAAGTGTGCTTGGGCTTAATGATGAAATTCCTTGTGATGTCTGACGTCTGTAGAGATGGAAACACAGCATAGTTAATGTCCCGCCTTTGCTTAGCTGTTCGGTGTTGATTTGGTCGAATCTGAAAACCTGGGCTCTTTATCATCATTTTTCTTTCTTAGAAAACTTGGAAAATGCATTAAATGTAGGTTTCCTTCCGTTAGTAAAATTTGCTAGTTTTTGAGTATAAGTACTTGAGTGTAGTGTTTCCAAACCAATAAAAAAAAGAAGAAGAAATAAATCCGATAATTTTTGATAACTGTTGTGTTTTACATACAGTGTCTCAAAAAATTGTCCGTACACCCTTGACTTTTTAAGTCTAAAAATATAACTTTGAAAGTACTTAACCGATTTTACCGAAAAATATCTCAAAATAAAGGGAATTCAATATGTAAAATAAAACGCCGGTCAAACATTGGTAAAAATATTCAATAAATAACAAAAACTTAGATAACTTTGTTTAACACCCAAAAATTTGTCCGTACACTTACAGGTGCAATGCGTAACCACGCATAACATTGCAATAAACTTATTGTTAATAAGATGTGTGCTTACCCTTTTTACACAATCTATTTGTCATTGAAAGTGCGAGCTTTTCGGTATATTCGGGCGATATTTCCCGCCAAACACTTTCCAATGGCATTTTAAGTTCTTGTTGGCTCCCAATCGTCTTTTGCCTTAGTTTTGTTTCCATATGGGCAAACAAATGTTCTATAGGGTTCAAATCTGGACTTTGGGGAGGATGGGGAAGAACTTGCTTTACATAATAGAGTAACCATTATTTTACAATCATTGACGAATGTTAAGGGTCACTATCGTGAACAAAGCGATATTCATCATCAGTGCGCAATTTTTGGGCGGAACTTTTTAAATTGTCTTTTTAAATTTGTAAATATTGTATTTTGTTCATAGTTGACTCTATAAACACCCACTCCCGAAAATCCCATTGAACCCCAGACCATAACATTACCATCACCGTGCTTGAGGGTATAATTAATGTTGTCATCCTCAAGTGCTGTTCCGCTCTTACGCCAAACAAAAAGTCGCCCGACGGATCCAAAAATATTAAATTTGGATTCATCTGAGAAGATGACATGTTTACAAAACTCAGGAGGCTTATCGACGAAGGTTTTAGCGTGCTCTAACCTTTTCTGTATATTCCGTTTGGATAGCAAGAATTTATTACGAAGTGCACAGGCCTTAAGGTTATGTGAACGCAAGAAATTTCTGACTGTCTGTGGGTTGACATCAATATTACAGTCTTCTTTGAGCATTGTTCTTATTTCTGTAGCGTTCGTTTTTAATTTTCTTTATTGCTCGCAATATTTTACTTTGGACTTGTGGGGTATCCAACTTCTTTTTTCGTCCCCTGCCTGGCACCATTTCCACAGAACCTGTAGCTTTATATTTGTTTATCACATTTTGTACTGACGAACGTGTTCTTTTAACAGTATCTGCGATTTCACGTAAGCTCCGACCTTTTCCGCAGAGTTTTATTATTAATTTTTTGATATCCTTTGGAATGCCTTTGTGTGTTTTTTTTTTTTCAATTTTCAAGAGCATATAGAGATAGCAACTGTTGCCAGCAAAGTTTCAGATCGCAGTGAGCAGAAACCATAAAAATAGCAGCAAGTTTTTTTTCTCACATTTATTTTATATTATTTTGTAGGGTGCACGGAAAATTTGTTGAAATTAGAAAGGGGAAACCTGATAAGCTTATGGCCTGTTATAGTCAATGTTGCAGTTAGTTTATTATTTTCCTCTTTAATTTATTTTCTATAATACATTTTCTTTAATTTAAGATATATTTTGGTTGGAATTGGCGTAGTACTTTTCCAGTTATACTATTTTAACTTAAAAAGCCAGTAGTGTACGGAGTATTTTTGAGACAATGTATGATTTCAGTAGAAAAAGACTTGACATAACTACAATTCAGATTACCAGATTCAATTTATGGGAAAATGACTTTTCTATCATCTTTTATACTCCTTTGACTTAGTCTCTATCGTTCTTTACCTGTTTAAATTTTCTTCTCTTTTGCTTTAATAAATGTAAAAGGTCTGATGTAACAGGACACAGAAAGTTAGTTTTTTCTGGTCAGAGTGCAACTGGCACACAAAGTAAGCCCTACAAATCCAGTTCCTATTTGCTTGATTCTAACTTTTAATCACATGTGAAATAGGTTTTTTTCTATTTTAATCAAGATAAATATGTCACTCGTATTCAGATTGCTAAAATTAAATAATAAAACGTGCTCAAAATGGTATCAAAAGAAATCAAATAGAAAGCGTCAAAGTCAATCAGCGTATAAACATACGCTATACGTGTGACATTTGTCGTTTAAAAGATTTATTGAATTTTCCAGTGCGCAATTTAGGTGTGCTCAGAAAATAAGGTGAGATTCAAAATTCGCGGGCTACGTTCGATTATCGATTCTTTTATTTTGTTATATCGGTACGCTCGTCTCGAACATACGTTCACAGTTTCAGATATTTGGAACATTTATTTTGTTTGTGAGAGGCATGAAAGTTAGTATGTCCACACACGATATTAGGAAGTGAAGTTTATGAATTTAGCGAACATATCGTTTTACATAGCTTCATCATGTGGCGTAGCACAATTTGTGGTTGATTATTAAAAGCTCCACAATTTACTGACTGTTGTAAAGAACGTCTGTATCTCTTTGTCATATGAGGAAGAACAATAAGAATTTATAATCATAGTGACGAAAGTTTATTTTGTTCCCAAATACTCAAAGTTATGGCTTATTTATCGCTTTTTATTTGTTTTTTCGAAAACTTGCATGTGACTGTTTTTTTAGTTAATTTTAGTTATGAGCTAATTTATGACTTATGTTGAGGATAGACTTTAGTAATCAAAATAAAAGAATGCTGTCACATTCAAACTGAAATCCAACAAGGCTCCGGGAGCTACCCTTCGAGCCTCTTGAAGCCGCAGGCGATGATTTGGCAAGGAACATGCACCAACTCATCTATAAGATATGGTCGGAGGAAAAATGCCCGATGAGTGGAAGATCAGCGTCGTTTGACCGGTCCACAAGAAAGGAGACCTCGTTGATTGCGACAACTACCGAAGGATAATCTCAGCGTCGTTTGCCCGGTTCGCAAGAAAGAAGATCCCTTTGACTGCGCCAATTATCGAGGGATCACTCTTCTTAACATCGCCTACAAGATCCTCTCTGCCGTATTGTGTGAGCGTCCGAAACCTTTTGTCCATAACTTGATAGGCTTCTTTCAGTGTGGTTTCAGACGAGGGAAGTCCACAATAGATCAGATCTTTACTTTTTGGCAGATTTTGAAAAACACCGTCATCGGTTTAAAGGCCGCATATGACATTGTGCATAGAGACGAGTTATACATTGCCAAGGCTAATCTTGTGTTGAATGACGATAGAGAACTCTCGCGGTTCCGTTAAGGTCAGTAACGAATTCAGCGAAACCTTTAATATCAAAAAAGGTTTTAGACAAGGCGACGCACTGTCATGCGACTTCTTTAACATCAATCTCGAGAAGATCGTGCGTAACTTCAAGTCAACACCAGATGCACGATCTTCCAAAAGTCAGTTTAATTGCTAGCTTACGCTGATGATATATGGTAGACGTGATTGGATGAACACACCGTGCCGTCAATGAGGCGTTTGCTGGCAGTAAAGCGGAAGCGGCTAAAATGGGTCTGGTGGTTAATGAGGGTAAAACTGAGTACATGCTATCATCAAGGAAGGACACACAGCATCGACGTATCGGGCAGAGCGTCACACTAGGCAGCAGAAACTTCGAGGAGGTCAAGGACTTCGTCTATTTCGGCTCCGCGGTAAACAGGGACAACAACATCAGTATCGAGGGCAAACGCAAAATCCCTCTTGCCAATCACTGTTTCGTTGGGCTCAAGAGGCAATTGAGTAACAAAGCCCTCTCTCGAAAGACTAAGTTCGCTTTATATAACACCTTGAAACCAGGACGTTACCAACGGTGGATGAGGAGCTCTGAGTCTTTTCGAGAGAAAAGTTTTATGTGGGATATTTGGTCCTGTTTGCGTTGATGACACCTGGAGGAGAAGATCTAACGACGAACTCTATGGGCTCTACAGCGACATGTGCCTGGTCAAAAGTCTTTGGACACAATGCTTAAGATGTATAGAACGGACCTCCGCAGAACTATTTAAAACACCTGGAGATGAGTTGGTTGGGCGCATGCACCAACTCATCTGTACAATATGGTCGGAGAAAAGCATGTCCGATGAATGGAACTTTAGCGCTGTTTGTCCGATCCATAAAAAAGGAGACCCTTTTAACTGCGCTAACTACAGAGGCATTAGTATCTTAAGTATCACGTACAAAATCTTATCTGCCGTACTGTGTGAACGCTTAAAGCCATTTGTCAACAACCTGGTCGGTTTAGGCCAGGACAAACCACCATCGACCAAATATTCACACTACGGCAGATGTTGGAGCAAACCCAAGAGCAAGAAATCGATACCCACCACCTTTTCATCGATCCTAAGGTCGCGTATGATAATAAAAATAAATACATTTGGAAATTAAAAAAAAAAAAATGGGACGAGCTGTAAAGAGCAATGACTATGACAGTTTTGACATCCCTACTGAACTCGTCCGTTTGTGTAGGATGACGGTGGAGAACGCAGGCTGCTCCATGAAGGTCGGCAAAGACCCAACCGAGACCTTTGACGTCAAAAAAGGATTCAGACAAGGCGACTCGCTGTCATGCGACTTTTTCAACATGGTTATTGAAAAAATTGTTTAATACTCGAACTCCAATACCAGAGGAACAATCTTTAACTACTCGCATATGCCGACAATATTGACAATATTGAAAGAACGCAGCGTAATATCAGTGGCCCTTTTGTAGGTATTGCAATGGAGGCCGGAAAGATGGGTTTAGCGGTAAACCAGGGTAAGGCCATATTTCATTCAGCACCATAACTCCACGTTCATTAAACTTCTGTTTTTGATCAGCAAAAAACTGAACCAGGTACGGTTTGATGCCATCAACTTTATTGAAATTCCTACCGTTCAAGGAGTTTTGCAAAGAGCGAAATAAAAAGTACTCTGATGGTGCGAGGTCAGGACAGTAGATGTGGCAAAATATCCCAACCATACTCCAAACAAAAAATGTGTATTGCCTTGCATACAACACCTTTTCCATTTGTACATTCGGGAAGCTTTTCTTCAACTGCATTGTTCAATTATAAGCTTGTTAACCAATGCTTCATAAAGAGTATTACAGTGATCGGATTTAATTCAAATATGCGAAGTTTTTTTTCTATCTAGACGGCAACTTCATAATACCCCCCTCGTAGAAGCCCCCTCCTTATTTGCGAAGAACTTGGACAGCCAATTTTCAAAAGCCTCTTTTGAGTTCAACTTCACACTACCAAGGGCGTTCGTAATGGACAGGAGCAGGTGGTAATCACTTGGGGCTATGCCCGGGCTATATGGTGGATGCGATAAAACCTCCTATCCGAGCTCCCGTAGCTTCTGACAAGTCATCAACGAAGTGTGTGGTCTAGCGTTATCCTGGTGGAACACGACAACCTTTCTGTTGGCCAATTTTGGACGCTTCTGGTCGATTGCTTGCTTCAAGCGGTCCAATTTTTCTTAGTAGATGGTAGAATTAAGCGTATGGGAGCAGCTCATAGTGGCTGATTCCTTTCCAATCTCACCAAACAGACAGCAAAGCCTTCCCGGCTGTCAATTCCGGCTTGGCAACTGCTTGGGACGATTCAGCGGCTTTTAACCAGGACTGTTTTTGCTTGATACTGTCGCATGTGATCCATTTTTCGTCACCAGTCACCATTCGCTTCCAAAATGGGTAGAGTTCGTCCCTTTCAGCAGCATATCGCAGGCGTTTATTCGGTCCAGAAGGATTTTTTGCGTCAAATCATGCGACACTCAAACATCAAGCTTTTTTGCGTATCCAGCCTTCTGCAGATGGTTTAAAATGGTTTGTTGACTAACTCCCATCTCCTGGGCGATATCACGAGATGCCACATGCCGGTCTAACTCGATGATTTCTATGATCGAATACGGATTCGCTTCCTGGAAAAATCAAATTTTTGCGATGTTTATCTGATGTTTGAACGCTTTCTTCACTTTGAAAATTAGTTTGTGTGAAAAGTTTTGTCCATCACTGCATGTATGTATTTTTTAGTCCTTCTATTTCTTCTAATTTCTTACATCTAGCTATAAAATATAGTAGTTCTGTTTTTTAGAATTTGTTTATTATTATTATAATACCGGATGATATTTTGAAATAAAAAGTCAATGAAATATTCAATGAGTTTGTATCGAGAGTTTATTAACGAAAAACGAATGACACTATGAAATCATGCACTATGTAATTTAACGGCGATATATGCGTCCACGATTAATTACAGAGTGTCCACGTACATTTTTCAGAGAAACATCAGCAGCTTAAGGACATCCCAACACATATTGTATCTATTATCCTAATATGCGTAATACTATACCTGTGCGAATTCTGGAAAGCGGTGAAATATGTAAATGGACGCACTAACACCATCGCCCTATCCTTTAAAGCTCCTCTCTTAAAAACACACTTTAGCAGACTTCTTAACGCTCCTCTAACGGCACCGCTATTCAGTATGCAGCTCCTATGCTCATTGACGACAAACTCGATGCACCTTTCTCACTTGAACATGTTAAGGAAGTGATAAAAAAATAAAATTAAACTAAAGCCCCATGATATGATCGAGTTACAGACGAATTTATAAAATTGCTTACAAAGGTTGCCTTTATATTTCGGGATAGGGTAACTCTAGTGTTGCAATCTTGCAACTGCCAGCTATATCGTAAAATTCGACATTTTTGAGGTAATACGTACTGAGAACGTTTTGACATAGGAGCTCCATTTGTGTTGTTTAAAGTAACTTAAAAGATGAATCTCACCCAAAAAATTGGAATTAAATCGTGAAATTTTTCTTGCGATTAGTTTTTACTATTTTCGACGTGGATTAATTCAATAACAGTGCACCGATGAACTTAATTAATTTTTTAAGCTCCACCCAGCACCAGTGTTTATCGATTTTCTGGTGAATTCAACCGAGGTCGTAGTTCACTCCAAGACTAATTTCGTGAAAGTCGTTTAAAATCAGTTGTTGTTTCGGAAAACTGTGGGCCAACTGATATGGCAAGATCGTCGATCGATGACCTATCATGAGATTGAGACAACCTGAGACATTAGTGGGACCAGCATACATTTAATATTGCATGAACATTTGACCGTCAAAAAATTTGTTCGCCTTGGATCCCTCACGATTTGTCAATCGCTCAAAAAGGACTCGTGTCGATTGGTTAAAAGAAATATTTCAAAAATACGATCGCGGTGCTTCGAATTACGTTTATGACGTAGTGATAGGTGATGTATCGTGGATTTACATGTATGACCCCGAAAGTAAACAGCAGTCGACTGTATGGGTGTTTCAAATTGAGCCAAATCCAACAAAAGTTGCTCGCGCACGAAGCACTCTCGGAAAAACTGGACATGTCGCAACCGTACCACTAGAACAACGCAGAACAGTCAATTCTGAGTGATACATAACCATTTGTTTGCCAGTTGTCCTCCAAGAAATCAGGAAAACCAACCGCCGAAAACGGATCACTTCTCACCACGACAATGCGAGCTCTCACACATTGGCTCAAACAACTGCATTTTTGATCACTCAAAACATCGATTTGATGGGTCATCCGCCGTACAGTCCTGACTTGGCACCGAATGACTTCTTTTTATTCCGGTAGGTACAAAATAAAATGAAAGATCAACGTTTTTCGACACCTGAAGAAGCGGTCGATGCGTTCAGAATGCATGTTTTGGAGATAACTCAATCCGAGTGGCAAAAGTCCTTCGACGATTGGTTCAAACGCATGCAAAAGTGTATAGATCTTAATGGGGAATATTTCGAAAAACCATAAAGCTATTTTCGATGATTAATATTTGTTTTTGTGCTCAATAATCCTGAAATATAAAAGGCGACCCTCGTATTGAGTTGAAGATTTCCCGGGCTTACGGTTATTGCATTGCTTTTGTAGAGCAGACTCTTACCTACTGTCCTTATCATGCGATAACTAAGTAGATACCCCTCGGTTAAAGCCAGTCCAATCAAGATATATGACCGCTTTCGGTGGATAAAAATCCACTTCAGAGTGCCTTTTCATGAAGTGCGTCATTTGGGAAGCAAGCTCCAAGTATCAGCTCGTTTGAGGTCACTGCTCGTGCAACATATAATTGAATCAGTCAATTCCCATTTGCTTGTTGTACAAGCCCTTATTTGCATAGAACTTGTTTTTCTAAGTTTTTGGGGCTCTTTACATTTAAAGGCAAGCACTTTTGTCCACCCTAAATTATGAACTTTTTTGTTTTCTATTTTTCTTTGAAAGAAATATATTTTTATAAATTACTACGTTTTGTGTTATTAAAAGCTTAAAATTGAATTAATGACATTGCCTTTCGAAGACCCTCATCTTTTTCATCTTTGAAAGCGACATATTGAAGCATGCACCATCATTGGCCGAACTAGGGCCAAGTTGGTTGTTGTAAAGCAGCATAATTTTCACTTTTTAGAGTTTTGTTCTACCCGTTGATGCATGAATACAATCATAAAGAAACTACACTGTTCACAGCTCATGGTCGTGCATAGTGTCAACGAAATCATTGAATATGTTCATCTTTTATTGAAGAACGCGCTATTGCGAATACGACACCAAATTCGTGGCGTATTTACGGCAGACAGCTTGTCGGAATAAAATTGCCGAAATACTACCAAGAGCCCTTCAAGTGGTCGCATTATTGTGTCAATAGTTATATTTAGCTTTTATCGCCTACAAGATCGGCTTAATCGTTTTTGACCTGCACAAGCAAACGACAACGACAGCCACACGATCGATAACCAAATCTCGAAACTCCGAAACGACAACGGAGCGTGCTAGACCCGTTTGGATTATCGATTCCCAAAAGCTCCAGAAACCACCACTCTCATGAATTTTTCAAATCTTATCTTTTGCAAGAAGAAAAAATACAAAATCGTAAAAGAAGTAAACTAAGTATCATATTCTGCAAACTTATCGAGTGATTGCGACTCGCGATATCGCAAAACGAATATAAGTGCCCATCGGACTGCTGACAGTCATATTAAACACCTTGAACGCGACTAGCCATTAACAACCTCGCAAGGTACTCAAATATCTGTCAGTGTAACGAGACGTTAAGAAATTTTCAGTAGCGTCTTTTCGGAAGTGAAATAATTTTAAAGAACAACTTGAAACATGCCACGTATCTCATGGCCAGCGGTGACAGGTTTCGGTCTACTGTTCGTAGGGATCTTCCTTGCGGCACACTGCATTGATTTGGATTACACGGAGATTACAATTGTGACGGACGAGACTCGCTGGCAGGTTCTTAATCCGGATAGGACTTTGGATTCCTTCGATAAGATTCGACATGTTAAGGGCAACATATATTTTTCAAAGGGGAAAAGAATTACTGGTAAGTCTGGAATGAGGGTTTTTAAATATTTTGTTTGTGTGGCGATGAGCAACCTTGAAGATTTATGATGATTTAAAAGTTTTTGCGCATTTTGAGGTCTAAGCAGACTATTGATTTGCTTATAGATTCAGGGCAATTTTCGGTGAAAAATTAAGAAACGTTTCATAGCTATAAGAGTGTAATTTCTTTTCATGTGTTTACGAGTTTTATTAAGTTTCTATGATATTTCAATCAGACATATCTATGTTCCGGTTTTTGTTAAAGTGAACTCACAGGCTTTCGGGCTAAAGTGGCAAGAATTTGGAACTTGAACAGTAATTCGTTTAATTCGCCGAGAAAATGTAGTCTGCGGCACATTCCTTGAACAAGCAATGTGGCTAGCTTGGGAATAAGTTTTATAATGAATACAGTCAAATGTGCTATAGCAGCAACTCATAAGCCATTCTGTTTACTTTCTGTATTTTTCTGCTTGGTATTGAAGAACGCCAATCAAGTGCATTCCGACGAGTCTACGATTACGATGAAGTTTAATGTTGTAGGTTATTGACATTTAATTTCAGTACGTTTACAAGGAATTCACTTTTTATAAGACATTGCACTTTTTTATGTCGACTTGGAATTGCTCAGGCTATCAAGGGTTATATTAAAAAGGTTCGACATGTATAAGATCAACAACTTAACTTAAGAAAAAAAATTCACAAACGTCCATTAAAAGACGTGAGTAAACTTCGCCTGAGTATTTTATGAACAATTGCTTCAGTACTGACAAATTTCGGAGTGTTTACATCATCTACATAAAAATATAAGTTGAAGCCTATTGCTGACAAGCACCAAACGGGGATCCAGTGAACTTGTAGAATTTCAACATCAGATTACAGGGTTTCCTTTCGGACTTGAGGTACTTGCTGACAAGCATCAAATGGGCATCCAGTGAATTTGTAGAGTTTCAACATCAGGATATAGGGTTACCTTTCGGACTTAAGGTACTGTTTAGTTCTCAAATTGAATAAATAGTAATCACTGTCATTGAACACCTAACAAAGAAATACTTTTGATTGTGTACTTCAATTTTTTAGTAGTATACTGTTCTATCGCTTGGAGGGCACATAGTTTCTATTTACAAGTCAATAAACTCTTGTTGCTTATTTAAGGCGTTCGCTGAGTGATGTTTCATGTCTAACAGCTTTTTTGTAAAAGCGCGGAACTGTAAAGTTTTACACTTTCCTCAAAATCAATCAAAGGGAACTTTCAAAATTAAAAAACCGCTCTACTCATTTTTAGAGCGGCTACCGGGGAAAATGGAATTGGCGAAAAATCTCACTTTAGACCGAACTGAAAAGTAAAAATGTTTGAAGGGATAGTAAAAAGTTTAAACAGTTTAGGCGGCATCTTGTAGCTCTTCTGCAGCTATTGGGGAGTCTTTCAATTTGGTTCAGGAATTTGGAATGTTAACTAGACAAAAACAAAGATCCATTAATGTCTAAGTCTACTGTACATACGGATTTGTCCCGTGGGACTGCATTTTATTTTAAAATATATTAAAGGAAGATGCTAATAAATGTTGACGCTACAGTCCAAAGGGGGACTAGGGCCTAGCTTGCTCATCAACTATTCCTGTTGTGCGCGCTACTGTTCTCTCACGAGTAGAAGGACCTACAGTTTTTTGCTGGCTTCGAACAGCGAAATTTGAGAAGCTTTCTTAGACAGTTATTACTCTTTGAGTGTTGTCAGTAACTCGAAGGAGGTGGTGCCGTGAAAAATTCGAAAAATTGGTGTTGAGCTGGAAGTCGAACCTAGACCCTTCGGCGTGTGAGCGTCGCACTCTACCTACGCTACGGCGACCAAGGAAGATGCTTTGCTAACATTATAAAGTGGGACTATCAGAAAATGCATTTGACAACTATTTTAATCGACGAAAGGCCACAATTGAAACGGTGTGGAAAGCAGTTAGAAGGCTTTTAAATGGAAAGTTTTGAGAAAAGGAATGCAAATTTGAAAGGAAGAAATAATTGCGTATTCGTCAGGTTCATTTAAAGCGGCCTTGAACGTGCATTATATGAATCATGTAGAGAAGAGAAAGCATTAAATTACTAGTTTTCATGAACTCATTCAACTCCATCCAAAGATAACACGAGACACTTTCTTTCAATAGACGTGAACATCGGTAATTTGAAAATTTTCCCTTTTCAAATTTAGCAAAAAACCGAAATTACCGTGATTTGCCTTCACACTCATTTATTGTCACTTTTATGTCTTCGGAACATTTTTTTAAAATCTGTAGTCGGCTTGATAAGAAAAGAAAGGATTTCTTTTCGAAGAGGACCGCAGACAGATGCTGATAATGAAGTTTTCAGATTTCTCATTGGAAGTGTTTAGAAAGTCGAAGAATTTTTTATATCAGTCTGGGATTTTCGAGTGACGCAAGGGGACTGTGGGAAAACTCATAGTCTTAAGCATGCATTAAGCTTAACAACCAATGAATATGTTGAGAATTTGTTGTCGCTGTTCCATGTGGGATAGCATTTGTGCTATCCCACATGGGAATGCACAAATGTATTGCGAAGTTTATCTTTGCCTAATTCTAAGTTATCTTAGACAACTCAAACTCAAAGTAATTGATCTCGGGACATTTTTGCGAGAAAACGATAAGATGTGTTCAGTACTTAATCGTAGTTCAGTGGCTAAATTCAACACTCACACGATGATGGTCCACAATTCAATTCCAGAACAAAACTAAATAGATTTTTTTCATAGTGCCAATTTCTACGAGTTGGTGACAATACTCGAAGAGTAGAAAATTGTCTTTGAACAAGCTGCGCAGATTTCGCCTTTAGGGTTCACAAAATACTGTAGGTCGCTTCTACTAATAATGAAAAGTGGCACGCACAATACGATTACTTTCTGAACACTTGATGCCTTAAAGAGAACAAAACGACTTTGAATTTAATTTGTGAACGCACTCTTTCACCCATCAGTAAACTGTCGCAATCTGTTTATTCAGTTAACTCAACATTTGTGGTGAAAATCGTGGTAAAGGAAACAAAAGAGAAACTAATATAAAAATTAGTTGTCAAGTCCCCATTGAAAACCCTCCATATAAAAGTCTCTGAAGGCTCTGGCACATCTTCGATCTTCGGCCCTCTCATAGAAATCCCGCACCATTGGTGCAGAGTTACATGAACTATTCGGTTTGCAATGATGATTGAGAATAGTTTCTCAAAGATGAGATGCGTCGATTTCCATGAAAGCAGTGAACATGTTTTCAGCCGCCATACAACCAAACACAAAATATAAGAAATTTTTAGACCATAGTTGTTGGTATATTGTAGCGCCATTTAATTACTTCATTCTTTAAAATTGTCAGAATTCCTCTTCTACTCCTCCGGTCGTTCAGCATTCTGTCCATATTCTTCTCAACAGCAAACTTCTCATTGCCAAGCAACTTCATTACAAGAGCTGAAATTTGACTTCCACTCTTCTAAACCATTTCCTTTGTTTTCCACCAGGTGACAGACTTCTCCTGAACTTCGATGACACAGACACCTTCGCACAACCCGAGGACATTGAGGTATTCATTCGTTATCCTGCCATTGGATATGGATCCACCATCACATTCGCCGAAGTCCTGGTCGACCTGACATCAGATGACGCAGAAACATCGTTTGTCGGTGGGGGTATCTCTCAAAACTATGCCGAGTTTCTGATCGAGTGCAACAGTACGCTCAGCTTCACCTACGAGATCTTCATCTACGGCTACTGACCGAGTGCCCGATGCGGGATTGATTACACACAAATGTTGCTCGTGAAGCGCTTGCTTGATACTTGAATGAAACTCATTAAAAACCCGTTTATCTGTGATCGATTTGTATCTAATTTAATGAAAGGATTAGTTGTACCTTTGTCTAGCGTGTAAGTTTATATAAAGTCAAGAGTCAATGAACAAATTGAAAATCTGGATTGTTTTGTGTTTTGTTTTCGCTGGAAATTGTGTCAAAATTTCAAATGAAGGAGCCCCGCGGTGGGGAGTGACATACTCTTGCTGCAAGGGCTCTTGGTGCTCGAGTTTGTTTTGCTTTCCGATTTTCAATTAAAAGTCATATTGCACGACTCTGATTGAAGTGTGTATCTTATCGAGGCGTTATCTGCGGGAATTACGACTTTTCTCACGACGGATTGCGAAGTGGTTGGCTGGGTGTTGTACGATGTACTTTTTGGCGTTGCAGTGAATGGTTTGTAGCACGAGGCAGGTGAAATCGAAATATGACGTAGTGCGCAACCTAGAAAAGAGTTTTTCGATAACTATCTGAAGTGGAATGATGGTTGGGGGTAAGGCGCCAGCTTTATCTAGTTCGCATTGATTTGGAATTTTCCAGCGACGTCAAACAGAGAATGAAGGCGAGAAAAACATTTCGAAGTTAGTTATTATATTGAATGAGTGGAATTTATGTAAAAAGCAATTATTATTCAGTTTCGAGATACTTCAATCGAAAGAGCTCACTTAACAGAGGTGGGACTTATCTTCAAACACTGCAGATTTGTGGTACATTTACTTTAAATGAGTGTACACTTACTTTGTTTGTTTTCAAAAGATGGCGCCACTTTCAAACTGTGGCTGATCTTGGAAGCGATTACCTATTTTATTAAAAAGGTGTCGCGGGTGGGCATGGGCCTATGCACGCGTGGTAACGTCGTTGATTGCTCTCAACATGGCGAGCTGCCAAGGCAATCCTCGTTAGTGCACAGGTCAAGTTGACATACAGCCTCCACATGGCGCCCCCTGGATAGCCATCACAACACCCGTTGTATGGTGAACTAAATTATGCAGCAATACCCTCTGCCCGAGGATTTAAAAAATGGGCCTGGCCTACCAGTCTGTGGGCTGTGCGTGAGGGTAAATTCCTCACCACGTAAAAACCAGAAGTTCAGAGACAACATCATGCCTCGGATAGTGAAGGATCAACTGTTAACGACCCCAGCAAACGTTTTAAGGACAATTGTTTTCGGTTTTGCACGTGGAATGTGAGATCCCTTAGCAGGCCACGTGCAGCCGAACAACTTGCGGAGGCTCTTGACTTGACAGGATGGGCCTGGCATAAAAGCGATGAAGAACTGCGATATCTACTACAGCAATTGCTATAGAGAGAGAAGGCAGCGCTTATTCGGATGCGGATTTGTTGTTCGAGGCAGACTTAGGCAAAAAGTCTTGAGCTACGACCCAGTCAGCGAACGCCTCATGACAATCCGCATCAAGGCTAAATTCGGGAACATCAGCCTAATATGCGCTCACGCCCCGACAGAGGAGAAGGATGACAACATCAAGAATGACTTCTATGATCTCCTAGAAAGAACATACGATTGGTGCCCCAGCTATGACACCAAGATCGTTCTAGGAGATTTCAACGCTCAGCTGGGAAAGGAGGACATCTTTGCTGGAGTAATCGGTAAACACAGCCTGCACGACAACACATCCGGAAACGGACTCAGGCTGTTGGACTTCGCCTCGGGGGGAAACCTCTCTGTGGCTAGCAAGCGGTTCCCACACCTGGACATTCACAAAGGAACCTGGCGATCTCCTGATCAATCAAACCGTCAACCAGATTGATCACGTTGCGATCGACGTCAGACACTCCTCCAGTATTCTCGATGAACGAACCTTCCAAACTCGGATTGACTCGGACCATCACCTTGTTGTAGCCAAGGTAAGAACCGGGATATCGAGAGAGCAACGGAGTCGAGAAAGGCCAAAACGGTTTGATGTCGAAAAGTTACAATCGCAGCTGATTGCTGGGAACTTTGCCGACCGAGTCTCCCAGAAACTCGCTCAAAGTTCGACGCTTCCTGCACTAAGCATAGAAGAAGAATGGAAACGTTGTCCAAAAGCCATCAAAGATGATGCCACTGATGGGCTGGGTTTCACGTCACCACCCAGAAGGAACCCATGGTTTGACGACGAGTGCAGGCAAGCGCACGCAGCTAAACAAGACGCCTATAAGGCGACGCTGCATCGAACAACGCGGGCTGTTCGTGAACTCTACGAACAGAGAAGAAGGGAAGAGCACCGGCTTCTCAGAAGGAAGAAGAAGGAGCATGAGAAGCTCGCGGTCGAGGAAATGGAAAGGTGCTTTGGCAGGAATAAAGTCCGAAAGTTTAACCGAAAGGTAAAACAGCTATCCGGAGGATACAAGGTTCGGACCAAGGATCCTGGAAAAGACCCAAGAAATGCAAATTGACACTCACCACCTATTCGTCGATTTCAAGACAGTGTGCATAGAGACGAGCTATACAGTGCCATGTCTAGTTTTGGCATTCCTACCAAATTCGTCAGATTGTGTAGGATGACGATGGAGAACTCTCGCTGCTCCGTCAAGGTCGGTACCGAACTCACCGAGACCTTCAATGTCAAAAAAGGTTTTAGACAAGGCGACGCACTGTCATGTGACTTCTTTAACATCATCCTCGAGAAGATCGTGCGGAACTCACAAGTCAACACCAGAGGCACGATCTTCCAGAAGTCAGTTCATTTGATAGCTTACACTGATGACATTGACGTGATTGGACGAACACAGCGAGCCGTCAATGAGGCGTTTGCTGGCATTGAAGCGGAAGCGGCTAAAATGGGTCTAGTGGTAAATGAAGGCAAAACGAAGTACATGCTGTCATCAAGGAAGGACACACAACATCGACGTCTCGGACGGAGCGTCACACTAGGCAGCAAAAACTTCGAGGTAGTTAAGGACTTCATCTACCTCGGCTCCGCGGTAAACAGGGACAACAACATCAGTACCGAAATCAAGCGCAGAATCACTCTTGCCAATCGCTGTTTCTTTGGGCTCAAGAGGCAATTGAGTAATAAAGCCCTCTCTCGAAGGACTAAGCTCGCTTTATATAACAGCTTGATCATCCCCGTCCTACTAAATGGCGCAGAATCTTGGACAGTAGCAAAGGCGGATGAGGAAGCCCTTAGTCTTTTCGAGAGAAAAGTTTTGCGTGCGATTTTTGGTCCTGTTTGCGTTGATGGCACCTGGAGGAGAAGATTTAATGACGAACTCTATAGGCTGTACAGCGACATGCTCCTGGTCAAGCGTCTACGGATACAACGCTTAAGGTGGCTAGACCATGTAGAGCGTATGGACACCATTGCTACGACCCGAAAAGTCTTTGAATCCGTGCCATTGGGACAACGCAACAGAGGACGACCTAGACTAAAGTGGCGCACACAAGTGGAGAAGGATCTCAACCAACTTGGAGTGCGCAACTGGAGACAGCTGGCGAAAGATCGTGCTGGCTGGAGAGGCATGTTGGTTGAGGCCCAGGTCCACCCCGGACTGAAGCGTCACAAGAAGAAGAAGAAGAATTGATAAAAAAGTCAATTTATATATTACCACAGCTTCACCCCGATACCGAGAATATATTGAAGGCCACTCGTACATACATATGTTGTAAAGTATGTGCCCTTGTGTGTGAGCTGTGTGAAAACTTTTTTTCTCAGTGTCGCAATATGGTTTATCACGGTCTTTAGCTATCTGCTTTCCATTTTGTGCGCCAAGTTGGTTAATGTCCTTCTCCACTTGTGTACACAAACGGGTCTAATTATGTGCATCATCGCGTTCGAAATTAAAAACTCTTGAGAATCAAATACTGGCCTGACCTCTTCGAGCATTGTGTCCCTAGACTCCCGGTTAGGCTCAAGTCGCTGCACAACTTCGTGACTGCATATTCTTTTCCAAATGCAATCAACGCAAAGAGGACTTTAGTCAGAAAGACGTAGGGATTCACCATCCCCTTTTAGTTATATCCAGGTTTCCGCACTACAAAGTAGGACTGGGATGGTCAAGCTGTTGTATAATGAAAGCTTAGTCTTTCGAGAGAGGGCTTTATTACTCAATTGCTTCTTTGACTTTCTTTGCTTATTTTACTGTTTGGTATCGGTGGATGAGCATGAGTTTGTCGTTGAAGGCGAGCTGCAAACACATACAGCCTTTTCGCGGTGCCTTCTGAATAGCCACCAGAACACGTGGTACCCAATGTCCGCATCGAACTCCTCTGACCACGAATTAAATAATGCCCAACCAGTCTGTGGGTTGTGCGTGAGCTTAACTTCATCAGCAAGTAAATACGTATAGTGTAGGAAAAACGACATGTTCCGGATTTGGAGGATTTTTAGCTAGCTACCTCCAATTTCGCACGACATGTTTTGTCACTTGAGTGCACCTTCTGGGCCGAAGTTCAGGACTCTTCGGGCTCAAGCAGTATTGCCCATGGCCTAACCATTTCGGCGCCAAGCTAGGCTCATGTCAATGCATAGATCGTACAGTTCGATTTTGAATCTTCTCCCCAAAAAGCCATGAAAGGCAAATTAGACCAATAATTTCCCGCTGAACCTTTCTCTCTTTTGTGCTTTTGAAATTGACATGGGAATGTTCAAGGTTTTATAAAATATGAGCTTGGTCATTCCAAATGGGCCTCTACTGCTTGGGTTTAAGAAAAAAAAATTGGTCCTTCTGCATTCAAATCTCGAACTGAAATCGTTCGTACTACCATATTTACATGAAAGCCAAGGCAGCCAAAGTCCTTCACTACAACAAAGCTATGGTTTTCTCTGGTAACGTTTTGCTAGAGTCATCGCCGTTGTACGGCCTTTTTCGATGACAGAACATACCCATACTTAGATTTGCCTTCGTTTGCCGCAAGCCCCATTTTGGTTACTTCTACTTCAATGCCGGTAAACGCCACATTGAGGGCTAGATGTGTTTGACCGATAAATACAATGTCGTCTGCGAATGCTAGTCCATTAGAAATGGTGACTTATTACGATCTCGTGGTGCTTGTAAATTGGCGATTGTAGCTTAAATTTATTCAAATTTCCCTGCCACTCGCTGTTTTTCGTTAGGATTTTATTTCTATAAAGTTCAACATGTAGCGTGCTTTTAAGGAAAGTATTATCTCTTACCATTTACAAGTGAGTTGCATTTTTTCTCCATTTTTGGGGAGTGTACTATGTCTACCTTGCGACACTGTTGCTGACACTTTACACAGTGAAGCAGCGATATTGTCGAGATGTTAAGTTTCGAATGTTGATATTTCGGGATTAAAGCTTGTTGAAAAAATAAAAACAAATTTCAGTCAACCTTTGTATTCAATGATTTCCTTTAACTAACAGATTGGACTTTTAGAAGTCCTTTTATATATTAGGCAGCGGGTGGTTTCTGGGCCTTTATCTCACTGGCTCAAGTTTGTATAAAAGCCAGTCAGTAATCAGCGGAACCTCGTTTGATAGCTTTGCCTTTCTTTCGATTTTCTTGATCCGTTAGTTGTTCACAGTTGCGAACGGTCCATTCACTAGCCCTTAACTTGACCGAAAACTCTTTTTCTCCTTCTTCGTGTGCCGCCAAAGTCCGGGGTGGACCTGGGCCTCAACCAACATACTTCTCCAGGCAACACGATATGTCGCCAGCAGCCTCCAGTTACGCACTCCAAGTTGGTTGAGATGCTTCTCCACTTATTTGCGTCACCTTAGCTTAAGACGCCCTCTGTTGCGTTGTCCCAATGGCTTAAATTCGAAGTCTTTTCGGGCTGGAGCAGTTGTGTCCATACGACTTAAAAAGCGTAGCCATCTTAAGCGTTGTCTCCGAAGACGCCTGACCAGACGAATACCGCTGTACAGCCCATAAGCTTAGTTTTCCTCGCCACTAAACCTTGAACTCAAGACGATAAGAGAAACTTCGCTTCTAGATGCCATCGGATCATTAAGAATCCTGCTGACTAAAATGCAGATTCCCGACACTCACATACTCAACCGTGTGACCCTTATTGCACTCACTCAATTTACTTCACACCCCGAACCGTGCTTTCCAGACATTCACTTATTGCTTTTAGTGCCTTTTCAGGATTCAGGACAACGGCCCCAATAGGTCCCATTACACCAACCCATCCCACGACATTAAGGCAGCGTACTACTGTAACCAAAAAAGAACAAACCGATCTCTTACAAGACATGATTTTTTTGCATTTCTATTTTAAAGCAATTTCATTTTATTTCCATCATTTGCCGTAGATCTGAATGTTGTAGCTGACCCTATGGGCGTTGTTGGATGTTACCTTCAGCATCACACTCTTCTGTCCGATGCCACCGCTCTCAATGGAGAATAAGCTGTTTCCAGTGTCCAGGGCAGTGGATGCAACGATTTGAGTAATGACAGCTTTGTGCTGGCCATCCTCCTGTGGAAATGGAACTTCCGTGATGATTTGCCTGGCAAAGTCAAACATCTGATGTCCAGTACCAGACCAGATCAGCTTGTCGCCTGAAACCAAGTGCATCGTACAAGACCGATACAAATATGAAAGGATTCGGTGGTCTTACCAGCCACACGCTTGCCAGCGGAGAATTTCTGCATACCACCAGAAGGAGCGCCGCGCTCCTGAATTGGAGCGTCGGACTCAATGGGGCCAGCGATGACCGAAAGGACAAGGCAGGAAATTGCAAGTACACGGAACATTTTGAAATCGTTTTCAGAATGCAACTATGCGGTTTGGGACTCAAGCTGCGGTTTTTATACCGATGATGAGATTGTGATGGAGTGGTGTTTTATCATTTGTGTAGTGTTATGAAGGGGCTAATTAACTAAACCGAAGTCAAGAGTCGATTCAAGTGGCTCGAAATTTTAGTTTGTAAGAGGGTGAGTTAATTGAAAAATACATATTGTATTGGAAAGTAAGGTATTCGATAAGTTAATAATTTCTTCACTGTTTGGAAAGATGAAAAATTTTGACGAATGAGTACAAGACTTCAATCGGGCAACTCTAAGTTAATCGCGCACATAGAGGGTTTCGTTCTATTTGTAAAGAGGGATTAAAAACGGCTCCGCGGTAAATAGGGAGAACAACATCAGTACCGAAATCAAACGCAGAATCACTCTTGCCAATCGCTGTTTCCTTGGGCTTAAGAGGGTATTGAGTAATAAAGTCCACTCTAGACGGACTAAGCTCGCTTTATATAACAGCTTGATCATCCCAGCCCTACTTAATGGTGAAAACCTGAACGTTACCAAAGGCGGATGAGGAAGCCCTCAGTTTTCCGAAAGGAAAGTTTTGCGAGCGATTTTTGGTCCTGTTTGCGTTGATGGCATCAGGAGAAGAAGATTTAACGACGAATTTTATGAGCTGTACAGCGACATGCGCCTGGTCAAGCGTCTACGGATACAACGCCTAAGGTGGCTAGACCATGTAGAGCGTATGGACACCACTGCTTCGGCCCGAAAATTCTTTGAATCCGAGCCATTGGGATAACATAGCAGAGGACGGCCTAAACTAAGGTGGCGCACACAAGTGAAGAAGGACCTCAACCAACTTGGAGGGCGCAACTGGAGGTCGCTGGTGAAAGATCGTGCTGACTGGAGAGGCATGTTGGTTGAGAACCAGAACCACTCCGGACTGTAGCGCCAGAGGAAGAAGAAGAAGAAAATAGTGATAGAAACGAAACATTTCGTCGATGTTCTAGCGATTCGATTGACTTCGCAGGATTATTTTTACTAATTATTATTATTAAATCGCTCGCTGTTTGATTCTATCAAGTAGGCACAGAGAGGTGTTAGAAGCACCAGACCAGATAGGAGCTAACAATAATTGGATGGAGCTACAGTCCACGGGGACACGAGGGCCTAGCTTGTTCATCAACTACTCGTCTTGTGCGCGCTAACGTGCTAACTCTAACGCGCTTACGTGCTAACGAAGAGACCTACAGTTTTTTGCCGACTCCGAACGGCGAAATTTGAGAAGCTTTCTTAGATACTCTTTAAGTATTGTCAGCACCTCAAAAGAGGTGGTACCTTGAAAAATTCGAAAAAATTCATGTTAAGCTGGCAATCGAACCTAGACCTTTGGCACGCCGCACTCTACCAACTACGCCACTTTGTCCACTTTGGGCGGATGTACGACTTTTGGCCTTGTTGCCAGGTCAAAAGAGATGAAATATTTCTTGCATCGCCTTAAGACACCTAGACATTTCACTGCATTTCATCGATCTCGCATATGTGATCGTTCCAACTAAGTGTTGAGTTGGTACACATACCGAGGATGGAAAGTCGTTTGGTTTCAACAACGCTGGAGCAATTCAATGATAATGGCTGGTTATTTTGGTATCGCTTGGACAGTAGACAGCACTCAGTTTTGGAAGCATTAAATACCACTCTGTTTACCCCAACCAATTATGCTGTCAAATTAATGAGCTTAACATACGATGCCGTTTAAAGTATATGGTCGAAGAGGAGGGACGAGAGCTGAGTGTGTGTGAACGAATATGAAAAGCTGAGGGTACTGTCATCAGCGAGGGAGTGTATTGGATTAGAGGTGACAGACAGGAGATTATTTATAAAAATGAGAAAGAAGTGACAGACAGGAGATCATTTATAAAAATGCGAAAGAGTGTCGGAGACAAAACGGAGCCCTGGGGCTCACCAGCATTAATATGATGAATATCAGACTTGAACCCATCCAATACAACTATTGAACGGTTCGAAAGATAATTTCTTATCCATTGAAGAAGAGATTCCCCGGACAGCCTGATACCTGACTCTGTCAAATGCTTTGGAAATATCAAGCGCAACGATTTTGCTTTCTCCTACATTGTGCAAGGATTGATTCCATTTTTCGCTGAGATATGCCATTAAATCACCAGAGGACCTGTTGCTGCGGAAGCCGCATTGCTGGTCCTTAAGAAGCTTTTGAGTTTTAAGACATTTCATAAGGTGACAATTTATGAGCGTTTCCAAGATCATATGAAGTAGGGACGTATGTGCTATGGGTCGGTAGGAGGTGGATGATCACTTTTTGGCGTTTTTAGGGCAATTGCTGTTTTCTACTTACTCGAAAAGAGCCCCAAAGAGAAGGACAGATGGAAAAGCTTATGCAGTTGTTTTGCCATCGTAGACGAACACCTCTTCAGAAGATCGCGAAAGATACCATCTGGACCAGCGGATTTCTGCACGTGCACGTGTGGGAACGTGTGAACTCGCTTGCCGCTTTTTAACATGCCAACATCATCTTTCAGAAGGTTGTGGAAAACTCACAAGTCAACGTCGGAAACTACTGCAAATTATAAGCTTGAGTGGATGACATTGCTCGTTTCAAAATAAAAATGCATTAAAAAAGGGAATTTTGTATGTTCTGAACTACAACGCGAGGAAGTTAAAGTCCCCGTCTATGCGCAACATTTAGAGAAAAGAAGAAAAAGAAGAATCCAACAAAGAATCGCGGTTTTTTTGACAAGTGACAAATTTAGTTGTGGAATTCTCACAAATCCTTTAAAACCAGGATTTCTTTGTATGAAACTTTTATGTTCCGTATCCTGCTTTATTGTATGTGAGCCCTGTTTTCGATCTCGCATCCTTCTTTGGTGTTGAGGACATTTCAATAAAACCAATCTCTTCGACATCATTCACTTTATCAAGGGTCTACAAATATTTCACTCAGTGTGAGTAGGTAATTAGGAGCATGCGTCAGGAAATGCATCTGGCGTCTGGTGAGGTATTACGTAGAAGCATGTTGCTTCACAACCTGCGGGTACACTTATTTTTGCTGAAGAGCTAACAAAGTATCTCTTCTAATTATATGCTTAGCTAGATTTTTTTTGTTTTTGAAAACTGTCTTAGGCATTGGGTATGCAATATTTGATTTACCTCTTTTGCAGAATGGCCGTCTCTTGGTGTAGATTTATTGCGTCATTCCTTAGTTTCCTTTTTCTGCTTGAGACATCAAAAGTGTTGAGTTGCTGCACCACTTAAGCGCTTCTGGAGGTCTTCTTAAACATTCTAATATAAACACTTACTCTCCAGACAACTGATAAGTGACTGTCCAAGCGATCGTTCAGCTCAAGTACTCGTCCAACACGTTCAGGCACTTGAGAAGGATCACTTGACAACTTAATTAAGAGTCTGCATTGACTGCTATAAAAGTCCTTCATCGCTCATTGAAACAACTTCTTGGGGCAACAAACTTCTAGAAATCAACAACTTCTTCCAAAATGACACGCGCCATTTCTTTAACATTCCTAGCCCTCTTCGCTCTTGCTTCACAAGCCCTTGCGGATAGTCTACAAACGGAGTTCGCCAACATCAACTCCCGTGTGCCTGGTGAGTGTTGCTTTTTACGTCTGCTCTTCATTGAATTTAATTTTAAATCCACACTCATCAGGTGATGAACTCATTTTCGAGTCTTCATGGGGTCAACAGGACATGGACTTCTATGCTAAGGTGACCTTGGAAATCCGCTATCCCCAGAACAACACACCAAGTCTATACAATATTACCCATATTCACATCGATGCCAAGGAGTCGACCGGATTCATGGGCATTCCGAAATACGGTGGATCAGGCAGTGACTTCATGCGTCTACGACTGATCGCCAAAAGCGTCAAAGTGGGACAATACAAAGTTTTCATTTACGGATTGAAGAAATGATATGTTTGTGAAAATAAATTTCATTGGCCGGCTTTAAATTTCAAAAATATTTTAAAATGTGGGCTTTTGATTGTTCCCTTAATGTCGCTAAAGTTTTTGGGTTCTGCAAGAATCAGGGCAAAATTTAAGAGCTGATACGTGATGTGCTTCCTGAAACTCTTCTTGCTTAAAAAGGGTTCACAAGGGGCCAACTAATTTAAGGTCGCCTGCAATTGTAAGGTTTGATGTTCAATAGGTTTTTGTTTGTTTTGTCAATTCAATTCTGTATCATTTGGTGAACCAAATTCTTGACTCACATCGTACCAACGTCTCTTAATTGTTCAGCTGTATTGAGAAAGAAAGTTTTTTTTGCGTTGCTGCACTCTCGACCCTCTAAAAACTTTACTACCAATAGCTTGTTCCATTTGTGGATGATTCTCAACCGGTTTGTCCACATCCAGCACTAAGTAAAGAGATTATTGCAACTGCTGCTAAAAGTGTCATTGTTCTCAGACGCTAAGCTCAGCGTTTTTGACAGTTTGGCGTATTTACGTGTCCTGGCGCTACGGACCTGGGCCTCAACCAACATGCCTCTCCAGCCAGCAGGATCTTTCGCTAGCTGTCTCCAGTTGCGCACTCCAAGTTGGTTGAGGTCCTTCTCCACTTGTGTGCGCCACTTCAGTCTGGGTCGTCCTCTGTTGCGTTGTCCCAATGGCACGGATTCAAGGACTTTTCGGGTCATAGCAGTGGTGTCCATACGCTCTACATGGCCTAGCCATCTTAAGCATTGTATCCGTAGACTCTTGACCAGGCGCATGTCGCTGTACAGCCCATAGAGTTCGTCATTAAATCTTCTCCTCCAGATTCCATCAACGCAAACAGGACCAAAAATCATACGCAAAACGCAAAGAGACTAAGGGCAGCCTAATCCGCCTTTGCTAACGTCCAAGATTCCGCGCCATAAAGTAGGACGGGGATGATCAAGCTGTTATATAAAGCGAGCTTTGTCCTTTAAGGAAGTCCTTTATTACTCAATTGCCTCTTGAGCCGAAAGAAACAGCGATTGGCAAGAGTGATTCTGCGTTTGATTTCGGTACTGATGTTGTTGTCCCTGTTTTCCGCGGGGACGAGGTAGACGAAGTCCTTGACTACCTCGAAGTTTCTGCTGCCTAGTGTGACGCTCCGGCCGAGACGTCGATGTTGTGTGTCCTTCCTTGATAACAGCATGTACTTAGTTTTGCCTTCATTTACCGCCAGACCCATTTTAGCCGCTTCCGCTTCAATGCAAGCAAACGCCTCATTGACGGCTCGCTGTATTCGTCCAATCACGTCAATGTCATCAGCGTAAGCTAGCAATTAAACTGACTTGGTGGTGAGTGTCAATTTGCATTTCTTGGGTCTTTTCCAGGATCTGTCGTAATGTGAAGATTTGGTCTATTGTGGATTTTACGTGAATACAAAACTCAATTTATGCAGAAATTGGAGCCAGGAGTTCCAAAAAGCACGTGAAACAATTGACTTGTTGAGACATCATTTCTGAGAGCAGTTGTTTTCAAGTTTTGCTCCCCTGAATGGGCCCCCTAGATCAATATATGTAAAAACATTGTGATTACAAATTGATTTGTCAATGCTGTATTTTTTGTACAATTTTGTTTTATTGAAGAAAGGTGAAAAATACGTCCGAAATATCTACTTTTTCCTTTCTATCAAATAAATATTAAATTAATATTTGTTTTGATTGGAGTTTGGAGAATGCGGCGTATGTGGTTAAACCAGCGTTTCCAGGTGGGTTTTTATCACTAGAGGCACTTACCTACAATAATGCAGCTCAACTTGTCATGTCTTTCGATCTTTCTGGCCGTTTCTCACGCTCTGGCTCAAACGCATTGCTTGAAGCGGCTCATACTACAGTACATCATTCACCCATCATATCAGAGAATAAAATACGATCTGGGATGCTTTTCCTTGCAGTTGATGTAGGATACGATGAAAAGGGCTTTGAGCACGATGTTACTTCTTAGGGCTATCATACCCATATTTCGTACACAGTCATGATCCGGTGCAAAACTCCCTTCTCTTGATGACTTTTAAGAAGCAATGCCGAGGTCAAAAATCGCCTTTCGACATCCTTCCTTTTCACTTCGTGCTGCCCTTAATTTCCTTGCTGTTGAACCAATCGACAATTTTGCAACCCAACAGAAATTGTTTGCTTGGTCCCGTGAGTTCACTTCATGGAAATGATCGTCATTCTAATGTCAAACGTTTTGTACTGTGTCGAGACTATTCTCTGCATGATTTATTGGTCTGAGCAGTCTAAACATAAACGTACACAAATATCCAATGTGCTGCAGCTGCACTGTTTTTCCAGTTAAAAAGGAAATTAAAACGTTCTGCAGATGCTATTTATTTAAAACGAATCCGGACATTTTTGAAGAGGCAAAACGTTTGAGTGTGACCGTCGCAAAAATACTACTTCCGAGGCCTTTTAGCTAGCCAGTTTCAGCTACAAGTTCCTGCTGAATTGACATAGCGGTGACCCATTTGCGAAGCGGATCATGACCTATGCCGCTGAACGATCGTTTACGATAATGAAAGTCAACTATGTGGTTGTGCGCAATCATAATAATAATTGCAAACAGTAGTAAAAATAATAATAATTGTGTGGCGCTGCAGTAAACAGGGGGACCAGGCCCTAGCTTGATCATCAACTACATACTCCTGTTGGGCGCTCTACTTTTCTCTCATGAGTAGAAGGGACCTATAGTTTTGTACCGACTCCGAAAGGCGAAGTTTGAGAAGCTTTTTTTCGCGGTAGTAGCCAAGTCACAGCTGTCAAGCTACCGTCTTGGAAAATTCAAAATAAGTAGTCCATCAGTGCACCTCTAGGCCGGTCAGTTTACATTTTCTTATGAAATCACTTCAATCAATTGTTCTCGGCTATACCTGTTGGCGAATAAATTGTCTTGGGGTTCAGGAACACGAAAATAAATAAAACAGGGGTTACGGCATTGTACTACATCTCACAACAATAATAAAGTTTCTTATTATATTTTTATTTTATTTTTGTAACACCATGAGTTACGTTGATTCAAAGATGAATTCGTTTTTATTGTTTTCAGATATATTTTTTATAATTATACTCGCTTTTATATTTGGTTTTGGACAACTTCCCTAACCATGATGTTGTCCTAGTCAGACCCTGATGCAGTTCCTTTTAAGGGGGACAGGAACTAACTTGGATCTCCTTTTGTTTAGAAGCTGATTGATATTTTGTTATTCCGATGCATTACGGTAAGGTCTAGGGTAACTAGCATAGAATTATGGCTGTTATCTGCTTTTTAATTGGTTAATTGGAAATTAAAACTTTTGCTTGCCTTCGTTAAAAAATAACTTCATCTTTATATTCATACTTTGAGTTTGTCTGTATGACTGAACACCCGTCTTGCATCTGTTGTTCGGAAAATCATTTTTATTCTGTGTGTTGGTATTCATTTGCCTCTATGCAACTTTGGTATACGAAAACCTATTTGTATCTGGCAATACTTAAGCTGATGTGAAAGGTGGGACACATAAGTTGAATTCTCGTAGAAGGTATTATGTAAACGCTGCTTTCTATTTTCAGTTAAATAATTACTTCTGCATTAAAAGGGACACAAATTCAGAAGCAATGCGCATTACAGGCATTTGTACATTACTTACATTTGTAAGTGGAATAGCAGTCGTTTCAATTCGATGAGCGTGTAAATATCCATAAGTCAAAAAAAAAAAAAAAAAAAATGAAAAAGATTTTCTAAATATTCACCTCTGTTATGACCCACAATTCTCTAGAGAACTACTAAATGAAAGAACTGGACTATTCGGTTGTCAGAACAAAGCGAGTTTTTATTTATCTACAGCTATGACAACTGGAAATTATTTATTGCTGTGTAACCGTAATAAGTGTATTAAAAAGTTTATATTATACTAATTACAAGGTCGCCACACCTTCTACGGGCTTACAATTTATGGATAAACAACAAAGCCGTCAAGAACAAGAGTCTACTGTCACCAGCTGAAAGTGTGAGACATTTAAAAAGTTTGCGTGGAATCTGCAAATATTTTCCGCCAGCGTACTTCCGTTGTGCCACATAATCTTCTTCTCTTCTTGTGGCTCTACAGTCCGGGGTGTACCTAAGCCTCAACCAACATGCCTCTCCAGCCAGCAAGATCTTTCGCCAGCTGTCTGCAGTTGCGCACTTCAAGTTGGTTGAGGTCCTTCTCCACTTATGTGCGCCACTTTAGTCTAGGTCGTCCTTTATTGAGTTGTCCCAATGGCACAGATTAAAAGACACTCCTCTTTGAATCCGTGCCATTGAGCCAATAATGCCAAACCGGTACGAAATAAGCGTTTGTTTTTTAAAAATAAAATACTAACTATTAATGGGAAAGTAAAAACATTTCATTCAAAGTATTGGCCATTCTTTTCTACACATTTCGACCACCTTTCTGGCAATTTGTGAATACCACGCCAATAAAATTGTTCGTCTTTTAAAGCAAACCAATCAGACACCCAATTTTCGACCTCCTCGTAGGAAATAAAGTGCTGCTCAGCCAATGCGTGTCCCATCGATAAAAACAAATGGTAGTCTGAAGGAGCCAAGTCTGGTGAATACGGCGGGTCTGGTAGCTGCTCCCAGCCAAGTGTTTTGATTGTATCCTGAACCGGTTTTGCTTTGTGTGCAGGTGCATTGTCATGGAGCAAAATTTCCTTACCGTGTCTTCTGGCCCATTTTAGTTGTTTCTCGATGAATGCGTGGTTCAAATTGATCATTTTTTGTCGATAGCGATCAGTATTAACGGTTTGACCAGGTTTTAGGAGCTCATGGTACAGCACACCTTTCTGATTCCATCAAACTCACAGCATTGTCTTCTTGCCAAATCGATCTGGTTTTGCAGTCGATGTTGATGGTTGTCCCAGATTAACCCATGATTTTTTCCGTTTAGGATTCTTAAAATAAATCCATTTTTCATCGCCAGTAACAATCCGATGCAAAACCGATTTTCTTTCGTGTCTTTGAAGCAAAATTTCACAAGTGTTTTTTCGGTTTTCCATCTGTCTTTCATTCAATTCATGTGGCACCCATTTTCCACACTTTTCGATCTTTCCCATAGCTTTTAAACGGTCAGATATTGTTTGTTGTGCAACATTGAACATTTTTGTCTCTTGCTTTTGACTCAAAGTGTCATCTCCATCCAATATCGTTTGCAATTCGGCGTCTTCAAACTTTTTTGGTGGTCTTCCAAGTTTTTCATTTCCCACATCGAAATCATTATTTCTGAACCGTTGAAACCATCTTTTGCATGTTGCTTCTGATAGAGCATGATCACCATATTCCTCGTCTAGCATTCGATGCGACTCTGCAGCGCTTTTCTTCAAATGAAAACAAAAAATGAATGCTTTCCGCAAATCATCACTTACTGGTACAAAATTTGACATTTTTAACACGATGAAAAAATATGATGTTGCCTGTTCAATGACTTGATATATACTTAATATTTTTCACAGATGGCATAGCAAACAAACAAAAAAAAATAAGAGCTCGTTCACAACAAAAGTTCCCTATCGAGATATTTGTATCTTGACGCTCACTTCATACGTGTATACCTGGTATACTACTGACAAGGTCGCATCACCTTCTACGGGCTTATAATTTATGAATAAACAACAAAGCCGTCAAGAACAAGAGTCTACTCTCATCAGACCCAAGTGTGAGACAATTAAAAAGTTTGCTTAACACAGAGCGGATGTGGAATTTGCAAATATTATCCACCAGCGTACTACCGTTGTGCCACATAATCTTCTTCTTCTTTTTGTGGCGCTACAGTCCGGGGTGTACCTGGGCTTCAACCAACATGCCTCTCCAGCCAGCACGAACTTTTGCCAGCTGCCTCCAGTTGCGCACTCCAAGTTGGTTGAGGTCCTTCTCCACTTGTGTGCGCCCTTGAGTCTAGGTCGTCTTCCGTTGCGTTGTCCCAATGGCACGGATACAAAGATACTCCTCTTTGAATCCGTGCCATTGGGCCACTTAATGCCAAACTAAAATTTGTGACATGAAAACCCAAAATTATTTTGCGTTAAATTTTTATGACACTTTTGTTTCCTTTAACTTAGGACGGGAATCAGAGAGTACTTATCCCTATCGGAAAGCTTCTCAAATCTCGAGGTTTTGTTCCCTTAAAATTCTGGGAATACAATGAGGTGCCCCTACGCTGGGTAAATTGCTGCGGAAGAAAGGCATTGTACCCTAAGTTCGGTTGGAAGAGGCAAAACAATCACAAGTCCATTGGTCAGCTACACTGGCTTCATTCCATAGGCAACAAAGTGGAAAAAATTTCTTTGGACCCTAGCCTCAAAATTAAAACAATTAGACAAGAACTAACATCCGTTCAACAACCAAGTGGCTGAGAGAAGAGAGGGTTTTTTAATTTGCAAACATCAGTAAAAATAATAAACATTAAGTGTGAGTGGGCAAGGCAACCATGGAAAGTGATGAGCCCCGTGAGCTCAGCAAATCGGGTGATTTCCGAACACCGGTGGCTCAGGCATCAGGCCTGAGGGGTAAACGCAGCCAAGCTTAGTCAAGCGAAGAACAAAAATAACAGCGATGACTGATGAAAAAGCAGCGACTGCGAGGAAGCCAAAAGCAAAGCCCAGCGAACCTGCAGCAGCAACAACAAAAGCGACTGCTACAGCCGCACTCATGGCATTAGAAGCCCTCCAATGTGAATCGGAGGGCAACGAATGCCGATATTCGTTCAAGGGGAGCGACAACTAATTCCACGAACTAGCCACCTCAGATGGCGATGACGAGGCTGAGGAAAAAAAAAAACTGAAAAAGCTCGATGAGGAGAGGGCGAAACTCGACTACTAGCAATCTTCGAAGAGAAAAGCTGCTGAAAAAGAAACAAAAATAAGACAGCAGCAGTGGGAACTTCTGGAGCTGCAACAAAAACAGATTCAGCAGAAGCAAAGGCTAAAACAGCTACCAGCTGAAGAAAACCGTCCCTGAACTTCGAAGGCCGTGCAAAGGTTGCAAGAAATGCAACAGACACGGTCTACGGCGGCGAAAACAGGCCGGCAGCAACCACCGAACCAACAGCAGCAGCAAAAACTACACGAGCAGCAGATCCAACAGAAGCCGAGGTAACAACAACAGCAGAAGCAGCCGCAAGAGGGACAGCAGAAGCAGAGAGTAAGGTGTCCACCCATTAATGTCTTCGGTGTGGAGACGGAACAACTGCAAAAACTATGTGAGTTGGCCCTACATACAAATTTATATTATTTAAAATATAAGTCTCCCGGGTGTCATACCGCCCATTGCTTAACAACGGACGGGCTTAGAACCCTAAAAGAGAAGTTAGCGGCATCGAACGCTGACTACTATCCTTATACTCCCAAAGGAGAAAGGCCACAGACTTTGCTCCTCAAAGGTATAATTCCATCTGCTGACCCGAAGGTCATCCTCGACAAGCTGCGCCAAGTTAAGAGCGTCGAGGTCCAGTGTGTAAGGGTTAAGCCCTTCACAACTGCGACAGCGAAAATGAAGAAGAAGGCACTTTCTTTCTTCTTAGTGTAGGTATCCCACAGTACCAAAATTGACAAATTTACTAGCTTATGGCCTTGATAAGTTAAATGATTCTAGTCTAATCACTAAAACACACTCTAAGCCTTCCCAACTACATTCGAAGTGCCACGAGTTATTTTTGTTTCTCGGTACTTCATCTCGAGTAGCCAATCTCTTAAAGTCCCACTCAGTTGAAATTGAAAACGAATTTGTATTGAGGACTGTCCCTCAACTTGAACTTAATTAAAAGATAAACTGAAAGTTTTGCCAGCGTCTATATAAACCTTCCAAGTTGCTTACTGGTCTAATAAGCAATCATGCAGCGGACATTTGCGATTCTCTCATTAGTGGCTTTTGGACTGCTCCTCAGTCTATCAGTCGCTGAGGCAAAGTTCTACAAAGACTACTTCTCCATTAATAGTCGCGTTCCAGGTAAGCACTATTCCTTGTCCAAGATATCCTTCTGGTGTCAATGCAATCTTTTGTTCTTTTAGGTGACGAACTTATTTGGCATTCTTCAAGCATATCCCAAAAATTAGATTTCTTTGCTACGGTTCATGTTGAGCTGCGTTATCCTCAGGATCAGTCCCAGTCAAAGTACATGCTCACTCACTTGCTCATTACCGGACAAGATGATACGGGTTACGTGGACTTCAAGCCAGAGGCTGGTGGTCCAGGAGCGGACAACATGAGATGCAAAATTGTGTTGAACTCAATTAAAAATGGAAACTTCCAAGGATTCCTTTATGGCAAAAAGAAATAATGAGGCGGAATAAAAGAATTTAAGTGGAGAGTTTGGGAGCTTTTTCAAGTTGCAAGTTGTTGAATAAACAAAATTGAAAACATAAGAATTTGTTTAATGAGTGTCAGTAATAAGTCAAAGTCCTGAAGATGCAAGAGTTGAAAGGCTAAGAATCACAAAAGGATGTGAATTGTTTAATATCTGTTAATATCAAAAATATCGGAATCTAGCTGAAGAAGAATACGAGTAATATCCAAAGTTCCAAAATTTTCAAAATATTTGACATCTCTGGAGTTCGATATGTACAAGGTTTGAAAAAGTCGAAGACCTTAAATAAAATACAGGCTCAAAGGAATAGTATATTTAGATATTCAAATCCACAAAAAGTTGAATCCGGTAAATGATTTAGACTTAGGGAAGGGAAACACTGCACTCAGCCTCGAAAACTGCTACATTGTACTAATCACTTGAAAATGAAAGTCTAGGACCAATGTTTAAAAAGCAGAAATACCCGAAGCACAGATATATTTGCCGTTCGAAGATGCCTTAAATTTCGAAAGAGTAAAAGCCCTGATAATCTGCCTTTGGTATGATCTATATGAAATGATTCAACATGAGGAATGTTGAATAAACGATAAATTCCGTAAAATTGTCAAAACAGAGAGTTGTCCAAAAACTAAAATTTCATTATTCCGGAATATACGAATGGTCGTCCTACAGAAATATCCAAACCACGAAAATGACCGAATTCAGGAAGCGCGAAGTCTTAGAAATGTCGAGGTGGTTAAAACATCCAACTGAACGAAGTTCTGTCATGTTTCAAATTAGGCAAGTATTACATTTTCAAAAAAACAAATCGGTAGAATGTGAAAAATTCGGAAATGTACAAAATTGTAAAGTGTTCAAAGCCAAGCTGATTAAAATGTCCAACTGTTTCGAAGGGTACGGAAAATTGTTAGTGACATAAGAATAAACGCTTTTTTTTATTAATGGCGCGCTTTAAGGAACGGCCCGCGTTAATGCACGGCCTGATGGTACAGAGTAAGAGGAGGATAGGTGCTCATTGCTCTTAAAAGTCTGTTGTTTATAATGCTAAGTAAAAATTGCAATGGAAAGAGCATTCCATATTCGTGTGGTGGGGCTTAAGAGTGAGTCTTCAAACTTAACCACCCCAATCGATTTGGTTGTCACGATCGGAATTCAGTGAGCCCAACGTTCCAAGTAGTCGCCGTTCCAAGTCTATGGCCGAAGAGAAGGAGCGAGAGTCACGGAATGAATATGAAATGCTGAGGTACTGTTATCAGCGAAGGTTGAGTTAGAAGAAATAGACAAGGAACATGAGGAGACAAAACAGAACCCTGACCAGCACTAGCATGATAATAAAAATAATAATCGTTTGGCGCGACAGTTCACAGGGAAATCAGGGCCTAGCTTACTCATCAATAACCCGTGTTGTGCGCGCTAATGTTCTCTCACGAGTAGAAGAGACCTACAGTTTTTTGAATGACTCCGAATGGCAAAACTTGGGAAACTTTTTCTTAGACAGTTATTATTCTTTGTGTTTTGTAAGCAGCTTGAAAGAGTTGGGACCGCGAAAAATTTGAGAAATACGTGCTGAGATGGGAACTAAACCTACTTCTTCGGCGTGTGGACACCACAGCGGCACTAGCACTTATATGGCGAATTTCAGACTGAAACCTATTCAATGCAACTTTTGTTGGATGGTTCAAAAGATAATTTCCATTCCATTGAAAAAGAGAGTCATAGATACCTAGATACCTAGAGCCTGATGTCAGAGTCTGTCAAATGCTTTAAAAATGTAAGGCGTAACAATCTTGGTTTCTTCTACGTTGTAAAACCGTCTTTTTCTGTTTTTGGTGAGATATGCCATCAGATCAGTGGGCTCTTGCTGCGGAACCCGTACTGCCGGTCATTAAAAGACTTCGGGGATTTAAGATATTTCAATGTCATGACATTCCACTTATTCGGGAAGAGCCCTAAGAAGTAGGACAGATGGAAAAACTTACGCAGTGGTTATGAAAGTGTAGATGAATACTTTTTCAAAAACCAGGAGGTATACCATCAGGGTTTCCGGATTTGTGCTCCTTAAGGTTTTTAAGAATCCACTGTAAGACTAAATTTGTTCTTCTTTATGCCACGCTACAGCCTGGGGTGGAGCTTGGTCTCAGACAACATACCTTTCCAGGCAGCTGCCCTTAATTACGCACTCCAAGTTACTTAAAGTCTTTCACCACCTCTGTTTCGCTGTCCCAGTGGCTCGGATTCGAAGACTTTTCGGGCCGGAACAGTGGTGGCTCTAGGTTTTTCGTGGCAGCCTTGGGAATGTGAATTTTTTACCCTCTCAAATACAGCAGAAGACAAAGCACAAATTGGCAACGTCGAGCAGGCTGTAAAATGTTCCGCCAGAAAATTTGCATTATTTAAAGATTTTACAGGTGGAATGTCATTGTAAACGAGCAGCGGGATCGAAGCAGATTCACACTGACCAAATTTTTCGCTGTTCTTGGGACAATTTCCTTAATTTTGGAAAATAAGAAAATTTTATTCGTCTTTTTAATGCATTGCAGTTATCTCGGGTCAGTTCAAGCTTTTTCTGCGTTCCCTTAGTAGGGTTGGCTTTCAAAGACCAGAAGCTTATTCTTCAACACATGATTGCGTTGATCCTTAGGCGTGATACCCTTCATTCTGTGAGGATTTGTTTTTCAATTTCAATTTAATTTATTCAGTAGCCAATACGAAACAATTCATGAAGGTAATTATATAACAAGTTTGAGATTTAGGAGAGTTTCGTTTACAACTGCAATTCAATGTATTTATAAAATAAAGTTTGTATTTACTGCATTATTTTACTTCAAGGGAAAAGCTACCAACAAAAACCCTTATTCTGTGAGGAATTTCATATCCAGCACAATAATGTTTGCAATCGTTTCATTACCGGCGCGCAGTGGTGCTAGAGCAGAAAAAAAATACGAAAAATTAAATAATTTTCTCGGCCATGTGGTGTTGGCTTTTCAATTAGAGAACCTAGAAAGCCAAACTTTTGTTGACTTTTTATAAACCGTGTCGGTGTACGACTAGCTCAAAGCTGGGACTTTGCAATTTTAAAAATTTAATTTTTTTTCGAGAAAATTCGACGTTTCATATCTTCTTAATAGTCACCTTATAACATGATGTTATATTTATTTGAAAGGGCGTACATTTAAAATTCACCACCAGTTTTCTAGACTAGGCTATTGGTTAAGGTCACATTTTGCGGGAAGTACTTCTACGTTTGGTGGAGTATAACAAAAGTGCTATAAGAGGTTCCAACCGGAAACTAAAGCCTGAAATATTCTCTATAGATGGTACAAAAATAAAAATACACTTTTTTGCACTTCGGGAGAAGGAGTCGTTTAAGTGGAGCAATCTCAGGCATTTTCGGCATTTGTTATTAATTTTCCTATGATTTCTTTTCTAATACATGTACTGCGCAAATATCATATACACGAACCACTATATAAGTGTGAAGCGGAAGCCTTTTTAAACTATATTCAGATTTATAATTCCTTACAACGAAAGTGTATTAGTAAATGGTACTGAATGTAATTAAAAACTACGCCAATAAAATTGTTCGTCTTTTAAAGCAAACCAATCAGACATCCAATATTCGACCTTCTGTTAGGAATCAAAGTGCTGCTCAGTCAATGCGTGTCCCATCGATGAAAACAAATGGTAGTCGGCAGGAGCCATGTCTGGTGAATACGACGGGTGGGGTAGCTGCTCCCAGCCAAGTGTTTTGATTGTATCCTGAACCGGTTTTGCTTTGTGTGCAGGTGCATTATCATCAGCAAAATTACCTTGCAGTGTCTTCGGGCCCATTCTGGTCGGTTCTCGATCAATGCATGGTTCAAATTGATCATTTATTGTGGGTAGCGATCAGTATTAATGGTTTCACCAGGTTTTTGGAGCACGTGGTACAGCACACCTTCCTGGTCCCACCAAACACACAGCATTGTATTCTTGCTGAATCGACCTGACCTTGCAGTCTATGTTGATGGTTGTCCCAGATTAACCCATGATTTTTCCGTTTAGGATTCTTAAAATTAATCCATTTTTCATTGCCAGTAACAATCCGATGCAAAATCGATTTTCTTTCGTGTCTTTGAAGCAAAATTTCGGTTTTCCATATGTCTTTCATTCAATTCATATGGCACCCATTTTCCACAATTTTCGATCTTTCCCAAAGCTTTCAAACGGTCAGATATTGTTTGTTGTGCAACATTTAACATTGCTGCCATTTGCTTTTGACTCAAAGTGTTATCTCCATCCAATATCGTTTGCAATTCGACGTCTTCAAACTTTTTTGGTGGTCTTCCACGTTCTTCATTTCTCACATCAAAATCATTATTTCTGAACCGTTAAAATCGTCTTTTGCATGTTGCTTCTGATAGAGCATGATCACCATATGCCTCGACAAGCATTCGATGCGACTCTGCAGCACTTTTCTTCAAAAATGAAGGCTTTCCACAAATCATCACTTTCTGGTACAAAATTCGACATTTTTAACACGATGAAAAATATGATGTTGTCTGTTCAATGACTTGATGTATACTAAATATTTGTATGAACTTAAATTTACCCTCGTAAAGTGTTGTTGAATTATTTTTTATGCAAATAAATGAAAAACAGTGCGTTTGTTTTCCATTTTTAACTTAACATCACTCCATTATCCCGTATTATATTCCAATTTGATCAAGATCGGTCAACAGGTTTAAAAGCTACAGATTCATTTCCGCGGTTTCCATACAAGGGCATGCGGCGTCCATGACACTGTCGATGAAGCAGTTAGAATCCCTACAGAAGTAACTTACACAACAGGTGTAAATTAAAAAAAAAATTATTAACTGTTTGGGGTAGATCGAGAAATTGGTTGTGAAGGCACAGTAGTCTGACGAGCCTAGAGGTGACGATACGTCAACTGAACATTTCAAAGGACGTATTTGTGGTACGGCCTGCAATGTGAGGTATTTGTGTTGGCTCACTTATAAGATGAATCTTAGTTAGTTTTGCTGTAGAGGTAGGTTTTGCGTGCGATTTTTGGTCCTGTTTGCGTTGATGGCATCTGGAGGAGAAGATTTAATGACGAACTCTATGGGCTGTACAGCGACATGCGCCTGGTCAAGCGTCTACGGATACAACGCTTAGGTTGGCTAGGCCATTTAGAGTGACCTAGACTAAAGTGGCGCACACAAGTGGAGAAGGACCTCAACCAACTTGGAGTGCGCAACTGGAGACAGCTGGCGAAAGATCGTGCTGGCTGGAGAGGCATGTTGGTTGAGACCCAGGTCCACCCCGGACTGTAGCGCCACAAGAAGAAGAAGTAGAGTTAGGTTTGTTATAAAGCTCATTGACTTTTATTTCAATAGGGGCGAATGTTAATTCCAACCTCGAAACAAGGCAAAATCAGTTCCCTTTTCGTTCCTCTCTATTGACTATGAATCCCCTTCTGCAAGGCCTCCTATCCAGCACATTCCTCTCAAGACAACAGGAGAATAAAATAATTTTCTTGAAAAGTTGAAAAGTCAGTTCCCTTTTCGTTCCTCTCTATTGACTATGAATCCCCTTCTGCAAGGACTCCTATCCAGCACATTCCTCTCAAGACAACAGGAGAATAAAATAGTTTTCTTGAAAAGTTCACTTGTCCCCGAGAACCGATGTCAAAGCGAAGCTCTTAATATTGGCCACATCCCGAGTCCAACCGAAAGTCAAGAAACTGGAAACCCGTTTAATTGCTCTTTTGAATGAGTTTCAAGACTCGTATTTAGAATGTTCATTAATCGCCTGCAATCGGAAGTGAGTCGACAATTTATTTTCTTTTCATTGTTCATCCGGCCCATGTCGTGATTTGATGCAGTTTTTCCTCAATAACCTGCACAGATTGCACGACAGCTTCGACATCGCGGAGTGAATGTTGATCAAGACGCGTGTCAGTCTGAGTCACGGATGTTTGCCGTGCAAACGCTTGCACGCTTGCATTCATCAAAACTGGATGACAGACCGGAGACTAAGAAATGCTAAGACTGAGACCGATTGCATCACCTCGGCATTTGACTAGAGTTGTGAAATGTGGTTGTGCTGTATTTGCCGAGGATCTGTTGCCGGTGTTGACTAATGAGGAAACTTTTTATTGTTTTCCGTTTGACGTTTTTAAAGGATGCATCAGAGGATACCGAGAAAATCGAAGTAAACAAGATGAATTTGGTTTGCGTGCAAAATGCTTTCAAATCAATGAATCAAAACTGTGTGATTCGTTAACTCGGCCATTTCAAGGAACTGCAGAGTTAATAACTGAAGCAGGTGATGAAGAGATACAATTACAACGGAAGTTCGAAATTTTGTTTCGCTGAAATTGAATTAATGGAAATGTTTCATGAGTATTTGTCACCACCAAAAGAATTTAGGTTGTGAGAGAGCTTCTTGTTCACTTTGTGGTGTCCATGAGACTGAAGAAGTCAGATTAATTTTGGTACCATATTCGACATCGAATCAGTAACGCTGTCAATTAATTCTTTCGCACATCGCTAAGTACCTAAGCAAGAGTGCATATCGCCAAGCTTTCAATTAAGGGGTGTATACATTTTGGAGGTTTTCCAATAGGGACTTGACAATTTTGTAGTTGAATAAAATTTTGGAATTTGAATACGTTGCTTTTTCGCGTACTTAAACATGATGAAAATGTGTATGGGAGAGACTGCGTGCACTCATAAAATTAAAAGTTTTCAAGACCTTATTGGAAAAACCTTTCTTCTTCTAATTCTTCTTGTGGCGCTACAGTCCGGGGTAGACCCTGCTGCCTCTCCCGTCAGCACGATCTTTTGCTATCTGCCTCAAATTCCCTACTCCAAGTTGGTTGTCTAGGCTGTACTCTGTAGCGTTGTCCCAATGGCTCTGATTTGAAGATTTTTTGGGCCGGAGCAGTGGTGTCTATGCGGCCGCCGTGGCGTAGTGGGTAGAGTGCGACGCTCACACACCGAAGGGTGTAGGTTCGATTCCCGGCTGAACACCTTGAATTTTTCACGGCACCACCTCATTCGAGCTGCTGACAACACTCAAAGAGTAATAACTGTCCAAGAAAGCTTCTTAAATTTCGCCGTTCGGATTCGGCAAAAAACTGTAGGTCGAGTAGTTGATGAGCAAGCTAGGCCCTGGTTTCCCTGTAGACTGTCGCGCCAACAATTTTCATTATTAGTGGTGTTCATACGATCTTCATGGTCTAGCCATTTTAAACGTTGTACCCGAAGAGGTTTGACCAGGAGCATGTCACTATACAGCTGTACAGAATGTACACAATTCGTCAGTAGATGTCATCAATGCAAACAGGACCAAAATGCCTAGTCCTTCGAAAGAGGGCTTTATTACTCAGTTACCTCTTGGGTCCAAAGAAACAGCGATTGGCAAGCGTGATTCTGCATTTCATTTCGATACATGTAACGGTGTTGTTACATGCCGGAGGTTTCAATTTGAAATCCTTTAAAAAGGCATGAAGACGAAGAAAAATTTCGTCTTCGTTAAGGATATGCTTTCATTCGGCATTTGCGTAGAACTCAGTTTAAGTATGTGCAGAGTTAAAAAATCTCAATTTATAAAAATTCCGAAAGGCTCACCGTCAAAGTCAGCACACCACCAACAAGCAGTTCTTTTTGATAAAGTAGAGTCTCTGTAACACTTTTCAAGCCATTTTCGAGTTTGCACGGTATTTTGTCCAACCAAAAGGCATAATCAACACACAAAATTCTTTTTTCCCCATTGCTTTAAAAATCACAAATGAAGCGTCACTTGGAGCACTGTAACTTGTTACCTAATAATCAGATTGCCATGAATATTTGACAGGTATCTTTTGAATGTGTGTACTTTCTAAAAATATATGTATGTTTTGTTAGTGATGCCCCCTATATGTCAGTCCCAGGGCTTATTGAGTTATGTGTTACAGGCACTAATATCATGCCTTACAAACTAAGAAACGTTCTTTTAGCATGCTGTCACTTTCAATACCGACATTTTCCGTACCGTGTGGACTAACTGAAGTAATGGCATTTAATGAATAGTGCTTGTCAATAATAAGAATAATAATTGGATGGCACGATAGTCCTTAGGGGACCAGGGCCTAGCATGCTCATCAATTACTCTTGTTGTGCGCACTACTGTTCTCTCACGTGTAGAAGAAACCTACAGTTTTTTGCCCACTCCGAACAGCAAAGTTTGAGAAGCATTTTCTTAGACAGTTAATACTTTTTGAGCATTGTCAGCAGCTCGAAAAAGGTGGTGCCGTGAAAAATTCGATATGGAAAAATAAGGATGGTTAAAATTCCTTTCCAGGAACAGGAACAAAGGCTTGTTTTTAAAGTTCAATTTATTTTCATATTAATTTGGCAAATCATCATGGAGCAATGTACATTTAAACCCCGTTTACGAGTTATTCAAATTAATCATCAATATTCGTGTTCGAATTCATTGAAATTGACACCCAATCTTACCGAAAAATTAATGAGGCGCATTTCTGGTTTAATGGGTTTGTCAGTAAACAAAATATACGTAATCGGACAGACAGCTTGACGAGGCACCGTAGCATCTCGAAAAATCACTTTCTGGTGTGGATTACATGCTGGAGGTCTCGCTGGACCCCCTCTTTGTTGATGATGCAGACTGTAACTGCGGATTGAAACCGCTATCGCACCATGACAAGTGATTATTTTTTACCAAATATACTTTCATTGCAAGGTATAGAATATGCCTAAGTGTGGCTTGAACAGAATGATGAGAGAAACTACACACAGCATATGCTTTAATTGCGTATAACGAGGGTGTTATTTTAAGGGATTGGCCCGGGGCATGGACACATCTGTAATGTGAATTATCACCTCTAGACTACATTCTTTTTAAACAAGAAAAAAAGATGCACCACGGCGTATTAAATATATATGTTAAGCATATAAATAATACATACGTCCTGGTGCACGCGTCCGTATTATGTTACGGACATAGTTAAGGCTATGTGTACATTTTAGTTGTAGTAGTTAGTAATTTTAAGTTTAGACGTAATTTATTATAATTAGGTTTTACTTTTAGTCTTAAGTTAGTTTTTTAGTCTTAATCTCAGGTTAGGTTAAGTTACATAATTGTTATTTCAAGTTTTTGGATTTTCTTGGGTGAAAATTACATTTTAAATGAAACACTTAAAAAAAAACAGCAAAATCATCTAATAAAGAAGCCGAAAGGTGAAGAAAACAGTTATTATCCTAGGTTAGCTTAGAGCACTGGCTAAGAGTCAGTAAGTTAGAGTTAAGATCAGCAGATTATATTATTAAGCTACTTTAAGTATTTTTGTCTAGCATGTAAGTAAAACAAATAATGAATAAATGAAAAAATGAAAAACAAGAAAAAAAAACAAAAAAAACTACATTCTTTGGGACGTGAGGTTCTTGGTCTTTTCCAACAATCTAGCAAGCGATGAACACAGAGTCAATTTCGAACGTGAGGTAGCTGAAATTTTGAGCAGTTTATAGAAAAACGTGGCGAAAATAGGGTTCATTGACAGAATTTCTGGAAATGTGCCCGTGGTGGTTATGCGAAAGAAGTTTAAGTCTACAGTGGCTCCAAGCCAAACTCGGACACCTACTCAGTAACACAATTGAGGATTGATAAATAATAAAGGAAAAGAAATTGACGAAATTTATTATTAGTTTTGAACAATATATACATTCATTAGTTGTTTGACAAAATTTTATAAACAAATACAATTATTTAAAAAAAATACAGCTCGATTCCTAAGGGAACTCAATAAAATAAGGAACAAGCCAAACTTGGACGGCTATTATTAAGGTTAACACAATTTAAGATTATTAAATTTTTAAATAAAATTAATATTTTGTGTGAAGGCCTTTGTTCTTTATAACCATTTGCAGCCTTGAAGAGAGCGATTGAATTAATTTTGTGCAAAAATTAGGTTCAATTTTATTCCACTCTTCAAGAAGAACGCTTTTCAACTGCATCTTGATAGAAATCTGATATTTTCTAATTTTTCGGTCCAGATACTTCCACAAATTCTCGATAGGGTTAATATTTGGACTTTGCCTAGGAGTGTCCATTACATGTCCAGAAGCAGAAAAAGATCCCCACACCATCACCGATCCACCACCATGCTTCACAGTGGGTATCGAATTCTTTGAAAGCAGCTCTTCTTTGGGTTTTCTCCACACGTAGGGTTTGCCATCAGAAAAATATTGAATTTGCTTTCGTCTGTAAAAAAGACTTCTTTCCAGAACGAAAAATCTTTATTTTTGTGTTCTTTGGCAAATTCAAGTCTTTTCTTCTTGTTTTGTTTGCTGATCAGTGGCTTTAACCTGGCTCTTCTACCATTCAAAACCGCTTTTTGAAGAACATTCCTAATTGTTGATGGACTCGCATGCTTTCAAAACTGTTCCGCCGCTATGACTGCGAGCTTTGGCGCGCTCAAAAAGGGATTCGTTTTTACTTGTCTTACTAAGAAACGTTCATGAACTTAGTTCAAAATTTTTTTATGTGCCTTTTTTCACCGAAACCGTTTTATTGTATCCTGAACCGTGGACCGACTCTTATCAACGATTTTCCGTCTTCTGAGTGTTTTATAATTAATTTTCTCATTTCGAGAGTAGTTTGACCATTCTGTCCTCCCATTTTCTATTTTATTAAATTCTTTACGTATCTTACAGCTTAACTGACTTCCGTTCCGTTGCACAACTATTAAAAACTTGTATTGTGATAAATGATTACGATTTATTTGACGGAAAATTCCAATTTAAGATATTTTCCTAAGCCGTCCGAGTTTGGCTTGTTCCTTATTTTATTGAGTTCCCTTAGGAATCGAGAATAGATAGAATTTTGTCAAACAACTAATGAGTATATATATTGTTTAAAACTAATAATAAATTTCGTCTATTTCTTTTCCTTAATTATTTATCAGTCTTCAATTGTGTTACTGAGAAGTTGTCCGAGTTTGGCTTGGAGCCACTATATATATGTATAATATCCACAAATTTTTTTTAAATACATGATCGTTTTGGTTTTTTTGATGGTAAGCGCCATGCCGTAGAGAGTATAGGGTGCGAAAAAAGGTTTCAGGTTCTTAATCCCGGACTAAACGCTTTGCATGTGTTAGGACACAAACTTTTTAGAGCTGCTAATAAGACTTACAGAGTAATAAGTGTCCATGAAAAAAATTCTCGAAACTTCAGCATTCAGGTTGGCAAAAAACTGAAGGCTTACTCTACAGTACAGTAGCGCCCAGAGCAGTCGAGGAGGAAGGTATGGTGGGGTTCCCTTGTGAATTGTCGTGCCTTGCATGTATAAATATACACAAAGCGTTCTTATGAAAAATCCTTGACATTTTTTAATGCAGTCAGTGTAGATTGTCAGATATAATAATATAAGGCTGTCAAATGTCTCCCTTTCGCCTTTTTGTCTTTTGAATTTTCCGGCAAAACCTTGACATAACCTATAAAACGACGTTATGCATGATTAGTTTGGGTATTGCGTTCCACAGTTATAGACGTGTAAACATGGAGTTCACTAACGCCGAAATTCTATTTATAAGTTTTCCTTCGTTAAAGTCAAATCCGCTAAAAAAACATTCCGTGAGATTAGTGGTATTTTGAGGGATGGTACTCTATCACTTCGAGTCGAGGAATGGCTTCGACGATTCAGAGCCGGTGAAAACGAAATCATGGATAAGCCAGCAGGCGGAAGGCCTGTGACGACGAATACCGATTGAATCATAAAAATCATCGAATTAGACCGGCATATGGCATCTCGTGACATCGCCCAGGAGATGGGAGTTAGTCAACTCGACCCATTTTGAAGCGGATGGTTACTGCCACCGAAAAATGCATCACATACGACAATATCAAGCGAAAACGGTCGAGGTTGAAGGCCGGCGAATCGTCCCAAAAAGTATCCAAGCCGGGATTGACGGCTAGGAAGGTTTTACTGTGTTTTCGGTGGGACTGGAAGGGAACCATCCACTATGAGCTGCTCCCATATGGCCAGACGCTTAATTCTACCATCTACTGCGAACAACTGAACCGCTTGAAGCAGGCGATCGACCAGAAGCGTCCAGAATTGGCCCACAGGAAGAATGTAGTGTTCTACCAGGACAACGCCAGACCACATAGTTCGTTGATGACTCGTCAGAAGCTACGGGAGCTTGGATGGGATGTTTATCGCATCCACCATATGATCCGGACATAGCGCCAAGTGAATTCCACCTGTTCGTGTCCGTGGCGAACGCCCTTGCAGAGGGGGCTTCCACGAGGGGGTATTTTGAAGTTGCCGTCTAGATGGAAATTAGATTACCGAACAAAACGGCGCATATTTGAACTAAATCCGATTACTGTAACACTTTTTATGAAGCATTGAATGAAGAGAAGAAAGCGGAAGGGAGATATTTAAAACCTTATATGCATCTGAGGAACACAAAATCACGAATTATTTGTGCCTTGTACATGACATCGACAGAAGTCTGGATGCATATTAAGGTACTTTTGCTTTAGTGGCGAGAGCGTATACAGAGACTAGCGGAATGGAAGCGATCAAGAGGATGTTTCAACATGCAACATAACTTCCTCACCACGTAAAAATAAATAGTTCATAAAAACCGATACGCCTCGGATAAGGCCAGATCAACTGTTGACGACCGCAGCAAACGTTTTAAAAACAACGACTTTTGAATTTGCAGGAGGAATGTGAGGTCCCTTAACAGGCCACGTGCAGCCGAACATGTTGCGGAGACCATGGACTGCTACAACGGAAGTGCGATGGGATGGGGACGGCAAGAAAACGATGAAAAACTGCAACATATACTACAGCGATTGCTACAGAGAGGAAGACGGTTCAGACTTAGGCAAAAAGTTTTTAGCTACGACCCCGTAAACGAGCGTCGCATGACAATTCGCATCAAGGTTAAATAGGAACAGCAGCCTGATTTGCTCACACGTCACGATAGAGGAGAAGTATGACAACATCAAGGATGACTTTTATCTTAGGATCGATGACCAAACCACGACAGCAAGATCGGTTTAAGAGAATTCAACGCTTAGCTGGAAAAGGAGGACATCTGTGAGTTGGGCAGTCTCTCTTAAACTGTCTCTGACTTCTTCAAGAACATTCGTGCGTAACCCACAAGTCAACACCACATTCAAGATCTTCCAAAAGGTGGTGCATTCTCTGACTTACGCGGACGGCACTGACTTGATTGGGCGAGTACAGCGAGCCGTCAATGAGGCGTTTGCTAGGCAAAACAAAGTACATTTTGTCATCAAGAAAGGACGCACAACATCGACGTCTCAGACAGAGCGTCACACTAGGCAGCAGAAACTTCGAGCTAGTCAAGGAGTTCGTCTACCTCGGATCCGCGGTAAATATGGACCACTACATCGATACCGAAGTCAGACGCATAATCACTTTTGCCAATTGCTGTTTCCTTGGGCTCGAGATGTAGTTGAGTAATAAGGCCCTTTATCGAAGGACAAAGCTTGCTTTGTATAACAGCTTGATTATTCCAGTAATACTCTATGGCGAGGGAACCTAGACGTTACTAAAAACGTATGAGAAAGCCCTTAGTCTTTTTGAGAGAAAAATTTTGTGACCGATTTTTGGTCTTGTCTGCGTTGATGGTAGAAGATTTAATGACGAACTCTATGGGATGTACAGCGATCTGCGCCTGGACAGGTGTCTTCGGGTATAACTCTTAAGATGGCTAGGCCTTGTAGAGCGCATGGACACAACTGCTCAGAGCCATCTGGACAGCGCAGGAAAGGACGATCTAGGATATGATAATGCACACAAGTGAGAAGGCGCACAGGAGAAGGAGAAGGACCTCAACCAACTTGGAGTGCGCAATTGGAGGCAGCTACCGAAAGATCATTCTCGCTGGAGAGGAATCTTGGTTGAGGCCCAGGTCCACACCGGACTGTAGCGCCACAAGAAGAATATAATTTATGCTGCGAAATCATCATGTCATCAGATCAGATCGAAATCAAAGTACGCAAGGTAAGACCACAGCGTAGCATTTGCGACACCGAATGGGATGTTGTTCATTTTTAACAGGAAAAGAAGTTTCTCTGCCTCTTGTACAAAGCATTACAATGATAATGTGTCGTGTCAGCCAAATTCTCGTACTCCTCCCACACAGTTAGAGAACAAATTCCGAAAAGAACAGTATGGCTCTACGAGAAAGCCAACTGGAGCGGACTTACCAACTTCTTTAGAAATTTTAACTGGTCACTATGCTTCCTCGATAGTGACGTGGATGCCGCTACTGATGCGATCGCAAACATTATTTCGCTGGGCATGAGGTCCTTCATTCCTCACAGAGTGAAGAGCATCAAGCCTAAGGCAAACGCGTGGTTTGACTTGAGCTGCAAAGAGGCTATCAGGATGAGAGAGTTGAGTTTCCGGGATTATAAAGCCAACCCTTCTGAGGAAGCCCGGTAAAAGTTCAAACGGATCCGAAATGACTGTAATGCATTAATAAGACGTGTTAAAGTCTCCTTTGACCAAAAGTTGAGGCAAAAAGTTCTACAATGCCCCAAGGGTAGCAGAAGCTTTTGGTCTTTCGTAAAAAAACATAAGGAATTCAGCCTCGTCTTCGATCCCAACGCTCATTTGCAATGACATTCCAGCTGTCAGCTCTTTGGACAAAGCTAATCTGCTTGCTGCACACTTTGCAGCTAGCTCAACGCTGCCAGATAGCACTTTGTCCCCGCCTGTACTTGAGAGGGTAAATTTCTCCATGGGGCAAATCCATTTTCGCACTCGTACAGTAGCAAGAGTACTTAAGGATCTAAACATACACAAATCCGCTGGCCCGGATGGTATACCCCCTGTTCTTCTGAAGAGGTGTTCCTCCACGCTGGCAAAACCACTGCGTAAGCTTTTCCATCTGTCCTACTCTTCAGGGCACTTTCCGAGTAAGTGGAAAACTGCATTTGTCCAGCCCGTCCCTAAAAAGGGCGAATGTTCGTCACCCACCTCCTACCGACCCAAAGCACTAACGTCCCTTCTCTCCAAGGTCATGGAAACGCTGATCAACCGTCAGCTTATGAAATATCTTGAGTCCGGGAAGCTTCTTAATGACCGGCAGTACGGCTTCCGAAGCAACCGCTCCACTGGTGATCTGATGGCATATCTCACTGAAAAATGGAACCAATCTTTGCACAATTTAGGAGAAAGCAAGATTGTTGCGCTTGATATTTCAAAGGCATTTGATAGGGTCTGGCATCAGGCTCTTTTGTCGGAAATGCGTGCTTTTGGGATCGATGAGTCTCTTCTCCAATGGATTAGAAATTACCTTTCGAATCGTTCAATACAAATCGTTTTGGATGGATTCAAGTCTGATATTCACCATATTAATGCTGGTGTTCCCCAGGGCTCTGTTTTGTCTCCGACACTCTTTCTCATTTTTATAAATGATCTCTTGTCTGCTACTTCTAGTCCTATTCATTCCTTCGCTGATGACAGTACCCTCAGCTTTTCATATTCGTTCCTTGGCTCACGTCCCTCCACTTCGACCTTAGACTCGGAACGGCAGCGTATGTTAAGCACATTAAATTCCGACCTTGACAGCATAATCGATTGGGGAAATAAGAATAGAGTGGAATTTAATGCTTCCAAAACACAGTGCTGTCTACTGTCGTTAAAGCGATCACAAAATAATCAGCCGTTATCCATGAACGGCATTTGCGTTGTTGAAATCGAAAGACTTTCCATCCTCGGTATGTGTATCAACCCAACAATTAGTTGGAACGATCACATATTTGGGGTCGCCAAAAATGCTGCGAAATGTCTAAGTTTCCTTAAACGATGCAAGAAGTACTTCACCCCCTCTGATCTGGCTACAATATACAAGGCATACATACGCCCAAAACTTGAGTATAACGCTCTTATCTGGTCAGGTGCTTCTAAGACCTCCCTGCACCTGCTGGATGGAATTCAAAAGCGAGCGATAAAACTTATAGGTGACAGTAATATTGCGAAGTCGATTGAGTCGTTAGAACACCGACGTAATGTCGCGTCGTTATCACTTTTTTATCGCTGTTTTAACAAGAAATGCTCAGATGAATTAGCCAGTTCCATTCCTCCCCTTCAAGAATTCACCTGCAATATGCGCCTCGCTAGGAATGCCCATCAATTCACCCTCAAGCCCTCATTCGGATTTACAGTCAAATTCAGAGATTCGTTCTTTAGCCGCACTACACGAATCTGGAATGCTCTTCCCTGCTCGATTTTTCCTCCTTATCACAATCCACAGACATTTAAAACCAATGTGCATCGGTACCTCCTCTCCCTCTCTTCCTCTATATCTTCGGCCCGTGCTGTGACTTGATCCGGTCACTTAAGGGTACTCGCAACCCCTTTTGCACGCGTCAATTATAAAAAAAATGATATGCACAAATATACAATAACCTCTAAACAACCATATTCACGTATGTGCCCTTTTCACTACTAGCTGGAGTACTTGCAAAGTGTAGCACGAGGGTATCCTTTATTACTGAGACCTCTTCAAAAACTACCTCCATTAAGTGATTGAAAATAGAACGCAGTGCTTATACGATGGTCAGTCCTTTCACATTGGGTTCCACATCTTTCATGTGTCCACCCAGCGTAAGTAATTATTTTCTAAGAAAAATCCTAATTTCATTCGATTGCGACACTCTCTAGTCAATTTAAGGAAATGTTCTAATACCAAATAGTGCATAAAACCCTTTTATAGCACAGTTGTCGTTCTGCACCTTGCATTGACTTCTTAACTTGCCCCCAGTGTGTTTTAGATAATGCGATAGCTTATTTATAGTGTTAGAAGAGAGCCGCAGAGATTCTGGAGAACATTTCCGCTTCTTGGACCTCAAACAAATTACAAACAGATCGAGACATATATAAATTGTATGCTTTTTCATAGAATTTAACTCGTGGACGAGACGTCAGACGTTATTCGGCATTGTTTCTGTTTATTTGTTTGGAAGTTAAAAAGCCGGTTTAGCAACACTATCGAAGCGACTGCACACCCTGAGAAGAGCCTCCGCCAGAAACGAAATATGTCTGTGTTAGGTAATAATGGACTCGTTCTTGTTCTTTTTCACCCAGGAAGTCTTTATGATAGAAATTGGGAAATCCTATATTCACTAATTTTGTTGAAATTCACTATTCCTGTTTCACACATGAAAACTTAACTGACCTCGAGACAGATGAGAGAGAGAGAGAGAGAGAGAGAAAGAGAGCATGCAAAAGTCCCACTCAGTCAGCAGCTAAATCTCTTTAGCAACGAGAGAAGAAAGAACCAACACTGGTACAGCCACGAGCGCTCCAGCTGTACCAAAAGCCCCACAGCCCAGCAATAACACCAGCATTCGACCCGATTTCAGAATTCCGCAGTCAGTCTCTTTAATTAAGACCGCTTGACCAACCGAAGCAGTTAGTCTGTGATTAAACGCGAACGAGTTCGGACTTAAAAACTTCGCGCAGCCCGCCTTGAACGAACATAAGTAGCGCGATCGTGTGTCGTCTGTACATCGAACGTCATCGCGAGACGGTGTCAAGTGTCAGTGCCGAGAGAGAAACACGATTCAAGTCAAGCGATTAGATAGAACGTGCGGAATCTGTGCTCTGTGGAGAATCACTCGCAAGATAAACGCACACTCAAGTGCCACGGGCGTATAGGGAAGTGGTGAATTGAGGTGTGATAACCTGTCTTTGACGACACCACAAATACGGTGGCGGAGGCATCTAGATTGAGTGGCAGTTTGATAGAGTGACAGTGACAGTGACAAGTGAAGAATTATCAGTGGCTGCAGGTTTGACTCGATCTGAAATGACATCGGTGTCGAGGATTGTGTTGGTGCTGATTGTGTTCTGGTATAGCAGCGCTCAGGGATGGCAACATGACGGTGCAAATGGTGAGTTGGATCATCGACAATGAGTTTCAACGGCTCAAGGACGGCTGTGATTGTTTGAAAATTGTTGTTTTCGTAAAAATTTGTGGATTTTCTCTGCGGAACTGCGGTCAATGATGTGACAAGTGCCAAAACTGGTTAACGGTGCTGGCTCTCACACGTTATGCGCAGATTCAGAGAGATTTAATTAGATGCAGATGTGGATTTTCTTGGAATTTGAAATTGTTTTCTCCGGAAAGGGGTTGATGGGGCGGTCTCACTTTGAAATGAGACGTACTTCTGGGAAGACTCTCACTATTTGGGGACTTGTGAGGAAGACAGAACGTTCTGGAAAGACTTGTAATCTAATCAGAGGTTTCGATTTTTGATTTTTTACACAATACGGGGGTTTTTTGGTTCTATATCGTAGGGTCGACTGTTTAAGTATTTTTGTTTTCGATGAATAATGAGACTTGAGAGATCCGGAGACTGGTTGGAGGTTTTAGTGATTATGCGAAAGGTTTTGTCTTATTCGTTTTTCACAATGCAAAACAATCACAACAAAGGCGAAGACCCAAAGAGGATACGTTCACGAAAAACATTCACTTTGTTTTTAACTTACATACTGCGTTTCAGTCGTTTGGTTTGTTGAGGGATGGCTTGACTGGTTCTGCGAGCTTTTGTGTTTATAATGTTGGTTATTTTGTTTGCGACGCTCGCTGTGCAATAGCCTGTTCCGTGTATAGTGTGTCACTCCAGACAAGTTCCGACGAAAAAATACCGAAGTTAAGAATCAAGTTATTGCGCATGTTAGGAGATTTATTTTTAATATGTAATGTTTCAATAGTTCCATTGACCTTGAGCAGCAGTTACTTCGATACTGAAGGTTGTCTTTCGAAAAATTTTTATAAAAATATTGTATTTGATGGAATGCTGAAATAATGAATGAAATAACTTTATTCAAAGCTTGCTTTACGTTTTAACTTTATCTTGAAGACTTCCTTAATTCTACGCACAATTGAAGCACAGTTAGAAGTGCTCAGAAAATGCTTGAACCAAGCAACTACCACATGAAGGAAGCATTTGCAGATTATTGTTATTGTCATGCATATTGAAGGTTTCTGAAACTTTCTTCTTTTTCATTAAGTAGACAACAAATTTAATAGTAACATACTGTCTTTCATGAGGGTTCATTGAACTTTCGATGAGTAAGCCGAAGGAGTAGGAAGTATACTTGCCCCCATTAGGCCCTGGCCACCATAATGCAGGACGGCATTTTGGTAAGACATTTCGGTTCCATTGTAATGCCTTGCGGCTCAACAGTACACTAAAATAATATAACATATTTAACAGCAGGCACAGCTCTATAGCTCAGAAATGACGCTTGCCGCTCAAACACTGCGTGGCTACCACCATATATGTAGCAGCGCGTGTTTTATTTTGATTTAACCATTTTGTCGCTTTGCGGCTTGCCGCTTTCCGCTATTTGCGTGGCCGAGGCCTTAGTTTGTATAAAAAGAACAAAAAAAAATATAAATAATAATATTCCAATAATTACAGCATGTATTCAGTTCATTTTTGCTTTGTTTTTACAACAGACATTCTTCTTAGTAATGAGTTTTTACATTTCATCTGACTCCCATGACAAAATGTTTGAAAAAAACATTTCATAAGAACTAATAAAAAACACACGCAAAAGTCTGCTAACAAGACATTAAGAGCACCGAAAAAAATTTTCTCTATGTTTTGTAGTAGCTAGTTGGGTAATCTTTTCTTTTTAATATTTCTCTTAGGCGTCTAAGCATGGAAACCACTAACTTTTTTGTGTCTGCCGCTGTTATTTTCCTCCATTCCCCCGCTATTATGTTCTTAAGCATGTGGAGCTAATGACATGATTACGATTTCCGCGTTTGAGCAGGTCCATTTTGTCCGCATTGATTTTTCAGCTTATATGGGGTGTCCCAACAAGAACGAAAGATTTAAATTTGGCGCCATTCGAATTGTCGTTGTTTGACATTTGAACAGTTATTATTGTTTGTAAGTAGAAAGTATAAGGTCAACAAAAATGGAGCGCTACACGAATGAACAACGGATTCTCATTGTGAAATTGTTTTACCAAAATGGTGAAAGTTTTTCGGCTACAGTTCGAAAATTGCAATCAGTTTGGGGTTACAATAATGCTCCAAAAGAGTCAACTGTAAAGCGATTAATGGAAAAATTTGCTGAAACTAGGTCTGTAACTAATGTAAAGACAACAACGCGCCTTCGACCAGGTCGATCGACCCAAAATATCGCAGCAGTATGTGATGATGTTGCTCAAACCCCATCCACCTCAGTTCGACACCGAACTCAGCAAATAGGTGTTTCCAAATCTACTATGCAGCGAATTTTGACGAAAGATCTTCATGCATACAAAGTTCAATTGACTCAGGAACTGAAGCCAGCTGACTATGCACAGCGAAGGGAGTTCGTTAATTGGGTATTGGAGAAACAACATGAAAATGCTGATTTTGCCGATAAAATCATCTTTAGGGACAAGGCCCATTTCCATCTTGATGGCTTCGTCAATAGGCAGAATTGTCACATTTGAGGCGAGGAAAATCCTCGAGTGATTCACGAGAAGCAAATGCATCCTCAACGTGTCACTGTGTGGTGTGGATTTTGGGCTGGAGAAATCATTGGGCTTTTTTTTTGTGCCTAGAAGAATTGATGAGATGAATGTGGAGGGGATGTGGTTGCAACAAGACGGCGCCACATCTCATACAGCCAGAGAAACAATTCAATTCCTGGATCAGTCATTTCCCATTCGTGTTTTTTCGCGTTTTGGAGACCAGAATTGGCCTCCCAGATCGCGCGATTTTACACCTTTGAATTTTTTTCTTTGGGGTTTTTCGAAGTCGATGGTTTATGCGAATAAGCCGACGACGACTCAAGCCTTAAAAGAAGAAATTGGACGCTGCAATAATGAAATACCGCAGCATTTATGCATAACGGTCATTGAAAATTTCACTCAAAGATCGCGTATGTACCAGCAAAGCCGCCGCGGTCATCTGTCCGATGTGTTATCCCACACATAACCTCATCCTGTCTACTTTACGATATTATAAACAATTCACGATTTTTTTCTTGAAATATCTGCGTTTTATTTAGAATTTAAGTGTTGCGTTCTTGTTGGGACACCCTTAACAGCATCGAAGGCTTTGTGCGCGATATGTTTCGGGTCATTATCTTGTTGAAAACAAACATTTTTTTCCAGCCCTAACTTTTGAGCACTTTGAAGAAAATTATATTTCAGAATCTGAAAACGTAATTTTTCACACTCCGCCAGCGGCCATACATACCCAAACTATAATCCCGCTTTCTCCACGCTTTAATGTTGGTACTTAATTCTATTTTTCAAAAGCTGTCCTTTTTTTCTCCATACTAGACTTTTTAGCGTTTATTCCAAATGATTTTATTTAATATGTTCTACCCGGCGCCTTTTTTCGATGTTGTTATGCGTTTCTTACACGAGGTGACAAGTCGGTCGTATAACTTCACTTTTTTTTCTGCACAATTGTTCTCAGACGGAAAGTGCTCGATTGCTTGAATCGTGAGCTTTAAAATATTTTCACAAATAAAATACCGGTGGTTCACACCGCCAGATAAATGCATTCGCCTATGGAACATCGATGGTCCACGCCGCCAGATAAGCGAAGTGACCCGGTTAATACGTTCCATCACCGGCCACGCTGAATTTTTTTTCTGATGTTGTTTAATTTTAATTGTTTAATTGTGTTTAGTTGTTTTTTGGTATTGAATTCTGTGTTTTTTTCTTGGACGTCTCACGTACGTTTTTCCATTGGAACCAAACAAATTAATTTTGGTTTCATCAGACTACAGCATGTGGCCGCCGTGGGGTAGTGGGTAGAAAGTGACGCTCACACGCCGAAGGTCCAGGTTCGATATCCGGCTGAACACCTCAAACTTTTCATGGCACTACTTCTTTCGAGTTGCCACACAGTGCCACTTCTCTCAACAGGTTTCTTAATTTGACCAATATATGTATAATAAATATATATACCAAGACCAATATATCTATATAAATAATATATAATAAATTTCTTCTTCATTTGATCAAAAAAAATGATTTTTTTGCACGAGTCAAAACGATGTGTTGTTTTTCGTTTTCCTTCCTCCTTAGATTTTTTTAAACAGCAAATTAATTGTTCCTGGTAACGTTGAACAATCATAATTTATTCAGAATTCAACCACTCTTGGCGAATGACGCCGCTTTGATTCTACCAAATGCAAAGGAACGTCTTTCTGTTAAACCAAGGCAAAGTACAGGTTCTGCTTATTTCATCTGTTAATAACTATAACTTAGTAGTGGGTAGAGTGCGACGCTCACACGCCGAGGGGTCTAGGTTCGATTCCCGGCTAAACACCTCGAATTTCTCACAGCACCACCTCTTTCTGCTGCTGATAACACTCAAAGAGTAGTAAGTGTCTAAGAAAGCTTCTCAAAACTTCGCAGTTCCGAGTCGGCAAAAAATGTATGCCCCTTCTAATCGTGAGAGAACAGAAGCGCGCACAACGCGAGAAATTGATGAGCAAGCTAGGCCCTGGTCCCCCTTTGGACTTTCGCGCCAACAATTATTATTGTTATCTCTTTTTTATAACTCGATCAGTTACAGCAAGGCTGCACTACTCCTCGATTCAGAATTGCCGGATTCTTAGTCAACGTTGTCTTGTTTCAAATGCGGACGTAGTGGATAGCATAAGCAACACGGCAAAATACTAACCGATCCACGTGGGAAGAGATTCGAGGACGGAGAAGGCAATAAGAGAATCCAATGTTACTGATGCATGACAGTATATGTGACACCAATATACATCTAACCATTTTTCATGACAAAGACTGCTGAAGTGGTGTACAGCTCCATCTTTAGTGGAACAATTTACAATGACACATCTCTTTTTGCTTTGAGTTATGTTGAATTTCATAGAAACATAAAAATCTGCCTCGCGAATGGAAAAACCAACTTTTGATGACAGTTTGATGAATTCCGCATAGGAATACATTTATAGGGGCTAACTAAATGGAGTAAATTGTAGAAAATTTGAAGCATAGCATAGACATTTACAATATCGTTCTGTTTCAATACTAAAAATCAGTGCTTTTCTGGTGCTTCAGTTGCGCTGGTCAATTATTATAATTATTTTTAATCCGTTAAGTTGCTAAATACTTACAATATATAATCGTTTATAAAACGCTTCTCAAATCAAGCACTTTAAATTAACCGAAAATCTGGAGGCCCTTTGTAACTGAGTAATATTATTATTTATTTTCTTTAGAGAAAATTAAATACAATTTTTTCATGGAAGGAAATAGTTTTTTTCTGCAATGTTTTGCTAGTTTTGATGAATGACTTTTTGCTATCTTTTAGGCAGCATCATAATTTGTGTGTTCCAGTACTTTCTGTGCTAAATTCTGAAGTCTGTCATTTATTGAAAAGTGAGGGTACAACTTTCTCAGAGAGGTAAAGTACCGGAACGTATTTATGCCAAATGTGTAAAGCATGTCATTAAGAAATGTCCAATTTGGTTTATCTATATAGAAACTAAAAACAACAAAAAAAATTTGAGTCTCATATACAGAAATAATGGGCCAATCCTCACTCATCTCTATAATAATAATTAATAATAATTGTTAGCGCGAAAGTTCACAGGGGGACCAGGGCCTAGATTGCTCAGCACCTACTCGTGTTGTGCGCGCTACTATTTTCTCACAAGTAGAAGGGAACTACAGTTTTTTACAGACACCAAACGGCGAAATTTGGGAAAATTTTTTCGACAGTTATTACACTTTGAGTGCTGTCAGCAGCTATTTTATTTATTTATTTATTATAATATTAATGTACAATTAAAATTGTAATTAATATGGACTATAGGGGCCAAATATTTACGATGACTTACGGCCCTCGAAAAACTTACGTCAATATTGTGTCAGCAGCTAGTAAGAGGTGGTTCCGTGAAAAAATTTGGGACGTTCAGCTGGGAATCGCAACTAGACCCTGCGCCAAGTCAGCGTCGCACTCTACTCACTACGCCACGGCGGCCACAATCATCTCTATACGCACACCAAATAAAACAACAACCTATCCTAAAAAATTTCTTGGGTTAAAATGAACAATAAGGGGAAATACATATTTTATTCTCTCGGAAGAGAGAGCTCATTTGACAGTAAACACATTATTCTGGCGTACGGGAGCTGACTTTGGGTTTATTTGCGTTGCTTTGTACTGTTTCCTGTTGTTTGTTTCGGGTACGGGAACACACCAGATTCCGCGCTCATAAAAGTTTTGATTTTTATCAGGAAAAACCTGAAACAGGTACTCGTACGATTAGAGATCATCATTATTATTGAAAGTTTACCCATTCAAGAAGTTTTGCAAAGATCGAAATGAAAAGTAATCCGATGGTGCGAGGTCAGGACTAAATGGTGGTTGTGGCAAAATATTCCAACCCAGTTATAATAATTTTTGCCGGGTGAACAAAGGTGTGTGTGGCCTTGCAATGTCATGATTGTATCGTATTCGCCGACGTTTGTCGTTCAATCCAAATGCCATCCACGCACGCAGAACTCTTCTCTGTAAAATACTTGGGGTTTCTTTATCCCCTTTATGTAACGACCAAACCATTGCTTCTTATATAATAATCACAAGAATAATTGTTGGCAAGACAGTTCACAAGGGGACCAGTGCCTAGCTTGCTCATCAACTACTCGTGTTGTGCGCGTCTACTGTTCTCTCACGAGTAGAAGGGACCTACAGTTTTTTGCTGACTCCGAACAGCGAAGTTTGAGAAGCTTTCTTAAATAGTTATTACTCTTTGGGTGTTGTCAGCAGCTCGAAAGAGGTGGTGCCGTGAAAAATTCAAGGTGTTCAGCCGGGAATCGAACCTAGACCCTTCGCCATGTGAGCGTCGCACTCTATCCATTATGACACGGCCGCCACACTACGTTAAGCATAGCATATACAGAAGTGCAAAATTAATTCAAGAAATAAACATTGAAGAAGTTGTGTGCTTAAACTTTTTTTCCATTATAGACGTATCTTCACACGAAGTATGCACTATTGCAGAGTTTCAGTTAACTCCTTTATCCGGATCAACTCCACAATGCGACTCCATGATTGACTTCATTGAGGTCACGGAAATGATCTTTCTTCAAATACAGTATTGCATAATCTTCAAACTTGTAGTAAGCCACTTTGGATGACATTGGATTGTGGTGTGCCGTGCTTCACTCCAGATTTACAAAATTGAACATGAGAGAATAAATTTGATAAAGTAAGAATACTGTTGTGAAGAACATTAACGATTTCCAAATAGGTTTGCCATAATTAAATAATGCATATTCTCAATTCAATTGGATGACTTTCAGTGCTTGTGCTCGTTGATAGACTCACTTCTCAAAACAATTAGCAATTAATGGGTCGACTTTGGAATTCTAAACATTAATTTTGATTTAAAGAAAACGGAGATGTCACGCTTTTACAGCGATAGGGATGAAGCCACTGTAATGCCACTCTCTGCATATTTGCACAATTGACAGTATTTACAGTTTAGTTAGTTAACACAACATATTCCAGTGTTATTCTACTTTATTAGTTTCAACAATAAAATTTCTAAAAGTTCCCATTGAGTTGTTTTTTCCCTCTGTACGTTTCGTGTCGTTAATTATTAACAAGCGGTGTTCACTACCTTCGATCTCATTTAAAATGTCGTCTAATTAGAGCTAACATTCCCGTTTGTCTGTAATCTCCATTTTACATTTTTTGCTACTATTACAGTGCCTCGTACACCACTTAACAAAAACTAGACATATTCAAAGTAGACACAAGGTTAAAAAAAGTGATATTTGCACTAAACCTGATTAAGGTCTACCCGGATGCCATGCACATGTATTAGTGCTCGAGTCAGCAACAGTCTGTTCCAGTGCCATCGTGTAATATGTCACAAATCCCTAATTTAGAACTCTCCACTGTCTAAGTGACCTGAAAGATGTCATGGTTCCAATCCCTTCTGAAGCCACAAAAAATCAAGTATGCCTCAACATAATTGCACCAAAATGCAGCTTTTATGTCAGTAAACAACAAGTTTTCAGGCCAAAAGAGGACCCACCCCTGTTGGGTCCTCTTCAATAAAACAACGTGCCTGGCATTGGGAACATGTTATTCATACCTCTTTCGCAAGAATCGCAAGAATCGCACCAATCGACGCCAACGCACCGGCACATCTGGAAGATGGCATAAACTAGATTGCGTTCATAACTTGTATCTGTCATTCCCACATGTATCTGTTTGTTTGTGCATACATTCGTTCGCATCTCATTGTGATAACCAGTTTTCACTTACGAACAGACTTGTTAGCACCTTCACTTACGCATGACTTAACGACGTGGGCCCACGCATACAGGGAAACCTGTATATGAATTTATGAGTAGCCAATGACCGTAGGTCATTACTTGTACCTGACACCTCCGCAAAATATTTCAAATTCATTGGAATGGCTCTGCTTGGTGTCTTCCGCACCCCCTGTAGTGGATGGCGATACGTGTCGTTCGAGTAACGAACAAGTGCCCACAATTGCTTGAGCTTCAGGAGCGATGAATGAATCGAATACACTTGAAAACAGTGTTTGCGGTGATAGTGATTTTGTGTCAAGGTTTCTTATACGGTTTGGCGAAATTGTAGTCTCCGCCGTGATTTGATGTATCGAGACTTGCGATAAGATTAGCCAAGTGATGTTCTACTGAAAGCAGAATTGTGTCAATGTCGGCGAATTAGGACCACCAGGTCTTGAAGTTCACGCGATAATGACAAGCTGCAGAGGCTGTAAATAACCTATCAAGACTAGCGTCCGTGGAAGTTTCTGTTGATTGAATTTTGCCGCAGATATAATTTCAAATTTGATAACTCAATAAATCTGATTTGTAGTGAGCGCATTTTAAGATTAAATTTTTAACATTAACGTCTGTGTGGACACGGAAGACAGTTGGTGCGTATATTGACGATAATCACGTTTGATATACAATCCAGAAAACATTTAATCCCCAAAACAGTTCGCGATTGTTTGTCAAATCTTGGAATACGTTTATTAATATCTTTAAGATATAATAGTTTACTATTCCTTTAAATGTTTCTTAAGATTAAATAAGAAGAAGAAGAAGTTATCCGTAGTGCTGGTCACTTTCGCGGGGATTGTCCGCGTTCTTCTTTGTATGGCGTTACAGTCCGATCTGTACCCGGGCCTCAACCAACCTACGATGGCTGAAATACCATTTTCAATTCTAAGGTCAACATGTTTTGCGAGCTCGAGCACATCGTATGGATCAACCAAAAATTTGACAGGATTCCGGCCATTAACCATTTTCGAATTTGATTCCATCTGGCAATTTGGGTTTTCCAAAATTTCTAAAAAAAAATTTTTTTTAGATTTTGATCAATTTGAGATTTCAGACTTTTTAGGATATCGACTTTGAACCTCCGTAAAGTTAAAGGGAAGAGACCGTGCAAGCTCAGCAATGGCTGAGTGTTACAGGGATTCTGCACCATCAAAAATAACTATTTTTCGGTTGTGTGCTGAATTTTAAAGTACAGACACAATGCTCTGGAAGGCCAATTGAGGTGGTTACACCTGAAAACTTCAAAAAAGTACACAAAATCGTTGTGGAAAACCTCAAAGTGCAATTGCGTGAGATAGCTGACACCCTAAAGATATCAGAAGGCAGTGTGTACACTTTTTTGCTTGAACATTTTTCCATGACACAGCTGTTTGCTTGCAATGAAACATAAGCAACAACGTACCGATGATTTTGAGAGCTGTTTGGAGCTGCTTCATCAGAATAAACAGAACTTTTTGCGTCGGTATGTCACAATGGATGAAACATGAATCCCCCACTACACTCCAGAGTCAAATTGGCTGTCACCGGGGTGGACAGCAGCCGGTGAACCACTCCCAAAGCGTCCAAAACCCAAAAAGTTCGGCTTGCAAGGTAATGGCCTCCGCGACTTCTACCTTCTAAACTATGGCGCGAATATGAAGCCTATTTTGAGGACAAAGATAAATCGTCCTATAAAAGGGTATCGAAATATAAGATTGTCATGAAAATTTGACAGATATCATTTGAATGTTTGTATTTCCTAAAAATAATATGAATATTTTGTTAGTGGTGTATTCTATATGTCAGTCCCAGGACTTACTGAGTGATGTGTTACTTCACATTACAACATCGTGATAGAAAAACAATTTCCATCTGTCAAGCCAGTTGCATTCCTCCCCTTCAAGAATTCACTCGCAATACACGCCTCGCTAGGAGTGCCCACCAATTCACCCTCAAGCCCTCTTTCGGACGTACAGTCAAATTCAGAGACTCGTTCTTTAGCCGCACTACACGAATCTGGAATGCTCTTCCCAGCTCGATTTTTCCTCCTCGTTACAATCCACAGGCATATAAAACCAATGTGCATCGGTACCTCCTCTCTCTCTCTTCCTCTATACCTTCGGCCTGAGCTGTGACTTGATCCTGTCACTTAAGGGTACTCGCAACCCCTTTTGCACGCGTCAATTATAAAAAAAAACAGGTGTTAACATTTCCAACTTCAAAGAGCACACAGAACACTTTAATTTTAACACACTCGCTTTACAAGTAAGATGTTCGCCGTGCGATTGAGTGTCATTTTTGCATCTCGTCTAGTCTATCCAAGCAATTTGTATGGTGAACAACAGGCGGCATAATTGTTTCTGAATTTTATTTGACTTAATGCAACAAACTGGTTTGAGCAGGGAAGGACTGGGTCTGTAATTTGATGCTCGCAAATTGCTCATAGCAAGTTGTACCGGTTGTGATCATCTCTATCGGTCAGATTCAATCTGCAGCAAAACTATAATCAATGTCTGAGTTTGCATTTTAGTCGGGACATTTATTTGATAAGTAACAAGCTTTGTCTACACATTGTTTTCATACTTAATGACATTTCTGAGAAGTCCAGTGCAAAGATATAAAACTGTGCATAAAGCTTAAGATTACGCGTTGTTTATCGCGAATTCCATTTGTTCCCTGCACTGAAACTGGTTTCTGTTGAAAGTATTCATGTGAATCTTTATTTAGATTTCCCCGCGGCGACTATAGTCCTTTTGATCATATAAGTATTCTTCGCTTGTTTATTGTATTTCGCAGGAAACAATTTTCTTTGATGAAGTGTTAACGATCTGTTTGTGTTTTCGTGTAAAAAAAAGTCGTTTTATGTGAGCAGTTAATTTCGGACATCTATAGTGCATTAATCTGGCAAGCTGACACAATCATAAATTCAATAATGTTAATAAAACATTTTTTTCATATTAAAAATACATGAAAAGATGAATTTACTTTTGCAGAGGAGGTCGTCAACCTTTCGGAGCGGATTTGAAAGAATTCTTTTTCTTGGGTCCTCATTGTGTTATCGTTTGAAAGCTACTTGTAACTCTTACTTGCGCTTGAATAACTTATTAAGGTATTTTTCAGAACAATTTCACATCAAATACGTTCACGTTTTCTAACTCCTTTACTCTTCAAGCAATTGTAACCCCACATGTGAGTCAAGGCCAAAAGCATACGTTTCACATCGCATAGAGCATGCCACGATGTGATTCACTCAATTCACTCAAGTCAACCGTATCCACACATAACATATGCCAAGCATAAAGTGTTTTAATGTCTTTTTTATGTAGCTAGAGGTGAAATAGTTTGGGACTGACGTTTGGTGGGAATTTACGTGGTGGACGTCACATACAAGCGTTCAAATGTTATCGTTTTCTCTGCGTTGTCGAACAACAAATTGAAAATCTGAATTGCGAAGATGTCACTCAATTTTTGTGAATCAAAGTTCGCCTTATCGTGGAGTGAAGGCTGTGTTTTTGTTTCATTAAAGATGTTTGGCGGTTATGCGTTGATTGCCCCTGGCATTAATTTAATAGTCCAAATTTATCTCAACAAAACGTTATCACGTTGACCTGGTGAACACAGAGATTAGCCTAATCAGTCCTTTTACTGGTTGCAGCGGTTGAAGATTTTACACTTTCTAAGAATTAAAAGAATAACTTTAGTGTGCAATTTTGAATTCTCAGAATTTTTCTGTTGTTAAGTGCTGGATGGAACAAGTATTTTGATCAATTCTAAAGCGTACTCTCTCTATGAAACAATTAGATGCTTGTTCTGATTTATTCACAAATACAGATAATAATAATTGTTGGCGCGACAGTCCAAAGGGGGGCCAGGGCCTAGCTTACTCATCAACTACTCGTGTTGTGCGCGCTACTGTTCTCTCACGAGTAGAAGGGACCTACAGTTTTTCGTCGACTCCAAACGGCGAAATTTGAGAAGCTTTTTTAGACAATTATTACTCTTTGGGTGTTGTTAGCAGCTTGAAAGAGGTGTTGCCATGAAAATTTCGAGATGTTCAGGCGGGAATCGAACCTAGACCCTTCGCCATGTGAGCGTCGCACTCTACCCACTACTCCACGGCGACAAATACAGACGTCATGGCTAAATTCCATCAGCTCTTACTTTATTTAGAAGACCAAGGCTAAGAAAACCTTAATTTAAAATATCGTTTGGTAAAAACTTCAAATGCAAATATCTGTGCAGATTGACCACTTTTAGAGGATTTCCTCATAATTTACTTAATAATTAAACCGAGGACGGGTCACATTCACGTGCTGATGGTTACGTTATTCCGTTTTGCTACAACCGATCTAAGTGCGCAGTACGCTTTGTTGTCCTTAGACGCCGGTGTAATATGCAAACGACTGACTTCTTGTATAAGTTCTGCGATCCGAGATATATAAGCAAACAGTTATATTAGATATTGTTTGCAGCTCAATATATAGGGTGCAAAAGATCAAACCTGGGACCATTGGCGTGTGATATCCAGAAAAGCAGTTGCCTTAAAAATACTAAGAGAGTTTTACTAGTAAGAGAAAACCAATGGAACTGAAAGTTTTCGTAATTAAGAAGCAATGGGTGGCCGCCGTGGTGTAGTGGGTAGAGTGCGACGCTCACACGCCGAAGGGTCTAGGTTCGGTTCCCAGCTCAACACCAATTTTTCGAATATTTCACGGCACCACCTCTTTCGAGCTGCTGACAACACTCAAAGAGTAATAACTGTCTATGAAAGCTTCTCAAATTTCGCCGTTCGGAGTCGGCAAGAAACTGCAGGTCTTTTCTACTCGTGAAAGAACAGTAGCGCACACAACACGAGAAGTTGATGAGCAGGCTAGGCCCTGGTCGCCCTGTGGACTGTTGCGCCAAAAATTAATAAATCATAATGCTTAACGTAGTACAGTAAATAAAAAACAAAAAATAATAAAAGTACACAAATATGATAAGAAATTAAAATTCGTCAACAAATAAATAATTGCAAGGATAGTATCCACCGTGATACGGTGGGTAGAGTGCAAAGTTCACACGCCCAGGTCCAATTCCCCGACTGAACACCTCGCGTTTTTAACTGCACCACCTCTTTCGAGTTGCTGACAACACAAAAATAGTAATAACCAGCTGTGAGAAAGCATTTGAAATTTTCCGGTTCGGAGTCGGTTAATAACTGTATGTTCCTTCTACTCGTGAGAGAACTGCAGCGCCCACGACACGAGCAGTTGATGATGCAAGCTAGGCTCTGGTCCTCTAACGGACTGTCGCGCCATCGAGTATAATCTAAGAGTATATATAAATAATAATAATAATTGTTGGCGCTACAGTCCAAAGGGGGACCAGGGCCTAGCTTGCTCATCAACTACTCGTGTTGTGCGCGCTACTGTTCCCTCACGAGTAGAAGGGACCTACAGTTTTTTGCCGACTCCGAACGGCGAAATTTGAGAAGCTTTTTTAGACAGTTATTACTCTTTGAGTGTTGTCAGCAGCTCGAAAGAGGTGGTCCCGTGAAATATTAGAAAAAATTGGTGTTGAACTGGGAGTCGAACTTAGACCCTTCGGCGTGTGAGCGTCGCACTCTACCCACTACGCCACGGCGACCATAGTATATATAAAGCAAGGAATTAAAAGTAAGTTGAAAAACTGTTTGCTATAACAACGACTTCTCAACAAAGTTTCAACTAACTTTATGAAGTCATCAAAAGTGATTTTGGAACATTTGGTCATGCTTGAAGTGATTCAGTGCTTCTTGTTCTCCTTTCTATTAAGTTTCATCTACGAGGTTTCAACATATTCTCTGTATCAATATGAAGGAAAATGTGAATACAGCTTTAATTGTTTTTATTTTTCAATATAATCTCCCCTAACACCAACGCATTTGTTACATCTTGAGATAAATCCCTCAAAAAAATAAATTTGCAAAATATCCAATAATTGCCAAATTAAATTCTTCATCATCCTAAAATCTTTTTTCACGAAGACATTTTTTTAAATCCGGAAATAGGAAATGAAAACTAGGGGCAAGGTCTGGACTATAGGGTGGGTGTTGGATTTCTTCGAAACCACAATCTAGCGCAGCAGGCTGGTATACTCGCACCGTGTGCACAGGAGCGATGTCATGAAGAAGCAACGCACCCGCTGCGAGTCTAACCCGTCTTTTTTTTTAATTTCCTCCCGCAAATTATGCAAAGTATAAGCGTAGGATGTGGCGTTTATGGTCTCATTTTTTTTTTTGTACTCAATGAGCAAGATTCCCTTTGAGTCCCAAAAAACTGTGGCCATTAGCTTCCCGGCAGACGGAGTGACTTTGAACTTCTTCGGGTGGGTCTGTTCCTTCTTTATGCCACTGCATGGACTCTTGTTGGCTTTCAGGGTCACAATTTGATCCATTACACCGTCCGCGTTCTCACTAGACATCTTCAAAAGATCCTACTTAAAAATACTTAAAACTAGGTAACATAATCTAAGAATGGTTTAAAATCTAACTTACTGACCCTAAACAGGTGCTCTAAGTTAATCTATATCTTATCTAATTTAAATTGCATTTTGAACATAAGAAGCGTGAAATTATTGTTGTACAAAAATGTTTTAATTTGTTCCAAGAAAACTATTTGAAAATCAAAAAACTTGGTAATGCGTTTTTTTTTGTATTTGTCGCTTCTCGGCCTTATGGCTAAGATCAAAGTGTAGTATCTGCAAAAGGTTTCTACAGCATGCGATTCTCACTTATTTCTAAGATGCTGTGAGCATTCGTGGCACCCAACTTGCATTGACCTTTGAAAGGTTAAGATTGTCATGAAGAATGGTGTGAATGGTACCAGTTGAAAGCTGGTGATCTCTGGCATCATTTTCACCTTTATTCGGGCATCCTCAAGAATAAGTGTTTCGACTTCTTTGATGCTTTATCCCGTACAAGCAGTAGCCGGGGCACCGGAGCGGGAGTCGTCTTCAATGCTCTCTCTGCCTCTCTTGAACTCACTCGACCACTTTTGCGCAGTTGATAATGAAGGTGCGGAGCCCTGGGAAACAGCCACCATCTCTTCATGAATAGTTTTTTGACTTTTTCCTTGCTTAGTAAGAAATTTAATTACAGAGCGATGCTCAATTGTTACCATCATCGTCTCAGTTGCCATTATGATTCTTTTTAACTGGAGAAAAAACGCGAATTAATAATCACATTTATTTGATTTTTTTTTGAATACATTAAAATAATAGTATTACTTGATAAATAAGACAATTTATATAAATTATATAACCACAGCTTCACCCCGATACCGAGAATATATTAAAGGTCCCTCGTATGTTCAATAGGTTTCATTTCGGGGTTCTGTGTGTAATTATTTGGAAACACGGTACCTAAGCCATTTCAAATATCTACAATTTCAAAATTTTCATAATTTAAGAGTATAATAACAACATCAGGGGCCCGACGGATGAACGTGCGTAGAATTTATATATTTATCATTTTCTGTATGATAACGTGGTTTCTTTTTCATAAATGTTACCAACGAAGGCGGGATTTCATTGTTATTTTGCCTCATAATGTCTACTATTCCCCTTAATCGTTATTTGAGACATAAAAAACCGTCATAGTTTAACGTTTTTAAATTGCGTGATACTGGTCACCAACTTATTTATACGACTAGGAAACTTCTCACGCAATAAAGCCAACATCATTGTCATGCTTTGTACCTTACAGCCTCTCCTTCTTGCAACCCTGCGCCGTGCTTGCCATAATCTTCAGTCCCCGGTCTCAAAAGAAATCGTTCGTTTGAATAAAGATCTTAAAATTTGCATTCGAAATGTTGCCCTATTTAACTAACACTGATCAACAATTTTGCTCACAGTCTTGCTGATAAGTGATGTGCGTCACGCTTGACATACAAACTCCTCGTAGCGTGCTTAATATTTATTTTAATAGCCGTGGTCGAAAAACGTGTCCAAGTGGTTTTTTAGTGAGTTTTTGGTATTTGTCATTATCAAACGTGTTTTAATGAGGCCGCAGTAAATATTAATAATAATGTGTGGGTGTGGCAAGATTTCAAAAAAGGACCCGACAATATGTCTTCAAAGACGCGGGAAGTCAGGCATTCTCCTAACGATCTGTTTTAGTTTGTTGACGCAAATGATGAAGTTGCAGACCAAAGGATCATATTTACTCTTTGCACTTGAGGGGTAAGTCTCACTCGCCACGCAACTATGTAGGTGGCTGCGGCACAACACATCTTCGCTGAAATTACTCAATACGGGGCGGTATCTATTTAACTTTTGCTTTTTCGTCACGGCTCGCTACGCTCGTCTTGTATCATTTTAAGAAGTGAGAAATCATATCCTTTCAAATGAAGATAAGACCTATTTAAAATTAATACTCAACTATTAAACGTACCCCACAGTCGATCTCAGTTCGAACTTGACACCCAAGGCATTTGAGCTAAAAAAGGTAAACTTCTTGATCCCCATTACCATCAAATGCAATAATGGAGTGAACTGTGATGAAGATGTGTAAGAAGCCGAAAAAATAGAATAATGGTGCAAGTGAATCTGGCAGCAACAGTGATGCTGATGATTTTCATCAGACTCGTGGTCGATCCTCAACTTAAACCCCCTGTTCTGAAAACTACTGCATAAATAGAAAGCTCACGCTTGATCGAAAGTGGCGTGCTTCTTTTGGCCGTGACCCCTCTGCGCTCAATTGTGTCGATTGAACGATGTCATAACCATATACGAAGGTTGTCTATTATATTTCGGGATTGGTGAATCCTAGTATTGCAATCTGGCAACTATCAGCTCTAGGTTATACGTACTGAGAACGTTTTGGCATACGAGCACTATTTGTGTTGTTTACAGTAACTTAAAAGATTCATCTCGCCTAAAAAATGGAATTAAATCGTGAAAATTTTCGTGCGATTAATTTTTACAACCTTCGACGTGGATTAACTCAACAACAGTGCATCGATGAACTTAATTCAATTTATGGCCTTAAAGCTCCATCAAGAACCAGTACTTATCGAAGGTATGGTGAATTCAATCGAGGTCGTAGTTCACTCCAAGACGAATTTCGTGAAGGTCGTCCAAAATCAGTTGTTGTTCCGGAAACCATTGATGCTGTGCGCCAACTGATATTGCAAGATCGTCATGTGACCTATCTTGAGATTGAGACAACCTTATGCATTAGTGAGACCAGCATACATTCAATATTGCATGAACATTTGACCGTCAAAAAAATTGTTCCCGTTGAATCTCACACAATTTGTCAATCGCTCAAAAAACTCTTGTGTCGATTGGTCGAAAGAAATGCTCCAAAAATACGATCACGGTGCTTCGAAGCACGTCTATAACATCGTGTTAGGTGATGAATCGTCGATTTACGCGTATGAGCCCGAAAGTAAACAACAGTCGACTGTATGTGTTTTTCAAAATGTGCCAAATTCAACAAAAGTTGCTCGCATAAGAAGCACTTCCAAGCACATGGTCGCCTGTCTTTTCAAGAAATCAGGAAAGCCAACCGGCGAATACGGGTCACTCTTCACAAAAGCTCTCACACATTGGCTCAAACAACTGCATTTTTGAGCACTCAAAACATGGATTTGATGAGTCATCCGCCGTATAGTCCTGACTTGGCACCGTATGACTTTCTTTAATTCCCGTACGTAAAAAATAAAATGAGAGCTCACGCTAGATCAAACGTGGCGTGCTTCTTTTGGCCGTAACTCCTCTGGGGTCTTCCATTGTGTCCATTGAACTTTCTTTTCGATGTCATAACCATATACCTACAATTAGTCACCAGTTATGAAAATTTCTGTGGCTGCCGTGGCGTAGTGGGTAGAGTGCGACGCTCACACGCCGAAGGGTCAAGGTTCGATTCCCGGCTGAACACCTCGAATTTTTCACGGCACCACCTCTTTCGAGATGCTGACAACACTCAAAGAGTAACTGTCTAAGAAAGCTTCCCAAACTTTGCCGTTCGTAGTCGGCAAAAATCTGTAGGTCTTGTCAGAGAACAGTAGCGCGTATAACACGAGTAATGATGAGCAAGTTAGGCTTTGGTCCCTCTGTGGACTATCGCGCCAACAATCATCATATGAAAATTGCAAGCAAATCTGGATCTCCGCTGACGTGACATTTTGTGGTCAAAATTTAGCAATTTTGGGACCAACTTCGCTGCCCCACGCTTCATACCCAAAATATCTCAAATAACTTGCATGGCATGAGCCTACCGATATGCCGACATCTTCAGCAACTTCTCTGAATAGTGATTCGATGGTTATTCATAGCACATATCTTCACTTTCTCAACATTTTCAACGGTTGTTGTGTAGGTTAGTCCAAGAAAGGGAGATTTAGCAGTGCATCAAGAACAAAGCCAGACGTGCTTGGAAAAGCCACTGTGCTGCAAGAAAAAACGTTCTTTGAAATTTATTTGCGCGAAAGCTTGTTCCAGTTTACGATTGATGCAGAGGAGAGAAAAGGTCTTATCTCTGCCCTGTAGGTCTATACGGATATTTTTGGTAATAGGTCCCAGGTTTTGCAAAAACTTCCCTACACTGCCAGAAGACTGACTTTTTTCCCAAAGAAGTTTTATTTTTCAAGGATAACACCTAGGTATTCAGCTTAATTGGAAAATTGAATGATGACACCCTTAAGTACTAGTTGAGGCCGATCTGTCAGATTTCTTCTCCCCGTAAAGAGAACAACCTCCGTTGTAAGAAAATATGCTGAAAGTCCCTTCCTAGTACACCAGTTATCGGTCATGTCTAGAGTCGACTGCCCAATCTTACATACGGCCGCAAGACATGCTCCGGTGACCAGTACGGCTCCGTCGTTCGCGTAAGCCTGGCCTTAGTTGTTAGATCCATTCAAGGCGGAAAGCAGAGAGTGGCCCAACATGCACCATAGGAGGGGAGACAGGACGCTACCTTGTGGGTAGCCCCGGTTTCCCCCCAAAATTGCATACTGGTAACAATCCGCCTCCACGGTTATAGTTCTATTCATTAGCATTGCTTCAATCCACAACGCCAATAATTCTTCTATGCCTTGTTCTCCGGCCGTGTTACATATGCTATCAAAAGTCGCATTGTCGAAAGCACCCTTTATGCCGATGAATGTGCCTAGTGCGTACTCTTTCCTGTCAAGCGCACTTTCAATTCTATCAACGGGATTTTGAAGCGCAGTCACGCAAGATTTTCCACGCTGGTAAGCATATAGCATCTGAGAAAGAGGGTTTTATCGCAAAGCATGGAGTTTGACTAGCCTTTCCAAGCTCTTCAGTATAAAGGAAGTAAGACGTATAGATCTGAAAATATTGACGTGAGAGTAATGTCCTTTGCTAGTTTTGGTACGTGTACGCCAGGAGTTTGGAGTGGTTGACAGAGCAAGGCTGACAGTGAAAATTCTTTTCAGAGCCGGTAGTAGTGGTTCTTGGCCCTTTGCAACAGAGCTGCGGTACCAGGTGTCTTGAAACCATGAAAACATGCGACGGCGTACTCGGTAGCTTCATTTGTTGCCATAAGCGATGTTACACACCATCATCGGTGAGTGATACTTATCTGCTCATTCTCACTTCCGAGGGTTGGTCTTGATTTTGTGCCAGTTGTAATCTGGTTTCCTGAGGAGAGTTTCAGTTTTTGCTTAGCATAGGTACCGCCCGGTTTCCTGAATGTGTCCAGCCTGACTGCTTCATCGTTTTTAAGGATTTTCACCAATCTGCTGGTTCTACAGCAGATTGGTGATCTTTCAACATCTCTGTGGGAGGCACTTTTGGATGTCCGAATTGTCCTCCTTCTTCTTTTTCTTCTTTTTCTTTTTCTTCTTGTGGCGCTAAAATCCGGAGTGGCCCTAAGCCTCAACCAACATGCCTCACCAGCCAGCACGATCTTTCGCTACCTGCTTTCAGTTGCGCACTCCAAGTTGGTTTAGGTCCTTTTCGGATTGTGTGTGCCACCTTAGCCTGGGCCGTCCTCTGTTGGGTTGTCCCAATGACTTAGATTCGAAGAAGTTTTGAGCCTACTCTACGTGACCTAGCCATCTTAATCGTTGTATCAGAAGACTCTTGACCAGGCACATGTCGCTGTAAAATTATTTGCAACTCTAAAAAACACAAAGCTCCCAAACCACTTCAGTTAAATTCTTTTATTCCGCCTCATTATTTCTTTTTGCCATAAAGGAAACCTTGGAAGTTTCCATTCTTAATTGACTCAAACACAATTTTGCATCTCATGCTGTCTGCTCCCGGACCACCAGCCTCTGCCTTGAATCCCACATATCCCGTATTCTCTTGTCCGGTAATGAGCAAGTGAGTGAGCATATACTTTGACTGGGACTGATCCTGAGGATAACGCAGCTCAACACGGACCGTAGCAAAGAAATCTAAATTTTGGGTTATGCTTGACGAATGCCAAATAAGTTCGTCACCTAAAAAAAACAAAAGGTCATCAGAAGGATATCTTGGAGAAGGAATAGTGCTTACCTGGAACGCGACCATTAATGGCGACATAGTCTTTATAGAACTTTGCCTCAGCCACTGAAAGACTGAGGAGCAGTCCAAGAGCTACTAATGAGAGAATCGCAAATGTCCGCTGCATGATTGCTTATTAGACCAGTAAGCAACTTGAAAGGTTTATATAGACGCTGGTAAAACTTTCAGTTTATCTTTTAATTAAGTTCAAGTTGAGGGATAGTTCTCAAAACAAATTCGTTTTCAATTTCAACTGAGTGGAACTTTAAGAGATTGGCTACTCGAGATGAAGTGCCGAGAAACACAAATAACTCGTGGCATTTCGAATGTAGTTGGGAAGGTTTAGAGTGTGTTTTAGTGATTAGACTAGAATCATTCAAATTATCAAGGGTATAAGCTAGTAAAACTTTCCAACGCAGACAAACTCGCAGAGTGTTATCAGTCAAAACCTTCTTTTCTCAGCCACTTGTTCGTTGAACGGATGTTAGTTCTTGTCTAATTGTTTTAATTTTGAGGCTAGGGTCCAAAGAAATTTTTTCCACTTTATTGAGTATTGAATGAATGCAGTGTAGCTGACCAATAGACGTGTGATTGTTTTGCCTCTTCCTTCGAAGAAATGCATTGTACCCTAAGTAAGGTTTACTTAGGGTACAATGCATTTCTTCGGCAGCAGTTACTTGATATGATTTGTAGCCACGTGGTTCTAGAGATAAACACCTACCTTCTTCTTGTTATTCTTCTTGTGGCGCTACAGCCCGGGGTGGACCTGGGCCTCAACCAACATGCCTCTCCAGCCAGCACGATCTTTCTCTAGCTGTCTCCAATTGCGCACTCCAAGTTGGTTAAAGTCCTTCTCCACTTGTGAGCGCCACCTTATCCTAGACCGTCCTCTGCTGCGTTGTCAAGGTGGCTCTGATTTCGGGCCGGTGCAGTAGTGTGCATACAGTCTACATGGCCTAGCCATTTTAAATGTTGTGCCCAAAGACACTTGACCAGGCGCATGTCGCTGTATAGCATATAAACTTCGTCATTATATCTTCTCCTCAAGATGTAATCAACGCAAACAGAACCAAAAATCGTTCGCAGAACTTAGATTAGAGACTAAGGGAATAAGACTAAGGACTTCCTCATCCGCTTTTACTAACGTTCAGGTTTTCGCACCAAAAAGAAGGACTGGGATGACCAAGCTGTTAAGCCTTAGCTTAGCTTAGTCTTCGAGAGAGCTCTTTTTTCTTCCTTTTTTTTGTCTTTTACTCAATTGGCGCTTGAGCATTACGAAACAGCGATTGGCAAAAGTGATTCTGCGTTTGATTTTAGAACTGAGTTGTTGTCCCTTGTCCTTGCCTAGCTCCAGGTTTCTTCTGTCTAGAGTGACAGGCCGATATTTTGTGTCCTTCCTTGATGACAGCATGAACTTAGTGTTGTGCTCATATATCGCCAGACCCATTTCAGCCGCTTCCACTTCAATGCCAGCAAACGCCTCATAGACGGCTCGCTGTGTTCGTCCAATAACATCAATTTCAACAGTGTAAGGTAGCAATTAAATTGACTTTTGGAAGATCGTGCCTTTGGTCTTGACTTGTGGGTTACGCCGACCTTGACGGAATAGCCACAGTTTTCTACCGTCTTCGTACACAATTTGACGAGCTTGACAGGAATGGCAAAACTATAAATGACACTGTATAGCTCCTCCCTGTGCGCAGGAGCGACGAATAGGTGACAAGTGTCGATTTGTACTTCTTCTTCTTCGGATGGCGCTACAGTCTGGGGTGGACCTGGGCCTCAACCAACATGCCTCTCCAGGTAGCACGATCTCTTGCCAGCTGTCTCCAATTGCGCACTCCAAGATGGTTGAGGTCCTTTTCCACTTGTGTGCGCCATCTCAGTCTAGGACGTCCTCTGTTGCGTTGTCCCTGTGGTTCGGATTCGAAAACTCTTCGGGCCGGAGCAGTGCTGTCCATACGCTCTACATGGCCTAGCCATCTTAAGCGTTGTATCCGTAGACGCTTGACTAGGCTCATGCCGCCGTACAGCCCATACAGTTCGTGGTTGAATCTTCTCCTCCAGATGCCATCAACGCAAACAGGACCAAAAATCGCACGCAGAACTTTTCTCTCGAAGAGACCAATGGCTTCCTCATCCGCTTTTAGTAGCGTCCAGGTTTCTGCGCCGTAAAGCAGGACTGGAATGATCAAGGTGTTGTACAAAGTCACTTTGGTCGTTCGGGAGAGGGCTTTATTACTCAATTGCCTCTTGAGCCCAAAGAGACAGCGATTGGCAAGAGTGATTCTGCGCTTGATTTCGGTACTGATGTTGTTGTCCCTATTCACCGCGGAGCCGAGATAGACGAATTCCTTCACTACCTCGAAGTGTCTGCTGCCCATAGTGACGCTCTGTCTGAGACGTCGATGTTCTCCGTCCTTCTTCGATGACAGCATATACTTCGTTTTGCCCTCGTTTACCACCAGTCCCACTTTAGCCGCTTCCGTTTCAATGCTAGCAAACGCCTTATGACGGCTCGCTGAGTTCGGCCGATCACGTCAATGTCATCCGCATAAGCTAGCAATTGAACGGACTTGTGGAAGATCGTGCCTCTGGTGTTGACGTGTGAGTTCCGCACGATCCCCTCAAGGATGATGTTGAAGAAGTCGCATGACAGCGCGTCGCCTTGTCTAAATCCTTTTTTGACATCGAAAGTCTCGGTGAGTTCGCTACCGACCTTGACGGAGCAGCGAGAGTTCTCCATCGTCATCCTACACAATCTGACGAGTTTGGTAGGGATGCCAAAACTAGACATGGCACTGTATAGCTCGTCTCTATGCACGCTGTCATACGCGGCCTTGAAATCGACAAATAGATGGTGGGTGTCGATTTGTACATCTTGGATTTTATCCAGGATCGGCCGTAAAGTGAAGATCTAGTCTATCGTGGAGTTCCCTGGTTGAAACGATGTCTGTTTTAGTCTTTGATATTCTTCTTGTTTCGATCGATACAAGTCTCCGTCCTCCTTCAGATTGGTCTTGAGTGACAGATTTAGAAGCTTCCCGGTTTCCTTACGAACTCTCTGCAGTTCCGTATTGTACCACGGTTGAGGGGCTTTGAAGAGTGTTTTTGGCTGAACGGATAAAATAAATGTTTTATGTTTTTAGCTAAAACTATAAACATATCTTTGAGACGAGTGTACCGATGTAACAAAATAAAGAAAATCGAATGTACAGCACGGTGCAAAGTAATGGCGCCATGTTCGACTTTGGCACTTTTATGCGAATTACTTTTTCTTATGGACATACAGTAGCCTCATGTTAATTGCGCAAAATCCTTATCATATCAGTCATAAAATCCATATAGACAAGACAATGAAAATGTTTCTTGTCATTGAGAAAGATCCCATTACCGGAAATGCAGCCGAATTTAATAATAATAATAATTGTTGGCGCTACTAGTCCAAAGGGGGACCAGGGCCTAGCTTGCTCATCAACTACTCGTGTCCTACAGTTTTTTGAGGACTCCAAACGGCGAAATTTGAGAAGCTTTCTTAGACAGTTATTACTCTTTGAGTGTCGTCAGCAGCTCGAAAGAGGTGGTGCCGTGAAATATTGGAAAAATTGGTGTTGAACTGGGAGTCGAACTTAGACCCTTCGGCGTGTGAGCGTCGCACTCTACCCACTACGCCACGGCGACCACAGCCGAATTTAAATGTGCTAAATAGTAGCACCACGCCATTCTGAGAAGCGTTTTCGAAGTATACACCAGTCTTTTGATTTTTTCTTGGTTAGAAACTAATTTTACTCAATTTATTGTAATTATTAAGAGATAATATTTCCAAGTGCAACGTTGTTCTTAAAGTAAAATGGTACGTGAAGAGCATTGAAATCCTGAGAAACGTACCTTAATAAATATAAATTGCTTTCTGAGGGTAAATCTCACAAATTTATAAACGCTTAGGTGTTAAAATAAAATTATCGCAAATGCGAAAAACTGCGCTCAACAGGAAGAAAAAAGAGGGTGAAAATCGAAAGTACCCCCCGCCGATGAACGACGAAAAGTAAGATTAGTCAAACGTAACCCGATTATGAACGCTAAGAAAATAAGAGAGGAGTTAAATTTACCCGTTTCGATATCAACATTAAGAAAAAAGCTGGTAAAGTAGAATTTGCCTGCCAGAAGTCCCATGAAAGTACCACTACTGTCAAAAATCAACCTACTCCAAAGATTCAAATTCGCGACAGAACACCTGAACTGGGATCCTTCTTAATGGCGCAATATACTATGGAGCGACGAATCCAAAATAATTTTATTTGGTACTCCTGGGACCAGGTGTGGGACATTTGCCGCAGACGAAAAAATCAAGAGTTCCAAACTGTAAGCAAAAATTTACGTATGAGGATGCTTTCCCTATTACATGACTGGTCCCATTTTATGGATAAAACCGATGATGACCGACTGAGTTTATGTGAGCATAATGGGAGAAACCATGCTGCCTTACGCAGAGTGGAATATGCCGCTTAAATGGTTTCTACAGCAAGACAACAGCCTCGAATATAAGAGAAAACTGGTCAAAGAATTTTTGCAAAGCAATGGAGTTCAAGTTATGGAGTAGCCGCCTCAGTCTCCGGACCTGAATCCCATTGAAAATCTTTTGGACAGATGTGAAGAAAGTTGTATATGAAGCGAAACTTTAAAATACAAAACAGCTATGGGATGTTGTGCAGGTTGCCTGGAAGAATATCCCTGTTCATCGATGTAAGGCCTTAATCGACTCCATGTAACGATGTTTTAACACTGTGCTTATAAATTAAGGTTATACGATCAAGTAACAATAATAATAATTGTTGGCGCTGCAGTCCAAAGGAGGATCAGGGCCTAGCTTGCTCATCAACTGCTCTTGTTGTGCGCGCTACTGTCCTGTCGCGACCTAGAGTTTTTTTACCGACTCCGAACGGCAAAATTTCCAATGCTTTCTCACAGGCGGTTATTACTCTTTGGGTGTTGCTAGCAGCTTGAAAGAGGTGGTGCCGATAAAAACGTGAGGTGTTCAATAGGGGAATTGAAGTTGGGCATGTGAACTTTGAACTCTACCCACCGTATCACGGCGGCTAATATTTTTGCAAATATTTATTTGTTGACGAATTTTGATTTCTTATCATATTTGTGTACTTTTATTATTTTTTATTTCTTATTAACTGTACTACGTTAAGCATTATAATTTGTTAATTGTTGGCGCGACAGTTCACAGGGGGACCAGGGCCGGGCTTACTCATTAACTACTCGTGTTGTGCGCGCTACTGTTCTCCCACGACCTACAGTTTTCTGCCGACTCCGAATGTCGAAATTTGAGAAGCATTCTTAGACAGTTATTACTCTTTGAGTGTTGTCAGCAGCTCGAAAGAGGTGGTGCCGTGAAAAATTCGAAAAATTGGTGTTGAACTGGGAATCGAACCTAGATCCTTTGGTATGTGAGCGTCGCACTCTACCCACTACGTCACGGCGGCCACGACCAAGTAACTCAATAAAAAAAATCAAGACAAAAGGCTTTACTATCCCATAGGCTGTTACTTCGTATTAATGAATATTTCATCTTGGTGCTATTGTTTTGCACACACAGAAATTTGATGTTATTCCGGCGACGACGGACTTTTTCAATGTTCAGAACGCACTTTTTTCTTATCTTGCTTATAGGTTTTTATTTAAGGATGTTGTGCCATAAATATGATGTGTTTACATGACCGTAGGAAGAAGCAATTAGCAAAATAGTGACAAAATTGTGACGGTATTGAACATGGTTTATTATTTCGCACAGTGCTGTACGTATCCTGCGAAGCTTAAAAATTCACTACGTTACAAAACGTTTAGAGTTACTGGTTGATCCGCATAAAAATTGGCCTAGAGCGCAAGGATTTAATTACTTTTCCAGGTCCCTATAACTTATAAATACACTTTTCTTCGCCCGTCATTAACCTCCTTAAAAAATGTTATATTTTGGGACGTTTCACGTCATTCAATATTTCCCATGATAAGGGAACAGCGTTCGTCACATTTAAAACACGTTTGTCACAATTAACGCCGACAGCATTTGGTGCTCAGAAACTGCAGAAACGGAATATTTTATACGATACTTTTAAAGGGAGGTTTTCCATTGCTCGAAGAAAAGAATGTGAAGATTATATTCGAACCTCGATTCGAGTTTACTTCTATTCCAGTCTCTTTTGAATATTCTCTTAAATTCCAAGTTCCTTATTTGTTTTTCGTTGAATTTCATTTTACAGCCGTGGCAGAAGGAAGTACATGCAGTCTGAAGACAGGGGGTAATGGCGTCTGTACACGAATCGACAAGTGTGAAGCAGTGATAAATCGAGAAATAACGTACGCCAATCTGAATCGATGCTTCTTCATACAATCCACCGAAGTGATATGCTGCCCAAAACCAAAAAAACCATCGTAAGTGTTCAATATCATCAAAGAACTTCACCATTCGCTTGTAGATGCTATCCTCTTTTTCTTTCTAATCTATTCTTTCGCTTAACTATCCTTTTTTAGTCTAGACTTTGATCCAATAGAGACAACAACGTCCCGCTCTCAATCGATTTCTGTAGGTAACGTGGTTATAGATGACAAAAGAAAGCTTTGGGGTCAGGGTTCCCTAAGAGGGAGGCCACTAATAGTGCCAATTGATTTTGGTACAGTTACAACGTCTTCAAACACCACGACCAGCACAACCACCCCCAGCACCACCACCACTACCACCAGCACCACCACTACCACCAGCGCCACCACCACCAGCAGCACCACCCCCAGCACCACCACCACGACCAGCACCACCGCCCCCAGGACCACCACTACGACAACAACAGAGCCATTTGAAACAGATTTCATATGGGTTTTTAACACGTAAGGTGGTGGGCTTTCGGGCTTCGTTTGTGAGGCATATTATAGCAAAATTCCAGTGATTTGCTTCGGAAGAGGTTTAGGGACGAGAGTGAATACTGAGACTCAACGGGGCCGATTTGATCCATTCGCAGAACTCTTCAGCTGCATATGAATATCTTGTTGGACGTATGCTCCAGCTTATCTGTGATGAGAACTGAGGCATAAGTCCACTCAGCACCGCGTTCAAGATCCTTGCTGCTCGTTTGGACTTGGGGAACATAAATAAGACTTTCACAATACGGCAGCTCCTTATACCATAAATACCCAACATGTGCAAATATTTTGATTTCCGAGTCGGCCTATCGTTGCATTCCATTGCATTCCCATTGAATTCGTAAAATTTTGAAAGCTAACTATGTAGATCTCAGGCTTTATATGTCAAAACTAATTTGGGATAAGGCGAGAAGCTGATAAGTCTCATACAATGCTCGATTTACCCAAAAGCCATTCAGCTACTGGCCCATGCCAGTTCTTCTCTCTTCAAGTTCACGTGTCACCTGAATCGATGTCCGCTAAATCATTCCATACCTGCTTTGTATGTACTTTAATGTCTCACTTGATTTCCCTTTTGCTTGTTGCGTCCTCAAAAGAGGGGGAAAGATGTTAGAGTCAATCAGATTGACACTTCTCCGATATTCTCGATATCCGAACCTTCTGAGGTGCAAACATTGACGCGGAACATCAAATTGTTGTAGCCAAGGTGAGAACCCGGATATCAAGAGAACAACGGAGTCGACATCGGAAAGCGCCACTGATCGCTGGGAACTTTGTTGACTGAGTCTACCAAAAACTCGCTCAGAGTTCTGCCTGCACTAACCATAGAAGAAGACTGGAAGCGCTGTTAAGAAGCCAAAAAAGAAGCTGCCACAGATGTGCTGGCTTTCACGTTACCAACCAGAAAGAACACATGGTTTGACGACGAGTACGGGCAAGCGCATGCAGCCAAACAAGATGCCTAAAAGGCAACGTTGCATTAAACGACGTGAGCTGTTCGTGAGCTCTACGAACAGAGAAGGAAAGAGCAACGGCTTCTCTGAAGGAAAAGGGAGAAGCACGAGAAGCGCGCTGTCGAGAAAAGGAAAGGTGTTATGGTAAGAAAGCTTAACCGAAAGGAAAAACGTTTATTCGAAGGATACAAAGTTCGGACCGAAGCCCACCGGGACCAAAATGAACAAGTTGCAGTAGAGACGCAGTTTGTTCTGAGAATCTGGAAGGATCATTTCTGTAGACTTCGTAACGGCGATGATGATCTATATTCCGCTGTTAGGCAGAATGTTCTACTCAATTTTTTAACTACTCGTGTTGTGCGCGCTACTGTTCTCCCACGACCTACAGTTTTCTGCCGACTCCGAATGTCGAAATTTGAGAAGCATTCTTAGACAGTTATTACTCTTTGAGTGTTGTCAGCAGCTCGAAAGAGGTGGTGCCGTGAAAAATTCGAAAAATTGGTGTTGAACTGGGAATCGAACCTAGATCCTTTGGTATGTGAGCGTCGCACTCTACCCACTACGTCACGGCGGCCACGACCAAGTAACTCAATAAAAAAAATCAAGACAAAAGGCTTTACTATCCCATAGGCTGTTACTTCGTATTAATGAATATTTCATCTTGGTGCTATTGTTTTGCACACACAGAAATTTGATGTTATTCTCATTTGGACGATGATAGAGAAGAATTCCGTCCCCACGACTTAGACGAGGTGAAGAATATCGAAGCTGAAGTCAAACAAAGCTGCTGGAGCGGATGGACTGCCCCCAGAAATATTTGAAGCAGCTGGAGATGAGTAGGTTGGGCGCCTGCACCAGCTCATCTGTAAGATATGGTCGGAGGAAAGCATGTCCGATGAGTGGAATCTCAGCGTCCTTTGCCCGGTCCACAAGAAAGGAGATCGCTTTGACTGCGCCAACTACCAAGGGATAAGTCTCCCCGATATCGCATACAAGATTCTCTCTGCCGTATTGTGAGAGCAGCTGAAACCGTTTGTCCGTAACCTGATAGGCCCCTATCAGTGTGGTTTCCACGACAGACCAGATCTTCACTTAACGGCGGATCCTGGAAAGGATCCAGGAAGTGCAAATCGACACTCACCACCTATTTGTCAATTTTAAGGCCGCATATGACAGTGTGCATAGAGACAAGCTATACAGTGCCATGTCAAGTTTTAGCATTCCTACTAAACTCGTCAGACTGTGTAGGATGACGATGGAGAACTTTCGCTGCTCCGTCAAGGTCGGTAACGAACTCACCGAGACCTTCAATGCCAGAAAATTTTTTAGACAAGGTGACGCACTGTTATGTGGCTTCTTCAACATCATCCTCGAGAAGATCGTCCGTAACTCACAAGTCAACACCAGAGGCAAGATTTTCAGTTCACTTGCTAGCTTACGCTGATGACATGACGATTGATTGGACGAACACAGCGATCCGCCAATGAGGCGTTTGCTGGCATTGAATCGGAAGCGGCTAAAATGGGTCTGGCGGTAAATGAGGGCAAAACAAAACTCTTGTTGTCATCAAAAAAGGATACGCAACATTGACGTCTCGGACGGAGCGTCACACTAGGCAGCAGAAACCTCGATATAGTCAAGGACTTCGTTTACCTCGGCTCCGCGGTAAATAGGAACAAAAACACCAGTACCGAGATCAAACACAGAATCACTCTTGTCAATCGTTGCTTCTTTAAAGTCCAGAGGAAATTGAGTAAAAGTGCCTTAAGCTTTCCCTTGCATAACAGCTTTATCTGCGGAAACGTGAATCTTACTAAAAGCGGATGAGGAAGCCCTTAGTCCTGTTGGCGTTGATGACATTTGGAGAAGTATTTTCAACGGCGAACTGCATGGAGTATACGGCAGCATGCGTTTGGTCAAGTGTCATCAAGATGGCAAGGGCAGTTGGAGCATATTGGCACTACGGCTTCCACTTTCCGAAAGTTTTCCTATCCGAGTTATTGGGACGTCGCAACAGAGGACGGTCTAGGCCAAGGTGGCGCACACAAGTGGAGAAGGACCTCAAACAAGTTGCAGTGCGAAACTGGAGGCAGCTGACTAGAGATCTTGCAGGCTGGAGATGCATGTCGGCTGAGGTCCACGCCAGAATGTAGCAGTACAAAAAATACAGAAATATTGAGAGTGTAAAGTAACAAAGCGAAGTCCATTAAAGTGCCACAGGATAGGTCATTGCCAGATGTAGTTTTTCTAGTGGTATATTTTTCTAGCGTATATGGCTATAAATTGTGTCACAGTTTTTTCAAAAGCCAAATTATATTTAATTTCTCGAATATAGGTAAAAAAGGGTCCGTACGCTATTTTAGACAAGTGGTACTTTCATAATATGACGACAGTCAGCTTGTAAAGTTCAGATTGGGAGTCTAGATATGGCGCCACTAACTAACTCTCCTAACTGTTTAAGCAGACAAGGGATTTCTTTTTTTAGGGCTGAACCCCTTTACTCGATTCCCGTTGAACATTCACCTCATCTTCATTTTATCTGTTTCAAGTTGGCAGTTCTCCCACAGTTTTTGTGTTTGCCTTCAGATTAGGTACTACGTGACGGACCAGGCTCGTAAATTACTACTGGCCAAGAAACTATAGCAACTGCTCACGACGGACTATTTGGAATGTTCTATTTGGAATCTTCATTGTCGATCATTGGCATGGAACCTTAAATTAATGAAAATTCAACCTAAATCTTGCTTTGTTGTTGACCATCGTTCTGCAGCGACTGCTTAGTATGTACTTTTGTTTCTTCCTCTTCCTCTGGCAAACCACTCTTTTTTCACTTCACAAATTTTAATATTTTCAATCTATCGCCTCTTTAAATTCTTCACTTCAGCACCATTCACGCAACATCTAAATTAAGCTCATTTTAAAACTAATCGCCATTCTTTTGCAGTACTCCGAAATCCCCCGTAACAACACCAACAGCGAAGGCTGTTGCAACGCGGACGGAAGACAAACGACCATCAGTTGAAGGTATGTAGGCATCTACAGAACATGACCAAGTCTCTTCATTCTGTTCCTTTCGTTTAGCTTGCGAGAAGTACAAGGCAGAAAACCCAGCTGCAATCGTTTATCATATCTTGGATGGAAAAGAGGCCAGCCCTGGCGACTTCCCTTACATCGGTGGAATGCTCTACAGGTCCGAGAGAGCAGGTACGCTATACGACTTGAACTGTGGATGCTCTCTTATATCGGAGACATTTGCTTTAACTGCTGCACATTGCGTACCCGAATGGCCCGCTTTGGTGCGTTTCGGAGCAGTCGACTGGAATCCCTTAGACAACTTCACTTATAGATATGACGCGCAGATAAAGGTATGTGCGGGAAATGAATAGCAAAAAATGCAAAATATAACATCCGTTTCTCTTTACAGAATATTATCCTCCACGAAGACTACGTTTCGTCGTCTTACTACAACGACATTGCTTTGATTGAGTTCACCGAACCGGTGCAAATTTCAGGTTTGGTTGCGCCAGTTTGCCTTCATACCTCAATGTCAGACATTGACTCATCAACTATCCTCGAGGTTGCGGGCTGGGGAGTTACTGACATCTTCAGTAAGTTTGACTACTTCTCCAATGTCCAATCAATCAATTCTATGTTTTCATTTTGCAGAACGATCTACTTCACAAATCTTGTTGTCGACAAACATCACAACGGTTCCACTGAACGAATGCAATACTACGCACATTCAATATGGAGTGTCAAGGAAGTACTCCCGCGGTCTGATTGATTCACAGTACTGCGCGTTTGATAGGGAGTTCAAAAAGGACTCCTGCAGCGGCGACTCTGGTGGTCCACTGGCGGTGACTGTTGGGAATTCCACGGAACTTGTGGGCATTGTTTCGTTTGGAAATGCATGCGGATCTATCGTGCCAAGCGTCTATACCCGCGTGGCCTACTTCCTGGACTGGATCGAGCAGAGAGTCTGGCCAACACCGGCCGGGGCCTGAGCTCACCATTGCTCGATATACTATACATTTCACTTGTAATGTTCTTTTTGTGATAATTTTTAACAATTCTGTTCTCACGACTATATGCGTTTTGCGTTAATTTTTATGTAATTATTTAATTTAAGTAAAAAAGAGTGACTCTGCAATAAAAGGAATTTTATAAGGTTTCTTAAAGACTTTTTGACTTTTAATTGGGCGTTCATATTTCGTTGGTGTGTTGTTTCATTTACTAGGATTGAAAAGTTTTTCTATGTTTTTCTATGTTATTTCTATGTTTTTTCTATGTCTTGTTTTTTTTTTTCATCTCGCATAGTTTTTTATTTTTTTAATTATTTTCTTTGTTTTGCTTTTTTTTGTTTTGTTAATGCATTTCTATTTACTACTGGCTATTCACTATTAATTTCTTAGCATGTGGGTTGAGAGTATATGATACAGCTTCATAACGTGCGCATCTTCATGTTCGTCGGATTTTATTTCCAAACCATTTTAGTATAAAATTTGTCGCCAAATATCCTCTTAACAACACGACATAATTAAGATTTATTTTGGCATACACTAATGAATGAAATTTCTGCACATTTTCGGTGCCTGAAATTAACGGTAATAAAAATGTTGGTCATTTTTTATTGAACACTACATAAAATATAAGGTTGTCAACTTTTTTGTCTTTTGAATACTCCGGCTATGTACAAAGTGCTACAGAGCTCGTATCTGGCAATACTATACATCATTTGAAAGGTCTTGACATAACCTACAAAACGACGCTATGCATGGATATTGTGTTCAACAATTATAGACGTGTGAACATGGAGTCCAAAAACGTCGAAATTCGCGCTATTTTAAAATTGTCCTTCGTTAAAGGTAAATCCGCTAGAGAAATGTTCCGTGAGATTAATGGTGTTATGGGTTATGGTACTCAATCACTTCGAACCGCGGAGGAATGGTTTCGACGATTCAAAGCCAGTGAAAACGACACCATGGATAAGCCAGCCGGAGGAAGGCCTGTGACGACGAATACCGATCGAATCATGAAAAAGATCGAGTTGGACCGGCATGTGGCATCTCGTGACATCGCCCAAGAGATGGGAGTTACTCACCAAGCCATTTTAAACCATCTGCAAAAGGGTGGATACAAAAAGTTTGATGTTTGGGTGCCGCATGATTTGACGCTAAAAAAAGCCTTCTGTACCGAATTAAAGCCTGCGATATGCTGTTGAAACGGAACGAACTCGACCCATTTTTGAAGCGGATGGTGACTGGCGACAAAAAATGCATCACATGCGACAATATCAAGTGAAAACTGCCATGGTTGAAGGCCGGTGATTCGTTTCAAACAGTGGCCAAGCCGGAATTGACGGTAAGGAAGGTTTTGCAGTGTGTTTGGTGGGATTGGAAGGGAATCATCTACTATGAACTGCTCCCATATTCTACCATCTACTGCGAACAACTAGACCGCTTGAAACAGGCGATCGACCAGAAGCGTCCAGAATTGTTCAACAGGTAGGCTGTAGTGTTCCACGAGGACAATGTCAGACTACACACTTCGACTCGTCAGAAGCTATGGGAGCTCGGATGGGAGGTTTTATCGTATGCACCATGTAGCCCGGACATAGCGCCAAGTGATTACCACCTGGCGAACGCCCTTGGTGGTGTGAAGTTGAACTCAAAAGACGTCTGTAAAAAGTGGCTGTCCGAGTTCTTCGCAAATAAGGAGGAGGCTTCTACGAGGTTGGTATTTTGAAGTTGCCGTCTAGATGGAAACTGATTGTTGAACAAAACGGCGCATATTTGAACTTATTCCGATCACTGTAACACTTTTTATGAAGCATTGAACGAATAGCAAAGAAGCGAAAGGGAGGTATTTAGCAACCTTATAGTTTTCATTTCCATTCTTGATACTAAAAAATAAAGTAAGCATGAATTTATTGTACTTTTAAAAGTACATTGTACTTCAGCATTGCTTACTTCCTTATGTGTTGCCAAAAAACTGAAGCTAACTATATGTAATTTTGAAATTAATTGTTTTGGTATCTGACCTATCATTACCTTTGCAGAATTTTTGGTAAGCTCTCTCTACTCTTCAAATGGAAGCAAGGCTGAATATATTTTAAGATGGTTTGCGCAAAACAAACGTCTGGCACACTCCCACTGCTCCCACATTACAAAAACTACTTGAAAAAATTCAAAAATTCTCAGAAAAAATTCAAATATCCTTAAAAAATTTGGTTTTTGTTTCATAGCTTACTTTGTAAGCACATAAACTGAGTGCATTTTGTTGTATTTTTAAAAGTACAATGGGAGAGAATGGGTTAAGAAACCATTGAAGATTCCGCAATCCCTCCATGATTGTTCTGCTACCGATGGCGATGCTGTCGACACAGACTTTGACGTCTCACTGCGCTACCCAAGTCGATAAATGCCTTGACTAGGTGCCCATTCGCCGTTACCACATTCACACATTCTGTTTGAGTCTTTTCGGTTCTCTTTTTCTCGTGTTTGGTTTACCGTCCGCTAATCGATCGAATCGAGGATAGCCCCTCCTGCAGTTTTACTCTTCTGGTTGCCATTTCTCCGCCGTACAGGCAATCAATATCTGGCTTTCTCCACCCGAATTCTGTTGTTCCTCACTCCAACGGTTCAGCGTACTTCGTCCAGCTCTTCCTCTAATGATTTCGGCCTTGTTGCCGCCCTCAATGTCTCTAGTCATTGTCGCAAATGCAAAGGCATCCTAATGTCATAATGCGGGTTAATTGCATTTTTGTGCACGAACTTCCTTCGATAAACGTCAATTCAACCATTATTGACTCATCTGACAACTTTATCGTAAATTCAATGGGTTTTGAAACTTCGTTGTTTTAACCAAATTTTTGTGCCTCTGTATGTAACTTTCTACGCAACTCGTTCGTTTTTATTAGCTTCGTTCAATCTGCAACATATTGTTTGGTTTGACTGCAGAGTTGGATACTTGTTTGCTTTGATGTTATGATTTTGCGAGAGATAGATTATTATTTGAAAATAATTTTACTCTCGAATCTTGTCGCTCTGAAGTAATTCTGGGACGACCAGGTCTAGAAATTGGATCGTTTCTGTTCAAAGTTTCATATGCTTCGATAACTGTTGATTTTTCGAAGCTGTATGTTAACCTTTTCATGGTAGGATTTGCACCTATTTAAGAAAACACAATTTTGGTCAAAATCGAGAAGTTTGTCAAACAGGGCAGCAGCCGACTCCTACGTGTCAGGGTGTGAAGCCAACACTCTAATCGTTGTTTTCGCAATATTGTTGTGTATTTGAGATGAGTCTTCAAGTATTAAACCGGATTTTTAAAGCAGTGAGGTTGTCATTTTCCACTCTGCTTCTCGCCTTCATCAATGTCCTTGCCTTGATGGAGAGCGGTTTTTCGTCTTACTAACTTCCTCACTGATTTGCATATGCACATGATACATCTTCTCTGTAATACTACCGATTTTTCTAAGAAAAAAACACATGACAACAGTACACTGTCACGTCACTGCGGTACTTCCACCCTAAATTCGAAATTAACGAAATGAGTTATTGTTCAGTTCAAACTTCCATTCATCCCTTCCCAGAACTCAAAGTCGTTGCCCATTCCGTAAGTGTATAAAAATCACAACGCAGTTCGACGTCTCACTTTCGCTGGTGAAAAAAGTGACGTATGCACGCAAAAAGCATTTAAGAGGAATTCTCTAGCACACTGACTTATCGCAATTCAAAGTCTTAGAGCACGGGGAAACAGCTTTTAGAAGGCAGTCTATGTGCAGATTCAGCCGAGTTCGCATCTCCAAGGCGACATCAGTGAGTGAATTGAGTGCTTGAAGTAAACACGCTTCATTTGTTGCAAGTCAGAATGTGGTCGGTTTGTTTCTTGTTGATTGCGTTCTTCTGTGTGGAGTCGCTGGCGGGCAGGGGAACAATTGTTTCTTGTGAGTGCTCTTCAAAAAAAAAAAAATACATTTTCTTTGCAACTTTTTGGTTTAATTCTTAAGTTTGTTTGCTATTTCTGTACTGTGTTAGTGTAAGTTTATTCAAACGTTGTTTTGGACAGTTGTGTATGGATTTCTACACGTACGTGAGAATTTCAAATCAGATCATAATTTCTAAGTTGTCATTGTAGCCAAGGGAATAATTATCGAACTTTGCACTAAGAGGAGATATTAAAACAGCAGCTTCATTTAATTTCACTTTCGATTCACCTTTAGTCTCATTATCGCAAAGTTGAAACGGGACTGGCGAAATACTTTACTGGCTCAATTCATTTGTTCGCAAAACGAGGCGCTTCTTTTAAAATAAAGACGAAGGATCGCATCCCTTTACTTTTTGGGATGTTCTGAGTCAGTTTCTAGCTCCCCATATACTCATTTATCAGTGTCGGAAACCGAATTTCTTCTCTCAATTCAGCGCTTGGTAAGAAGGTTTCAGTGGTGAAGAAAACAATCAAAACAATGTTGTCGTTTATAAATAAAGTTTGTCAGGAGGTCAGGTGCAAACCAACTTGACGTTGTGCAGTTGCTTGTAAACATGTAATTAACTGAAGCATTCTAAGACCTGCTGGTCAACAAGTTAGGTGTATCGTACTTTATTATTCTAAGAAAGCCGCCTTCGGTTAATGGGAAGGTGTGTAAATACTTACTGCTGTGATAAGTTGTTTTACATGTTATAAAAAACATGAAAAATTTGTATTATTCAGTGGGATGCTTCCCAAATTTTGTTGAATGCTTTTGTGTGGTAACCTTAAAATGAAAATGTCTTTGTCTATTAGAATATCAAAAGGAAAAAAAAAACAGCAGCAAAAATTGTCGAAGACGAGCAAGTCTGCTGTTAAGAATCAACTGGTATGTGAGAGACAAGAGTACCAACATAACGTTCCAAAAAAAAAATTTAAAATGAAATCAGAAATTGAACAGCGAAAATTCGAAATTCGTAATATCTTTTAAGGAGATACCCTACAAGTTACATAGCCTAAAATGTGTACTACTATCGTGAATGACACTTACTGAGATTTGACAAGGTACATTATAGTGCAGGGGGATGAGTTTCTCTATATGCTTCATTAACCGTAGACCTACGTTAAAAAAATAGACTTATATTACGTTGGAGGGTCGTTTTCGATCCTCATAAATTTTTCAAGAACTTACATACACAAATTAACGTTTTTTTAACAAAAAATTGTTTTGTTTAGAATTCATTAAATATTATATAGGAAACGCATGCAAACAATTATTGAATTAAATTATTCCAAACACTTGATGCATATGTTTCGGTTGGGATTGTTTTTGCAAACATTTTTTCCGCACAAGCAACAGACCAACTCCGATTTGTCTTCCTTAGTGATGGAGTTTTCTGCCAAGCAAATTACACATCTGCCACGCTTTTTTTTTGTTGTGTTGGGGCAACAAGTCGTGGGCGCTTGACAGGTGGGGTGGAGTCTGCACTTTAGTTGTCGCTCATATTCGATATGGATAAGTCAGATAGCGTTGACTGAAGTGAAAGGGAACATGGTCCTCGAGGTGTTATTGATCTACCAAGCATGTAATCTTTTGTCAATTCGACGCCAAGATCATGGAGAAACTTTTTGCGACCTTGTTTGCCTCTGGATGTTAGGTAGCCTAAATCTATTTGCATATATACGATAAAAGCATTCAATGCACAACTATTAATATTAGTTTAGAAAATATTAAAGTTCAAAAAAAAAAAAACGAAAAAAAAATGGTCGAAAACGACCCCAACATAGTTCTACGGTTAAACAGAAACGCATATTCTTGGCTGGTTTATTTTGTTCGTATTAATACGACTTTTGAGAATAGTCTCAGCTGTAGTTTCGCTGAGATGTTTGGATATTTTGCGCAGGGTCTGACATTTTGCATTGCTGATAAGACAGAGTAATGCTGACTAAGGAACGGCTTCTCAAACTTCGCCGTTCGAAGTCGGCAAAAAACTGTAGGTAACTTCTACTTGTTATAGAACAGTAGCGCGTACAACACGAGTAGTTTATGAGCAAGCTAGACCATGGTTCCCTTTGTTGGACTTTTGCGCCATATAATTATGGTTATTATTAGGATAATCTGATTGGTTGCGGGTCTAAACTGGTTTCACGGAGTAATGAATGTCCAAAAAATGGCAGTTAGATGTCGCTTGTATGGTTCACGGAAAACTGAACAGTGTTCATTTTTCATTTGCCCCTTCAAACAGTCCTACAACCGGCCTGTGAAACCAAATCAACGCTGTTTGGTTAAAGTAACTTTCAAGGTTTCATCTCATTTTCATTTTAATAATAATAATAATATTTGTTTGCGCGACAGTCCACAGATGGACCAGGGCCTAGCTTGCTCATCAACTACTGGTGTTGTGCGCGCTACTGTTCTCTCACGAGGAGAAGGGACCTACAGTTTTTTTCCGACTCCGAACGGCGAAGTTTGAGAAACATTCTTAGACAGTTATTACTCTTTGAGTGTTGTCAGCAGCTCGAAAGAGGTGGTGCAGTGAAAAATTCGAGGTGTTCAGCCGGGAATCGAACCTAGACCCTTCGGCGTGTGAGCGTCGCACTCTACCCACTACTCCACGCCGGCTACTTTTTCCATTTTCATCTTAACCCAACAAATGTTATTGACTTCTGACTTATCTGCACAATTGCTGATCGGATTAGAGAAATGTTTACCAATTACGGTCAATATCCAATCACTTCTATGCTGTTAGTAGGATTTGGTGGCAAGATTCAAATATGACAAATCTAAATTCTTAACAGAATGCAGCGAGTCACTGGTGTTCTCGCATCAACTCAGACGTGGAGCAAAGGAAATGTCATCCAACTCGAATCTTTAGTGTGGATCTTAGCGTAATCTTAGTAAAACTAGTTAGTTAGCAAGATATTCCATGTATTGCATCTAAATTTTTGTTGTCAACTTCCACATAGTCAGACCAGCGTAAGCGTAACCATTGAAACACCATTGCGTCAATTTGAGAAAACTTAGGTTATGTTGCTTTGAATGACATGTGAGCAGGAAAGGGGCAAACAATTTTTCAATAATATTCTTCCTTTTACTGACTGTTTCTTATCAAATGTCATCCAAATTGAGGAATTACTTATGTCAGTCACTCCATTTCCTCAATTATCAGAATTTTTTTCAGAAACACTTAGTCCTCAATTTGTTTAAGTCTTTGTTGTAAAACGCCGGGGAAAACTGCTCATGCGCCAGGAACCAATGAGTAATGGAAGAGATGTCACGCGATTTGTAACCGCACGCTGAGCTCTGAATATTCCCAAAATTGACAGCGGAACTCACACTTAAGCAGAGAGCATCAACTCCAGGAAAACGCCTTGAGTCAGAACATGGTAAGTTCCTCATCTTTTAACAATCAGCGCAATTCGTGATTTCGAACGATTTGAAATACATATATTACATCTCTTGTAATTTCTGCCAGCGGCAGTAACTCTCCTTCTTTATTGGAAACATTCAGTAAGTAAATTTAAGTTTCCACTTAATCTTGACGCAATCAGTCTGCTTTTTCTTAACTCAACCTTCAATTTTGTTGCAATTTTGTATTTTAAGAATTACAAAACGTTGTCAGGCTTAACTCAACAACGTCTTAGCCGCGTGTTTCGTATGAAATCCATCATCAGACGCCGCGCAGTTTATTTACTTCTGAGTCAGAATCCAGTTTTTCAGTTTCCAGGCCGTGCAGGCAAACTGGTCACACTAGACATGAGTCTGCCTTAGTCTCTTCTGCATTCGCCGATGCATTTTCTCTCTCAGAATGCGACTCGATTCCAAGATTCCGTGACATTCTCTTAAAAACCGATTCACCAGCTCCACTGGTTAGTCAGTACCTAAATGCGATCGTGTTCGGTCGTGAGAACTGAGTGCCAAGAGAGCTTGCTTTTTTAATTACCGCTAACGTCAACCGCGTCATTCATAAGCAAATCGAGACAATCACGTTACGGACGTGTGCTTGAGAAGTTGTGCGAGACGCTACGACGGCGAGACAAATTGTGATAAATTGTCTAGTGGAAGTAGTAGTTCAAGGTCGCGCAAACATGCTGCCGATGATAGCGACATTCGTTGCACTTGTGTGTCTGTGCAGTGCACAAATGTGGCAATATGAACCGAAAAATGGTAAGTTCATTGCGCGGAATGTCGAATGTTTGCTCAAAGAGACTGTGAAACCAGCCATTGTCTGTGTTTGCAGCGTTTGCGTCTCTTGTTCGAGTGATTAATTGCTGTTTTGATTTGAATTCTGTGCACGTTTTTTGTTGACGAAAATCCTACGTCACCAAGCAAAGAATTGGCTTCAGGGTGTTGTCAAAAGTGAACACTTTCGGATGTTTTTTAATAAACAATTTGTCTAAGAGGAATGTTTCTTTTTTCTGTTTTGCGCATTCGACGCGATAAAACTGTGTCCTTGACTTTTGTTTAGTTTCTCTGACGTATTCAAGGGCAAGAACACCGTCAATTTGCCATGCGTTGCAATTTCTCTTTTATTGAGATGTCTTTGATTTGATGCTGGTATGGGTGAAATGTTTATAAACTTCATCCCTATTTCACAGAAACACACTTATTTGACAAAAATCTTTTTATAGCTCTGCAGGGTACAGTGGTTTGTAGGACTCATCTATCGAAGGCGAATTCAATGTTTCACTCCGGTTTCTAATTCGTGTGATTAAATAATTAGCTCTCTCTTTGTTGTGATTTTCCTTCAGTTTAAAGGTTTTCGCCTGAAAGTATACCCAAGATTGGTTAAATTGAGTGGGTGGATAATGGTGAGGATCGTGACGTAGGCTGTACGTTCATTGTTGATCAGTTAGCCAGATAGCTTAGAGGTTGAGTAGTCGCTAGGGGCGCTGAATGTTGTGGGTTAAATCACAAGTTTGGTCAGTCTGCTCTTTTCCTTTTATTTTTCCTTCTGTCCGGTCGACAGTTTTCCTAGCGTTTGTGGATCGATGGACTGACCCTTGATCCTCCTCGAAAGAAACGTGAGGACAGCCGTTCTTTGTCTAGTGGATGATACGATGGAGAGTTTGCGGCCTTCCTGGTGGTTTGATCTATTTCGACCGGTACGGGTGATCAGGCGATCAGGGGTATCGATCCAAGATCTCGATCGTCTGGTCAGCCAGGAGTTCGAGGTAGGTTGGACGAGATTAGAATGGGCAGTCTTTGGGAGACGTGAATAGAAACCAAAAGGGCTAGGTTTGGCGCGATTCGTGAGTACGAAACAGTAGTAAAACGGAAAAAAGGAAATAGTAAAGAACAAATGCACGGCGGGCGACCAGTGAAAAAAAAATCTAATCAAACAAAGCTAGTGCTAGTGGCGACACAAGGTTTTTTGATCTTTGTTAGTAGACCGATAGCGAGAATTTATCCCCTACCCACCTAAAATAAGACCAAAGCAACAACGAAACACGTAAATAATAGTAGTGCAGTGTTGTGTTGAGTGGTGCTATCCCAATTTCAAAAAAAAAAAAAAATACAAAAACAAAAAAAAAAAAAACAAAAAACAAAACCAACGTACAACCCCTCTCCCCGATTCTTTTAATAAGAAAAAAATAAGAAGAATACTAATAATAATTGTTGGCGCTGCAGTCCAATGGGGGACCAGGGCCTAGCTTGCTAATCAACTGCTCGTGTTGTGCGCGCTACTGTTCTCTCATGAGTACAAGGGACCTACAGTTTTTTGCCGACTCCGAACGGCAAAGTTTGAGAAGCTTTCTTAGGCAGTTATTACTCTTTGAGTGTTGTCAGCAGCTCGAAAGAGGTGGTGCCGTGAAAAATTCGAAAAATTGGTGTTGAGCTGGGAGTCGAACCTAGACCCTTCGGCGTGTGAGCGTCGCACTCTACCCTCTACGCCACCGGCGGCCACAAGAAGAATACTAAAAAAGGTAAAAATAAAACGAGTACCAGGTATATTTTTTTGAAAATAAAACACTAATTATTAATGGGAAAGTAAAAGCATTTTATTCATAGTATTGGCAATTGTTTTCTACACATTTTGATCACCTTTCTGCCAATTTGTGAATACCACGCCATTAAAATTGTTCGTCTTTTAAAGCAAACCAATCAGACACCCAATTTCCGACCTCCTCGTAGGAATTAAAGTGCTGCTCAGCCAATGCGTGTCCCACGATAAATACAAATGGTAGTCCGAAGGAGCCAGGTCTGGTGAATACGGCGGGTGGGGTAGCTGCCCCCAGCCAAGTGTTTTGATTGTATCCTGAACCGGTTTTGCTTTATGTGCAGGTGCATTGTCATGGAGCAAAATTACCTTGCCGTGTCTTCTGGCTCATTCTGGTCGTTTCTCGATCAATGCATGGTTCAAATTGATCATTTGTTGTCGGAAGCGATCAGTATTAACGGTTTCATCAGGATTTAGGAGCTCGTGGTACAGCACAACTTTCTGGTCCCACCAAACACACAGCACTGTCTTCTTGCCGAATCGATCTGGTTTTGCCGTCGATGTTGACGGTTGTCCCAGATTAACCCATGATTTTTTCCGTTTAGGATTCTTAAAATAAATCCATTTTACATCGCCAGTAGCAATCCGATGCAAAACCGATTTTCTTTCGTGTCTTTGAAGCAAAATTTCACAAGTGTTTTATCGGTTTTCTATCTGTCTTTCATTCTATTCATGTGGCACCCATTTTCCACACTTTTGGATCTTTCCCATAGCTTTCAAACTTTCAGAAATTGTTTGTTGTGCAACATTTAACATTGCTGCCATTTGCTTCTGACTCAAAGTGTCATCTCCATCCAATATCGTTTGCAATTCGGCGTCTTCAAACTTTTTTGGTGGTCTTCCACGTTCTTCATTTCTCACATCAAAATCATTATTTCTGAACCGTTGAAACCATCTTTTGCATGTTGCTTCTGATAGAGCATGATCACCATATGCCTGGACAAGCATCCGATGCGACTCTGCAGCACTTTTCTTCAAATGAAAACAAAAGATTAATGCTTTCCGCAAATCATCATTTTCTGGTACAAAATTCGACATTTGTAACACGATGAAAAAATTTGATGTTGTCTGTTCAATGACTTGATGTATGGTATACTAAATATTTTTCATAGATGTCATACCAAACAAAAAAAATAAGGTCTCGTTCACAACAAATGTTCCCTATCGAGACATTTGTATCATGACGCTTACTTCATACCGGTATACCTGGTAGTGTGTGTGGGTCTGATGGGTGACATTAATTCTGTGCACGAAGACAAAAGTATCAAGAGGTTTTCAATCGAAGATTCGACCATTGTGTGGCAGATCAGTATCAACCTTGACGGAGCAACAATCAAATTCATACGGAACTTGGCACTATGTAGCTCTTTTCTGCAAACACTTTCATTTTTAGACTAAGAGTGGGTAATAATAATAATAATTGGTAGATGTTAATTTGCTCTTCCGAAATTTGCCACTATTCATATGAAGATGCAAACAATAGTTCATTTGGCTGCCCTAGAACTGACGAGTGTGTATTTAAAAACGATTTCCGGTAACGAAACTGAATGTTAACGAGACTGAATCTGGTTATAGACTGGTTGACGAGACTGATTGCCTGGTAACAGATGCAATGAGATGACGCTTATTTTTTATCGATAAACATCGGTTGGATTATTCGCTTGGTAATAATTGTTTGACGTTTTGTTTCAACTTAGACATTAACTCTATTGAAACAAATTTTATGTACGATATACTGTGGCCGCCGTGGCGTAGTGGGTAGAGTGCGACGCTCACACGCCGAAGGGTCTAGGTTCGGTTCCCAGCTCAACACCAATTTTTCGAATATTTCACGGCACCACCTCTTTCGAGCTGCTGACAACACTCAAAGAATAATAACTGTCTATGAAAGCTGCTCAAATCTCGCCGTTCGGAGTCGGCAAAAAACTGTAGGTCCCTTCTACTCGTGAGAGAACAGTTGCGCGCACAACACAAGTAGTTGATGAGCAAGCTAGGCCCTGGTCCCCCTCTGGACTGAAGCGCCAACAATTATTATTATTATTATACTGTGAGCGTCAAAAGTGAATAATCAAATATCTGATTACTGTATAAAAATGAAAATTTAGTCAAAACAACAACAAAACTCAAATTCCATTGATAGACGACAGTTTTATTCAATGTGATCAATTATTCAAAAAATAAAGTATGGTAAAAACAAAAACAAATACATTTTTTAATGAAAATTATAAGTGCTTCATATATTACCAGTCAAAAGTGAGTAAACAGTCAACATTCCTTTTGTATCAACAAATGTACTTATTTATTGCTTAAAAAATTTAATTCAGTACTTTGTTGGTCCTCCTTTAGATTTTATTACTTCCCTGAGTCTACGTGGCATAGACATTACCAGTTTATTGGTAACATCGGGGGAAATTTTTGACCATTCTTCTGTTCTAGCTTTTTTCAGGTCTTCCTTGTTGTTAATGGTACTGTGTGGAATTCTTCTATTCAATTGCTCCCAAAGGTGTTTTATTGGGTTAAGGTCCGGTGATTGCGGGGAATGATCAAGCTGTTTTGGGGGTCTATAAAGCAACCATTCCTTAACAAGACGTGAGATATGCTTAGGATCATTGGCTTGCTGAAAGGTCTTCTCTACGCTCGGTTGCAAGTTGGTCCTGAGAATATTTATATAATCTTTCTTCCTCATTGTACTATTAATGGAGACAAGATTACCGACCCCAGATGCTGCTACACACCCCCACACCATCACTGAACCTCCCCCATGTTTCACGACCGGCCTAATATTTTTTTTAGTAAATTCTTTATTTTTTGCTCTTCAAATTTTTTTTATTCATATGACTCTTAAAAATTTCGAATTTGCTTTCATTACTAAATAAAAACGAAATTGTCATTATTTCTCTTTGTGTTAATTTTATTGGTCTCCCTTTTGACCCAATTTTCATCTTTATACAGTAATCAGATATTTGTTTACTCACTTTTGACGCTCACAGTATTTTAGAGTCTGCCAGAGGGCCCCTAACTTCACAACTGTGGATTGCAATATCCGCCAGCGCATTTCTTTATCCCAACTAATAGTCGAACTGTAAGAGCATCTTTCTCAAAGGGGCATGAATAGTAATCGAATGTTGATCTGGTCTGAAGCATTTTATGTTTACTTTATGGAGTTGGACTAGACGGTGTGGCATTCATGTTCGTCGTAGATGTTAAAAAGTTATCGTTTTTTACAAATATGGAGCATGGAGTGCCCTAAGCACTATGTTACTTTGGTACTTTTCGCTGTGCTTTACGCAATCTGAAGCTCTTAGAAATGAATCCAGATTCGTAAAACTATAAAAGCGGGTGATTACATTAAATCAAATTCAACATCGATTTTCTATACCTACGACATGGAATAGACAGGTTATAGAATATTAAAGAACTTATAAACTTGCCAGGATATCCCATGCCACCTTCAATTACATGTCGGAGTTATCAACCTTCAAAAAAAAAGACACATTTTTCAGCAGGCTTCAACTGCTAGATATCACTACAAAATAGGCCTTCCCTTGACATAAGAATGTTGCAAAGACTGTTGCAGGTAAAGGGAATAAAAATGAGTTGAAACAGTCATCCTTTTAAGAATATAATTAACTTGTTTTCTTTGCAAACTACAGTGAATTATATAATATACGTTATTATTTATAGGAATTAAGGAATTTAAATTACAACGGATTTATTGCTTATAAACCTTATACTATAGTAGATTATTAGATTAAGTACAAATTATGTAAAAATAGATTTAAAATGTGCTACAGCAATGTACCGTGCTACTAATTCATACGCACAATTGAATTTTGTCGAATTTAATTGATAAACAAAGAAAATGAAGAAAACTGAAGTACGAACCGCTTTTTTTCATTTTTGTTGGAGGTTGGAATAAACTGCACTGGAGCCCTCAGACTCAAACACTGGTCCATTGTACTACCAGGCAGTAACCTTCATTTAATGTAATTTCTTAGTTTTCCGAAAAAAACCAAGATACGCTTCTGTGATATAGAACTAACGTTTTCGGTTCCCACCACATCAGCGCCAACCAGCCACCACCTGATACGAGCAAAAGCGGGACAATGACAGAGAAAGTGCTCTGAAGTGTCTTCACCTTTTCTATAGGCGTCGCAGAATGTGACATCACTAAGCCCAAGCTGACTCAGGTGCATAGCGAAGGTAAAGTGACCCGTTACTACGTTGACAAGTCGTCTGCACTCGTTTCTGTCTATGGTAGAGATAGCAGAAAAGAAGCGGTGTTTTGCTGACGTTTAAGAGCATACTCTTTGTTACCCTGGAGAGTCACGACATCTCTGGTTGTGCTGTAGGGAGACCCAACCATCGACGGAGGCCCTGGCCAAGGACGCTGGTAGTCCCAAGGTGGGTTCGGGGCCTATGAATGCCTCTGCTGAACCTAGTCTAGCTAGTTCGTTTCCCAGCTCGTTTCCCAGGATCCAGTGATGACCCGGGACCCAGACAAGTCTTAGCGAATTCAGCCTGCAGACCAAATTAGGGGAAGACTTGAATTCTTGAACTAACTTGGAAGTAGTTAAAGGGTTGAGTAAAGCCTTGAGCACAGCTTGACTGTCGCTCCAGACGCAGACACTTCTTCCCTTTCACCTGTTCTTCACAATATAGTTGGTGGCCATTAGGATATCGAAGGCTTCCGCCTGGAAGACCGACGCGAATTTATCTAAGGAGACGTGAAGTCAAATGTTGTCGCTTTCCACGAAGGCCTCATCTCCAGAACCTTTCATCGTCTTGGAGCTTTATAAAATCCGACTACATTCCTTTCCTGGTTCAGTTTCTGGACAAAGCCAGTCCAGGACATTGGGAAAGTTGACTGTGCATAAGCGTCGCAGCTGTATTATTGGCGACCTCGCATCAGAGGGCATGTCCATGGGAGTAGTATCATAGGAGATGATATGGAGATGACCCATTCCTTTTTTATCAGGAGATAGCCTTGAGAGTACATTCCATGATGTTGGAGCAAGGGGGGGGGGATTAAGCAGAGCATCAAGAGCTGAGCCAGGCGTGCTGGATAAAGCCCCTGTGCATCCAACACGAACTGTTTTTTGAAGCTTGTTGGAAGCAGCAGTCAGATATTTGTGCGAAAGCTTGTTCCACCAAACGACTGATGCAAAAGAGAGAAGTGGTCTTAACATTGCCGTGTAGATCCAAACGGATCCTTTGGGTGATAGATCCCAGGTTTTGCTGGAAACTTCTTTGCATTGCCTGAAGATGACAGTGCCTACGAAGTTTTTGTTTCAAAGTGTCTTTTCCAGAGAAGTTTACTGTCCAAGATAACACCTAGATATGTGGCTTCATTGGAAAGTGGGATATTGACGCCTTTAAGTACCAGTTGAGTCAAACCAGTTATATTCCTCCTTCTCGTAAAGAGAACAACCTCAGTTTTAAGAGGGTTGACTGAAAGTCCATTCCTAATACACCTAATACACAGAGCCGCCTGCCCACTTGCATTGACGGCAGCAAGGCATGGTCCTGTAACCAGTATGAACCGTTACAATTTTGCGTATAAAAGGGCACTAGGATTTGCAGATCATTCGCAGTGTCAGTAAGTTGGTCGTATGCATACAATTAATTTTGGAGCCACGTCGCTAGCAAAGTGACTGTCTGTTGAAATTTTAGTACCTTTAAGAAAAAACCATTAACAAGGAGTTTTCAGGGGATTAAATTTGGAAGAATGTTAGATGCTGTATTAAGCACTATTTCGTGACTGTTACATTAAAGCAGGGAAATTGACGTCTTTTTTGCGAAATCGACTGCTCCGACGACGACGGGTTTTTGATCTGTAAGTGACGACAGTGGGGTGGAACTCAATTAAATTTCAGTTGTTCAACAAAACTATTTGCAATAGAAATCGTTGGAAAAAACAGAATTTCGTGTGTTGATGAAACATTGCATTTTGATAGGAAAAAATACCGAGCAAGCTCAGTAATAGCATGAAAAGTGTTACAGAGACTCTGAACTGTTTAAAGCATCTATTTGTCGGTGGTATGTTGACTTTAAACGTGGCCGCATGGACACCAACGATGCTGAACGCTCTGAAAATCCAATTGAGGTGGTACACCTGAAAACGTCAAAAAAGTACACAAAATCGTTTCGGAAAACCGCAAAGTAAAATTGCGTGAGATAGCTGACACCTTAGAGATATCCGAAGGTAGCTTGGACACTATTTTGCATGAACATTTGTCCATGAGAAAGCTGTTTTCGAAATGGGGGCCACGTTTGTGGCAACAACGTATTGATGATTCTGAGAACTTTTTGGAGCTGTTTCGCCAGAATAAACAGGGCTTTTTGAGTCGGTATGTCCAAATGAATGAAACATGGATCCACCACTTCACTCCAGATTCAAATCGGTAGTCAGCGGAATGGACAGCAGCCGGTGAACCACGCCCGAAGCGTCCAAAAACACAAGGGCCGGCTGGTAAGGTTATGACATCGGTATTTTGAGATGTGACGAAATTTAATTCATCGATTATCTTGAGAACGGCCAAAAAATCAGCGGCGATTACTACATGACTTTATTGGTGCATTTGAAGGAAGGAATTGCAAAAAAGTGGTCTTATATGAAGAGAGAAAAAATTCTCTTCTACTATGATAATGCGCTAGTGTCACAAGTCGTTGGCTTCCATGGCCAAATTGCACGAATTGGGCTTTGAACCACTTCCGCATTGACCGTATTCTCCGGATCTAGCCCCCAGCGTCTTCTTCTTCTTTTCAGACTTCGAAGAGATGCTCGCCAGCAACAAATATGGGTCGAATGAGGAGTTGATCGCCGAAATTGAAGCCTACTTTGAGGCCAATGATAAATCGTTCTATAAGAAAGTATAAAGAAAATAAAAAAGGTATCGAAATCTTATATATTCACGAAAATCTGACAAGTATCATTTGAAAGTTTGTACTTCCTCAAAATAATAAAATAAAATTGTTAGTGGCGCCCCCTATGTATCAGTTCCGGGCTTGATTATAACCGACCAATGCTGGGTGTTCAAATCATTGTGTATCGATAAGAAAAATACGTCAGAAATACGTGAGAAAAATATGTCGAATCACTTCCCCCTTGCAGATATAAATACTCTTTGCAGGTGCTGCCTATTTCATACAGAGCTACGATTCTCAATGGATTTGCACTGTTTTCTTAAGTTTTCGTTTTTAAACTCGTAACTCGTAAACGTCTCGTACTTGAAAGAGAAGAATCTCGCTGTTGTACACCGGATATCGTCTTGTCCTTAACTACCACTCAGTTCTGTAGTTGGTTTTTCATTGTCTAAGCATGTGCATCATGCTGCCTTTATTTACGATCACATACATGCGAGGGATATTCAATATATTCTCTGTATCGATATGAAGGAAAATGCGAATTCAATTTAAATTGTTTTAATTTTTCAATATAATCTCCCCTTACATCAATGCATTTGTTACATCTTGAGATAATCTTTTTAAAACCCTCAAAAAAAAATTTCCCCTTTCTCTGCAAAATACCCATTTATTGCCGACTTGAGTTCTTCATCATCCGAACATCTTTTTCCACGAAGACATTTTTAAAATCCGGAAACAGGAAATAATCACTAGGGACAAGGTGTGGACTATAGGCTGGGTGTTGGAGTTCTTCGAAATCACAATTTTACGCAGCAGCCTTAGAAACTTGCGTCGTGTGAAGAGGAGCGTTGTCATGAAGAAGCAACACACCCGCTGCGAGCTTACCCCGTCTTTTCTTTTGAATTTCCTCCCGCAAATTATGCAAAGTGGAACTGTAGGATGTAGCGTTAATGGTTTTACCTTTTTTTTGTACTCAATGAACAGGATTCCCTTTGAGTCCCAAAAAACTGTGGCCATTAGCTTCCCGGCAGATGGAGTGACTTTGAACTTCTTCAGATGTTCTGTTGCTTTTTTGTGCCACTGCATGAACTCTTGTTTGCTTTCAGTGTCATAGTAGTGAACCCGTGTTTCGTCCCCAGTAACAATTCGATCCATAACACCGGCCGCGTTCGCACTACATATCTCCAAAAGCTCTCTACAGCATGTGATTCTCACTTTTTTCTGAGGCGCTGTTAGCCTTCGTGGCACCCACCTTGCACTGACTTTTGAAAGGTTAAGATGGTCATGAAGAATGGTGTGAATGGTACCAGTTGAAAGCTTGGTGACTTCTGGCATCATTTTCACCTTTATTCGGGCATCCTCAAGTTTTTCGACTTCTTTGATGCTTTCTCCCGTACAAGCAGCAGCCGGGAGTCGTTTTCAATGCTCTCTCCGCCTCTCTTGAACTTACTTGACCACTTTTGCGCAGTTGATAATGAAGGAGCGGAACCCTGGTAAACAACCACCATCTCTTCATAAATAGTTTTTTTTTACCTTTTCCTTGGTTAGTGAGAAATTTAATTACAGCGCGATGCTCAATTTTCACCATCATCGTGTCAGTTGCCATTATGATTCTGTTTAACTAGAGATAAAACGCGAATTAATAATCACATTTATATGAAATTTCACACGAATGCACTTAAATAATAGTACTACTTGATAAATCAAAAGTCAATTTATATATATATAACCACAGCTTCACCCCGATTCGCCCCTCGTTTTTCCATATTTTCTTTATGTGGTCGCCGCCAAACATACACTTTGCCATCTGATCCACGCAAATTAAATTTGCTTTCATCAGTGAAAAGGACCTTCAAATTAAGAAAAAAATAAGAGTTTGAAATGTTTTTAAGATATATAATAAATGAGTTACCGTGTTCCAGAAATCATTAATGTTTCAATCAATATTCTTTCGCAAATTTCACTCTTGTACTTTTGTTTTTCTGGCTTATAAAGGGATCCTTCCTTGCCACTCTTCCATATTAATTATATTTGTGTAGGATGTTTCAAACGGTATTTAAGCAAACATCTTTTCCACTTCTTTCTTTTAACAAAATTTGTAGATCTTTAGCTGTTTTAAATGTATATTTTTTTATTTCTTTTAAAATTGACCGTTCCTCTCTCTCATCGAGTAATTTGCCTTGCCCCACCCTACTTTTATAAGACAATCTGGACTCTTTGTTGTACCTTGTTATGATGTCGTGAACAGTAGATTTTCTTTTCCCGACTATTTCAGCAATTTCTCTTACTGTTTTTTCTTCACTGTTTAATTTCACGATCAACTGTCTAACTTTAAGAGATGCTTGCTTACCACGTGGATCCATTTTCAAAAAAGGAGTTTAAATTGCGGAAGCTTATTGCCAGTATGAAGGGAATGTGAACAAAATATTGCCAAGAGGCACATTTCCTGAACGATAACGGTAGTTTTTGAAATATTTGTTAAGTTGTCCGATTATTTGTTGCGCAATAAAAAATGAGTTTTGTTTCTATTGTCATGTTTTTAACTGCTATGTTGAGGTTTCCTTAAAGTGTTTCTTCTTGTTCCTAAAGAAGATGTATCAAAAAATAAATATGTCAAAAAAGGAATAGCCCTTTTAACTTATTTTATTAGCTGTATTGCTTGAGTGTAATCGGAACCTTTGTCCGAGTTTTCGTTGGAGCCACTTTATTTGCTAGAGCCAACGCCATGAATTTGCTGCCACTCAAAGAACGCGTATTATCCATGAACCGGGCTCTTTTTAAATAGCACAGCATATTGCAAGAGCCTCAGTTACTTTCTTTTCTCTTCTTTCAGGGTTAGACATCCTTCAAAACTGATTTTATCCTTTATTCCTTTTTGTTTAGATAACTTACCGGAAGGTAGTTCCTGTAACCTGAAAACTGGTGGAAGAGGAGTCTGCACTCGAATCGACAAGTGCGAACCAGTTCTTAGGCGGGAATTGATGTACGCCAATCTATCGCGCTGTTCTTTCATCCACATCACCGAAGTCATATGCTGTCCGACACCTAATGAAATAAAGTACGTATGAATTCCTTATGCAATTTGTAAGATAAGTATTCCAATGACACATACTTCTCTATAATATTTAAGACAAATTTGGACAAAACAATGTTGTTGTCTAAACAGACGCTTATGCAGACAAATGTCACAACTTTCCAATGAAGTAGATGATTCCTTCCAAGATGAGTCGCATCTTGAAGGTGGCGCCATCTCTTGAAAACGGAATTAATTTTTAATCCGCTTTATACTCGTATTGTGGTCGCCGTGGCGTATTGGGTATAGTGCTACGCTCACACGCCGAAGGTGTAGGTTCGATTCCCAGCTCAACACGAATTTTCCAAATTTTTCACGGCACCACCCCTTTCGAGCTGCTGACAACACTCAAAGAGTAATAACTGTCGAAGAAAGCTTCTCGAATTTCGCCGTTCGGAGTCGGCAATAGCGCGCACAACACGAGTAGTTGATGAGCAAGCTAGGCCCTGGTCCCCCTTTGGACTGTCGCGCCAACGATTATTATTATACTCGTATTGCAAAATGTTAAACTATTAAAAGTTATAAAACTATTTGGAAATATAAGCGTGAGGTGTCGGCCTCGCAAGAGGCGAAATATTTCAACTTTACAGAAAAAACAGATAAAATCCTCATCTGAAATTGAATCAAAGACATGAGAGACCACTGAAACTGAGGTTCAGCTTTGAACAGTTGGTAAAGTTGTCAAAAATGAAGGGACTGTGACTTGTGGAAGAAACAATAATTTGCATGCTAAATAAAAAGAAGAGGTCTTTTCCAAAGAAGTTTTGGTTAGTTAATTCTTTTCTGTCCGAGCTCGGTAAAAAGGTATGTAACCAGCACTTAATCACGTTGGGTATGAAGTCATAATGGGGGTTTGTTGTTTTGGTAACCTTGTTCTCAAAGACGATATTATGTATGAGCAACATTGCCGTCTAGTAACAGATTCTACTTTCAAGTAGAAAATTGTTTACATAGTCTCCACAAATTCAAGTCAGTCCCATAGAATTTCTATGGGTTTTAGGGGTGCAGCAATAGATTATAGACAACCAGAAACTGTACCAGTTGCTTCAGCAATTCTTCGTCCTGAGTGCGACACTGTTCTCTGGGGAGTAAAAGGGTCCCTTTTAATTTTCATAATTACGAGCGATAAAATTTGAAAAGATATTTTTAAGAAATTTGATTCTCTTAAGTGTTGCCGGCAACTTGAAAGAGATAATCCCGTGAACAGTTCGACGTGTTCATATCTGATATCAAACCTGTGACCTTCGACGTGTTTATATTGCGCCAAACCCACTGTGTCAGAGTGGCCAACAATTGTGTCATACATTAAATATTATGCGAGTATGTTTATCTCTAACATAAAAGTCAGTAACATCCAGTTGCACGTATTTTTGTATGTCCGTTTTCGTCTTTACCAGATTTGAATACAGAGGATGCATTATGGGATTATGGGATTATATTTAAGTCTTTCTTGGTCGTGGAATCCTTAACATATTTCAGTGAAATTCTTAATTCATACTTGAACTGCTTGTATCGAATAGAAAATGAAACTTTTTGTGCTTGGTAGAGATTTCTGCGAAGCTTAGTTGTTGTTGTTGTTGCGAAGCTTAGTTGTTTTTCGTTGCACCGCTTTGACAGGCTCCGAGTAATGACTTAATTTCAAAGAACGAATCAACAACGTTTTGCACATATACCATAAAGTTGACCGTTTACAATTAACATTGTAAAACGGTTTTTTTTTTAAGTAGTCACAATGAAAGGCCTTTCCTAATAGGGGTGTTTCTTAGAGGTATAGAACCTAAAAGTAGAAGTAGGCTATCACGTTTATGCAAAAATTAGTTTCTGGCATTTTAATCTAAGTACGAAAATTGGTATGTGATCATCTCGGCTAGATCGGACGTTGTCTGAACTGAAAGTTTGATCTCTCTTTCCATCATATGGGGCCGTTTATCGGCATTAACGCTTCTGAGTTGCCAATCGTGGCCTAGCGACACATTTCAACAATTAAGGAGAGTTTTGCCCCACAATCTAAGGGCATGAACATGGAGGTCTGCGGTTAATAATAACAATTGGTTGGCGCAACAGTCCACTGCGGTTTCAGAGTCTAGCTTTCTGATCTGCTTCTCGTGTTTTGCGTGCTACTGTTCCCTCACGAGTAGAAGGAACATAAAGTTCTTTGACAATTCCGAAAAAATTTTTGAAAAGATATTTCTTAGACATTAATTGATTTTTGATTATTATTAAGTACTCTTTGAGTGTTGGCAGCAGCTCGAAAGAGGTGGTGCTGTGAAAAATACGAGGTGCTCAGCCGCGAATCGAAACTGGACCTTCGGCGCGTGAGTGTCGCACTCTACCCACTACGCCACGACAGCCACAGGTCTGCCAAGTTTTGATGTAGACCAAGAAACTCACGGTGGTGTACTCCGTTTAGAATTATGTTTATTAGTATTGAGATTATCCGCCATTCAACAGTTTGAATAGCACTCCTTACTACGTACCCCTTGAAAAGGAGCCAACACGATATCGAACGTCTGTCTCCTCTGTTTTGTTGATCAGAGATATTAGCTGTGTACAAGTCTTTGATTCCAAATCAGTTGCGAATACTCTTGTATATACTACAGTCAATAAAGCTGAATATAGAGACTGTTTACAGAAAACAAAATAAAGAAATCGAAAAAACAAAAATAATCCTATATTACTTCTTCCCTTTAAATGCCAGTAAGTTTCGTATAGAGTTCTGCAATGAATGATTTGAAATCAATTTCACCATCAGTTTTGAGGTAACAGGGACTACCTTCAGGTAAGTTATCTAAACAAAAAGGAATAAAAGATAAAATCAGTTTTGAAGGATGTCTAGCCCTAAAAGAAGAAAAAAGAAAGTAACTGAGGCTCTTGCAATAAGCTGTGCTATTTAAAAAGAGTCCAGTTCATGGATAATCCGCGTTCTTTGAGTGGCAGCAAATTCAGGGCGTTGGCTCTAGCAAATACAGTGGCTCCAACGAAAACTCGGACAAAGGTTCTGATTACTTTTCAAGCAATACAGCTAATAAAATAAGTTAAAAGGGCTATTCCTTTTTTCACAATGCAATTTCAAAGCATTGTTCTTGCATTTTGTAAAACGAAACAAATCAATCAAATGATGTTTGTTTTCTTAACTAAAACTCCATGTTACAAGCTCCATCCACATATAAACAGTGCTTTTGTATAAAAAAAAAATATTTGAAAACGATTTCTCATAAAAATAGAACATATTCCACTGAATTTTCTAATGAAGAAACTATTTTAAATGCTCATGGAAACGGACATTGAGGAAAAAGCCATTGAATGAGTTGGGGGAAATAATGAAAGTGATTCAAATGAATAATTGTGTGTGGAGGTGTGTCTTATTATTCTAAATAATTAAGTACATGTAAGGTTGCCAAATATCTCCGCTTTTCTGCTCTACAATGCAATCATTCAATAAAAACTGTTACAGTGATCGAGTTTAGTTCAAATATGCGCCGTTTTGTTCGATAATCTGTTTCCATTTAGACGGCAACTTCATAATACCCCCCTCGTAGAAGCCCACCTCCTTGTTTGCGAAGAACTCGAACATCCACTTTTCACAAGCCTCTTTTGAGTTCAACTTCACACCACCATGGACAGGAACAGGTGGTAACCATTTGGCGCTATGTGGATGCGATAAAACCTCCCATCCGAGCTGCCGTATCTTCTGATGAGTCATCAACGAAGTGTGTGGTCTGGCGTTGTCCTTGTGGAGCACTATACCCTTCCTGTTGGCCAATTCTGAATGCTTCTGGTCGATCGCTTGCTTCAAACGGCCCAGTTGTTCACAGTATATGGTAGAGCTAAGCATCTGGCCATATAGGAGCAGCTCATAGTGAATGATTCCCTTAAAATCCCACCAAACACACAACAAAACTTTCCTGGCCGTCAATCACGGGTTGGCCACTGTTTGGGACAATTCACCGCCCTTCAACCATGACCGTTTTCGCTGGATATTGTCGCACGTGATTCACTTTTTGTCGCCAGTCACCATCCGCTTCAAAAATGGGTCGAGTTCGTTCCGTTTCAGCAGCATATCACCAAGGTCGTCAAGGTCAACATTTGCATGAAATAATCTTTCAACATTAAATTAAATGGAACGTATTATCGATTTAAATAAAGGTTTCATGCATTTTTCTGAATTTTGGCTTTTAGAAAATCATCCTTTACAAAATAAAACGAAAATCGCAACAGCGAATGAAGGAGATAAAGAAAATCATCACTGGATCACTTGCAAAGTAATCGTGAAACAATCGAAAACTACAACTTTCTCCAACCGAAAATGCACTATGCAGTTAAAATAAGACTGAAGCAAATTTTGTTTTGCATTTTGGAGAGTTGCCTTTTTCGCAATGCTGCTAGTTCCTTATCTAAGCTGGTCCAATGTCAATATTTTTTTTGATTTTTTTGATTTTATTTGTGCTCAGTAAAAGGGAAAAAGGCAAACGTAGATACGAGATTGAAACTTGCAACTTGATCATTAGGATAATCGATAATCGTTAACATATATGGGGAAGTGCCACCTTCACAACTTTTCTTTCTGATTAGCCATCAGCTTTTTGTTTGTTTCCCGCAACAAGACCTAACGCTTGTCTCACTTTTTACAGGCCGCCACCAACAACCGGAGTTCCGCCGAAGGCGATCGAAACCAAATATAACAACGTTCGTCCATCAAGAACAGGTACAGATCATTTTCAGCACGCACTCAACTTTTACAATGTGTTCCTTTTCCTCGCGCAGCCTGTGAGAAGTATGCGGCAGATAACCCTGCAAAACTGGGCTTTCAGATCATAGATGGGGTTGAGGCAAGTCCCGGAGATTTCCCGTACATCGGAGGTATGCTCTACAAGTCGGAGAAGGCTGGCACCCAGTACGATTTGAATTGTGGATGCGCCCTGATATCGGAGACCTTTGCGTTGACAGCCGCGCATTGTGTCCAGGATTGGCCAATTTTGGTACGATTCGGAACCGTCGACTGGAATCCAACGGATAGTGTGACTTACAAGTATGATGCTAAAATTAAAGTAAGATCTATGCCATGGACAGTATTGGCAAGATTTCCACAACACCTATCCTTTCAGAACATTACAATCCACGATGATTACCGGGCATCGTCTTTCTACAACGACATCGCGCTGGTCGAGTTTACGGAGCCGGTGGAAATGTCAGCTTTCGTCGCTCCTATTTGCCTGCGCTCAGAGATGACAGACATCGATTCATCCACACTGCTGAAGGTAGCCGGCTGGGGTGTCACCAACGTTGATAGTGAGTACTACCCGCATTCAGAATCCTCAAACACAAGTCATTTCTGTTTCATCTCTCTTTCAGCTCGAGTCACATCCAATCTGCTGTCTTGGATTAATATCACAAGTGTAGCCTTGAGCGAGTGTAATGCCACACACGTTGGCTATGGCGTTTCGCGGAAGTACTCCCGCGGTCTCATTGACTCCCAGTACTGTGCCTTTGACTCGCAGTTCAAAAAAAGCTCCTGCAACGGTGACTCTGGCGGGCCGTTGAGCATAGACGTCGGTAACTGGACGGAGATCGTCGGCATTGTTTCGTTTGGAAATGCCTGTGGATCAAGGATACCAAACGTCTACACAAGAGTAGCGTACTACCTCGACTGGATTGAGGGAATTGTTTGGCCCAATGCTGCCGGCTCATGATGAATCGATGCTTGAAATAATTCTTTTTAATATTTTTCTGTGATAATTATGGTTTTGTTAAGTTTTTTTCTGTAAATATATTAACATATTTCTAATTTCGGTGTTTCTGAAACGTCCTGCCACTGTTCAGCTGCCACTGCAACAAAGCCATCCTTGTCCTGCCACTGCTAAAAAGGCATCGTTGTCCTGTCCTGCCACTATTACAAAGCCATCCTTGTCCTAAAAAGGAGACAGTATTAATTGACGGCTGTTGAGTTAATCAAAAAGACGTTTGGCAAGAGTGTTACTCGGCATGATTTGATCCTTGTTCCTATTTACTGCGAAAATCGACGAAATTCTTGACTATTGTAAAACTTATTTTTTTACCCATCGTGACAGTCTTTTCCGAGATGTACATGTTGTACAGTTTCATCTTGGGTGATAGAATATACTTTGTCTTTATTTACCTACAGACCCATTTAAGCCGCTTTTTCTTTTTCTTGGATTGGCGCTACAGTCAGGAGTGGACATGGGCCTAAACTAATGTATCTCTCCATCTCGCCTGATCTCTAGCCAGCTGCTACTAATTACGCACTCCAAGTTGATTGAGGTTTATCTTCATTTGTATGCGCCACGTCAGCCTTGGCCCTCCTCTGTTGAGTTGTCTCAACGACTCTGATTCTAAGATTCTAAGTGTCCATACGTTCAACGTGTCATAGCCATCTTAGGCCTGGTATCCGAAGACGCTTGACCACGCGCATGTCGCTGTACAGCCCATAGAGTCCGTCATTAAATATTTCGACCTACCTTACTCACTGGTTGAACGTATGCCGGGAGCAAGCGTACGACTAATTTAATTGAAAAAAACATTTGTAAGCTTATATTAGAAAAACTATAAAAAGTTTTTAGTAACAATCATTTATAAGCCAGACATATTTAATAAAGTAGGCATCATCAAAACACTGTAATCAAAACTCAACTTGGAAATTTAAGTCTTAATAAAGAAATGTGAAAGAGAAGAAGAAGAAACTCACCGATCAGGGCGAGCGAAGTTTGTTGAAGCTCTTGCCTTCGGGAAGGACGGTTGCAAGTTCTGAAACAGCAAAAGTACTTCAAACAGTGCAACCAGTGTGATTCCTATTAAAAAGAAGAAGAAGCGGGACCTTTCAAAAAAATATATAAAGGCAATAGAATGAAAATTGGTTCGACGATGATTGGACAAATGTAATATGGTCTGATGAGCAAAAATTAACCGATTCTGTACAGACGCGAGAACATGGGGAAGAAAGGACAAAGCGAATCGTTGAAAACACATTATGTTTACAAACAGTGAAGCACGGAGGTGCATCGATACCGCTGTGAGGCTGCGTGGCGGTTATTAGTGTCGCAAATTTGCACTTCATAGAGGATAGAACGGACCAGCACATGCACTTGGACACTGGACCGGCAGTGAATAACATGACCCTCTACCCTGTGAAGTTGTTTTTAAACATGGTCCAAGGCACATGGTCAAGAAAGTTTATAAATGGCTTGAAGAGCAGCCGTTTGATGCGATTATTTATTTATCTTTAGAAAATGGCACAAATATTGAAGCACTTACCCACACAGTTTTTAACCGACTTCGAAACGAAAAGGAAGAAGTTGAGTGTTGTCATTCTAGAAAGAGGTAGTGTCCTAAATACTGAGAGGTGTTCAAGCGAGAAACAAACGGCGGCTACTACTTACTCACCTACTAAGTCCGGTTTTAAAGACACAATTTTGTGGTGCATGTCGTCGATATGTGAAGTCTAAATATACGAAAAAGAGACATTCCAGGGGAACTGCGTCCAACATGTGTGCATCATTCGGAAAACAACCATAGTAGTACAAAGAACATCGGAAATTGGCACCTTCTCTTAAAATATTACACAAACAGAAACCGAAATTGTCAACATACACGAGTACGATGCGACAAAGAGCTAATAATAGCCACAATTCAAATTTAGGAAAAAGGAGCTTTGCTACTAGTAAAATAAATCAAATTAAAAAAAGTATAAATAATTTTACTCAAATGAACTATTGTGGTCGCCGTGGCGTAGTGGGCAGAGTGCGACGCTTACACGCCGAAGGTGTAGGTTCGATTCCCAGCTCAACACGTATTTTAAAATTTTTCACGGCACCACCTCTTTCGAGCTGCTGACAACACTCAAAGAGTAATAACTGTCGAAGAAAGCTTCCCAAATTTCGCCGTTCGGAGTCGGCAAAAAACTGTAGGTCTCTTTTACTCGTGAGAGAACAGTAGCACGCACAACACGCACAGCTAGGCCCTGATCCCCCTGTGGACTGCAGCGCTATCAATTATTAAATTAACTCTCACTCGTGACGTTGCCCAGGAGATGGGAGTTAGTCACCAAACCATTTTAAACCATCTGCAAAAGGCTGAATACAAAAAAAGCTTGATATTTGGGTGCCGCAAAAAAACCTTCTGGATCGAATCAACGCCTGCGATATGCTGCTGAAACGGAACGAACTCGACCCATTTTTGAAGTGTATGCTAACTGGTGACGAAAAATGGATCACATACAACAATATCAAGCGAAAACGGTCGTGGTTGAAGGATGGTGAATCGTCCCAAACAGTGGCCAAGCCGGGATTGACGATCTGGTAGGTTTTGCTGTGTGTTTTGATGGGATTGGAAGGGAATCATCCACTATGAGCTGCTCCCATATGGCCAGATGCTCAATTCTACCATCTATTGCGAACAACTGGACCGCTTGAAGCAGGCGATCGACCAGAAGCGTCCAGAATTGGCCAACAGGAAGGGTGTAATGTTCGACCAGGACAACATCAGACCACACACTTCGTTGATAACTCGTCAGAAGCTATGGGATCTCTAATGGGAGGTTTTATCGCATCCACCATATAGCCCGGACATAGCACCAAGTGAAGTAAAGTCAGAAGCTACGGGAGCTCGGATGGGGGGTTTTATCGCATCCACCATATAGCCCGGATATAGCGCCAAGCGATTGCCACCTGCTCCTGTTCATGGCGAACGCCCTTGGTGGTGTGAAGTTGAACTCAAGAGAGGCTTGTGAAAAGTGGCTGTCCGAGTTCTTCTCAAATAAGGAGGGGTCTTCTACGAGGGGGTATTATGATATCGCCATCTAGATGGAAACAGATTATCAAGTAAAACGGCGTATGTTTGAACTAAATACGACCACTGTAATACTTTTTATGAAGCATCGAATGAAGAGCAAAAAAGCGGAAGGAAGATATTTGACAACCTTACATTTTTTATTTTGTATTAAAGCGCCGTTGGATACACAATATTTTTTGATTTTCTGATTTGGGCATAAACGAATAAATTGGAAGGCTTTCCGAGCGAGAACAGGCCACATACATACAGTTGCCCACTTAATGTCCAAGTTTTTAAGGTTTTCTTGGAACAAATTAAAGCTGACATTAAGACAATTATAAAATGCACACAACTTGAAAATTAAAAAAAGCCGAAAGGCAGAAGTAAAAAATAATGCTAGGTTAGCTTAGAATACTTATGAAAAGTCAGTAAGTTAGAATTAAGATCAAAGATTAGATAAGTAAGCTAGTTTAAATATATTTGTCTATCATTTAAGGAAAATATGATGAAGTAATAAAAAATTCATTTGAAAAAAATACAGTTGGCCATGAGAGAAACACGGACTTCCTAATTCAGGTCACACACATGTAAGGAATGCCCTTGTGACTAGTTGATTGTAATGGTAAATTGGAATGGTAAATCAGTTGGAATCATTGGAGTGCGAGACAATAGGACATCTTCTTGTATATTTAGGATGATGATATTGGCCATAATTTATTTTACTGTGTGGTGTGGTGGCAAATTCGTGGTGGATTAATATTTCGAAGTAAAATAATAGGCACGCCAATTTTCAATGTTAAAATGTGCAGAGGCATGCCCAGGTTAGTCAAGTGAAGAACTCAGTGGGATAGTTGACGACTTCGTCTTGATTTATCACAGTATCAATGGGTTTATATGTTTTTGCTTGTCCAAATATTTCTACTTGAATGGTGAAATTGATAGAGTTAACATTGCTGTCTTTGGCGGCTAAGCCAGCATATTCACTGAGCCATTCATGACATTGTAATTTCTTGTGATATCGGGAAAAACTTTGTGCATTAGTTTGTCTGCATTTGATGTGAATATGCAGAAATTCGGTGGCAATGAGATACTTTCTGTGGCCTTATCGATTATACCATTTCCAATTTCCAAAAATTATTTTCAAAACCTTTAACGGATCCATCGCATTGACATTTTATACGCATGTTAGTTGTTAATCTTAGTTTCTGCACATGTTGCCATAAAATATGCATTAAGCTTGTCAGCCGGTGTTAAACGGGTTTCCTTTAAAGTTCTTAAGTGTGCGGTTCAGTGCTTCCAATGATATTTTGTGCGCCATTGTGCATTCATCCCTTATGACGATTTGACATGTTCGGAGTACTTTACCCATTTCAGAATTTCTGGCGATATTGCGTATTGGGATTTTACAGATTTTTATTCTCAACGGTGTAGAAATGAGAGTTTCATATCTTTCCAATGGAACTTTTCACCGAAAAAACCCCAAAAGAAAGCTCAATCTCATTTGCAAAGACTTTTTAATTGATAAACAACTCAACACTCACTCTATGGCAGTCGCCTTTAACCAAGTTTAATTCAATAGCTTAGCGATTATAAGCCCTAGAGTGAGGGATCAGTGTTAAATTCAGCGCATCAATGATTTCATAGATCAGTTGTGGTTGGGATTGAGAGACGATCGGAGGTTATCGCCGATTACAGTGACCTAAAGAAGCCCTTTTGTGGTGAAAATTGAACTTCTTTTGACAGAGTAAAATGAGATTGATGTGTTTTGTGCTCCTTGCGCTCTTTGGCACGCCTTCATCTCAACGTTCAATTCAATCGGGTGAGTTATTGTTAATTATTTTTGTTTAAATTCAATGAGGAAACAAACAACTAAAGTGAATCCATTCATCTCAACCTCCGTTGGTTGCAAGTTTTAAAATAAACTGCGGAGAGTGGTTGCCTTAAATAACTCGAAATTAAAATGAAGTTCCTGTTGACGTTGTTCATGGGCAATAATTGCGGTATCAAATGTCGCTATAATTCAATAAAAAATTTAAGGGAACGCCTGAAATGTGACCTCCAAGTTGAATTTAAAACTGCTTAATAATCGATGTTCATGTTCTCACTGATTGATACAACTTTATTTACATACATCACCACCAATGTAAATTTGTGCCCATTTCTGAGTGATTATTGAGAGTACCTTGCTAACTACTGATAACCTGTTGTGCATCTGAGAAGAGCCCACTTCAGGCATTCGAACTGGAAAAAAAAACGACAGAGGTAAAATGCACTAGTTGAGTGGAGTATAAATAAAAATCCGTTGCTGAGAAACAACAATGTGAAATAACTAAAATTTCATTCACAAACCGAGGGAAGCAGAAAGTGCATCATCTTTTCTGTAACTTAGAATATAAACGTCAGAGAAATAGTCTCAGGTCAGCTCGCACGAACATAATTTTGCTGGTGGGACAACAGAACTGCAGAAGTGTTGTGCCCATAATGTTGTGTCTGTGGTTTCTGAGAGAATTGGGTGGGAGGGGGGGATGCTTATGAGGAAATCTAAATCTACAGTTCTATACTCAGTTCCATCCGATTTTGTCTTTACTTTGTTTATCTCGATAGGGAACATTTGTTGTGAACGAGCCCTTATTTTTGTTTTTTGTTTGTTTGCTATGACATCTGTGAAAAATATTTAGTATACATCAAGTCATTGATCAGACAACATCATATTTTTTCATCCTGTTAAAAATGTAAAATTTTGTACCAGAAAGTGATGATTTGCGGAAAGCATTCATTTTTGAAGAAAAGTGCTGCAGAGTCGCATCGAATGCTTGTCCAGGCATATGGTGATCATGCTCTATCAGAAGCAACATGCAATAGATGGTTTCAGCGGTTCAGAAATAATGATTTTGATGTGAGAAATGAAGAACGTGGAAGATCACCAAAAAAGTTTGAAGACGTCGAATTGCAAACGATATTGGATGGAGATGACACTGAGTCAAAAACAAATGGCATCAATGTTAAATGTTGCACAACAAACTATTTCTGACCGTGTAAAAGATATGGGAAAGATCCAAAAGTGTGGAAAATGGGTGCCACATGAATTGAATGAAAGACAGATGGAAAACCGAAAAAACACTTGTGAAATTTTGCTTCAAAGACACGAAAGAAAATCGGTTTTGCGTCGAATCGTTACTGGTGATGAAAAATGGATTTATTTTAAGAATCCTAAACAGAAAAAATTATGGGTTAATCTGGGACAACCATCAACATCGACTGCGAAACCAGATCGATTCGGCAAGAAGACAATGCTGTGTGTTTGGTGGGACCAGAAAGGTGTGCTGTACCACGAGCTCCTAAAACCTAGTGAAACCGTTAATACTGCCGATAAGAAATGATCAATTTTAACCGTGCATTAATTGAGAAACGACCAGAATGTGCCAAAGACACGGCAAGGTAATTTTGATCCATGACAATGCACCTGCACACAAAGGAAAACCGGTTAAGGATACAATCAAAACACTTGGCTGGGAGCAGCTACACCACCCGCCGTATTCACCAGACTTGGCTCCTTCCGACTTCCATTTGTTTTCATCGATGGGACACGCATTGGCTGAGCAGCACTTTGATTCCTACGAGGAGGTCGAAAATTGGGTGTCTGATTGGTTTGCTTTAAAAGACGAACAATTTTAATGGCGTGGTATTCACAAATTGCCAGAAAGGTGGTCAAAATGTGTAGAAAACAATGGCCACTACTTTGAACAAAATGTTTTTACTTTCCCATTAATAATTAGTGTTTTATTTCATACCGATATACCTGGTATATTGAACATGTAGTGAAGAACATGTAGAAAACCCCGAGAAAATCTATCACCTCGAAGAAAAAAAACACATCCACTCATTCAGTATTAGCTCTGCACTCCAGCTGTTGGAGCTCGGAACTTTCCTGAAATGATCAATCCATCGTTCGACTGGATAATTATTGTCTCCATTGAAATGAGTAATAGAGTCGCCCATGTCCTTAAAACGGCATAGCGCTGTAGACCTCGAACTGAGTATTGCCTGAAGTTCTTAAAGTTCCCGCTTTAGCATTGCAATCTCTTCCTTCTTCTTCAGATTCTTTGTTGTTTTGCCAATTCTTCGTCCAATTGATGCTCTTCTGAACAGTTTGACTGACTCCTAGATACAGATGGGTGTTCTTTGTTATCTTTAGTTTCATCTTCTTCCTACATTAATTTCAGAACATCGTCTTCACTCCAATCGCCCACTGCTTCAATTACTCGGATTTTGAGTTCTGCCTTTGTTCCAAGTGTTTCTAATAAACATAGGACTTCTTTCGGTATAACTACAGTTGATGCTTCCAAGAACACAGTTGAGTCATCTATTCTATTAACACAAATATTTGAATTTAGCAAGAAAACCTGTCCGGTAGTTAAAACCTTTTTCTTCTTCTTCTTGAGGCGCTACAGTCCGGGGTAGATTCGGGCCTCAACCAACGTGCCTCTCCAGCCAGCACGATCTTTCGTCATCTGCCTCCAGTTGCGCACTCCAAGTTGATTGAGGTTCTTCTCCACTTGTGTGCGCCAACGTAGTCTAGGTCGTCCTCTGTTGCGTTGTCCCAATGGCTTGGATTCAAACACTTTTCGGGCCGGAGCAGTGGTGTCCATATGCTCTGCATGGCCTAGCCATCTTAAGCGTTGTATCCTTAGACGCTTGACCAGGCACATGTCGCTGTTCAGCCCAAGGAGTTCTTTATTAAATCTTCTCCTCCAGATTCCATCAACACATCAGTGGCAACTCAAAAATCGCACGCAAAACTTGTTTCTCGAAAAGACTAAGGGCTTCTTCATCCGTCTTTGCTAACGTCCAAGATTTCGCGCCATAAAGTAGGACGGGGATGATCAAGCTGTTATATAAACCAAGCTTTGTCCTTCGAGAGAGAGCTTTATTACTCAATTGCCTCTTGGTCCCAAAGAAACAGCGATTGGCAAGAGTGATTCTGTGTTTGATTTTGGTACCGATGTTGTTGTCCCTGTGTACCGCGGAGCCGAGGTAGACGAAATTCTTCACCACCTCCAAGTTTCTGCTGCCTAGTGTGTCACTCTGTCCGAGGCGTCCATGTTGAGTGTCCTTCCTTGATGACAGCATGTACTTAGTTTTGCTCTCAATAACCACCAGACCCATTTTAGCTGCTTTCGGTTTAATGCCAGCTAACTCATTGACGGCTAGCTGTGTCTGCTCAACCACGTCAATGTAATCAGTGTCAGCTAGCAATTGAACTGACTTTTGGAAGATTGTGTATCCGGTTTTGACTTGTAGTTACTCACGATCTTCTCGAGGTTGATGTTAAAGAAGTCGCATGACAGTGCGTCGCCTTGTCTAAAACCTTTTTAGATATTATAGACCTCGGTGAGTTCGTTACCGACCTTGACGGAGCCGCTAGAGTTCTGTACCGTCATTCAACACATTCTGACAAATTTGGCAGGAATGCCAAAACTATATATATACATAGCTTGTCTCTATGTACACTGTCACATGCGGCTTTAAAATCGATGAATAGTTGCTGAGTGTCGATCTGTATTTCTTGGGTGTTTTCCAGGATCTGCCGTTAAGTGAAGATCTGGTCTACCGTGACCTTAAACCACACTGATAGGGACCCATGAGGTCATGGACATACGGTTTCAGACGCTCACACAGTACGGCAGAGAGGATCTTGTAGGCGATGTTAAGAGGGGTGATCCCTCGATAATTGGCGCAGTCAAAGGGTTTTCCTTTTTTGTGAACCGGGGAAACGACGCTGAGATTCCACTCATCGGACATGCTTTCCTCCAACCATATCTTACAGATGAGCTGGTGCATGCGCCCAACCAACTCATCTCCAGCTGCTTTAAATAGTTCTGCGGGTTGTCCATTCGCTCTAGCAGCTTTGGACTTTGGACTTCATCTTCGATATTGTTATCCTCATCTCGTCTAAGTCGGGGGGACGGAATTTTTGTCTATCATCATCCAAATTGAGTAGAACATTCTGCCTAACAGAGGGATTTGGGCCACCATCGACGTTAAGGAGTCTGCAGAAATGATCCTTCCAGATTCTCAGCACAGACTGTGACTCTACTAGGAGTTGTCCATTTTGATCCCGACAGGCTTCAGGATAGCTGTTTTAATTTTCGGTAAAACTTTCGGACGGCGCCCCCTGGATAGCCATCACAACACATGTTGCATGGTGAACAAATGTATGCAGCGAGCCCCTCTGCCCGAGGGTTTAAATAAAGGGCAACTTTCCATTTCCTCAAACGCGCGATTCTCATGCTTCTATGTTTACCTTGTGAGATGCCTGTACTCTTCCCTCCTTCTCTGTTAGTAGAGCTCACGAACAGCCCTCATTGTTCGACGCAGCGTTGCTTTGTAGGCGTCTTGTTTGACTGCATGCCTTTGCCTGAACTCGTCGTCAAACCATGGGTTTCTTCTGGGTGGTGACGTGAAACCCAGCACATCAGTGGCTGCTCTTTTGATGGCTTCTTGACAACGTTTCCAGTGTTATTCCATGGTCAGTGCAGTCAGCGTCAAGCTCTAAACGAGTTTCAAGGAGACTCGGTCGGCAAAGTTCCCATCGATTGAAACTTTCCGATGTCGAGTTCGTCTCTCTCTCTATGTTCGAGTTCTTACCTTGGCTACAACAAGTCGATGTTCCGAGGCGATGTTTGCACCTCGGAAGGTTCGGACATCGAGCATATCGGAGGACGGTTGACGGTAGATTGATCAGGAGATCGCCGGGTCTTGTTCAGGTATGGTATTCATGGAGAGGTTCCGTCCGGAGGCGAAGTCCAAAAGCCTGATTCCGTTTCCAGATGCAGTGCCGTACAGGCTTTGCTTTCGGCTTCAGAAAGCCTTGAAGATTCTGCGTCATAGAGGAGGAAAGGAGTGATAAATAATTCAGTGCAATTAACCAGCCATTGTGTTTTGAATGTTTGCCAAAAAAACGTCTATCTCTAGAGCGGATTTGGAAACCATTGTCGCAGGATCGTTCGCAGCGGCTTTCAGAAAGCCATTTCATACCCAAGGGTTGATGATGTTTTACAAATACAAACTCTTTGCGTAGTAAGAGTAGTCTTCAAATAAGACACACATTTGTTGGACTTAATGCCTACGGTCCCAAATTTAAAAGAAGATTCCTCATTAATTCATTATTGATAACTTTAGAGAATAACAGTTATTCCATGCGTTTCTTATTTCAGATGATCGCCCCAAAATAGCACCAAGTGCACCTGGAGTTACCTCTCCGCTGATTCACAGATCAATGTACGTTGTCTAAGTCCCCGCCTAAAATTATGCAAAGCAATTAATTCTCTTTAGTCGCTCGCTGTTAGATAATGTGACATCTCAGGCGCTTCCTATGCCGCTTACTGCCCTCTCAAAAACTACCGAGCTTCCTGGCATAAAAGTGGACCAAGCCTGGAACTCTGTCGCACAAAAAAATCTCTGTAACTCAGCAGCTGGACTTGGCGTATGTAAGGCTATTCACCTCTGCGAACCATATCGTGCTGGAACTGTCAAGTACACTGACCTCACACGCTGCTCGTTCATTGGATTCGATGAAATTGTTTGTTGTCCAGTTATGAGTAATATCCATACGTAAGATTGACTCATCCATTCCGTGGTACTTTTTCCATTTATTTTTGATTACAAAGCTCGACTACGACGGTACCTCCTGCTTCGTTGACAACATCGACACTATCGACGCCCATTGAAATCTCAAATCCCCCAGCCACCGATGAGGAGAAACGAAGTCACTCCACAATAAGGCCTTCAATACGCGGTAACAGTCTTGAAATTCTGATCAAACTACTCTGACTTTTGTTTAAATACTTTTTAGCTTGTCAAAGGTACAATGAAGGCCCAAGATCAAAGTACAACATCTTAGGCGGAACGGACGCTGCCCTAGGCGAGTTTCCCTACATAGGTGCAGTCCTCTATTCGTCCCAGCAATCTGGAAGGCAATATGACGTTGGATGCGGAGCGACATTGATCGCTGAACAATTCGCCTTGACGGCTGCTCATTGTGTGATACGGGATTCTTCAAAGCAGGTGGCAACTCCGGAACTGGTGCGATTCGGTTGCTTAGAATGGAATCCCAGAGAAAATCTCACCTACAGGTTCGATGCCAAAATTAAGGTCAGTCTTTGCCAGTCATTTTGGTTCTTTTCTTTATTTCCTTGTTCACTGCAGAACATAACAGCCCACGAGCTCTATCGACCAAGCTCATACTACCACGACATCGCGGTCATCGAGTTCAGCGAACCTGCACCAACCTCAATGCTCATCTCGCCCATATGCTTGCACACAAGTCCTGACGATATCGACAAATCCGTCAAGCTGCAAATTGTCGGTTGGGGCATCTCCAGCATGTACTGTAAGTACGTTGCGACACATGGGCGACAAGTGTCTTCTAAGACGTTTCATCCACAGCCAACGTAAAGGCGGACATTTTGCAGAAAACCGATGTGAACACTGTCCCATTGTCCGAATGCAACAGAACTCATGTCGACTTTGGGGTCTCTGTTCGGTACTCCCGGGGTCTGATTGACGGGCAGTATTGCGCATTTGACCCGGAATTCAGGAAGGACACTTGCGGTGGTGACTCGGGTGGACCGATGACTATTGCCCTGGACGACTGGGATGAACTTGTGGGCATTGTTTCCTTTGGCAAGGGATGTGGGTCCATAGTGCCGAGCGTCTACACTAGAGTCGCACACTATCTGGACTGGATCGAGAAAATTGTGTGGCCCTCACCTGCGAGTAATATTTGAGTGCGTGGGTTTTGAGGAAATAAAGTATTGTGATTAATATAAGGTTTGTCAAATATCTCCCTTCCGCCCTTTTGTCTTTTGAGTTTTCCGGCTATGTACAAAGTGCTATATAAATGATATGAATCGAATATCAGCTAAATGGAGGAAAAAATGCACAAACACTTAAGTGAAGAAGGAAAAACGACAGAAGAGGACAGAATACAAGTGTTAGAGTAAGAACGTAAGATCGCACAGTAAATTCAACAGGCCACACATTCATGAGTGGCCTTCTTTGCCACTTTTTTCATGAAAAGTTTGCAGCAGGTGAATGTTAATCGAACTTCAGCTGATCCTCTGAGTGACGTAGCCTATGACTTCGATAGCAGTGATAGTCCTGACATTTACTTGTTTCATTTGTTCCTCATTTGTTTCTTATTGGTTCCATGTTCAAACGATAAGTGGACACCTGGCAATTTTGTTGTCAGATTAGGCATCTGACAATGATCTGACAAAATGTGTGTTTCAGTACTTTATGCACTTAATTATGAAGTCAGTCTTCGGTAAGGAGGAGACAGGCAAAATCTCAAAAGTGTGCATGAACCAGAGGCGAGCATAAAATATCGTAACATCTCATGACGAAAGGAAAGTGACTTATTGTTGAGTATGACTAAATCAGTAGCAGGGCTTATTCACTACTGCGATAAAGGCATGAATTTTCATTAGTTCCACTTGAGATCATTATTACTCACTGTTGGTGAGTTACAAAAATGTGCTACTTGTTTTATGCCTGCTTTTTATTCATGCATGTAGTTTATGTCTAAAGTAAATAAGCCGCTGTTTATTCGGTTCTAAGGTTCCCACTGTATTAAAGATCGCATATGGGCCTGTTCAGGCGAGGTAATACTGTTGATTTCGCTCATCAAGGAGAGCTGCCAACGCTATCCTCGTTATTGCACAGATCAAGTTGACATACAGCCTCCAAGCGGCGCCCCCTGGAAAGCAATCACAACACCCGTTGTATGGTGAACCAATGTATGCAGCGAGCCCCTCTGCCCAAGGGGCTTAAATAATGGGCCTGATTTACACGTCTCTGGGTTGTGCGTGAAGGTAACTTCATCACCAAGTAAAAAACAAGTAGTTCAGAGACAATAACATGCCTCGGATAAGGACGGATTAGCTGTTGACGGCCCCAGCAAACGTTTCAAGGGCAACGATTTTCGGTTTTGCACGTGGAATGTGAGGTCCCTTAACTTGCGGAGGCCCTTGATTGCTACAAAGCAGACATGACCACCATTTAGGAAGTGCGAGAGGATGGGCCCGTCAAACAAACGATTAGCAACTGCGAGAAGGCAGCGCTAATTCGGATGAGGATTTGTTGTTCGAGGCAGACTTAGGCAAAAGTTTTGAGCTACTAGTCCTTCAGCGAACGCCTCATGACAATCTGCATCAAGGTTTAATTCGGGAACATCAGCCTAATATGCACCCACGCCCCGACAGAGGAGAAAGATGGCAACACCAAGGATGATTTCTTTGATCTCCTAGAAAGAACATACGATCGATGTCCCAGCAACAAGAAATGAAAGAAATGTTGCGTCTCTATCACTATTTTATAGCTATTTGAATAAAGAATGCTCTAACGAGTTAGCCAGCTGCATTCCTTCCCATCAAGAATTCACCCGTAATACCCGCCTCGCTAGGAATGCTCACACTTTCACCCTTAAGCCCAGCTTCCGACGTACAGTTAAGTTTAGAGACGCGTTCTTCAGCCGCGCCACACGAATATGGAATGGTCTTCCTTGCTCCCCCCCCCATTATAATCCATTTAAAACAATGTGGATCAGTACCTCCTTTCCCTCTCTTCTTCTATACTTTCACCCCGTGACTTGGAACTAAGTAAGTAATTTAAGGGTATAAATAATCCCTTTAGTGCGCGCCAATTATAAAAAAAAAAACATGACCCCCCACAACAAGATCGTTCGAGGAGACTTCAACGCTCTGCTCGGAAAGGAGGACGTCTTTGCTGGAGTCATTGAAAACATGGCCTGTACGACAACACATTCGGAAACGGAATCAGGCTGTTGGACCCCGTTCGGGGGGAACCTCTCTGTAGCTAGCACGCTGTTCCCATACTTGAACATTCACAAAGGAACTTTGCGATCTCCTGATCAATAAACCGTCAAACAGATTGATCACGTTGCGATCGACGTCAGACACCTCTCCAGTATTCTCGACGTTCGAACCCAGGTGCAAACATCGACTCGGATCATCACCTTGTTGTAGCCAAGGTAAGAATCCGTATTTCGAGATATCAGCGGAGTTGAAGCAGGCCAATACGGTTTGACGTCGAAAAACTTCAATCGCAACTGATCGCGGGGAACTTTGTCGACCATGTCTCCCTGAAACAGAGATCGACGTTGCCTGCACTCACCAGAAGAAGACTGGAAACGTTGTCAAGAAGCCATCAAAGAAGCTGCCACTGATGTACTGGATTTCACGTCACCACCCAGAAGGAGCCCATGGTTTGACGACTAGTGCAGGTAAGCGCATGCAGCCAAACAAGACGCTTCTAAGGAATGCTGCATAAAACAACAAAAGCTGTTTCTGACCTCTACGAACAGAGAAGAAGGGAAGAATACCGGCTCCTAAGAAAGAAAAAGGAGGAGCATGAGAAGCCCGCGGCCGAGGAAATGGAAAGGTGCTATGGCGGGAACGGAGTCTGAAAATTTTACCGAAAGGTAAAACAGCTATCCGGGGAATACAAGGTGTCCTCCCGACTTAGACGACGGGAAGATAGCAATATCCAAGCTGAAGTCGCACAAAGCGGCTGAAGCGGATGGACTGTCCGCAGAACTATTTAAAGCAGCTGGAGATGAGTTGGTTGGGCGCCTGCAACAGCTCATCTGTAAGATGTGGCCGGAGGAAAGCATGCCCGATGAGTGGAATATCAGCGCCGTTTGCCAAGTCCATAAGAAAGGAGACCCCTTTGACTGCGCCTACTACCGACGGACTCTTCTCTTCTCAGCATCGCATACAATATCCTCACTGCCGTATTGTGTGAGCGTCTGAAACCGTATGTCCATGACCTGATAGGTCCCTATCAGTGTAGTTTCAGGCCAGGGAAGTCCACAATAGACCAAATCTTCACATTACGGCAGATCCTGGAAAATACCCAAGAAGTACAGATCGACACTCAGCAACTATTCATAGGTTTTAAGGCCGCATTTGAGAGGGTGCATAGAGACGAGCCATACAGTGCAATTGCGTAAAAAAATGATGGAGAACTCTCGCTACTCCATAAAGGTCGGTAACAAACTCACCGAGACCTTCAATGTCAAAAAAGGTTTTAGACACGAACACACACTATTATGCGACTTTTTTAATATCATCCTCGAGATCGTGCGTAACTCAGGTCAACTCAAGTCAACAGCAGAGGCGCGATATTCCAAAAATCAGTTCAATTACTGGCTTACTTTGACGACAGACTAACACAACAAACCGTCAATGAGGCGTTAGCTGCCATTGAAGCGGAAGCGGCTGAAATGGGTCTGGCTGTAAATGAGGGCAAAACAAAGTACATGCTGCCATCAAGGAATGACACACAACAGCGTCGTTTCGGACAGAGCATCGCACTAGACAGCAGAAACTTGGAGGTAGTCAGAACTTAATCTACCTCGACTCCGCAGTAAGTAGGGACAACAACATCAGAACCGAAATCAAACGCAGAATCTCTCTTGCCAATCACTGTTTCTTTGGGCTCAAAAGGCATTTGAGTAATAAAGACCTCTCTCGAAGGACTAATGTCGCTTTATACATGAGCTTGATCATCCCGTTCCTACTTTATGGGGCGGAAACATGGACGGTACTAAAAGCGGATGATGAAGCCCTTAGACTTTTCGAAAATTGGTCCTGTTTGCTTAAATGGCATGTGGAGGAGAAGATTCAAAGATGATCTATGTACATGGGTTGTACAGCAACATCTGTCTGGTTAAGCGTCTACGGATACAACGGTTAAGATGGCTAGGCCATGTAGAGCGTATAGACACCACTGCTTCGGCTCGTATAGTCTTGGAATCTGAGCCATTGGGGCAATGCAACAGAGGGCGGGCTGAACTAAGGTGGCGCACACAAATGGAGAAGGATCTCAACCAACTTGGCTTGCACGACTGGAGCCAAATATCGAGAGATCTTGCTGGCTGGAGAGAGGTAGAAGTTGAGGTCCAGGTTTATCCCGGACTGTAGCTCTACAAAAAAAGGAGAAGAAGACAAAGCAATGAGCTAGGCAAGGTCTTGCCACGTCAATTGGCCACCAAAATTGTGCAATTTTACAGAAGCCAAAAGTCCCTCAAGTTTTAGTCTCTACCAAATATTTTAGAAAAATACTGGTTAAAATTCTACTGACTGGCATTGTCGCATTCTCGGCTTATCGGAGACTTTAGTCCTTCCGGTGCAAAGTTTTGACATTATGTCAATACTCCCTTTTTTGGTTGATGCAAGAAACATTTTGCCTAAAAAATATTCAAGCGACAAAGTGGAGAGTTGAACGAAGAAACTTCTGAACTGAAAGCTACAAAATTGAAGTTGCGGCTTAGTCAGTGTACTTTTATAAATTGCGCATTCTAAAGTTCCCATTCCATTTTGTGGATCATGTCCGCCGTTACTGTCAGTAAAGAAATAATTTTAACTCTTGCACCCCCGACTATTCTCTTATACAACAAAAAACTGAGAACATTTTAAGAAATTCGCAAAATCCAAGTCTCTCGGTTAGTTCTGCTTACCAATGGTCAGTCGTTGTTGAACCACGGAGTGAATACGAACAGGCAAGATCGCGCTGCGAGCCTGTCAATACCAAGAAAAAAAGTCAGTGTTTGTGTACAAACAACTGATAACTTTGACTTCTCTGTAAAACCCAGAGATAGGAGATACCAGTAATGTTGTGTCTTTCAATTGTTTTGATTGCGTCACTGTGCTGGCGGTTGGAAGTGAATGCATGGAACGTCAAACTCAAATCGCGTATGTATGCATTAAGTGTTCTGTTTGGAATTGATTTTATTCTCAATTTAAAGGCTATGAAACAGTGCTGAGATTTTCGTTTGTTTCTGTGATTTTGACTTTTAATGCTGTTTATCTATCAATTGGGTTTGGTGTGGGTTTTACAGGATTCATACAAACTGAGGATGCTTGAACATCAAATAAGCTGACAACAGATGTAAACAAAACTGATAAGTAAACTTTGGTTTTGTGGTTCGCTTGTTTCTGTAGTCAATTGGTGGCCGGGAAAATGAGCGAGGTGTTCTGGCCTCTAATCTGACCTGGGACGTTCCACATTTGAGTGTCCAACTTAAGTATTGTGTCACAAGGTTCACTCGAGATGTACTCGGTAAAAAAGGAATATAATGCATTGGATTAGCGGTCATAAGCATAAAAATTAATTCGCATAGTTACTAACTTATAATTTTCAAATGCAATTGGGGGTACATATGTATTCGGTTGGTTTCAAAAGGTGGTGCCATTTGTAATTTGTGGCTTATCCTGGAAGTGGTTGCATATATCATTGGAATCATTGTGATAGTGGTTAAGAATAATTTTTGTGCATCAGTGTCTATTTTAGACAAAAGCACTGCTATCTGCCACTTCGAAAATGTCGGGAATTGTCTTAAATAGAAAGCTATTGCGGGAAGTTTAGATTTTCTTTTTTATTAGAAGAAAAATGCTGCTGAATCCCATTAAACACTTGTAGAAGCTTATGGATCAAACAGGCAGAAAGTTGCTTCAATGCTTTGAAGGACGTGATTTTAGCTTAGAGAGCATCGTGGTCAGTTCTATTTGTTTAAAGGAAAAGGAATGGGAGGCTGCTGGAACAATATCGCAAAGTAAGGAATTTCCGTTCGGTAATTTCCGTACTCGTAACGTGCGTTATGAATTGAGACGAAATAAATGTCGAAAGGCGAGTTTTCACTTTGGAACTGACTCGTAAAAGACATCAAAGGAGGGAATTTGTGCACCGGTTTGTAACTAGAGATAAAGAGTGGATATAGTTCGATAACTTCAAGAAAACAAAATTAGTATGCAAAGTCTGGTGAATCCCCTCCATCAAACAAAGTGAGCGTCCGCGGTTGAGAAGGTCTTTATGTGGAAGGGCCAGACTGATGTGGTGTACTTTGAGTTGCTTAAACTAGGCGGAACATTTGATGGAAAACGTTATCTGCTCCAGAAACGACTGAAAGGCATGAAAACACAACAACGCTCGGTCCCAAGTGTCTGTAGTGGGCAAAACCCTACGTTGAAGTAGAAGGTCTTTCTTGAGGTTTAAAAACGATGCGGGGGAACCGGTAGGGTTGAGGAATGGGTAGAGAGGCCTCGTTTTTTAAGGTTTGTATTCGAAATTATTTTGTGGCCGCCGTGGCGTTGTGGGTAGAGTGCGACGATCGCGGCACCACCTCAAACGAGCTGCTGACAACACTCAAAGAGTAATAACTGTCTAAGAAAAAACAGCTTCTCAAACTTCGCCGTTCGGAGTCGGCAAGGAACTGTAGGTCCTTTCTACTCGTGAGAGAACGCGACACGAGTAGTTGATGAACTAGCTTGGCCCTGGTTTCATGTGGATTGTTGCGGCATCTAATTATTATTATTATTATTATTAATCAAAATTATTTGAACTAGGAAAAAGAAATCGCTTCCGAAGGACAGTACTTTGAGTTATTGCTTTTTTAACGTTAAATGAATACGAACAACGAAACGAATTAATTAATAACCCCAATATTTTTTTTTTGCATTAAGTTCGCCCAAGGAGTTTGTTTGAGTCTTAGCAAACGAATCTCGTGTGATATGGAAGAATGGAACAAAGAAATAATCAAATATCTTATAAATAAATACACTAAAAAAATAAACTGTACCTCACAAAAAAATATATTTAATAACAGATACCAAGGCAATAAGACAAATATCAACAAAATCGTGTTCTGAACAGTTTTTGGATATTATATAAAAACCATTCGCGTACCATATATTATGTGTGCTTCATAGTCTTGTTGGAAGTTATAATCCGATGGTTGACTTAATTCTGTGGTACTTTGGAAGTTTGGTTTCGAAATATTCATGTACCCAAGTTTGTCCATAGTATTTTAAATGAATTTAAAGTCACAACCTATTGAATTCATACAACCTCACAACATCACACAACCTCTTCAGTGCCTTATAGCAGCGCATGAGGTGGTTTGCCTTACTTTATCCCCTATCTCTTACATTGATTTTCTCTCACAGAATAACTTAATAAAAAGCATTCTCGTGTCCAAGTCAGTTTGTTTTTATTTGTTCACTATCCTTTCACGTAAACCAGAAAATTACGTCCTCTCAATGTGTGGAAACGTGGACGTTACCAAAGACGGACGAGGAAGCTCTTCGGTTTTTCGAGAGAAAAATTTTGCATCTGGAGGGGAATATTTAAGTATGAAATATAGGGATTCTACAGTCACATGCGCCTGGTCAAGCGTTTACGGATACAACGCTAAAGATGGCTAGGGCATGTAGAGCATATGGACACCACTGCTTCCGTCCCAAAGCAGAGCCATCTAGATAACGCAGCAGAGGACGGTCTAGGATAAGATGGCCCCGACAAGTGGAGAAGGGCCTCAACCAACCAAGGAGTGGGCACCTTGAGACAGCTAGGGGAAGATCGTGCTTGCTGGGGAGGCATGTTGGTGAAGACTCACGAAGAAGAAGATGAAGACGCCACAAGGAGAAGATGAAGATGAAGAAGAAGAAGAAGAAGAAGAAGAAGAAGAAGAAGAAGAAGAAGAAGAAGAAGAAGAACAAGAAGAAGAAGAAGAAGAAGAAGAAGAAGAGGAAGAAGAAGAAGAAGAAGAAGAAGAAGAAGAGAAAGAAGAAGAAGAAGAGGAGGAAGAAGAAAAAAAAGTAGAAGAAACTATAAATGTAAAGGGTTGAACAACATTTTAGTCAGGGGAATGAATTTTGTGGACGTCACATATAATATTAACGCAAACATAAATATCACAGAAAAGAAATCAAATATCGCTTTAAAAACTCATTGCTGTTACGAATAGATTTCGGCCACCACTGGGTCAAACGTAACGCCAGGCGGATAGTCCCCTTGTGCATTTTAAAACCATTGGGAGTCATCTACAGTTGTGTTCATAAAAATAGCAGCAGTGCGAGACTCATGGGAAGCTATACCATATAACAGTGATAGAAAACAAAGGCTTTGCTACAAAATTACTAATAATAATAATAATTGTTGGCGCTAGAGTCCAAAGGCGAACCAGGGCCTAGCTTGCTCATCAACTACTCGTGTTGTGCGCGCTAGTGTTCTCTCACGAGTAGAAGGGACCGACAGTTTTTGCCGACTAAGAACGGCGAAACTTTAAAAGCTTTCTTAGACAGTTATTACTCTTTGAGTGTTGTCAGCAGCTCGAAAGAGGTGGTGCAGTGAAAAAATTGAAAAATTGGTGTTGAACTGGGAGTCGAATCTAGACCCTTCGGCGTGTGAGCATCGCACTGTACCCCCTACGCCATGGCAACCACTAAATTTCTAATGGTAAGCTGTAAATAATTATAATTTCATATTGTTTCATTGATTTCTGTTGTCTAGGCACAGCATAATTTTAAACACTGCTATTTTTATGAACAACTGCGAAACATTACTACGACCAAAAAAATAGTTAAAAGTTATGAACGACGTTTATTTTGTGATATACCTGCTAAGACTGAAATTCTTAATTTTTGTATACGTTTTTTGAAAAAAATAATAAAACAATTTGAATTAATAGAAAATTATTTGTCTTTTCTGAGGAGCACTGCTATTTTTATGTACACAACTGTATGAAGCTACTTTCGCTGAATTTTTTGGTGCGTGCAAGTTAAACAAGAACAACAAACAAATCTTTATTTTAAATAAATTTCTTTTATTTATTCTTAAGTTGAACTGAAACAGTTTCACTTGGTTGGAGGTTAGATCAGGAATGACAGCCCAAAATGGGAAATATTAGGAAAAGGCGTATTGCTTCGGGGGTGCCCTGTCGCGTTCGATGTTTGAATTTCGCTTAGAGAGCGCCCTTCTATGTCCAATTTGTGATAATGGTGTTATATGCTTTTTGACAAATTATTACGTAGACATCAACAAGTTCATCTCAATTATCAATGAAGGCGTTGGTAGCTGTTGCTTTTCCCTTGCTTGACAGTCGCAAGTGAGGTAAGAGTTGCATAGGTGAGCTAATCCTACTCACGCTAGTGTAGAGGGTAAAACTGTTCACAGACACACCTATGGCCCAAGTCTCGATTTCAGAACTTTCCTCTAAGTGAAGTGCCCTGTGTTTTATGGAAACAAAATACTAATCAAAGAATTATTCATAGAAACACACATCTCTCTTCATTTCCAGCAAAACTACAAGAAGGAAGTGCGTGCGATTCGTCCTTGGGCTCTGGGATCTGCATGCTTATAGAAAAGTGTCAGCCTTTTGTGGAAGGGCGAATCAAGTATGAAGACCTTAAGCGGTGCTCGTTCATAGGCGTCAAAGAAGTAAGTTGCTGCCCAGTCGAGGAGTAAGTCGCAAAGTCTGTTTTTTTGTTAATTTAAGACAAAGTTCTAATTTGAATTAAAAGGCATTTTTGGGGACAAAATAATGAACAAGCTACGAAACAGATTACAACCAACGATATTTCGCTAAGACCTCGCATCGGGATGACTTCTCACAACATAAACCGTGAGGGTACTGTCTGCCGTTTTACGTCCAGAACGGGTAAGTGCACTCGTATCAGTCAGTGCAAAGCTCTTCTCAATTGTAAGGTCCAGTACGCTGACTTGGAGAGATGCTCATTCATTGGCAACGAAGAAGTGATTTGTTGTCCGCCTACCACTCGCCTTCGCTCACCCAGAAGTCATCTTTTCCGAACTACTAACAAGAGGAACAGTAATGAGGGCAGTGTCTGTCATTTAACATCGGAAATGGGCAAATGCACTCGCATCAGTCAATGTAAGGCCTTTCGCAACAAGGAAGTCCAATACGCGGACTTGAAGAGATGCTCGTTCATCGAAAATGAAGAGGCTATCTGTTGTCCGTTCACCGCTCCTTCAAGGTATCGATAGAACCTTAATAAGCATGTGGTACTGACAATTCATACGTTTCAGGACTAAACCGACTTGGAAAAACACCGGACCGAAAAAACAAAGAAATCAGCGGACATCTACTGGTACTTCGAAGCTAAGACCGTCATCGACCGGTGAGTGCAATTACACTTAAAATGTTTTTGTTTTCTGTCACATACACACATTTGCATATTTCACAGCTTGCAAAACATACAAGTCGAAGTCAACGCGCCGGCTGACTCCAAATATTTTGGATGGATCACTTGCATTCCCAGGAGAGTATCCACACGTCGGAGCAGTACTGTACGCATCTGAAACGGCAGGCGTTAAATTTGTGGTCCGGTGTGGTGCCTCTCTAATATCTGAATACTTCGCGTTGACTGCGGCACATTGTGTGGTTCGGGACATACCTATTCTAGTGCGATTCGGTTCAGTTGATTGGGACCCCAAAGACGGGATGTACAGATTTGACGCTATGGTGAAGGTAAGCTGAGGGACACACATTTGGACCTCAATCAACTGGCATACGACTATGGATCGGTTCACATTTTTGTAGAAGATGTAAAGTAAAGTTTAGGTCTAAGGTTCAAATCACTGCTGCGCTAGGTAAACACTTGTGAATAAAATAGGTTGTAGAGATTGAGTTGAACTGGCTATAAACTGACGAATAAAGCTTAAATAGCCCACACTTCGCAAAACAGAGTACAAATGTGAATATTTATGAAGAAACTCAATATGCCATTTAGCACAACCTATTCAAAGTGTAACTTTTTTATTTTCCAGAAAACCATAAAGCACGAAGACTATCTACCCCATCTCACTTACAACGACATAGCGCTCATTGAATTCACGGAGAAGATTCATTTCACACCATTGGTCTATCCAGCTTGCTTGCATGCGACCACTGAAGACCTCTCCTACCGGACTGATCTCATTATTGCCGGTTGGGGTTCAACAGGTGCAAGAAATAAGCTGTGCAGATTTGGAAATTCCGAATTTCCTAAAATTATCTTCAGTTCAGGAAACTCGCAAAGCCAAAGCCTTTACTTCACAAACCTCCGCACACTGAGTTTAAAGGATTGCAATGATACATTTGCTCAGGACGGTTTTCAACGGCAATATGTACAAGGGCTACACTATGGGCAATACTGTGCATATGACCCATCTGGGGTAACAAATAAGGACTCTTGCCACGGCGACTCTGGAGGCCCACTTATGATGGACGTCGACAATACAATTTGGGAACTTGTTGGAATAGTGTCGTTTGGAAAAGGATGTGGTACGGAATTACCAAGTGTATACACTAGAGTTGCACGCTACTTGGATTGGATTGAGGAAAGGGTCTGGCAGAAAGGGAATGAATAAAGTTTGTGAACAGTGGATTTTTTGAATTTTTATTTTTTGTTTCATCATGCCCGTCCGGTCACCACCAGTGGTCGAAGAAGGATTTCAGGCTAAAAACCCAAATTCTGCATATCCGGGTATTGCGTGCCGCGTACCTCGAAAATCAAGAAATTTTCAATTTCGATAAAAAGTGACTGAATGTACTCGTCGGCATCCGAAAACATGCGAAAAATTGATTGAAGTTCATTCTGACGTCCAGGAGGCCACCAGTGGTCGAAGAAGGAGTTTAGGCTTAAACCCCAAATTCCGCATATTCGGGTATTGCGTGCCGCGTACCTCGCAAATCACGAACATTTCAATTCCGATAAAAAGTGACTGGATGTATTTGTCGGCATCCGAAAACATGCGATGGATATCTCCCATCGACCCAAAAGCTTAATGTGATGAAAAAAGTAAAACGCTCTGCCCTAAAATGTACACTTCCGCGGAGTTAGAGAATGCATTTAAGAAGAGGGACCACCTGATATTTGGACCAGAGAATAAAGAAAGACATGGGCTTTAAGTAATGGCTGTGATAAGAATTAGGATATATATTTAGCAATAATTTACTCAATTTAAAGCGTTTTCAACAAGTCCTCAACTCGTCCCCCACGCGTCTTTAACGCGTCTTCTACGCTACGTTAATGCATCCTCAACGCGTCATCAACATGTTTTTAACGCGTCCTCAACGGATCTTCAACGCGTCCTCTACGCACCTTTAACGTGCCCTCAACACGTCCTTAACGCGTCCTCATTGCGTACTTAACGCATCCTCAACGCGTACACAACGCATTATTAATGCGAGCTCAACGCATCCTCAATGACTCCTCAACGCTACCTAAACGCTTACTTAACGACCTCGACGCTTTCTCAACGTCCTGGTGAAATTGGGACCGTCTTGTTTAAGACTATATCAGTTGTAAAACAGTATGTGGCAACCCCAGCAAAAACTAAAACAGAGAGGGTAAGATCCGCATCAAATTTAGATCCACTAGAGGAAAGTTGCCTGCAAAAACACCTTCAATTGCCACAAGTCACTTCAAAACTTGGTTCAAAAAGGAGCAGAGGTCAGTAAGCAGGTCTTCCCGCAACAGCTCAGGCGTTCTTTGAATCCCAGAAATGCGAAAAGTATCGCGAAAGTATGAAAAAATTCGAATGGAAAAAACCCAAAATAAAAAATATTAAAAAAATTAAATTTATCGGAGCGGGCTTTCCCAGGGTATATAAGGAGGGCTAGGCGTGGGAGCGAGTTTAGTCTGGTGCCGGTCGTCGTGGGGTGCACGTCGGGAGTTTTTGGCGTTGTCTACGGATTTTCGATCTCGCTCTCGCGTACACCTGCACTCAGAGTATGTGGGGCTCACCAGGCAATCTCTTTCTCACCTATGTAGTATGCAGATGCTCTTGATGGATGCTGATACTCTTGCTGGTTGATGATGCTCTTGCTGGTTGCTGATGTTGGATGTTTATCTAAGTTGCTGATGCTGGGTGTGATGTCGCTGAGTGTTGTTGCTGGGTGTTGACGCTGGATGGAGATGCTAGATTCTATACACATGGCATATGACACATTTTGGGGTTTTTTGATGATAGGGGTTGGCTGGATGATGGTGGTTGATCGGATGATAGTGATTGGTTGGATGCTGGTGGTTGCATATGTTGCTGAAGGTTCTCGCAGCGACTCGCTCTTAACGGAGTTTTTTTTTGTGGTAGTTTGTTGAAGTCAGAAGTCGTCTCCTTCAAACTTGTCTAAGTACTCAGGCCTTTGCTTGTGGTTATAATTCAGCGACGTTGCTTCGACAGTTGGACGAGCTGGAGTTGATGGCTATGACTTCTACGTAGCGTTTGATTAGAAAGTAGTTAGTGAACCTCAAACTTTGATCATATAGCGATAATATATTTTTTAATAATATTATTCATTTATAATAATATTTTCTAATAATAATATTTTTTAATAAAAACATTATTCATTTAGTAACAATTATTTTTTTTACTATAACATCAATCAATTAGGAATATTAATAATTATATAGGAACAATTTGATGCAGTTAGGTGGAGTGAGATGTAAGGTGCACTTTTTTAGGCCAAGCAATTGTTGCAGGAGTTGGCTAAAGAACTGAGCAGCACATTCAAAAGGTGATAGTTTTCTTCAATTTTAATTTATTTTATTTTCACATTTTCTTAAAAAAAAATTCACATTTGGAGTAGACACAGCTAGGGTTTAGTTTTAAAAATAAATTACCACCATCTAATTAATCGTTTGCTACGACTGTCTTCCTACAAAAGCTAAATTCAACATGAAGGTATGCATGCACGCGTTTTTTTCTCTCTCAAATTTTATTAGCCCGATTTGGAATTAGGTGGTTCAATAGGATAGAAAGGATGGTTAGGTTAGATAGGTTAGATAGGGAAGCTTGATTAATTCACTACCATGTTTCGACGCGAGTAAATCTTTGGGCAGCCAAAGAGCTAGGCATAGATAGGGACGTCTTTAAATAGGGATATAGATTTTTGTGTAGGATACTAAAGAATAGGCACAAAAGATAGTTAGGCAGGGACTTTTTTTTACAAGTCGCTTCACTAATTTTCAGTTTCTTTATTCCTTGCACCACTTTTCTTAGTCCCGCGAATCATGTTGGTTTAGACAGCTAAGGGTGTGCGAGTCAGCTAGTAAGATAATTACGACACGAAATTTTCGAAACTTCCCACTTCCGCGAACTTTCAAATTTTCTTGGTGCAAAGATCTAGGGCTTAGAAATCTCAGACTTAGTCATGCAGAAAGCTTCCACTGTCGTCAGGGAATCAGCTCAGCGTCGGGTTTTGAAGACTGTTCTCCATTTTTCAGGGGAGTGAAGAGAAGTGAAGTAAAGTGCGCGTTTATGGGCGGGGGTGGAATGCTTTTTGCGTGACAAAGTCTGTGCAGAATTAGCTCGCGATCGGGTGTAGGACTTCGGGAACCAAACAGGTCTCCCTGAAGTTAGGCAGGGAACCGCTCGGGGGCCCAAACAGGTGTCTCCGAGGATAGGCAGGGTTCTAATCACTTCTTTTCTGTTTCAAAGCTAGGTTGTTCGTTGCTCCTGACCAGCATATTTAGCATCCCCATCCAGCTGCTGTTTCCTGTAAGCAGACTACAAAATTCAATCAGTAAGCAATTTTTCATTTTTATTACTTACCACAAACTTTTTCAAAGAAAGAAACACCAAAATAATTTCGCGTTACGCTTAAAATGAAGCATGCAAAAAAAAAATTGGGCATTTTCTCGAAAATTTATTAAATTTCTACTAACCCCCTCGAGTTAGCAAACAGCTGACTCAGAGGCTAGGTAGGGGACCGCTCAGGACCCAAACAGGTGTCCTGAGGCTAGGTAGGGGACCCCTCAGGACTCGAACAGATGTCCTGAGGCTAGGCAGGCTTCTGCTCTTCTTTTTTCAGGTTTTATTCTTCCATTTCAGGGCGGGCGCGTCAGGATCGAGCGCGACCATTTAAAAATTATTTGGAACAAGTATTTTTCGTTGATAACTTATTTGAACAATTTGTTTTTATTCGAACAATAACTTGCCATTTTAAGAAAAAAATAATTATAAGCTTTTCAAGAATAATAAAACTTTGGATTACTTCTAGCACCGTTCCAAATTTGTCTTATCTTAACTTTTAGACACATTTGCTAAGTTCTGAATTTTTAAACAGATCTGATACAATTTCTTCCTTTTCATCAGAACCGTGAGAATCTTCAGAATTTTCAGAATCTTCAGAATCTTCAGAGTCGCCAAAATTGTTAAAATCGTTAAAATCGTTAAAATTGCTAAAATTGCTAAAATCGTTAAAATCGTTAAAATCGTTAAAATCGTTAAAATCTTTAAAATCGTTGAAATCGCCAGAATCGTTAAAATCGTAAGATCGTTAAAATCGCTAAAATCGTTAAAATCGTTAAAATTGTTAAAATTGTTAAAATCGTTAAAATCATTAAAATCGTTAAAATCGTTAAAATCGTTAAAATCGTTAAAATCGTTAAAATCGTTAAAATCGTTAAAATTGTTAAAATCGTTAAAATCGTTAGAAACGTTAGAAACGTGCAAACACGCGTCGGAATATGCTCCTCCTTGGGCATGAACTGCAACCAAAGCAGGACATAAACATTGCAATTCTCAGATTCTACTTATGCTTTTTAAACATAAATGGAAAAACGAATTGCAGACAGAAGCTGCTTCTGATGACTGTTCTGACTGACACAGAACAGCACGGGAGAGGCCCCGATAGCTGGGGAAAAGCTAGAGTGAGCTAGAGTGAGCTGAACCTAACTGCAAGAAACTGCTCGATATGGAGTATCACTACCACGTCTAACTTAAACATCGACAAAAACCCAAAGTTTGGGTATCACGTATCTCGAAAATCATGAAATTTTCAGTTTCGATAAAAAGTGACTGGATGTACTCCGCTGCATCCGAAAACATGCGGAAAAGTGTCTAAAGTTCATTTTGACGTCCAGGAGGCCACCAGTGGTGGAAGCAGGAATTCAGACTAAAAAAGGCCATTTTTCCTTATGCCGGCATCGTCTGCCCAAAATCCCGAAATTTATAAAATTTTCAATTTCGATAAAAAGTGACTGGATGTACTCCGCGGCATCCGAAAACATGCAGAAAAGTATATGAAGTTCATTCTGACGTCCAGGAGGCCAGCAGTGGTCGAAGAAGAATTTTAGGCTAAAAACCCAAATTCCGCATACCCGGGTATTGCGTGCCGCATACCTCGAAAATCATGAAATTGTCAATTTCGGTAAAAAGTGAGTGGATGTACTCGTCGGCATCCGAAAACATGCGAAAAATTGTTTAAAGTTCATTCGGACGTCCAGGAGGCCAGCAGTGGTCGAAGAAGGATCTTAGGCTAAAAACCCAAACTCCGCATACCCGGGTATTGCGTGCCGCATACCTCGAAAGTCATGAAATTTTCAATTTCGGTAAAAAGTGACTGGATGTACTCGTCGGCATCCGAAAACATACGAAAAATTGTTTAAAGTTCATTCGGAAGTCCAGGAGGCCAGCAGTGATCGAAGAAGAATTTTAGGCTTAAAACCCAAATTCCGTATACCCGGGTATTGCGTGCCGCATACCTCGAAAATCATGAAATTTTCAATTTCGGTAAAAAGTGACTGGATGTACTCGTCGGCATCCGAAAACATGCGAAAAATTGTTTAAAGTTCATTCGGACGTCCAGGAGGCCAGCAGTGGTCGAAGAAGAATTTTAGGCTAGAAACCAAAATTCCGCATACCCGGGTATTGCGTGCCGCATACCTCGAAAATCATGAAATTTTCAATTTCGGTAAAAAGTGACTGGATGTACTCGTCGGCATCCGGTAACATGCGAAAAATTGTTTAAAGTTCATTCGGACGTCCAGGAGGCCAGAAGTGGTCGAAGAAGAATTTTAGGCTAAAAACCCAATTTCCGCATACCCGGGTATTGCGTGCCGCATACCTCGAAAATCATGAAATTTTCAATTTCGGTAAAAAGTGACTGGATGTACTCGTCGGCATCCGAAAACACACGAAAAATTGTTTAAAGTTCATTCGGAAGTCCAGGAGGCCAGCAGTGATCGAAGAAGAATTTTAGGCTTAAAACCCAAATTCCGTATACCCGGGTATTGCGTGCCGCATACCTCGAAAATCATGAAATTTTCAATTTCGGTAAAAAGTGACTGGATGTACTCGTCGGCATCCGAAAACATGCGAAAAATTGTTTAAAGCTCATTCGGAAGTCCAGGAGGCCAGCAGTGGTCGAAGAAGTCCGTCCTCTTACCCGGGTATTGCGTGCCGCATACCTCGAAAATCATGAAATTTTCAATTTCGGTAAAAAGTGACTGGATGTACTCGTCGGCATCCGAAAACATGCGAAAAATTGTTTAAAGTTCATTTGGGCGTCCAGGAAGCCAGCAGTAGTCGAAGAAGGATCTTAAGCTTAAAACCCAAATTCCGCATACCCGGGTATTGCGTGCCGCATACCTCGAAAATCATGAAATTTTCAGTTTCGGTTAAAAGTGACTGGATGTACTCGTCGGCATCCGAAAACATGCGAAAAATTGTTTACAGTTTATTCGGACGTCCAGGAGGCCACCAGTGGTCGAAGAAGGATCTTAGGCTAAAAACCCAAATTCCGCATACCCGGGTATTGCGTGCCGCATACCTCGAAAATCATTTCCCTTCTTTTTAGTTCAAGTCACCCATAACACTAAAATCGATAGCCTACGGAAAATTCGTTACGTAGGTGGTCTAAGTGTTTTATGGGAGAAATTAAACAGATCCAATTACGTACTTCAATGTGCGAATCGTAGAAGGCTGGGGCACGTGGCGGCGAACTGCCATATGGAGTTCCGCTGTGCACGTTGTACATTCAGTCACAACAAAGGAGAATGCCCTTTAGGCGCGGATGAAGTCGAAGATAAGTCTCTCCTCAAATGCGTACTATGCGAAGGAAATGGGCACCCCGCAACTTATCGGGGATGTCCAAGAGCCAAAGAACTCCAGCAGAGAATGAAGGTGGCAAGGAACACAAAGAAGGTAGAAGCCAGGCCAGAGGCCCGTGCTTTGGCTACCACTGTTACGCGGAACATCTCCTACGCCCAAGTGGCGTCAGGCAGTGGATCAGCACAACAGACAGCGCCGAAGATGGCCCCAGTCCCAGTGACCAGGCTACCAGAGGCAGAACCCTCAATAAGGGATGTTATGTCCACCATCCAGTTGATGCAAGCACAAATGCTCGCTTTGCAGAAACAAATGGTCGACTTACACACCAGCTTCCTTGCGCAGTCGGCTCGAGTAGATTTCCTCTACTCGCAGCTGCCTGCGAACCAACGCGAGCAGATATAATGGGCTCACGCGAGGCTAGAACACTTAAGATCCTAGCAGTGAATGTAAATTCGCTGATTAGGATCGAACGAAAACTAACGCTTTCCAATTTGCTGCAAACCCACAATCCTGATGTGCTGATGGCTAGCGAAACCAAGCTAAACCAGACGCGCAATCTCAGGTATAAAAACTACCACGTTATTAGAAGAGACCGACCCCAATCCACTCGAGGTGGCGGGGTGGCTCTACTGATTAAAAAAAACATAAATCATAAGGTTGTGTATAGCAATGAAGTACGAAGATGTGGTTGTTTGTGATTGCTGCCTATGCAGCAGATGCTCAAAACTCTAATTTCCTTTCTGAGCTCGAAGCTCTTTTCATAAGCCTTCGTTTAAGCTCGGAAGAAAACTATTATATTCTAGCCGGAGATTTGAACGCTAAGCACGGTGAATGGGGTAACAGTGCCCCAAATGAAAGAGGAAACGCTATCTTAGGTTGGATGGATCAAAACAATATCGAGTTCAGGCTAGATTTGCTTGCAACCGATAGACCATCTTTTCCCAGAAGCGGGTCTTATCTCGATGTGATGCTTTTTGACAGACGACTAACGGTACTTAACGTGGAAAGACACACAAGAAACTGTTTAACTACGGTCGAGTACGATAGTGACCACTGTGGTCTCGCCGCGGTTATACAGCTTCCGAATGAGCTGGAGGAACTGGAGGAATATGGCCAATCGTATCCTTATAACTATAAAAAGGCGCGTTGGCCACGTTTCACCAGAGCCCTTGCCAGAGAAATAAATTCGAGTGCGATCAATCCCCCTACGAACAGAAACCTTACGAACGAAGAGGTTGACGGGTACCTCAGACGAATGGACGACGCCATTAAACGTACAATGGACAGGACCATCCCAAAAGTGGTACAAACCGACGATGGCGACATCTATCGGAATGCTACAATCGATGCACTTCACGTGCAAAAGAGTAGACTCCTGTCAAGGTTAAAATTCCTATACAGGCGGTTTACCGATCCTCAAAATCCGGAGGTCCGTTCGCTGAAGTCGCAGATCAAAGTACTCCAGCAGTCGATCCGCCAAAATTACAGTATAGCTGTTAGCTTGCACTGGGGCAATAAGATTCGGGCTATAAGATCCAATAACCCGAGCATGTTCCCGCAAGTAAATAAAATTTTCCGGAGGAAAGATCATAACGACATTCCAAGCGTTCGACTGGACAGAACAACAGACAACGCAATCCTACTGACGTCAGTTGGCATCGATCCAGATAAGGCTGTGCTTGACAACAACTTCTTCGTAGTTGAGGATCCCCAGGAAAAGGTTAAAGCAGTTGGTGCTGTGTTCCAGAAAGTGTACACGGTCAACGAGTCGCGTCGTCCGAACCACGACCTGGAACACTTAGCCTCGCTTAACCACGTTAATCTACGGAATAATATAAGTCAATGGCGATCCGAGAATCCTGGCTTCACCAGATTCAATGACGATTTACTGGCAAACAATGTCATCGCCGATGACGGAAGTAATTCCATCTTAATTTCGAGAGATGAACTCCAGGGTATCTTCAACTCACTAAAGAAGAAGAAGTCAGTGGGAATTGATGGAATACCGAATATTGTTCTGCGCCATCTCCCCTTTGAGGCGGTGGATGTGTACACAACCTTGTTTAACAATGCGTTGAGTAATGCATATTTCCCAGCGCATTGGAAAACAGCAGTGGTACAACCCATCCCGAAACGGGACAAAGACACCTCCATTCCGACAAATCTTCGGTCGATAAGTCTTCTTCCGTGCGTAAGCAAAGTCTTTGAGAAAATAGTCATCAAGGCTCTGAAAGAGTGGGTCGAGCAAAAACAAATTATTCCGGAAAACCAATTCGGCTTTAGGGCGGGGCACGACACAATTCATGCCGCGTCCAAATTGGTTTCCGACATACAATGGAACAGAAACAAGACACAGTGCACAGGTGCCTGCCTGATTGACATGGAAAAGGCGTTCGACACCGTATGGTTAGAAGGACTCTTCCTCAAGTTGGTCAGGCTTGGCATGAACAAAACGTTGCTATATATAATCTATGACATGATAACAGGTAGGAAGTTCGTTGTGAAAAATGGCAACGTAACTTCCTCCACTGTTTTTCACATAAAAAATGGGTTGCAACAAGGGGCGGTTGGTTCGCCGATTCTATTCACGATATTCACTAGTGACCTTATAGGTTCCATGCCAAACTTAATTGCGTTTGCCGATGATCTAATCGCGTACAGATCAGGTGCAAAGATTGAGGTCATAAATGGCCTGCTGCAACGTGATTTCGACTTGATTCAACAATATTGCGATGACTGGAAGTTGAAAATCAACTACCGGAAGTGCGAAACTATTCTTTTTAGAACCCCGTTGTCCAGAGCATCAAGGGACACGAAAAGAAATTGGCGCAAGTTCAGCATATTGGACCCACAGGGGCAGCCATTAACTGTTAAAAGTGTGGTTAGATATCTTGGCATTTGGTTGGACCAGTTCCTGTATGGTGGTATCCATGCAGCAACAGTTTTGACCAGCGCTAAGAAAGCCTTCGCTATGGCAAGGGGGCTGTTTTACAGCAGCCAACTTGAAACCAGAGTGAAGGTGATCTGCTACATGGCCCTAATACGGCCAATTATGGTGTATGGTTGTCCTGTGTGGTTCAACGTGAGTCCTTCCCAGATGGAAAAGATGAGGGTGTTCGAGAGACAGTGTCTTCGGGCCTGTCTCCGTTTATATCGTACACCCGAATCCCAGTACAAAAAATTCTATCCCAACGAGGTTTTGTACAATGAGGCAAACCTGATCAGAATAGATAATTTTATTATTAAATTAATTCGGGGTCACATAGCTCGAGCCATGACCTCAACCAACAGTCTGATCTTTGGGGCTTACTACCCTAATGAAATGTACCATGAGAAGGTGCGTCTTAACGGCTTTATCCCACCTGAGGCGTTCCTCTATTTGGACACGAAAGGCCTGATACAAGATAGGGAAGGCTGCCCTATCATCTTCCATGTCGCACGCCGAACAGTGGAAAGGCGACTTCAATACGAGCCGGACGTCGCTCGCAGCCACGAAGGCCTCTTACGGTTCAGTAGAGCGATCTCTGCCCGCGATAGAGCAGTCTCTGACAAAGAACGGCTTTTCTTCTGGTGGCTGCCTCAGAATCAGCCTTCGATGCCGCCAACTTCTCACACAGGACCAGGATAGTTGACTCATTAGGGCCAACTTACATAGTTTAAGGTAGCTATAAGGTAGATTAAGACAAAAAAAAAAAATAAATAAATAAATAAATAAATAAATAAAATAAAAAAAAAAAAAAAAAATAAAAAAAAAAAAAAAAAAGAGGTGCACCACGGAGTATTCGATATATATGCCGAGCATATAAAGAGCATATACTCCCTGGTGCACGCGTCCGTATTGCTTACGGATATAGTTGTAAGATATCTGTAAGTATGTTTAAGTTTGATTTAGGATAAGTAAGTTAAGTTAGCAAGTAAGTTAAGAACATACTAAAGGACGTCCAAGTTTTTTTAATTTTCTTGGGCAACAAAAACAAAACCACTACACTTAAGATATAATAACAATATAAAAGATGTCGAAAGGCAGAAAAAACTAACATAGATTAGCTTAGAGTACTTGTTTAGAGTCAGTAAGTTAGATATAAGATTAATATTACAGATTAAATATTTAAGCTAGTTTTAAGCATTTTTGTCTAGCAAATAAGTTAACGAATTGTAAAGTGTTAATAAAAATGCGTTACAAACTCAAACTCAAAACCTCGAAAATCATGAAATTTTCAGTTTCGGTAAAAAGTGACTGGATGTACTCGTCGGCATCCGAAAACATGCGAAAAATTGTTTAAAGTTCATTCGGGCGTCCAGGAAGCCAGCAGTAGTCGAAAAAGGATCTTAAGCTTAAAACCCAAATTCCGCATACCCGGGTATTGCGCGCCGCATACCTCGAAAATCATGAAATTTTCAGTTTCGGTAAAAAGTGACTGGATGTACTCGTCGGCATCCGAAAACATGCGAAAAATTGTTTACAGTTTATTCGGACGTCCAGGAGGCCACCAGTGGTCGAAGAAGGATCTTAGGCTAAAAACCCAAATTCCGCATACCCGGGTATTGCGTGCCGCATACCTCGAAAATCATGAAATTTTCAATTTCGGTAAAAAGTGACTGGATGTACTCGTCGGCATCCGGTAACATGCGAAAAATTGTTTAAAGTTCATTCGGACGTCCATGAGGCCAGAAGTGGGCGAAGAAGAATTTTAGGCTAAAAACCCAATTTCCGCATACCCGGGTATTGCGTGCCGCATACCTCGAAAATCATGAAATTTTCAATTTCGGTAAAAAGTGACTGGATGTACTCGTCGGCATCCGAAAACATGCGAAAAATTGTTTAAAGTTCATTCGGACGTCCAGGAGGCCAGCAGTGGTCGAAGAAGGATCTTAGGCTAAAAACCCAAATTCCGCATACCCGGGTATTGCGTGCCGCATACCTCGAAAATCATGAAATTTTCAATTTCGGTAAAAAGTGACTGGATGTACTCGTCGGCATCCGAAAACATGCGAAAAATTGTTTAAAGTTCATTCGGACGTCCAGGAGGCCAGCAGTGGTCGAAGAAGGATCTTAGGCTAAAAACCCAAATTCCGCATACCCGGGTATTGCGTGCCGCATACCTCGAAAATCATGAAATTTTCAATTTCGGTAAAAAGTGACTTGATGTACTCGTCGGCATCCGAAAACATGCGAAAAATTGTATAAAGTTCATTCGGACGTCCAGGAGGCCACCAGTGGTCAAAGAAGAATTTTAGGCTTAAAACCCAAATTCCGCATACCCGGGTATTGAATGCCGCATACCTCAAAAATCATGAAATTTTCAATTTCGGTAAAAAGTGACTGGATGTACTCGTCGGCACCCGAAAACATGCGATAAATTGTTTAAAGTTCATTCGGACGTCCAGGAGGCCACCAGTGGTCGAAGAAGGATCTTAAGCTAAAAACCCAAATTCCGCATACCCGGGTATTGCGTGCCGCATACCTCGAAAATCATGAAATTTTCAATTTCGGTAAAAAGTGACTGGATGTACTCGTCGGCATCCGAAAACATGCGAAAAATTGTTTAAAGTTCATTCGGACGTCCAGGAGGCCAGCAGTGGTCGAAGAAGGATCTTAGGCTAAAAACCCAAATTCCGCATACCCGGGTATTGCGTGCCGCATACCTCGAAAATCATGAAATTTTCAATTTCGGTAAAAAGTGACTGGATGTACTCGTCGGCATCCGAAAACATGCGAAAAATTGTATAAAGTTCATTCGGACGTCCAGGAGGCCACCAGTGGTCAAAGAAGAATTTTAGGCTTAAAACCCAAATTCCGCATACCCGGGTATTGAATGCCGCATACCTCAAAAATCATGAAATTTTCAATTTCGGTAAAAAGTGACTGGATGTACTCGTCGGCACCCGAAAACATGCGATAAATTGTTTAAAGTTCATTCGGACGTCCAGGAGGCCACCAGTGGTCGAAGAAGGATCTTAAGCTAAAAACCCAAATTCCGCATACCCGGGTATTGCGTGCCGCATACCTCGAAAATCATGAAATTTTCAATTTCGGTAAAAAGTGACTGGATGTACTCGTCGGCATCCGAAAACATGCGAAAAATTGTTTAAAGTTCATTCGGACGTCCAGGAGGCCAGCAGTGGTCGAAGAAGGATCTTAGGCTAAAAACCCAAATTCCGCATACCCGGGTATTGCGTGCCGCATACCTCGAAAATCATGAAATTTTCAATTTCGGTAAAAAGTGACTGGATGTACTCGTCGGCATCCGAAAACATGCGAAAAATTGTATAAAGTTCATTCGGACGTCCAGGAGGCCACCAGTGGTCAAAGAAGAATTTTAGGCTTAAAACCCAAATTCCGCATACCCGGGTATTGAATGCCGCATACCTCAAAAATCATGAAATTTTCAATTTCGGTAAAAAGTGACTGGATGTACTCGTCGGCACCCGAAAACATGCGATAAATTGTTTAAAGTTCATTCGGACGTCCAGGAGGCCCCCAGTGGTCGAAGAAGGATCTTAGGCTAAAAATCCAAATTCCGCATACCCGGGTATTGCGTGCCGCATACCTCGAAAATCATGAAATTTTCAATTTCGGTAAAAAGTGACTGGATGTACTCGTCGGCACCCAAAAACCTGCGAAAAATTGCTTAAAGTTCATTCGGACGTCCAGGAGGCCACCAGTGGTCGAAGAAGGATCTTAGGCTAAAAATCCAAATTCCGCATACCCGGGTATTGCGTGCCGCATACCTCGAAAATCATGAAATTTTCAATTTCGGTAAAAAGTGACTGGATGTACTCGTCGGCATCCGAAAACATGCGAAAAATTGTTTAAAGTTCATTCGGACGTCCAGGAGGCCAGCAGTGGTCGAAGAAGGATCTTAGGCTAAAAACCCAAATTCCGCATACCCGGGTATTGCGTGCCGCATACCTCGAAAATCATGAAATTTTCAATTTCGGTAAAAAGTGACTGGATGTACTCGTCGGCATCCGAAAACATGCGAAAAATTGTATAAAGTTCATTCGGACGTCCAGGAGGCCAGCAGTGGTCGAAGAAGGATCTTAGGCTAAAAATCCAAATTCCGCATACCCGTTTATTGCTTGCCGCATACCTCGAAAATCATGAAATTTTCAATTTCGGTAAAAAGTGACTGGATGTACTCGTCGGCATCCGAAAACATGCGAAAAATTGTTTAAAGTTCATTCGGACGTCCAGGAGGCCAGCAGTGGTCGAAAAAGGATCTTAGGCTAAAAACCCAAATTCCGCATACCCGTGCTGCATACCTCGAAAATCATGAAATTTTCAATTTCGGTAAAAAGTGACTGGATGTACTCGTCGGCATCCGAAAACATGCGAAAAATTGTTTAAAGTTCATTCGGACGTCCAGGAGGCCAGCAGTGGTCAAAGAAGAATTTTAGGCTTAAAACCCAAATTCCGCATACCCGGGTATTTAATGCCGCATACCTCAAAAATCATGAAATTTTCAATTTCGGTAAAAAGTGACTGGATGTACTCGTCGGCATCCGAAAACATGCGAAAAATTGTTTAAAGTTCATTCGGACGTCCAGGAGGCCAGCAGTGGTCGAAGAAGAATTTCAGGCTTAAAACCCAAATTCCGCATACCCGGGTATTGCGTGCATATAAAGAGCATATACTCCCTGGTGCACGCGTCCGTATTGCTTACGGATATAGTTGTAAGATATCTGTAAGTATGTTTAAGTTTGATTTAGGATAAGTAAGTTAAGTTAGCAAGTAAGTTAAGAACATACTAAAGGACGTCCAAGTTTTTTTAATTTTCTTGGGCAACAAAAACAAAACCACTACACTTAAGATATAATAACAATATAAAAGATGTCGAAAGGCAGAAAAAACTAACATAGATTAGCTTAGAGTACTTGTTTAGAGTCAGTAAGTTAGATATAAGATTAATATTACAGATTAAATATTTAAGCTAGTTTTAAGCATTTTTGTCTAGCAAATAAGTTAACGAATTGTAAAGTGTTAATAAAAATGCGTTACAAACTCAAACTCAAAACCTCGAAAATCATGAAATTTTCAGTTTCGGTAAAAAGTGACTGGATGTACTCGTCGGCATCCGAAAACATGCGAAAAATTGTTTAAAGTTCATTCGGGCGTCCAGGAAGCCAGCAGTAGTCGAAAAAGGATCTTAAGCTTAAAACCCAAATTCCGCATACCCGGGTATTGCGCGCCGCATACCTCGAAAATCATGAAATTTTCAGTTTCGGTAAAAAGTGACTGGATGTACTCGTCGGCATCCGAAAACATGCGAAAAATTGTTTACAGTTTATTCGGACGTCCAGGAGGCCACCAGTGGTCGAAGAAGGATCTTAGGCTAAAAACCCAAATTCCGCATACCCGGGTATTGCGTGCCGCATACCTCGAAAATCATGAAATTTTCAATTTCGGTAAAAAGTGACTGGATGTACTCGTCGGCATCCGGTAACATGCGAAAAATTGTTTAAAGTTCATTCGGACGTCCATGAGGCCAGAAGTGGGCGAAGAAGAATTTTAGGCTAAAAACCCAATTTCCGCATACCCGGGTATTGCGTGCCGCATACCTCGAAAATCATGAAATTTTCAATTTCGGTAAAAAGTGACTGGATGTACTCGTCGGCATCCGAAAACATGCGAAAAATTGTTTAAAGTTCATTCGGACGTCCAGGAGGCCAGCAGTGGTCGAAGAAGGATCTTAGGCTAAAAACCCAAATTCCGCATACCCGGGTATTGCGTGCCGCATACCTCGAAAATCATGAAATTTTCAATTTCGGTAAAAAGTGACTGGATGTACTCGTCGGCATCCGAAAACATGCGAAAAATTGTTTAAAGTTCATTCGGACGTCCAGGAGGCCAGCAGTGGTCGAAGAAGGATCTTAGGCTAAAAACCCAAATTCCGCATACCCGGGTATTGCGTGCCGCATACCTCGAAAATCATGAAATTTTCAATTTCGGTAAAAAGTGACTGGATGTACTCGTCGGCATCCGAAAACATGCGAAAAATTGTATAAAGTTCATTCGGACGTCCAGGAGGCCACCAGTGGTCAAAGAAGAATTTTAGGCTTAAAACCCAAATTCCGCATACCCGGGTATTGAATGCCGCATACCTCAAAAATCATGAAATTTTCAATTTCGGTAAAAAGTGACTGGATGTACTCGTCGGCACCCGAAAACATGCGATAAATTGTTTAAAGTTCATTCGGACGTCCAGGAGGCCACCAGTGGTCGAAGAAGGATCTTAAGCTAAAAACCCAAATTCCGCATACCCGGGTATTGCGTGCCGCATACCTCGAAAATCATGAAATTTTCAATTTCGGTAAAAAGTGACTGGATGTACTCGTCGGCATCCGAAAACATGCGAAAAATTGTTTAAAGTTCATTCGGACGTCCAGGAGGCCAGCAGTGGTCGAAGAAGGATCTTAGGCTAAAAACCCAAATTCCGCATACCCGGGTATTGCGTGCCGCATACCTCGAAAATCATGAAATTTTCAATTTCGGTAAAAAGTGACTGGATGTACTCGTCGGCATCCGAAAACATGCGAAAAATTGTTTAAAGTTCATTCGGACGTCCAGGAGGCCAGCAGTGGTCGAAGAAGGATCTTAGGCTAAAAACCCAAATTCCGCATACCCGGGTATTGCGTGCCGCATACCTCGAAAATCATGAAATTTTCAATTTCGGTGAAAAGTGACTGGATGTACTCGTCGGCATCCGAAAACATGCGAAAAATTGTTTAAAGTTCATTCGGACGTCCAGGAGGCCAGCAGTGGTCGAAGAAGGATCTTAGGCTAAAAACCCAAATTCCGCATACCCGGGTATTGCGTGCCGCATACCTCGAAAATCATGAAATTTTCAATTTCGGTAAAAAGTGACTGGATGTACTCGTCGGCATCCGAAAACATGCGAAAAATTGTATAAAGTTCATTCGGACGTCCAGGAGGCCACCAGTGGTCAAAGAAGAATTTTAGGCTTAAAACCCAAATTCCGCATACCCGGGTATTGAATGCCGCATACCTCAAAAATCATGAAATTTTCAATTTCGGTAAAAAGTGACTGGATGTACTCGTCGGCACCCGAAAACATGCGATAAATTGTTTAAAGTTCATTCGGACGTCCAGGAGGCCACCAGTGGTCGAAGAAGGATCTTAAGCTAAAAACCCAAATTCCGCATACCCGGGTATTGCGTGCCGCATACCTCGAAAATCATGAAATTTTCAATTTCGGTAAAAAGTGACTGGATGTACTCGTCGGCATCCGAAAACATGCGAAAAATTGTTTAAAGTTCATTCGGACGTCCAGGAGGCCAGCAGTGGTCGAAGAAGGATCTTAGGCTAAAAACCCAAATTCCGCATACCCGGGTATTGCGTGCCGCATACCTCGAAAATCATGAAATTTTCAATTTCGGTAAAAAGTGACTGGATGTACTCGTCGGCATCCGAAAACATGCGAAAAATTGTATAAAGTTCATTCGGACGTCCAGGAGGCCACCAGTGGTCAAAGAAGAATTTTAGGCTTAAAACCCAAATTCCGCATACCCGGGTATTGAATGCCGCATACCTCAAAAATCATGAAATTTTCAATTTCGGTAAAAAGTGACTGGATGTACTCGTCGGCACCCGAAAACATGCGATAAATTGTTTAAAGTTCATTCGGACGTCCAGGAGGCCCCCAGTGGTCGAAGAAGGATCTTAGGCTAAAAATCCAAATTCCGCATACCCGGGTATTGCGTGCCGCATACCTCGAAAATCATGAAATTTTCAATTTCGGTAAAAAGTGACTGGATGTACTCGTCGGCACCCAAAAACCTGCGAAAAATTGCTTAAAGTTCATTCGGACGTCCAGGAGGCCACCAGTGGTCGAAGAAGGATCTTAGGCTAAAAATCCAAATTCCGCATACCCGGGTATTGCGTGCCGCATACCTCGAAAATCATGAAATTTTCAATTTCGGTAAAAAGTGACTGGATGTACTCGTCGGCATCCGAAAACATGCGAAAAATTGTTTAAAGTTCATTCGGACGTCCAGGAGGCCAGCAGTGGTCGAAGAAGGATCTTAGGCTAAAAACCCAAATTCCGCATACCCGTTTATTGCTTGCCGCATACCTCGAAAATCATGAAATTTTCAATTTCGGTAAAAAGTGACTGGATGTACTCGTCGGCATCCGAAAACATGCGAAAAATTGTTTAAAGTTCATTCGGACGTCCAGGAGGCCAGCAGTGGTCGAAAAAGGATCTTAGGCTAAAAACCCAAATTCCGCATACCCGGGTATTGCGTGCCGCATACCTCGAAAATCATGAAATTTTCAATTTCGGTAAAAAGTGACTGGATGTACTCGTCGGCATCCGAAAACATGCGATAAATTGTTTAAAGTTCATTCGGACGTCCAGGAGGCCAGCAGTGGTCGAAGAAGGATCTTAGGCTAAAAACCCAAATTCCGCATACCCGTGCTGCATACCTCGAAAATCATGAAATTTTCAATTTCGGTAAAAAGTGACTGGATGTACTCGTCGGCATCCGAAAACATGCGAAAAATTGTTTAAAGTTCATTCGGACGTCCAGGAGGCCAGCAGTGGTCAAAGAAGAATTTTAGGCTTAAAACCTAAATTCCGCATACCCGGGTATTTAATGCCGCATACCTCAAAAATCATGAAATTTTCAATTTCGGTAAAAAGTGACTGGATGTACTCGTCGGCATCCGAAAACATGCGAAAAATTGTTTAAAGTTCATTCGGACGTCCAGGAGGCCAGCAGTGGTCGAAGAAGAATTTCAGGCTTAAAACCCAAATTCCGCATACCCGTGTATTGCGTGCCGCATACCTCGAAAATCAAGAAATTTTCAATTTCGGTAAAAAGTGACTGGATGTACTCGTCGGCATCCGAAAACATGCGAAAAATTGTTTAAAGTTCATTTGGACGTCCAGGAGGCCAGCAGTGTTCGAAGAAGAATTTCAGGCTTAAAACCCAAATTCCGCATACCCGGGTATTGCGTGCCGCATACCTCGAAAATCATGATATTTTCAATTTCGGTAAAAAGTGACTGGATGTACTCGTCGGCATCCGAAAACATGCGAAAAATTGTTTAAAGTTCATTCGGACGTCCAGGAGGCCAGCAGTGTTCGAAGAAGAATTTCAGGCTTAAAACCCAAATTCCGCATACCCGGGTATTGAATGCCGCATACCTCAAAAATCATGAAATTTTCAATTTCGGTAAAAAGTGACTGGATGTACTCGTCGGCACCCGAAAACATGCGATAAATTGTTTAAAGTTCATTCGGACGTCCAGGAGGCCCCCAGTGGTCGAAGAAGGATCTTAGGCTAAAAATCCAAATTCCGCATACCCGGGTATTGCGTGCCGCATACCTCGAAAATCATGAAATTTTCAATTTCGGTAAAAAGTGACTGGATGTACTCGTCGGCACCCAAAAACCTGCGAAAAATTGCTTAAAGTTCATTCGGACGTCCAGGAGGCCACCAGTGGTCGAAGAAGGATCTTAGGCTAAAAATCCAAATTCCGCATACCCAGGTATTGCGTGCCGCATACCTCGAAAATCATGAAATTTTCAATTTCGGTAAAAAGTGACTGGATGTACTCGTCGGCATCCGAAAACATGCGAAAAATTGTTTAAAGTTCATTCGGACGTCCAGGAGGCCAGCAGTGGTCGAAGAAGGATCTTAGGCTAAAAACCCAAATTCCGCATACCCGTTTATTGCTTGCCGCATACCTCGAAAATCATGAAATTTTCAATTTCGGTAAAAAGTGACTGGATGTACTCGTCGGCATCCGAAAACATGCGAAAAATTGTTTAAAGTTCATTCGGACGTCCAGGAGGCCAGCAGTGGTCGAAGAAGGATCTTAGGCTAAAAACCCAAATTCCGCATACCCGGGTATTGCGTGCCGCATACCTCGAAAATCATGAAATTTTCAATTTCGGTAAAAAGTGACTGGATGTACTCGTCGGCATCCGAAAACATGCGATAAATTGTTTAAAGTTCATTCGGACGTCCAGGAGGCCAGCAGTGGTCGAAGAAGGATCTTAGGCTAAAAACCCAAATTCCGCATACCCGTGCTGCATACCTCGAAAATCATGAAATTTTCAATTTCGGTAAAAAGTGACTGGATGTACTCGTCGGCATCCGAAAACATGCGAAAAATTGTTTAAAGTTCATTCGGACGTCCAGGAGGCCAGCAGTGGTCAAAGAAGAATTTTAGGCTTAAAACCCAAATTCCGCATACCCGGGTATTTAATGCCGCATACCTCAAAAATCATGAAATTTTCAATTTCGGTAAAAAGTGACTGGATGTACTCGTCGGCATCCGAAAACATGCGAAAAATTGTTTAAAGTTCATTCGGACGTCCAGGAGGCCAGCAGTGGTCGAAGAAGAATTTCAGGCTTAAAACCCAAATTCCGCATACCCGGGTATTGCGTGCCGCATACCTCGAAAATCAAGAAATTTTCAATTTCGGTAAAAAGTGACTGGATGTACTCGTCGGCATCCGAAAACATGCGAAAAATTGTTCAAAGTTCATTCGGACGTCCAGGAGGCCAGCAGTGGTCGCAGAAGGATCTTAGGCTAAAAACCTAAATTCCGCATACCCGGGTATTGCGTGCCGCATACCTCGAAAATCAAGAAACTTTCAATTTCGGTAAAAAGTGACTGGATGTACTCGTCGGCATCCGAAAACATGCGAAAAATTGTTTAAAGTTCATTTGGACGTCCAGGAGGCCAGCAGTGGTCGAAGAAGAATTTCAGGCTTAAAACCCAAATTCCGCATACCCGGGTATTGCTTGCCGCATACCTCGAAAATCATGATATTTTCAATTTCGGTAAAAAGTGACTGGATGTACTCGTCGGCATCCGAAAACATGCGAAAAATTGTTTAAAGTTCATTCGGACGTCCAGGAGGCCAGCAGTGTTCGAAGAAGAATTTCAGGCTTAAAACCCAAATTCCGCATACCCGGATATTGCGTGCCGCATACCTCGAAAATCATGAAATTTTCAATTTCGGTAAAAAGTGACTGGATGTACTCGTCGGCATCCGAAAACATGCGAAAAATTGTTTAAAGTTCATTCGGACGTCCAGGAGGCCAGCAGTGGTCGAAGAAGGATCTTAGGCTAAAAACCCAAATTCCGCATACCCGGGTATTGCGTGCCGCATACCTCGAAAATCAAGAAATTTTCAATTTCGGTAAAAAGTGACTGGATGTACTCGTCGGCATCCGAAAACATGCGAAAAATTGTTTAAAGGTCATTCGGACGTCCAGGAGGCCAGCAGTGGTCCAAGAAGGATCTTAGGCTAAAAATCCGAATTCCGCATACCCGGGTATTGAGTGCCGCATACCTCGAAAATCAAGAAATTTTCAATTTCGGTAAAAAGTGACTGGATGTACTCGTCGGCATCCGAAAACATGCGAAAAATTGTTTAAAGGTCATTCGGACGTCCAGGAGGCCAGCAGTGGTCGAAGAAGGATCTTAGGCTAAAAATCCGAATTCCGCATACCCGGGTATTGCGTGCCGCATACCTCGAAAATCATGAAATTTTCAATTTCGGTAAAAAGTGACTGGATGTACTCGTCGGCATCCGAAAACATGCGAAAAATTGTTTAAAGGTCATTCGGACGTCCAGGAGGCCAGCAGTGGTCCAAGAAGGATCTTAGGCTAAAAATCCGAATTCCGCATACCCGGGTATTGCGTGCCGCATACCTCGAAAATCAAGAAATTTTCAATTTCGGTAAAAAGTGACTGGATGTACTCGTCGGCATCCGAAAACATGCGAAAAATTGTTTAAAGGTCATTCGGACGTCCAGGAGGCCAGCAGTGGTCCAAGAAGGATCTTAGGCTAAAAATCCGAATTCCGCATACCCGGGTATTGCGTGCCGCATACCTCGAAAATCATGAAATTTTCAATTTCGGTAAAAAGTGACTGGATGTACTCGTCGGCATCCGAAAACATGCGAAAAATTGTTTAAAGTTCATTCGGACGTCCAGGAGGCCAGCAGTGGTCCAAGAAGGATCTTAGGCTAAAAATCCGAATGCCGCATACCCGGGTATTGCGTGCCGCATACGAAAATCAAGAAATTTTCAATTTCGGTAAAAAGTGACTGGATGTACTCGTCGGCATCCGAAAACATGCGAAAAATTGTTTAAAGTTCATTCGGACGTCCAGGAGGCCAGCAGTGGTCGCAGAAGGATCTTAGGCTAAAAACCCAAATTCCGCATACCCGTTTATTGCGTGCCGCATACCTCGAAAATCAAGAAATTTTCAATTTCGGTAAAAAGTGACTGGATGTACTCGTCGGCATCCGAAAACATGCGAAAAATTGTTTAAAGTTCATTTGGACGTCCAGGAGGCCAGCAGTGGTCGAAGAAGAATTTCAGGCTTAAAACCCAAATTCCGCATACCCGGGTATTGCGTGCCGCATACCTCGAAAATCATGAAATTTTCAATTTCGGTAAAAAGTGACTGGATGTACTCGTCGGCATCCGAAAACATGCGAAAAATTGTTTAAAGTTCATTCGGACGTCCAGGAGGCCAGCAGTGTTCGAAGAAGAATTTCAGGCTTAAAACCCAAATTCCGCATACCCGGATATTGCGTGCCGCATACCTCGAAAATCATGAAATTTTCAATTTCGGTAAAAAGTGACTGGATGTACTCGTCGGCATCCGAAAACATGCGAAAAATTGTTTAAAGTTCATTCGGACGTCCAGGAGGCCACCAGTGGTCGAAGAAGGATCTTAGGCTAAAAACCCAAATTCCGCATACCCGGGTATTGCGTGCCGCATACCTCGAAAATCAAGAAATTTTCAATTTCGGTAAAAAGTGACTGGATGTACTCGTCGGCATCCGAAAACATGCGAAAAATTGTTTAAAGGTCATTCGGACGTCCAGGAGGCCAGCAGTGGTCCAAGAAGGATCTTAGGCTAAAAATCCGAATTCCGCATACCCGGGTATTGAGTGCCGCATACCTCGAAAATCAAGAAATTTTCAATTTCGGTAAAAAGTGACTGGATGTACTCGTCGGCATCCGAAAACATGCGAAAAATTGTTTAAAGGTCATTCGGACGTCCAGGAGGCCAGCAGTGGTCGAAGAAGGATCTTAGGCTAAAAATCCGAATTCCGCATACCCGGGTATTGCGTGCCGCATACCTCGAAAATCATGAAATTTTCAATTTCGGTAAAAAGTGACTGGATGTACTCGTCGGCATCCGAAAACATGCGAAAAATTGTTTAAAGGTCATTCGGACGTCCAGGAGGCCAGCAGTGGTCCAAGAAGGATCTTAGGCTAAAAATCCGAATTCCGCATACCCGGGTATTGCGTGCCGCATACCTCGAAAATCATGAAATTTTCAATTTCGGTAAAAAGTGACTGGATGTACTCGTCGGCATCCGAAAACATGCGAAAAATTGTTTAAAGTTCATTCGGACGTCCAGGAGGCCAGCAGTGGTCCAAGAAGGATCTTAGGCTAAAAATCCGAATTCCGCATACCCGGGTATTGCGTGCCGCATACGAAAATCAAGAAATTTTCAATTTCGGTAAAAAGTGACTGGATGTACTCGTCGGCATCCGAAAACATGCGAAAAATTGTTTAAAGTTCATTCGGACGTCCAGGAGGCCAGCAGTGGTCGCAGAAGGATCTTAGGCTAAAAACCCATATTCCGCATACCCGGGTATTGCGTGCCGCATACCTCGAAAATCAAGAAATTTTCAATTTCGGTAAAAAGTGACTGGATGTACTCGTCGGCATCCGAAAACATGCGAAAAATTGTTTAAAGTTCATTCGGACGTCCAAGAGGCCAGCAGTGGTCGAAGAAGAATTTCAGGCTTAAAACCCAAATTCCGCATACCCGGGTATTGCGTGCCGCATACCTCGAAAATCATGAAATTTTCAATTTCGGTAAAAAGTGACTGGATGTACTCGTCGGCATCCGAAAACATGCGAAAAATTGTTTAAAGTTCATTCGGAAGTCCAGGAGGCCAGCAGTGGTCGAAGAAGAATTTCAGGCTTAAAACCCAAATTCCGCATACCCGGGTATTGCGTGCCGCATACCTCGAAAATCATGAAATTTTCAATTTCGGTAAAAAGTGACTGGATGTACTCGTCGGCATCCGAAAACATGCGAAAAATTGTTTAAAGTTCATTCGGACGTCCAGGAGGCCAGCAGTGGTCGAAGAAGGATCTTAGGCTAAAAATCCAAATTCCGCATACCCGGGTATTGCGTGCCGCATACCTCGAAAATCAAGAAATTTTCAATTTCGGTAAAAAGTGACTGGATGTACTCGTCGGCATCCGAAAACATGCGAAAAATTGTTTAAAGGTCATTCGGACGTCCAGGAGGCCAGCAGTGGTCCAAGAAGGATCTTAGGCTAAAAATCCGAATTCCGCATACCCGGGTATTGCGTGCCGCATACCTCGAAAATCATGAAATTTTCAATTTCGGTAAAAAGTGACTGGATGTACTCGTCGGCATCCGGAAACATGCGAAAAATTGTTTAAAGTTCATTCGGACGTCCAGGAGGCCAGCAGTGGTCGAAGAAGGATCTTAGGCTAAAAACCCAAATTCCGCATACCCGGGTATTGCGTGCCGCATACCTCGAAAATCAAGAAATTTTCAATTTCGGTAAAAAGTGACTGGATGTACTCGTCGGCATCCGAAAACATGCGAAAAATTGTTTAAAGTTCATTCGGACGTCCAGGAGGCCAGCAGTGGTCGAAGAAGAATTTCAGGCTTAAAACCCAAATTCCGCATACCCGGGTATTGCGTGCCGCATACCTCGAAAATCATGAAATTTTCAATTTCGGTAAAAAGTGACTGGATGTACTCGTCGGCATCCGAAAACATGCGAAAAATTGTTTAAAGTTCATTCGGACGTCCAGGAGGCCAGCAGTGGTCGAAGAAGAATTTCAGGCTTAAAACCCAAATTCCGCATACCCGGGTATTGCGTGCCGCATACCTCGAAAATCAAGAAATTTTCAATTTCGGTAAAAAGTGACTGGATGTACTCGTCGGCATCCGAAAACATGCGAAAAATTGTTTAAAGGTCATTCGGACGTCCAGGAGGCCAGCAGTGGTCCAAGAAGGATCTTAGGCTAAAAATCCGAATTCCGCATACCCGGGTATTGCGTGCCGCATACCTCGAAAATCATGAAATTTTCAATTTCGGTAAAAAGTGACTGGATGTACTCGTCGGCATCCGAAAACATGCGAAAAATTGTTTAAAGTTCATTCGGACGTCCAGGAGGCCAGCAGTGGTCGAAGAAGGATCTTAGGCTAAAAACCCAAATTCCGCATACCCGGGTATTGTGTGCCGCATACCTCGAAAATCAAGAAATTTTCAATTTCGGTAAAAAGTGACTGGATGTACTCGTCGGCATCCGAAAACATGCGAAAAATTGTTTAAAGGTCATTCGGACGTCCAGGAGGCCAGCAGTGGTCGAAGAAGAATTTCAGGCTTAAAACCCAAATTCCGCATACCCGGGTATTGCGTGCCGCATACCTCGAAAATCATGAAATTTTCAATTTCGGTAAAAAGTGACTGGAAGTACTCGTCGGCATCCGAAAACATGCGAAAAATTGTTTAAAGTTCATTCGGACGTCCAGGAGGCCAGCAGTGGTCGCAGAAGGATCTTAGGCTAAAAACCCAAATTCCGCATACCCGGGTATTGCGTGCCGCATACCTCGAAAATCAAGAAATTTTCAATTTCGGTAAAAAGTGACTGGATGTACTCGTCGGCATCCGAAAACATGCGAAAAATTGTTTAAAGTTCATTCGGACGTCCAGGAGGCCAGCAGTGGTCGAAGAAGAATTTCAGGCTTAAAACCCAAATTCCGCATACCCGGGTATTGCGTGCCGCATACCTCGAAAATCATGAAATTTTCAATTTCGGTAAAAAGTGACTGGATGTACTCGTCGGCATCCGAAAACATGCGAAAAATTGTTTAAAGTTCATTCGGACGTCCAGGAGGCCAGCAGTGGTCGAAGAAGAATTTCAGGCTTAAAACCCAAATTCCGCATACCCGGGTATTGCGTGCCGCATACCTCGAAAATCAAGAAATTTTCAATTTCGGTAAAAAGTGACTGGATGTACTCGTCGGCATCCGAAAACATGCGAAAAATTGTTTAAAGGTCATTCGGACGTCCAGGAGGCCAGCAGTGGTCCAAGAAGGATCTTAGGCTAAAAATCCGAATTCCGCATACCCGGGTATTGCGTGCCGCATACCTCGAAAATCATGAAATTTTCAATTTCGGTAAAAAGTGACTGGATGTACTCGTCGGCATCCGAAAACATGCGAAAAATTGTTTAAAGTTCATTCGGACGTCCAGGAGGCCAGCAGTGGTCGAAGAAGGATCTTAGGCTAAAAACCCGAATTCCGCATACCCGGGTATTGTGTGCCGCATACCTCGAAAATCAAGAAATTTTCAATTTCGGTAAAAAGTGACTGGATGTACTCGTCGGCATCCGAAAACATGCGAAAAATTGTTTAAAGGTCATTCGGACGTCCAGGAGGCCAGCAGTGGTCGAAGAAGAATTTCAGGCTTAAAACCCAAATTCCGCATACCCGGGTATTGCGTGCCGCATACCTCGAAAATCATGAACTTTCAATTTCGGTAAAAAGTGACTGGAAGTACTCGTCGGCATCCGAAAACATGCGAAAAATTGTTTAAAGTTCATTCGGACGTCCAGGAGGCCAGCAGTGGTCGAAGAAGAATTTCAGGCTTAAAACCCAAATTCCGCATACCCGGGTATTGCGTGCCGCATACCTCGAAAATCATGAAATTTTCAATTTCGGTAAAAAGTGACTGGATGTACTCGTCGGCATCCGAAAACATGCGAAAAATTGTTTAAAGTTCATTCGGACGTCCAGGAGGCCAGCAGTGGTCGAAGAAGGATCTTAGGCTAAAAGCCCAAATTCCGCATACCCGGGTATTGCGTGCCGCATACCTCGAAAATCAAGAAATTTTCAATTTCGGTAAAAAGTGACTGGATGTACTCGTCGGCATCCGAAAACATGCGAAAAATTGTTTAAAGTTCATTCGGACGTCCAGGAGGCCAGCAGTGGTCGAAGAAGAATTTCAGGCTTAAAACCCAAATTCCGCATACCCGGGTATTGCGTGCCGCATACCTCGAAAATCATGAAATTTTCAATTTCGGTAAAAAGTGACTGGATGTACTCGTCGGCATCCGAAAACATGCGAAAAATTGTTTAAAGTTCATTCGGACGTCCAGGAGGCCAGCAGTGGTCGAATAAGAATTTTAGGCTTAAAACCCAAATTCCGCATACCCGGGTATTGCGTGCCGCATACCTCGAAAATCATGAAATTTTCAATTTCGGTAAAAAGTGACTGGATGTACTCGTCGGCATCCGAAAACATGCGAAAAATTGTTTAAAGTTCATTCGGACGTCCAGGAGGCCAGCAGTGGTCGAAAAAGAATTTTAGGCTTAAAATCCAAATTCCGCATACCCGGGTATTGCGTGCCGCATACCTCGAAAATCATGAAATTTTCAATTTCGGTAAAAAGTGACTGGATGTACTCGTCGGCATCCGAAAACATGCGAAAAATTGTTTAAAGTTCATTCGGACGTCCAGGAGGCCAGCAGTGGTCGAATAAGAATTTTAGGCTTAAAACCCAAATTCCGCATACCCGGGTATTGCGTGCCGCATACCTCGAAAATCATGAAATTTTCAATTTCGGTAAAAAGTGACTGGATGTACTCGTCGGCATCCGAAAACATGCGAAAAATTGTTTAAAGTTCATTCGGACGTCCAGGAGGCCAGCAGTGGTCGAATAAGAATTTTAGGCTTAAAACCCAAATTCCGCATACCCGGGTATTGCGTGCCGCATACCTCGAAAATCATGAAATTTTCAATTTCGGTAAAAAGTGACTGGATGTACTCGTCGGCATCCGAAAACATGCGAAAAATTGTTTAAAGTTCATTCGGACGTCCAGGAGGCCAGCAGTGGTCGAAGAAGAATTTCAGGCTTAAAACCCAAATTCCGCATACCCGGGTATTGCGTGCCGCATACCTCGAAAATCATGAAATTTTCAATTTCGGTAAAAAGTGACTGGATGTACTCGTCGGCATCCGAAAACATGCGAAAAATTGTTTAAAGTTCATTCGGACGTCCAGGAGGCCAGCAGTGGTTGAAGAAGAATTTCAGGCTTAAAACCCAAATTCCGCATACCCGGGTATTGCGTGCCGCATACCTTGAAAATCATGAAATTTTCAATTTCGGTAAAAAGTGACTGGATGTACTCGTCGGCATCCGAAAACATGCGAAAAATTGTTTAAAGTTCATTCGGACGTCCAGGAGGCCAGCAGTGGTCGAAGAAGGATCTTAGGCTAAAAACCCAAATTCCGCATACCCTTGTATTGCGTGCCGCATACCTCGAAAATCAAGAAATTTTCAATTTCGGTAAAAAGTGACTGGATGTACTCCTCGGCATCCGAAAACATGCGAAAAATTGTTTAAAGTTCATTCGGACGTCCAGGAGGCCAGCAGTGGTCGAAGAAGGATCTTAGGCTAAAAATCCAAATTCCGCATACCCGGGTATTGCGTGCCGCATACCTCGAAAATCATGAAATTTTCAATTTCGGTAAAAAGTGACTGGATGTACTCGTCGGCATCCGAAAACATGCGAAAAATTGTTTAAAGTTCATTCGGACATCCAGGAGGCCAGCAGTGGTCGAAGAAGAATTTCAGGCTTAAAACCCAAATTCCGCATACCCGGGTATTGCGTGCCGCATACCTCGAAAATCATGAAATTTTCAATTTCGGTAAAAAGTGACTGGATGTACTCGTAGGCATCCGAAAACATGCGAAAAATTGTTTAAAGTTCATTCGGACGTCCAGGAGGCCAGCAGTGGTCGAAGAAGGATCTTAGGCTAAAAACCCAAATTCCGCATACCCGGGTATTGCGTGCCGCATACCTCGAAAATCAAGAAATTTTCAATTTCGGTAAAAAGTGACTGGATGTACTCCTCGGCATCCGAAAACATGCGAAAAATTGTTTAAAGTTCATTCGGACGTCCAGGAGGCCAGCAGTGGTCGAAGAAGGATCTTAGGCTAAAAATCCAAATTCCGCATACCCGGGTATTGCGTGCCGCATACCTCGAAAATCATGAAATTTTCAATTTCGGTAAAAAGTGACTGGATGTACTCGTCGGCATCCGAAAACATGCGAAAAATTGTTTAAAGTTCATTCGGACGTCCAGGAGGCCAGCAGTGGTCGAAGAAGAATTTCAGGCTTAAAACCCAAATTCCGCATACCCGGGTATTGCGTGCCGCATACCTCGAAAATCATGAAATTTTCAATTTCGGTAAAAAGTGACTGGATGTACTCGTCGGCATCCGAAAACATGCGAAAAATTGTTTAAAGTTCATTCGGACGTCCAGGAGGCCAGCAGTGGTCGAAGAAGGATCTTAGGCTAAAAACCCAAATTCCGCATACCCGGGTATTGCGTGCCGCATACCTCGAAAATCAAGAAATTTTCAATTTCGGTAAAAAGTGACTGGATGTACTCCTCGGCATCCGAAAACATGCGAAAAATTGTTTAAAGTTCATTCGGACGTCCAGGAGGCCAGCAGTGGTCGAAGAAGGATCTTAGGCTAAAAATCCAAATTCCGCATACCCGGGTATTGCGTGCCGCATACCTCGAAAATCATGAAATTTTCAATTTCGGTAAAAAGTGACTGGATGTACTCGTCGGCATCCGAAAACATGCGAAAAATTGTTTAAAGTTCATTCGGACGTCCAGGAGGCCAGCAGTGGTCGAATAAGAATTTTAGGCTTAAAACCCAAATTCCGCATACCCGGGTATTGCGTGCCGCATACCTCGAAAATCATGAAATTTTCAATTTCGGTAAAAAGTGACTGGATGTACTCGTCGGCATCCGAAAACATGCGAAAAATTGTTTAAAGTTCATTCGGACGTCCAGGAGGCCAGCAGTGGTCGAAGAAGAATTTCAGGCTTAAAACCCAAATTCCGCATACCCGGGTATTGCGTGCCGCATACCTCGAAAATCATGAAATTTTCAATTTCGATAAAAAGTGACTGGATGTACTCGTTGGCATCCGAAAACATGCGAAAAATTGTTTAAAGTTCATTCGGACGTCCAGGAGGCCAGCAGTGGTCGAAGAAGAATTTCAGGCTTAAAACCCAAATTCCGCATACCCGGGTATTGCGTGCCGCATACCTCGAAAATCATGAAATTTTCAATTTCGGTAAAAAGTGACTGGATGTACTCGTCGGCATCCGAAAACATGCGAAAAATTGTTTAAAGTTCATTCGGACGTCCAGGAGGCCAGCAGTGGTCGAAGAAGGATCTTAGGCTAAAAACCCGAATTCCGCATACCCGGGTATTGCGTGCCGCATACCTCGAAAATCAAGAAATTTTCAATTTCGGTAAAAAGTGACTGGATGTACTCGTCGGCATCCGGAAACATGCGAAAAATTGTTTAAAGGTCATTCGGACGTCCAGGAGGCCAGCAGTGGTCGAAGAAGGATCTTAGGCTAAAAATCCAAATTCCGCATACCCGGGTATTGCGTGCCGCATACCTCGAAAATCATGAAATTTTCAATTTCGGTAAAAAGTGACTGGATGTACTCGTCGGCATCCGAAAACATGCGAAAAATTGTTTAAAGTTCATTCGGACGTCCAGGAGGCCAGCAGTGGTCGAAGAAGGATCTTAGGCTAAAAACCCAAATTCCGCATACCCGTTTATTGCTTGCCGCATACCTCGAAAATCATGAAATTTTCAATTTCGGTAAAAAGTGACTGGATGTACTCGTCGGCATCCGAAAACATGCGAAAAATTGTTTAAAGTTCATTCGGACGTCCAGGAGGCCAGCAGTGGTCGAAGAAGGATCTTAGGCTAAAAACCCAAATTCCGCATACCCGGGTATTGCGTGCCGCATACCTCGAAAATCATGAAATTTTCAATTTCGGTAAAAAGTGACTGGATGTACTCGTCGGCATCCGAAAACATGCGAAAAATTGTATAAAGTTCATTCGGACGTCCAGGAGGCCACCAGTGGTCAAAGAAGAATTTTAGGCTTAAAACCCAAATTCCGCATACCCGGGTATTGAATGCCGCATACCTCAAAAATCATGAAATTTTCAATTTCGGTAAAAAGTGACTGGATGTACTCGTCGGCATCCGAAAACATGCGATAAATTGTTTAAAGTTCATTCGGACGTCCAGGAGGCCACCAGTGGTCGAAGAAGAATTTCAGGCTTAAAACCCAAATTCCGCATACCCGGGTATTTCGTGCCGCATACCTCGAAAATTATGAAATTTTCAATTTCGGTAAAAAGTGACTGGATGTACTCGTCGGCATCCGAAAACATGCGATAAATTGTTTAAAGTTCATTCGGACGTCCAGGAGGCCAGCAGTGGTCGAAGAAGGATCTTAGGCTAAAAACCCAAATTCCGCATACCCGTGCTGCATACCTCGAAAATCATGAAATTTTCAATTTCGGTAAAAAGTGACTGGATGTACTCGTCGGCATCCGAAAACATGCGATAAATTGTTTAAAGTTCATTCGGACGTCCAGGAGGCCAGCAGTGGTCGAAGAAGAATTTCAGGCTTAAAACCCAAATTCCGCATACCCGGGTATTGCGTGCCGCATACCTCGAAAATCATGAAATTTTCAATTTCGGTAAAAAGTGACTGGATGTACTCGTCGGCATCCGAAAACATGCGAAAAATTGTTTAAAGTTCATTCGGACGTCCAGGAGGCCAGCAATGGTCGAAGAAGGATCTTAGGCTAAAAACCCAAATTCCGCATACCCGGGTATTGCGTGCCGCATACCTCGAAAATCAAGAAATTTTCAATTTCGGTAAAAAGTGACTGGATGTACTCGTCGGCATCCGAAAACATGCGAAAAATTGTTTAAAGTTCATTCGGACGTCCAGGAGGCCAGCAGTGGTCGAAGAAGAATTTCAGGCTTAAAACCCAAATTCCGCATACCCGGGTATTGCGTGCCGCATACCTCGAAAATCAAGAAATTTTCAATTTCGGTAAAAAGTGACTGGATGTACTCGTCGGCATCCGAAAACATGCGAAAAATTGTTTAAAGTTCATTCGGACGTCCAGGAGGCCAGCAGTGGTCGCAGAAGGATCTTAGGCTAAAAACCCAAATTCCGCATACCCGGGTATTGCGTGCCGCATACCTCGAAAATCAAGAAATTTTCAATTTCGGTAAAAAGTGACTGGATGTACTCGTCGGCATCCGAAAATATGCGAAAAATTGTTTAAAGTTCATTTGGACGTCCAGGAGGCCAGCAGTGGTCGAAGAAGAATTTCAGGCTTAAAACCCAAATTCCGCATACCCGGGTATTGCGTGCCGCATACCTCGAAAATCATGAAATTTTCAATTTCGGTAAAAAGTGACTGGATGTACTCGTCGGCATCCGAAAACATGCGAAAAATTGTTTAAAGTTCATTCGGACGTCCAGGAGGCCAGCAGTGTTCGAAGAAGAATTTCAGGCTTAAAACCCAAATTCCGCATACCCGGGTATTGCGTGCCGCATACCTCGAAAATCATGAAATTTTCAATTTCGGTAAAAAGTGACTGGATGTACTCGTCGGCATCCGAAAACATGCGAAAAATTGTTTAAAGTTCATTCGGACGTCCAGGAGGCCAGCAGTGGTCGCAGAAGGATCTTAGGCTAAAAACCCAAATTCCGCATACCCGGGTATTGCGTGCCGCATACCTCGAAAATCAAGAAATTTTCAATTTCGGTAAAAAGTGACTGGATGTACTCGTCGGCATCCGAAAACATGCGAAAAATTGTTTAAAGTTCATTCGGACGTCCAGGAGGCCAGCAGTGGTCGCAGAAGGATCTTAGGCTAAAAACCCAAATTCCGCATACCCGGGTATTGCGTGCCGCATACCTCGAAAATCAAGAAATTTTCAATTTCGGTAAAAAGTGACTGGATGTACTCGTCGGCATCCGAAAACATGCGAAAAATTGTTTAAAGGTCATTCGGACGTCCAGGAGGCCAGCAGTGGTCCAAGAAGGATCTTAGGCTAAAAATCCGAATTCCGCATACCCGGGTATTGCGTGCCGCATACCTCGAAAATCAAGAAATTTTCAATTTCGGTAAAAAGTGACTGGATGTACTCGTCGGCATCCGAAAACATGCGAAAAATTGTTTAAAGGTCATTCGGACGTCCAGGAGGCCAGCAGTGGTCCAAGAAGGATCTTAGGCTAAAAATCCGAATTCCGCATACCCGGGTATTGCGTGCCGCATACCTCGAAAATCATGAAATTTTCAATTTCGGTAAAAAGGGACTGGATGTACTCGTCGGCATCCGAAAACATGCGAAAAATTGTTTAAAGTTCATTCGGACGTCCAGGAGGCCAGCAGTGGTCGAAGAAGGATCTTAGGCTAAAAACCCAAATTCCGCATACCCGGGTATTGCGTGCCGCATACCTCGAAAATCAAGAAATTTTCAATTTCGGTAAAAAGTGACTGGATGTACTCGTCGGCATCCGAAAACATGCGAAAAATTGTTTAAAGGTCATTCGGACGTCCAGGAGGCCAGCAGTGGTCCAAGAAGGATCTTAGGCTAAAAATCCGAATTCCGCATACCCGGGTATTGCGTGCCGCATACCTCGAAAATCAAGAAATTTTCAATTTCGGTAAAAAGTGACTGGATGTACTCGTCGGCATCCGAAAACATGCGAAAAATTGTTTAAAGTTCATTCGGACGTCCAGGAGGCCAGCAGTGGTCGCAGAAGGATCTTAGGCTAAAAACCCAAATTCCGCATACCCGGGTATTGCGTGCCGCATACCTCGAAAATCAAGAAATTTTCAATTTCGGTAAAAAGTGACTGGATGTACTCGTCGGCATCCGAAAACATGCGAAAAATTGTTTAAAGTTCATTCGGACGTCCAGGAGGCCAGCAGTGGTCGAAGAAGAATTTCAGGCTTAAAACCCAAATTCCGCATACCCGAGTATTGCGTGCCGCATACCTCGAAAATCATGAAATTTTCAATTTCGGTAAAAAGTGACTGGATGTACTCGTCGGCATCCGAAAACATGCGAAAAATTGTTTAAAGTTCATTCGGACGTCCAGGAGGCCAGCAGTGGTCGAAGAAGAATTTCAGGCTTAAAACCCAAATTCCGCATACCCGGGTATTGCGTGCCGCATACCTCGAAAATCAAGAAATTTTCAATTTCGGTAAAAAGTGACTGGATGTACTCGTCGGCATCCGAAAACATGCGAAAAATTGTTTAAAGGTCATTCGGACGTCCAGGAGGCCAGCAGTGGTCCAAGAAGGATCTTAGGCTAAAAATCCGAATTCCGCATACCCGGGTATTGCGTGCCGCATACCTCGAAAATCATGAAATTTTCAATTTCGGTAAAAAGTGACTGGATGTACTCGTCGGCATCCGAAAACATGCGAAAAATTGTTTAAAGTTCATTCGGACGTCCAGGAGGCCAGCAGTGGTCGAAGAAGGATCTTAGGCTAAAAACCCAAATTCCGCATACCCGGGTATTGCGTGCCGCATACCTCGAAAATCAAGAAATTTTCAATTTCGGTAAAAAGTGACTGGATGTACTCGTCGGCATCCGAAAACATGCGAAAAATTGTTTAAAGGTCATTCGGACGTCCAGGAGGCCAGCAGTGGTCCAAGAAGGATCTTAGGCTAAAAATCCGAATTCCGCATACCCGGGTATTGCGTGCCGCATACCTCGAAAATCATGAAATTTTCAATTTCGGTAAAAAGTGACTGGATGTACTCGTCGGCATCCGAAAACATGCGAAAAATTGTTTAAAGTTCATTCGGACGTCCAGGAGGCCAGCAGTGGTCGAAGAAGGATCTTAGGCTAAAAACCCAAATTCCGCATACCCGGGTATTGCGTGCCGCATACCTCGAAAATCAAGAAATTTTCAATTTCGGTAAAAAGTGACTGGATGTACTCGTCGGCATCCGAAAACATGCGAAAAATTGTTTAAAGGTCATTCGGACGTCCAGGAGGCCAGCAGTGGTCCAAGAAGGATCTTAGGCTAAAAATCCGAATTCCGCATACCCGGGTATTGCGTGCCGCATACCTCGAAAATCATGAAATTTTCAATTTCGGTAAAAAGTGACTGGATGTACTCGTCGGCATCCGAAAACATGCGAAAAATTGTTTAAAGTTCATTCGGACGTCCAGGAGGCCAGCAGTGGTCGAAGAAGGATCTTAGGCTAAAAACCCAAATTCCGCATACCCGGGTATTGCGTGCCGCATACCTCGAAAATCAAGAAATTTTCAATTTCGGTAAAAAGTGACTGGATGTACTCGTCGGCATCCGAAAACATGCGAAAAATTGTTTAAAGGTCATTCGGACGTCCAGGAGGCCAGCAGTGGTCGAAGAAGAATTTCAGGCTTAAAACCCAAATTCCGCATACCCGGGTATTGCGTGCCGCATACCTCGAAAATCATGAAATTTTCAATTTCGGTAAAAAGTGACTGGAAGTAGTCGTCGGCATCCGAAAACATGCGAAAAATTGTTTAAAGTTCATTCGGACGTCCAGGAGGCCAGCAGTGGTCGAAGAAGAATTTCAGGCTTAAAACCCAAATTCCGCATACCCGGGTATTGCGTGCCGCATACCTCGAAAATCATGAAATTTTCAATTTCGGTAAAAAGTGACTGGATGTACTCGTCGGCATCCGAAAACATGCGAAAAATTGTTTAAAGTTCATTCGGACGTCCAGGAGGCCAGCAGTGGTCGAAGAAGGATCTTAGGCTAAAAGCCCAAATTCCGCATACCCGGGTATTGCGTGCCGCATACCTCGAAAATCAAGAAATTTTCAATTTCGGTAAAAAGTGACTGGATGTACTCGTCGGCATCCGAAAACATGCGATAAATTGTTTAAAGTTCATTCGGACGTCCAGGAGGCCCGCAGTGGTCGAAGAAGAATTTCAGGCTTAAAACCCAAATTCCGCATACCCGGGTATTGCGTGCCGCATACCTCGAAAATCATGAAATTTTCAATTTCGGTAAAAAGTGACTGGATGTACTCGTCGGCATCCGAAAACATGCGAAAAATTGTTTAAAGTTCATTCGAACGTCCAGGAGGCCAGCAGTGGTCGAAGAAGAATTTCAGGCTTAAAACCCAAATTCCGCATACCCGGGTATTGCGTGCCGCATACCTCGAAAATCATGAAATTTTCAATTTCGGTAAAAAGTGACTGGATGTACTCGTCGGCATCCGAAAACATGCGAAAAATTGTTTAAAGTTCATTCGGACGTCCAGGAGGCCAGCAGTGGTTGAAGAAGAATTTCAGGCTTAAAACCCAAATTCCGCATACCCGGGTATTGCGTGCCGCATATCTTGAAAATCATGAAATTTTCAATTTCGGTAAAAAGTGACTGGATGTACTCGTCGGCATCCGAAAACATGCGAAAAATTGTTTAAAGTTCATTCGGACGTCCAGGAGGCCAGCAGTGGTCGAAGAAGGATCTTAGGCTAAAAACCCAAATTCCGCATACCCGGGTATTGCGTGCCGCATACCTCGAAAATCAAGAAATTTTCAATTTCGGTAAAAAGTGACTGGATGTACTCGTCGGCATCCGAAAACATGCCAAAAATTGTTTAAAGGTCATTCGGACGTCCAGGAGGCCAGCAGTGGTCGAAGAAGGATCTTAGGCTAAAAATCCAAATTCCGCATACCCGGGTATTGCGTGCCGCATACCTCGAAAATCATGAAATTTTCAATTTCGGTAAAAAGTGACTGGATGTACTCGTCGGCATCCGAAAACATGCGAAAAATTGTTTAAAGTTCATTCGGACGTCCAGGAGGCCAGCAGTGGTCGAAGAAGGATCTTAGGCTAAAAACCCAAATTCCGCATACCCGGGTATTGCGTGCCGCATACCTCGAAAATCAAGAAATTTTCAATTTCGGTAAAAAGTGACTGGATGTACTCCTCGGCATCCGAAAACATGCGAAAAATTGTTTAAAGTTCATTCGGACGTCCAGGAGGCCAGCAGTGGTCGAAGAAGAATTTCAGGCTTAAAACCCAAATTCCGCATACCCGGGTATTGCATGCCGCATACCTCGAAAATCATGAAATTTTCAATTTCGATAAAAAGTGACTGGATGTACTCGTCGGCATCCGAAAACATGCGAAAAATTGTTTAAAGTTCATTCGGACGTCCAGGAGGCCAGCAGTGGTCGAAGAAGGATCTTGGGCTAAAAACCCAAATTCCGCATACCCGGGTATTGCGTGCCGCATACCTCGAAAATCATGAAATTTTCAATTTCGCTAAAAAGTGACTGGATGTACTCGTCGGCATCCGAAAACATGCGAAAAATTGTTTAAAGGTCATTCGGACGTCCAGGAGGCCAGCAGTGGTCGAAGAAGGATCTTAGGCTAAAAACCCAAATTCCGCATACCCGGGTATTGCGTGCCGCATACCTCGAAAATCATGAAATTTTCAATTTCGGTAAAAAGTGACTGGATGTACTCGTCGGCATCCGGTAACATGCGAAAAATTGTTTAAAGTTCATTCGGACGTCCATGAGGCCAGAAGTGGGCGAAGAAGAATTTTAGGCTAAAAACCCAATTTCCGCATACCCGGGTATTGCGTGCCGCATACCTCGAAAATCATGAAATTTTCAATTTCGGTAAAAAGTGACTGGATGTACTCGTCGGCATCCGAAAACATGCGAAAAATTGTTTAAAGTTCATTCGGACGTCCAGGAGGCCAGCAGTGGTCGAAGAAGGATCTTAGGCTAAAAACCCAAATTCCGCATACCCGGGTATTGCGTGCCGCATACCTCGAAAATCATGAAATTTTCAATTTCGGTAAAAAGTGACTGGATGTACTCGTCGGCATCCGAAAACATGCGAAAAATTGTTTAAAGTTCATTCGGACGTCCAGGAGGCCAGCAGTGGTCGAAGAAGGATCTTAGGCTAAAAACCCAAATTCCGCATACCCGTTTATTGCTTGCCGCATACCTCGAAAATCATGAAATTTTCAATTTCGGTAAAAAGTGACTGGATGTACTCGTCGGCACCCGAAAACATGCGATAAATTGTTTAAAGTTCATTCGGACGTCCAGGAGGCCCCCAGTGGTCGAAGAAGGATCTTAGGCTAAAAATCCAAATTCCGCATACCCGGGTATTGCGTGCCGCATACCTCGAAAATCATGAAATTTTCAATTTCGGTAAAAAGTGACTGGATGTACTCGTCGGCACCCAAAAACCTGCGAAAAATTGCTTAAAGTTCATTCGGACGTCCAGGAGGCCACCAGTGGTCGAAGAAGGATCTTAGGCTAAAAATCCAAATTCCGCATACCCGGGTATTGCGTGCCGCATACCTCGAAAATCATGAAATTTTCAATATCGGTAAAAAGTGACTGGATGTACTCGTCGGCATCCGAAAACATGCGAAAAATTGTTTAAAGTTCATTCGGACGTCCAGGAGGCCAGCAGTGGTCGAAGAAGGATCTTAGGCTAAAAACCCAAATTCCGCATACCCGTTTATTGCTTGCCGCATACCTCGAAAATCATGAAATTTTCAATTTCGGTAAAAAGTGACTGGATGTACTCGTCGGCATCCGAAAACATGCGAAAAATTGTTTAAAGTTCATTCGGACGTCCAGGAGGCCAGCAGGCTAAAAACCCAAATTCCGCATACCCGGGTATTGCGTGCCGCATACCTCGAAAATCATGAAATTTTCAATTTCGGTAAATAGTGACTGGATGTACTCGTCGGCATCCGAAAACATGCGAAAAATTGTATAAAGTTCATTCGGACGTCCAGGAGGCCACCAGTGGTCAAAGAAGAATTTTAGGCTTAAAACCCAAATTCCGCATACCCGGGTATTGAATGCCGCATACCTCAAAAATCATGAAATTTTCAATTTCGGTAAAAAGTGACTGGATGTACTCGTCGGCACCCGAAAACATGCGATAAATTGTTTAAAGTACATTCGGACGTCCAGGAGACCCCCAGTGGTCGAAGAAGGATCTTAGGCTAAAAATCCAAATTCCGCATACCCGGGTATTGCGTGCCGCATACCTCGAAAATCATGAAATTTTCAATTTCGGTAAAAAGTGACTGGATGTACGAAAAATTGTATAAAGTTCATTCGGACGTCCAGGAGGCCAGCAGTGGTCAAAGAAGAATTTTAGGCTTAAAACCCAAATTCCGCATACCCGGGTATTGAATGCCGCATACCTCAAAAATCATGAAATTTTCAATTTCGGTAAAAAGTGACTGGATGTACTCGTCGGCATCCGAAAACATGCGATAAATTGTTTAAAGTTCATTCGGACGTCCAGGAGGCCACCAGTGGTCGAAGAAGAATTTCAGGCTTAAAACCCAAATTCCGCATACCCGGGTATTTCGTGCCGCATACCTCGAAAATCATGAAATTTTCAATTTCGGTAAAAAGTGACTGGATGTACTCGTCGGCATCCGAAAACATGCGAAAAATTGTATAAAGTTCATTCGGACGTCCAGGAGGCCAGCAGTGGTCAAAGAAGAATTTTAGGCTTAAAACCCAAATTCCGCATACCCGGGTATTGAATGCCGCATACCTCAAAAATCATGAAATTTTCAATTTCGGTAAAAAGTGACTGGATGTACTCGTCGGCATCCGAAAACATGCGATAAATTGTTTAAAGTTCATTCGGACGTCCAGGAGGCCAGCAGTGGTCGAAGAAGGATCTTAGGCTAAAAACCCAAATTCCGCATACCCGTGCTGCATACCTCGAAAATCATGAAATTTTCAATTTCGGTAAAAAGTGACTGGATGTACTCGTCGGCATCCGAAAACATGCGAAAAATTGTTTAAAGTTCATTCGGACGTCCAGGAGGCCAGCAGTGGTCATAGAAGAATTTTAGGCTTAAAACCCAAATTCCGCATACCCGGGTATTTAATGCCGCATACCTCAAAAATCATGAAATTTTCAATTTCGGTAAAAAGTGACTGGATGTACTCGTCGGCATCCGAAAACATGCGAAAAATTGTTTAAAGTTCATTCGGACGTCCAGGAGGCCAGCAGTGGTCGCAGAAGGATCTTAGGCTAAAAACCCAAATTCCGCATACCCGGGTATTGCGTGCCGCATACCTCGAAAATCAAGAAATTTTCAATTTCGGTAAAAAGTGACTGGATGTACTCGTCGGCATCCGAAAACATACGAAAAATTGTTTAAAGTTCATTTGGACGTCCAGGAGGCCAGCAGTGGTCGAAGAAGAATTTCAGGCTTAAAACCCAAATTCCGCATACCCGGGTATTGCGTGCCGCATACCTCGAAAATCATGAAATTTTCAATTTCGGTAAAAAGTGACTGGATGTACTCGTCGGCATCCGAAAACATGCGAAAAATTGTTTAAAGTTCATTCGGACGTCCAGGAGGCCAGCAGTGTTCGAAGAAGAATTTCAGGCTTAAAACCCAAATTCCGCATACCCGGGTATTGCGTGCCGCACACCTCGAAAATCATGAAATTTTCAATTTCGGTAAAAAGTGACTGGATGTACTCATCGGCATCCGAAAACATGCGAAAAATTGTTTAAAGTTCATTCGGACGTCCAGGAGGCCAGCAGTGGTCGAAGAAGGATCTTAAGCTAAAAACCCAAATTCCGCATACCCGGGTATTGCGTGCCGAATACCTCGAAAATCAAGAAATTTTCAATTTCGGTAAAAAGTGACTGGATGTACTCGTCGGCATCCGAAAACATGCGAAAAATTGTTTAAAGGTCATTCGGACGTCCAGGAGGCCAGCAGTGGTCCAAGAAGGATCTTAGGCTAAAAATCCGAATTCCGCATACCCGGGTATTGCGTGCCGCATACCTCGAAAATCAAGAAATTTTCAATTTCGGTAAAAAGTGACTGGATGTACTCGTCGGCATCCGAAAACATGCGAAAAATTGTTTAAAGGTCATTCGGACGTCCAGGAGGCCAGCAGTGGTCGAAGAAGGATCTTAGGCTAAAAATCCGAATTCCGCATACCCGGGTATTGCGTGCCGCATACCTCGAAAATCATGAAATTTTCAATTTCGGTAAAAAGTGACTGGATGTACTCGTCGGCATCCGAAAACATGCGAAAAATTGTTTAAAGGTCATTCGGACGTCCAGGAGGCCAGCAGTGGTCCAAGAAGGATCTTCGGCTAAAAATCCGAATTCCGCATACCCGGGTATTGCGTGCCGCATACCTCGAAAATCAAGAAATTTTCAATTTCGGTAAAAAGTGACTGGATGTACTCGTCGGCATCCGAAAACATGCGAAAAATTGTTTAAAGGTCATTCGGACGTCCAGGAGGCCAGCAGTGGTCCAAGAAGGATCTTAGGCTAAAAATCCGAATTCCGCATACCCGGGTATTGCGTGCCGCATACCTCGAAAATCATGAAATTTTCAATTTCGGTAAAAAGTGACTGGATGTACTCGTCGGCATCCGAAAACATGCGAAAAATTGTTTAAAGTTCATTCGGACGTCCAGGAGGCCAGCAGTGGTCGAAGAAGGATCTTAGGCTAAAAACCCAAATTCCGCATACCCGGGTATTGCGTGCCGCATACCTCGAAAATCAAGAAATTTTCAATTTCGGTAAAAAGTGACTGGATGTACTCGTCGGCATCCGAAAACATGCGATAAATTGTTTAAAGTTCATTCGGACGTCCAGGAGGCCACCAGTGGTCGAAGAAGAATTTCAGGCTTAAAACCCAAATTCCGCATACCCGGGTATTTCGTGCCGCATACCTCGAAAATCATGAAATTTTCAATTTCGGTAAAAAGTGACTGGATGTACTCGTCGGCATCCGAAAACATGCGAAAAATTGTATAAAGTTCATTCGGACGTCCAGGAGGCCAGCAGTGGTCAAAGAAGAATTTTAGGCTTAAAACCCAAATTCCGCATACCCGGGTATTGAATGCCGCATACCTCAAAAATCATGAAATTTTCAATTTCGGTAAAAAGTGACTGGATGTACTCGTCGGCATCCGAAAACATGCGATAAATTGTTTAAAGTTCATTCGGACGTCCAGGAGGCCAGCAGTGGTCGAAGAAGGATCTTAGGCTAAAAACCCAAATTCCGCATACCCGTGCTGCATACCTCGAAAATCATGAAATTTTCAATTTCGGTAAAAAGTGACTGGATGTACTCGTCGGCATCCGAAAACATGCGAAAAATTGTTTAAAGTTCATTCGGACGTCCAGGAGGCCAGCAGTGGTCAAAGAAGAATTTTAGGCTTAAAACCCAAATTCCGCATACCCGGGTATTTAATGCCGCATACCTCAAAAATCATGAAATTTTCAATTTCGGTAAAAAGTGACTGGATGTACTCGTCGGCATCCGAAAACATGCGAAAAATTGTTTAAAGTTCATTCGGACGTCCAGGAGGCCAGCAGTGGTCGCAGAAGGATCTTAGGCTAAAAACCCAAATTCCGCATACCCGGGTATTGCGTGCCGCATACCTCGAAAATCAAGAAATTTTCAATTTCGGTAAAAAGTGACTGGATGTACTCGTCGGCATCCGAAAACATGCGAAAAATTGTTTAAAGGTCATTCGGACGTCCAGGAGGCCAGCAGTGTTCGAAGAAGAATTTCAGGCTTAAAACCCAAATTCCGCATACCCGGGTATTGCGTGCCGCATACCTCGAAAATCATGAAATTTTCAATTTCGGTAAAAAGTGACTGGATGTACTCGTCGGCATCCGAAAACATGCGAAAAATTGTTTAAAGTTCATTCGGACGTCCAGGAGGCCAGCAGTGTTCGAAGAAGAATTTCAGGCTTAAAACCCAAATTCCGCATACCCGGGTATTGCGTGCCGCATACCTCGAAAATCATGAAATTTTCAATTTCGGTAAAAAGTGACTGGATGTACTCGTCGGCATCCGAAAACATGCGAAAAATTGTTTAAAGGTCATTCGGACGTCCAGGAGGCCAGCAGTGGTCCAAGAAGGATCTTAGGCTAAAAATCCAAATTCCGCATACCCGGGTATTGCGTGCCGAATACCTCGAAAATCAAGAAATTTTCAATTTCGGTAAAAAGTGACTGGATGTACTCGTCGGCATCCGAAAACATGCGAAAAATTGTTTAAAGGTCATTCGGACGTCCAGGAGGCCAGCAGTGGTCCAAGAAGGATCTTAGGCTAAAAATCCGAATTCCGCATACCCGGGTATTGCGTGCCGCATACCTCGAAAATCAAGAAATTTTCAATTTCGGTAAAAAGTGACTGGATGTACTCGTCGGCATCCGAAAACATGCGAAAAATTGTTTAAAGGTCATTCGGACGTCCAGGAGGCCAGCAGTGGTCGAAGAAGGATCTTAGGCTAAAAATCCGAATTCCGCATACCCGGGTATTGCGTGCCGCATACCTCGAAAATCATGAAATTTTCAATTTCGGTAAAAAGTGACTGGATGTACTCGTCGGCATCCGAAAACATGCGAAAAATTGTTTAAAGGTCATTCGGACGTCCAGGAGGCCAGCAGTGGTCCAAGAAGGATCTTCGGCTAAAAATCCGAATTCCGCATACCCGGGTATTGCGTGCCGCATACCTCGAAAATCAAGAAATTTTCAATTTCGGTAAAAAGTGACTGGATGTACTCGTCGGCATCCGAAAACATGCGAAAAATTGTTTAAAGGTCATTCGGACGTCCAGGAGGCCAGCAGTGGTCCAAGAAGGATCTTAGGCTAAAAATCCGAATTCCGCATACCCGGGTATTGCGTGCCGCATACCTCGAAAATCATGAAATTTTCAATTTCGGTAAAAAGTGACTGGATGTACTCGTCGGCATCCGAAAACATGCGAAAAATTGTTTAAAGTTCATTCGGACGTCCAGGAGGCCAGCAGTGGTCGAAGAAGGATCTTAGGCTAAAAACCCAAATTCCGCATACCCGGGTATTGCGTGCCGCATACCTCGAAAATCAAGAAATTTTCAATTTCGGTAAAAAGTGACTGGATGTACTCGTCGGCATCCGAAAACATGCGATAAATTGTTTAAAGCTCATTCGGACGTCCAGGAGGCCACCAGTGGTCGAAGAAGAATTTCAGGCTTAAAACCCAAATTCCGCATACCCGGGTATTTCGTGCCGCATACCTCGAAAATCATGAAATTTTCAATTTCGGTAAAAAGTGACTGGATGTACTCGTCGGCATCCGAAAACATGCGAAAAATTGTATAAAGTTCATTCGGACGTCCAGGAGGCCAGCAGTGGTCAAAGAAGAATTTTAGGCTTAAAACCCAAATTCCGCATACCCGGGTATTGAATGCCGCATACCTCAAAAATCATGAAATTTTCAATTTCGGTAAAAAGTGACTGGATGTACTCGTCGGCATCCGAAAACATGCGATAAATTGTTTAAAGTTCATTCGGACGTCCAGGAGGCCAGCAGTGGTCGAAGAAGGATCTTAGGCTAAAAACCCAAATTCCGCATACCCGTGCTGCATACCTCGAAAATCATGAAATTTTCAATTTCGGTAAAAAGTGACTGGATGTACTCGTCGGCATCCGAAAACATGCGAAAAATTGTTTAAAGTTCATTCGGACGTCCAGGAGGCCAGCAGTGGTCAAAGAAGAATTTTAGGCTTAAAACCCAAATTCCGCATACCCGGGTATTTAATGCCGCATACCTCAAAAATCATGAAATTTTCAATTTCGGTAAAAAGTGACTGGATGTACTCGTCGGCATCCGAAAACATGCGAAAAATTGTTTAAAGTTCATTCGGACGTCCAGGAGGCCAGCAGTGGTCGCAGAAGGATCTTAGGCTAAAAACCCAAATTCCGCATACCCGGGTATTGCGTGCCGCATACCTCGAAAATCAAGAAATTTTCAATTTCGGTAAAAAGTGACTGGATGTACTCGTCGGCATCCGAAAACATGCGAAAAATTGTTTAAAGGTCATTCGGACGTCCAGGAGGCCAGCAGTGTTCGAAGAAGAATTTCAGGCTTAAAACCCAAATTCCGCATACCCGGGTATTGCGTGCCGCATACCTCGAAAATCATGAAATTTTCAATTTCGGTAAAAAGTGACTGGATGTACTCGTCGGCATCCGAAAACATGCGAAAAATTGTTTAAAGTTCATTCGGACGTCCAGGAGGCCAGCAGTGTTCGAAGAAGAATTTCAGGCTTAAAACCCAAATTCCGCATACCCGGGTATTGCGTGCCGCATACCTCGAAAATCATGAAATTTTCAATTTCGGTAAAAAGTGACTGGATGTACTCGTCGGCATCCGAAAACATGCGAAAAATTGTTTAAAGGTCATTCGGACGTCCAGGAGGCCAGCAGTGGTCCAAGAAGGATCTTAGGCTAAAAATCCGAATTCCGCATACCCGGGTATTGCGTGCCGCATACCTCGAAAATCAAGAAATTTTCAATTTCGGTAAAAAGTGACTGGATGTACTCGTCGGCATCCGAAAACATGCGAAAAATTGTTTAAAGGTCATTCGGACGTCCAGGAGGCCAGCAGTGGTCGAAGAAGGATCTTAGGCTAAAAATCCGAATTCCGCATACCCGGGTATTGCGTGCCGCATACCTCGAAAATCATGAAATTTTCAATTTCGGTAAAAAGTGACTGGATGTACTCGTCGGCATCCGAAAACATGCGAAAAATTGTTTAAAGGTCATTCGGACGTCCAGGAGGCCAGCAGTGGTCCAAGAAGGATCTTCGGCTAAAAATCCGAATTCCGCATACCCGGGTATTGCGTGCCGCATACCTCGAAAATCAAGAAATTTTCAATTTCGGTAAAAAGTGACTGGATGTACTCGTCGGCATCCGAAAACATGCGAAAAATTGTTTAAAGGTCATTCGGACGTCCAGGAGGCCAGCAGTGGTCCAAGAAGGATCTTAGGCTAAAAATCCGAATTCCGCATACATGGGTATTGCGTGCCGCATACCTCGAAAATCATGAAATTTTCAATTTCGGTAAAAAGTGACTGGATGTACTCGTCGGCATCCGAAAACATGCGAAAAATTGTTTAAAGTTCATTCGGACGTCCAGGAGGCCAGCAGTGGTCCAAGAAGGATCTTAGGCTAAAAATCCGAATTCCGCATACCCGGGTATTGCGTGCCGCATACCTCGCAAATCAAGAAATTTTCAATTTCGGTAAAAAGTGACTGGATGTACTCGTCGGCATCCGAAAACATGCGAAAAATTGTTTAAAGTTCATTCGGACGTCCAGGAGGCCAGCAGTGGTCGAAGAAGGATCTTAGGCTAAAAATCCAAATTCCGCATACCCGGGTATTGCGTGCCGCATACCTCGAAAATCAAGAAATTTTCAATTTCGGTAAAAAGTGACTGGATGTACTCGTCGGCATCCGAAAACATGCGAAAAATTGTTTAAAGGTCATTCGGACGTCCAGGAGGCCAGCAGTGGTCCAAGAAGGATCTTAGGCTAAAAATCCGAATTCCGCATACCCGGGTATTGCGTGCCGCATACCTCGAAAATCAAGAAATTTTCAATTTCGGTAAAAAGTGACTGGATGTACTCGTCGGCATCCGAAAACATGCGAAAAATTGTTTAAAGGTCATTCGGACGTCCAGGAGGCCAGCAGTGGTCCAAGAAGGATCTTAGGCTAAAAATCCGAATTCCGCATACCCGGGTATTGCGTGCCGCATACCTCGAAAATCATGAAATTTTCAATTTCGGTAAAAAGGGACTGGATGTACTCGTCGGCATCCGAAAACATGCGAAAAATTGTTTAAAGTTCATTCGGACGTCCAGGAGGCCAGCAGTGGTCGAAGAAGGATCTTAGGCTAAAAACCCAAATTCCGCATACCCGGGTATTGCGTGCCGCATACCTCGAAAATCAAGAAATTTTCAATTTCGGTAAAAAGTGACTGGATGTACTCGTCGGCATCCGAAAACATGCGAAAAATTGTTTAAAGGTCATTCGGACGTCCAGGAGGCCAGCAGTGGTCCAAGAAGGATCTTAGGCTAAAAATCCGAATTCCGCATACCCGGGTATTGCGTGCCGCATACCTCGAAAATCAAGAAATTTTCAATTTCGGTAAAAAGTGACTGGATGTACTCGTCGGCATCCGAAAACATGCGAAAAATTGTTTAAAGTTCATTCGGACGTCCAGGAGGCCAGCAGTGGTCGCAGAAGGATCTTAGGCTAAAAACCCAAATTCCGCATACCCGGGTATTGCGTGCCGCATACCTCGAAAATCAAGAAATTTTCAATTTCGGTAAAAAGTGACTGGATGTACTCGTCGGCATCCGAAAACATGCGAAAAATTGTTTAAAGTTCATTCGGACGTCCAGGAGGCCAGCAGTGGTCGAAGAAGAATTTCAGGCTTAAAACCCAAATTCCGCATACCCGAGTATTGCGTGCCGCATACCTCGAAAATCATGAAATTTTCAATTTCGGTAAAAAGTGACTGGATGTACTCGTCGGCATCCGAAAACATGCGAAAAATTGTTTAAAGTTCATTCGGACGTCCAGGAGGCCAGCAGTGGTCGAAGAAGAATTTCAGGCTTAAAACCCAAATTCCGCATACCCGGGTATTGCGTGCCGCATACCTCGAAAATCAAGAAATTTTCAATTTCGGTAAAAAGTGACTGGATGTACTCGTCGGCATCCGAAAACATGCGAAAAATTGTTTAAAGGTCATTCGGACGTCCAGGAGGCCAGCAGTGGTCCAAGAAGGATCTTAGGCTAAAAATCCGAATTCCGCATACCCGGGTATTGCGTGCCGCATACCTCGAAAATCATGAAAATTTCAATTTCGGTAAAAAGTGACTGGATGTACTCGTCGGCATCCGAAAACATGCGAAAAATTGTTTAAAGTTCATTCGGACGTCCAGGAGGCCAGCAGTGGTCGAAGAAGGATCTTAGGCTAAAAACCCAAATTCCGCATACCCGGGTATTGTGTGCCGCATACCTCGAAAATCAAGAAATTTTCAATTTCGGTAAAAAGTGACTGGATGTACTCGTCGGCATCCGAAAACATGCGAAAAATTGTTTAAAGGTCATTCGGACGTCCAGGAGGCCAGCAGTGGTCGAAGAAGAATTTCAGGCTTAAAACCCAAATTCCGCATACCCGGGTATTGCGTGCCGCATACCTCGAAAATCATGAAATTTTCAATTTCGGTAAAAAGTGACTGGAAGTACTCGTCGGCATCCGAAAACATGCGAAAAATTGTTTAAAGTTCATTCGGACGTCCAGGAGGCCAGCAGTGGTCGAAGAAGAATTTCAGGCTTAAAACCCAAATTCCGCATACCCGAGTATTGCGTGCCGCATACCTCGAAAATCATGAAATTTTCAATTTCGGTAAAAAGTGACTGGATGTACTCGTCGGCATCCGAAAACATGCGAAAAATTGTTTAAAGTTCATTCGGACGTCCAGGAGGCCAGCAGTGGTCGAAGAAGAATTTCAGGCTTAAAACCCAAATTCCGCATACCCGGGTATTGCGTGCCGCATACCTCGAAAATCAAGAAATTTTCAATTTCGGTAAAAAGTGACTGGATGTACTCGTCGGCATCCGAAAACATGCGAAAAATTGTTTAAAGGTCATTCGGACGTCCAGGAGGCCAGCAGTGGTCCAAGAAGGATCTTAGGCTAAAAATCCGAATTCCGCATACCCGGGTATTGCGTGCCGCATACCTCGAAAATCATGAAATTTTCAATTTCGGTAAAAAGTGACTGGATGTACTCGTCGGCATCCGAAAACATGCGAAAAATTGTTTAAAGTTCATTCGGACGTCCAGGAGGCCAGCAGTGGTCGAAGAAGGATCTTAGGCTAAAAACCCAAATTCCGCATACCCGGGTATTGTGTGCCGCATACCTCGAAAATCAAGAAATTTTCAATTTCGGTAAAAAGTGACTGGATGTACTCGTCGGCATCCGAAAACATGCGAAAAATTGTTTAAAGGTCATTCGGACGTCCAGGAGGCCAGCAGTGGTCGAAGAAGAATTTCAGGCTTAAAACCCAAATTCCGCATACCCGGGTATTGCGTGCCGCATACCTCGAAAATCATGAAATTTTCAATTTCGGTAAAAAGTGACTGGAAGTACTCGTCGGCATCCGAAAACATGCGAAAAATTGTTTAAAGTTCATTCGGACGTCCAGGAGGCCAGCAGTGGTCGAAGAAGAATTTCAGGCTTAAAACCCAAATTCCGCATACCCGGGTATTGCGTGCCGCATACCTCGAAAATCATGAAATTTTCAATTTCGGTAAAAAGTGACTGGATGTACTCGTCGGCATCCGAAAACATGCGAAAAATTGTTTAAAGTTCATTCGGACGTCCAGGAGGCCAGCAGTGGTCGAAGAAGGATCTTAGGCTAAAAGCCCAAATTCCGCATACCCGGGTATTGCGTGCCGCATACCTCGAAAATCAAGAAATTTTCAATTTCGGTAAAAAGTGACTGGATGTACTCGTCGGCATCCGAAAACATGCGATAAATTGTTTAAAGTTCATTCGGACGTCCAGGAGGCCCGCAGTGGTCGAAGAAGAATTTCAGGCTTAAAACCCAAATTCCGCATACCCGGGTATTGCGTGCCGCATACCTCGAAAATCATGAAATTTTCAATTTCGGTAAAAAGTGACTGGATGTACTCGTCGGCATCCGAAAACATGCGAAAAATTGTTTAAAGTTCATTCGGACGTCCAGGAGGCCAGCAGTGGTTGAAGAAGAATTTCAGGCTTAAAACCCAAATTCCGCATACCCGGGTATTGCGTGCCGCATACCTTGAAAATCATGAAATTTTCAATTTCGGTAAAAAGTGACTGGATGTACTCGTCGGCATCCGAAAACATGCGAAAAATTGTTTAAAGTTCATTCGGACGTCCAGGAGGCCAGCAGTGGTCGAAGAAGAATTTCAGGCTTAAAACCCAAATTCCGCATACCCGGGTATTGCGTGCCGCATACCTCGAAAATCATGAAATTTTCAATTTCGGTAAAAAGTGACTGGATGTACTCGTCGGCATCCGAAAACATGCGAAAAATTGTTTAAAGTTCATTCGGACGTCCAGGAGGCCAGCAGTGGTTGAAGAAGCATTTCAGGCTTAAAACCCAAATTCCGCATACCCGGGTATTGCGTGCCGCATACCTTGAAAATCATGAAATTTTCAATTTCGGTAAAAAGTGACTGGATGTACTCGTCGGCATCCGAAAACATGCGAAAAATTGTTTAAAGTTCATTCGGACGTCCAGGAGGCCAGCAGTGGTCGAAGAAGGATCTTAGGCTAAAAACCCAAATTCCGCATACCCGGGTATTGCGTGCCGCATACCTCGAAAATCAAGAAATTTTCAATTTCGGTAAAAAGTGACTGGATGTACTCGTCGGCATCCGAAAACATGCGAAAAATTGTTTAAAGGTCATTCGGACGTCCAGGAGGCCAGCAGTGGTCGAAGAAGGATCTTAGGCTAAAAATCCAAATTCCGCATACCCGGGTATTGCGTGCCGCATACCTCGAAAATCATGAAATTTTCAATTTCGGTAAAAAGTGACTGGATGTACTCGTCGGCATCCGAAAACATGCGAAAAATTGTTTAAAGTTCATTCGGACGTCCAGGAGGCCAGCAGTGGTCGAAGAAGGATCTTAGGCTAAAAACCCAAATTCCGCATACCCGGGTATTGCGTGCCGCATACCTCGAAAATCAAGAAATTTTCAATTTCGGTAAAAAGTGACTGGATGTACTCGTCGGCATCCGGAAACATGCGAAAAATTGTTTAAAGGTCATTCGGACGTCCAGGAGGCCAGCAGTGGTCGAAGAAGGATCTTAGGCTAAAAATCCAAATTCCGCATACCCGGGTATTGCGTGCCGCATACCTCGAAAATCATGAAATTTTCAATTTCGGTAAAAAGTGACTGGATGTACTCGTCGGCATCCGAAAACATGCGAAAAATTGTTTAAAGTTCATTCGGACGTCCAGGAGGCCAGCAGTGGTCGAAGAAGAATTTCAGGCTTAAAACCCAAATTCCGCATACCCGGGTATTGCGTGCCGCATACCTCGAAAATCATGAAATTTTCAATTTCGGTAAAAAGTGACTGGATGTACTCGTCGGCATCCGAAAACATGCGAAAAATTGTTTAAAGTTCATTCGGACGTCCAGGAGGCCAGCAGTGGTCGAAGAAGGATCTTAGGCTAAAAACCCAAATTCCGCATACCCGGGTATTGCGTGCCGCATACCTCGAAAATCATGAAATTTTCAATTTCGGTAAAAAGTGACTGGATGTACTCGTCGGCATCCGAAAACATGCGAAAAATTGTTTAAAGTTCATTCGGACGTCCAGGAGGCCAGCAGTGGTCGAAGAAGGATCTTAGGCTAAAAACCCAAATTCCGCATACCCGGGTATTGCGTGCCGCATACCTCGAAAATCAAGAAATTTTCAATTTCGGTAAAAAGTGACTGGATGTACTCGTCGGCATCCGAAAACATGCGAAAAATTGTTTAAAGTTCATTCGGACGTCCAGGAGGCCAGCAGTGGTCGAAGAAGAATTTCAGGCTTAAAACCCAAATTCCGCATACCCGGGTATTGCGTGCCGCATACCTCGAAAATCATGAAATTTTCAATTTCGGTAAAAAGTGACTGGATGTACTCGTCGGCATCCGAAAACATGCGAAAAATTGTTTAAAGTTCATTCGGACGTCCAGGAGGCCAGCAGTGGTCGAAGAAGAATTTCAGGCTTAAAACCCAAATTCCGCATACCCGGGTATTGCGTGCCGCATACCTTGAAAATCATGAAATTTTCAATTTCGGTAAAAAGTGACTGGATGTACTCGTCGGCATCCGAAAACATGCGAAAAATTGTTTAAAGTTCATTCGGACGTCCAGGAGGCCAGCAGTGGTCGAAGAAGAATTTCAGGCTTAAAACCCAAATTCCGCATACCCGGGTATTTCGTGCCGCATACCTCGAAAATCATGAAATTTTCAATTTCGGTAAAAAGTGACTGGATGTACTAGTCGGCATCCGAAAACATGCGAAAAATTGTTTAAAGTTCATTCGGACGTCCAGGAGGCCAGCAGTGGTCGAAGAAGAATTTCAGGCTTAAAACCCAAATTCCGCATACCCGGGTATTGCGTGCCGCATACCTCGAAAATCATGAAATTTTCAATTTCGGTAAAAAGTGACTGGATGTACTCGTCGGCATCCGAAAACATGCGAAAAATTGTTTAAAGTTCATTCGGACGTCCAGGAGGCCAGCAGTGGTTGAAGAAGAATTTCAGGCTTAAAACCCAAATTCCGCATACCCGTGTATTGCGTGCCGCATACCTTGAAAATCATGAAATTTTCAATTTCGGTAAAAAGTGACTGGATGTACTCGTCGGCATCCGAAAACATGCGAAAAATTGTTTAAAGTTCATTCGGACGTCCAGGAGGCCAGCAGTGGTCGAAGAAGGATCTTAGGCTAAAAACCCAAATTCCGCATACCCGGGTATTGCGTGCCGCATACCTCGAAAATCAAGAAATTTTCAATTTCGGTAAAAAGTGACTGGATGTACTCGTCGGCATCCGAAAACATGCGAAAAATTGTTTAAAGGTCATTCGGACGTCCAGGAGGCCAGCAGTGGTCGAAGAAGGATCTTAGGCTAAAAATCCAAATTCCGCATACCCGGGTATTGCGTGCCGCATACCTCGAAAATCATGAAATTTTCAATTTCGGTAAAAAGTGACTGGATGTACTCGTCGGCATCCGAAAACATGCGAAAAATTGTTTAAAGTTCATTCGGACGTCCAGAAGGCCAGCAGTGGTCGAAGAAGGATCTTAGGCTAAAAACCCAAATTCCGCATACCCGGGTATTGCGTGCCGCATACCTCGAAAATCAAGAAATTTTCAATTTCGGTAAAAAGTGACTGGATGTACTCGTCGGCATCCGAAAACATGCGAAAAATTGTTTAAAGTTCATTCGGACGTCCAGGAGGCCAGCAGTGGTCGAAGAAGAATTTCAGGCTTAAAACCCAAATTCCGCATACCCGGGTATTGCGTGCCGCATACTTCGAAAATCATGAAATTTTCAATTTCGGTAAAAAGTGACTGGATGTACTCGTCGGCATCCGAAAACATGCGAAAAATTGTTTAAAGTTCATTCGGACGTCCAGGAGGCCAGCAGTGGTCGAAGAAGGATCTTAGGCTAAAAACCCAAATTCCGCATACCCGGGTATTGCGTGCCGCATACCTCGAAAATCAAGAAATTTTCAATTTCGGTAAAAAGTGACTGGATGTATTCGTCGGCATCCGAAAACATGCGAAAAATTGTTTAAAGTTCATTCGGACGTCCAGGAGGCCAGCAGTGGTCGAATAAGAATTTTAGGCTTAAAACCCAAATTCCGCATACCCGGGTATTGCGTGCCGCATACCTCGAAAATCATGAAATTTTCAATTTCGGTAAAAAGTGACTGGATGTACTCGTCGGCATCCGAAAACATGCGAAAAATTGTTTAAAGTTCATTCGGACGTCCAGGAGGCCAGCAGTGGTCGAAGTAGAATTTCAGGCTTAAAACCCAAATTCCGTATACCCGGGTATTGCGTGCCGCATACCTCGAAAATCATGAAATTTTCAATTTCGATAAAAAGTGACTGGATGTACTCGTTGGCATCCGAAAACATGCGAAAAATTGTTTAAAGTTCATTCGGACGTCCAGGAGGCCAGCAGTGGTCGAAGAAGAATTTCAGGCTTAAAACCCAAATTCCGCATACCCGGGTATTGCGTGCCGCATACCTCGAAAATCATGAAATTTTCAATTTCGGTAAAAAGTGACTGGATGTACTCGTCGGCATCCGAAAACATGCGAAAAATTGTTTAAAGTTCATTCGGACGTCCAGGAGGCCAGCAGTGGTCGAAGAAGAATTTCAGGCTTAAAACCCAAATTCCGCATACCCGGGTATTGCGTGCCGCATACCTCGAAAATCATGAAATTTTCAATTTCGGTAAAAAGTGACTGGATGTACTCGTCGGCATCCGAAAACATGCGAAAAATTGTTTAAAGTTCATTCGGACGTCCAGGAGGCCAGCAGTGGTCGAAGAAGAATTTCAGGCTTAAAACCCAAATTCCGCATACCCGGGTATTGCGTACAGCATACCTCGAAAATCATGAAATTTTCAATTTCGGTAAAAAGTGACTGGATGTACTCGTCGGCATCCGAAAACATGCGAAAAATTGTTTAAAGTTCATTCGGACGTCCAGGAGGCCAGCAGTGGTCGAAGAAGAATTTCAGGCTTAAAACCCAAATTCCGCATACCCGGGTATTGCGTGCCGCATACCTCGAAAATCATGAAATTTTCAATTTCGGTAAAAAGTGACTGGATGTACTCGTCGGCATCCGAAAACATGCGAAAAATTGTTTAAAGTTCATTCGGACGTCCAGGAGGCCAGCAGTGGTCGAAGAAGAATTTCAGGCTTAAAACCCAAATTCCGCATACCCGGGTATTGCGTGCCGCATACCTCGAAAATCATGAAATTTTCAATTTCGATAAAAAGTGACTGGATGTACTCGTTGGCATCCGAAAACATGCGAAAAATTGTTTAAAGTTCATTCGGACGTCCAGGAGGCCAGCAGTGGTCGAAGAAGAATTTCAGGCTTAAAACCCAAATTCCGCATACCCGGGTATTGCGTGCCGCATACCTCGAAAATCATGAAATTTTCAATTTCGGTAAAAAGTGACTGGATGTACTCGTCGGCATCCGAAAACATGCGAAAAATTGTTTAAAGTTCATTCGGACGTCCAGGAGGCCAGCAGTGGTCGAAGAAGGATCTTAGGCTAAAAACCCGAATTCCGCATACCCGGGTATTGCGTGCCGCATACCTCGAAAATCAAGAAATTTTCAATTTCGGTAAAAAGTGACTGGATGTACTCGTCGGCATCCGGAAACATGCGAAAAATTGTTTAAAGGTCATTCGGACGTCCAGGAGGCCAGCAGTGGTCGAAGAAGGATCTTAGGCTAAAAATCCAAATTCCGCATACCCGGGTATTGCGTGCCGCATACCTCGAAAATCATGAAATTTTCAATTTCGGTAAAAAGTGACTGGATGTACTCGTCGGCATCCGAAAACATGCGAAAAATTGTTTAAAGTTCATTCGGACGTCCAGGAGGCCAGCAGTGGTCGAAGAAGAATTTCAGGCTTAAAACCCAAATTCCGCATACCCGGGTATTGCGTACAGCATACCTCGAAAATCATGAAATTTTCAATTTCGGTAAAAAGTGACTGGATGTACTCGTCGGCATCCGAAAACATGCGAAAAATTGTTTAAAGTTCATTCGGACGTCCAGGAGGCCAGCAGTGGTCGAAGAAGAATTTCAGGCTTAAAACCCAAATTCCGCATACCCGGGTATTGCGTGCCGCATACCTCGAAAATCATGAAATTTTCAATTTCGGTAAAAAGTGACTGGATGTACTCGTCGGCATCCGAAAACATGCGAAAAATTGTTTAAAGTTCATTCGGACGTCCAGGAGGCCAGCAGTGGTCGAAGAAGAATTTCAGGCTTAAAACCCAAATTCCGCATACCCGGGTATTGCGTGCCGCATACCTCGAAAATCATGAAATTTTCAATTTCGGTAAAAAGTGACTGGATGTACTCGTCGGCATCCGAAAACATGCGAAAAATTGTTTAAAGTTCATTCGGACGTCCAGGAGGCCAGCAGTGGTCGAAGAAGAATTTCAGGCTTAAAACCCAAATTCCGCATACCCGGGTATTGCGTGCCGCATACCTCGAAAATCATGAAATTTTCAATTTCGGTAAAAAGTGACTGGATGTACTCGTCGGCATCCGAAAACATGCGAAAAATTGTTTAAAGTTCATTCGGACGTCCAGGAGGCCAGCAGTGGTCGAAGAAGAATTTCAGGCTTAAAACCCAAATTCCGCATACCCGGGTATTGCGTGCCGCATACCTCGAAAATCATGAAAATTTCAATTTCGGTAAAAAGTGACTGGATGTACTCGTCGGCATCCGAAAACATGCGAAAAATTGTTTAAAGTTCATTCGGTCGTCCAGGAGGCCAGCAGTGGTCGAAGAAGAATTTCAGGCTTAAAACCCAAATTCCGCATACCCGGGTATTGCGTGCCGCATACCTCGAAAATCATGAAATTTTCAATTTCGGTAAAAAGTGACTGGATGTACTCGTCGGCATCCGAAAACACGCGAAAAATTGTTTAAAGTTCATTCGGACGTCCAGGAGGCCAGCAGTGGTCGAAGAAGGATCTTAGGCTAAGAACCCAAATTCCGCATACCCGGGTATTGCGTGCCGCATACCTCGAAAATCAAGAAATTTTCAATTTCGGTAAAAAGTGACTGGATGTACTCGTCGGCATCCGAAAACATGCGAAAAATTGTTTAAAGTTCATTCGGACGTCCAGGGGGCCAGCAGTGGTCGAAAAAGGATCTTAGGCTAAAAATCCAAATTCCGCATACCCGGGTATTGCGTGCCGCATACATCTAAAATCATGAAATTTTCAATTTCGGTAAAAAGTGACTGGATGTACTCGTCGGCATCCGAAAACATGCGAAAAATTGTTTAAAGTTCATTCGGACGTCCAGGAGGCCAGCAGTGGTCGAAGAAGAATTTCAGGCTTAAAACCCAAATTCCGCATACCCGGGTATTTCGTGCCGCATACCTCGAAAATCATGAAATTTTCAATTTCGGTAAAAAGTGACTGGATGTACTAGTCGGCATCCGAAAACATGCGAAAAATTGTTTAAAGTTCATTCGGACGTCCAGGAGGCCAGCAGTGGTCGAAGAAGGATCTTAGGCTTAAGACCCAAATTCCGCATACCCGTGCTGCATACCTCGGAAATCATGAAATTTTCAATTTCGGTAAAAAGTGACTGGATGTACTCGTCGGCATCCGAAAACATGCGAAAAATTGTTTAAAGTTCATTCGAACGTCCAGGAGGCCAGCAGTGGTCAAAGAAGAATTTTAGGCTTAAAACCCTAATTCCGCATACCCGGGTATTGAATGCCGCATACCTCAAAAATCATGAAATTTTCAATTTCGGTAAAAAGTGACTGGATGTACTCGTCGGCATCCGAAAACATGCGATAAATTGTTTAAAGTTCATTCGGACGTCCAGGAGGCCAGCAGTGGTCGAAGAAGAATTTCAGGCTTAAAACCCAAATTCCGCATACCCGGGTACTGCGTGCCGCATACCTCGAAAATCATGAAATTTTCAATTTCGGTAAAAAGTGACTGGATGTACTCGTCGGCATCCGAAAACATGCGAAAAATTGTTTAAAGTTCATTCGGACGTCCAGGAGGCCAGCAGTGGTCGAAGAAGGATCTTAGGCTAAAAACCCAAATTCCGCATACCCGGGTATTGCGTGCCGCATACCTCGAAAATCAAGAAATTTTCAATTTCGGTAAAAAGTGACTGGATGTACTCGTCGGCATCCGAAAACATGCGAAAAATTGTTTAAAGTTCATTCGGACGTCCAGGAGGCCAGCAGTGGTCGAAGAAGGATCTTAGGCTAAAAACCCAAATTCCGCATACCCGGGTATTGCGTGCCGCATACCTCGAAAATCATGAAATTTTTAATTTCGGTAAAAAGTGACTGGATGTACTCGTCGGCATCCGAAAACATGCGATAAATTGTTTAAAGTTCATTCGGACGTCCAGGAGGCCAGCAGTGGTCGAAGAAGAATTTCAGGCTTAAAACCCAAATTCCGCATACCCGGGTATTGCGTGCCGCATACCTCGAAAATCATGAAATTTTCAATTTCGGTAAAAAGTGACTGGATGTACTCGTCGGCATCCGAAAACATGCGAAAAATTGTTTAAAGTTCATTCGGACGTCCAGGAGGCCAGCAGTGGTCGAAGAAGAATTTCAGGCTTAAAACCCAAATTCCGCATACCCGGGTATTGCGTGCCGCATACCTCGAAAATCATGAAATTTTCAATTTCGATAAAAAGTGACTGGATGTACTCGTCGGCATCCGAAAACATGCGAAAAATTGTTTAAAGTTCATTCGGACGTCCAGGAGGCCAGCAGTGGTCGAAGAAGGATCTTAGGCTAAAAACCCAAATTCCGCATACCCGGGTATTGCGTGCCGCATACCTCGAAAATCATGAAATTTTCAATTTCGGTAAAAAGTGACTGGATGTACTCGTCGGCATCCGAAAACATGCGAAAAATTGTTTAAAGTTCATTCGGACGTCCAGGAGGCCAGCAGTGGTCGAAGAAGAATTTCAGGCTTAAAACCCAAATTCCGCATACCCGGGTATTGCGTGCCGCATACCTCGAAAATCAAGAAATTTTCAATTTCGGTAAAAAGTGACTGGATGTACTCGTCGGCATCCGAAAACATGCGAAAAATTGTTTAAAGTTCATTCGGACGTCCAGGAGACCAGCAGTGGTCGAAGAAGAATTTCAGGCTTAAGACCCAAATTCCGCATACCCGGGTTTTGCGTGCCGCATACCTCGAAAATCATGAAATTTTCAATTTCGGTAAAAAGTGACTGGATGTACTCGTCGGCATCCGAAAACATGCGAAAAATTGTTTAAAGTTCATTCGGACGTCCAGGAGACCAGCAGTGGTCGAAGAAGAATTTCAGGCTTAAAACCCAAATTCCGCATACCCGGGTTTTGCGTGCCGCATACCTCGAAAATCATGAAATTTTCAATTTCGGTAAAAAGTGACTGGATGTACTCGTCGGCATCCGAAAACATGCGAAAAATTGTTTAAACTTCATTCGGACGTCCAGGAGGCCAGCAGTGGTCGAAGAAGGATCTTAGGCTAAAAACCCAAATTCCGCATACCCGGGTATTGCGTGCCGCATACCTCGAAAATCAAGAAATTTTCAATTTCGGTAAAAAGTGACTGGATGTACTCGTCGGCATCCGAAAACATGCGAAAAATTGTTTAAAGGTCATTCGGACGTCCAGGAGGCCAGCAGTGGTCGAAGAAGGATCTTAGGCTAAAAATCCAAATTCCGCATACCCGGGTATTGCGTGCCGCATACCTCGAAAATCATGAAATTTTCAATTTCGGTAAAAAGTGACTGGATGTACTCGTCGGCATCCGAAAACATGCGAAAAATTGTTTAAAGTTCATTCGGACGTCCAGGAGGCCAGCAGTGGTCGAAGAAGGATCTTAGGCTAAAAACCCAAATTCCGCATACCCGGGTATTGCGTGCCGCATACCTCGAAAATCAAGAAATTTTCAATTTCGGTAAAAAGTGACTGGATGTACTCGTCGGCATCCGAAAACATGCGAAAAATTGTTTAAAGTTCATTCGGACGTCCAGGAGGCCAGCAGTGGTCGAAGAAGAATTTCAGGCTTAAAGCCCAAATTCCGCATACCCGGGTATTGCGTGCCGCATACCTCGAAAATCAAGAAATTTTCAATTTCGGTAAAAAGTGACTGGATGTACTCGTCGGCATCCGAAAACATGCGAAAAATTGTTTAAAGTTCATTCGGACGTCCAGGAGGCCAGCAGTGGTCGAAGAAGGATCTTAGGCTAAAAACCCAAATTCCGCATACCCGGGTATTGCGTGCCGCATACCTCGAAAATCAAGAAATTTTCAATTTCGGTAAAAAGTGACTGGATGTACTCGTCGGCATCCGAAAACATGCGAAAAATTGTTTAAAGTTCATTCGGACGTCCAGGAGGCCAGCAGTGGTCGAAGAAGAATTTCAGGCTTAAAACCCAAATTCCGCATACCCGGGTATTGCGTGCCGCATACTTCGAAAATCAAGAAATTTTCAATTTCGGTAAAAAGTGACTGGATGTACTCGTCGGCATCCGAAAACATGCGAAAAATTGTTTAAAGTTCATTCGGACGTCCAGGAGGCCAGCAGTGGTCGAAGAAGGATCTTAGGCTAAAAACCCAAATTCCGCATACCCGGGTATTGCGTGCCGCATACCTCGAAAATCAAGAAATTTTCAATTTCGGTAAAAAGTGACTGGATGTACTCGTCGGCATCCGAAAACATGCGAAAAATTGTTTAAAGTTCATTCGGACGTCCAGGAGGCCAGCAGTGGTCGAAGAAGAATTTCAGGCTTAAAACCCAAATTCCGCATACCCGGGTATTGCGTGCCGCATACCTCGAAAATCAAGAAATTTTCAATTTCGGTAAAAAGTGACTGGATGTACTCGTCGGCATCCGAAAACATGCGAAAAATTGTTTAAAGTTCATTCGGACGTCCAGGAGGCCAGCAGTGGTCGAAGAAGGATCTTAGGCTAAAAACCCAAATTCCGCATACCCGGGTATTGCGTGCCGCATACCTCGAAAATCAAGAAATTTTCAATTTCGGTAAAAAGTGACTGGATGTACTCTTCGGCATCCGAAAACATGCGAAAAATTGTTTAAAGTTCATTCGGACGTCCAGGAGGCCAGCAGTGGTCGAAGAAGAATTTCAGACTTAAAACCCAAATTCCGCATACCCGGGTATTGCGTGCCGCATACCTCGAAAATCAAGAAATTTTCAATTGCGGTAAAAAGTGACTGGATGTACTCGTCGGCATCCGAAAACATGCGAAAAATTGTTTAAAGTTCATTCGGACGTCCAGGAGGCCAGCAGTGGTCGAAGAAGAATTTCAGGCTTAAAACCCAAATTCCGCATACCCGGGTATTGCGTGCCGCATACCTCGAAAATCAAGAAATTTTCAATTTCGGTAAAAAGTGACTGGATGTACTCGTCGGCATCCGAAAACATGCGAAAAATTGTTTAAAGTTCATTCGGACGTCCAGGAGGCCAGCAGTGGTCGAAGAAGGATCTTAGGCTAAAAACCCAAATTCCGCATACCCGGGTATTGCGTGCCGCATACCTCGAAAATCATGAAATTTTCAATTTCGGTAAAAAGTGACTGGATGTACTCGTCGGCATCCGAAAACATGCGAAAAATTGTTTAAAGTTCATTCGGACGTCCAGGAGGCCAGCAGTGGTCGAAGAAGGATCTTAGGCTAAAAACCCAAATTCCGCATACCCGGGTATTGCGTGCCGCATACCTCGAAAATCAAGAAATTTTCAATTTCGGTAAAAAGTGACTGGATGTACTCGTCGGCATCCGAAAACATGCGAAAAATTGTTTAAAGTTCATTCGGACGTCCAGGAGGCCAGCAGTGGTCGAAGAAGAATTTCAGGCTTAAAACCCAAATTCCGCATACCCGGGTATTGCGTGCCGCATACCTCGAAAATCATGAAATTTTCAATTTCGGTAAAAAGTGACTGGATGTACTCGTCGGCATCCGAAAACATGCGAAAAATTGTTTAAAGTTCATTCGGACGTCCAGGAGGCCAGCAGTGGTCGAAGAAGAATTTCAGGCTTAAAACCCAAATTCCGCATACCCGGGTATTGCGTGCCGCATACCTCGAAAATCATGAAATTTTCAATTTCGGTAAAAAGTGACTGGATGTACTCGTCGGCATCCGAAAACATGCGAAAAATTGTTTAAAGTTCATTCGGACGTCCAGGAGGCCAGCAGTGGTCGAAGAAGAATTTCAGGCTTAAAACCCAAATTCCGCATACCCGGGTATTGCGTGCCGCATACCTCGAAAATCATGAAATTTTCAATTTCGGTAAAAAGTGACTGGATGTACTCGTAGGCATCCGAAAACATGCGAAAAATTGTTTAAAGTTCATTCGGACGTCCAGGAGGCCAGCAGTGGTCGAAAAAGAATTTCAGGCTTAAAACCCAAATTCCGCATACCCGGGTACTGCGTGCCGCATACCTCGAAAATCATGAAATTTTCAATTTCGGTAAAAAGTGACTGGATGTACTCGTCGGCATCCGAAAACATGCGAAAAATTGTTTAAAGTTCATTCGGACGTCCAGGAGGCCAGCAGTGGTCGAAGAAGGATCTTAGGCTAAAAACCCAAATTCCGCATACCCGGGTATTGCGTGCCGCATACCTCGAAAATCAAGAAATTTTCAATTTCGGTAAAAAGTGACTGGATGTACTCGTCGGCATCCGAAAACATGCGAAAAATTGTTTAAAGTTCATTCGGACGTCCAGGAGGCCAGCAGTGGTCGAATAAGAAGTTTAGGCTTAAAACCCTAATTGCGCATACCCGGGTATTGCGTGCCGCATACCTCGAAAATCAAGAAATTTTCAATTTCGGTAAAAAGTGACTGGATGTACTCGTCGGCATCCGAAAACATGCGAAAAATTGTTTAAAGTTCATTCTTACGTCCAGGAGGCCAGCAGTGGTCGAAGAAGAATTTCAGGCTTAAAACCCAAATTCCGCATACCCGGGTATTGCGTGCCGCATACCTCGAAAATCATGAAATTTTCAATTTCGGTAAAAAGTGACTGGATGTACTCGTCGGCATCCGAAAACATGCGAAAAATTGTTTAAAGTTCATTCGGACGTCCAGGAGGCCAGCAGTGGTCGAAGAAGAATTTCAGGCTTAAAACTCAAATTCCGCATACCCGGGTATTGCGTGCCGCATACTTCGAAAATCATGAAATTTTCAATTTCGGTAAAAAGTGACTGGATGTACTCGTCGGCATCCGAAAACATGCGAAAAATTGTTTAAAGTTCATTCGGACGTCCAGGAGGCCAGCAGTGGTCGAAGAAGGATCTTAGGCTAAAAACCCAAATTCCGCATACCCGGGTATTGCGTGCCGCATACCTCGAAAATCAAGAAATTTTCAATTTCGGTAAAAAGTGACTGGATGTACTCGTCGGCATCCGAAAACATGCGAAAAATTGTTTAAAGGTCATTCGGACGTCCAGGAGGCCAGCAGTGGTCCAAGAAGGATCTTAGGCTAAAAATCCGAATTCCGCATACCCGGGTATTGCGTGCCGCATACCTCGAAAATCATGAAATTTTCAATTTCGGTAAAAAGTGACTGGATGTACTCGTCGGCATCCGAAAACATGCGAAAAATTGTTTAAAGGTCATTCGGACGACCAGGAGGCCAGCAGTGGTCGAAGAAGAATTTCAGGCTTAAAATCCAAATTCCGCATACCCGGGTATTGCGTGCCGCATACCTCGAAAATCATGAAATTTTCAATTTCGGTAAAAAGTGACTGGATGTACTCGTCGGCATCCGAAAACATGCGAAAAATTGTTTAAAGTTCATTCGGACGTCCAGGAGGCCAGCAGTGGTCGAAGAAGAATTTCAGGCTTAAAACCCAAATTCCGCATACCCGGGTATTGCGTGCCGCATACCTCGAAAATCATGAAATTTTCAATTTCGGTAAAAAGTGACTGGATGTACTCGTCGGCATCCGAAAACATGCGAAAAATTGTTTAAAGGTCATTCGGACGTCCAGGAGGCCAGCAGTGGTCCAAGAAGGATCTTAGGCTAAAAATCCGAATTCCGCATACCCGGGTATTGCGTGCCGCATACCTCGAAAATCATGAAATTTTCAATTTCGGTAAAAAGTGACTGGATGTACTCGTCGGCATCCGAAAACATGCGAAAAATTGTTTAAAGTTCATTCGGACGTCCAGGAGGCCAGCAGTGGTCGAAGAAGGATCTTAGGCTAAAAACCCAAATTCCGCATACCCGGGTATTGCGTGCCGCATACCTCGAAAATCAAGAAATTTTCAATTTCGGAAAAAAGTGACTGGATGTACTCGTCGGCATCCGAAAACATGCGATAAATTGTTTAAAGTTCATTCGGACGTCCAGGAGGCCAGCAGTGGTCGAAGAAGAATTTCAGGCTTAAAACCCGAATTCCGCATACCCGGGTATTGCGTGCCGCATACCTCGAAAATCATGAAATTTTCAATTTCGGTAAAAAGTGACTGGATGTACTCGTCGGCATCCGAAAACATGCGAAAAATTGTTTAAAGTTCATTCGGACGTCCAGGAGGCCAGCAGTGGTCGAAGAAGGATCTTAGGCTAAAAACCCAAATTCCGCATACCCGGGTATTGCGTGCCGCATACCTCGAAAATCAAGGAATTTTCAATTTCGGTGAAAAGTGACTGGATGTACTCGTCGGCATCCGAAAACATGCGAAAAATTGTTTAAAGTTCATTCGGACGTCCAGGAGGCCAGCAGTGGTCGAAGAAGAATTTCAGGCTTAAAACCCAAATTCCGCATACCCGGGTATTGCGTGCCGCATACCTCGAAAATCAAGAAATTTTCAATTTCGGTAAAAAGTGACTGGATGTACTCGTCGGCATCCGAAAACATGCGAAAAATTGTTTAAAGTTCATTCGGACGTCCAGGATTCCAGCAGTGGTCGAAGAAGAATTTCAGGCTTAAAACCCAAATTCCGCATACCCGGGTATTGCGTGCCGCATACCTCGAAAATCATGAAATTTTCAATTTCGGTAAAAAGTGACTGGATGTACTCGTCGGCATCCGAAAACATGCGAAAAATTGTTTAAAGTTCATTCGGACGTCCAGGAGGCCAGCAGTGGTCGAAGAAGGATCTTAGGCTAAAAACCCAAATTCCGCATACCCGGGTATTGCGTGCCGCATACCTCGAAAATCATGAAATTTTCAATTTCGGTAAAAAGTGACTGGATGTACTCGTCGGCATCCGAAAACATGCGAAAAATTGTTTAAAGTTCATTCGGACGTCCAGGAGGCCAGCAGTGGTCGAAGAAGAATTTCAGGCTTAAAACCCAAATTCCGCATACCCGGGTATTGCGTGCCGCATACCTCGAAAATCATGAAATTTTCAATTTCGGTAAAAAGTGACTGGATGTACTCGTCGGCATCCGAAAACATGCGAAAAATTGTTTAAAGTTCATTCGGACGTCCAGGAGGCCAGCAGTGGTCGAAGAAGGATCTTAGGCTAAAAACCCAAATTCCGCATACCCGGGTATTGCGTGCCGCATACCTCGAAAATCAAGAAATTTTCAATTTCGGTAAAAAGTGACTGGATGTACTCGTCGGCATCCGAAAACATGCAAAAAATTGTTTAAAGTTCATTCGGACGTCCAGGAGGCCAGCAGTGGTCGAAGAAGGATCTTAGGCTAAAAACCCAAATTCCGCATACCCGGGTATTGCGTGCCGCATACCTCGAAAATCAAGAAATTTTCAATTTCGGTAAAAAGTGACTGGATGTACTCGTCGGCATCCGGAAACATGCGAAAAATTGTTTAAAGTTCATTCGGACGTCCAGGAGGCCAGCAGTGGTCGAAGAAGAATTTCAGGCTTGAAACCCAAATTCCGCATACCCGGGTATTGCGTGCCGCATACCTCGAAAATCATGAAATTTTCAATTTCCGTAAAAAGTGACTGGATGTACTCGTCGGCATCCGAAAACATGCGAAAAATTGTTTAAAGTTCATTCGGACGTCCAGGAGGCCAGCAGTGGTCAAAGAAGGATCTTAGGCTAAAAACCCAAATTCCGCATAGCCGGGTATTGCGTGCCGCATACCTCGAAAATCATGAAATTTTCAATTTCGGTAAAAAGTGACTGGATGTACTCGTCGGCATCCGAAAACATGCGATAAATTGTTTAAAGTTCATTCGGACGTCCAGTAGGCCAGCAGTGGTCGAAGAAGAATTTCAGGCTTTAAACCCAAATTCCGCATACCCGGGTATTGCGTGCCGCATACCTCGAAAATCATGAAATTTTCAATTTCGGTAAAAAGTGACTGGATGTACTCGTCGGCATCCGAAAACATGCGAAAAATTGTTTAAAGTTCATTCGGACGTCCAGGAGGCCAGCAGTGGTCAAAGAAGGATCTTAGGCTAAAAACCCAAATTCCGCATAGCCGGGTATTGCGTGCCGCATACCTCGAAAATCATGAAATTTTCAATTTCGGTAAAAAGTGACTGGATGTACTCGTCGGCATCCGAAAACATGCGATAAATTGTTTAAAGTTCATTCGGACGTCCAGGAGGCCAGCAGTGGTCGAAGAAGAATTTCAGGCTTAAAACCCAAATTCCGCATACCCGGGTATTGCGTGCCGCATACCTCGAAAATCATGAAATTTTCAATTTCGGTAAAAAGTGACTGGATGTACTCGTCGGCATCCGAAAACATGCGAAAAATTGTTTAAAGTTCATTCGGACGTCCAGGAGGCCAGCAGTGGTCAAAGAAGGATCTTAGGCTAAAAACCCAAATTCCGCATAGCCGGGTATTGCGTGCCGCATACCTCGAAAATCATGAAATTTTCAATTTCGGTAAAAAGTGACTGGATGTACTCGTCGGCATCCGAAAACATGCGATAAATTGTTTAAAGTTCATTCGGACGTCCAGGAGGCCAGCAGTGGTCGAAGAAGAATTTCAGGCTTAAAACCCAAATTCCGCATACCCGGGTATTGCGTGCCGCATACCTCGAAAATCATGAAATTTTCAATTTCGGTAAAAAGTGACTGGATGTACTCGTCGGCATCCGAAAACATGCGAAAAATTGTTTAAAGTTCATTCGGACGTCCAGGAGGCCAGCAGTGGTCAAAGAAGGATCTTAGGCTAAAAACCCAAATTCCGCATAGCCGGGTATTGCGTGCCGCATACCTCGAAAATCATGAAATTTTCAATTTCGGTAAAAAGTGACTGGATGTACTCGTCGGCATCCGAAAACATGCGATAAATTGTTTAAAGTTCATTCGGACGTCCAGGAGGCCAGCAGTGGTCGAAGAAGAATTTCAGGCTTAAAACCCAAATTCCGCATACCCGGGTATTGCGTGCCGCATACCTCGAAAATCAAGAAATTTTCAATTTCGGTAAAAAGTGACTGGATGTACTCGTCGGCATCCGAAAACATGCGAAAAATTGTTTAAAGTTCATTCGGACGTCCAGGAGGCCAGCAGTGGTCAAAGAAGGATCTTAGGCTAAAAACCCAAATTCCGCATAGCCGGGTATTGCGTGCCGCATACCTCGAAAGTCATGAAATTTTCAATTTCGGTAAAAAGTGACTGGATGTACTCGTCGGCATCCGAAAACATGCGATAAATTGTTTAAAGTTCATTCGGACGTCCAGGAGGCCAGCAGTGGTCGAAGAAGAATTTCAGGCTTAAAACCCAAATTCCGCATACCCGGGTATTGCGTGCCGCATACCTCGAAAATCATGAAATTTTCAATTTCGGTAAAAAGTGACTGGATGTACTCGTCGGCATCCGAAAACATGCGAAAAATTGTTTAAAGTTCATTCGGACGTCCAGGAGGCCAGCAGTGGTCAAAGAAGGATCTTAGGCTAAAAACCCAAATTCCGCATAGCCGGGTATTGCGTGCCGCATACCTCGAAAATCATGAAATTTTCAATTTCGGTAAAAAGTGACTGGATGTACTCGTCGGCATCCGAAAACATGCGATAAATTGTTTAAAGTTCATTCGGACGTCCAGGAGGCCAGCAGTGGTCGAAGAAGAATTTCAGGCTTAAAACCCAAATTCCGCATACCCGGGTATTGCGTGCCGCATACCTCGAAAATCATGAAATTTTCAATTTCGGTAAAAAATGACTGGATGTACTCGTCGGCATCCGAAAACATGCGAAAAATTGTTTAAAGTTCATTCGGACGTCCAGGAGGCCTGCAGTGGCCGAAGAAGGATCTTAGGCTAAAAACCCTAATTCTGCATACCCGGGTATTGCGTGCCGCATACCTCGAAAATCATGAAATTTTCAATTTCGGTTAAAAGTGACTGGACGTACTCGTCGGCATCCGAAAACATGCGAAAAATTGTTTAAAGTTCATTCGGACGTCCAGGAGGCCAGCAGTGGTCGAAGAAGGATCTTAGGCTAAAAACCCAAATTCCGCATACCCGGGTATTGCGTGCCGCATACCTCGAAAATCATGAAATTTTCAATTTCGGTAAAAAGTGACTGGATGTACTCGTCGGCATCCAAAAACATGCGAAAAATTGTTTAAAGTTCATTCGGACGTCCAGGAGGCCAGCAGTGGTCGAAGAAGGATCTTAGGCTAAAAACCCTAATTCCGCATACCCGGGTATTGCATGCCGCATACCTCGAAAATCATGAAATTTTCAATTTCGGTAAAAAGTGACTGGAAGTACTCATCGGCATCCGAAAACATGCGAAAAATTGTTTAAAGTTCATTCGGACGTCCAGGAGGCCAGCAGTGGTCGAAGAAGGATCTTAGGCTAAAAACCCAAATTCCGCATACCCGGGTATTGCGTGCCGCATACCTCGAAAATCATGAAATTTTCAATTTCGGTAAAAAGTGACTGGATGTACTCGTCGGCATCCGAAAACATGCGAAAAATTGTTTAAAGTTCATTCGGACGTCCTGGAGGCCAGCAGTGGTCGAAGAAGGATCTTAGGCTAAAAACCCAAATTCCGCATACCCGGGTATTGCGTGCCGCATACCTCGAAAATCATGAAATTTTCAATTTCGGTAAAAAGTGACTGGATGTACTCGTCGGCATCCGAAAACATGCGAAAAATTGTTTAAAGTTCATTCGGACGTCCTGGAGGCCAGCAGTGGTCGAAGAAGGATCTTAGGCTAAAAACCCAAATTCCGCATACCCGGGTATTGCGTGCCGCATACCTCGAAAATCATGAAATTTTCAATTTCGGTAAAAAGTGACTGGATGAACTCGTCGGCATCCGAAAACATATGAAAAATTGTTTAAAGTTCATTCGGACGTCCAGGAGGCCAGCAGTGGTCGAAGAAGGATCTTAGGCTTAAAACCCAAATTCCGCATACCCGGGTATTGCGTGCCGCATACCTCGAAAATCATGAAATTTTCAATTTCGGTAAAAAGTGACTGGATGTACTCGTCGGCATCCGAAAACATGTGAAAAATTGTTTAAAGTTCATTCGGACGTCCAGGAGGCCAGCAGTGGTCGAAGAAGAATTTTAGGCTAAAAACCCAAATTCCGCATACCCGGGTATTGCGTGCCGCATACCTCGAAAATCATGAAATTTTCAATTTCGGTAAAAAGTGACTGGATGTACTCGTCGGCATCCGAAAACATGTGAAAAATTGTTTAAAGTTCATTCGGACGTCCAGGAGGCCACCAGTGGTCGAAGAAGGATCTTAGGCTAAAAACCCAAATTCCGCATACCCGGGTATTGCGTGCCGCATACCTCGAAAATCATGAAATTTTCAATTTCGGTAAAAAGTGACTGGATGTACTCGTCGGCATCCGAAAACATGTGAAAAATTGTTTAAAGTTCATTCGGACGTCCAGGAGGCCAGCAGTGGTCGAAGAAGGATCTTAGGCTAAAAACCCAAACTCCGCATACCCGGGTATTGCGTGCCGCATACCTCGAAAATCATGAAATTTTCAATTTCGGTAAAAAGTGACTGGATGTACTCGTCGGCATCCGAAAACATGCGAAAAATTGTTTAAAGTTCATTCGGACGTCCAGGAGGCCAGCAGTGGTCAAAGAAGGATCTTAGGCTAAGAACCCAAATTCCGCATACCCGGGTATTGCGTGCCGCATACCTCGAAAATCATGAAATTTTCAATTTCGGTAAAAAGTGACTGGATGTACTCGTCGGCATCCGAAAACATGCGAAAAATTGTTTAAAGTTCATTCGGACGTCCTGGAGGCCAGCAGTGGTCGAAGAAGAATTTTAGGCTAAAAACCCAAATTCCGCATACCCGGTTATTGCGGTACTGCGTGCCGCATACCTCGAAAATCATGAAATTTTCAATTTCGGTAAAAAGTGACTGGATGTACTCGTCGGCATCCGAAAACATGCGAAAAGTTGTTTAAAGTTCATTCGGACGTCCAGGAGGCCACCAGTGGTCGAAGAAGGATCTTAGGCTAAAAACCCAAATTCCGCATACCCGGGTATTGCGTGCCGCATACCTCGAAAATCATGAAATTTTCAATTTCCGTAAAAAGTGACTGGATGTACTTGTCGGCATCCGAAAACATGCGAAAAATTGTTTAAAGTTCATTCGGACGTCCAGGAGGCAACCAGTGGTCGAAGAAGAAGTTTAGGCTTAAAACCCAAATTCCGCATACCCGGGTATTGCGTGCCGCATACCTCGAAAATCATGAAATTTTCAATTTCGGTAAAAAGTGACTGGATGTACTCGTCGGCATCCGAAAACATGCGAAAAATTGTTTAAAGTTCATTCGGACGTCCAGAAGGCCAGCAGTGGTCGAAGAAGAAGTTTAGTCTTAAAACCCAAATTCCGCATACCCGGGTATTGCGTGCCGCATACCTCGAAAATCATGAAATTTTCAATTTCCATAAAAAGTGACTGGATGTACTCGTCGGCATCCGAAAACATGCGAAAAATTGTTTAAAGTTCATTCGGACGTCCAGTAGGCCAGCAGTGGTCGAAGAAGAAGTTTAGTATTAAAACCCAAATTCCGCATACCCGGGTATTGCGTGCCGCATACCTCGAAAATCATGAAATTTTCAATTTCCATAAAAAGTGACTGGATGTACTCGTCGGCATCCGAAAACATGCGAAAAATTGTTTAAAGTTCATTCGGACGTCCAGTAGGCCAGCAGTGGTCGAAGAAGAAGTTTAGTATTAAAACCCAAATTCCGCATACCCGGGTATTGCATGCCGCATACCTCGAAAATCATGAAATTTTCGATTTCGGTAAAAAGTGACTGGATGTACTCGTCGGCATCCGAAAACATGCGAAAAATTGTTTAAAGTTCATTCGGACGTCCAGGAGGCCAGCAGTGGTCGAAGAAGAAGTTTAGGCTAAAAACTCAAATTCCGCATACCCGGGTATTGCGTGCCGCATACCTCGAAAATCATGAAATTTTCAATTTCGGTAAAAAGTGACTGGATGTACTCGTCGGCATCCGAAAACATGCGAAAAATTGTTTAAAGTTCATTCGGACGTCCAGGAGGCCAGCAGTGGTCGAAGAAGAAGTTTAGGCTTAAAACCCAAATTCCGCATACCCGGGTATTGGGTGCCGCATACCTCGAAAATCATGAAATTTTCAATTTCGGTAAAAAGTGACTGGATGTACTCGTCGGCATCCGAAAACATGCGAAAAATTGTTTAAAGTTCATTCGGACGTCCAGGAGGCAACCAGTGGTCGAAGAAGAAGTCTAGGCTTAAAACCCAAATTCCGCATACCCGTGTATTGCGTGCCGCATACCTCGAAAATCATGAAAATTTCAATTTCGGTAAAAAGTGACTGGATGTACTTGTCGGCATCCGAAAACATGCGAAAAATTGTTTAAAGTTCATTCGGACGTCCAGGAGGCCAGCAGTGGTCGAAGAAGAAGTTTAGGCTTAAAACCCAAATTCCGCATACCCGGGTATTGCGTGCCGCATACCTCGAAAATCATGAAATTTTCAATTTCCGTAAAAAGTGACTGGATGTACTCGTCGGCATCCGAAAACATGCGAAAAATTGTTTAATGTTCATTCGGACGTCCAGGAGGCAACCAGTGGTCGAAGAAGGATCTTAGGCTAAAAACCCAAATTCCGCATACCCGGGTATTGCGTGCCGCATACCTCGAAAATCATGAAATTTTCAATTTCGGTAAAAAGTGACTGGATGTACTTGTCGGCAACCGAAAACATGCGAAAAATTGTTTAAAGTTCATTCGGACGTCCAGGAGGCAACCAGTGGTCGAAGAAGAAGTTTAGGCTAAAACCCCAAATTCCGCATACCCGGGTATTGCGTGCCGCATACCTCGAAAATCATGAAATTTTCAATTTCGGTAAAAAGTGACTGGATGTACTCGTCGGCATCCGAAAACATGCGAAAAATTGTTTAAAGTTCATTCGGACGTCCAGGAGGCCAGCAGTGGTCGAAGAAGAAGTTTAGGCTTAAAACCCAAATTCCGCATACCCGGGTATTGCGTGCCGCATACCTCGAAAATCATGAAATTTTCAATTTCGGTAAAAAGTGACTGGATGTACTCGTCGGCATCCGAAAACATGCGAAAAATTGTTTAATGTTCATTCGGACGTCCAGGAGGCAACCAGTGGTCGAAGAAGGACCTTAGGCTAAAAACCCAAATTCCGCATACCCGGGTATTGCGTGCCGCATACCTCGAAAATCATGAAATTTTCAATTTCCGTAAAAAGTGACTGGATGTACTTGTCGGCATCCGAAAACATGCGAAAAATTGTTTAAAGTTCATTCGGACGTCCAGGAGGCAACCAGTGGTCAAAGAAGGATCTTAGGCTAAAAACCCAAATTCCGCATACCCGGGTATTGCGTGACGCATACCTCGAAAATCATGAAATTTTCAATTTCGGTAAAAAGTGACTGGATGTACTTGTCGGCAACCGAAAACATGCGAAAAATTGTTTAAAGTTCATTCGGACGTCCAGGAGGCCAGCAGTGGTCGAAGAAGAAGTTTAGGCTTAAAACCCAAATTCCGCATACCCGGGTATTGCGTGCCGCATACCTCGAAAATCATGAAATTTTCAATTTCGGTAAAAAGTGACTGGATGTACTCGTCGGCATCCGAAAACATGCGAAAAATTGTTTAAAGTTCATTCGGACGTCCAGGAGGCCAGCAGTGGTCGAAGAAGAAGTTTAGGCTTAAAACCCAAATTCCGCATACCCGGGTATTGCGTGCCGCATACCTCGAAAATCATGAAATTTTCAATTTCGGTAAAAAGTGACTGGATGTACTCGTCGGCATCCGAAAACATGCGAAAAATTGTTTAATGTTCATTCGGACGTCCAGGAGGCAACCAGTGGTCGAAGAAGGATCTTAGGCTAAAAACCCAAATTCTGCATACCCGGGTATTGCGTGCCGCATACCTCGAAAATAATGAAATTTTCAATTTCCGTAAAAAGTGACTGGATGTACTTGTCGGCATCCGAAAACATGCGAAAAATTGTTTAAAGTTCATTCGGACGTCCAGGAGGCCAGCAGTGGTCGAAGAAGGATCTTAGGCTAAAAACCCAAATTCCGCATACCCGGGTATTGCGTGCCGCATACCTCGAAAATCATGAAATTTTCAATTTCGGTAAAAAGTGACTGGATGTACTCGTCGGCATCCGAAAACATGCGAAAAATTGTTTAAAGTTCATTCGGACGTCCAGGAGGCAACCAGTGGTCGAAGAAGAAGTCTAGGCTTAAAACCCAAATTCCGCATACCCGGGTATTGCGTGCCGCATACCTCGAAAATCATGAAATTTTCAATTTCCGTAAAAAGTGACTGGATGTACTCGTCGGCATCCGAAAACATGCGAAAAGTTGTTTAAAGTTCATTTGGACGTCCAGGAGGCCACCAGTGGTCGAAGAAGGATCTTAGGCTAAAAACCCAAATTCTGCATACCCGGGTATTGCGTGCCGCATACCTCGAAAATCATGAAATTTTCAATTTCCATAAAAAGTGACTGGATGTACTCGTCGGCATCCGAAAACATGCGAAAAATTGTTTAATGTTCATTCGGACGTCCAGGAGGCAACCAGTGGTCAAAGAAGGATCTTAGGCTAAAAACCCAAATTCCGCATACCCGGGTATTGCGTGCCGCATACCTCGAAAATCATGAAATTTTCAATTTCGGTAAAAAGTGACTGGATGTACTTGTCGGCAACCGAAAACATGCGAAAAATTGTTTAAAGTTCATTCGGACGTCCAGGAGGCCAGCAGTGGTCGAAGAAGAAGTTTAGGCTTAAAACCCAAATTCCGCATACCCGGGTATTGCGTGCCGCATACCTCGAAAATCATGAAATTTTCAATTTCGGTAAAAAGTGACTGGATGTACTCGTCGGCATCCGAAAACATGCGAAAAATTGTTTAAAGTTCATTCGGACGTCCAGAAGGCCAGCAGTAGTCGAAGAAGGATCTTAGGCTAAAAACCCAAATTCCGCATACCCGGGTATTGCGTGCCGCATACCTCGAAAATCATGAAATTTTCAATTTCGGTAAAAAGTGACTGGATGTACTCGTCGGCATCCGAAAACATGCGAAAAATTGTTTAAAGTTCATTCGGACGTCCAGGAGGCCAGCAGTGGTCGAAGAAGAAGTTTAGGCTTAAAACCCAAATTCCGCATACCCGGGTATTGCGTGCCGCATACCTCGAAAATCATGAAATTTTCAATTTCGGTAAAAAGTGACTGGATGTACTCGTCGGCATCCGAAAACATGCGAAAAATTGTTTAATGTTCATTCGGACGTCCAGGAGGCAACCAGTGGTCGAAGAAGGATCTTAGGCTAAAAACCCAAATTCTGCATACCCGGGTATTGCGTGCCGCATACCTCGAAAATAATGAAATTTTCCATTTCCGTAAAAAGTGACTGGATGTACTTGTCGGCATCCGAAAACATGCGAAAAATTGTTTAAAGTTCATTCGGACGTCCAGGAGGCCAGAAGTGGTCGAAGAAGAAGTTTGGGCTTAAAACCCAAATTCCGCATACCCGGGTATTGCGTGCCGCATACCTCGAAAATCATGAAATTTTCAATTTCGGTAAAAAGTGACTGTATGTACTCGTCGGCATCCGAAAACATGCGAAAAATTGTTTAAAGTTCATTCGGACGTCCAGGAGGCCAGCAGTGGTCGAAGAAGAAGTTTAGGCTTAAAACCCAAATTCCGCATACCCGGGTATTGCGTGCCGCATACCTCGAAAATCATGAAATTTTCAATTTCGGTAAAAAGTGACTGGATGTACTCGTCGGCATCCGAAAACATGCGAAAAATTGTTTAAAGTTCATTCGGACGTCCAGGAGGCCAGCAGTGGTCGAAGAAGGATCTTAGGCTAAAATCCCGAATTCCGCATACCCGGGTATTGCGTGCCGCATACCTCGAAAATCATGAAATTTTCAATTTCGGTAAAAAGTGACTGTATGTACTCGTCGGCATCCGAAAACATGCGAAAAATTGTTTAAAGTTCATTCGGACGTCCAGGAGGCCAGCAGTGGTCGAAGAAGAAGTTTAGGCTTAAAACCCAAATTCCGCATACCCGGGTATTGCGTGCCGCATACCTCGAAAATCATGAAATTTTCAATTTCGGTAAAAAGTGACTGTATGTACTCGTCGGCATCCGAAAACATGCGAAAAATTGTTTAAAGTTCATTCGGACGTCCAGGAGGCCACCAGTGGTCGAAGAAGGATTTAAGGCTAAAAACCCAAATTCCGCATACCCGGGTATTGCGTGCCGCATACCTCGAAAAGTGACTGGATGTACTCGTCGGCATCCGAAAACATGCGAAAAATTGTTTAAAGTTCATTCGGACGTCTAGGAGGCCAGCAGTGGTCGAAGAAGGATCTTAGGCTAAAAACCCAAATTCCGCATACCCGGGTATTGCGTGCCGCATACCTCGAAAATCATGATATTTTCAATTTCGGTAAAAAGTGACTGGATGTACTCGTCGGCATCCGAAAACATGCGAAAAATTGTTTAAAGTTCATTCGGACGTCCAGGAGGCCAGCAGTGGTCGAAGAAGGATCTTAAGCTAAAATCCCGAATTCCGCATACCCGGGTATTGCGTGCCGCATACCTCGAAAATCATGAAATTTTCAATTTCGGTAAAAAGTGACTGGATGTACTCGTCGGCATCCGAAAACATGCGAAAAATTGTTTAAAGTTTATTCGGACGTCCAGGAGGCCAGCAGTGGTCGAAGAAGAAGTTTAGGCTTAAAACCCAAATTCCGCATACCCGGGTATTGCGTGCCGCATACCTCGAAAATCATGAAATTTTCAGTTTCCGTAAAAAGTGACTGCATGTACTCGTCGGCATCCGAAAACATGCGAAAAATTGTTTAAAGTTCATTCGGACGTCCAGGAGGCCAGCAGTGGTCGAAGAAGGATCTTAGGCTTAAAACCCAAATTCCGCATACCCGGGTATTGCGTGCCGCATACCTCGAAAATCATGAAATTTTCAATTTCGGTAAAAAGTGACTGCATGTACTCGTCGGCATCCGAAAACATGCGAAAAATTGTTTAAAGTTCATTCGGACGTCCAGGAGGCCAGCAGTGGTCGAAGAAGAAGTTTAGGCTTAAAACCCAAATTCCGCATACCCGGGTATTGCGTGCCGCATACCTCGAAAATCATGAAATTTTCAATTTCGGTAAAAAGTGACTGTATGTACTCGTCGGCATCCGAAAACATGCGAAAAATTGTTTAAAGTTCATTCGGACGTCCAGGAGGCCAGCAGTGGTCGAAGAAGAAGTTTAGGCTTAAAACCCAAATTCCGCATACCCGGGTATTGCGTGCCGCATACCTCGAAAATCATGAAATTTTCAATTTCGGTAAAAAGTGACTGGATGTACTCGTCGGCATCCGAAAACATGCGAAAAATTGTTTAAAGTTCATTCGGACGTCCAGGAGGCCAGCAGTGGTCGAAGAAGGATCTTAGGCTAAAATCCCGAATTCCGCATACCCGGGTATTGCGTGCCGCATACCTCGAAAATCATGAAATTTTCAATTTCGGTAAAAAGTGACTGGATGTACTCGTCGGCATCCGAAAACATGCGAAAAATTGTTTAAAGTTCATTCGGACGTCCAGGAGGCCAGCAGTGGTCGAAGAAGAAGTTTAGGCTTAAAACCCAAATTCCGCATACCCGGGTATTGCGTGCCGCATACCTCGAAAATCATGAAATTTTCAGTTTCGGTAAAAAGTGACTGGATGTACTCGTCGGCATCCGAAAACATGCGAAAAATTGTTTAAAGTTCATTCGGACGTCCAGGAGGCCAGCAGTGGTCGAAGAAGGATCTTAGGCTAAAAACCCAAATTCCGCATACCCGGGTATTGCGTGCCGCATACCTCGAAAATCATGAAATTTTCAATTTCGGTAAAAAGTGACTGCATGTACTCGTCGGCATCCGAAAACATGCGAAAAATTGTTTAAAGTTCATTCGGACGTCCAGGAGGCCAGCAGTGGTCGAAGAAGAAGTTTAGGCTTAAAACCCAAATTCCGCATACCCGGGTATTGCGTGCCGCATACCTCGAAAATCATGAAATTTTCAATTTCGGTAAAAAGTGACTGGATGTATTCGTCGGCATCCGAAAACATGCGAAAAATTGTTTAAAGTTCATTCGGACGTCCAGAAGGCCAGCATTGGTCGAAGAAGGATCTTAGGCTAAAAAACCAAATTCCGCATACCCGGGTATTGCGTGCCGCATACCTCGAAAATCATGAAATTTTCAATTTCGGTAAAAAGTGACTGGATGTACTCGTCGGCATCCGAAAACATTCCAAAAATTGTATAAAGTTCATTCGGACGTCCAGAATTCCAGCAGTGGTCGAAGAAGTATCTTAGGCTAAAAACACAAATTCCGCATACCCGGGTATTGCGTGCCGCATACCTCGAAAATCATGAAATTTTCAATTTCCGTAAAAAGTGACTGGATGTACTTGTCGGCATCCGAAAACATGCGAAAAATTGTTTAAAGTTCATTCGGACGTCCAGGAGGCAACCAGTGGTTGAAGAAGAAGTTTGGGCTTAAAACCCAAATTCCTCATACCCGGGTATTGCGTGCGGCATACCTCGAAAATCATGAAATTTTCAATTTCGGTAAAAAGTGACCGGATGTACTCGTCGGCATCCGAAAACATGCGAAAAATTGTTTAAAGTTCATTCGGACGTCCAGGAGGCCAGCAGTGGTCGAAGAAGGATCTTAGGCTAAAAACCCAAATTCCGCATACCCGGGTATTGCGTGCCGCATACCTCGAAAATCATGAAATTTTCAATTTCCGTAAAAAGTGACTGGATGTACTTGTCGGCATCCGAAAACAAGCGAAAAATTGTTTAAAGTTCATTCGGACGTCTAGGAGGCAACCAGTGGTCGAAGAAGAAGTTTAGGCTTAAAACCCAAATTCCGCATACCCGGGTATTGCGTGCCGCATACCTCGAAAATCATGAAATTTTCAATTTCGGTAAAAAGTGACTGGATGTACTCGTCGGCATCCGAAAACATGCGAAAAATTGTTTAAAGTTCATTCGGACGTCCAGGAGGCCAGCAGTGGTCGAAGAAGAAGTTTAGGCTTAAAACCCAAATTCCGCATACCCGGGTATTGCGTGCACCTCGAAGATCATGAAATTTTCAATTTCGGTAAAAAGTGACTGGATGTACTCGTCGGCATCCGAAAACATGCGAAAAATTGTTTAAAGTTCATTCGGACGTCCAGGAGGCCAGCAGTGGTCGAAGAAGAAGTTTAGGCTTAAAACCCAAATTCCGCATACCCGGGTATTGCGTGCCGCATACCTCGAAAATCATGAAATTTTCAATTTCGGTAAAAAGTGACTGGATGTACTCGTCGGCATCCGAAAACATGCGAAAAATTGTTTAAAGTTCATTCGGACGTCCAGGAGGCCAGCAGTGGTCGAAGAAGGATCTTCGGCTAAAAACCCAAATTCCGCATACCCGGGTATTGCGTGCCGCATACCTCGAAAATCATGAAATTTTCAATTTCGGTAAAAAGTGACTGGATTTACTCGTCGGCATCCGAAAACATGCGAAAAATTGTTTAAAATTCATTCGGACGTCCAGGAGGCCAGCAGTGGTCGAAGAAGGATCTTAGGCTAAAAACCCAAATTCCGCATACCCGGGTATTGCGTGCCGCATACCTCGAAAATCATGAAATTTTCAATTTCCGTAAAAAGTGACTGGATGTACTCGTCGGCATCCGAAAACATGCGAAAAATTGTTTAAAGTTCATTCGGACGTCCAGGAGGCAACCAATGGTCGAAGAAGAAGTTTGGGCTTAAAACCCAAATTCCGCATACCCGGGTATTGCGTGCGGCATACCTCGAAAATCATGAAATTTTCAATTTCGGTAAAAAGTGACTGGATGTACTTGTCGGCATCCGAAAACATGCGAAAAATTGTTTAAAGTTCATTCGGACGTCCAGGAGGCAACCAGTGGTCGAAGAAGAAGTTTGGGCTTAAAACCCAAATTCCGCATACCCGGGTATTGCGTGCGGCATACCTCGAAAATCATGAAATTTTCAATTTCGGTAAAAAGTGACTGGATGTACTCGTCGGCATCCGAAAACATGCGAAAAATTGTTTAAAGTTCATTCGGACGTCCAGGAGGCCAGCAGTGGTCGAAGAAGGATCTTAGGCTAAAAACCCAAATTCCGCATACCCGGGTATTGCGTGCCGCATACCTCGAAAATCATGATATTTTCAATTTCGGTAAAAAGTGACTGCATGTACTCGTCGGCATCCGAAAACATGCGAAAAATTGTTTAAAGTTCATTCGGACGTCCAGGAGGCCAGCAGTGGTCGAAGAAGAAGTTTAGGCTTAAAACCCAAATTCCGCATACCCGGGTATTGCGTGCCGCATACCTCGAAAATCATGAAATTTTCAGTTTCGGTAAAAAGTGACTGGATGTACTCGTCGGCATCCGAAAACATGCGAAAAATTGTTTAAAGTTCATTTGGACGTCCAGGAGGCCAGCAGTGGTCGAAGAAGGATCTTAGGCTAAAAACCCAAATTCCGCATACCCGGGTATTGCGCGCCGCATACCTCGAAAATCATGAAATTTTCAATTTCCGTAAAAAGTGACTGCATGTACTCGTCGGCATCCGAAAACATGCGAAAAATTGTTTAAAGTTCATTCGGACGTCCAGGAGGCCACCAGTGGTCGAAGAAGAAGTTTAGGCTTAAAACCCAAATTTCGCATACCCGGGTATTGCGTGCCGCATACCTCGAAAATCATGAAATTTTCAATTTCGGTAAAAAGTGACTGTATGTACTCGTCGGCATCCGAAAACATGCGAAAAATTGTTTAAAGTTCATTCGGACGTCCAGGAGGCCAGCTGTGGTCGAAGAAGAAGTTTTGGCTTAAAACCCAAATTCCGCATACCCGGGTATTGCGTGCCGCATACCTCGAAAATCATGATATTTTCAATTTCGGTAAAAAGTGACTGTATGTACTCGTCGGCATCCGAAAACATGCGAAAAATTGTTTAAAGTTCATTCGGACGTCCAGGAGGCCAGCAGTGGTCGAAGAAGAAGTTTAGGCTTAAAACCCAAATTCCGCATACCCGGGTATTGCGTGCCGCATACCTCGAAAATCATGAAATTTTCAATTTCGGTAAAAAGTGACTGGATGTACTCTTCGGCATCCGAAAACATGCGAAAAATTGTTTAAAGTTCATTCGGACGTCCAGGAGGCCAGCAGTGGTCGAAGAAGGATCTTAGGCTAAAATCCCGAATTCCGCATACCCGGGTATTGCGTGCCGCATACCTCGAAAATCATGAAATTTTCAATTTCGGTAAAAAGTGACTGGATGTACTCGTCGGCATCCGAAAACATGCGAAAAATTGTTTAAAGTTCATTCGGACGTCCAGGAGGCCAGCAGTGGTCGAAGAAGGATCTTAGGCTAAAAACCCAAATTCCGCATACCCGGGTATTGCGTGCCGCATACCTCGAAAATCATGAAATTTTCAATTTCGGTAAAAAGTGACTGGATGTACTCTTCGGCATCCGAAAACATGCGAAAAATTGTTTAAAGTTCATTCGGACGTCCAGGAGGCCAGCAGTGGTCGAAGAAGAAGTTTAGGCTTAAAACCCAAATTCCGCATACCCGGGTATTGCGTGCCGCATACTTCGAAAATCATGAAATTATTAATTTCGGTAAAAAGTGACTGCATGTACTCGTCGGCATCCGAAAACATGCGAAAAATTGTTTAAAGTTCATTCGGACGTCCAGGAGGCCAGCAGTGGTCGAAGAAGGATCTTAGGCTAAAAACCCAAATTCCGCATACCCGGGTATTGCGTGCCGCATACCTCGAAAATCATGAAATTTTCAATTTCGGTAAAAAGTGACTGCATGTACTCGTCGGCATCCGAAAACATGCGAAAAATTGTTTAAAGTTCATTCGGACGTCCAGAAGGCCAGCAGTGGTCGAAGAAGAAGTTTAGGCTTAAAACCCAAATTCCGCATACCCGGGTATTGCGTGCCGCATACCTCGAAAATCATGAAATTTTCAGTTTCGGTAAAAAGTGACTGGATGTACTCGTCGGCATCCGAAAACATGCGAAAAATTGTTTAAAGTTCATTCGGACGTCCAGGAGGCCAGCAGTGGTCGAAGAAGGATCTTAGGCTAAAAACCCAAATTCCGCATACCCGGGTATTGCGTGCCGCATACCTCGAAAATCATGAAATTTTCAATTTCGGTAAAAAGTGACTGTATGTACTCGTCGGCATCCGAAAACATGCGAAAAATTGTTTAAAGTTCATTCGGACGTCCAGAAGGCCAGCAGTGGTCGAAGAAGGATCTTAGGCTAAAAACCCAAATTCCGCATACCCGGGTATTGCGTGCCGCATACCTCGAAAATCATGAAATTTTCAATTTCGGTAAAAAGTGACTGGATGTACTCGTCGGCATCCGAAAACATGCGAAAAATTGTTTAAAGTTCATTCGGACGTCCAGGAGGCCAGCAGTGGTCGAAGAAGGATCTTAGGCTAAAAACCCAAATTCCGCATACCCGGGTATTGCGTGCCGCATACCTCGAAAATCATGAAATTTTCAATTTCGGTAAAAAGTGACTGGATGTACTCGTCGGCATCCGAAAACATGCGAAAAATTGTTTAAAGTTCATTCGGACGTCCAGAAGGCCAGCAGTGGTCGAAGAAGGATCTTAGGCTAAAAACCCAAATTCCGCATACCCGGGTATTGCGTGCCGCATACCTCGAAAATCATGAAATTTTCAATTTCGGTAAAAAGTGACTGGATGTACTCGTCGGCATCCGAAAACATTCCAAAAATTGTTTAAAGTTCATTCGGACGTCCAGGAGGCCAGCAGTGGTCGAAGAAGAAGTTTAGGTTGAAAACCCAAATTCCGCATACCCGGGTATTGCGTGCCGCATACCTCGAAAATCATGAAATTTTCAATTTCCGTAAAAGTGACTGGATGTACTTGTCGGCATCCGAAAACATGCGAAAAATTGTTTAAAGTTCATTCGGACGTCCAGAAGGCAACCAGTGGTCGAAGAAGAAGTTTGGGCTTAAACCCCAAATTCCGCATACTCGGGTATTGCGTGCGGCATACCTCGAAAATCATGAAATTTTCAATTTCGGTAAAAAGTGACTGGATGTACTCGTCGGCATCCGAAAACATGCGAAAAATTGTTTAAAGTTCATTCGGACGTCCAGGAGGCCAGCAGTGGTCGAAGAAGAAGTTTAGGCTTAAAACCCAAATTCCGCATCCCGGGTATTGCGTGCACCTCGAAAATCATGAAATTTTCAATTTCGGTAAAAAGTGACTGGATGTACTCGTCGGCATCCGAAAACATGCGAAAAATTGTTTAAAGTTCATTCGGACGTCCAGGAGGCCAGCAGTGGTCGAAGAAGATGTTTAGGCTTAAAACCCAAATTCCGCATACCCGGGTATTGCGTGCCGCATACCTCGAAAATCATGAAATTTTCAATTTCGGTAAAAAGTGACTGGATGTACTCGTCGGCATCCGAAAACATGCGAAAAATTGTTTAAAGTTCATTCGGACGTCCAGGAGGCCAGCAGTGGTCGAAGAAGGATCTTCGGCTAAAAACCCAAATTCCGCATACCCGGGTATTGCGTGCCGCATACCTCGAAAATCATGAAATTTTCAATTTCGGTAAAAAGTGACTGGATGTACTTGTCGGCATCCGAAAACATGCGAAAAATTGTTTAAAGTTCATTCGGACGTCCAGGAGGCCAGCAGTGGTCGAAGAAGAAGTTTAGGCTTAAAACCCAAATTCCGCATACCCGGGTATTGCGTGCCGCATACCTCGAAAATCATGAAATTTTCAGTTTCGGTAAAAAGTGACTGGATGTACTCGTCGGCATCCGAAAACATGCGAAAAATTGTTTAAAGTTCATTCGGACGTCCAGGAGGCCAGCAGTGGTCGAAGAAGGATCTTAGGCTAAAAACCCAAATTCCGCATACCCGGGTATTGCGTGCCGCATACCTCGAAAATCATGAAAATTTCAATTTCTGTAAAAAGTGACTGGATGTACTTGTCGGCATCCGAAAACATGCGAAAAATTGTTTAAAGTTCATTCGGACGTCCAGGAGGCCAGCAGTGGTCGAAGAAGAAGTTTAGGCTTAAAACCCAAATTCCGCATACCCGGGTATTGCGTGCCGCATACCTCGAAAATCATGAAATTTTCAGTTTCGGTAAAAAGTGACTGGATGTACTCGTCGGCATCCGAAAACATGCGAAAAATTGTTTAAAGTTCATTCGGACGTCCAGGAGGCCAGCAGTGGTCGAAGAAGGATCTTAGGCTAAAAACCCAAATTCCGCATACCCGGGTATTGCGTGCCGCATACCTCGAAAATCATGAAATTTTCAATTTCGGTAAAAAGTGACTGGATGTACTCGTCGGCATCCGAAAACATGCGAAAAATTGTTTAAAGTTCATTCGGACGTCCAGGAGGCCAGCAGTGGTCGAAGAAGAAGTTTAGGCTTAAAACCCAAATTCCGCATACCCGGGTATTGCGTGCCGCATACCTCGAAAATCATGAAATTTTCAATTTCGGTAAAAAGTGACTGGATGTATTCGTCGGCATCCGAAAACATGCGAAAAATTGTTTAAAGTTCATTCGGACGTCCAGAAGGCCAGCAGTGGTCGAAGAAGGATCTTAGGCTAAAAACCCAAATTCCGCATACCCGGGTATTGCGTGCCGCATACCTCGAAAATCATGAAATTTTCAATTTCGGTAAAAAGTGACTGGATGTACTCGTCGGCATCCGAAAACATTCCAAAAATTGTTTAAAGTTCATTCGGACGTCCAGAAGGCCAGCAGTGGTCGAAGAATAATCTTAGGCTAAAAACACAAATTCCGCATACCCGGGTATTGCGTGCGGCATACCTCGAAAATCATGAAATTTTCAATTTCGGTAAAAAGTGACTGCATGTACTCGTCGGCATCCGAAAACATGCGAAAAATTGTTTAAAGTTCATTTGGACGTCCAGGAGGCCAGCAGTGGTCGAAGAAGGATCTTAGGCTAAAAACCCAAATTCCGCATACCCGGGTATTGCGCGCCGCATACCTCGAAAATCATGAAATTTTCAATTTCCGTAAAAAGTGACTGCATGTACTCGTCGGCATCCGAAAACATGCGAAAAATTGTTTAAAGTTCATTCGGACGTCCAGGAGGCCAGCAGTGGTCGAAGAAGAAGTTTAGGCTTAAAACCCAAATTTCGCATACCCGGGTATTGCGTGCCGCATACCTCGAAAATCATGAAATTTTCAATTTCGGTAAAAAGTGACTGTATGTACTCGTCGGCATCCGAAAACATGCGAAAAATTGTTTAAAGTTCATTCGGACGTCCAGGAGGCCAGCAGTGGTCGAAGAAGGATCTTAGGCTAAAATCCCGAATTCCGCATACCCGGGTATTGCGTGCCGCATACCTCGAAAATCATGAAATTTTCAATTTCGGTAAAAAGTGACTGGATGTACTCGTCGGCATCCGAAAACATGCGAAAAATTGTTTAAAGTTCATTCGGACGTCCAGGAGGCCAGCAGTGGTCGAAGAAGGATCTTAGGCTAAAAACCCAAATTCCGCATACCCGGGTATTGCGTGCCGCATACCTCGAAAATCATGAAATTTTCAATTTCGGTAAAAAGTGACTGCATGTACTCGTCGGCATCCGAAAACATGCGAAAAATTGTTTAAAGTTCATTCGGACGTCCAGGAGGCCAGCAGTGGTCGAAGAAGAAGTTTAGGCTTAAAACCCAAATTCCGCATACCCGGGTATTGCGTGCCGCATACCTCGAAAATCATGAAATTTTCAATTTCGGTAAAAAGTGACTGGATGTACTCGTCGGCATCCGAAAACATGCGAAAAATTGTTTAAAGTTCATTCGGACGTCCAGGAGGCCAGCAGTGGTCGAAGAAGAAGTTTATGCTTAAAACCCAAATTCCGCATACCCGGGTATTGCGTGCACCTCGAAGATCATGAAATTTTCAATTTCGGTAAAAAGTGACTGGATGTACTCGTCGGCATCCGAAAACATGCGAAAAATTGTTTAAAGTTCATTCGGACGTCCAGGAGGCCAGCAGTGGTCGAAGAACGATCTTAGGCTAACAACTCAAATTCCGCATACCCGGGTATTGCGTGCCGCATACCTCGAAAATCATGAAATTTTCAATTTCGGTAAAAAGTGACTGGATGTACTCGTCGGCATCCGAAAACATGCGAAAAATTGTTAAAAGTTCATTCGGACGTCCAGGAGGCCACCAGTGGTCGAAGAAGAATTTTAGGCTAAAAACCCAAATTCCGCATACCCGGGTATTGCGTGCCGCATACGTCGAAAATCATGAAATTTTCAATTTCGGTAAAAAGTGACTGGATGTACTCGTCGGCATCCGAAAACATGCGAAAAATTGTTAAAAGTTCATTCGGACGTCCAGGAGGCCACCAGTGGTCGAAGAAGAATTTTAGGCTAAAAACCCAAATTCCGCATACCCGGGTATTGCGTGCCGCATACCTCGAAAATCATGAAATTTTCAATTTCGGTAAAAAGTGACTGGATGTACTCGTCGGCATCCGAAAACATGCGAAAAATTGTTAAAAGTTCATTCGGACGTCCAGGAGGCCACCAGTGGTCGAAGAAGAATTTTAGGCTAAAAACCCAAATTCCGCATACCCGGGTATTGCGTGCCGCATACGTCGAAAATCATGAAATTTTCAGTTTCGGTAAAAAGTGACTGGATGTACTCGTCGGCATCCGAAAACATGCGAAAAATTGTTTAAAGTTCATTCGGACGTCCAGGAGGCCAGCAGTGGTCGAAGAAGGATCTTAGGCTAAAAACCCAAATTCCGCATACCCGGGTATTGCGTGCCGCATACCTCGAAAATCATGAAATTTTCAATTTCGGTAAAAAGTGACTGGATGTACTCGTCGGCATCCGAAAACATGCGAAAAATTGTTTAAAGTTCATTCGGACGTCCAGGAGGCCAGCTGTGGTCGAAGAAGGATCTTAGGCTAAAAACCCAAATTCCGCATACCCGGGTATTGCGTGCCGCATACCTCGAAAATCATGAAATTTTCAATTTCGGTAAAAAGTGACTGGATGTACTCGTCGGCATCCGAAAACATGCGAAAAATTGTTTAAAGTTCATTCGGACATCCAGGAGGCAACCAGTGGTCGAAGAAGAAGTTTGGGCTTAAAACCCAAATTCCGCATACCCGGGTATTGCGTGCGGCATACCTCGAAAATCATGAAATTTTCAATTTCGGTAAAAAGTGACTGGATGTACTCGTCGGCATCCGAAAACATGCGAAAAATTGTTTAAAGTTCATTCGGACGTCCAGGAGGCCAGCAGTGGTCGAAGAAGGATCTTAGGCTAAAAACCCAAATTCCGCATACCCGGGTATTGCGTGCCGCATACCTCGAAAATCATGAAATTTTCAATTTCCGTAAAAAGTGACTGGATGTACTTGTCGGCATCCGAAAACAAGCGAAAAATTGTTTAAAGTTCATTCGGACGTCCAGGAGGCAACCAGTGGTCGAAGAAGAAGTTTAGGCTTAAAACCCAAATTCCGCATACCCGGGTATTGCGTGCCGCATACCTCGAAAATCATGAAATTTTCAATTTCGGTAAAAAGTGACTGGATGTACTCGTCGGCATCCGAAAACATGCGAAAAATTGTTTAAAGTTCATTCGGACGTCCAGGAGGCCAGCAGTGGTCGAAGAAGAAGTTTATGCTTAAAACCCAAATTCCGCATACCCGGGTATTGCGTGCACCTCGAAGATCATGAAATTTTCAATTTCGGTAAAAAGTGACTGGATGTACTCGTCGGCATCCGAAAACATGCGAAAAATTGTTTAAAGTTCATTCGGACGTCCAGGAGGCCAGCAGTGGTCGAAGAAGAAGTTTAGGCTTAAAACCCAAATTCCGCATACCCGGGTATTGCGTGCCGCATACCTCGAAAATCATGAAATTTTCAATTTCGGTAAAAAGTGACTGGATGTACTCGTCGGCATCCGAAAACATGTTTAAAATTCATTCGGACGTCCAGGAGGCCAGCAGTGGTCGAAGAAGGATCTTAGGCTAAAAACCCAAATTCCGCATACCCGGGTATTGCGTGCCGCATACCTCGAAAATCATGAAAATTTCAATTTCTGTAAAAAGTGACTGGATGTACTTGTCGGCATCCGAAAACATGCGAAAAATTGTTTAAAGTTCATTCGGACGTCCAGGAGGCCAGCAGTGGTCGAAGAAGAAGTTTAGGCTTAAAACCCAAATTCCGCATACCCGGGTATTGCGTGCCGCATACCTCGAAAATCATGAAATTTTCAATTTCCGTAAAAAGTGACTGGATGTACTTGTCGGCATCCGAAAACATGCGAAAAATTGTTTAAAGTTCATTCGGACGTCCAAGAGGCAACCAGTGGTCGAAGAAGGATCTTAGGCTAAAAACCCAAATTCCGCATACCCGGGTATTGCGTGCCGCATACCTCGAAAATCATGAAATTTTCAATTTCGGTAAAAAGTGACTGGGTGTACTCGTCGGCATCCGAAAACATGCGAAAAACTGTTTAAAGTTCATTCGGACGTCCAGGAGGCCACCAGTGGTCGAAGAAGAAGTTTAGGCTTAAAACCCAAATTCCGCATACCCGGGTATTGCGTGCCGCATACCTCGAAAATCATGAAATTTTCAATTTCGGTAAAAAGTGATTGGATGTACTCGTCGGCATCCGAAAACATGCGAAAAATTGTTTAAAGTTCATTCGGACGTCCAGGAGGCCAGCAGTGGTCGAAGAAGAAGTTTAGGCTTAAAACCCAAATTCCGCATACCCGGGTATTGCGTGCCGCATACCTCGAAAATCATGAAATTTTCAATTTCCGTAAAAAGTGACTGGATGTACTCGTCGGCATCCGAAAACATGCGAAAAATTGTTTAAAGTTCATTCGGACGTCCAGGAGGCCAGCAGTGGTCGAAGAAGAAGTTTAGGCTTAAAACCCAAATTCCGCATACCCGGGTATTGCGTGCCGCATACCTCGAAAATCATGAAATTTTCAATTTCGGTAAAAAGTTACTGGATGTACTCGTCGGCATCCGAAAACATGCGAAAAATTGTTCAAAGTTCATTCGGACGTCCAGGAGGCCAGCAGTGGTCGAAGAAGGATCTTAGGCTAAAAACCCAAATTCCGCATGCCCGGGTATCGCGTGCCGCATACCTCGAAAATCATGAAAATTTCAATTTCTGTAAAAAGTGACTGGATGTACTTGTCGGCATCCGAAAACATGCGAAAAATTGTTTAAAGTTCATTCGGACGTCCAGGAGGCCAGCAGTGGTCGAAGAAGAAGTTTAGGCTTAAAACCCAAATTCCGCATACCCGGGTATTGCGTGCCGCATACCTCGAAAATCATGAAATTTTCAATTTAGGTAAAAAGTGACTGGATGTACTCGTCGGCATCCGAAAACATGCGAAAAATTGTTTAAAGTTCATTCGGACGTCCAGGAGGCCAGCAGTGGTCGAAGAAGGATCTTAGGCTAAAAACCCAAATTCCGCATACCCGGGTATTGCGTGCCGCATACCTCGAAAATCATGAAATTTTCAATTTCCGTAAAAAGTGACTGCATGTACTCGTCGGCATCCGAAAACATGCGAAAAATTGTTTAAAGTTCATTCGGACGTCCAGGAGGCCAGCAGTGGTCGAAGAAGGATCTTAGGCTTAAAACCCAAATTCCGCATACCCGGGTATTGCGTGCCGCATACCTCGAAAATCATGAAATTTTCAATTTCGGTAAAAAGTGACTGGATGTACTCGTCGGCATCCGAAAACATGCGAAAAATTGTTTAAAGTTCATTCGGACGTCCAGGAGGCCATCAGTGGTCGAAGAAGGATCTTAGGCTAAAAACCCAAATTCCGCATACCCGGGTATTGCGTGCCGCATACCTCGAAAATCATGAAATTTTCAATTTCGGTAAAAAGTGACTATATGTACTCGTCGGCATCCGAAAATATGCGAAAAATTGTTTAAAGTTCATTCGGACGTCCAGGAGGCCAGCAGTGGTCGAAGAAGGATCTTAGGCTAAAAACCCAAATTCCGCATACCCGGGTATTGCGTGCCGCATACCTGGAAAATCATGAAATTTTCAATTTCGGTAAAAAGTGACTGGATGTACTCGTCGGCATCCGAAAACATGCGAAAAATTGTTTAAAGTTCATTCGGACGTCCAGGAGGCCAGCAGTGGTCGAAGAAGGATCTTAGGCTAAAAACCCAAATTCCGCATACCCGGGTATTGCGTGCCGCATACCTCGAAAATCATGAAATTTTCAATTTCGGTAAAAAGTGACTATATGTACTCGTCGGCATCCGAAAATATGCGAAAAATTGTTTAAAGTTCATTCGGACGTCCAGGAGGCCAGCAGTGGTCGAAGAAGAAGTTTAGGCTTAAAACCCAAATTCCGCATACCCGGGTATTGCGTGCCGCATACCTGGAAAATCATGAAATTTTCAATTTCGGTAAAAAGTGACTGGATGTACTCGTCGGCATCCGAAAACATGCGAAAAATTGTTTAAAGTTCATTCGGACGTCCAGGAGGCCAGCAGTGGTCGAAGAAGGATCTTAGGCTAAAAACCGAAATTCCGCATACTCGGGTATTGCGTGCCGCATACCTCGAAAATCATGAAATTTTCAATTTCCGTAAAAAAAGACTGCATGTACTCGTCGGCATCCGAAAACATGCGAAAAATTGTTTAAAGTTCATTCCGACGTCCAGGAGGCCAGCAGTGGTCGAAGAAGAAGTTTAGGCTTAAAACCCAAATTCCGCATATCCGGGTATTGCGTGCCGCATACCCCGAAAATCATGAAATTTTCAATTTCGGTAAAAAGTGACTGGATGTACTCGTCGGCATCCGAAAACATGCGAAAAATTGTTTAAAGTTCATTCGGACGTCCAGGAGGCCAGCAGTGGTCGAAGAAGAAGTTTAGGCTTAAAACCCAAATTCCGCATACCCGGGTATTGCGTGCCGCATACCTGGAAAATCATGCAATTTTCAATTTCGGTAAAAAGTGACTATATGTACTCGTCGGCATCCGAAAACATGCGAAAAATTGTTTAAAGTTCATTCGGACGTCCAGGAGGCCAGCAGTGGTCGAAGGAGGATCTTAGGCTAAAAACCCAATTTCCGCATACCCGGGTATTGCGTGCCGCATACCTCGAAAATCATGAAATTTTCAATTTCGGTAAAAAGTGACTGGATGTACTCGTCGGCATCCGAAAACATGCGAAAAATTGTTTAAAGTTCATTCGGACGTCCAGGAGGCCAGCAGTGGTCGAAGAAGAAGTTTAGGCTTAAAACCCAAATTCCGCATACCCGGGTATTGCGTGCCGCATACCTCGAAAATCATGAAATTTTCAATTTTGGTAAAAAGTGACTGGATGTACTCGTCGGCATCCGAAAACATGCGAAAAATTGTTTAAAGTTCATTCGGACGTCCAGGAGGCCAGCAGTGGTCGAAGAAGGATCTTAGGCTAAAAACCCAAATTCCGCATACCCGGGTATTGCGTGCCGCATACCTCGAAAATCATGAAATTTTCAATTTCGGTAAAAAGTGACTATATGTACTCGTCGGCATCCGAAAATAGCCGAAAAATTGTTTAAAGTTCATTCGGACGTCCAGGAGGCCAGCAGTGGTCGAAGAAGAAGTTTAGGCTTAAAACCCAAATTCCGCATACCCGGGTATTGCGTGCCGCATACCTCGAAAATCATGAAATTTTCAATTTCGGTAAAAAGTGACTGGATGTACTCGTCGGCATCCGAAAACATGCGAAAAATTGTTTAAAGTTCATTCGGACGTCCAGGAGGCCAGCAGTGGTCGAAGAAGAAGTTTAGGCTTAAAACCCAAATTCCGCATACCCGGGTATTGCGTGCCGCATACCTCGAAAATCATGAAATTTTCAGTTTCGGTAAAAAGTGACTGGATGTACTCGTCGGCATCCGAAAACATGCGAAAAATTGTTTAAAGTTCATTCGGACGTCCAGGAGGCCAGCAGTGGTCGAAGAAGGATCTTAGGCTAAAAACCCAAATTCCGCATACCCGGGTATTGCGTGCCGCATACCTCGAAAATCATGAAATTTTCAATTTCGGTAAAAAGTGACTGGATGTACTCGTCGGCATCCGAAAACATGCGAAAAATTGTTTAAAGTTCATTCGGACGTCCAGGAGGCCAGCAGTGGTCGAAGAAGGATCTTAGGCTAAAAACCCAAATTCCGCATACCCGGGTATTGCGTGCCGCATACCTCGAAAATCATGAAATTTTCAATTTCGGTAAAAAGTGACTGGATGTATTCGTCGGCATCCGAAAACATTCCAAAAATTGTTTAAAGTTCATTCGGACGTCCAGAAGGCCAGCAGTGGTCGAAGAAGGATCTTAGGCTAAAAACACAAATTCCGCATACCCGGGTATTGCGTGCCGCATACCTCGAAAATCATGAAATTTTCAATTTCCGTAAAAAGTGACTGGATGTACTTGTCGGCATCCGAAAACATGCGAAAAATTGTTTAAAGTTCATTCGGACGTCCAGGAGGCAACCAGTGGTCGAAGAAGAAGTTTGGGCTTAAAACCCAAATTCCGCATACCCGGGTATTGCGTGCGGCATACCTCGAAAATCATGAAATTTTCAATTTCGGTAAAAAGTGACTGGATGTACTCGTCGGCATCCGAAAACATGCGAAAAATTGTTTAAAGTTCATTCGGACGTCCAGGAGGCCAGCAGTGGTCGAAGAAGAAGTTTAGGCTTAAAACCCAAATTCCGCATACCCGGGTATTGCGTGCACCTCGAAGATCATGAAATTTTCAATTTCGGTAAAAAGTGACTGGATGTACTCGTCGGCATCCGAAAACATGCGAAAAATTGTTTAAAGTTCATTCGGACGTCCAGGAGGCCAGCAGTGGTCGAAGAAGAAGTTTAGGCTTAAAACCCAAATTCCGCATACCCGGGTATTGCGTGCCGCATACCTCGAAAATCGTGAAATTTTCAATTTCCGTAAAAAGTGACTGGATGTACTTGTCGGCATCCGAAAACATGCGAAAAATTGTTTAAAGTTCATTCGGACGTCCAAGAGGCAACCAGTGGTCGAAGAAGGATCTTAGGCTAAAAACCCAAATTCCGCATACCCGGGTATTGCGTGCCGCATACCTCGAAAATCATGAAATTTTCAATTTCGGTAAAAAGTGACTGGGTGTACTCGTCGGCATCCGAAAACATGCGAAAAACTGTTTAAAGTTCATTCGGACGTCCAGGAGGCCACCAGTGGTCGAAGAAGAAGTTTAGGCTTAAAACCCAAATTCCGCATACCCGGGTATTGCGTGCCGCATACCTCGAAAATCATGAAATTTTCAATTTCGGTAAAAAGTGACTGGATGTACTCGTCGGCATCCGAAAACATGCGAAAAATTGTTTAAAGTTCATTCGGACGTCCAGGAGGCCAGCAGTGGTCGAAGAAGAAGTTTAGGCTTAAAACCCAAATTCCGCATACCCGGGTATTGCGTGCCGCATACCTCGAAAATCATGAAATTTTCAATTTCCGTAAAAAGTGACTGGATGTACTCGTCGGCATCCGAAAACATGCGAAAAATTGTTTAAAGTTCATTCGGACGTCCAGGAGGCCAGCAGTGGTCGAAGAAGAAGTTTAGGCTTAAAACCCAAATTCCGCATACCCGGGTATTGCGTGCCGCATACCTCGAAAATCATGAAATTTTCAATTTCGGTAAAAAGTTACTGGATGTACTCGTCGGCATCCGAAAACATGCGAAAAATTGTTCAAAGTTCATTCGGACGTCCAGGAGGCCAGCAGTGGTCGAAGAAGGATCTTAGGCTAAAAACCCAAATTCCGCATGCCCGGGTATCGCGTGCCGCATACCTCGAAAATCATGAAAATTTCAATTTCTGTAAAAAGTGACTGGATGTACTTGTCGGCATCCGAAAACATGCGAAAAATTGTTTAAAGTTCATTCGGACGTCCAGGAGGCCAGCAGTGGTCGAAGAAGAAGTTTAGGCTTAAAACCCAAATTCCGCATACCCGGGTATTGCGTGCCGCATACCTCGAAAATCATGAAATTTTCAATTTAGGTAAAAAGTGACTCGATGTACTCGTCGGCATCCGAAAACATGCGAAAAATTGTTTAAAGTTCATTCGGACGTCCAGGAGGCCAGCAGTGGTCGAAGAAGAAGTTTAGGCTTAAAACCCAAATTCCGCATACCCGGGTATTGCGTGCCGCATACCTCGAAAATCATGAAATTTTCAATTTCGGTAAAAAGTTACTGGATGTACTCGTCGGCATCCGAAAACATGCGAAAAATTGTTCAAAGTTCATTCGGACGTCCAGGAGGCCAGCAGTGGTCGAAGAAGGATCTTAGGCTAAAAACCCAAATTCCGCATGCCCGGGTATCGCGTGCCGCATACCTCGAAAATCATGAAAATTTCAATTTCTGTAAAAAGTGACTGGATGTACTTGTCGGCATCCGAAAACATGCGAAAAATTGTTTAAAGTTCATTCGGACGTCCAGGAGGCAACCAGTGGTCGAAGAAGAAGTTTAGGCTTAAAACCCAAATTCCGCATACCCGGGTATTGCGTGCCGCATACCTCGAAAATCATGAAATTTTCAATTTAGGTAAAAAGTGACTGGATGTACTCGTCGGCATCCGAAAACATGCGAAAAATTGTTTAAAGTTCATTCGGACGTCCAGGAGGCCAGCAGTGGTCGAAGAAGGATCTTAGGCTAAAAACCCAAATTCCGCATACCCGGGTATTGCGTGCCGCATACCTCGAAAATCATGAAATTTTCAATTTCGGTAAAAAGTGACTGCATGTACTCGTCGGCATCCGAAAACATGCGAAAAATTGTTTAAAATTCATTCGGACGTCCAGGAGGCCAGCAGTGGTCGAAGAAGGATCTTAGGCTTAAAACCCAAATTCCGCATACCCGGGTATTGCGTGCCGCATACCTCGAAAATCATGAAATTTTCAATTTCGGTAAAAAGTGACTGGATGTACTCGTCGGCATCCGAAAACATGCGAAAAATTGTTTAAAGTTCATTCGGACGTCCAGGAGGCCAGCAGTGGTCGAAGAAGAAGTTTAGGCTTAAAACCCAAATTCCGCATACCCGGGTATTGCGTGCCGCATACCTGGAAAATCATGAAATTTTCAATTTCGGTAAAAAGTGACTATATGTACTCGTCGGCATCCGAAAACATGCGAAAAATTGTTTAAAGTTCATTCGGACGTCCAGGAGGCCAGCAGTGGTCGAAGAAGAAGTTTAGGCTTAAAACCCAAATTCCGCATACCCGGGTATTGCGTGCCGCATACCTGGAAAATCATGCAATTTTCAATTTCGGTAAAAAGTGACTATATGTACTCGTCGGCATCCGAAAACATGCGAAAAATTGTTTAAAGTTCATTCGGACGTCCAGGAGGCCAGCAGTGGTCGAAGGAGGATCTTAGGCTAAAAACCCAATTTCCGCATACCCGGGTATTGCGTGCCGCATACCTCGAAAATCATGAAATTTTCAATTTCGGTAAAAAGTGACTGGATGTACTCGTCGGCATCCGAAAACATGCGAAAAATTGTTTAAAGTTCATTCGGACGTCCAGGAGGCAACCAGTGGTCGAAGAAGAAGTTTAGGCTTAAAACCCAAATTCCGCATACCCGGGTATTGCGTGCCGCATACCTCGAAAATAATGAAATTTTCAATTTTGGTAAAAAGTGACTGGATGTACTCGTCGGCATCCGAAAACATGCGAAAAATTGTTTAAAGTTCATTCGGACGTCCAGGAGGCCAGCAGTGGTCGAAGAAGGATCTTAGGCTAAAAACCCAAATTCCGCATACCCGGGTATTGCGTGCCGCATACCTCGAAAATCATGAAATTTTCAATTTCGGTAAAAAGTGACTATATGTACTCGTCGGCATCCGAAAATATGCGAAAAATTGTTTAAAGTTCATTCGGACGTCCAGGAGGCCAGCAGTGGTCGAAGAAGAAGTTTAGGCTTAAAACCCAAATTCCGCATACCCGGGTATTGCGTGCCGCATACCTGGAAAATCATGAAATTTTCAATTTCGGTAAAAAGTGACTATATGTACTGGTCGGCATCCGAAAACATGCGAAAAATTGTTTAAAGTTCATTCGGACGTCCAGGAGGCCAGCAGTGGTCGAAGAAGAAGTTTAGGCTTAAAACCCAAATTCCGCATACCCGGGTATTGCGTGCCGCATACCTGGAAAATCATGAAATTTTCAATTTCGGTAAAAAGTGACTATATGTACTCGTCGGCATCCGAAAACATGCGAAAAATTGTTTAAAGTTCATTCGGACGTCCAGGAGGCCAGCAGTGGTCGAAGAAGAAGTTTAGGCTTAAAACCCAAATTCCGCATACCCGGGTATTGCGTGCCGCATACCTCGAAAATCATGAAATTTTCAATTTCGGTAAAAAGTGACTATATGTACTCGTCGGCATCCGAAAACATGCGAAAAATTGTTTAAAGTTCATTCGGACGTCCAGGAGGCCAGCAGTGGTCGAAGGAGGATCTTAGGCTAAAAACCCAATTTCCGCATACCCGGGTATTGCGTGCCGCATACCTCGAAAATCATGAAATTTTCAATTTCGGTAAAAAGTGACTGGATGTACTCGTCGGCATCCGAAAACATGCGAAAAATTGTTTAAAGTTCATTCGGACGTCCAGGAGGCCAGCAGTGGTCGAAGAAGAAGTTTAGGCTTAAAACCCAAATTCCGCATATCCGGGTATTGCGTGCCGCATACCCCGAAAATCATGAAATTTTCAATTTCGGTAAAAAGTGACTGGATGTACTCGTCGGCATCCGAAAACATGCGAAAAATTGTTTAAAGTTCATTCGGACGTTCAGGAGGCCAGCAGTGGTCGAAGAAGAAGTTTAGGCTTAAAACCCAAATTCCGCATACCTCGAAAATCATGAAATTTTCAATTTCGGTAAAAAGTGACTGGATGTACTCGTCGGCATCCGAAAACATGCGAAAAATTGTTTAAAGTTCATTCGGACGTCCAGGAGGCCAGCAGTGGTCGAAGAAGGATCTTAGGCTAAAAACCCAAATTCCGCATACCCGGGTATTGCGTGCCGCATACCTCGAAAATCATGAAATTTTCAATTTCGGTAAAAAGTGACTGGATGTACTCGTCGGCATCCGAAAACATGCGAAAAATTGTTTAAAGTTCATTCGGACGTTCTGGAGGCCAGCAGTGGTCGAAGAAGAATCTTAGGCTAAAAACCCAAATTCCGCATACCCGGGTATTGCGTGCCGCATACCTCGAAAATCATGAAATTTTCAATTTCGGTAAAAAGTGACTGGATGTACTCGTCGGCATCCGAAAACATGCGAAAAATTGTTTAAAGTTCATTCGGACGTCCAGGAGGCCAGCAGTGGTCGAAGAAGAAGTTTAGGCTTAAAACCCAAATTCCGCATACCCGGGTATTGCGTGCCGCATACCTCGAAAATCATGAAATTTTCAATTTCGGTAAAAAGTGACTGGATGTAGTTGTCGGCATCCGAAAACATGCGAAAAATTGTTTAAAGTTCATTCGGACGTCCATTAGGCAACCAGTGGTCGAGGAAGAAGTTTGGGCTTAAAACCCAAATTCCGCATACCCGGGTATTGCGTGCGGCATACCTCGAAAATCATGAAATTTTCAATTTCGGTAAAAAGTGACTGGATGTACTCGTCGGCATCCGAAAACATTCCAAAAATTGTTTAAAGTTCATTCGGACGTCCAGAAGGCCAGCAGTGGTCGAAGAAGAAGTTTAGGCTTAAAACACAAATTCCGCATACCCGGGTATTGCGTGCCGCATACCTCGAAAATCATGAAATTTTCAATTTCCGTAAAAAGTGACTGGATGTACTTGTCGGCATCCGAAAACATGCGAAAAATTGTTTAAAGTTCATTCGGACGTCCAGGAGGCAACCAGTGGTCGAAGAAGAAGTTTGGGTTTAAAACCCAAATTCCGCATACCCGGGTATTGCGTGCGGCATACCTCGAAAATCATGAAATTTTCAATTTCGGTAAAAAGTGACTGGATGTACTCGTCGGCATCCGAAAACATGCGAAAAATTGTTTAAAGTTCATTCGGACGTCCAGGAGGCCAGCAGTGGTCGAAGAAGGATCTTAGGCTAAAAACCCAAATTCCGCATACCCGGGTATTGCGTGCCGCATACCTCGAAAATCATGAAATTTTCAGTTTCCGTAAAAAGTGACTGGATGTACTTGTCGGCATCCGAAAACATGCGAAAAATTGTTTAAAGTTCATTCGGACGTCCAGGAGGCCAGCAGTGGTCGAAGAAGAAGTTTAGGCTTAAAACCCAAATTCCGCATACCCGGGTATTGCGTGCCGCATACCTCGAAAATCATGAAATTTTCAATTTCGGTAAAAAGTGACTGGATGTACTCGTCGGCATCCGAAAACATGCGAAAAATTGTTTAAAGTTCATTCGGACGTCCAGGAGGCCAGCAGTGGTCGAAGAAGGATCTTAGGCTAAAAACCCAAATTCCGCATACCCGGGTATTGCGTGCCGCATACCTCGAAAATCATGAAATTTTCAGTTTCCGTAAAAAGTGACTGGATGTACTTGTCGGCATCCGAAAACATGCGAAAAATTGTTTAAAGTTCATTCGGACGTCCAGGAGGCCAGCAGTGGTCGAAGAAGAAGTTTAGGCTTAAAACCCAAATTCCGCATACCCGGGTATTGCGTGCCGCATACCTCGAAAATCATGAAATTTTCAATTTCGGTAAAAAGTGACTGGATGTACTCGTCGGCATCCGAAAACATGCGAAAAATTGTTTAAAGTTCATTCGGACGTCCAGGAGGCCAGCAGTGGTCGAAGAAGGATCTTAGGCTAAAAACCCAAATTCCGCATACCCGGGTATTGCGTGCCGCATACCTCGAAAATCATGAAATTTTCAGTTTCCGTAAAAAGTGACTGGATGTACTTGTCGGCATCCGAAAACATGCGAAAAATTGTTTAAAGTTCATTCGGACGTCCAGGAGGCCAGCAGTGGTCGAAGAAGAAGTTTAGGCTTAAAACCCAAATTCCGCATACCCGGGTATTGCGTGCCGCATACCTCGAAAATCATGAAATTTTCAATTTCGGTAAAAAGTGACTGGATGTACTCGTCGGCATCCGAAAACATGCGAAAAATTGTTTAAAGTTCATTCGGACGTCCAGGAGGCCAGCAGTGGTCGAAGAAGGATCTTAGGCTAAAAACCCAAATTCCGCATACCCGGGTATTGCGTGCCGCATACCTCGAAAATTATGAAATTTTCAGTTTCCGTAAAAAGTGACTGGATGTACTTGTCGGCATCCGAAAACATGCGAAAAATTGTTTAAAGTTCATTCGGACGTCCAGGAGGCCAGCAGTGGTCGAAGAAGAAGTTTAGGCTTAAAACCCAAATTCCGCATACCCGGGTATTGCGTGCCGCATACCTCGAAAATCATGAAATTTTCAATTTCGGTAAAAAGTGACTGGATGTACTCGTCGGCATCCGAAAACATGCGAAAAATTGTTTAAAGTTCATTCGGACGTCCAGGAGGCCAGCAGTGGTCGAAGAAGGATCTTCGGCTAAAAACCCAAATTCCGTATACCCGGGTATTGCGTGCCGCATACCTCGAAAATCATGAATTTTTCAATTTCGGTAAAAAGTGACTGGATGTACTCGTCGGCATCCGAAAACATGCGAAAAATTGTTTAAAATTCATTCGGACGTCCAGGAGGCCAGCAGTGGTCGAAGAAGGATCTTAGGCTAAAAACCCAAATTCCGCATACCCGGGTATTGCGTGCCGCATACCTCGAAAATCATGAAATTTTCAATTTCCGTAAAAAGTGACTGGATGTACTTGTCGGCATCCGAAAACATGCGAAAAATTGTTTAAAGTTCATTCGGACGTCCAGGAGGCAACCAGTGGTCGAAGAAGAAGTTTGGGCTTAAAACCCAAATTCCGCATACCCGGGTATTGCGTGCGGCATACCTCGAAAATCATGAAATTTTCAATTTCGGTAAAAAGTGACTGGATGTACTCGTCGGCATCCGAAAACATGCGAAAAATTGTTTAAAGTTCATTCGGACGTCCAGGAGGCCAGCAGTGGTCGAAGAAGGATCTTAGGCTAAAAACCCAAATTCCGCATACCCGGGTATTGCGTGCCGCATACCTCGAAAATCATGAAATTTTCAATTTCCGTAAAAAGTGACTGGATGTACTTGTCGGCATCCGAAAACATGCGAAAAATGGTTTAAAGTTCATTCGGACGTCCATTAGGCAACCAGTGGTCGAGGAAGAAGTTTGGGCTTAAAACCCAAATTCCGCATACCCGGGTATTGCGTGCGGCATACCTCGAAAATCATGAAATTTTCAATTTCGGTAAAAAGTGACTGGATGTACTCGTCGGCATCCGAAAACATGCGAAAAATTGTTTAAAGTTCATTCGGACGTCCAGGAGGCCAGCAGTGGTCGAAGAAGGATCTTAGGCTAAAAACCCAAATTCCGCATACCCTGGTATTGCGTGCCGCATACCTCGAAAATCATGAAATTTTCAATTTCCGTAAAAAGTGACTGGATGTACTCGTCGGCATCCGAAAACATGCGAAAAATTGTTTAAAGTTCATTCGGACGTCCAGGAGGCCAGCAGTGGTCGAAGAAGGATCTTAGGCTAAAAACCGAAATTCCGCATACCCGGGTATTGCGTGCCGCATACCTCGAAAATCATGAAATTTTCAATTTCGGTAAAAAGTGACTGGATGTACTCGTCGGCATCCGAAAACATGCGAAAAATTGTTTAAAGTTCATTCGGACGTCCAGGAGGCCAGCAGTGGTCGAAGAAGGATCTTAGGCTTAAAACTCAAATTCCGCATACCCGGGTATTGCGTGCCGCATACCTCGAAAATCATGAAATTTTCAATTTCCGTAAAAAGTGACTGGATGTACTTGTCGGCATCCGAAAACATGCGAAAAATGGTTTAAAGTTCATTCGGACGTCCAGGAGGCAACCAGTGGTCGAAGAAGAAGTTTAGGCTTAAAACCCGAATTCCGCATACCCGGGTATTGCGTGCCGCATACCTCGAAAATCATGAAATTTTCAATTTCGGTAAAAAGTGACTGGATGTACTCGTCGGCATCCGAAAACATGCGAAAAATTGTTTAAAGTTCATTCGGACGTCCAGGAGGCCAGCAGTGGTCGAAGAAGAAGTTTAGGCTTAAAACCCAAATTCCGCATACCCGGGTATTGCGTGCCGCATACCTCGAAAATCATGAAATTTTCAATTTCGGTAAAAAGTGACTGGATGTACTCGTCGGCATCCGAAAACATGCGAAAAATTGTTTAAAGTTCATTCGGACGTCCAGGAGGCCAGCAGTGGTCGAAGAAGGATCTTAGGCTAAAAACCCAAATTCCGCATACCCGGGTATTGCGTGCCGCATACCTCGAAAATCATGAAATTTTCAGTTTCCGTAAAAAGTGACTGGATGTACTTGTCGGCATCCGAAAACATGCGAAAAATTGTTTAAAGTTCATTCGGACGTCCAGGAGGCCAGCAGTGGTCGAAGAAGAAGTTTAGGCTTAAAACCCAAATTCCGCATACCCGGGTATTGCGTGCCGCATACCTCGAAAATCATGAAATTTTCAATTTCGGTAAAAAGTGACTGGATGTACTCGTCGGCATCCGAAAACATGCGAAAAATTGTTTAAAGTTCATTCGGACGTCCAGGAGGCCAGCAGTGGTCGAAGAAGGATCTTCGGCTAAAAACCCAAATTCCGTATACCCGGGTATTGCGTGCCGCATACCTCGAAAATCATGAAATTTTCAATTTCGGTAAAAAGTGACTGGATGTACTCGTCGGCATCCGAAAACATGCGAAAAATTGTTTAAAGTTCATTCGGGCGTCCAGGAGGCAACCAGTGGTCGAAGAAGAAGTTTAGGCTTAAAACCCAAATTCCGCATACCCGGGTATTGCGTGCCGCATACCTCGAAAATCATGAAATTTTCAATTTCGGTAAAAAGTGACTGGATGTACTCGTCGGCATCCGAAAACATGCGAAAAATTGTTTAAAGTTCATTCGGACGTCCAGAAGGCCAGCAGTGGTCGAAGAAGGATCTTAGGCTAAAAACCCAAATTCCGCATACCCGGGTATTGCGTGCCGCATACCTCGAAAATCATGAAATTTTCAATTTCGGTAAAAAGTGACTGGATGTACTCGTCGGCATCCGAAAACATGCGAAAAATTGTTTAAAGTTCATTCGGACGTCCAGGAGGCAACCAGTGGTCGAAGAAGAAGTTAAAGCTTAAAACCCAAATTCCGCATACCCGGGTATTGCGTGCCGCATACCTCGAAAATCATGAAATTTTCAATTTCGGTAAAAAGTGACTGGATGTACTCGTCGGCATCCGAAAACATGCGAAAAATTGTTTAAAGTTCATTCGGGCGTCCAGGAGGCAACCAGTGGTCGAAGAAGAAGTTTAGGCTTAAAACCCAAATTCCGCATACCCGGGTATTGCGTGCCGCATACTTCGAAAATCATGAAATTTTCAATTTCGGTAAAAAGTGACTGGATGTACTCGTCGGCATCCGAAAACATGCGAAAAATTGTTTAAAGTTCATTCGGACGTCCAGGAGGCCAGCAGTGGTCAAAGAAGGATCTTAGGCTAAAAACCCAAATTCCGCATACCCGGGTATTGCGTGACGCATACCTCGAAAATCATGAAATTTTCAATTTCCGTAAAAAGTGACTGGATGTACTCGTCGGCATCCGAAAACATGCAAAAAATTGTTTAAAGTTCATTCGGACGTCCAGGAGGCCAGCAGTGGTCGAAGAAGAAGTTTAGGCTTAAAACCCAAATTCCGCATACCCGGGTATTGCGTGCCGCATACCTCGAAAATCATGAAATTTTCAATTTCGGTAAAAAGTGACTAGATGTACTCGTCGGCATCCGAAAACATGCGAAAAATTGTTTAAAGTTCATTCGGACGTCCAGGAGGCCAGCAGTGGTCGAAGAAGGATCTTAGGCTAAAAACCCAAATTCCGCATACCCGGGTATTGCGTGCCGCATACCTCGAAAATCATGAAATTTTCAATTTCGGTAAAAAGTGACTGGATGTACTCGTCGGCATCCGAAAACATGCGAAAAATTGTTTAAAGTTCATTCGGACGTCCAGGAGGCAACCAGTGGTCGAAGAAGAAGTTAAAGCTTAAAACCCAAATTCCGCATACCCGGGTATTGCGTGCCGCATACCTCGAAAATCATGAAATTTTCAATTTCGGTAAAAAGTGACTGGATGTACTCGTCGGCATCCGAAAACATGCGAAAAATTGTTTAAAGTTCATTCGGGCGTCCAGGAGGCAACCAGTGGTCGAAGAAGAAGTTTAGGCTTAAAACCCAAATTCCGCATACCCGGGTATTGCGTGCCGCATACTTCGAAAATCATGAAATTTTCAATTTCGGTAAAAAGTGACTGGATGTACTCGTCGGCATCCGAAAACATGCGAAAAATTGTTTAAAGTTCATTCGGACGTCCAGGAGGCCAGCAGTGGTCAAAGAAGGATCTTAGGCTAAAAACCCAAATTCCGCATACCCGGGTATTGCGTGACGCATACCTCGAAAATCATGAAATTTTCAATTTCCGTAAAAAGTGACTGGATGTACTCGTCGGCATCCGAAAACATGCAAAAAATTGTTTAAAGTTCATTCGGACGTCCAGGAGGCCAGCAGTGGTCGAAGAAGAAGTTTAGGCTTAAAACCCAAATTCCGCATACCCGGGTATTGCGTGCCGCATACCTCGAAAATCATGAAATTTTCAATTTCGGTAAAAAGTGACTAGATGTACTCGTCGGCATCCGAAAACATGCGAAAAATTGTTTAAAGTTCATTCGGACGTCCAGGAGGCAACCAGTGGTCGAAGAAGAAGTTTAGGCTTAAAACCCAAATTCCGCATACCCGGGTATTGCGTGCCGCATACCTCGAAAATCATGAAATTTTCAATTTCGGTAAAAAGTGACTGGATGTACTCGTCGGCATCCGAAAACATGCGAAAAATTGTTTAAAGTTCATTCGGACGTCCAGGAGGCCAGCAGTGGTCGAAGAAGGATCTTAGGCTAAAAACCCAAATTCCGCATACCCGGGTATTGCGTGCCGCATACCTCGAAAATCATGAAATTTTCAATTTCGGTAAAAAGTGACTGGATGTACTCGTCAGCATCCGAAAACATGCGAAAAATTGTTTAAAGTTCATTCGGACGTCCAGGAGGCAACCAGTGGTCGAAGAAGAAGTTTAGGCTTAAAACCCAAATTCCGCATACCCGGGTATTGCGTGCCGCATACCTCGAAAATCATGAAATTTTCAATTTCGGTAAAAAGTGACTGGATGTACTCGTCGCCATCCGAAAACATGCGAAAAATTGTTTAAAGTTCATTCGGACGTCCAGGAGGCAACCAGTGGTCGAAGAAGAAGTTTAGGCTTAAAACCCAAATTCCGCATACCCGGGTATTGCGTGCCGCATACCTCGAAAATCATGAAATTTTCAATTTCGGTAAAAAGTGACTGGATGTACTCGTCGGCATCCGAAAACATGCGAAAAATTGTTTAAAGTTCATTCGGACGTCCAGGAGGCAACCAGTGGTCGAAGAAGAAGCTTAGGCTTAAAACCCAAATTCCGCATACCCGGGTATTGCGTGCCGCATACCTCGAAAATCATGAAATTTTCAATTTCGGTAAAAAGTGACTGGATGTACTCGTCAGCATCCGAAAACATGCGAAAAATTGTTTAAAGTTCATTCGGACGTCCAGGAGGCCACCAGTGGTCGAAGAAGGATCTTAGGCTAAAAACCCCAATTCCGCATACCCGGGTATTGCGTGCCGCATACCTCGAAAATCATGAAATTTTCAATTTCGGTAAAAAGTGACTGGATGTACTCGTCGGCATCCGAAAACATGCGAAAAATTGTTTAAAGTTCATTCGGACGTCCAGGAGGCAACCAGTGGTCGAAGAAGAAGCTTAGGCTTAAAACCCAAATTCCGCATACCCGGGTATTGCGTGCCGCATACCTCGAAAATCATGAAATTTTCAATTTCGGTAAAAAGTGACTGGATGTACTCGTCAGCATCCGAAAACATGCGAAAAATTGTTTAAAGTTCATTCGGACGTCCAGGAGGCAACCAGTGGTCGAAGAAGGATCTTAGGCTAAAACCCCAAATTCCGCATACCCGGGTATTGCGTGCCGCATACCTCGAAAATCATGAAATTTTCAATTTCGGTAAAAAGTGACTGGATGTACTCGTCGGCATCCGAAAACATGCGAAAAGTTGTTCAAAGTTCATTCGGACGTCCAGGAGGCCACCAGTGGTCGAAGCAGGATCTTAGGCTAAAAACCCAAATTCCGCAAACCCGGGTATTGCGTGCCGCATACCTCGAAAATCATGAAATTTTCAATTTCGGTAAAAAGTGACTGGATGTACTCGTCGGCATCCGAAAACATGCGAAAAATTGTTTAAAGTTCATTCGGACGTCCAGGAGGCCAGCAGTGGTCGAAGAAGGATCTTAGGCTAAAAACCAAATTCCGCATACCCGGGTATTGCGTGACGCATACCTCGAAAATCATGAAATTTTCAATTTCGGTAAAAAGTGACTGGATGTACTCGTCGGCATCCGAAAACATGCGAAAAATTGTTTAAAGTTCATTCGGACGTCCGGGAGGTCAGCAGTGGTCGAAGAAGGATCTTAGGCTAAAAACCCAAATTCCGCATACCCGGGTATAGCGTGCCGCATACCTCGAAAATCATGAAATTTTCAATTTCGGTAAAAAGTGACTGGATGTACTCGTCGGCATCCGAAAACATGCGAAAAATTGTTTAAAGTTCATTCGGACGTCCAGGAGGCCAGCAGTGGTCGAAGAAGGATCTTCGGCTAAAAACCCAAATTCCGCATACCCGGGTATTGCGTGCCGCATACCTCGAAAATCATGAAATTTTCAATTTCGGTAAAAAGTGACTGGATGTACTCGTCGGCATCCGAAAACATGCGACAAATTGTTTAAAGTTCATTCGGACGTCCAGGAGGCCAGCAGTGGTCGAAGAAGGATCTTAGGCTAAAAACCCAAATTCCGCATACCCGGGTATTGCGTGCCGCATACCTCGAAAATCATGAAATTTTCAATTTCGGTAAAATTGACTGGATGTACTCGTCGGCATCCGAAAACATGCGAAAAATTGTTTAAAGTTCATTCGGACGTCCAGGAGGCCAGCAGTGGTCGAAGAAGGATCTTAGGCTAAAAACCCAAATTCCGCATACCCGGGTATTGCGTGCCGCATACCTCGAAAATCATGAAATTTTCAATTTCGGTAAAAAGTGACTGGATGTACTCGTCGGCATCCGAAAACATGCGAAAAATTGTTTAAAGTTCATTCGGACGTCCAGGAGGCCAGCAGTGGTCGAAGAAGGATCTTAGGCTTAAAACCCTAATTCCGCATAGCCGGGTATTGCGTGCCGCATACCTCGAAAATCATGAAATTTTCATGACTGGATGTACTCGTCGGCATCCGAAAACATGCGATAAATTGTTTAAAGTTCATTCGGACGTCCAGGAGGCCAGCAGTGGTCGAAGAAGGATCTTAGGCTTAAAACCCTAATTCCGCATAGCCGGGTATTGCGTGCCGCATACCTCGAAAATCATGAAATTTTCAATTTCGGTAAAAAGTGACTGGATGTACTCGTCGGCATCCGAAAACATGCGAAAAATTGTTTAAAGTTCATTCGGACGTCCAGGAGGCCAGCAGTGGTCGAAGAAGGATCTTAGGCTAAAAACCCAAATTCCGCATACCCGGGTATTGCGTTCCGCATACCTCGAAAATCATGAAATTTTCAATTTCGGTAAAAAGTGACTGGATGTACTCGTCGGCATCCGAAAACATGCGAACAATTGTTTAAAGTTCATTCGGACGTCCAGAAGGCCAGCAGTGGTCGAAGAAGGATCTTAGGCTAAAAACCCAAATTCCGCATACCCGAATATTGCGTGCCGCATACCTCGAAAATCATGAAATTTTCAATTTCGGTAAAAAGTGACTGGATGTACTCGTCGGCATCCGAAAACATGCGAAAAATTGTTTAAAGTTCATTCGGACGTCCAGGAGGCCACCAGTGGTCGAAGAAGGATCTAAGGCTAAAAACCCAAACTCCGCATACCCGGGTATTGCGTGCCGCATACCTCGAAAATCATGAAATTTTCAATTTCGGTAAAAAGTGACTGGATGTACTCGTCGGCATCCGAAAACATGCGAAAAATTGTTTAAAGTTCATTCGGACGTCCAGGAGGCCAGCAGTGGTCGAAGAAGGATCTTAGGCTAAAAACCCAAATTCCGCATACCCGGGTATTGCGTTCCGCATACCTCGAAAATCATGAAATTTTCAATTTCGGTAAAAAGTGACTGGATGTACTCGTCGGCATCCGAAAACATGCGAACAATTGTTTAAAGTTCATTCGGACGTCCAGAAGGCCAGCAGTGGTCGAAGAAGGATCTTAGGCTAAAAACCCAAATTCCGCATACCCGAATATTGCGTGCCGCATACCTCGAAAATCATGAAATTTTCAATTTCGGTAAAAAGTGACTGGATGTACTCGTCGGCATCCGAAAACATGCGAAAAATTGTTTAAAGTTCATTCGGACGTCCAGGAGGCCAGCAGTGGTCGAAGAAGAAGTTTAGGCTTAAAACCCAAATTCCGCATACCCGGGTATTGCGTGCCGCATGCCTCGAAAATCATGAAATTTTCAATTTCGGTAAAAAGTGACTGGATGTACTCGTCGGCATCCGAAAACATGCGAAAAATTGTTTAAAGTTCATTCGGACGTCCAGGAGGCCAGCAGTGGTCGAAGAAGAAGTTTAGGCTTAAAACCCAAATTCCGCATACCCGGGTATTGCGTGCCGCATGCCTCGAAAATCATGAAATTTTCAATTTCGGTAAAAAGTGACTGGATGTACTCGTCGGCATCCGAAAACATGCGAAAAATTGTTTAAAGTTCATTCGGACGTCCAGGAGGCCAGCAGTGGTCGAAGAAGAATTTTAGGCTAAAAACCCACATTCCGCATACCCGGGTATTGCGTGCCGCATACCTCGAAAATCATGAAATTTTCAATTTCGGTAAAAAGTGACTGGATGTACTCGTCGGCATCCGAAAACATGCGAAAAGTTGTTCAAAGTTCATTCGGACGTCCAGGAGGCCAGCAGTGGTCGAAGAAGGATCTTAGGCTAAAAACCCAAATTCCGCATACCCGGGTATTGCGTGCCGCATGCCTCGAAAATCATGAAATTTTCAATTTCGGTAAAAAGTGACTGGATGTACTCGTCGGCATCCGAAAACATGCGAAAAATTGTTTAAAGTTCATTCGGACGTCCAGGAGGCCAGCAGTGGTCGAAGAAGAATTTTAGGCTAAAAACCCACATTCCGCATACCCGGGTATTGCGTGCCGCATACCTCGAAAATCATGAAATTTTCAATTTCGGTAAAAAGTGACTGGATGTACTCGTCGGCATCCGAAAACATGCGAAAAATTGTTTAAAGTTCATTCGGACGTCCAGGAGGCAACCAGTGGTCGACGAAGAAGTTTGGGCTTAAAACCCAAATTCCGCATACCCGGGTATTGCGTGCCGCATACCTCGAAAATCATGAAATTTTCAATTTCGGTAAAAAGTGACTGGATGTACTCGTCGGCATCCGAAAACATGCGAAAAATTGTTTAAAGTTCATTCGGACGTCCAGGAGGCCAGCAGTGGTCGAAGAAGGATCTTAGGCTAAAAACCCAAATTGCGCATACCCGGGTATTGCGTGCCGCATACCTCGAAAATCATGAAATTTTCAATTTCGGTAAAAAGTGACTGGATGTACTCGTCGGCATCCGAAAACATGCGAAAAATTGTTTAAAGTTCATTCGGACGTCCAGGAGGCAACCAGTGGTCGAAGAAGAAGCTTAGGCTTAAAACCCAAATTCCGCATACCCGGGTATTGCGTGCCGCATACCTCGAAAATCATGAAATTTTCAATTTCGGTAAAAAGTGACTGGATGTACTCGTCGGCATCCGAAAACATGCGAAAAGTTGTTCAAAGTTCATTCGGACGTCCAGGAGGCCACCAGTGGTCGAAGGAGGATCTTAGGCTAAAAACCCAAATTCCGCAAACCCGGGTATTGCGTGCCGCATACCTCGAAAATCATGAAATTTTCAATTTCGGTAAAAAGTGACTGGATGTACTCGTCGGCATCCGAAAACATGCGAAGAATTGCTTGAAGTTCATTCGGACGTCCAGGAGGCCAGCAGTGGTCGAAGAAGGATCTTAGGCTAAAAACCCAAATTCCGCATACTCGGGTATTGCGTGCCGCATACCTCGAAAATCATGAAATTTTCAATTTCGGTAAAAAGTGACTGGATGTACTCGTCGGCATCCGAAAACATGCGAAAAATTGTTTAAAGTTCATTCGGACGTCCAGGAGGCCAGCAGTGGTCGAAAAAGAAGTTTAGGCTTAAAACCCAAATTCCGCATACCCGGGTATTGCGTGCCGCATACCTCGAAAATCATGAAATTTTCAATTTCGGTAAAAAGTGACTGGATGTACTCGTCGGCATCCGAAAACATGCGAAGAATTGCTTGAAATTCATTCGGACGTCCAGGAGGCCAGCAGTGGTCGAAGAAGGATCTTAGGCTAAAAACCCAAATTCCGCATACCCGGGTATTGCGTGCCGCATACCTCGAAAATCATGAAATTTTCAATTTCGGTAAAAAGTGACTGGATGTACTCGTCGGCATCCGAAAACATGCGAAAAATTGTTTAAAGTTCATTCGGACGTCCAGGAGGCCAGCAGTGGTCGAAGAAGGATCTTAGGCTAAAAACCCAAATTCCGCATACCTGGGTATTGCGTGCCGCATACCTCGAAAATCATGAAATTTTCAATTTCGGTAAAAAGTGACTGGATGTACTCGTCGGCATCCGAAAACAAGCGACAAATTGTTTAAAGTTCATTCGGACGTCCAGGAGGCCAGCAGTGGTCGAAGAAGGATCTTAGGCTTAAAACCCTAATTCCGCATAGCCGGGTATTGCGTGCCGCATACCTCGAAAATCATGAAATTTTCAATTTCGGTAAAAAGTGACTGGATGTACTCGTCGGCATCCGAAAACATGCGAAAAATTGTTTAAAGTTCATTCGGACGTCCAGGAGGCCAGCAGTGGTCGAAAAAGAAGTTTAGGCTTAAAACCCAAATTCCGCATACCCGGGTATTGCGTGCCGCATACCTCGAAAATCATGAAATTTTCAATTTCGGTAAAAAGTGACTGGATGTACTCGTCGGCATCCGAAAACATGCGAAGAATTGCTTGAAATTCATTCGGACGTCCAGGAGGCCAGCAGTGGTCGAAGAAGGATCTTAGGCTAAAAACCCAAATTCCGCATACCCGGGTATTGCGTGCCGCATACCTCGAAAATCATGAAATTTTCAATTTCGGTAAAAAGTGACTGGATGTACTCGTCGGCATCCGAAAACATGCGAAAAATTGTTTAAAGTTCATTCGGACGTCCAGGAGGCCAGCAGTGGTCGAAGAAGGATCTTAGGCTAAAAACCCAAATTCCGCATACCTGGGTATTGCGTGCCGCATACCTCGAAAATCATGAAATTTTCAATTTCGGTAAAAAGTGACTGGATGTACTCGTCGGCATCCGAAAACAAGCGACAAATTGTTTAAAGTTCATTCGGACGTCCAGGAGGCCAGCAGTGGTCGAAGAAGGATCTTAGGCTTAAAACCCTAATTCCGCATAGCCGGGTATTGCGTGCCGCATACGTCGAAAATCATGAAATTTTCAATTTCGGTAAAAAGTGACTGGATGTACTCTTCGGCATCCGAAAACATTCGAAAAATTGTTTAAAGTTCATTCGGACGTCCAGGAGGCCAGCAGTGGTCGAAGAAGGATCTTAGGCTAAAAACCCAAATTCCGCATACCCGGGTATTGCGTTCCGCATACCTCGAAAATCATGAAATTTTCAATTTCGGTAAAAAGTGACTGGATGTACTCGTCGGCATCCGAAAACATGCGAACAATTGTTTAAAGTTCATTCGGACGTCCAGAAGGCCACCAGTGGTCGAAGAAGGATCTTAGGCTAAAAACCCAAATTCCGCATACCCGAATATTGCGTGCCGCATACCTCGAAAATCATGAAATTTTCAATTTCGGTAAAAAGTGACTGGATGTACTCGTCGGCATCCGAAAACATGCGAAAAATTGTTTAAAGTTCATTCGGACGTCCAGGAGGCCACCAGTGGGCGAAGAAGGATCTAAGGCTAAAAACCCAAACTCCGCATACCCGGGTATTGTGTGCCGCATACCTCGAAAAACATTAAATTTTCAATTTCGGTAAAAAGTGACTGGATGTACTCGTCGGCATCCGAAAACATGCGAAAAATTGTTTAAAGTTCATTCGGACGTCCAGGAGGCCAGCAGTGGTCGAAGAAGAAGTTTAGGCTTAAAACCCAAATTCCGCATACCCGGGTATTGCGTGCCGCATACCTCGAAAATCATGAAATTTTCAATTTCGGTAAAAAGTGACTGGATGTACTCGTCGGCATCCGAAAACATGCGAAAAATTGTTTAAAGCTCATTCGGACGTCCAGGAGGCCAGCAGTGGTCGAAGAAGGATCTTAGGCTAAAAACCCTAATTCCGCATAGCCGGGTATTGCGTGCCGCATACCTCGAAAATCATGAAATTTTCAATTTCAGTAAAAAGTGACTGGATGTACTCGTCGGCATCCGAAAACATGCGAAAAATTGTTTAAAGTTCATTTGGACGTCCAGGAGCCCACCAGTGGTCGAAGAAGAATTTTAGGCTTAAAACCAAAATTCCGCATACCCGGGTATTGCATGCCGCATACGTCGAAAATCATGAAATTTTCAATTTCGGTAAAAAGTAACTGGATGTACTCGTCGGCATCCGAAAACATGCGAAAAATTGTTTAAAGTTCATTCGGACGTCCAGGAGGCCAGCAGTGGTCGAAGAAGGATCTTAGGCCAAGAACCCAAATTCCGCATACCCGGGTATTGCGTGCCGAATACCTCGAAAATCATGAAATTTTCAATTTCGGTAAAAAGTGACTGGATGTACTCGTCGGCATCCGAAAACATGCGAAAAATTGTTTAAAGTTCATTCGGACGTCCAGGAGGCCAGCAGTGGTCGAAGAAGAATTTTAGGCTAAAAACCCACATTCCGCATACCCGGGTATTGCGTGCCGCATACCTCGAAAATCATGAAATTTTCAATTTCGGTAAAAAGTGACTGGATGTACTCGTCGGCATCCGAAAACATGCGAAAAATTGTTTAAAGTTCATTCGGACGTCCAGGAGGCAACCAGTGGTCGAAGAAGAAGTTTGGGCTTAAAACCCAAATTCCGCATACCCGGGTATTGCGTGCCGCATACCTCGAAAATCATGAAATTTTCAATTTCGGTAAAAAGTGACTGGATGTACTCGTCGGCATCCGAAAACATGCGAAAAATTGTTTAAAGTTTATTCGGACGTCCAGGAGGCAACCAGTGGTCGAAGAAGGATCTTAGGCTAAAAACCCAAATTCCGCATACCCGGGTATTGCGTGCCGCATACCTCGAAAATCATGAAATTTTCAATTTCCGTAAAAAGTGACTGGATGTACTCGTCGGCATCCGAAAACATGCGAAAAATTGTTTAAAGTTCATTCGGACGTCCAGGAGGCCAGCAGTGGTCGAAGAAGAATTTTAGGCTAAAAACCCACATTCCGCATACCCGGGTATTGCGTGCCGCATACCTCGAAAATCATGAAATTTTCAATTTCGGTAAAAAGTGACTGGATGTACTCGTCGGCATCCGAAAACATGCGAAAAATTGTTTAAAGTTCATTCGGACGTCCGGGAGGTCAGCAGTGGTCGAAGAAGAATTTTAGGCTAAAAACCCACATTCCGCATACCCGGGTATTGCGTGCCGCATACCTCGAAAATCATGAAATTTTCAATTTCGGTAAAAAGTGACTGGATGTACTCGTCGGCATCCGAAAACATGCGAAAAATTGTTTAAAGTTCATTCGGACGTCCAGGAGGCAACCAGTGGTCGAAGAAGAAGTTTGGGCTTAAAACCCAAATTCCGCATACCCGGGTATTGCGTGCCGCATACCTCGAAAATCATGAAATTTTCAATTTCGGTAAAAAGTGACTGGATGTACTCGTCGGCATCCGAAAACATGCGAAAAATTGTTTAAAGTTTATTCGGACGTCCAGGAGGCAACCAGTGGTCGAAGAAGGATCTTAGGCTAAAAACCCAAATTCCGCATACCCGGGTATTGCGTGCCGCATACCTCGAAAATCATGAAATTTTCAATTTCCGTAAAAAGTGACTGGATGTACTTGTCGGCATCCGAAAACATGCGAAAAATTGTTTAAAGTTCATTCGGACGTCCAGGAGGCAACCAGTGGTCGAAGAAGAAGTTTAGGCTTAAAACCCAAATTCCGCATACCCGGGTATTGCGTGCCGCATACCTCGAAAATCATGAAATTTTCAATTTCGGTAAAAAGTGACTGGATGTACTCGTCGGCATCCGAAAACATGCGAAAAATTGTTTAAAGTTCATTCGGACGTCCGGGAGGTCAGCAGTGGTCGAAGAAGAATTTTAGGCTAAAAACCCACATTCCGCATACCCGGGTATTGCGTGCCGCATACCTCGAAAATCATGAAATTTTCAATTTCGGTAAAAAGTGACTGGATGTACTCGTCGGCATCCGAAAACATGCGAAAAATTGTTTAAAGTTCATTCGGACGTCCAGGAGGCAACCAGTGGTCGAAGAAGAAGTTTGGGCTTAAAACCCAAATTCCGCATACCCGGGTATTGCGTGCCGCATACCTCGAAAATCATGAAATTTTCAATTTCGGTAAAAAGTGACTGGATGTACTCGTCGGCATCCGAAAACATGCGAAAAATTGTTTAAAGTTTATTCGGACGTCCAGGAGGCAACCAGTGGTCGAAGAAGGATCTTAGGCTAAAAACCCAAATTCCGCATACCCGGGTATTGCGTGCCGCATACCTCGAAAATCATGAAATTTTCAATTTCCGTAAAAAGTGACTGGATGTACTTGTCGGCATCCGAAAACATGCGAAAAATTGTTTAAAGTTCATTCGGACGTCCAGGAGGCAACCAGTGGTCGAAGAAGAAGTTTAGGCTTAAAACCCAAATTCCGCATACCCGGGTATTGCGTGCCGCATACCTCGAAAATCATGAAATTTTCAATTTCGGTAAAAAGTGACTGGATGTACTCGTCGGCATCCGAAAACATGCGAAAAATTGTTTAAAGTTCATTCGGACGTCCAGGAGGCCAGCAGTGGTCGAAGAAGAATTTTAGGCTAAAAACCCACATTCCGCATACCCGGGTATTGCGTGCCGCATACCTCGAAAATCATGAAATTTTCAATTTCGGTAAAAAGTGACTGGATGTACTCGTCGGCATCCGAAAACATGCGAAAAATTGTTTAAAGTTCATTCGGACGTCCAGGAGGCCACCAGTGGTCGAAGAAGAATTTTAGGCTAAAAACCCAAATTCCGCATACCCGGGTATTGCGTGCCGCATACCTCGAAAATCATGAAATTTTCAATTTCGGTAAAAAGTGACTGGATGTACTCGTCGGCATCCGAAAACATGCGAAAAATTGTTTAAAGTTCATTCGGACGTCCAGGAGGCCAGCAGTGGTCGAAGAAGGATCTTAGGCTAAAAACCCAAATTCCGCATACCCGGGTATTGCGTGCCGCATACCTCGAAAATCATGAAATTTTCAATTTCCGTAAAAAGTGACTGGATGTACTCGTCGGCATCCGAAAACATGCGAAAAATTGTTTAAAGTTCATTCGGACGTCCAGGAGGCCAGCAGTGGTCGAAGAAGAAGTTAAGGCTTAAAACCCAAATTCCGCATACCCGGGTATTGCGTGCCGCATACCTCGAAAATCATGAAATTTTCAATTTCGGTAAAAAGTGACTGGATGTACTCGTCGGCATCCGAAAACATGCGAAAAATTGTTTAAAGTTCATTCGGACGTCCAGGAGGCCACCAGTGGTCGAAGAAGAATTTTAGGCTAAAAACCCAAATTCCGCATACCCGGGTATTGCGTGCCGCATACCTCGAAAATCATGAAATTTTCAATTTCGGTAAAAAGTGACTGGATGTTCTCGTCGGCATCCGAAAACATGCGAAAAATTGTTTAAAGTTCATTCGGACGTCCAGGAGGCCAGCAGTGGTCGAAGAAGAATTTTAGGCTAAAAACCCAAATTCCGCATACCCGGGTATTGCGTGACGCATACCTCGAAAATCATGAAATTTTCAAGTTCGGTAAAAAGTGACTGGATGTACTCGTCGGCATCCGAAAACATGCGAAAAATTGTTTAAAGTTCATTCGGACGCCCAGAAGGCCAGCAGTGGTCGAAGAAGGATCTAAGGCTTAAAACCCAAATTCCGCATACCCGGGTATTGCGTGACGCATACCTCGAAAGTCATGAAATTTTCAATTTCGGTAAAAAGTGACTGGATGTACTCGTCGGCATCCGAAAACATGCGAAAAATTGTTAAAAGTTCATTCGGACGTCCGGGAGGTCAGCAGTGGTCGAAGAAGGATCTTAGGCTAAAAACCCAAATTCCGCATACCCGGGTATTGCGTGCCGCATACCTCGAAAATCATGAAATTTTCAATTTCGGTAAAAAGTGACTGGATGTACTCGTCGGCATCCGAAAACATGCGAAAAATTGTTTAAAGTTCATTCGGACGTCCAGGAGGCCAGCAGTGGTCAAAGAAGAATTTTAGGCTAAGAACCCAAATTCCGCATACCCGGGTATTGCGTGACGCATACCTCGAAAATCATGAAATTTTCAATTTCGGTAAAAAGTGACTGGATGTACTCGTCGGCATCCGAAAACATGCGAAAAATTGTTTAAAGTTCATTCGGACGTCCAGGAGGCCAGCAGTGGTCGAAGAAGAATTTTAGGCTAAAAACCCACATTCCGCATACCCGGGTATTGCGTGCCGCATACCTCGAAAATCATGAAATTTTCAATTTCGGTAAAAAGTGACTGGATGTACTCGTCGGCATCCGAAAACATGCGAAAAATTGTTTAAAGTTCATTCGGACGTCCGGGAGGTCAGCAGTGGTCGAAGAAGGATCTTAGGCTAAAAACCCAAATTCCGCATACCCGGGTATTGCGTGCCGCATACCTCGAAAATCATGAAATTTTCAATTTCGGTAAAAAGTGACTGGATGTACTCGTCGGCATCCGAAAACATGCGAAAAATTGTTTAAAGTTCATTCGGACGTCCAGGAGGCCAGCAGTGGTCGAAGAAGAATTTTAGGCTAAAAACCCAAATTCCGCATACCCGGGTATTGCGTAACGCATACCTCGAAAATCATGAAATTTTCAAGTTCGGTAAAAAGTGACTGGATGTACTCGTCGGCATCCGAAAACATGCGAAAAATTGTTTAAAGTTCATTCGGACGTCCAGAAGGCCAGCAGTGGTCGAAGAAGGATCTTAGGCTTAAAACCCAAATTCCGCATACCCGGGTATTGCGTGCCGCATACCTCGAAAATCATGAAATTTTCAATTTCGGTAAAAAGTGACTGGATGTACTCGTCGGCATCCGAAAACATGCGAAAAATTGTTTAAAGTTCATTCGGACGTCCAGGAGGCCAGCAGTGGTCGAAGAAGAATTTTAGGCTAAAAACCCAAATTCCGCATACACGGGTATTGCGTGACGCATACCTCGAAAATCATGAAATTTTCAAGTTCGGTAAAAAGTGACTGGATGTACTCGTCGGCATCCGAAAACATGCGAAAAATTGTTTAAAGTTCATTCGGACGTCCAGAAGGCCAGCAGTGGTCGAAGAAGGATCTTAGGCTTAAAACCCAAATTCCCCATACCCGGGTATTGCGTGCCGCATACCTCGAAAATCATGAAATTTTCAATTTCGGTAAAAAGTGACTGGATGTGCTCGTCGGCATCCGAAAACATGCGAAAAATTGTTTAAAGTTCATTCGGACGTCCAGGAGGCCAGCAGTGCTCGAAGAAGAATTTTAGGCTGAAAACCCAAATTCCGCATACCCGGGTATTGCGTGCCGCATACCTCGAAAATCATGAAATTTTCAATTTCGGTAAAAAGTGACTGGATGTACTCGTCGGCATCCGAAAACATGCGAAAAATTGTTTAAAGTTCATTCGGACGTCCAGGAGGCCAGCAGTGGTCGAAGAAGAATTTTAGGCTAAAAACCCAAATTCCGCATACCCGGGTATTGCGTGACGCATACCTCGAAAATCATGAAATTTTCAATTTCGGTAAAAAGTGACTGGATGTACTCGTCAGCATCCGAAAACATGCGAAAAATTGTTTAAAGTTCATTCGGACATCCGGGAGGTCAGCAGTGGTCGAAGAAGGATCTTAGGCTAAAAACCCAAATTCCGCATACCCGGGTATTGCGTGCCGCATACCTCGAAAATCATGAAATTTTCAATTTCGGTAAAAAGTGACTGGATGTACTCGTCGGCATCCGAAAACATGCGAAAAATTGTTTAAAGTTCATTCGGACGTCCAGGAGGCCAGCAGTGGTCGAAGAAGAATTTTAGGCTAAAAACCCAAATTCCGCATACCCGGGTATTGCGTGACGCATACCTCGAAAATCATGAAATTTTCAAGTTCGGTAAAAAGTGACTGGATGTACTCGTCGGCATCCGAAAACATGCGAAAAATTGTTTAAAGTTCATTCGGACGTCCAGGGGGCCAGCAGTGGGCGAAGAAGGATCTTAGGCTAAAAACCCAAATTCCGCATACCCGGGTATTGCGTGCCGCATACCTCGAAAATCATGAAATTTTCAATTTCGGTAAAAAGTGACTGGATGTACTCGTCGGCATCCGAAAACATGCGAAAAATTGTTTAAAGTTCATTCGGACGTCCGGGAGGACGATGTTAAAAACCCAAATTCCGCATACCCGGGTATTGCGTGCTGCATACCTCGAAAATCATGAAATTTTCAATTTCGGTAAAAAGTGACTGGATGTACTCGTCGGCATCCGAAAACATGCGAAAAATTGTTTAAAGTTCATTCGGACGTCCGGAAGGACGAGGCTAAAAACCCAAATTCCGCATACCCGGGTATTGCGTGCTGCATACCTCGAAAATCATGAAATTTTCAATTTCGGTAAAAAGTGACTGGATGTACTCGTCGGCATCCGAAAACATGCGAAAAATTGTTTAAAGTTCATTCGGACGTCCGGGAGGTCAGCAGTGGTCGAAGAAGGATCTTAGGCTAAAAACCCAAATTCCGCATACCCGGGTATTGCGTGACGCATACCTCGAAAATCATGAAATTTTCAATTTCGGTAAAAAGTGACTGGATGTACTCGTCGGCATCCGAAAACATGCGAAAAATTGTTTAAAGTTCATTCGGACGTCCAGGAGGCCAGCAGTGGTCGAAGAAGAATTTTAGGCTTAAAACCCAAATTCCGCATACCCGGGTATTGCGTGACGCATACCTCGAAAATCATGAAATTTTCAAGTTCGGTAAAAAGTGACTGGATGTACTCGTCGGCATCCGAAAACATGCGAAAAATTGTTTAAAGTTCATTCGGACGTCCAGAAGGCCAGCAGTGGTCGAAGAAGGATCTTAGGCTTAAAACCCAAATTTCGCATACCCGGGTATTGCGTGCCGCATACCTCGAAAATCATGAAATTTTCAATTTCGGTAAAAAGTGACTGGATGTACTCGTCGGCATCCGAAAACATGCGAAAAATTGTTTAAAGTTCATTCGGACGTCCGGGAGGTCAGCAGTGGTCGAAGAAGGATCTTAGGCTAAAAACCCAAATTCCGCATACCCGGGTATTGCGTGCCGCATACCTCGAAAATCATGAAATTTTCAATTTCGGTAAAAAGTGACTGGATGTACTCGTCGGCATCCGAAAACATGCGAAAAATTGTTTAAAGTTCATTCGGACGTCCAGGAGGCCACCAGTGGTCGAAGAAGAATTTTAGGCTAAAAACCCAAATTCCGCATACCCGGGTATTGCGTGCCACATACCTCGAAAATCATGAAATTTTCAATTTCGGTAAAAAGTGACTGGATGTACTCGTCGGCATCCGAAAACATGCGAAAAATTGTTTAAAGTTCATTCGGACGTCCAGGAGGCCACCAGTGGTCGAAGAAGAATTTCAGGCTAAAAACCCAAATTCCGCATACCCCGGTATTGCGTGCCGCTTACCTCGAAAATCATGAAATTTTCAATTTCGGTAAAAAGTGACTGGATGTACTCGTCGGCATCCGAAAACATGCGAAAAATTGTTTAAAGTTCATTCGGACGTCCAGGAGGCCAGCAGCGGTCGAAGAAGGATCTTAGGCTAAAAACCCGAACTCCGCATACCCGGGTATTGCGTGCCGCATACCTCTAAAATCATGAAATTTTCAATTTCGGTAAAAAGTGACTGGATGTACTCGTCGGCATCCGAAAACATGCGAAAAATTGTTTAAAGTTCATTCGGACGTCCAGGAGGCCAGCAGCGGTCGAAGAAGGATCTTAGGCTAAAAACCCAAATTCCGCATACCCGGGTATTGCGTGCCGCATACCTCGAAAATCATGAAATTTTCAATTTCCCTAAAAAGTGACTGGATGTACTTGTCGGCATCCGAAAACATGCGAAAAATTGTTTAAAGTTCATTCGGATGTCCAGGAGGCAACCAGTGGTCGAAGAAGAAGTTTAGGCTTAAAACCCAAATTCCGCATACCCGGGTATTGCGTGCCGCATACCTCGAAAATCATGAAATTTTCAATTTCGGTAAAAAGTGACTGGATGTACTCGTCGGCATCCGAAAACATGCGAAAAATTGTTTAAAGTTCATTCGGACGTCCAGGAGGCCAGCAGTGGTCGAAGAAGGATCTCAGGCTAAAAACCCAAATTCCGCATACCCGGGTATTGCGTGCCGCATACCTCGAAAATCATGAAATTTTCAATTTCCGTAAAAAGTGACTGGATGTACTTGTCGGCATCCGAAAACATGCGAAAAATTGTTTAAATTTCATTCGGACGTCCAGGAGGCAACCAGTGGTCGAAGAAGAAGTTTAGGCTTAAAACCCAAATTCCGCATACCCGGGTATTGCGTGCCGCATACCTCGAAAATCATGAAATTTTCAATTTCGGTAAAAAGTGACTGGATGTACTCGTCGGCATCCGAAAACATGCGAAAAATTGTTTAAAGTTCATTCGGACGTCCAGGAGGCCAGCAGTGGTCGAAGAAGAAGTTTAGGCTTAAAACCCAAATTCCGCATACCCGGGTATTGCGTGCCGCATACCTCGAAAATCATGAAATTTTCAATTTTGGTAAAAAGTGACTGGATGTACTCGTCGGCATCCGAAAACATGCGAAAAATTGTTTAAAGTTCATTCGGACGTCCAGGGGGCCAGCAGTGGTCGAAGAAGGATCTTAGGCTAAATACCCAAATTCCGCATACCCGGGTATTGCGTGCCGCATACCTCGAAAATCATGAAATTTTCAATTTCGGTAAAAAGTGACTGGATGTACTCGTCGGCATCCGAAAACATGCGAAAAATTGTTTAAAGTTCATTCGGACGTCCAGGAGGCCACCAGTGGTCGAAGAAGAATTTTAGGCTAAAAACCCAAATTCCGCATACCCGGGTATTGCGTGCCGCATACCTCGAAAATCATGAAATTTTCAATTTCGGTAAAAAGTGACTGGATGTACTCGTCGGCATCCGAAAACATGCGAAAAATTGTTTAAAGTTCATTCGGACGTCCAGAAGGCCAGCAGTGGTCGAAGAAGGATCTTAGGCTAAAAACCCAAATTCCGCATACCCGGGTATTGCGTGCCGCATACCTCGAAAATCATGAAATTTTCAATTTCGGTAAAAAGTGACTGGATGTACTCGTCGGCATCAGAAAACATGCGAAAAATTGTTTAAAGTTCATTCGGACGTCCAGGAGGCAACCAGTGGTCGAAGAAGAAGTTTAGGCTTAAAACCCAAATTCCGCATACCCGGGTATTGCGTGCCGCATACCTCGTAAATCATGAAATTTTCAATTTCGGTAAAAAGTGACTGGATGTACTCGTCGGCATCCGAAAACATGCGCAAAATTGTTTAAAGTTCATTCGGACGTCCAGAAGGCCAGCAGTGGTCGAAGAAGGATCTTAGGCTAAAAACCCAAATTCCGCATACCCGGGTATTGCGTGCCGCATACCTCGAAAATCATGAAATTTTCAATTTCGGTAAAAAGTGACTGGATGTACTCGTCGGCATCAGAAAACATGCGAAAAATTGTTTAAAGTTCATTCGGACGTCCAGGAGGCAACCAGTGGTCGAAGAAGAAGTTTAGGCTTAAAACCCAAATTCCGCATACCCGGGTATTGCGTGCCGCATACCTCGTAAATCATGAAATTTTCAATTTCGGTAAAAAGTGACTGGATGTACTCGTCGGCATCCGAAAACATGCGCAAAATTGTTTAAAGTTCATTCGGACGTCCAGAAGGCCAGCAGTGGTCGAAGAAGGATCTTAGGCTAAAAACCCAAATTCCGCATACCCGGGTATTGCGTGCCGCATACCTCGAAAATCATGAAATTTTCAATTTCGGTAAAAAGTGACTGGATGTACTCGTCGGCATCAGAAAACATGCGAAAAATTGTTTAAAGTTCATTCGGACGTCCAGGAGGCAACCAGTGGTCGAAGAAGAAGTTTAGGCTTAAAACCCAAATTCCGCATACCCGGGTATTGCGTGCCGCATACCTCGTAAATCATGAAATTTTCAATTTCGGTAAAAAGTGACTGGATGTACTCGTCGGCATCCGAAAACATGCGAAAAATTGTTTAAAGTTCATTCGGACGTCCAGGAGGCCAGCAGTGGTCGAAGAAGAAGTTTAGGCTTAAAACCCAAATTCCGCATACCCGGGTATTGCGTGCCGCATACCTCGAAAATCATGAAATTTTCAATTTCGGTAAAAAGTGACTGGATGTACTCGTCGGCATCCGAAAACATGCGAAAAATTGTTTAAAGTTCATTCGGACGTCCAGAAGGCCAGCAGTGGTCGAAGAAGGATCTTAGGCTAAAAACCCAAATTCCGCATACCCGGGTATTGCGTGCCGCATACCTCGAAAATCATGAAATTTTCAATTTCGGTAAAAAGTGACTGGATGTACTCCTCGGCATCCGAAAACATGCGAAAAATTGTTTAAAGTTCATTCGGACGTCCAGGAGGCCACCAGTGGTCGAAAAAGAATTTTAGGCTAAAAACCCAAATTCCGCATACCCGGGTATTGCGTGCCGCATACCTCGAAAATCATGAAATTTTCAATTTCGGTAAAAAGTGACTGGATGTACTCGTCGGCATCCGAAAACATGCGAAAAATTGTTTAAAATTCATTCGGACGTCCAGGAGGCAACCAGTGGTCGAAGAAGGATCTTAGGCTAAAAACCCAAATTCCGCATACGCGGGTATTGCGTGCCGCATACCTCGAAAATCATGAAATTTTCAATTTCGGTAAAAAGTGACTGGATGTACTCGTCGGCATCCGAAAACATGCGAAAAATTGTTTAAAGTTCATTTGGACGTCCAGAAGGCCAGCAGTGGTCGAAGAAGGATCTTAGGCTAAAAACCCAAATTCCGCATACCCGGGTATTGCGTGCCGCATACCTCGAAAATCATGAAATTTTCAATTTCGGTAAAAAGTGACTGGATGTACTCGTCGGCATCCGAAAACATGCGAAAAATTGTTTAAAGTTCATTCGGAAGTCCAGGAGGCCACCAGTGGTCGAAAAAGAATTTTAGGCTAAAAACCCAAATTCCGCATACCCGGGTATTGCGTGCCGCATACCTCGAAAATCATGAAATTTTCAATTTCGGTAAAAAGTGACTGGATGTACTCGTCGGCATCCGAAAACATGCGAAAAATTGTTTAAAGTTCATTCGGAAGTCCAGGAGGCCACCAGTGGTCGAAAAAGAATTTTAGGCTAAAAACCCAAATTCCGCATACCCGGGTATTGCGTGCCGCATACCTCGAAAATCATGAAATTTTCAATTTCGGTAAAAAGTGACTGGATGTACTCCTCGGCATCCGAAAACATGCGAAAAATTGTTTAAAGTTCATTCGGACGTCCAGGGGGCCAGCAGTGGGCGAAGAAGGATCTTAGGCTAAAAACCCAAATTCCGCATACCCGGGTATTGCGTGCCGCATACCTCGAAAATCATGAAATTTTCAATTTCCGTAAAAAGTGACTGGATATACTTGTCGGCATCCGAAAACATGCGAAAAATTGTTTAAAATTCATTCGGACGTCCAGGAGGCAACCAGTGGTCGAAGAAGGATCTTAGGCTAAAAACCCAAATTCCGCATACGCGGGTATTGCGTGCCGCATACCTCGAAAATCATGAAATTTTCAATTTCGGTAAAAAGTGACTGGATGTACTCGTCGGCATCCGAAAACATGCGAAAAATTGTTTAAAGTTCATTCGGACGTCCAGAAGGCCAGCAGTGGTCGAAGAAGGATCTTAGGCTAAAAACCCAAATTCCGCATACCCGGGTATTGCGTGCCGCATACCTCGAAAATCATGAAATTTTCAATTTCGGTAAAAAGTGACTGGATGTACTCGTCGGCATCCGAAAACATGCGAAAAATTGTTTAAAGTTCATTCGGAAGTCCAGGAGGCCACCAGTGGTCGAAAAAGAATTTTAGGCTAAAAACCCAAATTCCGCATACCCGGGTATTGCGTGCCGCATACCTCGAAAATCATGAAATTTTCAATTTCGGTAAAAAGTGACTGGATGTACTCGTCGGCATCCGAAAACATGCGAAAAATTGTTTAAAGTTCATTCGGACGTCCAGGAGGCCACCAGTGGTCGAAGAAGAATTTTAGGCTAAAAACCCACATTCCGCATACCCGGGTATTGCGTGCCGCATACCTCGAAAATCATGAAATTTTCAATTTCGGTAAAAAGTGACTGGATGTACTCGTCGGCATCCGAAAACATGCGAAAAATTGTTTAAAGTTCATTCGGACGTCCAGGAGGCCAGCAGTGGTCGAAGAAGGATCTTAGGCTAAAAACCCAAATTCCGCATACCCGGGTATTGCGTGCCGCATACCTCGAAAATCATGAAATTTTCAATTTCGGTAAAAAGTGACTGGATGTACTCGTCGGCATCCGAAAACATGCGAAAAATTGTTTAAAGTTCATTCGGACGTCCAGGAGGCAACCAGTGGTCGAAGAAGAAGTTTAAGCTTAAAACCCAAATTCCGCATACCCGGGTATTGCGTGCCGCATACCTCGAAAATCATGAAATTTTCAATTTCGGTAAAAAGTGACTGGATGTACTCGTCGGCATCCGAAAACATGCGAAAAATTGTTTAAAGTTCATTCGGGCGTCCAGGAGGCAACCAGTGGTCGAAAAAGAAGTTTAGGCTTAAAACCCAAATTCCGCATACCCGGGTATTGCGTGCCGCATACCTCGAAAATCATGAAATTTTCAATTTCGGTAAAAAGTGACTGGATGTACTCGTCGGCATCCGAAAACATGCGAAAAATTGTTTAAAGTTCATTCGGACGTCCAGAAGGCCAGCAGTGGTCGAAGAAGGATCTTAGGCTAAAAACCCAAATTCCGCATACCCGGGTATTGCGTGCCGCATACCTCGAAAATCATGAAATTTTCAATTTCGGTAAAAAGTGACTGGATGTACTCCTCGGCATCCGAAAACATGCGAAAAATTGTTTAAAGTTCATTCGGACGTCCAGGAGGCAACCAGTGGTCGAAGAAGAAGTTTAAGCTTAAAACCCAAATTCCGCATACCCGGGTATTGCGTGCCGCATACCTCGAAAATCATGAAATTTTCAATTTCGGTAAAAAGTGACTGGATGTACTCGTCGGCATCCGAAAACATGCGAAAAATTGTTTAAAGCTCATTCGGACGTCCAGAAGGCCAGCAGTGGTCGAAGAAGGATCTTAGGCTAAAAACCCAAATTCCGCATACCCGGGTATTGCGTGCCGCATACCTCGAAAATCATGAAATTTTCAATTTCGGTAAAAAGTGACTGGATGTACTCCTCGGCATCCGAAAACATGCGAAAAATTGTTTAAAGTTCATTCGGACGTCCAGGAGGCCACCAGTGGTCGAAAAAGAATTTTAGGCTAAAAACCCAAATTCCGCATACCCGGGTATTGCGTGCCGCATACCTCGAAAATCATGAAATTTTCAATTTCGGTAAAAAGTGACTGGATGTACTCGTCGGCATCCGAAAACATGCGAAAAATTGTTTAAAGTTCATTCGGACGTCCAGGGGGCCAGCAGTGGGCGAAGAAGGATCTTAGGCTAAAAACCCAAATTCCGCATACCCGGGTATTGCGTGCCGCATACCTCGAAAATCATGAAATTTTCAATTTCCGTAAAAAGTGACTGGATGTACTTGTCGGCATCCGAAAACATGCGAAAAATTGTTTAAAATTCATTCGGACGTCCAGGAGGCAACCAGTGGTCGAAGAAAAAGTTTAGGCTTAAAACCCAAATTCCGCATACCCGGGTATTGCGTGCCGCATACCTCGAAAATCATGAAATTTTCAATTTCGGTAAAAAGTGACTGGATGTACTCGTCGGCATCCGAAAACATGCGAAAAATTGTTTAAAGTTCATTCGGACGTCCAGGAGGCAACCAGTGGTCGAGGAAGAAGTTTAGGCTTAAATTCCAAATTCCGCATACCCGGGTATTGCGTGCCGCATACCTCGAAAATCATGAAATTTTCAATTTCGGTAAAAAGTGACTGGATGTACTCGTCGGCATCCGAAAACATGCGAAAAATTGTATAAAGTTCATTCGGACGTCCAGGAGGCCACCAGTGGTCGAAGAAGGATCTTAGGCTAAAAACCCAAATTCCGCATACCCGGATATTGCGTGCCGCATACCTCGAAAATCATGAAATTTTCAATTTCGGTAAAAAGTGACTGGATGTACTCGTCGGCATCCGAAAACATGCGAAAAATTGTTTAAAGTTCATTCGGACGTCCAGGAGGCCAGCAGTGGTCGAAGAAGAAGTTTAGGCTTAAAACCCAAATTCCGCATACCCGGGTATTGCGTGCCGCATACCTCGAAAATCATGAAATTTTCAATTTCGGTAAAAAGTGACTGGATGTACTCGTCGGCATCCGAAAACATGCGAACAATTGTTTAAAGTTCATTCAGACGTCCAGAAGGCCAGCAGTGGTCGAAGAAGGATCTTAGGCTAAAAGCCCAAATTCCGCATATCCGGGTATTGCGTGCCGCATACCTCGAAAATCATGAAATTTTCAATTTCGGTAAAAAGTGACTGGATGTACTCGTCGGCATCCGAAAACATGCGAACAATTGTTTAAAGTTCATTCAGACGTCCAGAAGGCCAGCAGTGGTCGAAGAAGGATCTTAGGCTAAAAGCCCAAATTCCGCATATCCGGGTATTGCGTGCCGCATACCTCGAAAATCATGAAATTTTCAATTTCGGTAAAAAGTGACTGGATGTACTTGTCGGCATCCGAAAACATGCGAAAAATTGTTTAAAGTTCATTCGGACGTCCAGGAGGCCACCAGTGGTCGCAGAAGAAGTCTAGGCTTAAAACCCAAACTCCGCATACCCGGGTATTGCGTGCCGCATACCTCGAAAATCATGAAATTTTCAATTTCGGTAAAAAGTGACTGGATGTACTCGTCGGCATCCGAAAACATGCGAAAAATTGTTTAAAGTTCATTCGGACGTCCAGGAGGCCACCAGTGGTCGAAGAAGAATTTTAGGCTAAAAACCCAAATTCCGCTTACCCGGGTATTGCGTGCCGCATACCTCGAAAATCATGAAATTTTCAATTTCGGTAAAAAGTGACTGGATGTACTCGTCGGCATCCGAAAACATGCGAAAAATTGTTTAAAGTTCATTCGGACGTCCAGGAGGCCACCAGTGGTCGAAGAAGAATTTTAGGCTAAAAACCCAAATTCCGCTTACCCGGGTATTGCGTGCCGCATACCTCGAAAATCATGAAATTTTCAATTTCGGTAAAAAGTGACTGGATGTACTCGTCGGCATCCGAAAACATGCGAAAAATTGTTTAAAGTTCATTCGGACGTCCAGGAGGCCAGCAGTGGTCGAAGAAGAAGTTTAGGCTTAAAACCCAAATTCCGCATACCCGGGTATTGCGTGCCGCATACCTCGAAAATCATGAAATTTTCAATTTCGGTAAAAAGTGACTGGATGTACTCGTCGGCATCCGAAAACATGCGAAAAATTGTTTAAAGTTCATTCGGACGTCCAGGAGGCCAGCAGTGGTCGAAGAAGAAGTTTAGGCTTAAAACCCAAATTCCGCATACCCGGGTATTGCGTGCCGCATACCTCGAAAATCATAAAATTTTCAATTTCGGTAATAAGTGACTGGATGTACTCGTCGGCATCCGAAAACATGCGAAAAATTGTTTAAAGTTCATTCGGACGTCCAGGAGGCCAGCAGTGGTCGAAGAAGGATCTTAGGCTTAAAACCCAAATTCTGCATACCCGGGTATTGCGTGCCGCATACCTCGAAAATCATGAAATTTTCAATTTCGGTAAAAAGTGACTGGATGTACTCGTCGGCATCCGAAAACATGCGAAAAATTGTTTAAAGTTCATTTGGACGTCCAGGAGGCCAGCAGTGGTCGAAGAAGAAGTTTAGTCTTAAAACCCAAATTCCGCATACCCGGGTATTGCGTGCCGCATACCTCGAAAATCATGAAATTTTCAATTTCGGTAAAAAGTGACTGGATGTACTCGTCGGCATCCGAAAACATGCGAAAAATTGTATAAAGTTCATTCGGACGTCCAGGAGGCCAGCAGTGGTCGAAGAAGAAGTTTAGGCTTAAAACCCAAATTCCACATACCCGGGTATTGCGTGCCGCATACCTCGCAAATCATGAAATTTTCAATTTCGGTAAAAAGTGACTGGATGTACTCGTCGGCATCCGAAAACATGCGAAAAATTGTTTAAAATTCATTCGGACGTCCAGGAGGCAACCAGTGGTCGAAGAAGGATCTTAGGCTAAAAACCCAAATTCCGCATACCCGGGTATTGCGTGCCGCATACCTCGCAAATCATGAAATTTTCAATTTCCGTAAAAAGTGACTGGATGTACTTGTCGGCATCCGAAAACATGCGAAAAATTGTTTAATATTCATTCGGACGTCCAGGAGGCAACCAGTGGTCGAAGAAGGATCTTAGGCTAAAAACCCAAATTCCGCATACCCGGGTATTGCGTGCCGCATACCTCGAAAATCATGAAATTTTCAATTTCGGTAAAAAGTGACTGGATGTACTCGTCGGCATCCGAAAACATGCGAAAAATTGTTTAAAGTTCATTCGGACGTCCAGGAGGCCACCAGTGGTCGAAAAAGAATTTTAGGCTAAAAACCCAAATTCCGCATACCCGGGTATTGCGTGCCGCATACCTCGAAAATCATGAAATTTTCAATTTCGGTAAAAAGTGACTGGATGTACTCGTCGGCATCCGAAAACATGCGAAAAATTGTTTAAAGTTCATTCGGACGTCCAGAAGGCCAGCAGTGGTCGAAGAAGGATCTTAGGCTAAAAACCCAAATTCCGCATACCCGGGTATTGCGTGCCGCATACCTCGAAAATCATGAAATTTTCAATTTCGGTAAAAAGTGACTAGATGTACTCGTCGGCATCCGAAAACATGCGAAAAATTGTTTAAAGTTCATTCGGGCGTCCAGGAGGCAACCAGTGGTCGAAGAAGAAGTTTAGGCTTAAAACCCAAATTCCGCATACCCGGGTATTGCGTGCCGCATACCTCGAAAATCATGAAATTTTCAATTTCGGTAAAAAGTGACTGGATGTACTCGTCGGCATCCGAAAACATGCGAAAAATTGTTTAAAGTTCATTCGGACGTCCAGAAGGCCAGCAGTGGTCGAAGAAGGATCTTAGGCTAAAAACCCAAATTCCGCATACCCGGGTATTGCGTGCCGCATACCTCGAAAATCATGAAATTTTCAATTTCGGTAAAAAGTGACTGGATGTACTCCTCGGCATCCGAAAACATGCGAAAAATTGTTTAAAGTTCATTCGGACGTCCAGGAGGCCACCAGTGGTCGAAAAAGAATTTTAGGCTAAAAACCCAAATTCCGCATACCCGGGTATTGCGTGCCGCATACCTCGAAAATCATGAAATTTTCAATTTCGGTAAAAAGTGACTGGATGTACTCGTCGGCATCCGAAAACATGCGAAAAATTGTTTAAAGTTCATTCGGACGTCCAGGGGGCCAGCAGTGGGCGAAGAAGGATCTTAGGCTAAAAACCCAAATTCCGCATACCCGGGTATTGCGTGCCGCATACCTCGAAAATCATGAAATTTTCAATTTCCGTAAAAAGTGACTGGATGTACTTGTCGGCATCCGAAAACATGCGAAAAATTGTTTAAAATTCATTCGGACGTCCAGGAGGCAACCAGTGGTCGAAGAAAAAGTTTAGGCTTAAAACCCAAATTCCGCATACCCGGGTATTGCGTGCCGCATACCTCGAAAATCATGAAATTTTCAATTTCGGTAAAAAGTGACTGGATGTACTCGTCGGCATCCGAAAACATGCGAAAAATTGTTTAAAGTTCATTCGGACGTCCAGGAGGCAACCAGTGGTCGAAGAAGAAGTTTAGGCTTAAAACCCAAATTCCGCATACCCGGGTATTGCGTGCCGCATACCTCGAAAATCATGAAATTTTCAATTTCGGTAAAAAGTGACTGGATGTACTCGTCGGCATCCGAAAACATGCGAAAAATTGTATAAAGTTCATTCGGACGTCCAGGAGGCCACCAGTGGTCGAAGAAGGATCCTAGGCTAAAAACCCAAATTCCGCATACCCGGATATTGCGTGCCGCATACCTCGAAAATCATGAAATTTTCAATTTCGGTAAAAAGTGACTGGATGTACTCGTCGGCATCCGAAAACATGCGAAAAATTGTTTAAAGTTCATTCGGACGTCCAGGAGGCCAGCAGTGGTCGAAGAAGAAGTTTAGGCTTAAAACCCAAATTCCGCATACCCGGGTATTGCGTGCCGCATACCTCGAAAATCATGAAATTTTCAATTTCGGTAAAAAGTGACTGGATGTACTCGTCGGCATCCGAAAACATGCGAACAATTGTTTAAAGTTCATTCAGACGTCCAGAAGGCCAGCAGTGGTCGAAGAAGGATCTTAGGCTAAAAGCCCAAATTCCGCATATCCGGGTATTGCGTGCCGCATACCTCGAAAATCATGAAATTTTCAATTTCGGTAAAAAGTGACTGGATGTACTTGTCGGCATCCGAAAACATGCGAAAAATTGTTTAAAGTTCATTCGGACGTCCAGGAGGCCACCAGTGGTCGCAGAAGAAGTCTAGGCTTAAAACCCAAACTCCGCATACCCGGGTATTGCGTGCCGCATACCTCGAAAATCATGAAATTTTCAATTTCGGTAATAAGTGACTGGATGTACTCGTCGGCATCCAAAAACATGCGAAAAATTGTTTAAAGTTCATTCGGACGTCCAGGAGGCCAGAAGGATCTTAGGCTAAAAACCCAAATTCCGCATACCCGGGTATTGCGTGCCGCGTACCTCGAAAATCATGAAATTTTCAATTTCTGTAAAAAGTGACTGGATGTACTTGTCGGCATCCGAAAACATGCGAAAAATTGTTTAAAGTTCATTCGGACGTCCAGGAGGCCACCAGTGGTCGCAGAAGAAGTCTAGGCTAAAAACCCGAACTCCGCATACCCGGGTATTGCGTGACGCATACCTCGAAAATCATGAAATTTTCAATTTCGGTAAAAAGTGACTGGATGTATTGCGTGACGCATACCTCGAAAATCATGAAATTTTCAATTTCGGTAAAAAGTGACTGGATGTACTCGTCGGCATCCGAAAACATGCGAAAAATTGTTTAAAGTTCATTCGGACGTCCAGGGGGCCAGCAGTGGGCGAAGAAGGATCTTAGGCTAAAAACCCAAATTCCGCATACCCGGGTATTGCGTGCCGCATACCTCGAAAATCATGAAATTTTCAATTTCGGTAAAAAGTGACTGGATGTACTCGTCGGCATCCGAAAACATGCGAAAAATTGTTTAAAGTTCATTCGGACGTCCAGGAGGCCAGCAGTGGTCGAAGAAGAAGTTTAGGCTTAAAACCCAAATTCCGCATACCCGGGTATTGCGTGCCGCATACCTCGAAAATCATGAAATTTTCAATTTCGGTAAAAAGTGACTGGATGTATTCGCCGGCATCCGAAAACATGCGAAAAATTGTTTAAAGTTCATTCGGACGTCCAGGAGGCCAGCAGTGGTCGAAGAAGGATCTTAGGCTAAAAGCCCAAATTCCGCATAACCGGGTATTGCGTGCCGCATACCTCGAAAATCATGAAATTTTCAATTTCGGTAAAAAGTGACTGGATGTACTCGTCGGCATCCGAAAACATGCGAAAAATTGTTTAAAGTTCATTCGGACGTCCAGGAGGCCACCAGTGGTCGCAGAAGAAGTCTAGGCTTAAAACCCAAACTCCGCATACTCGGGTATTGCGTGCCGCATACCTCGAAAATCATGAAATTTTCAATTTCGGTAAAAATTGACTGGATGTACTCGTCGGCATCCGAAAACATGCGAAAAATTGTTTAAAGTTCATTCGGACGTCCAGGAGGCCACCAGTGGTCGAAGAAGAATTTTAGGCTAAAAACCCAAATTCCGCATACCCGGGTATTGCGTGTCGCATACCTCGAAAATCATGAAATTTTCAATTTCGGTAAAAAGTGACTGGATGTACTCGTCGGCATCCGAAAACATGCGAAAAATTGTTTAAAGTTCATTCGGACGTCCAGGAGGCCAGCAGTGGTCGAAGAAGGATCTTAGGCTAAAAACCCAAATTCCGCATACCCGGGTATTGCGTGCCGCGTACCTCGAAAATCATGAAATTTTCAATTTCTGTAAAAAGTGACTGGATGTACTTGTCGGCATCCGAAAACATGCGAAAAATTGTTTAAAGTTCATTCGGACGTCCAGGAGGCCACCAGTGGTCGCAGAAGAAGTCTAGGCTAAAAACCCGAACTCCGCATACCCGGGTATTGCGTGACGCATACCTCGAAAATCATGAAATTTTCAATTTCGGTAAAAAGTGACTGGATGTACTCGTCGGCATCCGAAAACATGCGAAAAATTGTTTAAAGTTCATTCGGACGTCCAGAGGGCCAGCAGTGGTCGAAGAAGGATCTTAGGCTAAAAACCCAAATTCCGCATACCCGGGTATTGCGTGCCGCATACCTCGAAAATCATGAAATTTTCAATTTCGGTAAAAAGTGACTGGATGTACTCGTCGGCATCCGAAAACATGCGAAAAATTGTTTAAAGTTCATTCGGACGTCCAGGAGGCCACCAGTGGTCGAAGAAGAATTTTAGGCTAAAAACCCAAATTCCGCATACCCGGGTATTGCGTGCCGCATACCTCGAAAATCATGAAATTTTCAATTTCGGTAAAAAGTGACTGGATGTACTCGTCGGCATCCGAAAACATGCGAAAAATTGTTTAAAGTTCATTCGGACGTCCAGGAGGCCACCAGTGGTCGCAGAAGAAGTCTAGGCTTAAAACCCAAACTCCGCATACCCGGGTATTGCGTGCCGCATACCTCGAAAATCATGAAATTTTCAATTTCGGTAATAAGTGACTGGATGTACTCGTCGGCATCCAAAAACATGCGAAAAATTGTTTAAAGTTCATTCGGACGTCCAGGAGGCCAGCAGTGGTCGAAGAAGGATCTTAGGCTAAAAATCCAAATTCCGCATACCCGGGTATTGCGTGCCGCATACCTCGAATATCATGAAATTTTCAATTTCGGTAAAAAGTGACTGGATGTACTCGTCGGCATCCGAAAACATGCGAAAAATTGTTTAAAGTTCATTCGGACGTCCAGGAGGCCACCAGTGGTCGCAGAAGAAGTCTAGGCTTAAAACCCAAACTCCGCACACCCGGGTATTGCGTGCCGCATACCTCGAAAATCATGAAATTTTCAATTTCGGTAAAAAGTGACTGGATGTACTCGTCGGCATCCGAAAACATGCGAAAAATTGTTTAAAGTTCATTCGGACGTCCAGGAGGCCACCAGTGGTCGAAGAAGAATTTTAGGCTAAAAACCCAAATTCCGCATACCCGGGTATTGCGTGCCGCATACCTCGAAAATCATGAAATTTTCAATTTCGGTAAAAAGTGACTGGATGTACTCGTCGGCATCCGAAAACATGCGAAAAATTGTTTAAAGTTCATTCGGACGTCCAGGAGGCCAGCAGTGGTCGAAGAAGGATCTTAGGCTAAAAACCCAAATTCCGCATACCCGGGTATTGCGTGCCGCGTACCTCGAAAATCATGAAATTTTCAATTTCTGTAAAAAGTGACTGGATGTACTTGTCGGCATCCGAAAACATGCGAAAAATTGTTTAAAGTTCATTCGGACGTCCAGGAGGCCACCAGTGGTCGCAGAAGAAGTCTAGGCTAAAAACCCGAACTCCGCATACCCGGGTATTGCGTGACGCATACCTCGAAAATCATGAAATTTTCAATTTCGGTAAAAAGTGACTGGATGTACTCGTCGGCATCCGAAAACATGCGAAAAATTGTTTAAAGTTCATTCGGACGTCCAGAGGGCCAGCAGTGGTCGAAGAAGGATCTTAGGCTAAAAACCCAAATTCCGCATACCCGGGTATTGCGTGCCGCATACCTCGAAAATCATGAAATTTTCAATTTCGGTAAAAAGTGACTGGATGTACTCGTCGGCATCCGAAAACATGCGAAAAATTGTTTAAAGTTCATTCGGACGTCCAGGAGGCCACCAGTGGTCGAAGAAGAATTTTAGGCTAAAAACCCAAATTCCGCATACCCGGGTATTGCGTGCCGCATACCTCGAAAATCATGAAATTTTCAATTTCGGTAAAAAGTGACTGGATGTACTCGTCGGCATCCGAAAACATGCGAAAAATTGTTTAAAGTTCATTCGGACGTCCAGAGGGCCAGCAGTGGTCGAAGAAGGATCTTAGGCTAAAAACCCAAATTCCGCATACCCGGGTATTGCGTGCCGCATACCTCGAAAATCATGAAATTTTCAATTTCGGTAAAAAGTGACTGGATGTACTCGTCGGCATCCGAAAACATGCGAAAAATTGTTTAAAGTTCATTCGGACGTCCAGGAGGCCAGCAGTGGTCGAACAAGGATCTTAGGCTAAAAACCCAAATTCCGCATACCCGGGTATTGCGTGCCGCATACCTCGAAAATCATGAAATTTTCAATTTCGGTAAAAAGTAACTGGATGTACTCGTCGGCATCCGAAAACATGCGAAAAATTGTTTAAAGTTCATTCGGACGTCCAGGAGGCCACCAGTGGTCGAAGAAGGATCTTAGGCTAAAAACCCAAATTCCGCATACCCGGGTATTGCGTGCCGCATACCTCGAAAATCATGAAATTTTCAATTTCGGTAAAAAGTGACTGGATGTACTCGTCGGCATCCGAAAACATGTGAAAAATTGTTTAAAGTTCATTCGGACGTCCAGGAGGCCAGCAGTGGTCGAAAAAGGATCTTAGGCTAAAAACCCAAATACCGCATACCCGGGTATTGCGTGCCGCATACCTCGAAAATCATGAAATTTTCAATTTCGGTAAAAAGTGACTGGATGTACTCGTCGGCATCCGAAAACATGCGAAAATTGTTTAAAGTTCATTCGGACGTCCAGGAGGCCAGCAGTGGTCGAAGAAGGATCTTAGGCTAAAATCCCTAAGTCCGCACACCCGGGTATTGCGTGCCGCATACCTCGAAAATCATGAAATTTTCAATTTCGGTAAAAAGTGACTGGATGTACTCGTCGGCATCCGAAAACATGCGAAAAATTGTTTAAAGTTAATTCGGACGTCCAGGAGGCCACCAGTGGTCGAAAAAGGATCTTAGGCTTAACACCCAAATTCCGCATACCCGGGTATTGCGTGCCGCATACCTCGAAAATCATGAAATTTTCAATTTCGGTAAAAAGTGACTGGATGTACTCGTCGGCATCCGAAAATATGCGAAAAATTGTTTAAAGTTCATTCGGACGTCCAGGAGGCCAGCAGTGAACGAAGAAGAATTTTAGGCTAAAAACCCAAATTCCGCATACCCGGGTATTGCGTGCCGCATACCTCGAAAATCATGAAATTTTCAATTTCGGCAAAAAGTGACTGGATGTACTCGTCGGCATCCGAAAACATGCGAAAAATTGTTTAAAGTTAATTCGGACGTCCAGGAGGCCACCAGTGGTCGAAGAAGGATCTTAGGCTTAACACCCAAATTCCGCATACCCGGGTATTGCGTGCCGCATACCTCGAAAATCATGAAATTTTCAATTTCGGTAAAAAGTGACTGGATGTACTCGTCGGCATCCGAAAACATGCGAAAAATTGTTTAAAGTTCATTCGGACGTCCATGAGGCCAACAGTGGTCGAACAAGGATCTTAGGCTAAAAACCCAAATTCCGCATACCCGGGTATTGCGTGCCGCATACCTCGAAAATCATGAAATTTTCAATTTCGGTAAAAAGTGACTGGATGTACTCGTCGGCATCCGAAAACATGCGAAAAATTGTTTAAAGTTCATTCGGACGTCCAGGAGGCCAACAGTGGTCGAAGAAGAATTTTAGGCTAAAAACCCAAATTCCGCATACCCGGGTATTGCGTGCCGCATACCTCGAAAATCATGAAATTTTCAATTTCGGCAAAAAGTGACTGGATGTACTCGTCGGCATCCGAAAACATGCGAAAAATTGTTTAAAGTTAATTCGGACGTCCAGGAGGCCACCAGTGGTCGAAAAAGGATCTTAGGCTTAACACCCAAATTCCGCATACCCGGGTATTGCGTGCCGCATACCTCGAAAATCATGAAATTTTCAATTTCGGTAAAAAGTGACTGGATGTACTCGTCGGCATCCGAAAACATGCGAAAAATTGTTTAAAGTTCATTCGGACGTCCAGGAGGCCAGCAGTGGTCGAACAAGGATCTTAGGCTCAAAATCCAAATTCCGCATACCCGGGTATTGCGTGCCGCATACCTCGAAAATCATGAAATTTTCAATTTCGGTAAAAAGTGACTGGATGTACTCGTCGGCATCCGAAAACATGCGAAAAATTGTTTAAAGTTCATTCGGACGTCCAGGAGGCCACCAGTGGTCGAAGAAGGATCTTAGGCTAAAAACCCAAATTCCGCATACCCGGGTATTGCGTGCCGCATACCTCGAAAATCATGAAATTTTCAATTTCGGTAAAAAGTGACTGGATGTACTCGTCGGCATCCGAAAACATGCGAAAATTGTTTAAAGTTCATTCGGACGTCCAGGAGGCCAGCAGTGGTCGAAGAAGGATCTTAGGCTAAAATCCCTAAGTCCGCACACCCGGGTATTGCGTGCCGCATACCTCGAAAATCATGAAATTTTCAATTTCGGTAAAAAGTGACTGGATGTACTCGTCGGCATCAGAAAACATGCGAAAAATTGTTTAAAGTTAATTCGGACGTCCAGGAGGCCACCAGTGGTCGAAGAAGGATCTTAGGCTAAAAACCCAAATTCCGCATACCCGGGTATTGCGTGCCGCATACCTCGAAAATCATGAAATTTTCTATTTCGGTAAAAAGTGACTGGATGTACTCGTCGGCATCCGAAAACATGCGAAAAATTGTTTGAAGTTTATTCGGACGTCCAGGAGGCCACCAGTGGTCGAAGAAGGATCTTAGGCTATAAACCCAAATTCCGCATACCCGGGTATTGCGTGCCGCATACCTCGAAAATCATGAAATTTTCAATTTCGGTAAAAAGTGACTGGATGTACTCGTCGGCATCCGAAAACATGCGAAAAATTGTTTAAAGTTCATTCGGACGTCCAGGAGGCCACCAGTGGTCGAAGAAGGATCTTAGGCTAAAAACCCAAATTCCGCATACCCAGGTATTGCGTGCCGCATACCTCGAAAATCATGAAATTTTCAATTTCGGTAAAAAGTGACTGGATGTACTCGTCGGCATCCGAAAACATGCGAAAAATTGTTTAAAGTTCATTCGGACGTCCAGGAGGTCGATGAAGAATTTTAGGCTAAAAACCCAAATTCCGCATACCCGGGTATCGCGTGCCGCATACCTCGAAAATCATGAAATTTTCAATTTCTGTAAAAAGTGACTGGATGTACTCCTCGGCATCCGAAAACAGGCGAAAAATTGTTTAAAGTTCATTCGGACATCCAGGAGGCCAGCAATGGTCGAAGAAGGATCTTTGGCTAAAAACCCAAATTCCGCATACCCGGGTATTGCGTGCCGCATACCTCGAAAATCATGAAATTTTAAATTTCGGTAAAAAGTGACTGGATGTACTCGTCGGCATCCGAAAACATGCGAAAATTGTTTAAAGTTCATTCGGACGTCCAGGAGGCCAGCAGTGGTCGAAGAAGTATCTTAGGCTAAAATCCCTAAGTCCGCACACCCGGGTATTGCGTGCCGCATACCTCGAAAATCATGAAATTTTCAATTTCGGTAAAAAGTGACTGGATGTACTCGTCGGCATCCGAAAACATGCGAAAATTGTTTAAAGTTCATTCGGACGTCCAGGAGGCCACCAGTGGTCGAAGAAGGATCTTATGCTAAAAGCCCAAATTCCGCATACCCGGGTATTGCGTGCCGCATACCTCGAAAATCATGAAATTTTCAATTTCGGTAAAAAGTGACTGGATGTACTCGTCGGCATCCGAAAACATGCGAAAAATTGTTTAAAGTTCATTCGGACGTCCAGGAGGCCAGCAGTGGTCGAAGAAGGATCTCAGGCTAAAAACCCAAATTCCGCATACCCGGGTATTGCGTGCCGCATACCTCGAAAATCATGAAATTTTCAATTTCGGTAAAAAGTGACTGGATGTACTCGTCGGCATCCGAAAACATGCGGAAAATTGTTTAAAGTTCATTCGGACGTCCAGGAGGCCAGCAGTGGTCGAAGAAGGATCATAGGCTAAAAACCCAAATTCCGCATACCCGGGTATTGCGTGCCGCATACCTCGAAAATCATGAAATTTTCAATATCGGTAAAAAGTGACTGGATGTACTCGTCGGCATCCGAAAACATGCGAAAAATTGTTTAGAGTTCATTCGGACGTCCAGGAAGCCAGCAGTGGTCGAAGAAGGATCTTAGGCTAAAAACCCAAATTCCGCATACCCGGGTATTGCGTGCCGCATACCTCGAAAATCATGAAATTTTCAATTTCGGTAAAAAGTGACTGGATGTACTCGTCGGCATCCGAAAACATGCGAAAAATTGTTTAAAGTTCATTCGGACGTCCAGGAGGCCAGCAGTGGTCGAAGAAGGATCTCAGGCTAAAAACCCAAATTCCGCATACCCGGGTATTGCGTGCCGCATACCTCGAAAATCATGAAATTTTCAATTTCGGTAAAAAGTGACTGGATGTACTCGTCGGCATCCGAAAACATGCGAAAAATTGTTTAAAGTTCATTCGGACGTCCAGGAGGCCACCAGTGGTCGAAGAAGAATTTTAGGCTAAAAACCCAAATTCCGCATACCCGGGTATTGCGTGCCGCATACCTCGAAAATCATGAAATTTTCAATTTCGGTAAAAAGTGACTGGATGTACTCGTCGGCATCCGAAAACATGCGAAAAATCGTTTAAAGTTCATTCGGACGTCCAGGAGGCCAGCAGTGGCCGAAGAAGGATCTTAGGCTAAAAACCCAAATTTCGCATACCCGGGTATTGCGTGCCGCATACCTCGAAAATCATGAAATTTTCAATTTCGGTAAAAAGTGACTGGATGTACTCGTCGGCATCCGAAAACATGCGAAAAATTGTTTAAAGTTCATTCGGACGTCCAGGAGGCCAGCAGTGGTCGAAGAAGGATCTCAGGCTAAAAACCCAAATTCCGCATACCCGGGTATTGCGTGCCGCATACCTCGAAAATCATGAAATTTTCAATTTCGGTAAAAAGTGACTGGATGTACTCGTCGGCATCCGAAAACATGCGAAAAATTGTTTAAAGTTCATTCGGACGTCCAGAGGGCCAGCAGTGGTCGAAGAAGGATCTTAGGCTAAAAACCCAAATTCCGCATACCCGGGTATTGCGTGCCGCATACCTCGAAAATCATGAAATTTTCAATTTCGGTAAAAAGTGACTGGATGTACTCGTCGGCATCCGAAAACATGCGAAAAATTGTTTAAAGTTCATTCGGACGTCCAGGAGGCCACCAGCGGTCGAAGACAAATTTTAGGCTAAAAACCCAAATTCCGCATACCCGGGTATTGCGTGCCGCATACCTCGAAAATCATGAAGTTTTCAATTTCGGTAAAAAGTGACTGGATGTACTCGTCGGCATCCGAAAACATGTGAAAAATTGTTTAAAGTTCATTCGGACGTCCAGGAGGCCAGCAGTGGTCGAAGAAGGATCATAGGCTAAAAACCCAAATTCCGCATACCCGGGTATTGCGTGCCGCATACCTCGAAAATCATGAAATTTTCAATATCGGTAAAAAGTGACTGGATGTACTCGTCGGCATCCGAAAACATGCGAAAAATTGTTTAAAGTACCTCGAAAATCATGAAATTTTCAATATCGGTAAAAAGTGACTGGATGTACTCGTCGGCATCCGAAAACATGCGAAAAATTGTTTAAAGTTCATTCGGACGTCCAGGAGGCCACCAATGGTCGAAGAAGGATCTTAGGCTAAGAACCCAAATTCCGCATACCCGGGTATTGCGTGCCGCATACCTCGAAAATCATGAAATTTTCAATTTCGGTAAAAAGTGACTCGATATACTCGTCGGCATCTGAAAACATGCGAAAAATTGTTTAAAGTTCATTCGGACGTCCAGGAGGCCACCAGTGGTCGAAAAAGGATCTTAGGCTAAGAACCCGAATTCCGCATAAACGGGTATTGCGTGCCGCATACCTCGAAAATCATAAAATTTTCAATTTCGGTAAAAAGTGACTGGATGTACTCGTCGGCATCCGAAAACATGCGAAAAATTGTTTAAAGTTCATTCGGACGTCCAGGAGGCCACCAGTGGTCGAAGAAGGATCTTAGGCTAAAAACCCATATTCCGCATACCCGGGTATTGCGTGCCGGATACCTCGAAAATCATGAAATTTTCAATTTCGGTAAAAAGTGACTGGATGTACTCGTCGGCATCCGAAAACATGCGAAAAATTGTTTAAAGTTCATTCGGACGTCCAGGAGGCCAGCAGTGGTCGAAGAAGAATTTTAGGCTTAAAACTCAAATTCCGCATACCCAGGTATTGCGTGCCGCATACCTCGAAAATCATGAAATTTTCAATTTCGGTAAAAAGTGACTGGATGTACTCGTCGGCATCCGAAAACATGCGAAAAATTGTTTAAAGTTCATTCGGACGTCCAGGAGGCCAGCAGTGGTCGAAGAAGGATCATAGGCTAAAAACCCAAATTCCGCATACCCGGGTATTGCGTGCCGCATACCTCGAAAATCATGAAATTTTCAATATCGGTAAAAAGTGACTGGATGTACTCGTCGGCATCCGAAAACATGCGAAAAATTGTTTAAAGTTCATTCGGACGTCCAGGAGGCCACCAGTGGTCGAAGAAGGATCTTAGGCTAAAAACCCAAATTCTGAAATTTGGCTATTCTGAAATTAGGCTAAAAACCCAAATTTCGCATACCCGGGTATTGCGTGCCGCATACCTCGAAAATCATGAAATTTTAAATTTCGGTAAAAAGTGACTGGATGTACTCGTCGGCATCCGAAAACATGCGAAAAATTGTTTAAAGTTCATTCGGACGTCCAGGAGGCCAGCAGTGCTCGAGGAAGGATCTTAGGCTAAAAACCCAAATTCCGCATACCCGGGTATTGCGTGCCGCATACCTCGAAAATCATGAAATTTTCAATTTCGGTAAAAAGTGACTGGATGTACTCGTTGGCATCCGAAAACATGCGAAAAATTGTTTAAAGTTCATTCGGACGTCCAGGAGGCCACCAGTGGTCGAAGACGAATTTTAGGCTAAAAACCCAAATTCCGCATACCCGGGTATTGCGTGCCGCATACCTCGAAAATCATGAAGTTTTCAATTTCGGTAAAAAGTGACTGGATGTACTCGTCGGCATCCGAAAACATGTGAAAAATTGTTTAAAGTTCATTCGGACGTCCAGGAGGCCAGCAGTGGTCGAAGAAGGATCTTAAGCTTAAAACCCAAATTCCGCATACCCGGGTATTGCGTGCCGCATACCTCGAAAATCATGAAATTTTCAATTTCGGTAAAAAGTGACTGGATGTACTCGTCGGCATCCGAAAACATGCGAAAAATTGTTTAAAGTTCATTTGGACGTCCAGGAGGCCAGCAGTGGTCGAAGAAGGATCATAGGCTAAAAACCCAAATTCCGCATACCCGGGTATTGCGTGCCGCATACCTCGAAAATCATGAAATTTTCAATTTCGGTAAAAAGTGACTGGATGTACTCGTCGGCATCCGAAAACAAGCGAAAAATTGTTTAAAGTTCATTCGGACGTCCAGGAGGCCACCAGTGGTCGAAGAAGGATCTTAGGCTAAAAACCCAAATTCCGCATACCCGGGTATTGCGTGCCGCATACCTCGAAAATCATGAAATTTTCAATTTCGGTAAAAAGTGACTGGATGTACTCGTCGGCATCCGAAAACATGCGAAAAATTGTTTAAAGTTCATTCGGATGTCCAGGAGGCCACCAGTGGTCGAAGAAGAATTTTAGGCTAAAAACCCAAATTCCGCATACCCGGGTATTGCGTGCCGCATACCTCGAAAATCATGAAATTTTCAATTTCGGCAAAAAGTGACTGGATGTACTCGTCGGCATCCGAAAACATGCGAAAAATTGTTTAAAGTTAATTCGGACGTCCAGGAGGCCACCAGTGGTCGAAGAAGGATCTTAGGCTTAACACCCAAATTCCGCATACCCGGGTATTGCGTGCCGCATACCTCGAAAATCATGTAATTTTCAATTTCGGTAAAAAGTGACTGGATGTACTCGTCGGCATCCGAAAACATGCGAAAAATTGTTTAAAGTTCATTCGGACGTCCAGGAGGCCAGCAGTGGTCGAACAAGGATCTTAGGCTAAAAACCCAAATTCCGCATACCCGGGTATTGCGTGCCGCATACCTCGAAAATCATGAAATTTTCAATTTCGGTAAAAAGTGACTGGATGTACTCGTCGGCATCCGAAAACATGCGAAAAATTGTTTAAAGTTCATTCGGACGTCCTGGAGGCCACCAGTGGTCGAAGAAGGATCTTAGGCTAAAAACCCAAATTCCGCATACCCGGGTATTGCGTGCCGCATACCTCGAAAATCATGAAATTTTCAATTTCGGTAAAAAGTGACTGGATGTACTCGTCGGCATCCGAAAACATGCGAAAAATTGTTTAAAGTTCATTCGGACGTCCAAGAGGCCAGCAGTGGTCGAACAAGGATCTTAGGCTAAAAACCCAAATTCCGCATACCCGGGTATTGCGTGCCGCATACCTCGAAAATCAAGAAATTTTCAATTTCGGTAAAAAGTGACTGGATGTACTCGTCGGCATCCGAAAACATGCGAAAAATTGTTTAAAGTTCATTCGGACGTCCAGGAGGCCAGCAGTGGTCGAACAAGGATCTTAGGCTTAAAACCCAAATTCCGCATACCCGAGGAATTGCGTGCCGCATACCTCGAAAATCATGAAATTTTCAATTTCGGTAAAAAGTGACTGGATGTACTCGTCGGCATCCGAAAACATGCGAAAAATTGTTTAAAGTTCATTCGGACGTCCAGGAGGCCAGCAGTGGTCGAACAAGGATCTTAGGCTAAAAACCCAAATTCCGCATACCCGGGTATTGCGTGCCGCATACCTCGAAAATCATGAAATTTTCAATTTCGGTAAAAAGTGACTGGATGTACTCGTCGGCATCCGAAAACATGCGAAAAATTGTTTAAAGTTCATTCGGACGTCCAGGAGGCCACCAGTGGTCGAAGAAGGATCTTAGGCTAAAAACCCAAATTCCGCATACCCGGGTATTGCGTGCCGCATACCTCGAAAATCATGAAATTTTCAATTTCGGTAAAAAGTGACTGGATGTACTCGTCGGCATCCGAAAACATGCGAAAAATTGTTTAAAGTTCATTCGGACGTCCAGGAGGCCAGCAGTGGTCAAAGAAGGATCTTAGGCTAAAAACCCAAATTCCGCATACCCGGGTATTGCGTGCCGCGTACCTCGAAGATCATGAAATTTTCAATTTCGGTAAAAACTGACTGGATGTACTCGTCGGCATCCGAAAACATGCGAAAAATTGTTTAAAGTTCATTCGGACGTCCAGGAGGCTACCAGTGGTCGAAGAAGGATCTTAGGCTAAAAACCCAAATTCCGCATACCCGGGTATTGCGTGCCGCATACCTCGAAAATCATGAAATTTTCAATTTCGGTAAAAAGTGACTGGATGTACTCGTCGGCATCCGAAAACATGCGAAAAATTGTTTAAAGTTCATTCGGACGTCCAGGAGGCCACCAGTGGTCGCAGAAGAAGTCTAGGCTTAAAACCCAAACTCCGCATACCCGGGTATTGCGTGCCGCATACCTCGAAAATCATGAAATTTTCAATTTCGGTAATAAGTGACTGGATGTACTCGTCGGCATCCGAAAACATGCGAAAAATTGTTTAAAGTTCATTCGGACGTCCAGGAGGCCACCAGTGGTCGAAAAAGGATCTTAGGCTAAAAACCCAAATTCCGCATACCCGGGTATTGCGTGCCGCATACCTCGAAAATCATGAAATTTTCAATTTCGGTAAAAAGTGACTGGATGTACTCGTCGGCATCCGAAAACATGCGAAAAATTGTTTAAAGTTCATTCGGACGTCCAAGAGGCCAGCAGTGGTCGAACAAGGATCTTAGGCTAAAAACCCAAATTCCGTATACCCAGGTATTGCGTGCCGCATACCTCAAAAATCATGAAATTTTCAATTTCGGTAAAAAGTGACTGGATGTACTCGTCGGCATCCGAAAACATGCGAAAAATTGTTTAAAGTTCATTCGGACGTCCAGGAGGCCACCAGTGGTCGAAGAAGGATCTTAGGCTAAAAACCCCAATTCCGCATACCCGGGTATTGCGTGCCGCATACCTCGAAAATCATGAAATTTTCAATTTCGGTAAAAAGTGACTGGATGTACTCGTCGGCATCCGAAAACATGCGAAAAATTGTTTAAAGTTCATTCGGACGTCCAGGAGGCCACCAGTGGTCGCAGAAGAAGTCTAGGCTTAAAACCCAAACTCCGCATACCCGGGTATTGCGTGCCGCATACCTCGAAAATCATGAAATTTTCAATTTCGGTAATAAGTGACTGGATGTACTCGTCGGCATCCGAAAACATGCGAAAAATTGTTTAAAGTTCATTCGGACGTCCAGGAGGCCACCAGTGGTCGAAAAAGGATCTTAGGCTAAAAACCCAAATTCCGCATACCCGGGTATTGCGTGCCGCATACCTCGAAAATCATGAAATTTTCAATTTCGGTAAAAAGTGACTGGATGTACTCGTCGGCATCCGAAAACATGCGAAAAATTGTTTAAAGTTCATTCGGACGTCCAAGAGGCCAGCAGTGGTCGAACAAGGATCTTAGGCTAAAAACCCAAATTCCGTATACCCAGGTATTGCGTGCCGCATACCTCAAAAATCATGAAATTTTCAATTTCGGTAAAAAGTGACTGGATGTACTCGTCGGCATCCGAAAACATGCGAAAAATTGTTTAAAGTTCATTCGGACGTCCAGGAGGCCACCAGTGGTCGAAGAAGGATCTTAGGCTAAAAACCCCAATTCCGCATACCCGGGTATTGCGTGCCGCATACCTCGAAAATCATGAAATTTTCAATTTCGGTAAAAAGTGACTGGATGTACTCGTCGGCATCCGAAAACATGCGAAAAATTGTTTAAAGTTCATTCGGACGTCCAGGAGGCCAGCAGTGGTCGAAGAAGGATCTTAGGCTAAAAACCCAAATTCCGCATACCCGGGTATTGCGTGCCGCATACCTCGAAAATCATGAAATTTTCAATTTCGGTAAAAAGTGACTGGATGTACTCGTCGGCATCCGAAAACATGCGAAAAATTGTTTAAAGTTCATTCGGACGTCCAAGAGGCCAGCAGTGGTCGAACAAGGATCTTAGGCTAAAAACCCAAATTCCGTATACCCGGGTATTGCGTGCCGCATACCTCAAAAATCATGAAATTTTCAATTTCGGTAAAAAGTGACTGGATGTACTCGTCGGCATCCGAAAACATGCGAAAAATTGTTTAAAGTTCATTCGGACGTCAAGGAGGCCACCAGTGGTCGAAGAAGGATCTTAGGCTAAAAACCCGAATTCCGCATACCCGGGTATTGCGTGCCGCATACCTCGAAAATCATGAAATTTTCAATTTCGGTAAAAAGTGACTGGATGTACTCGTCGGCATCCGAAAACATGCGAAAAATTGTTTAAAGTTCATTCGGACGTCCAGGAGGCCACCAGTGGTCGAAGAAGGATCTTAGGCTAAAAACCCGAATTCCGCATACCCGGGTATTGCGTGCCGCATACCTCGAAAATCATGAAATTTTCAATTTCGGTAAAAAGTGACTGGATGTACTCGTCGGCATCCGAAAACATGCGAAAAATTGTTTAAAGTTCATTCGGACGTCCAGGAGGCCACCAGTGGTCGAAGAAGGATCTTAGGCTAAAAACCCAAATTCCGTATACCCGGGTATTGCGTGCCGCATACCTCAAAAATCATGAAATTTTCAATTTCGGTAAAAAGTGACTGGATGTACTCGTCGGCATCCGAAAACATGCGAAAAATTGTTTAAAGTTCATTCGGACGTCCAGGAGGCCACCAGTGGTCGAAGAAGGATCTTAGGCTAAAAACCCCAATTCCGCATACCCGGGTATTGCGTGCCGCATACCTCGAAAATCATGAAATTTTCAATTTCGGTAAAAAGTGACTGGATGTACTCGTCGGCATCCGAAAACATGCGAAAAATTGTTTAAAGTTCATTCGGACGTCCAGGAGGCCACCAGTGGTCGAAGAAGGATCTTAGGCTAAAAACCCAAATTCCGCATACCCGGGTATTGCGTGCCGCATACCTCGAAAATCATGAAATTTTCAATTTCGGTAAAAAGTGACTGGATGTACTCGTCGGCATCCGAAAACATGCGAAAAGTTGTTTAAAGTTCATTCGGACGTCCAGGAGGCCACCAGTGGTCGAAGAAGGATCTTAGGCTAAAAACCCAAATTCCGCATACCCGGGTATTGCGTGCCGCATACCTCGAAAATCATGAAATTTTCAATTTCGGTAAAAAGTGACTGGATGTACTCGTCGGCATCCGAAAACATGCGAAAAATTGTTTAAAGTTCATTCGGACGTCCAGGAGGCCACCAGTGGTCGAAGAAGGATCTTAGGCTAAAAACCCGAATTCCGCATACCCGGGTATTGCGTGCCGCATATCTCGAAAATCATGAAATTTTCAATTTCGGTAAAAAGTGACTGGATGTACTCGTCGGCATCCGAAAACATGCGAAAAATTGTTTAAAGTTCATTCGGACGTCCAGGAGGCCACCAGTGGTCGAAGAAGGATCTTAGGCTAAAAACACAAATTCCGCATACCCGGGTATTGCGTGCCGCATACCTCGAAAATCATTAAATTTTCAATTTCGGTAAAAAGTGACTGGATGTACTCGTCGGCATCCGAAAACATGCGAAAAATTGTTTAAAGTTCATTCGGACGTCCAGGAGGCCAGCAGTGGTCGAAGAAGAAGTTAAGGCTAAAACCCAAATTCCGCATACCCGGGTATTGCGTGCCGCATACCTCGAAAATCATGAAATTTTCAATTTCGGTAAAAAGTGACTGGATGTACTCGTCGGCATCCGGAAACATGCGAAAAATTGTTTAAAGTTCATTCGGACGTCCAGGAGGCCAGCAGTGGTCGAAGAAGAAGTTTAGGCTTAAAACCCAAATTCCGCATACCCGGGTATTGCGTGCCGCATACCTCGAAAATCATGAAATTTTCAATTTCGGTAAAAAGTGACTGGATGTACTCGTCGGCATCCGAAAACATGCGAAAAATTGTTTAAAGTTCATTCGGACGTCCAGGAGGCCAGCAGTGGTCGAACAAGGATCTTAGGCTAAAAACCCAAATTCCGCATACCCGGGTATTGCGTGCCGCATACCTCGAAAATCATGAAATTTTCAATTTCGGTAAAAAGTGACTGGATGTACTCGTCGGCATCCGAAAACATGCGAAAAATTGTTTAAAGTTCATTCGGACGTCCAGGAGGCCAGCAGTGGTCGAACAAGGATCTTAGGCTAAAAACCCAAATTCCGCATACCCGGGTATTGCGTGCCGCATACATCGAAAATCATGAAATTTTCAATTTCGGTAAAAAGTGACTGGATGTACTCGTCGGCATCCGAAAACATGCGAAAAATTGTTTAAAGTTCATTCGGACGTCCAGGAGGCCACCAGTGGTCGAAGAAGGATCTTAGGCTAAAAACCCAAATTCCGCATACCCGGATATTGCGTGCCGCATACCTCGAAAATCATGAAATTTTCAATTTCGGTAAAAAGTGACTGGATGTACTCGTCGGCATCCGAAAACATGCGAAAAATTGTTTAAAGTTCATTCGGACGTCCAGGAGGCCAGCAGTGGTCGAAGAAGGATCTTAGGCTAAAAACCCAAATTCCGCATACCCGGGTATTGCGTGCCGCATACCTCGAAAATCATGAAATTTTCAATTTCGGTAAAAAGTGACTGGATGTACTCGTCGGCATCCGAAAACATGCGAAAAATTGTTTAAAGTTCATTCGGACGTCCAGGAGGCCAGCAGTGGTCGAAGAAGAAGTTTAGGCTTAAAACCCAAATTCCGCATACCCGGGTATTGCGTGCCGCATACCTCGAAAATCATGAAATTTTCAATTTCGGTAAAAAGTGACTGGATGTACTCGTCGGCATCCGAAAACATGCGAAAAATTGTTTAAAGTTCATTCGGACGTCCAGGAGGCCAGCAGTGGTCGAACAAGGATCTTAGGCTAAAAACCCAAATTCCGCATACCCGGGTATTGCGTGCCGCATACCTCGAAAATCATGAAATTTTCAATTTCGGTAAAAAGTGACTGGATGTACTCGTCGGCATCCGAAAACATGCGAAAAATTGTTTAAAGTTCATTCGGACGTCCAGGAGGCCAGCAGTGGTCGAACAAGGATCTTAGGCTAAAAACCCAAATTCCGCATACCCGGGTATTGCGTGCCGCATACATCGAAAATCATGAAATTTTCAATTTCGGTAAAAAGTGACTGGATGTACTCGTCGGCATCCGAAAACATGCGAAAAATTGTTTAAAGTTCATTCGGACGTCCAGGAGGCCACCAGTGGTCGAAGAAGGATCTTAGGCTAAAAACCCAAATTCCGCATACCCGGATATTGCGTGCCGCATACCTCGAAAATCATGAAATTTTCAATTTCGGTAAAAAGTGACTGGATGTACTCGTCGGCATCCGAAAACATGCGAAAAATTGTTTAAAGTTCATTCGGACGTCCAGGAGGCCAGCAGTGGTCGAAGAAGGATCTTAGGCTAAAAACCCAAATTCCGCATACCCGGGTATTGCGTGCCGCATACCTCGAAAATCATGAAATTTTCAATTTCGGTAAAAAGTGACTGGATGTACTCGTCGGCATCCGAAAACATGCGAAAAATTGTTTAAAGTTCATTCGGACGTCCAGGAGGCTACCAGTGGTCGAAGAAGGATCTTAGGCTAAAAACCCAAATTCCGCATACCCGGGTATTGCGTGCCCCATACCTCGAAAATCATGAAATTTTCAATTTCGGTAAAAAGTGACTGGATGTACTCGTCGGCATCCGAAAACATGCGAAAAATTGTTTAAAGTTCATTCGGACGTCCAGGAGGCCACCAGTGGTCGAAGAAGGATCTTAGGCTAAAAACCCAAATTCCGCATACCCGGGTATTGCGTGCCGCATACCTCGAAAATCATGAAATTTTCAATTTCGGTAAAAAGTGACTGGATGTACTCGTCGGCATCCGAAAACATGCGAAAAATTGTTTAAAGTTCATTCGGACGTCCAAGAGGCTAGCAGTGGTCGAACAAGGATCTTAGGCTAAAAACCCAAATTCCGTATACCCGGGTATTGCGTGCCGCATACCTCAAAAATCATGAAATTTTCAATTTCGGTAAAAAGTGACTGGATGTACTCGTCGGCATCCGAAAACATGCGAAAAATTGTTTAAAGTTCATTCGGACGTCCAGGAGGCCAGCAGTGGTCGAAGAAGGATCTTAGGCTAAACACCCAAATTCCGCATACCCGGGTATTGCGTGCCGCATACCTCGAAAATCATGAAATTTTCAATTTCGGTAAAAAGTGACTGGATGTACTCGTCGGCATCCGAAAACATGCGAAAAATTGTTTAAAGTTCATTCGGCCGTCCAAGAGGCCACCAGTGGTCGAAGAAGGATCTTAAACTAAAAACACAAATTCCGCATACCCGGGTATTGCGTGCCGCATACCTCGAAAATCATGAAATTTTCAATTTCGGTAAAAAGTGACTGGATGTACTCGTCGGCATCCGAAAACATGCGAAAAATTGTTTAAAGTTCATTCGGACGTCCAGGAGGCCAGCAGTGGTCGAAGAAGAAGTTTAGGCTTAAAACCCAAATTCCGCATACCCGGGTATTGCGTGCCGCATACCTCGAAAATCATGAAATTTTTAATTTCGGTAAAAAGTGACTGGATGTACTCGTCGGCATCCGAAAACATGCGAAAAATTGTTTAAAGTTCATTCGGACGTCCAGGAGGCCAGCAGTGGTCGAACAAGGATCTTAGGCTAAAAACCCAAATTCCGCATACCCGGGTATTGCGTGCCGCATACCTCGAAAATCATGAAATTTTCAATTTCGGTAAAAAGTGACTGGATGTACTCGTCGGCATCCGAAAACATGCGAAAAATTGTTTAAAGTTCATTCGGACGTCCAGGAGGCCAGCAGTGGTCGAACAAGGATCTTAGGCTAAAAACCCAAATTCCGCATACCCGGGTATTGCGTGCCGCATACCTCGAAAATCATGAAATTTTCAATTTCGGTAAAAAGTGACTGGATGTACTCGTCGGCATCCGAAAACATGCGAAAAATTGTTTAAAGTTCATTCGGACGTCCTGGAGGCCAGCAGTGGTCAAAGAAGGATCTTAGGCTAAAAACCCAAATTCCGCATACCCGGGTATTGCGTGCCGCATACCTCGAAAATCATGAAATTTTCAATTTCGGTAAAAAGTGACTGGATGTACTCGTCGGCATCCGAAAACATGCGAAAAATTGTTTAAAGTTCATTCGGACGTCCAGGAGGCTACCAGTGGTCGAAGAAGGATCTTAGGCTAAAAACCCAAATTCCGCATACCCGGGTATTGCGTGCCGCATACCTCGAAAATCATGAAATTTTCAATTTCGGTAAAAAGTGACTGGATGTACTCGTCGGCATCCGAAAACATGCGAAAAATTGTTTAAAGTTCATTCGGACGTCCAGGAGGCCAGCAGTGGTCGAAGAAGGATCTTAGGCTAAAAACCCAAATTCCGCATACCCGGGTATTGCGTGCCGCATACCTCGAAAATCATGAAATTTTCAATTTCGGTAAAAAGTGACTGGATGTACTCGTCGGCATCCGAAAACATGCGAAAAATTGTTTAAAGTTCATTCGGACGTCCAAGAGGCTACCAGTGGTCGAAGAAGGATCTTAGGCTAAAAACCCAAATTCCGCATACCCGGGTATTGCGTGCCGCATACCTCGAAAATCATGAAATTTTCAATTTCGGTAAAAAGTGACTGGATGTACTCGTCGGCATCCGAAAACATGCGAAAAATTGTTTAAAGTTCATTCGGACGTCCAGGAGGCCACCAGTGGTCGAAGAAGGATCTTAGGCTAAAAACCCAAATTCCGCATACCCTGGTATTGCGTGCCGCATACCTCGAAAATCATGAAATTTTCAATTTCGGTAAAAAGTGACTGGATGTACTCGTCGGCATCCGAAAACATGCGAAAAATTGTTTAAAGTTCATTCGGACGTCCAAGAGGCCAGCAGTGGTCGAACAAGGATCTTAGGCTAAAAACCCAAATTCCGTATACCCGGGTATTGCGTGCCGCATACCTCAAAAATCATGAAATTTTCAATTTCGGTAAAAAGTGACTGGATGTACTCGTCGGCATCCGAAAACATGCGAAAAATTGTTTAAAGTTCATTCGGACGTCCAGGAGGCCAGCAGTGGTCGAAGAAGGATCTTAGGCTAAACACCCAAATTCCGCATACCCGGGTATTGCGTGCCGCATACCTCGAAAATCATGAAATTTTCAATTTCGGTAAAAAGTGACTGGATGTACTCGTCGGCATCCGAAAACATGCGAAAAATTGTTTAAAGTTCATTCGGACGTCCAGGAGGCCAGCAGTGGTCGAAGAAGGATCTTAGGCTAAAAACCCAAATTCCGCATTCCCGGGTATTGCGTGTCGCATAAATTTTCAATTTCGGTAAAAAGTGACTGGATGTACTCGTCGGCATCCGAAAACATGCGAAAAATTGTTTAATGTTCATTCGGACGTCCAGGAGGCCACCAGTGGTCGAAGAAGGATCTTAGGCTAAAAACCCAAATTCCGCATACCCGGGTATTGCGTGCCGCATACCTCGAAAATCATGAAATTTTCAATTTCGGTAAAAAGTGACTGGATGTACTCGTCGGCATCCGAAAACATGCGAAAAATTGTTTAAAGTTCATTCGGACGCCCAGGAGGCCACCAGTGGTCGAAGAAGGATCTTAGGCTAAAAACCCAAATTCCGCATACCCGGGTATTGCGTGCCCCATACCTCGAAAATCATGAAATTTTCAATTTCGGTAAAAAGTGACTGGATGTACTCGTCGGCATCCGAAAACATGCGAAAAATTGTTTAAAGTTCATTCGGACGTCCAGGAGGCCAGCAGTGGTCGAAGAAGGATCTTAGGCTAAAAACCCAAATACCGCATTCCCGGGTATTGCGTGTCGCATACCTCGAAAATCATGAAATTTTCAATTTCGGTAAAAAGTGACTGGATGTACTCGTCGGCATCCGAAAACATGCGAAAAATTGTTTAAAGTTCATTCGGACGTCCAGGAGGCCAGCAGTGGTCGAAGAAGGATCTTAGGCTAAACACCCAAATTCCGCATACCCGGGTATTGCGTGCCGCATACCTCGAAAATCATGAAATTTTCAATTTCGGTAAAAAGTGACTGGATGTACTCGTCGGCATCCGAAAACATGCGAAAAATTGTTTAAAGTTCATTCGGACGTCCAGGAGGCCAGCAGTGGTCGAAGAAGGATCTTAGGCTAAAAGCCCAAATTCCGCATACCCGGGTATTGCGTGCCGCATACCTCGAAAATCATGAAATTTTCAATTTCGGTAAAAAGTGACTGGATGTACTCGTCGGCATCCGAAAACATGCGAAAAATTGTTTAAAGTTCATTCGGACGTCCAGGAGGCCACCAGTGGTCGAAGACGAATTTTAGGCTAAAAACCCAAATTCCGCATACCCGGGTATTGCGTGCCGCATACCTCGAAAATCATGAAATTTTCAATTTCGGTAAAAAGTGACTGGATGTACTCGTCGGCATCCGAAAACATGCGAAAAATTGTTTAAAGTTCATTCGGACGTCCAGGAGGCCACCAGTGGTCGAAGACGAATTTTAGGCTAAAAACCCAAATTCCGCATACCCGGGTATTGCGTGCCGCATACCTCGAAAATCATGAAATTTTCAATTTCGGTAAAAAGTAACTGGATGTACTCGTCGGCATCCGAAAACATGCGAAAAATTGTTTAAAGTTCATTCGGACGTCCAGGAGGCCAGCAGTGGTCGAAGAAGGATCTTAGGCTAAAAACCCGAATTCCGCATACCCGGGTATTGCGTGCCGCATACCTCGAAAACCATGAAATTTTCAATTTCGGTAAAAAGTGACTGGATGTACTCGTCGGCATCCGAAAACATGCGAAAAATTGTTTAAAGTTCATTCGGACGTCCAGGAGGCCAGCAGTGGTCGAAGAAGGATCATAGGCTAAAAACCCAAATTCCGCATACCCGGGTATTGCGTGCCGCATACCTCGAAAATCATGAAATTTTCAATTTCGGTAAAAAGTGACTGGATGTAATCGTCGGCATCCGAAAACATGCGAAAAATTGTTTAAAGTTCATTCGGACGTCCAGGAGGCCAGCAGTGGTCGAAGAAGGATCTTAGGCTAAAAACCCAAATTCCGCATACCCGGGTATTGCGTGCCGCATACCTCGAAAATCATGAAGTTTTCAATTTCGGTAAAAAGTAACTGGATGTACTCGTCGGCATCCGAAAACATGCGAAAAATTGTTTAAAGTTCATTCGGACGTCCAGGAGGCCAGCAGTGGTCGAAGAAGGATCTTAGGCTAAAAACCCGAATTCCGCATACCCGGGTATTGCGTGCCGCATACCTCGAAAATCATGAAGTTTTCAATTTCGGTAAAAAGTAACTGGATGTACTCGTCGGCATCCGAAAACATGCGAAAAATTGTTTAAAGTTCATTCGGACGTCCAGGAGGCCAGCAGTGGTCGAAGAAGGATCATAGGCTAAAAACCCAAATTCCGCATACCCGGGTATTGCGTGCCGCATACCTCGAAAATCATGAAGTTTTCAATTTCGGTAAAAAGTAACTGGATGTACTCGTCGGCATCCGAAAACATGCGAAAAATTGTTTAAAGTTCATTCGGACGTCCAGGAGGCCAGCAGTGGTCGAAGAAGGATCTTAGGCTAAAAACCCGAATTCCGCATACCCGGGTATTGCGTGCCGCATACCTCGAAAACCATGAAATTTTCAATTTCGGTAAAAAGTGACTGGATGTACTCGTCGGCATCCGAAAACATGCGAAAAATTGTTTAAAGTTCATTCGGACGTCCAGGAGGCCAGCAGTGGTCGAAGAAGGATCATAGGCTAAAAACCCAAATTCCGCATACCCGGGTATTGCGTGCCGCATACCTCGAAAATCATGAAATTTTCAATTTCGGTAAAAAGTGACTGGATGTAATCGTCGGCATCCGAAAACATGCGAAAAATTGTTTAAAGTTCATTCGGACGTCCAGGAGGCCAGCAGTGGTCGAAGAAGGATCTTAGGCTAAAAACCCAAATTCCGCATACCCGGGTATTGCGTGCCGCATACCTCGAAAATCATGAAATTTTCAATTTCGTAAAAAGTGACTGGATGTACTCGTCGACATCCGAAAACATGCGAAAAATTGTTTAAAGTTCATTCGGACGTCCAGGAGGCCACCAGTGGTCGAAGACGAATTATAGGCTAAAAACCCAAATTCCGCATACCCAGGTATTGCGTGTCGCATACCTCGAAAATCATGAAATTTTCAATTTCGGTAAAAAGTGACTGAATGTGCTCGTCGGCATCCAAAACCATGCGAAAAATTGTTTAAAGTTCATTCGGACGTCCAGGAGGCCAGCAGTGGTCGAAGAAGGATCTTAGGCTAAAAACCCAAATTCCGCATACCCGGGTATTGCGTGCCGCATACCTCGAAAGTCATGAAATTTTCAATTTCGTAAAAAGTGACTGGATGTACTCGTCGGCATCCGAAAACATGCGAAAAATTGTTTAAAGTTCATTCGGACGTCCAGGAGGCCAGCAGTGGTCGAAGAAGGATCTTAGGCTAAAAACCCAAATTCCGCATACCCGGGTATTGCGTGCCGCATACCTCGAAAATCATGAAGTTTTCAATTTCGGTAAAAAGTAACTGGATGTACTCGTCGGCATCCGAAAACATGCGAAAAATTGTTTAAAGTTCATTCGGACGTCCAGGAGGCCAGCAGTGGTCGAAGAAGGATCTTAGGCTAAAAACCCGAATTCCGCATACCCGGGTATTGCGTGCCGCATACCTCGAAAATCATGAAGTTTTCAATTTCGGTAAAAAGTAACTGGATGTACTCGTCGGCATCCGAAAACATGCGAAAAATTGTTTAAAGTTCATTCGGACGTCCAGGAGGCCAGCAGTGGTCGAAGAAGGATCATAGGCTAAAAACCCAAATTCCGCATACCCGGGTATTGCGTGCCGCATACCTCGAAAATCATGAAGTTTTCAATTTCGGTAAAAAGTAACTGGATGTACTCGTCGGCATCCGAAAACATGCGAAAAATTGTTTAAAGTTCATTCGGACGTCCAGGAGGCCAGCAGTGGTCGAAGAAGGATCTTAGGCTAAAAACCCGAATTCCGCATACCCGGGTATTGCGTGCCGCATACCTCGAAAACCATGAAATTTTCAATTTCGGTAAAAAGTGACTGGATGTACTCGTCGGCATCCGAAAACATGCGAAAAATTGTTTAAAGTTCATTCGGACGTCCAGGAGGCCAGCAGTGGTCGAAGAAGGATCATAGGCTAAAAACCCAAATTCCGCATACCCGGGTATTGCGTGCCGCATACCTCGAAAATCATGAAATTTTCAATTTCGGTAAAAAGTGACTGGATGTAATCGTCGGCATCCGAAAACATGCGAAAAATTGTTTAAAGTTCATTCGGACGTCCAGGAGGCCAGCAGTGGTCGAAGAAGGATCTTAGGCTAAAAACCCAAATTCCGCATACCCGGGTATTGCGTGCCGCATACCTCGAAAGTCATGAAATTTTCAATTTCGTGAAAAGTGACTGGATGTACTCGTCGGCATCCGAAAACATGCGAAAAATTGTTTAAAGTTCATTCGGACGTCCAGGAGGCCAGCAGTGGTCGAAGAAGGATCTTAGGCTAAAAACCCAAATTCCGCATACCCGGGTATTGCGTGCCGCATACCTCGAAAATCATGAAATTTTCAATTTCGGTAAAAAGTGACTGGATGTACTCGTCGGCATCCGAAAACATGCGAAAAATTGTTTAAAGTTCATTCGGACGTCCAGGAGGCCAGCAGTGGTCGAAGAAGGATCTTAGGCTAAAAACCCAAATTCCGCATACCCGGGTATTGCGTGCCGCATACCTCGAAAATCATGAAATTTTCAATTTCGGTAAAAAGTGACTGGATGTACTCGTCGGCATCCGAAAACATGCGGAAAATTGTTTAAAGTTCATTCGGACGTCCAGGAGGCCACCAGTGGTCGAAGAAGGATCTTAGGCTAAAAACCCAAATTCCGCATACCCGGGTATTGCGTCCCGCATACCTCGAAAATCATGAAGTTTTCAATTTCGGTAAAAAGTGACTGGATGTACTCGTCGGCATCCGAAAACATGCGAAAGATTGTTTAAAGTTCATTCGGACGTCCAGGAGGCAACCAGTGGTCGAAGAAGAAGTTTAGGCTTAAAACCCAAATTCCGCATACCCGGGTATTGCGTGCCGCATACCTCGAAAATCATGAAATTTTCAATTTCGGTAAAAAGTGACTGGATGTACTCGTCGGCATCCGAAAACATGCGAAAAATTGTTTCAAGTTCATTCGGACGTCCAGGAGGCCAGCAGTGGTCGAAGAAGGATCTTAGGCTAAAAACCCAAATTCCGCATACCCGGGTATTGCGTGCCGCATACCTCGAAAATCATGAAATTTTCAATTTCGGTAAAAAGTGACTGGATGTACTCGTCGGCATCCGAAAACATGCGAAAAATTTTTTAAAGTTCATTCGGACGTCCAGGAGGCCAGCAGTGGTCGAAGAAGGATCTTAGGCTAAAATCTCAAATTCCGCATACCCGGGTACTGCGTGCCGCATACCTCGAAAATCATGAAATTTTCAATTTCGGTAAAAAGTGACTGGATGTACTCGTCGACATCCGAAAACATGCGAAAAATTGTTTAAAGTTCATTCGGACGTCCAGGAGGCCACCAGTGGTCGAAGAAGAATTTTAGGCTTAAAACCCAAATTCCGCATACCCGGGTATTGCGTGCCGCATACCGAAAAATCATGATATTTTCAATTTCGGTAAAAAGTGACTGGATGTACTCGTCGGCATCCGAAAACATGCGAAAAATTGTTTAAAGTTCATTCGGACGTCCAGGAGGCCAGCAGTGGTCGAAGAAGGATCTTAGGCTAAAAACCCAAATTCCGCATACCCGGGTATTGCGTGCCGCATACCTCGAAAATCATGAAATTTTCAATTTCGGTAAAAAGTGACTGGATGTACTCGTCGGCATCCGAAAACATGCGAAAAATTGTTTAAAGTTCATTCGGACGTCCAGGAGGCCAGCAGTGGTCGAAGAAGAAGTTTAGGCTTAAAACCCAAATTCCGCATACCCTTGTATTGCGTGCCGCATACCTCGAAAATCATGAAATTTCCAATTTCGGCAAAAAGTGACTGGATGTACTCGTCAGCATCCGAAAACATGCGAAAAATTGTTTAAAGTTCATTCGGACGTCCAGGAGGCCAGCAGTGGTCGAAGAAGAAGTTTAGGCTTAAAACCCAAATTCCGCATACCCGGGTATTGCGTGCCGCATACCTCGAAAATCATGAAATTTTCAATTTCGGTAAAAAGTGACTGGATGTGCTCGTCGGCATCCGAAAACATGCGAAAAATTGTTTAAAGTTCATTCGGACGTCCAGGAGGCAACCAGTGCTCGAAGAAGAAGTTTAGGCTTAAAACCCAAATTCCGCATACCCGGGTATTGCGTGCCGCATACCTCGAAAATCATGAAATTTTCAATTTCGGTAAAAAGTGACTGGATGTACTCGTCGGCATCCGAAAACATGCGAAAAATTGTTTAAAGTTCATTCGGACGTCCAGGAGGCCAGCAGTGGTCGAAGAAGGATCTTAGGCTTAAAATCCAAATTCCGCATACCCGGTTATTGCGTGCCGCATACCTCGAAAATCATGAAATTTTCAATTTCGGTAAAAAGTGACTGAATGTACTCGTCGGCATCCGAAAACATGCGAAAAATTTTTTAAAGTTCATTCGGACGTCCAGGAGGCCAGCAGTGGTCGAAGAAGGATCTTAGGCTAAAATCTCAAATTCCGCATACCCGGGTACTGCGTGCCGCATACCTCGAAAATCATGAAGTTTTCAATTTCGGTAAAAAGTAACTGGATGTAACCGTCGGCTTCCGAAAACATGCGAAAAATTGTTTAAAGTTCATTCGGACGTCGAGGAGGCCAGCAGTGGTCGAAGAAGGATCTTAGGCTAAAAACCCAAATTCTGCATACCCGGGTATTGCGTGCCGCATACCTCGAAAATCATGAAATTTTCAATTTCGGTAAAAAGTGACTGGATGTACTCGTCGGCATCCGAAAACATGCGAAAAATTGTTTAAAGTTCATTCGGACGTCCAGGAGGCCAGCAGTGGTCGAAGAAGGATCTTAGGCTTAAAATCCAAATTCCGCATACCCGGTTATTGCGTGCCGCATACCTCGAAAATCATGAAATTTTCAATTTCGGTAAAAAGTGACTGGATGTACTCGTCGGCATCCGAAAACATGCGAAAAATTGTTTAAAGTTCATTCGGACGTCCAGGAGGCCAGCAGTGGTCGAAGAAGGATCTTAGGCTAAAAACCCAAATTCCGCATACCCGGGTATTGCGTGCCGCATACCTCGAAAATCATGAAGTTTTCAATTTCGGTAAAAAGTAACTGGATGTAACCGTCGGCTTCCGAAAACATGCGAAAAATTGTTTAAAGTTCATTCGGACGTCGAGGAGGCCAGCAGTGGTCGAAGAAGGATCTTAGGCTAAAAACCCAAATTCTGCATACCCGGGTATTGCGTGCCGCATACCTCGAAAATCATGAAATTTTCAATTTCGGTAAAATGTGACTGGATGTACTCGTCGGCATCCGAAAACATGCGAAAAATTGTTTAAAGTTCATTCGGACGTCCAGGAGGCCACCAGTGGTCGAAGAAGGATCTTAGGCTAAAAACCCAAATTCCGCATACCCGGGTATTGCGTTCCGCATACCTCGAAAATCATGAAATTTTCAATTTCGGTAAAAAGTGACTGGATGTACTCGTCGGCATCCGAAAACATGCGAAAAATTGTTTAAAGTTCATTCGGACGTCCTGGAGGCCAGCAGTGGTCGAAGAAGAATTTTAGGCTTAAAACCCAAATTCCGCATACCCGGGTATTGCGTCCCGCATACCTCGAAAATCATCAAATTTTCAATTTCGGTAAAAAGTGACTGGATGTACTCGTCGGCATCCGAAAACATGCGAAAAATTGTTTAAAGTTCATTCGGACGTCCAGGAGGCCAGCAGTGGTCGAAGAAGGATCTTAGGCTTAAAACCCAAATTCCGCATACCCGGGTATTGCGTGCCGCATACCTCGAAAATCATGAAATTTTCAATTTCGGTAAAAAAGTAACTGGATGTACTCGTCGGCATCCGAAAACATGCGAAAAATTGTTTAAAGTTCATTCGGACGTCCAGGAGGCCAGCAGTGGTGGAAAAAGGATCTTAGGCTAAAAACCCAAATTCCGCATACCCGGGTATTGCGTGCCGCATACCTCGAAAATCATGAAATTTTCAATTTCGGTAGAAAGTGACTGGATGTACTCGTCGGCATCCGAAAACATGCGAAAAATTGTTTAAAGTTCATTCGGACGTCCAGGAAGCCACCAGTGGTCGAAGAAGTATTTTAGGCTAAAAACCCAAATTCCGCATACCCGGGTATTGCGTGCCGCATACCTCGAAAATCATGAAATTTTCAATTTCGGTAAAAAGTGACTGGATGTACTCGTCGGCATCCGAAAACATGCGAAGAATTGTTTAAAGTTCATTCGGACGTCCAGGAGGCCAGCAGTGGTCGAAGAAGGATCTTAGGCTAAAAACCCAAATTCCGCATACCCGGGTATTGCGTGCCGCATACCTCGAAAATCATGAAATTTTCAATTTCGGTAAAAAAGTAACTGGATGTACTCGTCGGCATCCGAAAACATGCGAAGAATTGTTTAAAGTTCATTCGGACGTCCAGGAGGCCAGCAGTGGTCGAAGAAGGATCTTAGGCTAAAAACCCAAATTCTGCATACCCGGGTATTGCGTGCCGCATACCTCGAAAATCATGAAATTTTCAATTTCGGTAAAATGTGACTGGATGTACTCGTCGGCATCCGAAAACATGCGAAAAATTGTTTAAAGTTCATTCGGACGTCCAGGAGGCCACCAGTGGTCGAAGAAGGATCTTAGGCTAAAAACCCAAATTCCGCATACCCGGGTATTGCGTTCCGCATACCTCGAAAATCATGAAATTTTCAATTTCGGTAAAAAGTGACTGGATGTACTCGTCGGCATCCGAAAACATGCGAAAAATTGTTTAAAGTTCATTCGGACGTCCTGGAGGCCAGCAGTGGTCGAAGAAGAATTTTAGGCTTAAAACCCAAATTCCGCATACCCGGGTATTGCGTCCCGCATACCTCGAAAATCATCAAATTTTCAATTTCGGTAAAAAGTGACTGGATGTACTCGTCGGCATCCGAAAACATGCGAAGAATTGTTTAAAGTTCATTCGGACGTCCAGGAGGCCAGCAGTGGTCGAAGAAGGATCTTAGGCTTAAAACCCAAATTCCGCATACCCGGGTATTGCGTGCCGCATACCTCGAAAATCATGAAATTTTCAATTTCGGTAAAAAAGTAACTGGATGTACTCGTCGGCATCCGAAAACATGCGAAAAATTGTTTAAAGTTCATTCGGACGTCCAGGAGGCCAGCAGTGGTGGAAAAAGGATCTTAGGCTAAAAACCCAAATTCCGCATACCCGGGTATTGCGTGCCGCATACCTCGAAAATCATGAAATTTTCAATTTCGGTAGAAAGTGACTGGATGTACTCGTCGGCATCCGAAAACATGCGAAAAATTGTTTAAAGTTCATTCGGACGTCCAGGAAGCCACCAGTGGTCGAAGAAGTATTTTAGGCTAAAAACCCAAATTCCGCATACCCGGGTATTGCGTGCCGCATACCTCGAAAATCATGAAATTTTCAATTTCGGTAAAAAGTGACTGGATGTACTCGTCGGCATCCGAAAACATGCGAAGAATTGTTTAAAGTTCATTCGGACGTCCAGGAGGCCAGCAGTGGTCGAAGAAGGATCTTAGGCTTAAAACCCAAATTCCGCATACCCGGGTATTGCGTCCCGCATACCTCGAAAATCCTAAAATTTTCAATTTCTGTGAAAAGTGACTGGATGTACTCGTCGGCATCCGAAAACATGCGAAAAATTGTTTAAAGTTCACTCGGACGTCCAGGAGGCCACCAGTGGTCGAAGAAGGATCTTAGGCTAAAAACACAAATTCCGCATACCCGGGTATTGCGTGCCGCATACCTCGAAAATCATGAAATTTTCAATTTCGGTAAAAAGTGACTGGATGTACTCGTCGGCATCCGAAAACATGCGAAAAATTGTTTAAAGTTCATTCGGACGCCAAGGAGGCCAGCAGTGGTCGAAGAAGGATCTTAGGCTAAAAACCCAAATTCCGCATACCCGGGTATTGCGTGCCGCATACCTTGAAAATCATGAAATTTTCAATTTCGGTAAAAAGTGGCTGGATGTACTCGTCGGCATCCGAAAACATGCGAAAAATTGTTTAAAGTTCATTCGGACGTCCAGGAGGCCAGCAGTGGTCGAAGAAGGATCTTAGGCTAAGAACCCAAATTCCGCATACCCGGGTATTGCGTGCCGCATACCTCGAAAATCATGAAATTTTCAATTTCGGTAAAAAGTGACTGGATGTACTCGTCGGCATCCGAAAACATGCGAAAAATCGTTTAAAGTTCATTCGGACGTCCAGGAGGCCAGCAGTGGCCGAAGAAGGATCTTAGGCTAAAAACCCAAATTTCGCATACCCGGGTATTGCGTGCCGCATACCTCGAAAATCATGAAATTTTCAATTTCGGTAAAAAGTGACTGGATGTACTCGTCGGCATCCGAAAACATGCGAAAAATTGTTTAAAGTTCATTCGGACGTCCAGGAGGCCACCAGTGGTCGAAGAAGAATTTTAGGCTAAAAACCCAAATTCCGCATACCCGGGTATTTCGTGCCGCATACCTCGAAAATCATGAAATTTTCAATTTCGGTAAAAAGTGACTGGATGTACTCGTCGGCATCCGAAAACATGCGAAAAATTGTTTAAAGTTCATTCGGACGTCCAGGAGGCCAGCAGTGGTCGAAGAAGGATCTTAGGCTAAAAACCCCAATTCCGCAAACCCGGGTATTGCGTGCCGCATACCTCGAAAATCATGAAATTTCAATTTCGGTAAAAAGGGACTGGATGTACTCGTCGGCATCCAAAAACATGCGAAAAATTGTTTAAAGTTCATTCGGACGTCCAGGAGGCCACCAGTGGTCGAAGAAGAATTTTAGGCTAAAAACCCAAATTCCAAATACCCGGGTATTGCGTGCCGCATACCTCGAAAATCATGAAATTTTCAATTTCGGTAAAAAGTGACTGGATGTACTCGTCGGCATCCGAAAACATGCGAAAAATTGTTTAAAGTTCATTCGGACGTCCAGGAGGGCAGCAGTGGTCGAAGAAGGATCTTAGGCTAAAAACCCCAATTCCACATTTTTTTTTTTTTTTATAATTGACGCGTGCAAAAGGGGTATTGAGTACCCTTAAGTGACCGGATCAAGTCACAACACGGGCCGAAGGTATAGAGGAAGAGAGGGAGAGGAGGTACCGATGCACATTGGTTTTAAATGCCTGTGGATTGTAATGAGGAGGAAAAATCGAGCTGGGAAGAGCATTCCAGATTCGTGTAGTGCGGCTAAAGAACGAGTCTCTGAATTTGACTGTACGTCCGAAAGAGGGCTTGAGGGTGAATTGATGGGCATTCCTTGCGAGGCGTGTATTGCGGGTGAATTCTTGAAGGGGAGGAATGCAACTGGCTAATTCATCTGAGCATTTCTTGTTAAAATAGCGGTAAAAAAGTGACAATGACGCGACATTACGTCGGTGTTCTAACGAGTCAATCGACTTCGCAATATTACTGTCACCTATAAGTTTTATCGCTCGCTTTTGAATTCTATCCAGCAGGTGCAGGGAGGAATTAGAAGCACCTGACCAGATAGGAGCGTTATACTCAAGTCTTGGGCGTATGTATGCCTTGTATATTGTAGCCAGATCAGAGGGGGTGAAGTACTTCTTGCATTAAATTCCACTCTATTCTTATTTCCCCAATCGATTATGCTGTCAAGGTCGGAATTTAATGTGCTTAACATACGCTGCCGTTCCGAGTCTAAGGCCGAAGTGGAGGGACGTGAGCCAAGGAACGAATATGAAAAGCTGAGGGTACTGTCATCAGCGAAGGAATGAATAGGATTAGAAGTAGCAGACAAGAGATCATTTATAAAAATGAGAAAGAGTGTCGGAGACAAAACAGAACCCTGGGAAACACCAGCATTAATATAGTGGATATCAGACTTGAATCCATCCAAAACGACTTGTAATGAACGATTCGAAAGGTAATTTCTAATCCATTGAAGAAGAGACTCATCGATCCCAAAAGCACGCATTTTCGACAAGAGAGCCTGGTGCCAGACCCTGTCAAATGCCTTAGAAATATCAAGCGCAACAATCTTGCTTTCTCCTGCATTGTGCAAAGATTGGTTCCACTTTTCAGTGAGATATGCCATCAGATCACCAGTGGAACGGTTGCTTCGGAAGCCGTACTGCCGGTCATTAAGAAGCTTCCGGGACTCAAGATATTTCATAAGCTGACGGTTTATCAGCGTTTCCATGACCTTGGAGAGAAGGGACGTTAGTGCTATGGGTCGGTAGGAGGTGGGTGACGAACATTCGCCCTTTTTAGGGATGGGCTGGACAAATGCAGTTTTCCACTTACTCGGAAAGAGCCCTGAAGAGTAGGACAGATGGAAAAGCTTACGCAGTGGTTTTGACAGCGTAGAAGAACACCTCTTCAGAAGAACAGGGGGTATACCATCCGGGCCAGCGGATTTGTGTATGTTTAGATCTTTAAGTACTCTTGCTACTGTACGAGTGCGAAAATGGATTTGCCCCATGGAGAAATTTACGCTCTCAAGTACAGGTGGGGACAAAGTGTTATCTGGCAGCGTTGAGCTAGCTGCAAAGTGTGCAGCAAGCAGATTAGCTTTGTCCAAAGAGCTGACAGCTGGAATGTCATTGCAAATGAGCGTTGGGATCGAAGACGAGGCTGAATTCCTTATGTTTTTTACGAAAGACCAAAAGCTTCTGCTACCCTTGGGGCATTGTAGAACTTTTTGCCTCAACTTTTGGTCAAAGGAGAATTTAACACGTCTTATTAATGCATTACAGTCATTTCGGATCCGTTTGAACTTTTTCCGGGCTTCCTCAGAAGGGTTGGCTTTATAATCCCGGAAACTCAACTCTCTCACCCTGATAGCCTCTTTGCAGCTCAAGTCGAACCACGCATTTTCCTTAGGCTTGATGCTCTTCACTCTGTGAGGAATGAAGGACCTCATGCCCAGCGAAATAATGTTTGTGATCGCATCAGTAGCGGCATCCACGTCACTATCGAGGAAGCATAGTGACCAGTTAAAATTCCTAAAGAAGTTGTTAAGTCCGCTCCAGTTGGCTTTCTCGTAGAGCCATACTGTTCTTTTCGGAATTTGTTCTCTAACTGTGTGGGAGGAGTACGAGAATTTGGCTGACACGACACAGTGGTCGGACGAGCCTAGAGGCGACAATATATCAATTGAATATTTTTCCGGATGAGAGGTGAGAAACAGATCCAAGGTGTTAGCGGTATGATCTGCAATGTCAGGTATTCGTGTTGGCTCATTCACAAGCTGGGTTAAATTATTTACCTCAGCGAAGATTTCAACATACCTTCCTTCGGGTGTTGTCTGGCCTGAATGTCGAAGCCAAGTAGAATTGTGTACATTGAAATCGCCCGCAATAGCGATTTCAGTGCGAGGGTACAGGGATACAATTCTTGTGATGGAGTCAGACAGCGCATCAAACTCATTATAAGTTGAGTTGCTGTCCAGGTTTGGACTTCTATAAATAAAGCAGTAGTGGATTAAATGCTTACGGACAAGGAGTTTTAACCACAGAAAATTAAATTCCGGATTGGAACAGTGGCCATATTGTGGTTGAATTTGGTAAGCAACATCACTACGCACATAAATGGCGAGACCGCGGTGTAAAAAGAATAAGAGCACCAAGCTATATCCAGGCAGGTTCAAATCCGATAAATCGGTATTCTCACCCACCTGCGTTTCGCTCAGCGCCAAGACAGCTGGTTTGTGACGAGAGAGATGGACGTAAACGGCAAAGAGATTAGTTCTCAGTCCGCGAATGTTGCTCACGTCAAGTTTTGGGCGTATGTATGCCTTGTATATTGTAGCCAGATCAGAGGGGGTGAAGTACTTCTTGCATTAAATTCCACTCTATTCTTATTTCCCCAATCGATTATGCTGTCAAGGTCGGAATTTAATGTGCTTAACATACGCTGCCGTTCCGAGTCTAAGGCCGAAGTGGAGGGACGTGAGCCAAGGAACGAATATGAAAAGCTGAGGGTACTGTCATCAGCGAAGGAATGAATAGGATTAGAAGTAGCAGACAAGAGATCATTTATAAAAATGAGAAAGAGTGTCGGAGACAAAACAGAGCCCTGGGAAACACCAGCATTAATATAGTGGATATCAGACTTGAATCCATCCAAAACGACTTGTAATGAACGATTCGAAAGGTAATTTCTAATCCATTGAAGAAGAGACTCATCGATCCCAAAAGCACGCATTTTCGACAAGAGAGCCTGGTGCCAGACCCTGTCAAATGCCTTAGAAATATCAATTGCAACAATCTTGCTTTCTCCTGCATTGTGCAAAGATTGGTTCCACTTTTCAGTGAGATATGCCATCAGATCACCAGTGGAACGGTTGCTTCGGAAGCCGTACTGCCGGTCATTAAGAAGCTTCCGGGACTCAAGATATTTCATAAGCTGACGGTTTATCAGCGTTTCCATGACCTTGGAGAGAAGGGACGTTAGTGCTATGGGTCGGTAGGAGGTGGGTGACGAACATTCGCCCTTTTTAGGGATGGGCTGGACAAATGCAGTTTTCCACTTACTCGGAAAGAGCCCTGAAGAGTAGGACAGATGGAAAAGCTTACGCAGTGGTTTTGACAGCGTAGAAGAACACCTCTTCAGAAGAACAGGGGGTATACCATCCGGGCCAGCGGATTTGTGTATGTTTAGATCTTTAAGTACTCTTGCTACTGTACGAGTGCGAAAATGGATTTGCCCCATGGAGAAATTTACGCTCTCAAGTACAGGTGGGGACAAAGTGTTATCTGGCAGCGTTGAGCTAGCTGCAAAGTGTGCAGCAAGCAGATTAGCTTTGTCCAAAGAGCTGACAGCTGGAATGTCATTGCAAATGAGCGTTGGGATCGAAGACGAGGCTGAATTCCTTATGTTTTTTACGAAAGACCAAAAGCTTCTGCTACCCTTGGGGCATTGTAGAACTTTTTGCCTCAACTTTTGGTCAAAGGAGAATTTAACACGTCTTATTAATGCATTACAGTCATTTCGGATCCGTTTGAACTTTTTCCGGGCTTCCTCAGAAGGGTTGGCTTTATAATCCCGGAAACTCAACTCTCTCACCCTGATAGCCTCTTTGCAGCTCAAGTCGAACCACGCATTTTCCTTAGGCTTGATGCTCTTCACTCTGTGAGGAATGAAGGACCTCATGCCCAGCGAAATAATGTTTGTGATCGCATCAGTAGCGGCATCCACGTCACTATCGAGGAAGCATAGTGACCAGTTAAAATTCCTAAAGAAGTTGTTAAGTCCGCTCCAGTTGGCTTTCTCGTAGAGCCATACTGTTCTTTTCGGAATTTGTTCTCTAACTGTGTGGGAGGAGTACGAGAATTTGGCTGACACGACACAGTGGTCGGACGAGCCTAGAGGCGACAATATATCAATTGAATATTTTTCCGGATGAGAGGTGAGAAACAGATCCAAGGTGTTAGCGGTATGATCTGCAATGTCAGGTATTCGTGTTGGCTCATTCACAAGCTGGGTTAAATTATTTACCTCAGCGAAGATTTCAACATACCTTCCTTCGGGTGTTGTCTGGCCTGAATGTCGAAGCCAAGTAGAATTGTGTACATTGAAATCGCCCGCAATAGCGATTTCAGTGCGAGGGTACAGGGATACAATTCTTGTGATGGAGTCAGACAGCGCATCAAACTCATTATAAGTTGAGTTGCTGTCCAGGTTTGGACTTCTATAAATAAAGCAGTAGTGGATTAAATGCTTACGGACAAGGAGTTTTAACCACAGAAAATTAAATTCCGGATTGGAACAGTGGCCATATTGTGGTTGAATTTGGTAAGCAACATCACTACGCACATAAATGGCGAGACCGCGGTGTAAAAAGAATAAGAGCACCAAGCTATATCCAGGCAGGTTCAAATCCGATAAATCGGTATTCTCACCCACCTGCGTTTCGCTCAGCGCCAAGACAGCTGGTTTGTGACGAGAGAGATGGACGTAAACGGCAAAGAGATTAGTTCTCAGTCCGCGAATGTTGCTCACGTCAACACGAAATTGCCCCCTCATGTCAGTCGTAGGCATTTGAAAACCAACTCCGACAATGCAGTTGGTGAAAGTAAGCAGAGATCAGAAGTGTAAATTCTGCGATTAGTTTCACAAAACAAATCAACGTAGGTGTTATGCCCGTACATTGACTTGAATTGGTCACTAACAAAAATTCATACTTCCGAATCCGCTATGTCAGATGTTAGGCAGACTCGGACATCGCCCCAGCCCGTCTGGTAAATCAAACGGGAGTTGCGACCGAGAATGCTCGACAGTGGCTTGTGAAGGAGTGGGAGAGGGGGGAGCGGGCCGAGTGCGCTCTACCGAATCACTTCACTGCACTACACTGCACTACACTGCACTTTTTTTTTTTTTGTAGGAATTTATTTATTTATTTTTTTTTTATTTTTTTACCAGATACCAGTTATAAGTAATCAGTTACCAGTTACCAGTTACCAGTTACCAGTTACCAGTTACCAGTTACTAGTTACCAGTTACCAGTTACCTGTTCCACCAGTCCACCAGTCCACCAGTCACAGTAACTAATTAAAATAAACCACCAGTTACCAGTTACCAGTTACCAGTTACCAGTTACCAGTTACAAGTTACCAGTTACCAGTTACCAGTTACCAGTTACCAGTTAACAGTTACCAGTTACCAGTTACCAGTTACCAGTTACCAGTCACCAGTCACCAGTAACTAACTAAAATAAACCACCAGTCACCAGTCACCAGTAACTAACTAAAATAAACCACCGGTCACCAGTCACCAGTAACTAACGAAAATAAACCACCAGTTACCAGTGACCAGTTAAAAGTTACCAGTTACCAGTTACCAATTACCAGTTACCTGTTACCAGTTACCAGTTACCAGTTACCAGTTACCAGTTACCAGTTACCAGTTACCAGTTACCAGTTACAAGTTACCAGTTACCAGTTACCAGTTACCAGTTACCAGTTACAAGTTACCAGTTACAAGTTACCAGTTACCAGTTACCAGTTGCCAGTTACCAGTTACCAGTAACCAGTTACCAGTTACCAGTTACCAGTTACAAGTTACCAGTTACAAGTTACCAGTTACCAGTTACCAGTTGCCAGTTACCAGTTACCAGTAACCAGTTACCAGTTACCAGTTAACAGTTACCAGTTACCAGTTACCAGTTATCAGTTACCAGTTACCAGTTACCAGTTACCAGTTACCAGTTACCAGTTACCAGTTACCAGTTACCAGTACCCAGTTACCAGTTACCAGTAAGCAGTTACCAGTTACCAGTTACCAGTTACCAGTTACCAGTTACCAGTTACCAGTTACTAGTTACTAGTTACCAGTTACCAGTAACCAGTTACCAGTAACCAGTTACCAGTAACCAGTTACCAGTTACCAGTTACCAGTTACCACTTGCCACTCACCAGTCATCAGTCACCAGTGACAAACTTAAATAAACCACCTGTCACCAGTAACTTATTAAAATAAACCACCAGTTACCAGTAACTAACTAAAATAAACCACCAGTTACCAGTTACCAGTTACAAGTTACCAGTTACCGGTTACCAGTTACCAGTTACCAGTTACCAGTGACCAGTTGAAAGTTACCAGTTACCAGTTACCAGTTACCAGTTACCCGTTACCGGTCCACCAGTCCACAAGTCCACCAGTCCACCAGTCCACCAGTCCACCAGTCCACCAGTCCACCAGTCCACCAGTCCACCAGTCCACCAGTCCACCAGTCCACCAGTCCACCAGTCCACCAGTCCACCAGTCCACCAGTCCACCAGTCCACCAGTCCATTAGTCCACCAGTCCACCAGTCCACCAGTCCACCAGTCCACCAGTCACAGTAACTAATTAAAATAAACCACCAGTTACCAGTTACCAGTTACCAGTTACCAGTTACCAGTTACCAGTTAAAAGTTACCAGTTACCAGTTACCAGTTACTAGTAACCAGTTACCAGTTACCAGCTATCAGTTGTCAGTTACCAGTTACCAGTTACCTGGTCCACCAGTCCACCAGTCCACCAGTCCACCAGTCCACCAGTCCACCAGTCCACCAGTCCACCAGTCCACCAGTCCACCAGTCCACCAGTCCACCAGTCCACCAGTCCACCAGTCCACCAGTCCACCAGTCCACCAGTCCACCAGTCCACCAGTCCACCAGTCCACCAGTCCACCAGTCCACCAGTCCACCAGTCCACCAGTCCACCAGTAAACCAGTCCACCAGTCCACCAGTCCACCAGTCACCAGTCACAGTAACTAACTAAAATAAACCACCGCCAGTTAATAGTTACCAGTTACCGGTTACCAGTTACCAGTTACCAGTTACCAGTTACCAGTTACCAGTTACCAGTTACCAGTTACCAGTTACCAGTTACCAGTTACCAGTTACCAGTTACCAGTAACCAGTTACCAGTTATAAGTAATCAGTTACCAGTTACCAGTTACCAGTTACCAGTTACCAGTTACCAGTTACCAGTTACTAGTTACCAGTTACCAGTTACCTGGTCCACCAGTCCATTAGTCCACCAGTCCACCAGTCCACCAGTCCACCAGTCACAGTAACTAATTAAAATAAACCACCAGTTACCAGTTACCAGTTACCAGTTACCAGTTACCAGTTACCAGTTACCAGTTACCAGTTACCAGTTACCAGTTACCAATTACCAGTTACCAGTTACCAGTTACCAGTTACCAGTTACCAGTTACCAGTTACCAGTTACCAGTTACCAGTTACCAGTTACCAGTTACCAGTTACCAGTTACAAGTTACCAGTTACCAGTTACCTGTTCCACCAGTCCACCAGTCCACCAGTCCACCAGTCCACCAGTCCACCAGTCCACCAGTCCACCAGTCCACCAGTCCACCAGTCACAGTAACTAATTAAAATAAACCACCAGTTACCAGTTACCAGTTACCAGTTACCAGTTACCAGTTACCAGTTACCAGTTACCAGTTACTAGTTACCAGTTACCAGTTAACAGTTACCAGTTACCAGTTACCAGTTACCAGTTACCAGTTAAAAGTTACCAGTTACCAGTTACCAGTTACTAGTAACCAGTTACCAGCTACCAGCTATCAGTTATCAGTTACCAGTTACCAGTTACCTGGTCCACCAGTCCACCAGTCCACCAGTCCACCAGTCCACCAGTCCACCAGTCCACCAGTCCACCAGTCCACCAGTCCACCAGTCCACCAGTCCACCAGTCCACCAGTCCAAAAGTCCACCAGTCCACCAGTCCAAAAGTCCACCAGTCCACCAGTCCACCAGTCCACCAGTCCACCAGTCCACCAGTCACAGTAACTAATTAAAATAAACCACCAGTTACCAGTTACCAGTTACCAGTTACCAGTTACCAGTTACCAGTTACCAGTTACCAGTTACCAGTTACCAGTTACCAGTTAACAGTTACCAGTTACCAGTTACCAGTTACCAGTTTAAAGTTACCAGTTACCAGTTACTTGTAACCAGTTACCAGTTACCAGCTATCAGTTATCAGTTACCAGTTACCAGTTACCTGGTCCACCAGTCCACCAGTCCACCAGTCCACCAGTCCACCAGTCCACCAGTCCACCAGTCCACCAGTCCACCAGTCCACCAGTCCACCAGTCCACCAGTCCACCAGTCCACCAGTCCACCAGTCCACCAGTCCACCAGTTCACCAGTTCACCAGTCCACCAGTCCACCAGTCCACCAGTCCACCAGTCCACCAGTCCACCAGTCCACCAGTCCACCAGTCTACCAGTCCACCAGTCCACCAGTCCACCAGTCCACCAGTCCACCAGTCCACCAGTCACCAGTCACAGTAACTAACTAAAATAAACCACCGCCAGTTAATAGTTACCAGTTACCGGTTACCAGTTACCAGTTACCAGTTACCAGTTACCAGTTACCAGTTACCAGTTACCAGTTACCAGTTACCAGTTACCAGTTACCAGTTACCAGTTACCAGTTACCAGTTACCAGTTACCAGTTACCAGATACCAGTTATAAGTTATCAGTTACCAGTTACCAGATACCAGTTATAAGTTATCAGTTACCAGTTACCAGTTACCAGTTACCAGTTACCAGTTACCAGTTACCAGTTACTAGTTACTAGTTACCAGTTACCAGTTACCAGTTACCTTGTCCACCAGTCCATTAGTCCACCAGTTCACCAGTCCACCAGTCCACCAGTCCACCAGTCCACCAGTCCACCAGTCCACCAGTCCACCAGTCCATCAGTCCACCAGTCCACCAGTCCACCAGTCACAGTAACTAATTAAAATAAACCACCAGTTACCAGTTACCAGTTACCAGTTACCAGATACCAGTTATAAGTAATCAGTTACCAGTTACCAGTTACCAGTTACCAGTTACCAGTTACCAGTTACCAGTTACCAGTTACCAGTTACCAGTTACCAGTTACCAGTTACCAGTTACCAGTTACCAGTTACCAGTTACCAGTTACCAGATACCAGTTATAAGTAATCAGTTACCAGTTACCAGTTACCAGTTACCAGTTACCAGTTACCAGTTACCAGTTACCAGTTACCAGTTACCGGTTACCAGTTACCAGTTACCAGTTACCAGTTACCAGTTAAAAGTTACCAGTTACCAGTTACCAGTTAAAAGTTACCAGTTACCAGTTACCAGTTACTAGTAACCAGTTACCAGCTATCAGTTATCAGTTACCAGCTACCTGGTCCACCAGTCCACCAGTCCACCAGTCCACCAGTCCACCAGTCCACCAGTCCACCAGTCCACCAGTCCACCAGTCCACCAGTCCACCAGTCCACCAGTCCACCAGTCCACCAGTCCACCAGTCCACCAGTCCACCAGTCCACCAGTCCACCAGTCCACCAGTCCACCAGTCCACCAGTCCACCAGTCCACCAGTCCACCAGTCCACCAGACCACCAGTCCACCAGTCCACCAGTCCACCAGTCCACCAGTCCACCAGTCCACCAGTCCACCAGTCCACCAGTCCACCAGTCCACCAGTCCACCAGTCCACCAGTCCACCAGTCCACCAGTCCACCAGTCCACCAGTCCACCAGTCCACCAGTCCACCAGTCCACCAGTCCACCAGTCCACCAGTCCACCAGTCCACCAGTCCACCAGTCCACCAGTCCACCAGTCCACCAGTCCACCAGTCCACCAGTCCACCAGTCCACCAGTCCACCAGTCCACCAGTCCACCAGTCCACCAGTCCACCAGTCCACCAGTCCACCAGTCCACCACCAGTCCACCGGTGCACCAGTCCACCAGTCCACCAGTCCACCAGTCCACCAGTCCACCAGTCCACCAGTCCACCAGTCACCCTGGATATGAGGATTTCGCGCACCCTGGATTTGAGGATTTCGCTCACCCTGGATTTGAGGATTTTGCGCACCCTTGATTTGAGAGTTTCGCGCACCCTGAATATGAGGATTTCACGTACCCTTGATATGGGGATTTCGCGCTCCCTGGATTTGAGGATTTCACGCACCCTGGATATGAGGATTTCGCGCACCCTGGATATGAGTCACCAGTCACGAGTCACCAGTCCCCAGTCACCAGTCACCAGTCACAAGTCACCAGTGACCAATCACCAGTCACAAGTCACCAGTTACCAGTCACGAGTTACTAGTCGCCAGTCTCCAGTCTCTAGTCACTAGGTAACAGCCACCAGTCACAAGTCATCAGCCACCAGTCACCAGTCACCAGTAACTAACTAAAATAAACCACCAGTCACCAGTCACCAGTAACTAACTAAAACAAACCACCAGTCACCGGTCACCAGTAACTAACTGAAATAAACCACCAGTTACCAGTAACCAGTTACCAGTTACCAGTAACCAGTTACCAGTTACCAGTTACCAGTAACCAGTTACCAGTAACAAGTTACGAGCTACCAGTTACCAGTTACCAGTTACCAGTTACCAGTTACCAGTTACCAGTTACCAGTTACCAGTTACCAGTTACCAGTTACCAGTTACCAGTTACCAGTTACCAGTTACCAGTTACCAGTTACCAGTTACCAGTTACCAGTTACCAGTTACCAGTTATCAGTTACCAGTTATCAGTTACCAGTTACCAGTTACCAGTTACCAGTTACCAGTTACCAGTTACCAGTTACCAGTTACCAGTTACCAGTTACCAGTTACCAGTTACCAGTTACCAGTTACCAGTTACCAGTTACCAGTTACCAGCTACCAGTTACCAGTTACCAGTTACCAGTTACCAGTTACCAGTTACCAGTTACCAGTTACCAGTTACCAGTTACCAGTTACCAGCTATCAGTTACCTGGTCCACCAGTCCACCAGTCCACCAGTCCACCAGTCCACCAGTCCACCAGTCCACCAGTCCACCAGTCCACCAGTCCACCAGTCCACCAGTCCACCAGTCCACCAGTCCACCAGTCCACCAGTCCACCAGTCCACCAGTCCACCAGTCCACCAGTCCACCAGTCCACCAGTCCACCAGTCCACCAGTCCACCAGTCCACCAGTCCACCAGTCCACCAGTCCACCAGTCCACCAGTCCACCAGTCCACCAGTCCACCAGTCCACCAGTCCACCAGTCCACCAGTCCACCAGTCCACCAGTCCACCAGTCCACCAGTCCACCAGTCCACCAGTCCACCAGTCCACCAGTCCACCAGTCCACCAGTCCACCAGTCCACCAGTCCACCAGTCCACCAGTCCACCAGTCCACCAGTCCACCAGTCCACCAGTCCACCAGTCCACCAGTCCACCAGTCCACCAGTCCACCAGTCCACCAGTCCACCAGTCCACCAGTCCACCAGTCCACCAGTCCACCAGTCCACCAGTCCACCAGTCCACCAGTCCACCAGTCCACCAGTCCACCAGTCCACCAGTCCACCAGTCCACCAGTCCACCAGTCCACCAGTCCACCAGTCCACCAGTCCACCAGTCCACCAGTCCACCAGTCCACCAGTCCACCAGTTCACTGGTAACTGGTAACTGGTAACTGGTAACTGGTAACTGGTAACTGGTAACTGGTAACTGGTAACTGGTAACTGGTAACTGGTAACTGGTAACTGGTAACTGGTAACTGGTAACTGGTAACTGGTAACTGGTAACTGGTAACTGGTAACTGGTAACTGGTAACTGGTAACTGGTAACTGGTAACTGGTAACTGGTAACTGGTAACTGGTAACTGGTAACTGGTAACTGGTAACTGGTAACTGGTAACTGGTAACTGGTAACTGGTAACTGGTAACTGGTAACTGGTAACTGGTAACTGGTAACTGGTAACTGGTAACTGGTAACTGGTAACTGGTAACTGGTAACTGGTAACTGGTAACTGGTAACTGGTAACTGGTAACTGGTAACTGGTAACTGGTAACTGGTAACTGGTAACTGGTAACTGGTAACTGGTAACTGGTAACTGGTAACTGGTAACTGGTAACTGGTAACTGGTAACTGGTAACTGGTAACTGGTAACTGGTAACTGGTAACTGGTAACTGGTAACTGGTAACTGGTAACTGGTAACTGGTAACTGGTAACTGGTAACTGGTAACTGGTAACTGGTAACTGGTAACTGGTAACTGGTAACTGGTAACTGGTAACTGGTAACTGGTAACTGGTAACTGGTAACTGGTAACTGGTAACTGGTAACTGGTAACTGGTAACTGGTAACTGGTAACTGGTAACTGGTAACTGGTAACTGGTAACTGGTAACTGGTAACTGGTAACTGGTAACTGGTAACTGGTAACTGGTAACTGGTAACTGGTAACTGGTAACTGGTAACTGGTAACTGGTAACTGGTAACTGGTAACTGGTAACTGGTAACTGGTAACTGGTAACTGGTAACTGGTAACTGGTAACTGGTAACTGGTAACTGGTAACTGGTAACTGGTAACTGGTAACTGGTAACTGGTAACTGGTAACTGGTAACTGGTGGTTTATTTTAGTTAGTTACTGTGACTGGTGACTGGTGGACTGGTGGACTGGTGGACTGGTGAACTGGTGGACTGGTGGACTGGTGGACTGGTGGACTGGTGGACTGGTGGACTGGTGGACTGGTGGACTGGTGGACTGGTGGACTGGTGGACTGGTGGACTGGTGGACTGGTGGACTGGTGGACTGGTGGACTGGTGGACTGGTGGACTGGTGGACTGGTGGACTGGTGGACTGGTGGACTGGTGGACTGGTGGACTGGTGGACTGGTGGACTGGTGGACTGGTGGACTGGTGGACTGGTGGACTGGTGGACTGGTGGACTGGTGGACTGGTGGACTGGTGGACTGGTGGACTGGTGGACTGGTGGACTGGTGGACTGGTGGACTGGTGGACTGGTGGACTGGTGAACTGGTGGACAAAATAACTGGTAACTGGTAACTGGTAACTGGTAAATGGTAACTGGTAACTGGTAACTGATAACTAATAACTGGTATCTGGTAACTGGTAACTGGTAACTGGTAACTGGTAACTGGTTACTGGTAACTGGTAACTGGTTACTAATAACTGGTAACTGGTAACTGGTAACTGGTAACTGGTAACTGGTAACTGGTAACTGGTAACTGGTAACTGGTAACTTTTAACTGGTCACTGGTAACTGGTAACTGGTGGTTTATTTTAGTTAGTTACTGGTGACTTGTGACTGGTGGTTTATTTTAGTTAGTTACTGGCGACTGGTGACTGGTGGTTTATTTTAGTTAGTTACTGGTGACTGGTGACTGGCGACTGGTGACTGGTGGACTGGTGGACTGGTGGACTGGTGGACTGGTGGACTGGTGGACTGGTGGACTGGTGGACTGGTGGACTGGTGGACTGGTGGACTGGTGGACTGGTGGACTGGTGGACTGGTGGACTGGTGGACTGGTGGACTGGTGGACTGGTGAACTGGTGGACTGGTGGACTGGTGGACAAAATAACTGGTAACTGGTAAATGGTAACTGGTACCTGGTAACTGGTAACTGGTAACTGATAACTAATAACTGGTATCTGGTAACTGGTAGCTGGTAACTGGTTACTAGTAACTGGTAACTGGTAACTGGTAACTGGTAACTGGTAACTGGTAACTGGTAACTGGTAACTGGTAACTGATAACTGGAAACTGGTAACTGGTAACTGGTAACTGATAACTAATAACTGGTATCTGATAACTGGTAACTGGTAACTGGTAACTGGTTACTGGTAACTGGTAACTGGTAACTGGTAACTGGTAACTGGTTTCTGGTAACTGGTAACTGGTAACTGGTAACTGGTAACTGGTAACTGGTAACTGGTAACTGGTAACTGGTAACTGGTAACTGATAACTGGAAACTGGTAACTGGTAACTGATAACTAATAACTGGTATCTGGTAACTGGTAACTGGTAACTGGTTACTGGTAACTGGTAACTGGTTACTGGTAACTGGTAACTGGTAACTGGTAACTGGTAACTGGTAACTGGTAACTGGTAACTGGTAACTGATAACTAATAACTGGTATCTGGTAACTGGTAACTGGTAACTGGTTACTGGTAACTGGTAACTGGTTACTGGTAACTGGTAACTGGTAACTGGTAACTGGTAACTGGTAACTGGTAACTGGTAACTTGTAACTGGTAACTGGTAACTGGTAACTGGTAACTGGTAACTGGTAACTGGTAACTGGTAACTGGTAACTGGTAACTGGTAACTGGTAACTGGTAACTGGTAACTGGTAACTGGTAACTGGTAACTGGTAACTGGTAACTGGTAACTGGTAACTGGTAACTGGTAACTGGTAACTGTTAACTGGTAACTGGTAACTGGTAACTGGTAACTGGTAACTGGTAACTGGTTACTGGTAACTGGTAAGTGGTAACTGGTAACTAATAACTGGTATCTGGTAACTGGTAACTGGTTACTGGTAACTGGTATCTGGCAACTGGTAACTGGTAACTGGTAACTGGTAACTGGTAACTGGTTACTGGTAACTGATAACTGGTAACTGGTAACTGGTAATTGGTAACTGGTAACTGGTAACTGGTAACAGGTAACTGGTAACTGGTAACTGGTAACTGGTAACTGGTAACTGGTAACTGGTAACTGGTAACTGGTAACTGGTAACTGGTAACTGGTAACTGGTAACTGGTAACTGGTAACTGGTAACTGGTAACTGGTAACTGGTAACTCGTAACTTGTTACTGGGAACTGGTTACTGGTAACTGGTAACTGGTAACTGGTTACTGGTAACTGGTAACTGGTAACTGGTTACTGTTAACTGGTGGTTTATTTCAGTTAGTTACTGGTGACCGGTGACTGGTGGTTTGTTTTAGTTAGTTACTGGTGACTGGTGACTGGTGGTTTATTTTAATTAGTTACTGGTGACTGGTGACTGGCGACTGGTGACTGGTGGGTGATGACTTGTGACTGGTGGCTGTTACCTAGTGACTAGAGACTGGAGACTGGCGACTAGTAACTCGTGACTGGTAACTGGTGACTTGTGACTGGTGATTGGTCACTGGTGACTTCTGACTGGTGACTGGGGACTGGTGACTCGTGACTGGTGACTCATATCCAGGGTGCGCGAAATCCTCATATCCAGGGTGCGTGAAATCCTCAAATCCAGGGTGCGCGAAATCCTCATATCAAGGGTGCGTGAAATCCTCATATTCAGGGTGCGCGAAACTCTCAAATCAAGGGTGCGCAAAATCCTCAAATCCAGGGTGAGCGAAATCCTCAAATCCAGGGTGCGCGAAATCCTCATATCCAGAGTGCGCGAAATCCTTAAATCCAGTGTGCGCGAAATCCTCATATCCAGGGTGCGCGAAATCCTCAAATCCAGGGTGCGCGAAATTCTCATATCCAGGGTGCGCGAAATCCTCATATCCAGGGTGCGCGAAATCCTCAAATCAAGGGTGCGCAAATCCTCAAATCCAGGGGTCGCGAAATCCTCAAATCCTGGGTGGCGCGAGATCCTCATATCCAGGGTGTCACCAGTCACCAGTCACCAGTTACCAGTTACCACTTACCAGTTATCAGTTACCAGTATCCAGTTACCAGTTACCAGTTACCAGGGTGCGCGAAATCCTCATATCGAGGGTGCGCGAAATAATCAAACCAAGGGTGGTGAAATCCTAAAATTCAGGGTGCGCGAAATCCTCAAATTAAGGGTGCGCGAAATCCTCATATCCAGGGTGCGCGAAATCCTCAAATTCAGGGTGCGCGAAATTCTCATATCCAGGGTGGGCGAAATCCTCAAATCCAGGATGCGCGAAATCCTCAAATCCAGGTTGCGCGAAATTCTCAAATCCTGGGTGCGCGAAATCCTCAAATCCAGGGTGCGCGAAATCCTCATATCCGGGGTGCGGGTAATCCTCAAATCCAGGGTGCGCGAAATCCTCATATCCAGGGTGCGCGAAATCCTCAAATTCAGGGTGGGCGAAATCCTCAAATCCAGGGCGCGTGAAATCCTCATATCTAGGGTGCGCGAAATCCTCAAATCCAGGTTGCACGAAATCCTCATATCCAGGTTGCGCGAAATCCTCAAATTCAGGGTGCGGGAAATCCTCATATCCAGGGTGCGCCAAATCCTCAAATCCAGGGTGGGCGAAATCCTCAAATCCAGGGTGGGCGAAATCCTCATATCCAGGGTGCGCCAAATCCTCAAATCCAGGGTGGGCGAAATCCTCAAATCCAGGGTGGGCGAAATCCTCAAATCCAGGTTGCGCGAAATTCTCAAATCCTGGGTGCGCGAAATTCTCATATCCAGGGTGCGCAAAATCCCCAAATCCTCATATCCAGGGTGCGCGAAATCCTCAAATCCAGGGTGGGCGAAATCCTCAAATCCAGGGTGGGCGAAATCCTCAAATCCAGGTTGCGCGAAATTCTCAAATCCTGGGTGCGCGAAATTCTCATATCCAGGGTGCGCAAAATCCCCAAATCCTCATATCCAGGGTGCGCGAAATCCTCAAATCCAGGTTGCGCGAAATTCTCAAATCCTGGGTGCGCGAAATTCTCATATCCAGGGTGCGCAAAATCCCCAAATCCTCATATCATCCTCATATGGACTGGTGGACTGGTGACCACCCTGGATATGAGGATTTCGCGCAACCTGGATTTGAGGATTTCGCGCAACCTGGATTTGAGGATTTCGCGCACCCTGGATATGAGGATTTGGGGATTTTGCGCACCCTGGATATGAGAATTTCGCGCACCCAGGATTTGAGAATTTCGCGCAACCTGGATTTGAGGATTTCGCCCACCCTGGATTTGAGGATTTCGCCCACCCTGGATTTGAGGATTTGGCGCACCCTGGATATGAGGATTTCGCCCACCCTGGATTTGAGGATTTCGCCCACCCTGGATTTGAGGATTTGGCGCACCCTGGATATGAGGATTTCCCGCACCCTGAATTTGAGGATTTCGCGCAACCTGGATATGAGGATTTCGTGCAACCTGGATTTGAGGATTTCGCGCACCCTAGATATGAGGATTTCGCGCGCCCTGGATTTGAGGATTTCGCCCACCCTGAATTTGAGGATTTCGCGCACCCTGGATATGAGGATTTCGCGCACCCTGGATTTGAGGATTACCCGCACCCCGGATATGAGGATTTCGCGCACCCTGGATTTGAGGATTTCGCGCACCCAGGATTTGAGAATTTCGCGCAACCTGGATTTGAGGATTTCGCGCATCCTGGATTTGAGGATTTCGCCCACCCTGGATATGAGAATTTCGCGCACCCTGGATTTGAGGATTTCGCGCACCCTGGATATGAGGATTTCGCGCACCCTTAATTTGAGGATTTCGCGCACCCTGAATTTTAGGATTTCACGCACCCTTGGTTTGATTATTTCGCGCACCCTCGATATGAGGATTTCGCGCACCCTGGTAACTGGTAACTGGTAACTGGATACTGGTAACTGATAACTGGTAAGTGGTAACTGGTAACTGGTGACTGGTGACTGGTGACACCCTGGATATGAGGATCTCGCGCCACCCAGGATTTGAGGATTTCGCGACCCCTGGATTTGAGGATTTGCGCACCCTTGATTTGAGGATTTCGCGCACCCTGGATATGAGGATTTCGCGCACCCTGGATATGAGAATTTCGCGCACCCTGGATTTGAGGATTTCGCGCACCCTGGATATGAGGATTTCGCGCACACTGGATTTAAGGATTTCGCGCACTCTGGATATGAGGATTTCGCGCACCCTGGATTTGAGGATTTCGCTCACCCTGGATTTGAGGATTTTGCGCACCCTTGATTTGAGAGTTTCGCGCACCCTGAATATGAGGATTTCACGCACCCTTGATATGAGGATTTCGCGCACCCTGGATTTGAGGATTTCACGCACCCTGGATATGAGGATTTCGCGCACCCTGGATATGAGTCACCAGTCACGAGTCACCAGTCCCCAGTCACCAGTCAGAAGTCACCAGTGACCAATCACCAGTCACAAGTCACCAGTTACCAGTCACGAGTTACTAGTCGCCAGTCTCCAGTCTCTAGTCACTAGGTAACAGCCACCAGTCACAAGTCATCAGCCACCAGTCACCAGTCGCCAGTCACCAGTCACCAGTAACTAATTAAAATAAACCACCAGTCACCAGTCACGAGTAACTAACTAAAACAAACCACCAGTCACTGGTCACCAGTAACTAACTGAAATAAACCACCAGTTAACAGTAACCAGTTACCAGTTACCAGTTACCAGTAACCAGTTACCAGTTACCAGTTACCAGTAACCAGTTCCCAGTAACAAGTTACGAGTTACCAGTTACCAGTTACCAGTTACCAGTTACCAGTTACCAGTTACCAGTTACCAGTTACCAGTTACCAGTTACCAGTAACCTGTTACCAGTTACCAGTTACCAGTTACCAATTACCAGTTACCAGTTACCAGTTACCAGTTATCAGTTACCAGTAACCAGTTACCAGTTACCAGTTACCAGTTACCAGTTACCAGTTGCCAGATACCAGTCACCAGTAACCAGTTACCAGTTACCAGATACCAGTTATTAGTTACCAGTTACCACTTACCAGTTACCAGTTACCAGTTACCAGTTACCAGTTACCAGTTACCAGTTACCAGTTACCAGTTACCAGTTACCAGTTAACAGTTACCAGTTACCAGTTACCAGTTACCAGTTACCAGTTACCAGTTACCAGTTACCAGTTACCAGTTACCAGTTACCAGTTACCAGTTACAAGTTACCAGTTACCAGTTACCAGTTACCAGTTACCAGTTACCAGTTACCAGTAACCAGTTACCAGTTACCAGTAACCAGTTACCAGTTACCAGTTACCAGATACCAGTTATTAGTTATCAGTTACCAGTTACCAGTTACCAGTTACCAGTTACCAGTTACCAGTTACAAGTTACCAGTTACCAGTTACCAGTTACCAGTAACCAGTTACCAGTTACCAGTTACCAGTTACCAGATACCAGTTATTAGTTATCAGTTACCAGTTACCAGTTTCCAGTTATCAGTTACCAGTTACCAGTTACCAGTTACCAGTTACCAGTTACCAGTTACCAGTTACCAGTTACCAGTTACCAGTTACCAGTTACCAGTTACCAGTTACCAGTTACCAGTTACCAGTTACCAGCTACCAGTTACCAGTTACCAGAAACCAGTTACCAGAAACCAGTTACCAGTTACCAGTTACCAGTTACCAGTAACCAGTTACCAGTTACCAGTTACCAGTTATCAGATACCAGTTATTAGTTATCAGTTACCAGTTACCAGTTACCAGTTTCCAGTTATCAGTTACCAGTTACCAGTTACCAGTTACCAGTTACCAGTTACCAGTTACCAGTTACCAGTTACCAGTTACTAGTAACCAGTTACCAGCTACCAGTTACCAGATACCAGTTATTAGTTATCAGTTACCAGTTACCAGTTACCAGGTACCAGTTACCATTTACCAGTTACCAGTTATTTTGTCCACCAGTCCACCAGTCCACCAGTTCACCAGTCCACCAGTCCACCAGTCCACCAGTCCACCAGTCCACCAGTCCACCAGTCCACCAGTCCACCAGTCCACCAGTCCACCAGTCACCAGTCGCCAGTCACCAGTCACCAGTAACTAACTAAAATAAACCACCAGTCACCAGTCGCCAGTAACTAACTAAAATAAACCACCAGTCACAAGTCACCAGTAACTAACTAAAATAAACCACCAGTTACCAGTTACCAGTGACCAGTTAAAAGTTACCAGTTACCAGTTACCAGTTACCAGTTACCAGTTACCAGTTACCAGTTACCAGTTACCAGTTATTAGTAACCAGTTACCAGTTACCAGTAACCAGTTACCAGTTACCAGTTACCAGTTACCAGTTACCAGATACCAGTTATTAGTTATCAGTTACCAGTTACCAGTTACCATTTACCAGTTACCAGTTACCAGTTACCAGTTATTTTGTCCACCAGTTCACCAGTCCACCAGTCCACCAGTCCACCAGTCCACCAGTCCACCAGTCCACCAGTCCACCAGTCCACCAGTCCACCAGTCCACCAGTCCACCAGTCCACCAGTCCACCAGTCCACCAGTCCACCAGTCCACCAGTCCACCAGTCCACCAGTCCACCAGTCCACCAGTCCACCAGTCCACCAGTCCACCAGTCCACCAGTCCACCAGTCCACCAGTCCACCAGTCCACCAGTCCACCAGTCCACCAGTCCACCAGTCCACCAGTCCACCAGTTCACCAGTCCACCAGTCCACCAGTCCACCAGTCCAGTCCACCAGTCCAGATTTCGTGCAACCTGGATTTGAGGATTTCGCGCACCCTAGATATGAGGATTTCGCGCGCCCTGGATTTGAGGATTTCGCCCACCCTGAATTTGAGGATTTCGCGCACCCTGGATATGAGGATTTGAGGATTTCGCGCACTCTGGATTTGAGGATTTCGCGCATCCTGGATTTGAGGATTTCGCGCACCCTGGATATGAGAATTTCGCGCACCCTGGATATGAGGACTTCGCGCACCCTGGATATGAGGATTTCGCGCACCCTGGATGTGAGGATTTGAGGATTTCGCGCACCCTGGATATGAGGATTTCGCCCACCCTGGATTTGAGGATTTCGCGCACCCTAGATATGAGGATTTCGCGCGCCCTGGATTTGAGGATTTCGCCCACCCTGAATTTGAGGATTACCCGCACCCCGGATATGAGGATTTCGCGCACCCTGGATTTGAGGATTTCGCGCACCCAGGATTTGAGAATTTCGCGCAACCTGGATTTGAGGATTTCGCGCATCCTGGATTTGAGGATTTCGCCCACCCTGGATATGAGAATTTCGCGCACCCTGGATTTGAGGATTTCGCGCACCCTGGATATGAGGATTTCGCGCACCCTTAATTTGAGGATTTCGCGCACCCTGAATTTTAGGATTTCAGGCACCCTTGGTTTGATTATTTCGCGCACCCTCGATATGAGGATTTCGCGCAAACTGGTAACTGGTAACTGGTAACTGGTAACTGGATACTGGTAACTGATAACTGGTAAGTGGTAACTGGTAACTGGTGACTGGTGACTGGTGACACCCTGGATATGAGGATCTCGCGCCACCCAGGATTTGAGGATTTCGCGACCCCTGGATTTGAGGATTTGCGCACCCTTGATTTGAGGATTTCGCGCACCCTGGATATGAGGATTTCGCGCACCCTGGATATGAGAATTTCGCGCACCCTGGATTTGAGGATTTCGCGCACCCTGGATATGAGGATTTCGCGCACACTGGATTTAAGGATTTCGCGCACTCTGGATATGAGGATTTCGCGCACCCTGGATTTGAGGATTTCGCTCACCCTGGATTTGAGGATTTTGCGCACCCTTGATTTGAGAGTTTCGCGCACCCTGAATATGAGGATTTCACGCACCCTTGATATGAGGATTTCGCGCACCCTGGATTTGAGGATTTCACGCACCCTGGATATGAGGATTTCGCGCACCCTGGATATGAGTCACCAGTCACGAGTCACCAGTCCCCAGTCACCAGTCAGAAGTCACCAGTGACCAATCACCAGTCACAAGTCACCAGTTACCAGTCACGAGTTACTAGTCGCCAGTCTCCAGTCTCTAGTCACTAGGTAACAACCACCAGTCACAAGTCATCAGCCACCAGTCACCAGTCGCCAGTCACCAGTCACCAGTAACTAATTAAAATAAACCACCAGTCACCAGTCACCAGTAACTAACTAAAACAAACCACCAGTCACCGGTCACCAGTAACTAACTGAAATAAACCACCAGTTAACAGTAACCAGTTACCAGTTACCAGTTACCAGTAACCAGTTACCAGTTACCAGTTACCAGTAACCAGTTCCCAGTAACAAGTTACGAGTTACCAGTTACCAGTTACCAGTTACCAGTTACCAGTTACCAGTTACCAGTTACCAGTTACCAGTTACCAGTTACCAGTTACCAGTTACCTGTTACCAGTTACCAGTTACCAGTTACCAGTTACCAGTTACCAGTTACCAGTTACCAGTTACCAGTTATCAGTTACCAGTAACCAGTTACCAGTTACCAGTTACCAGTTACCAGTTACCAGTTACCAGTTACCAGTAACCAGTAACCAGTTACCAGTTACTAGTTACCAGTTAGTAGCTACCAGTTACCAGTTACCAGTTACCAGTTACCAGTTACCAGTTACCAGTTACCAGTTACCAGTTACCAGTTACCAGATACAAGTTATTAGCTAGCAGTTACCAGTTACCAGATACCAGTTATTAGCTACCAGTTACCAGTTACCAGTTACCAGTTACCAGTTACCAGTTACCAGTTACCAGTTACCAGTGACCAGTTAAAAGTTACCAGTTACCAGTTACCAGTTACCAGTTACGAGTTACCAGTTACCAGTTACCAGTTACCAGTTACCAATTACCAGTTACCAGTTACCAGTTACCAGTTACCAGTTACCAGTTACCAGTTACAAGTTACCAGTTACTAGTTACCAGTTACCAGTTACCAGTTACCAGTTACCAGTTACCAGTTACCAGTTACCAGTTACCAGTTACCAGTTACCAGTTACCAGTTACCAGTTACTAGTTACCAGTTACCAGTTACCAGTTACTGGTGGACTGGTGGACTGGTGGACTGGTGGACTGGTGGACTGGTGGACTGGTGGACTGGTGGACTGGTGGACTGGTGGACTGATGGACTGGTGGACTGGTGGACTGGTGGACTGGTGGACTGATGGACTGGTGGACTGGTGGACTGGTGGACTGGTGGACTGGTGGACTGGTGGACTGGTGGACTGGTGGACTGGTGGACTGGTGGACTGGTGGACTGGTGGACTGAGGTGGTGAGGATTTCGCGCACCCTGGATCTGAGGATTTCGCGCACCCTGGATATGAGGATTTCGCCCTCCCTGGATTTGAGGATTTCGCCCACCCTGGATTTGAGGATTTGGCGCACCCTGGATATGAGGATTTCCCGCACCCTGAATTTGAGGATTTCGCGCAACCTGGATATGAGGATTTCGCGCAACCTGGATTTGAGGATTTCGCGCACCCTGGATATGAGGATTTCGCGCGCCCTGGATTTGAGGATTTCGCTCACCCTGAATTTGAGGATTTCGCGCACCCTGGATATGAGGATTTCGCCCACTCTGGATTTGAGGACTTCGCCCACCCTGGATTTGATGATTTGGCGCACCCTGGATATGAGGATTTCCCGCACCCTGAATTTGAGGATTTCGCGCACCCTGGATATGAGGATTTCGCGCACCCTGGATATGAGGATTTCGCGCGCCCTGGATTTTGACGATTTCGCGCGCCCTGGATTTTGAGGATTTCGCTCACCCTGAATTTGAGGATTTCGCGCACCCTGGATATGAGGATTTCGCCCACCCTAGATTTAAGGATTTGGGGCACCCTGGATATGAAGATTTCGCGCTCCCTGGATATGAGGATTTCGCGCTCCCTGGATTTGAGGATTTCGCGCATCCTGGATTTGATGATTTGGCGCACCCTGGATATGAGGATTTCCCGCACCCTGAATTTGAGGATTTCGCGCAACCTGGATATGAGGATTTCGCGCAACCTGGATTTGAGGATTTCGCGCACCCTGGATATGAGGATTTCACGCGCCCTGGATTTAAAGGATTTCGCTCACCCTGAATTTGAGGATTTCGCGCACCCTGGATATGAGGATTTCGCGCACCCTGGATATGAGGATTTCACGCGCCCTGGATTTAAAGGATTTCGCTCACCCTGAATTTGAGGATTTCGCGCACCCTGGATATGAGGATTTCGCCCACCCTGGATTTAAGGATTTGGGGCACCCTGGATATGAGGATTTCGCGCTCCCTGGATATGAGGATTTCGCGCTCCCTGGATTTGAGGATTTCGCGCATCCTGGATTTGAGGATTTCGCGCACCCTGGATATGAGGATTTCGCGCACCTTGGATATGAGGATTTCGCGCACCCTGGATTTGAGGATTTCGCTCACCCTGAATTTAAAGATTTCGCGCACCCTGGATTTGAGGATTTTGCGCACCCTTGAGTTGAGGATTTCGCGCACCCTGAATATGAGGATGTCACGCACCCTTGATATGAAGATTTCGCGCACCCTGGATTTGAGGATTTCACGCACCCTGGATATAAGGATTTCGCGCACTCTGGATATGAGTCACCAGTCACGAGTCACCAGTCCTCAGTCACCAGTCACCAGTCACAAATCACCAGTGACCAATCACCAGTCACAAATCTCCAGTTACCAGTCACGAGTTACTAGTCACCAGTCTCTAGTCTCTAGTCACTAGGTAACAGCCACCAGTCACAAGTCATCAGCCACCAGTCACCAGTCACCAGTAACTAACTAAAATAAACCACCAGTCACCAGTCACCAGCAACTAACTAAAAAAAACCACCAGTCACCGGTCACCAGTAACCAACTGAAATAAACCACCAGTTACCAGTAACCAGTTACCAGTTACCAGTAACAAGTTACGAGTTACCAGTTACCAGTTACCAGTTACCAGTTACCAGTTACCAGTTACCAGTTACCAGTTACCAGTAACCAGTTACCAGGTACCAGTTACCAGTTACCAGTTACCAGTTACCAGTTACCTGTTACCAGTTATCAGTTACCAGTTACCAGTTACCAGTTATCAGTTACCAGTTACCAGTTACCAGTTACCAGTTACCAGTTACCAGATACCAGTTACCAGTTACCAGTTATCAGTTATCAGTTACCAGTTACCAGTCACCACTTGCCACTCACCAGTCACCAGTAACTAACTAAAATAAACCACCAGTCACAAGTCACCAGTAACTTACTAAAATAAACCACCAGTTTCCAGTTACCAGTGACCAGTTAAAAGTTACCAGGTACCAGTTACCAGTTACCAGTTACCAGTTACCAGTTACCAGTTACCAGTTACCAGTTACCAGTTACCAGTTACCAGTTACCAGTTACCAGTTACCAGTTACCAGTTACCAGTTACCAGTTACCAGTTACCAGTTACCAGTAACCAGTTACCAGGAACCAGTTACCAGTTACCAGTTACCAGTTACCAGTTACCAGTTACCAGTTACCAGTTACCAGTTACCAGTTACCAGTTACCAGTTACCAGTAACCAGTTACCAGGAACCAGTTACCAGTTACCAGTTACCAGTTACCAGTTACCAGTTACCAGTTACCAGTTACCAGTTACCAGTTACCAGTTACCAGTTACCAGTTACCATATACCAGTTATTAGTTATCAGTTACCAGTTACCAGTTACCAGTTACCAGTTACCAGTTACCAGATACCAGTTACCAGTTACCAGTTATCAGTTATCAGTTACCAGTTACCAGTCACCACTTGCCACTCACCAGTCACCAGTAACTAACTGAAATAAACCACCAGTTAACAGTAACCAGTTACCAGTTACCAGTTACCAGTAACCAGTTACCAGTTACCAGTTACCAGTAACCAGTTCCCAGTAACAAGTTACGAGTTACCAGTTACCAGTTACCAGTTACCAGTTACCAGTTACCAGTTACCAGTTACCAGTTACCAGTTACCAGTTACCAGTTACCAGTTACCAGTTACCAGTTACCAGTTACCAGTTACCAGTTACCAGTTACCAGTTATCAGTTACCAGTAACCAGTTACCAGTTACCAGTTACCAGTTACCAGTTACCAGTTACCAGTTACCAGTAACCAGTAACCAGTTACCAGTTACTAGTTACCAGTTAGTAGCTACCAGTTACCAGTTACCAGTTACCAGTTACCAGTTACCAGTTACCAGTTACCAGTTACCAGTTACCAGTTACCAGATACAAGTTATTAGCTAGCAGTTACCAGTTACCAGATACCAGTTATTAGCTACCAGTTACCAGTTACCAGTTACCAGTTACCAGTTACCAGTTACCAGTTACCAGTTACCAGTGACCAGTTAAAAGTTACCAGTTACCAGTTACCAGTTACCAGTTACGAGTTACCAGTTACCAGTTACCAGTTACCAGTTACCAATTACCAGTTACCAGTTACCAGTTACCAGTTACCAGTTACCAGTTACCAGTTACAAGTTACCAGTTACTAGTTACCAGTTACCAGTTACCAGTTACCAGTTACCAGTTACCAGTTACCAGTTACCAGTTACCAGTTACCAGTTACCAGTTACCAGTTACCAGTTACTAGTTACCAGTTACCAGTTACCAGTTACTGGTGGACTGGTGGACTGGTGGACTGGTGGACTGGTGGACTGGTGGACTGGTGGACTGGTGGACTGGTGGACTGGTGGACTGATGGACTGGTGGACTGGTGGACTGGTGGACTGGTGGACTGATGGACTGGTGGACTGGTGGACTGGTGGACTGGTGGACTGGTGGACTGGTGGACTGGTGGACTGGTGGACTGGTGGACTGGTGGACTGGTGGACTGGTGGACTGGTGGACTGAGGTGGTGAGGATTTCGCGCACCCTGGATCTGAGGATTTCGCGCACCCTGGATATGAGGATTTCGCCCTCCCTGGATTTGAGGATTTCGCCCACCCTGGATTTGAGGATTTGGCGCACCCTGGATATGAGGATTTCCCGCACCCTGAATTTGAGGATTTCGCGCAACCTGGATATGAGGATTTCGCGCAACCTGGATTTGAGGATTTCGCGCACCCTGGATATGAGGATTTCGCGCGCCCTGGATTTGAGGATTTCGCTCACCCTGAATTTGAGGATTTCGCGCACCCTGGATATGAGGATTTCGCCCACTCTGGATTTGAGGACTTCGCCCACCCTGGATTTGATGATTTGGCGCACCCTGGATATGAGGATTTCCCGCACCCTGAATTTGAGGATTTCGCGCACCCTGGATATGAGGATTTCGCGCACCCTGGATATGAGGATTTCGCGCGCCCTGGATTTTGACGATTTCGCGCGCCCTGGATTTTGAGGATTTCGCTCACCCTGAATTTGAGGATTTCGCGCACCCTGGATATGAGGATTTCGCCCACCCTAGATTTAAGGATTTGGGGCACCCTGGATATGAAGATTTCGCGCTCCCTGGATATGAGGATTTCGCGCTCCCTGGATTTGAGGATTTCGCGCATCCTGGATTTGATGATTTGGCGCACCCTGGATATGAGGATTTCCCGCACCCTGAATTTGAGGATTTCGCGCAACCTGGATATGAGGATTTCGCGCAACCTGGATTTGAGGATTTCGCGCACCCTGGATATGAGGATTTCACGCGCCCTGGATTTAAAGGATTTCGCTCACCCTGAATTTGAGGATTTCGCGCACCCTGGATATGAGGATTTCGCGCACCCTGGATATGAGGATTTCACGCGCCCTGGATTTAAAGGATTTCGCTCACCCTGAATTTGAGGATTTCGCGCACCCTGGATATGAGGATTTCGCCCACCCTGGATTTAAGGATTTGGGGCACCCTGGATATGAGGATTTCGCGCTCCCTGGATATGAGGATTTCGCGCTCCCTGGATTTGAGGATTTCGCGCATCCTGGATTTGAGGATTTCGCGCACCCTGGATATGAGGATTTCGCGCACCTTGGATATGAGGATTTCGCGCACCCTGGATTTGAGGATTTCGCTCACCCTGAATTTAAAGATTTCGCGCACCCTGGATTTGAGGATTTTGCGCACCCTTGAGTTGAGGATTTCGCGCACCCTGAATATGAGGATGTCACGCACCCTTGATATGAAGATTTCGCGCACCCTGGATTTGAGGATTTCACGCACCCTGGATATAAGGATTTCGCGCACTCTGGATATGAGTCACCAGTCACGAGTCACCAGTCCTCAGTCACCAGTCACCAGTCACAAATCACCAGTGACCAATCACCAGTCACAAATCTCCAGTTACCAGTCACGAGTTACTAGTCACCAGTCTCTAGTCTCTAGTCACTAGGTAACAGCCACCAGTCACAAGTCATCAGCCACCAGTCACCAGTCACCAGTAACTAACTAAAATAAACCACCAGTCACCAGTCACCAGCAACTAACTAAAAAAAACCACCAGTCACCGGTCACCAGTAACCAACTGAAATAAACCACCAGTTACCAGTAACCAGTTACCAGTTACCAGTAACAAGTTACGAGTTACCAGTTACCAGTTACCAGTTACCAGTTACCAGTTACCAGTTACCAGTTACCAGTAACCAGTTACCAGGTACCAGTTACCAGTTACCAGTTACCAGTTACCAGTTACCTGTTACCAGTTATCAGTTACCAGTTACCAGTTACCAGTTATCAGTTACCAGTTACCAGTTACCAGTTACCAGTTACCAGTTACCAGATACCAGTTACCAGTTACCAGTTATCAGTTATCAGTTACCAGTTACCAGTCACCACTTGCCACTCACCAGTCACCAGTAACTAACTAAAATAAACCACCAGTCACAAGTCACCAGTAACTTACTAAAATAAACCACCAGTTTCCAGTTACCAGTGACCAGTTAAAAGTTACCAGGTACCAGTTACCAGTTACCAGTTACCAGTTACCAGTTACCAGTTACCAGTTACCAGTTACCAGTTACCAGTTACCAGTTACCAGTTACCAGTTACCAGTTACCAGTTACCAGTTACCAGTTACCAGTTACCAGTAACCAGTTACCAGGAACCAGTTACCAGTTACCAGTTACCAGTTACCAGTTACCAGTTACCAGTTACCAGTTACCAGTTACCAGTTACCAGTTACCAGTTACCAGTTACCATATACCAGTTATTAGTTATCAGTTACCAGTTACCAGGTACCAGTTACCAGTTACCAGTTATTTTGTCCACCAGTCCACCAGTCCACCAGTTCACCACTCCACCAGTCCACCAGTCCACCAGTCCACCAGTCCACCTGTCCACCAGTCCACCAGTCCACCAGTCCACCAGTCCTCCAGTCCACCAGTCCACCAGTCCACCAGTCGACCAGTCCACCAGTCACCAGTCACAGTAACTAACTAAAATAAACCACCAGTTACCAGTTACTAGTTACCAGTTACCAGTTACTAGTTACCAGTTATCTGTTACCAGTTACCAGTTACCAGTTACCAGTTACCAGTTACCAGTTACCAGTTACCAGTTACCAGTTACCAGTTACCAGTTACCAGTTACCAGTTACCAGTTACCAGTTACCAGTTACCAGTTATCAGTTACCAGTTATCAGTTACCAGTTACCAGTTACCATATACCAGTTACCAGTTACCAGTTACCAGTTACCAGTTACCATATACCAGTTACCAGTTACCAGTTACCAGTTACCAGTTACCAGTTACCAGTTACCAGTTACCAGTTACCAGTTACCAGTTACCAGTTACCAGTTACCAGTTACCAGTTACCAGTTACCAGTTACCAGTTACCAGTTACCAGTTACCAGTTACCAGTTACCAGTTACCAGTTACCAGTTACCAGTTACCAGTCACCAGTTACCAGTTACCAGTTACCAGTCACCAGTAACAAACTAAAATAAACCACCAGTCACCAGTAACTAACTAAAATAAACCACCAGTTACCAGTTACCAGTTTCCAGTTACCAGTTACCAGTCACCAGTTACCAGTTACCAGTTACCAGTTACCAGTTACCAGTTACCAGTTACCAGTTACCAGTTACCAGTTACCAGTTACCAGTTACCAAGCACCAGTTACCAGTTACAAGTTACCAGTTACCAGTTAACAGTTACCAGTTACCAGTTACCAGTTACCAGTTACCAGTTACCAGATACCAGTTATTAGTTATCAGTTACCAGTTACCAGTTACGTGGTCCACCAGTCCACCTGTCCACCAGTCCACCAGTCCACCAGTCCAACAGTGCACCAGTCCACCAGTCCACCAGTCCACCAGTCCACCAGTCCACCAGTCCACAAGTCCACCAGTCCACCAGTCCACCAGTCCACCAGTCCACCAGTCCACCAGTCCACCAGTCCACCAGTCCACCAGTCCACCAGTCCACCAGTCCACCAGTCCACCAGTCCACCAGTCCACCAGTCCACCAGTCCACCAGTCCACCAGTCCACCAGTCCACCAGTCCACCAGTCCACCAGTCCACCAGTCCACCAGTCCACCAGTCCACCAGTCCACCAGTCCACCAGTCCACCAGTCTACCAGTCCACCAGTCCACCAGTCCACCAGTCCACCAGTCCACCAGTCCACCAGTCCACCAGTCCACCAGTCCACGAGTCCACCAGTCCACCAGTCCACCAGTCTACCAGTCCACCAGTCCACCAGTCCACCAGTCCACCAGTCCACCAGTACACCAGTCACAGTAACTAACTAAAATAAACCACCAGTTACCAGTTACCAGTTACCAGTCACCAGTTACCAGTTACCAGTTACCAGTTACCAGTTTCCAGTTACCAGTTATCAGTTACCAGTTACCAGTTTCCAGTTACCAGTTACCAGTTACCAGTTACCAGTTACCAGTTACCAGTTACCAGTTACCAGTTACCAGTCACCAGTTACCAGTTACCAGTAACCAGCTACCAGTTACCAGTTACCAGTTACCAGTTACCAGTTACCAGTTACCAGTTACCAGTTACTAGTTACCAGTTACCAGTTATAAGTTACCAGTTACCAGTTACAAGTTACCAATTACCAGTTACCAGTTACCAGTTACCAGTTACCAGTTACCAGTTACCAGTTACCAGTCACCAGTAACTAACTAAAATAAACCACCAGTTACCAGTTACCAGTTTCCAGTTTCCAGTTACCAGTTACCAGTTACCAGTTACCAGTGACCAGTTAAAAGTTACCAGTTACCAGTTACCAGTTACCAGATACCAGTTATTAGTTATCAGTTACCAGTTACCAGTTACGTGGTCCACCAGTCCACCAGTCCACCAGTCCACCAGTCCACCAGTCCACCAGTCCACCAGTCCACCAGTCCACCAGTCCACCAGTCCACCAGTCCAACAGTCCACCAGTCCACCAGTCCACCAGTCCACCAGTCCACCAGTCCACCAGTCCACCAGTCCACCAGTCCACCAGTCCACCAGTCCACCAGTCCACCAGTCCACCAGTCCACCAGTCCACCAGTCCACCAGTCCACCAGTCCACCAGTCCACCAGTCCACCAGTCCACCAGTCCACCAGTCCACCAGTCCACCAGTCCACCAGTCCACCAGTCCACCAGTCCACCAGTCCACCAGTCCACCAGTCCACCAGTCCACCAGTCCACCAGTCCACCAGTCCACCAGTCCACCAGTCCACCAGTTCACCAGTCCACCAGTCCACCAGTCCACCAGTCCACCAGTCCACCAGTCCACCAGTCCACCAGTCCACCAGTCCACCAGTCCACCAGTCCACCAGTCCACCAGTCCACCCGTCCACCAGTCCACCCGTCCACCAGTCCACCAGTCCACCAGTCCACCAGTCCACCAGACCACCAGTCCACCAGTCCACCAGTCCACCAGTCCACCAGTCCACCAGTCCACCAGTCTACCAGTCCACCAGTCCACCAGTCACCAGTCACAGTAACTAACTAAAATAACCAGTTACCAGTTACCAGATACCAGTTATTATTAATCAGTTACCAGTTACCAGTTACCAGTTACCAGGTACCAGTTACCAGTTACCAGTTATTTTGTCCACCAGTCCACCAGTTCACCAGTCCACCAGTCCACCAGTCCACCAGTCCACCAGTCCACCAATCCACCAGTCCACCAGTCCACCAGTCCACCAATCGACCAGTCCACCAGTCACCAGTCACAGTAACTAACTAAAATAAACCACCAGTTACCAGTAACTAGTTACCAGTTACCAGTTACTAGTTACCAGTTACCAGTTACCAGTAACCAGTTACCAGTTACCAGTTACCAGTTACCAGTTACCAGTTACCAGTTACCAGTTACCAGTTACCAGTTACCAGTTACCAGTTACCAGTTACCAGTTACCAGTTACCAGTTACCAGTTACCAGTTACCAGTTACCAGTTACCAGTTACCAGTTACCAGTTACCAGTTACCAGTTACCAGTTACCAGTTACCAGTTACCAGTTACCAGTAACCAGTTACCAGTTACCAGTTACCAGTAACCAGTTACCAGTTACCAGTTACCAGTTACCAGTCACCAGTAACTAACTAAAATAAACCACCAGTCACCAGTAACTAACTAAAATAAACCACCAGTTACCAGTTACCAGTTTCCAGTTACCAGTTACCAGTCACCAGTTGCCAGTTACCAGTTACCAGTTACCAGTAACCAGTAACCAGGTACCAGTTACCAGGCACCAGTTACCAGATACAAGTTACCAGTTACCTGTTACCAGTTACCAGTTACCAGATACCAGTTATTAGTTATCAGTTACCAGTTACCAGTTACGTGGTCCACCAGTCCACCTGTCCACCAGTCCACCAGTCCACCAGTCCACCAGTCCACCAGTCCACCAGTTACCAGTTACCAGTTACCAGTTACCAGATACCAGTTATTAGTTATCAGTTACCAGTTACCAGTTACGTGGTCCACCAGTCCACCAGTCCACCAGTCCACCAGTCCAACAGTCCAACAGTCCACCAGTCCACCAGTCCACCAGTCCACCAGTCCACCAGTCCACCAGTCCACCAGTCCACCAGTCCACCAGTCCACCAGTCCACCAGTCCACCAGTCCACCAGTCCACCAGTCCACCAATCGACCAGTCCACCAGTCACCAGTCACAGTAACTAACTAAAATAAACCACCAGTTACCAGTAACTAGTTACCAGTTACCAGTTACTAGTTACCAGTTACCAGTTACCAGTTACCAGTTACCAGTAACCAGTTACCAGTTACCAGTTACCAGTTACCAGTTACCAGTTACCAGTTACCAGTTACCAGTTACCAGTTACCAGTTACCAGTTACCAGTTACCAGTTACCAGTTACCAGTTACCAGTTACCAGTTACCAGTTACCAGTTACCAGTTACCAGTAACCAGTTACCAGTTACCAGTTACCAGTTACCAGTTACCAGTCACCAGTAACTAACTAAAATAAACCACCAGTCACCAGTAACTAACTAAAATAAACCACCAGTTACCAGTTACCAGTTTCCAGTTACCAGTCACCAGTTGCCAGTTACCAGTTACCAGTTACCAGTAACCAGTTACCAGTTACCAGTTACCAGGCACCAGTTACCAGATACAAGTTACCAGTTACCTGTTACCAGTTACCAGTTACCAGATACCAGTTATTAGTTATCAGTTACCAGTTACCAGTTACGTGGTCCACCAGTCCACCTGTCCACCAGTCCACCAGTCCACCAGTCCACCAGTCCACCAGTCCACCAGTCCACCAGTCCACCAGTCCACCAGTCCACCAGTCCACCAGTCCACCAGTCCACCAGTCCACCAGTCCAACAGTCCACCAGTCCACCAGTCCACCAGTCCACCAGTCCACCAGTCCACCAGTCCACCAGTCCACCAGTCCACCAGTCCACCAGTCCACAAGTCCACCAGTCCACCAGTCCACCAGTCCACCAGTCCACCAGTCCACCAGTCTACCAGTCCACCAGTCCACCAGTCCACCAGTCCACCAGTCCACCAGTCCACCAGTCCACCAGTCCACCAGTCCACCAGTCCACCAGTCCACCAGTCCACCAGTCCACCAGTCCACCAGTCCACCAGTCCACCAGTCCACCAGTCCACCAGTCCACCAGTCCACCAGTCCACCAGTCCACCAGTCCACCAGTCCACCAGTCCACCAGTCCACCAGTCCACCAGTCTACCAGTCCACCAGTCCACCAGTCCACCAGTCCACCAGTCCACCAGTCCACCAGTCCACCAGTCCACCAGTCCACCAGTCCACCAGTACACCAGTCACAGTAACTAACTAAAATAAGCCACCAGTTACCAGTTACCAGTTACCAGTTACCAGTTACCAGTTACCAGTTACCAGTTACCAGTTACCAGTTACCAGTTACCAGTTACCAGTTACCAGTTACCAGTTACCAGTTACCAGTTACCAGTTACCAGTTACCAGTTACCAGTTACCAGTTACCAGTTACCAGTTACCAGTTACCAGTTACCAGTTACCAGTTACCAGTTACCAGTTACCAGTTACCAGTTACCAGTTACCAGTTACCAGTTACCAGTTACCAGTTACCAGTTACCAGTTACCAGTTACCAGTTACCAGTTACCAGTTACCAGTTACCAGTTACCAGTTACCAGTTACCAGTTACCAGTTACCAGTTACCAGTTACCAGTTACCAGTTACCAGTTACCAGTTACCAGTTACCAGTTACCAGTTACCAGTTACCAGTTACCAGTTACCAGTTACCAGTTACCAGTTACCAGTTACCAGTTACCAGTTACCAGTTACCAGTTACCAGTTACCAGTTACCAGTTACCAGTTACCAGTTACCAGTTACCAGTTACCAGTTACCAGTTACCAGTTACCAGTTACCAGTTACCAGTTACCAGTTACCAGTTACCAGTTACCAGTTACCAGTTACCAGTTACCAGTTACCAGTTACCAGTTACCAGTTACCAGTTACCAGTTACCAGTTACCAGTTACCAGTTACCAGTTACCAGTTACCAGTTACCAGTTACCAGTTACCAGTTACCAGTTACCAGTTACCAGTTACCAGTTACCAGTTACCAGTTACCAGTTACCAGTTACCAGTTACCAGTTACCAGTTACCAGTTACCAGTTACCAGTTACCAGTTACCAGTTACCAGTTACCAGTTACCAGTTACCAGTTACCAGTTACCAGTTACCAGTTACCAGTTACCAGTTACCAGTTACCAGTTACCAGTTACCAGTTACCAGTTACCAGTTACCAGTTACCAGTTACCAGTTACCAGTTACCAGTTACCAGTTACCAGTTACCAGTTACCAGTTACCAGTTACCAGTTACCAGTTACCAGTTACCAGTTACCAGTTACCAGTTACCAGTTACCAGTTACCAGTTACCAGTTACCAGTTACCAGTTACCAGTTACCAGTTACCAGTTACCAGTTACCAGTTACCAGTTACCAGTCACCAGTTACCAGTCACCAGTTACCAGTCACCAGTTACCAGTTACCAGTTACCAGTTGGTGGACTGGTGGACTGGTGGACTGGTGGACTGGTGGACTGGTGGACTGGTGGACTGGTGGACTGGTGGACTGGTGGACTGGTGGACTGGTGGACTGGTGGACTGGTGGACTGGTGGACTGGTGGACTGGTGGACTGGTGGACTGGTGGACTGGTGGACTGGTGGACTGGTGGACTGGTGGACTGGTGGACTGGTGGACTGGTGGACTGGTGGACTGGTGGACTGGTGGACTGGTGGACTGGTGGACTGGTGGACTGGTGGACTGGTGGACTGGTGGACTGGTGGACTGGTGGACTGGTGGACTGGTGGACTGGTGGACTGGTGGACTGGTGGACTGGTGGACTGGTGGACTGGTGGACTGGTGGACTGGTGGACTGGTGGACTGGTGGACTGGTGGACTGGTGGACTGGTGGACTGGTGGACTGGTGGACTGGTGGACTGGTGGACTGGTGGACTGGTGGACTGGTGGACTGGTGGACTGGTGGACTGGTGGACTGGTGGACTGGTGGACTGGTGGACTGGTGGACTGGTGGACTGGTGGACTGGTGGACTGGTGGACTGGTGGACTGGTGGACTGGTGGACTGGTGGACTGGTGGACTGGTGGACTGGTGGACTGGTGGACTGGTGGACTGGTGGACTGGTGGACTGGTGGACTGGTGGACTGGTGGACTGGTGGACTGGTGGACTGGTGGACTGGTGGACTGGTGGACTGGTGGACTGGTGGACTGGTGGACTGGTGGACTGGTGGACTGGTGGACTGGTGGACTGGTGGACTGGTGGACTGGTGGACTGGTGGACTGGTGGACTGGTGGACTGGTGGACTGGTGGACTGGTGGACTGGTGGACTGGTGGACTGGTGGACTGGTGGACTGGTGGACTGGTGGACTGGTGGACTGGTGGACTGGTGGACTGGTGGACTGGTGGACTGGTGGACTGGTGGACTGGTGGACTGGTGGACTGGTGGACTGGTGGACTGGTGGACTGGTGGACTGGTGGACTGGTGGACTGGTGGACTGGTGGACTGGTGGACTGGTGGACTGGTGGACTGGTGGACTGGTGGACTGGTGGACTGGTGGACTGGTGGACTGGTGGACTGGTGGACTGGTGGACTGGTGGACTGGTGGACTGGTGGACTGGTGGACTGGTGGACTGGTGGACTGGTGGACTGGTGGACTGGTGGACTGGTGGACTGGTGGACTGGTGGACTGGTGGACTGGTGGACTGGTGGACTGGTGGACTGGTGGACTGGTGACCACCCTGGATATGAAGATTTCACGCACCGTGGATATGAGGATTTCGCGCAACCTGGATATGAGGATTTCGCGCACCCTGGATGTGAGGATTTCGCGCACCTCGGATATGGGGATTTTGCGCACCCTGGATATGAGAATTTCGCGCACCCTGGATTTAAGGATTTCGCGCATCCTGGATATGAGGATTTCGCGCACCCTGGATTTGAGGATTTCCCGCAACCTGGATATGAGGATTTCGCGCACCCTGGATTTAAGGCTTTCGCGCACCCTGGATTTGAGAATTTCGCGCATCCTAGATTTGAGGATTTCGCGCACCCTGGATATGAGGGTTTCGCGCACCCTGGATATGAGGATTTCGCGCACCCTGGATATGAAGATTCCGCCCACCCTGGATATGAGAATTTCGCGCACCCTGGATATGTGGATTTCGTGCACCCTGGATATGAGGATTTCGCGCACCCTGGATGTGAGGATTTCGCCAACCCTGGATTTGAGGATTTCGCGCACCCTGGATATGAAGATTTAGCCCACCCTGGATTTGAAGATTTGGCGCACCCTGGATATGAGGATTTCGCGCCTCCTGAATTTGAGGATTTCGCGCAACCTGGATATGAGGATTTCGCGCAACCTGGACATGAGGATTTCGCGCACCCTGGATATGAGGATTTCGTGCGCCCTGGATTTGAGGATTTCCCGCACCTTGGATATGGGGATTTCGCGCACCCTGGATATGAGGATTTTGCGCACCCTGAATTTGAGGATTTCGCGCAACCTGGATATGAGGATTTCGTGCAACCTGGATATGAGGATTTCGCGCACCCTGGATATGAGGATTTCGGGCGCCCTGGATTTGAGGATTTCCCGCACCTTGGATATAAGGATTTCGCGCGCCTTGGATATGAGAATTTCGCGCACCCTGGATTAGAGGATTTCGCGCACCCTGGATATGAGGATTTCGCGCACGATGGATATGAGGATTTCGCGCACCCTGGATTTAAGGATTTCGCGCACCCTGGATATAAGGATTTCGCGCACCCTGGATATGAGGATTTCGCGCACCCTGGATCTGAGGATTTCCCGCACCCTGGATATGAGGATTTCGCCCACCCTGGATTTAAGGATTTGGTTCACCCTGGATATGAGGATATCGCGCTCCCTGGATTTGAGGATTTCCCGCACCTTGGATATGAGGATTTCGCGCACCCTGGATTTGAGGATTTCGCTCATCCTGGATTTGAGGATTTCGCGCACCCTGGATATGAGGATTTCGCGCACCCTGGATATGAGGATTTCGCGCACCCTGGATATGAGGATTTCGCACACCCTGGATTTGAGAATTTCGCGCATCCTAGATTTGAGGATTTCGCGCACCCTGGATATGAGGGTTTCGCGCACCCTGGATATGAGGATTTCGCGCACCCTGGATATGAAGATTTCGCCCACCCTGGATATGAGAATTTCGCGCACCCTGGATATGTGGATTTCGTGTACCCTGGATATGAGGATTTCACGCACCCTGGATGTGAGGATTTCGCCAACCCTGGATTTGAGGATTTCGCGCACCCTGGATATGAAGATTTAGCCCACCCTGGATTTGAAGATTTGGCGCACCCTGGATATGAGGATTTCGCGCACCCTGAATTTGAGGATTTCGCGCAACCTGGATATGAGGATTTCGCGCAACCTGGACATGAGGATTTCGCGCACCCTGGATATGAGGATTTCGCGCGCCCTGGATTTGAGGATTTCCCGCACCTTGGATATGGGGATTTCGCGCACCCTGGATATGAGGATTTCGCGCACCCTGAATTTGAGGATTTCGCGCAACCTGGATATGAGGATTTCGCGCAACCTGGATATGAGGATTTCGCGCACCCTGGATATGAGGATTTCGGGCGCCCTGGATTTGAGGATTTCCCGCACCTTGGATATAAGGATTTTGCGCGCCTTGGATATGAGAATTTCGCGCACCCTGCATTAGAGGATTTCGCGCACCCTGGATATGAGGATTTCGCGCACGATGGATATGACGATTTCGCCCATCCTGGATTCAAGCATGTCGAGCCCCTGGATTTGAGGATTTCGCGCAACCTGGATATGAGGATTTCGCGCACCCTGGATTTAAGGATTTCGCGCACCCTGGATATAAGGATTTCGCGCACCCTGGATATGAGGATTTCGCGCACCCTGGATCTGAGGATTTCCCGCACCCTGGATATGAGGATTTCGCCCACCCTGGATTTAAGGATTTGGTTCACCCTGGATATGAGGATTTCGCGCTCCCTGGATTTGAGGATTTCGCGCACCTTGGATATGAGGATTTCGCGCACCCTGGATTTGAGGATTTCGCTCATCCTGGATTTGAGGATTTCGCGCACCCTGGATATGAGGATTTCGCGCACCCTGGATATGAGGATTTCGCGCACCCTGGATATGAGGATTTCGCACACCCTGGACTTGAGTATTTCGCCCACCCTGGATTTGAGGATTTCGCGCACCCTGGATATAAGGATTTCCCGCACCCTGAATTTGAGGATTTCGCGCAACCTGGATATGAGGATTTCGCGCAACATGGATTTGAGGATTTCGCGCACCCTGGATATGAGGATTTCGCGCGCCCTGGATTTGAGTATTTCGCTCACCCTGAATTTGAGCCCCGGTAACTGGTAACTGGTAACTGGTAACTGGTAACTGATTACTGGTAACTGGTAACTGGTAACTGGTAACCGGTGACTGGTGACTGGTGACTGGTGACTGGTGACACCCTGGATATGAGGATCTCGCGCCACCCTGGATTTAAGGATTTCGCGCACCCTGGATATTAGGATTTCACGCACCCTTGATATAAGGATTTCGCGCACATTGGATTTGAGGATTTCGCGAACTCTGGATATGAGGATTTCGCGCACCCTGTATTTGAGGATTTCGCCCACCCTGGATGTGAGGATTTCGCGCACCCCGGAAATGAAAATTTCGCGCACTCTGGATTTGAGGATTTCGCGCACCCTGGATTTGAGGATTTCGCGCACCCTGGATATGAGGATTTCGCGCACCCTGGATTTGAGGATTTCCCGTACCCTGGATATGAGGATTTCGCGCACCCTGGATTTGAGGATTTCGCGCACCCTGGATTTGAGGATTTCGCGCACCCTGGATTAAAGGATTTCGCGCACTCTGGATATGAGGATTTCGCACACCCTGGATTTGAGGATTTCGCGCACCCTTCATATGAGGATTTCGCGCACCCTGGATTTGAGGATTTCGCGTACCCTGGATATGAGGATTTCGCGCACCCTGGTTTTAAGGATTTCGCGCACTCTGGATATGAGGATTTCACGCACCCTGAATTTGAGGATTTCGCGCACCCTGGATTTGAGGATTTTGCGCACCATTTATTTGAGGATTTGGCGCACCCTGAATATGAGGATTTCACGCACCCTTGATATGAGGATTTCGCGCACCCTGGATTTGAAGATTTCACGCACCCTAGATATGAGGATTTCGCGCACCCTGGATATGAGTCACCAGTCACGAGTCACCAGTCCCCAGTCACCAGTCACCAGTCACAAGTCACCAGTGACCAATCACCAGTCACAAGTCACCAGTTACCAGTCACGAGTTACTAGTCACCAGTCTCCAGTCTCTAGTCACTAGGTAACAGCCACCAGTCACAAGTCATCAGCCACCAGTCACCAGTCGCCAGTCACCAGTCACCAGTAACTAACTAAAATAAACCACCAGTCACCAGTCACAAGTAACTAACTAAAACAAACCACCAGTCACCGGTCACCAGTAATTAACTGAAATAAACCACCAGTTACCAGTTACCAGTTACCAGTGACCAGTTTAAAAATACCAGTTACCAGTTACCAGTTACCAGTAACAAGTAACGAGTTACCAGTTACCAATTACCAGTTACCAGTTACCAGTTACCAGGTACCAGTTACCAGTTACCAGTTACCAGTTATCAGTTACCAGTTACCAGTTACCAGTTACCAGTAACCAGTTACCAGTTATCAGTTACCAGTTACCAGTTACCAGTTACCAGTTACCAGCTATCAGTTGTCAGTTACCAGTTACCAGTTACCAGTTACCAGTTACCAGTTACAAGTTACCAGTTAGCAGTTACCAGTTACCAGTTAACAGTTACCAGTTACCAGTAACCAGTTACCAGTTATCAGTTATCAGTTACCAGTTACCAGTTACCAGTTACCAGTTACCAGTTACCAGTTACCAGTTACCAGTTACCAGTTACCAGTTAGCAGTTACCAGTTACCAGTTACCAGTTACCAGTTACCAGTTACCAGTTACCAGTAACCAGTTACCAGTTACCAGTTACCAGTTACCAGTTACCAGTTACCAGTTACCAGTTACCAGATACCAGTTATTAGTTAGCAGTTACCAGTTACCAGGTACCAGTTACCAGTTACCAGTTATTTTGTCCACCAGTCCACCTGTCCACCAGTCCACCAGTCCACCAGTCCACCAGTCCACCAGTCCACCAGTCCACCAGTCCACCAGTCCACCAGTCCACCAGTCCACCAGTCCATCAGTCCACCAGTCCACCAGTCCACCAGTCCACCAGTCCACCAGTCCACCAGTCCACCAGTCCACCAGTCCACCGGTCCACCAGTCCACCAGTCCACCAGTCCACCAGTCCACCAGTCCACCAGTCCACCAGTCCACCAGTCCACCAGTCCACCAGTCCACCAGTCCACTAGTCCACCAGTCCACCAGTCCACCAGTCCACCAGTCCACCAGTCTACCAGTCCACCAGTCCACCAGTACACCAGTCCACCAGTCCACCAGTCCACCAGTCCACTAGTCCACCAGTCCACCTGTCCACCAGTCCACCAGTCTTCCAGTCCACCAGTACAGCAGTCACCAGTCACAGTAACTAACTAAAATAAACCACCAGTTACCAGTTACCAGTTACCAGTTACCAGTTACCAGTTACCAGTTACCAGTTACCAGTCACCAGTTACCAGTTACAAGTAACCAGTTACCAGTTACCAGTTACGTGGTCCACCAGTCCACCAGTCCACCAGTCCACCAGTCCACCAGTCCACCAGTCCACCAGTCCACCTGTCCACCAGTCCACCAGTCCACCAGTCCACCAGTCCACCAGTCCACCAGTCCACCAGTCCACCAGTCCACCAGTCCACCAGTCCACTAGTCCACCAGTCCACCAGTCCACCAATCCACCAGTCCACCAGTCCACCAGTCCACCAGTCCACCAGTCCACCAGTCCACCAGTCCACCAGTCCACCAGTCCACCAGTCCACCAGTCCACCAGTCCACCAGTCCACCAGTCCACCAGTCCACCAGTCCACCAGTCCACCAGTCCACCAGTCCACCAGTCCACTAGTCCACCAGTCCACCAGTCCACCAGTCCACCAGTCCACCAGTCTACCAGTCCACCAGTCCACCAGTACACCAGTCCACCAGTCCACCAGTCCACTAGTCCACTAGTCCACCAGTCCACCTGTCCACCAGTCCACCAGTCTTCCAGTCCACCAGTACAGCAGTCACCAGTCACAGTACCTAACTAAAATAAACCACCAGTTACCAGTTACCAGTTACCAGTTACCAGTTACCAGTTACCAGTTACCAGTCACCAGTTACCAGTTACAAGTAACCAGTTACCAGTTACCAGTAACCAGTTACCAGTTACCAGTTACCAGTTACCAGTTACCAGATACCAGTTATTAGTTAGCAGTTACCAGTTACCAGGTACCAGTTACCAGTTACCAGTTATTTTGTCCACCAGTCCACCAGTCCACCAGTCCACCAGTCCACCAGTCCACCAGTCCACCAGTCCACCAGTCCACCAGTCCACCAGTCCACCAGTCCACCAGTCCACCAGTCCACCAGTCCACCAGTCCACCAGTCCACCAGTCCACCAGTCCACCAGTCCACCAGTCCACCAGTCCACCAGTCCACCAGTCCACCAGTCCACCAGTCCACCAGTCCACCAGTCCACCAGTCCACCAGTCCACCAGTCCACCAGTCCACCAGTCCACCAGTCCACCAGTCCACCAGTCCACCAGTCCACCAGTCCACCAGTCCACAAGTCCACCAGTCCACCAGTCCACCACTCCACCAGTCCACCAGTCCACCAGTCCACCAGTCCACCAGTCCACCAGTCCACCAGTCCACCAGTCCACCAGTCCACCAGTCCACCAGTCCACCAGTCCACCAGTCCACCAGTCCACCAGTCTACCAGTCCACCAGTCCACCAGTCCACCAGTCCACCAGTCCACCAGTCCACCAGTCCACCAGTCCACCAGTCCACCAGTCACCAGTCACAGTAACTAACTAAAATTAACCACCAGTTACCAGTTACCAGTTACCAGTTACCAGTTACCAGTTACCAGTTACCAGTTACCAGTTACCAGTTACCAGTTACCAGTTACCAGTCACCAGTTACCAGTTACCAGTTACCAGTTACCAGTTACCAGTTACCAGTTACCAGTTATCAGTTACCAGTTACCAGTTACCAGTTACCAGTTACCAGTTACCAGTTACCAGTTACCAGTTACCAGTTTCCAGTTACCAGTTACCAGTTACCAGTTACCAGTTACCAGATACCAGTCACCAGCTACCAGTTACCAGTTACCAGTTACCAGTTACCAGTTACCAGTTACCAGTTACCAGTTACGAGTTACCAGTTACCAGTTACCAGTTACCAGTTACCAATTACCAGTTACCAGTTACCAGTTACCAGTCACCAGTAACTAACTAAAATAAACCACCAGTTACCAGTTTCCAGTTTCCAGTTACCAGTGACCAGTTACCAGTTACCAGTTACCAGTTACCAGTTACCAGTTACCAGTTACCAGTTACCAGTTACCAGTTACCAGTTACCAGTTAACAGTTACCAGTTACCAGTCACCAGTTCCCAGTTACCAGTTACCAGTTACCAGTTACCAGTTACCAGTTACCAGTTATCAGTTACCAGTTACCAGTTACCAGTTACCAGTTACCAGTTACCAGTTACCAGTTTCCAGTTACCAGTTACCAGTTACCAGTTACCAGTTACCAGTTACCAGTTAACAGTTACCAGTTACCAGTCACCAGTTCCCAGTCACCAGTTCCCAGTTACCAGTTACCAGTTACCAGTTACCAGTTACCAGTTATCAGTTACCAGTTACCAGTTACCAGTTACCAGTTACCAGTTACCAGTTACCAGTTACCAGTTACCAGTTTCCAGTTACCAGTGACCAGTTACCAGTTACCAGTTACCAGTTACCAGTTACCAGTTACCAGTTACCAGTTACCAGTTACCAGTTACCAGTTACCAGTTAACAGTTACCAGTTACCAGTCACCAGTTCCCAGTCACCAGTTCCCAGTTACCAGTTACCAGTTACCAGTTACCAGTTACCAGTTACCAGTTATCAGTTACCAGTTACCAGTTACCAGTTACCAGTTACCAGTTACCAGTTACCAGTTACCAGTTTCCAGTTACCAGTTACCAGTTACCAGTTACCAGTTACCAGATACCAGTCACCAGCTACCAGTTACCAGTTACCAGTTACCAGTTACCAGTTACCAGTTACCAGTTACCAGTTACGAGTTACCAGTTACCAGTTACCAGTTACCAGTTACCAATTACCAGTTACCAGTTACCAGTTACCAGTCACCAGTAACTAACTAAAATAAACCACCAGTTACCAGTTTCCAGTTTCCAGTTACCAGTGACCAGTTACCAGTTACCAGTTACCAGTTACCAGTTACCAGTTACCAGTTACCAGTTACCAGTTACCAGTTACCAGTTACCAGTTACCAGTTACCAGTTACCAGTTACCAGTTACCAGTCACCAGTGACTAACTAAAATAAACCACCAGTTACCAGTTACCAGTTACCAGTTACCAGTTACCAGTCCACCAGTCCACCAGTCCACCAGTCCACCAGTCCACCAGTCCAGTTAAGTAAGTTACCAGTTACCAGTTACCAGTTACCAGTTACCAGTTACCAGTTACCAGTTACCAGTTACCAGTTACCAGTTACCAGTTACCAGTTACCAGTTACCAGTTACCAGTTACCAGTTACCAGTTACCAGTTACCAGTTACCAGTTACCAGTTACCAATTACCAGTTACCAGTTACCATTTACCAGTCACCAGTAACTAACTAAAATAAACCACCAGTTACCAGTTTCCAGTTTCCAGTTACCAGTGACCAGTTACCAGTTACCAGTTACCAGTTACCAGTTACCAGTTACCAGTTACCAGTTAACAGTTACCAGTTACCAGTCACCAGTTCCCAGTTACCAGTTACCAGTTACCAGTTACCAGATACCAGTTACCAGTTACCAGTTACCAGTTACCAGTTACCAGTTTCCAGTTACCAGTTACCAGTTACCAGTTACCAGTTACCAGATACCAGTCACCAGCTACCAGTTACCAGTTACCAGTTACCAGTTACCAGTTACCAGTTACCAGTTACCAGTTACCAGTTACCAGTTACGAGTTACCAGTTACCAGTTACCAGTTACCAGTTACCAGTTACCAGTTACCAGTTACCAGTTACCAATTACCAGTTACCAGTTACCAGTTACCAGTCACCAGTAACTAACTAAAATAAACCACCAGTTACCAGTTTCCAGTTTCCAGTTACCAGTGACCAGTTACCAGTTACCAGTTACCAGTTACCAGTTACCAGTTACCAGTTACCAGTTACCAGTTACCAGTTACCAGTTAACAGTTACCAGTTACCAGTCACCAGTTCCCAGTTACCAGTTACCAGTGACCAGTTACCAGTTACCTGTTACCAGTTACCAGTTACCAGTTACCAGTTAACAGTTACCAGTTACCAGTCACCAGTTCCCAGTTACCAGTTACCAGTTACCAGATACCAGTTACCAGTCACCAGTTTCCAGTTACCAGTTACCAGTTTCCAGTTACCAGTTACCAGTCCACCAGTCCACCAGTCCACCAGTCCACCAGTCCAGTTAAGTAAGTTACCAGTTACCAGTTACCAGTTACCAGTTTACCAGTTACCAGTTACCAGTTACCAGTTACCAGTTACTGGTGGACTGGTGGACTGGTGGACTGGTGGACTGGTGGACTGGTGGACTGGTGGACTGGTGGACTGGTGGACTGGTGGACTGGTGGACTGGTGGACTGGTGGACTGGTGGACTGGTGGACTGGTGGACTGGTGGACTGGTGGACTGGTGGACTGGTGGACTGGTGGACTGGTGGACTGGTGGACTGGTGGACTGGTGGACTGGTGGACTGGTGGACTGGTGGACTGGTGGACTGGTGGACTGGTGGACTGGTGGACTGGTGGACTGGTGGACTGGTGGACTGGTGGACTGGTGGACTGGTGGACTGGTGGACTGGTGGACTGGTGGACTGGTGGACTGGTGGACTGGTGGACTGGTGGACTGGTGGACTGGTGGACTGGTGGACTGGTGGACTGGTGGACTGGTGGACTGGTGGACTGGTGGACTGGTGGACTGGTGGACTGGTGGACTGGTGGACTGGTGGACTGGTGGACTGGTGGACTGGTGGACTGGTGGACTGGTGGACTGGTGGACTGGTGGACTGGTGGACTGGTGGACTGGTGGACTGGTGGACTGGTGGACTGGTGGACTGGTGGACTGGTGGACTGGTGGACTGGTGGACTGGTGGACTGGTGGACTGGTGGACTGGTGGACTGGTGGACTGGTGGACTGGTGGACTGGTGGACTGGTGGACTGGTGGACTGGTGGACTGGTGGACTGGTGGACTGGTGGACTGGTGGACTGGTGGACTGGTGGACTGGTGGACTGGTGGACTGGTGGACTGGTGGACTGGTGGACTGGTGGACTGGTGGACTGGTGGACTGGTGGACTGGTGGACTGGTGGACTGGTGGACTGGTGGACTGGTGGACTGGTGGACTGGTGGACTGGTGGACTGGTGGACTGGTGGACTGGTGGACTGGTGGACTGGTGGACTGGTGGACTGGTGGACTGGTGGACTGGTGGACTGGTGGACTGGTGGACTGGTGGACTGGTGGACTGGTGGACTGGTGGACTGGTGGACTGGTGGACTGGTGGACTGGTGGACTGGTGGACTGGTGGACTGGTGGACTGGTGGACTGGTGGACTGGTGGACTGGTGGACTGGTGGACTGGTGGACTGGTGGACTGGTGGACTGGTGGACTGGTGGACTGGTGGACTGGTGGACTGGTGGACTGGTGGACTGGTGGACTGGTGGACTGGTGGACTGGTGGACTGGTGGACTGGTGGACTGGTGGACTGGTGGACTGGTGGACTGGTGGACTGGTGGACTGGTGGACTGGTGGACTGGTGGACTGGTGGACTGGTGGACTGGTGGACTGGTGGACTGGTGGACTGGTGGACTGGTGGACTGGTGGACTGGTGGACTGGTGGACTGGTGGACTGGTGGACTGGTGGACTGGTGGACTGGTGGACTGGTGGACTGGTGGACTGGTGGACTGGTGGACTGGTGGACTGGTGGACTGGTGGACTGGTGGACTGGTGGACTGGTGGACTGGTGGACTGGTGGACTGGTGGACTGGTGGACTGGTGGACTGGTGGACTGGTGGACTGGTGGACTGGTGGACTGGTGGACTGGTGGACTGGTGGACTGGTGGACTGGTGACCACCCTGGATATGAAGATTTCACGCACCGTGGATATGAGGATTTCGCGCAACCTGGATATGAGGATTTCGCGCACCCTGGATGTGAGGATTTCGCGCACCTCGGATATGGGGATTTTGCGCACCCTGGATATGAGAATTTCGCGCACCCTGGATTTAAGGATTTCGCGCATCCTGGATATGAGGATTTCGCGCACCCTGGATTTGAGGATTTCCCGCAACCTGGATATGAGGATTTCGCGCACCCTGGATTTAAGGCTTTCGCGCACCCTGGATTTGAGAATTTCGCGCATCCTAGATTTGAGGATTTCGCGCACCCTGGATATGAGGGTTTCGCGCACCCTGGATATGAGGATTTCGCGCACCCTGGATATGAAGATTCCGCCCACCCTGGATATGAGAATTTCGCGCACCCTGGATATGTGGATTTCGTGCACCCTGGATATGAGGATTTCGCGCACCCTGGATGTGAGGATTTCGCCAACCCTGGATTTGAGGATTTCGCGCACCCTGGATATGAAGATTTAGCCCACCCTGGATTTGAAGATTTGGCGCACCCTGGATATGAGGATTTCGCGCCTCCTGAATTTGAGGATTTCGCGCAACCTGGATATGAGGATTTCGCGCAACCTGGACATGAGGATTTCGCGCACCCTGGATATGAGGATTTCGTGCGCCCTGGATTTGAGGATTTCCCGCACCTTGGATATGGGGATTTCGCGCACCCTGGATATGAGGATTTCGCGCACCCTGAATTTGAGGATTTCGCGCAACCTGGATATGAGGATTTCGCGCAACCTGGATATGAGGATTTCGCGCACCCTGGATATGAGGATTTCGGGCGCCCTGGATTTGAGGATTTCCCGCACCTTGGATATAAGGATTTCGCGCGCCTTGGATATGAGAATTTCGCGCACCCTGGATTAGAGGATTTCGCGCACCCTGGATATGAGGATTTCGCGCACGATGGATATGATGATTTCGCGCACCCTGGATTTAAGGATTTCGCGCACCCTGGATATAAGGATTTCGCGCACCCTGGATATGAGGATTTCGCGCACCCTGGATCTGAGGATTTCCCGCACCCTGGATATGAGGATTTCGCCCACCCTGGATTTAAGGATTTGGTTCACCCTGGATATGAGGATATCGCGCTCCCTGGATTTGAGGATTTCCCGCACCTTGGATATGAGGATTTCGCGCACCCTGGATTTGAAGATTTCGCTCATCCTGGATTTGAGGATTTCGCGCACCCTGGATATGAGGATTTCGCGCACCCTGGATATGAGGATTTCGCGCACCCTGGATATGAGGATTTCGCACACCCTGGATTTGAGAATTTCGCGCATCCTAGATTTGAGGATTTCGCGCACCCTGGATATGAGGGTTTCGCGCACCCTGGATATGAGGATTTCGCGCACCCTGATATGAAGATTTCGCCCACCCTGGATATGAGAATTTCGCGCACCCTGGATATGTGGATTTCGTGCACCCTGGATATGAGGATTTCACGCACCCTGGATGTGAGGATTTCGCCAACCCTGGATTTGAGGATTTCGCGCACCCTGGATATGAAGATTTAGCCCACCCTGGATTTGAAGATTTGGCGCACCCTGGATATGAGGATTTCGCGCACCCTGAATTTGAGGATTTCGCGCAACCTGGATATGAGGATTTCGCGCAACCTGGATATGAGGATTTCGCGCACCCTGGATATGAGGATTTCGGGCGCCCTGGATTTGAGGATTTCCCGCACCTTGGATATAAGGATTTTGCGCGCCTTGGATATGAGAATTTCGCGCACCCTGCATTAGAGGATTTCGCGCACCCTGGATATGAGGATTTCGCGCACGATGGATATGACGATTTCGCCCATCCTGGATTCAAGCATGTCGAGCACCCTGGATTTGAGGATTTCGCGCAACCTGGATATGAGGATTTCGCGCACCCTGGATTTAAGAATTTCGCGCACCCTGGATATAAGGATTTCGCGCACCCTGGATATGAGGATTTCGCGCACCCTGGATCTGAGGATTTCCCGCACCCTGGATATGAGGATTTCGCCCACCCTGGATTTAAGGATTTGGTTCACTCTGGATATGAGGATTTCGCGCTCCCTGGATTTGAGGATTTCGCGCACCTTGGATATGAGGATTTCGCGCACCCTGGATTTGAGGATTTCGCTCATCCTGGATTTGAGGATTTCGCGCACCCTGGATATGAGGATTTCGCGCACCCTGGATATGAGGATTCGCGCACCCTGGATATGAGGATTTCGCACACCCTGGACTTGAGTATTTCGCCCACCCTGGATTTGAGGATTTCGCGCACCCTGGATATAAGGATTTCCCGCACCCTGAATTTGAGGATTTCGCGCAACCTGGATATGAGGATTTCGCGCAACATGGATTTGAGGATTTCGCGCACCCTGGATATGAGGATTTCGCGCGCCCTGGATTTGAGTATTTCGCTCACCCTGAATTTGAGGATTTCGCGCACCCTGGATATGAGGATTTCGCGCACCCTGGATTTGAGGATTACCCGCACCCTGGATATGAGGATTTCGCGCACCCTGGATTTGAGGATTTCACGCACCCAGGATTTGAGGATTTCGCGCAACCTGGATTTGAGGATTTCGCGCATCCTGGATTTGAGGATTTCGCCCACCCTGGATATGAGGTTTTCGCGCACCCTGGATTTGAGGATTTCGCGCACCCTGGATTTTGGGATTTCACGCACCCTTGGCTTGATTATTTCGCGCACCCTGGATATGAGGATTTCGCGCACCCCGGTAACTGGTAACTGGTAACTGGTAACTGGTAACTGGTAACTGATTACTGGTAACTGGTAACTGGTAACTGGTTAGTGGTAACTGGTAACCGGTGACTGGTGACTGGTGACTGGTGACTGGTGACACCCTGGATATGAGGATCTCGCGCCACCCTGGATTTGAGGATTTCGCGCACCCTGGATATTAGGATTTCACGCACCCTTGATATAAGGATTTCGCGCACATTGGATTTGAGGATTTCGCGAACTCTGGATATGAGGATTTCGCGCACCCTGTATTTGAGGATTTCGCCCACCCTGGATGTGAGGATTTCGCGCACCCCGGAAATGAAAATTTCGCGCACTCTGGATTTGAGGATTTCGCGCACCCTGGATTTGAGGATTTCGCGCACCCTGGATATGAGGATTTCGCGCACCCTGGATTTGAGGATTTCCCGTACCCTGGATATGAGGATTTCGCGCACCCTGGATTTGAGGATTTCGCGCACCCTGGATTTGAGGATTTCGCGCACCCTGGATATGAGGATTTCGCGCACCCTGGATTTAAGGATTTCCCGTACCCTGGATATGAGGATTTCGCGCACCCTGGATTTGAGGATTTCGCGCACCCTGGATATGAGGATTTCGCGCACCCTGGATTAAAGGATTTCGCGCACTCTGGATATGAGGATTTCGCACACCCTGGATTTGAGGATTTCGCGCACCCTTCATATGAGGATTTCGCGCACCCTGGATTTGAGGATTTCGCGTACCCTGGATATGAGGATTTCGCGCACCCTGGATTTAAGGATTTCGCGCACTCTGGATATGAGGATTTCACGCACCCTGAATTTGAGGATTTCGCGCACCCTGGATTTGAGGATTTTGCGCACCATTTATTTGAGGATTTGGCGCACCCTGAATATGAGGATTTCACGCACCCTTGATATGAGGATTTCCCGCACCCTGGATATGAGTCACCAGTCACGAGTCACCAGTCCCCAGTCACCAGTCACCAGTCACAAGTCACCAGTGACCAATCACCAGTCACAAGTCACCAGTTACCAGTCACGAGTTACTAGTCACTAGTCTCCAGTCTCTAGTCACTAGGTAACAGCCACCAGTCACAAGTCATCAGCCACCAGTCACCAGTCGCCAGTCACCAGTCACCAGTAACTAACTAAAATAAACCACCAGTCACCAGTCACAAGTAACTAACTAAAACAAACCACCAGTCACCGGTCACCAGTAATTAACTGAAATAAACCACCAGTTACCAGTTACCAGTGACCAGTTTAAAAATACCAGTTACCAGTTACCAGTTACCAGTAACAAGTAACGAGTTACCAGTTACCAGTTACCAGTTACCAGTTACCAGTTACCAGTTACCAGGTACCAGTTACCAGTTACCTGGATATGAGGATTTCGCCCACCCTGGATTTAAGGATTTGGTTCACTCTGGATATGAGGATTTCGCGCTCCCTGGATTTGAGGATTTCGCGCACCTTGGATATGAGGATTTCGCGCACCCTGGATTTGAGGATTTCGCTCATCCTGGATTTGAGGATTTCGCGCACCCTGGATATGAGGATTTCGCGCACCCTGGATATGAGGATTTCGCGCACCCTGGATATGAGGATTTCGCACACCCTGGACTTGAGTATTTCGCCCACCCTGGATTTGAGGATTTCGCGCACCCTGGATATAAGGATTTCCCGCACCCTGAATTTGAGGATTTCGCGCAACCTGGATATGAGGATTTCGCGCAACATGGATTTGAGGATTTCGCGCACCCTGGATATGAGGATTTCGCGCGCCCTGGATTTGAGTATTTCGCTCACCCTGAATTTGAGGATTTCGCGCACCCTGGATATGAGGATTTCGCGCACCCTGGATTTGAGGATTACCCGCACCCTGGATATGAGGATTTCGCGCACCCTGGATTTGAGGATTTCACGCACCCAGGATTTGAGGATTTCGCGCAACCTGGATTTGAGGATTTCGCGCATCCTGGATTTGAGGATTTCGCCCACCCTGGATATGAGGTTTTCGCGCACCCTGGATTTGAGGATTTCGCGCACCCTGGATTTTGGGATTTCACGCAACCTTGGCTTGATTATTTCGCGCACCCTGGATATGAGGATTTCGCGCACCACGGTAACTGGTAACTGGTAACTGGTAACTGGTAACTGGTAACTGATTACTGGTAACTGGTAACTGGTAACTGGTTAGTGGTAACTGGTAACCGGTGACTGGTGACTGGTGACTGGTGACTGGTGACACCCTGGATAAGAGGATCTCGCGCCACCCTGGATTTGAGGATTTCGCGCACCCTGGATATTAGGATTTCACGCACCCTTGATATAAGGATTTCGCGCACATTGGATTTGAGGATTTCGCGAACTCTGGATATGAGGATTTCGCGCACCCTGTATTTGAGGATTTCGCCCACCCTGGATGTGAGGATTTCGCGCACCCCGGAAATGAAAATTTCGCGCACTCTGGATTTGAGGATTTCGCGCACCCTGGATTTGAGGATTTCGCGCACCCTGGATATGAGGATTTCGCGCACCCTGGATTTGAGGATTTCCCGTACCCTGGATATGAGGATTTCGCGCACCCTGGATTTGAGGATTTCGCGCACCCTGGATTTGAGGATTTCGCGCACCCTGGATATGAGGATTTCGCGCACCCTGGATTTAAGGATTTCCCGTACCCTGGATATGAGGATTTCGCGCACCCTGGATTTGAGGATTTCGCGCACCCTGGATATGAGGATTTCGCGCACCCTGGATTAAAGGATTTCGCGCACTCTGGATATGAGGATTTCGCACACCCTGGATTTGAGGATTTCGCGCACCCTTCATATGAGGATTTCGCGCACCCTGGATTTGAGGATTTCGCGTACCCTGGATATGAGGATTTCGCGCACCCTGGATTTAAGGATTTCGCGCACTCTGGATATGAGGATTTCACGCACCCTGAATTTGAGGATTTCGCGCACCCTGGATTTGAGGATTTTGCGCACCATTTATTTGAGGATTTGGCGCACCCTGAATATGAGGATTTCACGCACCCTTGATATGAGGATTTCCCGCACCCTGGATATGAGTCACCAGTCACGAGTCACCAGTCCCCAGTCACCAGTCACCAGTCACAAGTCACCAGTGACCAATCACCAGTCACAAGTCACCAGTTACCAGTCACGAGTTACTAGTCACTAGTCTCCAGTCTCTAGTCACTAGGTAACAGCCACCAGTCACAAGTCATCAGCCACCAGTCACCAGTCGCCAGTCACCAGTCACCAGTAACTAACTAAAATAAACCACCAGTCACCAGTCACAAGTAACTAACTAAAACAAACCACCAGTCACCGGTCACCAGTAATTAACTGAAATAAACCACCAGTTACCAGTTACCAGTGACCAGTTTAAAAATACCAGTTACCAGTTACCAGTTACCAGTAACAAGTAACGAGTTACCAGTTACCAGTTACCAGTTACCAGTTACCAGTTACCAGTTACCAGGTACCAGTTACCAGTTACCAGTTACCAGTTATCAGTTACCAGTTACCAGTTACCAGTTACCAGTAACCAGTTACCAGTTATCAGTTACCAGTTACCAGTTACCAGTAACCAGTTACCAGTTATCAGTTACCAGTTACCAGTTACCAGTTACCAGTTACCAGTTACAAGTTACCAGTTAGCAGTTACCAGTTAACAGTTACCAGTTACCAGTAACCAGTTACCAGTTATCAGTTATCAGTTACCAGTTACCAGTTACCAGTTACCAGTTACCAGTTACCAGTTACCAGTTACCAGTTAGCAGTTACCAGTTACCAGTTACCAGTTACCAGTTACCAGTTACCAGTAACCAGTTACCAGTTACCAGTTACCAGTTACCAGTTACCAGTTACCAGATACCAGTTATTAGTTAGCAGTTACCAGTTACCAGGTACCAGTTACCAGTTACCAGTTATTTTGTCCACCAGTCCACCTGTCCACCAGTCCACCAGTCCACCAGTCCACCAGTCCACCAGTCCACCAGTCCACCAGTCCACCAGTCCACCAGTCCACCAGTCCACCAGTCCACCAGTCCACCAGTCCACCAGTCCATCAGTCCACCAGTCCACCAGTCCACCAGTCCACCAGTCCACCAGTCCACCAGTCCACCAGTCCACCAGTCCACCAGTCCACCAGTCCACCAGTCCACCAGTCCACCAGTCCACCAGTCCACCAGTCCACCAGTCCACCAGTCCACCAGTCCACCAGTCCACCAGTCCACCAGTCCACCAGTCCACTAGTCCACCAGTCCACCAGTCCACCAGTCCACCAGTCCACCAGTCCACCTGTCCACCAGTCCACCAGTCTTCCAGTCCACCAGTACAGCAGTCACCAGTCACAGTAACTAACTAAAATAAACCACCAGTTACCAGTTACCAGTTACCAGTTAGCAGTTACCAGTTACCAGTTACCAGTCACCAGTTACCAGTTACAAGTAACCAGTTACCAGTTACCAGTTACCAGTTACCAGTTACCAGTTATCAGTTACGTGGTCCACCAGTCCACCAGTCCACCAGTCCACCAGTCCACCAGTCCACCAGTCCACCAGTCCACCAGTCCACTAGTCCACCAGTCCACCTGTCCACCAGTCCACCAGTCTTCCAGTCCACCAGTACAGCAGTCACCAGTCACAGTAACTAACTAAAATAAACCACCAGTTACCAGTTACCAGTTACCAGTTACCAGTTACCAGTTACCAGTTACCAGTTACCAGTTACCAGTTACCAGTCACCAGTTACCAGTTACAAGTAACCAGTTACCAGTTACCAGTTACCAGTTACCAGTTACCAGTTACCAGTTACGTGGTCCATCAGTCCACCAGTCCACCAGTCCACCAGTCCACCAGTCCACCAGTCCACCAGTCCACCAGTCCACCAGTCCACCAGTCCACCTGTCCACCAGTCCACCAGTCCACCAGTCCACCAGTCCACCAGTCCACCAGTCCACCAGTCCACCAGTCCACCAGTCCACCAGTCCACCAGTCCACCAGTCCACTAGTCCACCAGTCCACCAGTCCACCAATCCACCAGTCCACCAGTCCACCAGTCCACCAGTCCACCAGTCCACCAGTCCACCAGTCCACCAGTCCACCAGTCCACCAGTCCACCAGTCCACCAGTCCACCAGTCCACCAGTCCACCAGTCCACCAGTCCACCAGTCCACCAGTCCACCAGTCCACTAGTCCACTAGTCCACCAGTCCACCAGTCCACCAGTCCACCAGTCCACCAGTCTACCAGTCCACCAGTCCACCAGTACACCAGTCCACCAGTCCACCAGTCCACTAGTCCACTAGTCCACCAGTCCACCTGTCCACCAGTCCACCAGTCTTCCAGTCCACCAGTACAGCAGTCACCAGTCACAGTAACTAACTAAAATAAACCACCAGTTACCAGTTACCAGTTACCAGTTACCAGTTACCAGTTACCAGTTACCAGTTACCAGTTACCAGTTACCAGTCACCAGTTACCAGTTACAAGTAACCAGTTACCAGTTACCAGTTACCAGTAACCAGTTACCAGTTACCAGTTACCAGTTACCAGTTACCAGATACCAGTTATTAGTTAGCAGTTACCAGTTACCAGGTACCAGTTACCAGTTACCAGTTATTTTGTCCACCAGTCCACCAGTCCACCAGTCCACCAGTCCACCAGTCCACCAGTCCACCAGTCCACCAGTCCACCAGTCCACCAGTCCACCAGTCCACCAGTCCACCAGTCTACCAGTCCACCAGTCCACCAGTCCACCAGTCCACCAGTCCACCAGTCCACCAGTCCACTAGTCCACCAGTCCACCTGTCCACCAGTCCACCAGTCTTCCAGTCCACCAGTACAGCAGTCACCAGTCACAGTAACTAACTAAAATAAACCACCAGTTACCAGTTACCAGTTACTAGTTACCAGTTACCAGTTACCAGTTACCAGTTACCAGTCACCAGTTACCAGTTACAGGTAACCAGTTACCAGTTACCAGTTACCAGTTACCAGTTACGTGGTCCACCAGTCCACCAGTCCACCAGTCCACCAGTCCACCAGTCCACCAATCCACCAGCCCACCAGTCCACCAGTCCACCAGTCCACCAGTCCACCAGTCCACCAGTCCACCAGTCCACCAGTCCACCAGTCCACCAGTCCACCAGTCCGCCAGTCCACCAGTCCACCAGTCCACCAGTCCACCAGTCCACCAGTCCACCAGTCCACCAGTCCACCAGTCCACCAGTCCACCAGTCCACCAGTCCACCAGTCCACCAGTCCACCAGTCCACCAGTCCACCAGTCCACCAGTCCACCAGTCCACCAGTCCACCAGTCCACCAGTCCACCAGTCCACCAGTCCACCAGTCCACCAGTCCACCAGTCCACCAGTCCACCAGTCCACCAGTCCACCAGTCCACCAGTCCACCAGTCCACCAGTCCACCAGTCCACCAGTACAGCAGTCACCAGTCACAGTAACTAACTAAAATAAACCACCAGTTACCAGTTACCAGTTACCAGTTACCAGTTACCAGTTATCAGTTACCAGTTACCAGTCACCAGTTACCAGTTACAAGTAACCAGTTACCAGTTACCAGTAACCAGTTACCAGTTACCAGTTACCAGTTACCAGTTACCAGTTACCAGATACCAGTTATTAGTTAGCAGTTACCAGTTACCAGGTACCAGTTACCAGTTAGCCAGTCCAGTCCAGTCCACCAGTACACCAGTCCACCAGTCCACCAGTCCACCAGTCCACTAGTCCACCAGTCCAACTGTCCACCAGTCCACCAGTCTTCCAGTCCACCAGTACAGCAGTCACCAGTCACAGTAACTAACTAAAATAAGCCACCAGTTACCAGTTACCAGTTACCAGTTACAAGTCACCAGTTACCAGTTACAAGTAACCAGTTACCAGTTACCAGTAACCAGTTACCAGTTACCAGTTACCAGTTACCAGTTACCAGATACCAGCTATTAGTTAGCAGTTACCAGTTACCAGGTACCAGTTACCAGTTATTTTGTCCACCAGTCCACCAGTTCACCAGTCTACCAGTCCACCAGTCCACCAGTCCACCAGTCCACCAGTCCACCAGTCCACCAGTCCACCAGTCCACCAGTCCACCAGTCCACTAGTCCACCAGTCCACCTGTCCACCAGTCCACCAGTACAGCAGTCACCAGTCACAGTAACTAACTAAAATAAATCACCAGTTACCAGTTACCAGTTACGAGTTACCAGTTACCAGTCACCAGTTACCAGTTACAAGTAACCAGTTACCAGTTACCAGTTACCAGTTACCAGTTACGTGGTCCACCAGTCCACCAGTCCACCAGTCCAACAGTCCACCAGTCCACCAGTCCACCAGTCCACCAATCCACCAGCCCACCAGTCCACCAGTCCACCAGTCCACCAGTCCACCAGTCCACCAGTCCACCAGTCCACCAGTCCACCAGTCCACCAGTCCACCAGTCCACTAGTCCACCAGTCCACCAGTCCACCAATCCACCAGTCCACCAGTCCACCAGTCCACCAGTCCACCAGTCCACCAGTCCACCAGTCCACCAGTCCACCAGTCCACCAGTCCACCAGTCCACCAGTCCACCAGTCCACCAGTCCACCAGTCCACCAGTCCACCAGTCCACCAGTCCACCAGTCCACCAGTCCACCAGTCCACCAGTCCACCAGTCCACCAGTCCACCAGTCCACCAGTCCACCAGTCCACCAGTCCACCAGTCCACCAGTCCACCAGTCCACCAGTCCACTAGTCCACCAGTCCACCAGTCCACCAGTCCACCAGTCCACCAGTCTACCAGTCCACCAGTCCACCAGTACACCAGTCCACCAGTCCACCAGTCCACTAGTCCACCAGTCCACCTGTCCACCAGTCCACCAGTCTTCCAGTCCACCAGTACAGCAGTCACCAGTCACAGTAACTAACTAAAATAAACCACCAGTTACCAGTTACCAGTTACCAGTTACCAGTTACCAGTTACCAGTTACCAGTTACCAGTTAACAGTTACCAGTTACCAGTCACCAGTTCCCAGTTACCAGTTACCAGTGACCAGTTACCAGTTACCAGTTACCAGTTACCAGTTACCAGTTACCAGTTAACAGTTACCAGTTACCAGTCACCAGTTCCCAGTTACCAGTTACCAGTTACCAGTTACCAGATACCAATTACCAGTCACCAGTTTCCAGTTACCAGTTACCAGTTACCAGTTACCAGTTACCAGTTACCAGTTACCAGTCCACCAGTCCACCAGTCCACCAGTCCACCAGTCCACCAGTCCAGTTAAGTAAGTTACCAGTTACCAGTTACCAGTTACCAGTTACCAGTTACCAGTTACCAGTTACCAGTTACCAGTTACCAGTTTACCAGTTACCAGTTTACCAGTTACCAGTTTACCAGTTACCAGTTTACCAGTTACCAGTTACTGGTGGACTGGTGGACTGGTGGACTGGTGGACTGGTGGACTGGTGGACTGGTGGACTGGTGGACTGGTGGACTGGTGGACTGGTGGACTGGTGGACTGGTGGACTGGTGGACTGGTGGACTGGTGGACTGGTGGACTGGTGGACTGGTGGACTGGTGGACTGGTGGACTGGTGGACTGGTGGACTGGTGGACTGGTGGACTGGTGGACTGGTGGACTGGTGGACTGGTGGACTGGTGGACTGGTGGACTGGTGGACTGGTGGACTGGTGGACTGGTGGACTGGTGGACTGGTGGACTGGTGGACTGGTGGACTGGTGGACTGGTGGACTGGTGGACTGGTGGACTGGTGGACTGGTGGACTGGTGGACTGGTGGACTGGTGGACTGGTGGACTGGTGGACTGGTGGACTGGTGGACTGGTGGACTGGTGGACTGGTGGACTGGTGGACTGGTGGACTGGTGGACTGGTGGACTGGTGGACTGGTGGACTGGTGGACTGGTGGACTGGTGGACTGGTGGACTGGTGGACTGGTGGACTGGTGGACTGGTGGACTGGTGGACTGGTGGACTGGTGGACTGGTGGACTGGTGGACTGGTGGACTGGTGGACTGGTGGACTGGTGACCACCCTGGATATGAAGATTTCACGCACCGTGGATATGAGGATTTCGCGCAACCTGGATATGAGGATTTCGCGCACCCTGGATGTGAGGATTTCGCGCACCTCGGATATGGGGATTTTGCGCACCCTGGATATGAGAATTTCGCGCACCCTGGATTTAAGGATTTCGCGCATCCTGGATATGAGGATTTCGCGCACCCTGGATTTGAGGATTTCCCGCACCCTGGATATGAGGATTTCGCGCACCCTGGATTTAAGGCTTTCGCGCACCCTGGATTTGAGAATTTCGCGCATCCTAGATTTGAGGATTTCGCGCACCCTGGATATGAGGGTTTCGCGCACCCTGGATATGAGGATTTCGCGCACCCTGGATATGAAGATTCCGCCCACCCTGGATAT